>HG992242.1:12622000-13933000 GCA_905220585.2 Nymphalis polychloros
ATGTATGTTTTCAACTTAGTGGTATACTTTTACAGAGAGTGACTGAATTTAAATATCTGGGACACATTGTTACTGAAAATTTAAAAGACGACAAAGACATGGAAATGGAACGCAGGGCGTTGGCTGTAAGGGCCAATATGCTGGCCCGAAGGTTTGCTGGTTGTTCTGTACCTGTTAAAATTACACTATTTAAGGCTTACTGCCAAACATTCTACACCAGCAGCCTTTGGGCTAGCTGTACCCGAAGAGCGGCACACGTCCTGCGAGTTCAATACAATAATGCCTTCAGGGCGCTGTTGAGGCTCCCATATCATTGTAGTGCGTCAGGCATGTTTGCAGATGCTCACACTGACGAGGACGACGACGTTTTTTGCGATAATGCGTAAGAAGGTGGCGTCAGTAATAAGAAGAGTGAGGGTAAGCACCAACAGCATCCTGAAGTTATTTGCAGAAAGACTGGATGGGCCGACCATGGGGAGGTTTATAAGGTTACATGTACAAAATGTGACTGGATCAATCTCCCTGTGGTAGCTATTTATTTATTTATTTTCTGTTTTTGTGTGTGTTTTGTTTTACTAACATAGTTCTTAAGTAATTATATTGTACTAACCAACTATGAGCCTATGTTGCTTGACAATAAAAGATTTTTATTTTAATTTTTTATTTTTTTATTTATTTATTTAATTATTTTTTTAACTTAGAATCAAAATTCATCGACGTATCCTCTTAAAAATCTCCAAATACCATAAAGATACCCCAAACTATGAAAAAAGAAATAGCCGACAGAGAAACTACCAGAATTTTAAATACAATTCAAACAATAATATACGTCATCTATTTGGGTGTTGTCGACGTAGTCAATTACTTCGTATATAATACTAATATTTAAACTAATAGAAATTTTAAAATTTGAAAGTTCATGTATTATCCGTTAATTAACTAAGTTTATTAACGATTAGGTAAACTTTATCCAAATACCTGCTAATAAAGTATCTCATGTACAAGATCTGAAAGTTTCGGATAAAGAAACTTTTAGGTTAAGGGACCAAAAGGGACGTAAAGTGTCTCATAAGATTACTTAGACAGCTAAAAAACAAAGACGACATTATTTATGGTATAGGCAAGTCAAGGTCTGCAGGGCTTCGCTAGTTGAAATATATATTAATTCAAAAATATTTTATAAGATACAAAAATCCTCCTTCTCCTCCTCCTCCTCCCAACCCAGAACCCAGGTTTGAAGGAACCCAGGTCATTCTTATGACCTGGGTTCCTTCAAACGAGGCGTGAAGAGGCATCTTGCGGGTCGGCAAGACGGGGGCAGCTAGTGCAGATCATCCTTCCCGACTGAGGTGAAGTAGAGACATTTCCCGTGTAAAATAAAAAATAAATAAAAAATATGCACCATATACAATGACGTCACCACGAGACAGGTTCAATCTGTAATTTTGTACATTGTTAATTTAATCCAATCAAGACTGAGCTATTCACCCAATTCCAAGTATGTTACAATATTATTGAACCTACCTAATAACTTATTATAATTTTCAATTACATACGGTCCGTATTTCATTTAATCTATATTATCGTACATTATATATGTATATTGTAATTTGAAAGAAAATATTCAAAAGCCTTGAAAAGATGTAACTTGAACGTTCTGGCTTGAATTAAAATTATATATATATATATATTTTTTTTTTATGTAAGAGGCGGCAAACGAGCTGAACGCTCACCTGATGGAAAGTGACTACCACCGTCCATGTACATCTGCAACATCTGAGGACTTGCAGGTGCGTTGCGGGCCTTTAAGGAAAGAGTACGCACTCTTCTTGAAGGTTTTTATGTCATATCGGTTCGGAAAAGTCGCCGGCGAAACCTGGTTCCACAGAGTGATTATGCTGATTGTTTTAAATAAGATTAAATTATTATATGTGTGAACATACTGAAAATTAAGGAACAGGAATAAATTAATTTCCTAAGTCATCTAACAATTTTTTTTGGGTCAATGATAAACTTTTGCAATATTCAAAAATAACGAATTACATAACAATAATAATAATTTCGATAATTGATCAATCCATATAAAATCCATATTACAAAATTAAAATTAAAATTAAAATCGAAATCGAAATCGAAATCGAAATCGAAATCGAAATCGAAATCGAAATCGAAATCGAAATCGAAATCGGAGTCGGAGTCGGAGTCGGCGTCGGCGTCGGAGTCGGAGTCGGAGTCGGAGTCGGAATCGATGTCGAGGTCGAGGTCGAGGTCGAAGTCGAAGTCGATGTTGAAGTCGATGTCGAAGTCGAAGTCGAAGTCGAAGTCGATGTCGAAGTCGCAGTCGAAGTCGAAGTCGAAGTCGAAGTCGATGTCGAAGTCGCAGTCGAAGTCGAAGTCGAAGTCTAAGTCTAAGTCGAAGTCGAGGTCGAAGTCGAAATCGAAGTCGAAGTCGAAGTCGAAGTCGAAGTCGAAGTCGAAGTCGAAGTCGAAGTCGAGGTCGAGGTCGAGGTCGAGGTCTAGGTCGAGGTCTAAGTCGAGGTCGAGGTCGAGGTCGAGGTCGAAGTCGAAGTCGAAGTCGAAGTCGAATTCGAAGTCGAAATCGAAATCGAAGTCGAAGTCGAAGTCGAAGTCGAAGTCGAAGTCGAAGTCGAAGTCGAAGTCGAAGTCGAAGTCGAAGTCGAAGTCGAAGTCGAAGTCGAAGTCGAAGTCGAAGTCGAAGTCGAAGTCGAAGTCGAGGTCGAAGTCGAGGTCGAAGTCGAAATTTAAATCGAAAATCAAATTAAAATAGGTAGTAACGAATGCTTACTTCGTACTAAACGAATTTGACCTACATCCTATAATTAGGCCAACTTCACATGTACACCATTCCAGTGTTCCCAGAAGTGACTGTCCAACCTACTACTAGCCAATGTGCTGAGGAGGGTGTTGGTGCTTTTTGAGGTTCTGCTCATTATGGAGGCGACACGCTTGCGTAAAATTAAATTAAATTATTATATGTGTGAACATACTAAAAATTAAGGAACAGGAATAAATTAATTTTCTAAGTCATCTAACAATTTTTTTTGGGTCAATGATAAACTTTTGCAATATTCAAAAATAACGAATTACATAACAATAATAATAATTTCGAAAGACGACATTATTTATGGTATAGGCAAGTCAAGGTCTGCAGGGCTTCGCTTGTTGAAATATATATTAATTCAAAAATATTTTATAAGATACAAAAATCCTCTTCCTCCTCCTCCTCCTCCCAACCCAGAACCCAGGTTCGAAGGAACCCAGGTCATAAGAATGACCTGGGTTCCTTCAAACGAGGCGTGAAGAGGCATCTTGCGGGTCGGCAAGACGGGGGCAGCTAGTGAAGATCATCCTTCCCGACTGAGGTGAAGTAGAGACATTTCCCGTGTAAAATAAAAAATAAATAATAAATATGCACCGTATACAATGACGTCACCACGAGACAGGTTCAATCTGTAATTTTGTACATTATTAATATAATCCAATCAAGACTGAGCTATTCACCCAATTCCAAGTATGTTACAATATTATTAAACCTACCTAATAACTTATTATAATTTTCAATTACATACGGTCCGTATTTCATTTAATCTATATTATCGTACATTATATAAGGGGTTTTCCAATAGGGACGCTTGAACTTTGAAAGCTGATTGCGGCCATGTTGTTTGAGTGACAGCTGTCAAATGCAGTGTGTTATATTCATTCCGTCCTCCCAAACCACCATGGCAGGTTACAGTGTCGAGCAGCACGTGCAAATCATAAAATTGTTTTATGAAAATGGGTCTTCAGTTCGAGCAACGTTCCGCGCACTTCGCCCGTTTTACGGTCGCGATGATCGTCCTGCCGAGTCGACTATCCGTCGATTGGTGGACAAATTCGAGTCAACCGGGTCAGTTAACAATCAGCCGGTTCCCGTGCGTCAACGTAACGCGAGATCTGCCGAGAATATCGCCGCTGTGCGCGACAGTGTCCTCGAAAACCCGCGGCAGTCAATTCCGCGTCGCGCACAGGAACTCGGCCTTTCGCAGACGACAACTTGGCGAATTTTGCGTTGTGACTTGAGCCTGCACCCGTACAAGATCCAGCTGACCCAAGAGCTCAAGGTTAATGACCATAGACAGCGCCGTGTGTTCGCTGACTGGGCATTAGAGCAGTTGGAAGTTGACGCCGATTTTGGCAAAAAAATCATCTTCAGCGACGAGGCGCATTTTTGGATGAATGGCTATGTCAACAAGCAAAATTGCCGTATTTGGGACGAGACCAATCCACACGAGGTTCACCAAGTGGCAATGCACCCGCAGAAAGTGACTGTTTGGTGCGGATTTTGGGCCGGAGGCGTGATAGGTCCGTATTTTTTCGAAAACGATAATGGTGTGGCCGTCACCGTCAATGGTGAGCGATACCGGTCGATGATAACCAACTTCTTTTGGCCTGAAATCGAGAATATGGATCTGGACAACATGTGGTTTCAACAGGACGGCGCTACGTGCCACACAGCACACGCTACGATGGAAGTCTGCACGAGCAATTTCTGGACATGGTCATCTCGCGCGGAGGCGACGTGAACTGGCCACCGAGATCGTGCGATTTGACCCCGCTGGACTTTTTCTTGTGGGGTTTTCTTAAGTCGCAGGTCTATGCCAACAAGCCGCAAACTACCGATGCCCTCAAAGTCAACATACGCCACGCCATCGATCAAATACAGCCCGATTTGTGCGCCAGAGTCATCGAAAATTGGACCTTTCGTGTGCGCGCCACCAACCGAAGCCGTGGCGGTCATTTGAATGATGTCATATTCCATACATAATGGGGTCGATAGACCTTCCAAATAAAAAAAAAAATTCGCAAATATTTCCTACATGTATTTTTTTTTTTGCATTTCAAAGATCAAGCGCCCTTAATGGAAAACCCTATATATTGTAATTTGAAAGAAAATATTCAAAAGCCTTGAAAAATGTAACTTGAACGTTCTGACTTGAATTAAAATTATATATACAGGTGACTGGTGAATTACTATCGATACTTGAGGACGTGATATTTGACGATCATATATGACAAAATAAAAATTAATATAACATAAATATTAATAAACTTGTAAGTAAAGTTAACCAAAAGTTACTTAATTAATTACGCATCGTGTGAACACCCTAGCTGCGTTATCGACACAAAACAGTTATGTAGGTAGGTACATTTAGTTATCGCGCGGTAGCTTACCTACATCCAAACGCCGCGCACCGCCGCGTGTTAACAGGGTAGCAGGCTACCTTAGATAAACAAAAATGATCCAATTCCCTTCATACTTTAATCCTGGCTTAGGACAGGCAAAAATACCAAGATATTTCATTCGTTTAAGCAACCAATTTATTGACTAGGTAAGTGGTGTGAACTTGACACAAAAAATAATATGAACTGTTTACCTATCTTGGTATTTCCGGCGTATTTAAAAATGGAATCATACTTATTTACAACAATTGTCAATCATTAAACTACCTATTTACCTACATAACTACACTAACCTTAACAAATGTTCAAAGTGAGCTCCTTCTCGTGTGATATACAGTTCGGCACGTTTACGCATATTGTCTTTCACACGATTTAATACGAATGGGTCACTTTTAATAGTTTCGAAAGCACTAGTGATTTTTAATTTCAACTCCTCTCTGTTGACATACTCTGTAGCATACACAAGACGTTTTACCTCCCCCCATAAATAGAAGTCCAGTGGAGTGAGATCTGGAGAGCGAGCTGGCCATGGCACAGGCCCTCCGCGCCCTATCCAGCGATCTCCAAACGTATTGTTTAAGTACTCACGTACCTGCGTCTGATAGTGCGCGGGTGCTCCGTCGTGTTGATAAAATAAGTTTTGGAGATTGCTCAGTGGTACATCATCGAGCATGTCATTCACCGCACTGTTTAAAATGTCTAAGTATGACACAGCATTGAGTCTTCCTTCGATGAAATACGGCCCTAACAAACAGTTATTTAAAACACCAGCCCACACGTTAACACTAAACCTGTGTTGATAAGCGTCCTGTCGCGTAACGTATGGATTGGAATGACTCCACCAATGTTCATTGTGTACGCCCGGCAAGCTATCATTTGCACGCGCATACGCACGAACCATGTCCAAGTATTCTGCATTTGTGTATTGATAAGCCATACTTAATTACTAATAAGTAATAACGGGTCACACGCACACACGACAGATTAGGTATACGCGTAAGATCGATCGCTAGGCGCGCGCGCGGGAAGACGGACGTACAGACCTTACGGCGGCGCTCGCCCGACTAATTCGCCACGGGGCGGGGGTTGGGAGTAGCGACACACGCGTGCGGCGGCGTGGTGTTGTATCAGCACGCCGCCGCACGCGCCGCCGGCAAGGCTGAGAACGTGTCCACACTTTATTTATTTATACGGAAATTTGGTCAAAAATTAAGTACCTATTTTTTTTTTCCATAATTCGAATGAGAATCATGTACCGAGTATTCTCCTTAAATATTGATAGTAATTAACCAGTCATCCTGTATATATATTTTTATGTAAGAGGGGGCAAACGAGCTGAACGCTCTCCTGATGGAAAGTGACTACCACCGTCCATGGACATCTGCAACATCTGAGGACTTGCAGGTGCGTTGCGGGCCTTTAAGGAAAGAGTACGCACTCTTCTTGAAGGTTTTTATGTCATAACGGTTGGGAAAAGTCGCCAGCGAAACCTGGTTCCACAGAGTGATTATGCTGATAGCATTGTTTTAAATAAGATTAAATTATTATATGTGTGAACATACTAAAAATTAAGGAACAGGAATAAATTAATTTCCTAAGTCATCTAACAATTTTTATTGGGTCAATGATAAACTTTTGCAATATTCAAAAATAACGAATTACATAACAATAATAATAATTTCGATAATTGATCAATCCATATAAAATCCATATACAAAATTAAAATTAAAATTGAAATCGAAATCGAAATCGAAATCGAAATCGAAATCGAAATCGAAATCGAAATCGAAATCGAAATCGAGATCGAGATCGAAATCGAAGTCGGAGTCGGAGTCGGAGTCGGAGTCGGAGTCGGAGTCGGAGTCGGAGTCGGAGTCGGAGTCGATGTCGAGGTCGAAGTCGAAGTCGAAGTCGATGTCGAAGTCGAAGTCGAAGTCGAAGTCGAAGCCGAAGTCGAAGTCGAAGCCGAAGTCGAAGTCGAAGTCGAAGTCGAAGTCGAAGTCGAAGTCGAGGTCGAAGTCGAGGTCGAAGTCGAAATTTAAATCGAAAATTAAAATTAAAATAGGTAGTAACGAATACTTACTTCGTACTTAAACAAAACGAATTTGACCTACATCCTAGAATTAGGCCAACTTCACATGTACACCATTCCAGTGTTCCCAGAAGTGACTGTCCAACCTACTACTAGCCAATGTGCTGGGGAGGGTGTTGGTGCTTTTTGAGGTTCTGCTCATTATGGAGGCGACACGCTTGCGTAAAATTAAATTAAATTATTATATGTGTGAACATACTAAAAATTAAGGAACAGGAATAAATTAATTTCCTAAGTCATCTAACAATTTTTATTGGGTCAATGATAAACTTTTGCAATATTCAAAAATAACGAATTACATAACAATAATAATAATTTCGATAATTGATCAATCCATATAAAATCCATATACAAAATTAAAATTAAAATTGAAATTGAAATCGAAATCGAAATCGAAATCGAAATCGAAGTCGGAGTCGGAGTCGGAGTCGGAGTCGGAGTCGGAGTCGGAGTCGGAGTCGGAGTCGGAGTCGATGTCGAGGTCGAGGTCGAAGTCGAAGTCGAAGTCGAAGTCGAAGTCGAAGTCGAAGTCGATGTCGAAGTCGAAGTCGAAGTCGAATTCGAAGTCGAAGTCGAAGTCGAAGTCGAAGTCGAAGTCGAAGTCGAAGTCGAAGTCGAAGTCGACGTCGAAGTCGAAGTCGAAGTCGAAGTCGAAGTCGAAGTCGAGGTCGAAGTCGAAGTCGAAGTCGAAGTCGAAGTCGAGGTCGAGGTCGAGGTCGAGGTCGAGGTCGAGCTCTAGGTCGAGGTCGATGTCGAAGTCGAAGTCGAAGTCGAAGTCGAAGTCGAAGTCGAAGTCGAAGCCGAAGCCGAAGCCGAAGCCGAAGTCGAAGTCGAAGTCGAAGTCGAAGTCGAAGTCGAAGTCGAAGTCGAAGTCGAAGTCGAAGCCGAAGCCGAAGTCGAAGTCGAAGTCGAAGTCGAAGTCGAAGTCAACAATATTACCAAGTGTATGATAGTTTCATCACAAGTTAACTTAGTTACTTGGTGGTAGAACTTTGTGCAAGCTCGTTTTCTAAGTTACCAACCACTCATCAGATAATTTACTGCCAAAAAGCAATACACATTATCGTTTGGAGGGTGCTTGAGCCAGTGTTATTACAGTCACAGGGGACATAACATCTTAGTTCTCAAGGTAGCGCATTGACAAATTTAAGACATGATTAATATTTCTTATAGAGCTGACTTCTATGGTTGGCGGTGACACAACCAGGTGGCCTATTCGCCCATCCTCCTAGATGGACGTATTTCAAAATTTAATAAAAAAAACTACTTTTAGAAATACTTTTGTATGTATTATTTTGCAAGCATTATATAGGGTTTTCCATTAAGGGTGCTTGATCGTGCAGAACTTCCATCGTAGCGTGTGCTGTGTGGCACGTAGCGCCGTCCTGTTGAAACCACATGTTGTCCAGATCCATATTCTCGATTTCAGGCCAAAAGAAGTTGGTTATCATCGACCGGTATCGCTCACCATTGACGGTGACGGCCACACCATTATCGTTTTCGAAAAAATACGGACCTATCACGCCTCCGGCCCAAAATCCGCACCAAACAGTCACTTTCTGCGGGTGCATTGCCACTTGGTGAACCTCGTGTGGATTGGTCTCGTCCCAAATACGGCAATTTTGCTTGTTGACATAGCCATTCATCCAAAAATGCGCCTCGTCGCTGAAGATGATTTTTTTGCCAAAATCGGCGTCAACTTCCAACTGCTCTAATGCCCAGTCAGCGAACACACGGCGCTGTCTATGGTCATTAACCTTGAGCTCTTGGGTCAGCTGGATCTTGTACGGGTGCAGGCTCAAGTCACAACGCAAAATTCGCCAAGTTGTCGTCTGCGAAAGGCCGAGTTCCTGTGCGCGACGCGGAATTGACTGCCGCGGGTTTTCGAGGACACTGTCGCGCACAGCGGCGATATTCTCGGCAGATCTCGCGTTACGTTGACGCACGGGAACCGGCTGATTGTTAACTGACCCGGTTGACTCGAATTTGTCCACCAATCGACGGATAGTCGATTCGGCAGGACGATCATCGCGACCGTAAAACGGGCGAAGTGCGCGGAACGTTGCTCGAACTGAAGACCCATTTTCATAAAACAATTTTATGATTTGCACGTGCTGCTCGACACTGTAACCGGCCATGGTGGTTTGGGAGGACGGAATGAATATAACACACTGCATTTGACAGCTGTCACTCAAACAACATGGCCGCAATCAGCTGTCAAAGTTCAAGCGTCCCTATTGGAAAACCCTATACTAAAGCTTCTTTATTTGCAATAACACATAATATTACACATACAATTATTCGATATTATAATTATATAAACAATACGAAATTTCTCGTAATTCTTATCCATTTTTAATCAAAATAAGAACCTGCAATCCCATTAAATTCAACTTTGACAAAATTTAAACTTATCATATATCTAGAGTCAGACCCATCTCGGCCCGATCTTTCCTTTACGTACCACAAATGGATAATATTAACCTTATAAATCGGTCTACACTCTTACACGGTAATGTATGTAAGACGTTATCATGTCTAGACCGTGCAGATACTAACTTATATTACGGCTTTGTTATTTGTGTATAAAAATGTAATGGGTTGACCAAAGGACTAAATATCACATTTTTGAAGTGATAACACATGGGAGGATTAACCGCTTCGTAACGTAACGCGTTACAGCACCACTATTACCGACGCGGATTGCTTTACCTTGTGTTACCAACCTAACGCCATCTAGCGTATACATATAGTACTTATAATGATTTAGCAACTCTCAAGTACCAATTTAAATTATATTATAATTAATAATAAATATTATCACTTCTGTCGAGCGTAACGAGACGCACACCTTTTTTTTTTTCAATTTAAAATTGACAGACAGCCAAATGGACGTATATCAAACCGAAAAAGAAGCCTTTCAAAATTTCCACAAAAATCATCAATAGAAGATAAGACAGAAGAACAACATTATAAAAAATGTTCAAATACTTCAAAACAGCCCCAAAAACGAAACAGATATGACATTAAACACTTTTTAAATAATACGACACCATCAAATGTAAATGAATAGCAACTAATGGTCCATCCATATCTCCCAATAAGGGTGGTCACCGCGGGAGACAAAGACCAAAACTCTCTATGTCAACAGTATACAAGCAAAATCAAAATCAAAAGTGAAATTGCTCAAAATTATAGTAATACCATACCAATAAAACCTAAGCATATCATACGAAACGACACTACGAATACGACATTTCCCAAGCCGCCTGGTTCACGTGGGAAATTAGACCAGAAACACAAAGAGAATATTTCAAAGATTTGTACATACAATGTAAGATCACTGTAATTTACAGAAAAATATCTAGAATTATCATGTGCATTGAAAAATATACACTACGATGAAATAGGACTCAAAAGTAAGAAGAATGGGATGCAACATCGAACAATATAACGATTGCATTTTATGCTACATTGGACAAACAAGAGGATTATATGGAGTAGGTGTCCTGATAAAAAGGCACTAAAAAACAACATAACTAATTTCACTGGCATCTCAGAAAGGGTGGCATTACTGCAATTAAGAAACATTTGAATTGTAAACATTTTGATGTGATATATTTTGATGAATAAAATTTAAATAAATAAATAAAATAAAAATCAATAATAGCAAGTGAGTCATCTTCCCCTATGTAATCTTTGTCATTGTAACAGGTACAATTTAACAAAAACTCTATCCTTACATTATTACTAATACATAAAGAATAGCTATAAGGCAGAATACTAAACCAAAATCGAAAAAGACTGAATGAGGGACGTCACGTGCAAAAAAAGTACACTCTGAGGATATGGCTAGAAAAAAAAATGAATGGTTAAAAGAAACACATTGCGTGGACTGTGAGCTAATGAGATAAGGGCAAAGGAGATAATGTTGACAATGGCAATGATGATGATTATGTTATAATTATCTCATATCATCAGCATGAATCGAAACATTTTTATTTTTAACAAGCTTCTCCCCGCGACTTCGTCTGCGCAGAATAAGTACTTTGAGCACCCTATTTTCTTTTTCTAGGTCCTATCTATGCTTATGCCTAAATTCATCAAAATAGATTCTGCGGTTTAGGCGTGAAGGCGTGAAGGCAGAGTTACTTTGAGAGGAAGGGTAAAATATTTGGTGACATGAATTGCTTTATGTACTCGATTGAGTGGCAAAAGCGAGGTTTGCCTTTCTTGCACTCGCACTTGACTTGACTTGGAAAAGTACATAGGTCCTAATCAAATTTTCGAAATAATAAGTGCAGAAATGCCGAACCCAGAAACTGATTGAAAGATCTATGATACTGAGACCAAAAATATGATTCTCGGGAACTGTGGTGCACTAAATCCTTCATCGCTATGCATTAGAGAAGCAAAATGTACCAAAAAATATCCAAGGGCGCTTTTAAAAGATACTCAAACCAATGAGACAGGCTGTCCTCTGTATAGGCGTAAAGCTGGTGCTCTGATCTTCTGGTGAAGATGGTGGACGTATACAGTAACTCTAAAAACCCGATATGGAATACAGGAAATATTGAATGATAAATAATAGTTGGCTTGTACCTTATTCTTCTCTTCTCGCTAAGCACTAAGCTCTGTAAACTTTACAGTTGTAAATGTAATTTATACATTCTAACCTGCACTTTTGAAAGAATCCGTAAATTTTACTATTTGACAATATAATATTTCCACGTTTGACTGCCTCGTTGGTCTAGTGGCTAGATATAAGGCTGCAGACCCGGTGGTCCTGGGTTCAATTCCCAGGTCGGGCCAATAAATAGTTATTGGGTTTTTCTGTCAGAAAATTCTCAGTAGCGGCCCGGAGTCTGGAAGTTGGAAGTGTGTACACTCCCGTGCCTCGGAAAGCACGTTAAGCCGTTGGTCCTGCGCCTAAACTCTTTCCGGTCGTGTCGGATTGCCGTCCCATCGGATTATGAGAGCTAAGGAAAAGAGAGTGCACCTGTGTTTGCGCACACACTTGTGCACTATAATATGTCCTGCGCAGTTGGCTAATCTCTCTTGAGATTGGCCGCCGTGGCCGAAATCGGTCTGGAGGACCTTATTTCCACGTTTGTTCAAGCGCTGAGTTACTATTTGAAACTGGAATAATTCCTCTTTTCCTATTTCTGTGTAGCAATAAACTAAAAAGAAACATTAAATACCTACCTATAAAGTAACATATTTCTATTGTACTATTGTAACTGTATTTTTGTGTACAATAGAGTGATTATTAAGTTTAATATTGAATATTTTAAGTAGACTTACTAAGTAAAAAAAAAGCCGAGATGGCCCAGTGGTAAGAACGCGTGAATCTTAACCGATGATCATGGGTTCAAACCCTGGCAAACAGCACTGAATTTCATGTGCATAATTTGTGATTATAATTTATCTCTTGCTTGACAGTGAAAGAAAACATCGTGAGGAAAACTGCATGTATCAATTTTAAATGAAATTCTGTTACGTGCGTATTCAACCAACTCGCATTGGAGCAGCGTGGTGGAATAAACTCCAAAACCTTCTCCCCAAAGAGGAGGCCAAACCTCCATTACTTAGTAGTAACAGGCTGTTACTACTAAGTAATTTATTATGAACAAAACAAAAAACCAAATGCCTATCTAAGTAATTTAAATAAAAACTAAGTAACTTGTTGGAACTAACCACAAAAAACCTTCCAATATCAACCTATTATATTACATATAATTAAAGTGCGTCTTTATAAAATAATTAGGGCCTTGAAAATCGCAAAACAGACAACCATAAACCACATCTGTCCTCACGCGTCTTCGTACGTACCGGTCGCACAATGGGCAATGAGCCGTTGCCCGAATTCTTCTCCCACCACTCCCGCAGTGTATTCACTTTGCCATCGTCGTAATTTTAAAAACATTTGTCCAAATAACATAGTGTAAAAGACAATGTATTTACCTTAAATATCAGAAGTATTAAAATTATTTGTTTTTATAAGAATCAATTTGTTAATACAAAATGTGCATTTTGGAAATAAATATCCAATTTTATTGTAAGAGCTATATATAAGTAGTTTTTGCGTGAAAAAGTAATAAACGTACATACATCCATACAAACTTTCGCGTTTATTATATTTGTAGGAAGTAGAATTATTATATGCCCTGTACTGAACACACATACACTCTACTGGATAGGTGAATAGATCTATCGGTGAATGTTTATATCGTATTGATTAAAAAATGCACGGGATAAAATCCTTTCGCATTTATAATATAAGTAGGAAGTAGGATATTAGTAGGATAATAACGAATCAAATTTCTACAAGATATATATATATATATATATATATATTATATACAATAAAATGGAATTAATGCGTGTATAAAATTTCTTATAAAATAAAACATTATTTCATAAGATTATTAATATTATTTAACGAGACAATTATTTATGTATTTCCTGGACCTTCATCGTAAACGGGGCTTAGGCGTCCCTCATCAGCTTGCGACGTGACCTGATTGGACAAACACATAATATACTCGTATTTCAAATGGCTATATAAAATTAAGTGAAGGATTGCATAAGTAGTTTTTCTATCTCATTTATTTCATATTCTTATCAGAATTAGATAGTATATATATATATCACACGCAGTAGTGGTTTTAATTTAAAATGTTATGAGTTGATGAAAATTAAAAGTTATTTATCAGCACACTACAATAATTCGATACACACAACCGGTGATATATTTGGAAACAACAATAAACAAATCATCGTCAAACAATTCGCACGTTTATTCCAATACCGTCACTATACTGAAAAAGCAAATTTTACAGGAGAGCAAATAAAAGATTTTTAGGGAACATTATTTCATGTAAAAAAGCTAATTGTTACTTTTCTCGAAATTTTGCTATTTTAATAAATAATAATTCCTAAGAAATAAAGTCTTTTTTAATTTTCTGCTTTTAGTAAATTATTAGTTATTCAGTATTTTCATTTTTAGTGACACTTTACCATTTTTAAATAAAATCTATTCTAATGCAAGTGTCATTTTGCACACATAAATGTATGGAGTTACAAAAATAATAAAAACTAATAATAAGCGTTCTCCTGGCCTTCGCATGACGTTACGTCGTCCATCAGAGCCTACTAGAGACATTCGGCTTTCATCACTGAACAATACTGTCTCCCATTGGTCCAGTGTCCAATCGACGTGCTGCCTAGCAAATTGTAGTCTTGCTTGTCGATGGGATGCTGTGAGTTTTGGTCCTGTTGCTGGCTTGTGAGGGGTTAAGTTTTGCTCTCGAAGTCTTCTTCTTACAGTATTTTCACTCACAGACACTCCACGACTTTCTCGGAGTCTACCTTGAACGTCAACAGCCGAAAGATGTCGGTTTCTTAAAGACGTCAAACCAATAAAACGGTCATCGGTCGGGTTCGTGACACGCCCCCTGCCAGATCCTGGTCTCCGGCGATACTCCCCAGTCTTCAAGTAGCGTTTCTACACTCTTCGCACCGCTGAACGACTTAATTTTAGTGTTCTAGCCACATTTCGCTGACTTAACCCCTCATTACTAAGTAATTTATTATGAACAAAACAAAAAACCAAATGCCTATCTAAGTAATTTAAATAAAAACTAAGTAACTTGTTGGAACTAACCACAAAAAACCTTCCA
Source organism: Nymphalis polychloros (assembly GCA_905220585.2). Taxonomy (NCBI): domain Eukaryota; kingdom Metazoa; phylum Arthropoda; class Insecta; order Lepidoptera; family Nymphalidae; genus Nymphalis; species Nymphalis polychloros. The sequence goes on from HG992242.1 coordinate 12,637,019, forward strand.
ATATCAACCTATTATATTACATATAATTAAAGTGCGTCTTTATAAAATAATTAGGGCCTTGAAAATCGCAAAACAGACAACCATAAACCACATCTGTCCTCACGCGTCTTCGTACGTACCGAATGAATAAGAGCTACGACTTGAGCAGCTTCTGCTTCAGTAGTATCCATTTTTTATGTTTAAACTTATTAAAATTATTGTTTCAACAAAGTATCATACACTTAATCAATAATAAACATCGAACCGAGATGATTCCGCGTTAAGAACTGGTAATAAACTAACCATGCACTTTGTGCATGGTTAGTTTATTACCAGTTCATTTATTTTTTTAACGTTTTCTTATCAATACTTTAAAAATATTCCAAATATCCTCAATAACACTTACAACTTCTCCAAATCAATATCAAGTGGGTAAAATGTTAAATGTATGTCCCATAAGTAAAACAATCCACCTAGGTCGTCGCATAGTTAAGATAACAACTTTGTAAGTAAAAAAATACGGGTGGGTCGATTTTTTTGGCGGCCAGTGTATTAATGTCGCTGATTAACGAAATAAATGATTGATGAACCTTATGATTTGGTTGAATAACGAAAATTAAACAAATAATACATGAAAGAAAACTATATTTTTCTGAAAAGTTGACGCAAAAGTAAGTATTATTTATAATATACGTATTTATTCAATACTTAAGAAAAAGTATTAATAAAATTTTGAAAATTAAATCGCCGTCAAGTACTTTTCCGAACTTTATAATCTTTATATCTGATAATCGAACTGTTTCACATTCCGTATTTTTATTAAATTTGCTCCCACTACTTAATCCAGATTTTTTAAATCATAGAAATCGCTATAAGTCATTGCTTAAAGGTTGTATGGTGCTCCTTATTTCCTCGCTGTTTGTATAAGGGTCATGTATTGTTCATGTATATAGATCGGAAATTACTTTTGCTGGATTTTGTGCAAGCTCGTCTAGTTAGGTATCACCCGCTTATCAAATATTCTACCGCAAAACAGTAGTACTTGGTATTGTTCTGTTCCGGTTTGAAGGATGAGTGAGCCAGTGTAATTACAGACACAAGGGACATAACATCTTAGTTCGAAAGGTTGATGACGCATTAGCGATGTAAGCGATGGTTAACATTTCTTATAATTCCAATGTCTATTCTAATGGGCGTTGGTGATCACTTAACATCAAGTTGCCGATATGCTCCTATACCTACCTATTCTATGAGAAAAAGGAGGTCAGGAATTTCCTTAGTTGTTTTTCTATGACCGAGTGGACATTATCATTTTCATTTTGAGTATGACCGGTTATCAAAAATGTAATGTTTTTAATTTTAAAGTTTCTGAGGGCATACATGTACATCGAAAATTTGTATCGATTTATTTGCTGACCACAACAGTTGTCAGAATGTTGTCCTGCACATGGGATGAGGCGAAATAGCTACCACAAACTTTCTGTTTACTTTTTTCTTTTCTTCATCTTTCTCCAATCTACTTAGCCTTTTCTCTTCGTGATGTTCTAAATATTTCCTTTTTATTACATATTTCTCGATGAATTTTGGTTTTTAAATAATAATAGAAATAAATAATAAAAAAATAGAAAATAAAGTATAACTCACACATTCAAACTTCTTTTATAATAGACCATTTTAGTTTATGCAAAATAATTTTTGAAATATACTTTAATATTAAAACTATATTTAATTGAATTTGACATAACTCGAAATGATTTACTTTAAACAAATTATATAAAAATAATATAAGAAAACGTCATTCTAACATAATCCGTTCACATGTGTCGCTGCTAGTAGAATTCAAATGGAATTCAGTTTTACTTGTTGCATAAAATAATTAAATTTGATTCAGAAAAATGATATAAATTATAACAGATTTTATTTTGGATATTGTCGCAGTAAATTCAATATTTAAACATCAAATGTCTTTAAAGCTTCAAAGAATCAAAACAGAATGTACTATAAAAAATATATTATAAATGCGAATGTTTGTATGGATGTTTGTTACTCTTTCACGCAAAAACTACTGAATAGATTTTAATTTTTTTTTTTTTTTTTTTATAGTTCCCGGGATGGCAAATGACTCTACTTCACCTGATGGTAAGTGATAGTAAAGTCCAAACGCCTCTTCACGCCTCGTTTGAAGGAACCCGGGTCATAAGAGGAGGGGAACACGTGTGCTGGTAACGAATTCCATGTTTTAGAGGTGCGACAAAGAAAAGAGTTGCCAAATTTCGATGCGCGATGGAATTGATGTCACAGTTAGTCGGTGACATCGAGAGCCAGCACGCGTAGATTTGTGAAGGAAAGGGGAAGCAGGAATGAGGGTGAATAGCTCCTCTGAGCACTCGCCGTGATACAGTCGATAGAAAGCGCTCAGTGCCGCTATCTCTCGACGCAACTGTAAAGGCTCGAGGGTGTTGGTGACCTTTACGTCGCCAATAATGCGAACCGCACGTCGCTGCAACCGATCCAAGGCCTCCAGTAAGTACTTAGTGGAGCCATCCCAAAGGTGCGAGCAATATTCGACGCAGGACCGCACCTGTGTTTTATACAACAGGAGCAGTTGTTGTGGCGTGAAAAAACGCCGCACCTTGTTCAGGACTCCGAGTTTTCGTGAGGCTGTTTTTATAACAGCCTCGAAGGATCACATCCTTTGGATTGAGGTCGCACCGAACGTCAATTCCCAGTATGGCGACTTTGCCTTGTATCTCCAGCGTAGTGCCACAGAGGGAAGGAGGAGGGGAAAATGGTGACTTTTTCGCTGTGAGAGCGCATACCTGTGTTTTCTTGGCGTTGAACTCAACAAGATTATCAGAGCCCCATTTGGCAATGAGTCCTAACGTCCTATCGAGTTCAACAACAAGATCCCTCCGTCTCTCCCCAGTTTCCGCCCGCCCAGCTCCTGCGCGTCCGTGGTATCCCCCGTGCACTGTACTATCATCTGCATAGCAATGTATGTTCCCGAGAGAGAGCATATCATTGATATGCAGAAGAAAGAGTGTGGGGGATAGCCCTGGGGGACCCCAGCATTCACTACATGGAATCAACTAAAACGCGAAGGCTACGCTTGTGTAGGAAGCTGGCAATCTAGGTGCAGAGCTGAGCTGGCAGACCGTATGCCGGCAGCTTGGAGAGAAGACTTCTGTGCCAGACCTTGTCAAAAGCCTTGGAGATATCGAGGCTGACAGCCAACGATTCCCCACGCTTGTCGATAGCTTCACCCCAGAGGTGTGTTACGTACGCTAGAAGATCACCTGTGGACCGTTTCGGTCGAAACCCGTATTGACGATTGATTTTAATGAAACTTAAGCTATAATATTATTGATATTATAGCTCATACATCAGAATAAGACATAGGCTATAATTTATAAAGCTATTGAGTAAATTGGAAAAAATATAACAGTAATTATCTCTATAATTTGTAGGAGAGCCCATACCAAACATCAGTAACAGTTGCCTTAATAACCGATTTCATGATGTTTATATTAATAAACTAGCTGTTGCCCACGGCTTCGCTCGCGAGTAATTTATATGTATCCTAATATAATAAAGAGGTAAAATTAGATTTTTTGTATGTTTGTTTGTAGTGAATGAAAGCAAAAACTGCTGTAGTACTTTTAAAAATTATTTTACCTATAGAAAGCAACGAGTAACTAGCTGCCCGTCCCGACTTCGTACGGGTAAAATAAGGATTTTATCCCGTGCATTTTTTAATCAATACGATATAAAATAATCACCGATCGATCTATTCACCCACCCATCCATTAAATTGTATGTGTTCAGTTCAGGGCATATAATAATCCTACTTCCTACTAATATAATAAACGTGAAAGTTTGTATGGATGTATGGACGTTTGTTACTCGGTCACGCAAAATCTACTCTCTCTCTCTCTCTCTCTCTTCTAGTGCCTCTCAAACTAGTGAAGGTTAGCTGTCAGCTTCGCACACTCCGCTCTGTCTCTTGCTAGCCGAAACAATTTCGATGCATTTGCGATCCCTGTCCACTCTCTGATGTTACGTAGCCACGATTTCTTCCAACGCCAACACTTCTTTTTCCTGAAATCTTGTCCATTATTATAAGTTGTAATAACTCATATCTGGTATGTCTTAAGACGTGTCCCAGATACGAGACTTTCCTTCTTTTTAGTGTTCGCAAGATTTTTCGTTCTTTGCCGACTTCCCGGTTTCACAGTAGCATGCGCAAGCGATCCCGTGGCGCTACCGTTAAGACGGGAAGGGTACCGCTGGGTTTTTAGTGGGTATTCCGATGACCGGGCATACTCGGTGCCCTGGACATATGGCGAGCCCCACATACACCCGACTAATGTTCCAGTGGGGATAATAAAAAAAAAAGATCATCTGCCTGTAACACCACATCTAAAATGCCTCAATTCGTTTTCTTAGGTCCTCCTTGATTATCTATGCCTCACATCCATACAGGAATATGGGCCATATATAGCAGTATAGAAGTCCAGTATGCAATGGGATTTTGATGCTGCGATTCCATAACACCTTTTTCATGCTGTTAAATGCACTTCGAGCAATCTCGATATGAGTCTCAATCTCAATATCGCTGTCCCATTTCTTTCTTAGCCAAGTGCCCAAATATTTGTATTTGCGTACTCGCTCTAGTATATGGCCATGTACCGATAACGGTAATAATACAGGACTTGCAATGCTATTTTTCGAGACAATCATTATTTTTATCTTAGAGACATTTAGTGTTAGACCAGTTTTGAAAACCTTATACTCTTATGTGTCGTAGTTTTTTTACAATGAAAAAAAAAACATTTTATATAAATATGTATGCACAGCTCATGTCTTTATATTTTAATAAATCAAATATTGTCTGAAACAGATCAGGGATATTAAACGGAAATAGGAATATAATAATATTCTCTTTGTAGTCAGTCGACTACAACACTATAGTACTACGACTACGACAATAGTAATAGTATTATATCTTAGAACACAATACCTTTATCGTTTGAGATTATTAAAATATTAAGTATAAAACTCATTTTTTAAAATAAATACAGAAAAACAAAAATAGTTCTCGATTTTTGTAAGAAAATCAATTTCAATTATACATCTTAATTTGTCATTCTTATTCTATTATATAAGGCCGAGGTCAAATTCTTGATTATCGTTAACAAACGATACGTCCGACCGTCGGTGGTCTCATTCATATAATCTAATCAAAACCAAAAGATTCTGAACCAATTCCAGGCTTATTCCGATATTAAATAAAGCCACCTGAACGTACAATTGTACCGTTTCAATAGGCAGTATGGGTTCGGATCGTATTACGTACCTAAGTAAGATTCAACAAAACGTTCCATATTGGTTTGGAAAATCAAAATTAGATCCCGTAATAAGATTTTCAAGGAGGAATTATTTTAGCCGCTATTTAAAGAAAATACAAATGTTATCAGTTAGTTTTGCGCGTACATGTAATTCTATATCGCAAATGCACTATAATATGAATCTTGGTCAGTAAAGATACATGGTCAGTTGTTCGCTCTTGGAATTTGAATGGGATTACTGCAATTTACGGTTAAAGGGAGGTTTAATTCAAAATATAGTAACCTTTTATTTGATTATAAAATGATTAAGTCCAGTTAATATCTAAAAATAAAATTTTGCATGTAAGGTTGTGTTTGATCGTTTGTTTTATTTTTGTAACGATATATTCAGTTTATATAACTGTTGCCTGTCGCCCATAATTCAAACATTTATTGCTTCTTAAATCAGTTGCTGCGGCGCTATCGAGGCGAAAGAAAAAAAAATTACAACACTTTGTACTAGCGACCCTCAATTGCGCTTATCCCCATGCACTTTGCCTCCCTTTCCTATATTATGTTCTTTAGAAGTCAACGTCTCTCTCTTTACCAAAAACGATAGATTTTTTATCGCCAGTATGAAATTGGGTTTCGTTAAACATAAGTAAAATGCATAAAATCTGATGCTCTGCGCTAAAAGAAAACACGAAAATCTTCTCACTAAATCAGCGTGGTGTAACGGCGTACAAATCTCACTAGGAAACCTTCATTACATCATTTCGAAATAAGAACGGACAAGTAGCTTAATTTAAAATGCTAATCATTCAAAATTAAATTATTCATAAAAGGCTTACAATTCAGTGTGCTTCAAATATTTAAAGGAAACCATTGTTTCGAAGTTCGTATCTTGAACTGTACAAGTTGAGTTTGAAATTAATTTGGGCCAATACCAACTTCGACTATCATGGCCATCGCGTTCTAAACGTTTGAAGTCGCAAATTATATCTTCTATAATAACGCATACATTTCATGAATATACTGTCACTGTTATTATATAGAAGATTATCTAGATTATTTAATTGACGAATAAATCGAAGATGGTGGTTGCTTGTTTAACTTATTACGCTATTTTGATTAATTTATCTTTTCATCAGTATCGCATATCACTTAATGTCGCGATCGTGTTATGCGGCTCTATAATAACATTTTATTAAATATAAAAATATGACTTACATCATTAACACTAAGTAATTATTATTATTACTATCCCATAGTTTAGTTGGGATACTGATAGCACAAAAATAAACAAACTGCAATGTATGAATCGTGTTATTAGGGGCGGTATTTTAATAAAGCAAAAGACATGCATGTATTATAATAGTTCACAGCCGCATAATATTTAGTTCACCTGCGTACAAATTATCTTAATACCAAACTGTACCCTTAGTTGAATTTCAGTGAATTGGTCAAGTAATTACTTGAATATGCCAAATAAAAAATACGTATATTATAATAGAAAATATAAAATAATAATAATATGGGTCATTATTCAAACTAAGCAGAAGCTTGTACTATGGAAACCAGACAACTGATATACTACATATACTACTTTTCTGTAAATACATACTTATATAGATAATTACACCCAGACTCACGACAAACAGACATGTTCATGCAAACAAATGTCTGTCCTGGGTGGGAATCGAAGCCACGACCTGCGGTGCGAAAGTCAGGTATCTAACCAACCACGCCAATTGGCTCGTCGAATACGTCGAATAATTGTTAGCATTTTCGGTAATCCATTAATTCTGAATACAGACTGGCACTTATACTATGCAACGATAAAGTCTAGATATGACAGAATTAAACTCCATTTACCCAGCTCGTTCATTTTCGGTCATTTCGAAGCTGGTTATATCCATTCGGCTTATTCCTATCATTTCAGTCTTTCGATTCGAAATTGCAATTTAGTTTCAACTTACAGTAAAAAATATATATATATAGAAAAGATTTTCTTAAGTTTTTCTAACGGTATTTTGTTTGCTTTGTGAGTTCACTCTTTAATGTGTCTTTTTCAAGCTGAAAGGCTGTATATCTATGCAACTAAATAGTACGTACTCACATTATAACGTTATATTACGTGTTTTTTTATTTCATTTATGAAATCGTTTCGGTTACTTGTTCTTATTTTACGTCTATCTCGCCCACAGACAACAGTAGTGCTATTATGTAAGAACTCGCTTCCTCACCCGTGAAATACTGACAAACGACTTTAAGTGATATAGTATTTTGATGCGTGTATTCTTCAATGGTTTTAATTATTATGGTAAATGTTACATATCACTTTCTGACATTACATGACCGATTTCTGGGATGAGTTTCGAGTTTGTTAGAGAATAGACCTGAATGCATTCATCGCATTGACATCACCGCCAAAATTCGCATTTACGATATTAAAAAAAGAAAAATACAATAAAGCTTTAATTAGTAATGGTACAAAAATGAAATAGCAAATTGATATCACTTTCGATCATGAATATTTTATTCAATCCTATTAAGGCTATTGTGTCAATTTTGTCAGGTTCGTATTTCATGCATATGACATTCGTGCTCACACTAATTGTGTACTTGCCTTAAAACGCGACCAAAAGCCATTTTTACTAGCTATGCTTTCAAATATAGGAGATTAAAAATTTGTTAGCCTTTTTCACCCAAGGAATTGGATTACTGCGGCCCTTTTTGACTTTACTCTTACTAGATCATGCGTTGTTAAAAGCCTTAAGGCATCCATACACGATGTCTTTGTGTTTGTTTTACTATAAGAGTATTATATACAAAAGTTCTAACTACATATAATATGTTGAAAGAACGAATATATATAGGTTCTTAATTTACAATTTATTATAAACATAGACATAAAATTGTATCTCTTATGGTATGAGTCCCACAAAATACACGATTTCCAACCTGCAAGGGGTTCCTAAAACACTGCTCAAAGTCAGGTTCATTTATTGGACACTAATCCGAAAGGACGCAATAGGCGACCAATGAGTACACCAGTATTTAATCAAATTGATAAATCTAATTTGGATCAGCATTTCAAAATCTGAAGGTACTTATCTTTTAAATTTAATTTGTTTTAACAATCACATACATAAATTCTTAAGACACGTTAAGAATTATTAAGTATTATCATATTGTTATCAAATAGATATCATATTAAATGTCACCAATCGGCATTATTTTCGTATATTCGGCATTATACCTAGGAACCTTTACCCCTTATTACCGCGTATACTACCACCTGTGATTTAATTGTAAGAATATGCAAAAATTTTACCACACATAACGTACAAAAATTTCTACTTCTACTAGCGTTATAACAAAGCGAACAAAAAATTATTCCATAAATTTTTTTTTATATTAAAAGGATAATAAATAGATCTAAATCGTTAGAAAAATTATACCGTAACGATTTAATTGAAAATGAAAATATAGGAATTATTGTAAAATTTATCTAATTAATAACCAAAATCGTATAGTATATACTACTATACGATTTTGGTTATTAATTAGAGTATAGAGGAGAATGTAATGTATGAAAGCATACATGTGTGTGTGTGTGTGTGTGTGAGCGTGTGCGTATGTTTGTGTCTGTAAATGGGTATGTATAGTTTATGTTTTTGTGATATTAGTATTGTGTTATCTTAAAAATTACAGGAACATTACATTAATAATAAATAACATCTATCAACAGTAATGGAATTTACGACGGGTGTATTCCAATTCCAATAACCACTTATCTTGTTACAAAAACTAGTCAATCGAATGGGTATCCTGCGGACAAGGATCGAAACGATTGTCTTGTTGATTCGCCGTCCCTTCATCAGCTTAAGACGTGACTGGAATAAAAAACCGTCAAATACAATTGGAGGATGCAATCACAAAAGGATAATTGACTGTGCGTTGAAAGATTTAGATAAAATTACCAATTTTAATAGGTCATCATTGATTTGTAATTCGTGTAATGGTGTTTTTATGTTGAGGACATATTTTTAGATTTTCACTTAAATTGTATTCATTGAAGCAAATTTTCTTAATGCAATTTAAAAAAATCGCTGACAATTTTTATACACGAACAGTAAGTTTACTTCTACTGCTCTTTCCGACTACACAAAGTCCTAAGACATGCATCCTGGAGTAAGCTAGTCATCTATAACATTCGCAAAGATTCCGCAGATATTTTAAGCTTGACTGCTATTCATATCTAAATCATTTATTTGTATTTAAATCTTATGTAAAAACTATAATAGATGAAAGAAAGAACAATAAAGCTTTTTACACAATACAAAAATATATTTACGATGAAAATGCGTGGTGTTCGTATTTATTGATTTTCATTCATGAAATATATATAATTACTCTAATTAACAATAATTTTTGAGAAAAAATCTACAACATTTTTACAGTACAATTTAAAAAATAATGCTACATGAAAGAAAAAAATACTGGAATAAAGTTCGCTTACGCGGCTTACAGTAGAGTGACTTGGCAGTGGCCCAAGGTCATATCACATAACGAAATAGCGTTATGCCTACCTCTTAAATGCTACAAAATGCCATGCGCCGGGCGTTCGAATTCAGTACTGCGCGATCGCTTCTGGAGGTAGGGCCTATGCCAAATTTTTGAGCGCCAAACCACATCAAACGATAGTACGTGAACTGTAGTGTATCTACCATTGAATTATTCAATGAGGTAAATATTTAAATATAAGCAAAACTAAATCAAAATAATTAATTTTATGTAAAAAACTTACCTAAGGTTCTTAAAAAATGCAAAAAAATATATATTAATTTAAATACAAAACCATATAAGGACCCGCACGCAAGTCTCAGGTTCGAACCTTGGGCTATTTTCACAACAATCATAAACATTGTTCAATTGGAGGGGTAAATAACTAAAATAATATTGTGTTTCTTGGGAAACAATTAATGGAATCGGTAATTGGAACACGTAATTACATTCGGTCGTGTCCACTTAAACATTAATAGTGAATGTAATATAATTAAAGAATAAATAAATTCGCGATCATAAAAATTTGTATCATTCATCTTCGCTCGTGGTTCGACTAATATTTTATAATTTTTGTAGTTTTAATTGTCAGTTTGTGTTTAATTTTATAAATAAACAGCCTCTTAATATACATTGTACTAATTTGAATAAACGAGAGAAATATTCAGTATACTTAATAACTTATTCTATTTCATTACGTACAAATGTTAATGTCCCTTTCTAAAATCACTTTCTGTTTGATGATAACTAAAGGTCAGAATAGAGCTACGACCTTTATAAACCTTAGGTGTTATATTACTCTTCAACTGCGAGAAATTCAAACTCAAATAATGTGTTAAGCTTTCTACGTGTATTCACACAACAACTCAATTCTCAAGGGACATTCGGTGTTAAGACAAATATTTTGTTAGCAGCTATGCAAATAACTGTTTATTTCACACTTCCTTATGAAATTATTTTAGTGTACTACGAGTTGTTCTGCATTATTCTTTTTTTGTTTATTAATATATAAATAAATAATAACATAATATGTTCTCAACTAATATAATTTTTTTCAACCAACCAATTCATCCAATTGAGTATTATTATTCATTATGTCTAAAATTCACTAAAATTAGTATTCATTTTGATGTCAAAGCGCAGATGAAGATTAAAATATAAAACAATAATAATTAAACAATATCATATGAATAGAGCTCTCATAATCAGCTTTAAACAAAACCACAACTGTGATTGTGTTTGTCTGACAACGACGATATATTTTTTGTTAAATTTCAAAATGTAACAAAAAATATAGCAATCATCTACTTTTCTAAATCACTACTTAGTTTGTTTCTTTTTCCTGCAAACTCGTGATATTTTAGCATTTTCGAGGACTTCTGAAAACAAGGCCCGTTAATTAATCTGACACTGCATCAAGTGGGAAAGTTGATGTTCGCCTAAGCACGTTGATTTTAGTTTCCCAGACTTGTAACTATGCTCGTATATCACGCTCACGAGATGATTGTTACAGTATCTGTTACATGCTACACCACTATTGAAAATGAAGATAATATCCGCAATACGAGATTTAAGCCAATCTACCCGAATTACGAAATTGATATGCTACACACCACGATTACCTGATGGATACAGGCATCATTAGAAATATTAACTGCTTGTGGAGTGTGCGAGCACCACTGAATTTACATGTGCTTTATTTGATCTTATAAATCATCTCGTGCACGGGAAAATGTCATGTGTAAATTAACATCCTGCCTGTGGATGAAATTCTGCCACATGTGCATCCAACAATTTGCGTGGTGGTATAAGCCGCTAACCATCTCCTCAAACAATTAGGAAGCCTTCCAGCCCCGCATCGGAAGTTAAATGAAACTGAAGAACGTAATCCATTTTCTCAATTTCACTTTAATTTATGATCTGTTTTCTTTTTTTAAAGATGTACTTGATATAAAGATTGCTTAATTTTTTAAATCTTAAACTGCCAAAATGTTTTGATACGACTACGTATCTTCAAAACTTCTAGCAACCTCATCGCGTGTTTTTGTCTATTTTTGTACTTGTCATGTTTCTAAGAATATTTGACGTGAAAAAATGTACATATAAAAGCATATAGAGATTTTTCGAAACCTGTGTGAGTAATATGAGTTATTAGGTGTATTAACGTAGGTACTGTCAAAATAATAGATTGTTATAAAAATAATACTCATATAACATCTAGCACATATATAAAGAATGAGGGTTAGATGAAAATATTTTGTATAACATAACTACACGATATAATTAATGTGTGTGTATATACATGCAATATAAGTTTGCGTATGCTTAATTTATATAGTAGGCTCCCGAATAGAAAATAATTTAAATATATAATAATGATAGTGATGTTGTCATCCTGGATGGCACTGTGCCCTTTAAACGAATCAAAATATTTTTATTAAAATAGACTTTTACAAGTATTTATGAATCGTCAAGCGCTACCACCGGTACAGAATATGAATTCTACAGAGAAAAACTAAGATATTATTTGATGACGAGCCAACTTAGCAAATCTAGGAATCCAATAACCAAGGAAAAAAGGTTTACTTACGTGTATCAATTTTACCCGCGTCTGCTAGAATGCGTGTTGGAATAAACTCCAATCTTTTTCCTATTTACCAATGTTTTACTTATTTTTATTTTAAATAAATGTTTCTGACTATATTTGAATGCGAAATGCGTATAAAACATCCATCAAACGATTGACAATCGACTATATTTCTCGACTTTTTTTAAATCGTACAAGCACAATAGACGCGAGTCTTTGTTGGGAACAAACCTGATCCATTTCACGCTATTCACCCTTATATTGAACCAATAGCTGATTATATTTGAACTTCGCTGTGTTAGAATTTCTGTCTTCTACCAACATTATAACATAGATATAAACTGTGATGCTGAAATAGTATATTTATTTGTTTAGTTATTAGGTTTTATATAGATTTTAACGTATATTGTTACTTTAGAAAACGTTAAAATAAGTATTTAAATAAAATAGTTAAAAATAAACGAAAGTGCACTAAAAATACTGGGATGGGTTAATTATTGGAATGTTTTTAATGCACTGCAGAACTAAAGTCGGACAACAAGACGATGACTCTGTGACTTGACGAATTTTATACGTGTTTTTTGACATTTAGAAATCATACTCATTATGGTATCCGTGAGAAATTGAAAGTCCCACTCCTACGTCTCGTGAAGCCAGTATAGCAATTTATCCTGTATATAATCTATCTTCATTCTTGTCAGATTCCTGTCGCATCGGCTCATATTCTGCTTAGCGAAAAAATGGCAATAATAAATTATGTGGGTAGCTATCTATAGGTAGGTAGTTTTTACGAAAAATGGCCACTGTAGTCCATTGTATGGAGAACATTATTCAAATATCATCATCATTGCTATCGGCATTATCATCATTTCCTACGCAGATAATTAGTCTTTTTTTGTAAGAAGGCGCTTGCAAACATGCTGGTGATACACCTGCTGGAAAATGACTGCCACGGCCCATGTACATCGGCTACACCGCACGGATTGCACGTGAGCTGCTGGTCTTTAAGGAATGAAAAGTTCCTAAAATTGACACCGTGGCCGTAATTTAACTATTCATTTTTTTATAGTTCCCGAGTAGGCAAATGACTCCACTCCACTGATGGTAATTAGTAGTTGAGACTTTTTTTTCCTTCAGAAAGGTACCCGACTCCCTTGGGGGAGGAACCGGGTTATATGGGATTCTTACCCACTAAAAAGTTGTGGTTGAGTGTTACGTTAAGTATACATACTCAATTTTGGCTACGTAAATCGAATGAAATACAAAAATATGATGGCTTATATTTTTTTTTACTTACTTGAATATATTAAATTTTGTGATCAAAAGTTAGAAACTATTAAAAGTAACAAAACTTACTTTGCCGATTCTCGGCTTAAAATTTAATTTTATATAAATATTAGCTTGTCGACAAAATTTCACTTGGAGTGAAAATTGAGTTTTCACATTATTTAATACGCGACTAACGAAATATTAAAACGAAAATATATTTGAATTTTGATATAGAAATAATATTAAGATTTTAATTTTTTTATTATATCATTAATCAGAACACGTAACATTACACTTCAATGTTATGATATGATAAATATCGGAATTTTCTATACAATTGCTAGTAAAGTATCTTCAAATGATAAAATTAGACGAGTAAAGAGTAATAATAAAAAAAATAAAATTCTCATGGTTCTAATTTTAAATAGGCCTATGTGTTAGACTTTCATACAAATATTCAAAACGTACATAATTATCCTACTGCATATGTATCGCTGATATCAAGAAGGAATTGTATTCCTTTTCATGTTCAAGTTTCATGCCATAATATAAAAATATAAATAGACATTTATTTATTTCATAGTTTATTTTTCGTGTCTGTGTTTCTTGAAATTTCGTGTCCATGATTCATTAAGAATTCGTAAAAGGCGATAAAATATAATATTCTTGCTTGGTCAAGAACTTACATATATTTATGGAAATATGTACATTTTTAAATTGACTGACTATTTAATTATTAATAAAAAAAATATCTTCAAAAAATTAAGTAATCTAAGGATTTAATAGTTTTAAATGGAAAAGTAAAAGAGAATTTGTAACGTTAAATCGGGTACCGATTTAATGTTTTTGCATAATAAATTGAGGTGCTTATTACCACTAGTAGGTATTTGAAATCGGATTAACGACAAATGGAAATAAAAATAAATTTAAACTACGAATATCTAAAAAGTTATTTAAATAAAAATAAATTGTTATTTATTTTTATTTAAATAACTTGGCGGTTTGTATTACGAATTTCAGATGTTTCTGAAATAAAAATAAATTTAAACTACGAATATCTAAAAAGTTATTTAAATAAAAATAAATTGTTATTTATTTTTATTTAAATGACTTGGCGGTTTGTTGAAATTCGTAATACAAACCGCCAAGTAATACTTCTTTAATAATTACTACTAATACTTCTTTATAATTATTCTAATAACTAAGTTCAAAGATCAAAATTATATTCAAATATTTTTATGTATCTCAGTTTTTTATGAGATATCATATATTAAACTAGCGGTTCACCCGCGGCTTAGTCCGCGACATAATCAAAAATAATAAAAAGGCTAAAATATGTTAATTATGTTATAAATATTTTAGCTGTGATAAAGCTTGAAGTAACATATGATCGAAACTCACACGACCTTTCGTAATTATGATATGAAAGTTGTTTTGATTTTGGCAACTCGCAAATAGCCATATTAACTTCAAAATAACTGCAACTTTGGGTTATTTTGAAATCGCAGACAGAAAAATGAGATAATTGAGATAATAAAGTGATAATAAAGTGTGAAGAAGAACCAAATATTCACAACACACACAACCTTTCGAAATCATAATATGAGTGTGGTTGTTATTATTCTAGTAATTAAAGAAAAATGGATTTACTAAATTATTCTAATGCCTCTTTTAATACTAAATTAGTATTTCCATTTGCTAGGGCAACGATATCATTGGCATGACTTATATGTGGACATGCTACATATAGTTGCCCAACAGCAAGTAATAGAAAAAAATGCAACCCTAAATTCTAATCTATCAAATCTAATAAAACTATAAATAAAGTTAAAACTAAGCTATTTAATGCAAACTTTAGTACATTCTATGAATTATGCAAGCTAACTATTAATGAAAACTAAAAGCTTATCTCATAAGTATTGATAAGAATACAAGATGTACTAAAAAGTTATAGAAAAAAATCAATACCTTCTAAACTAATTAAACTATAAATAACAATAATACTAAATAATTGAATGCAAACTTTATTAAGCCTTACAACTAAGGAAAAGGTAAATTTAAAAGAAAAAAGTAATACTAAGGAAACGGTTACTAAGGCAAATGTGACTGATGTTTGGTATGGGCTCTCCTACAAATTATAGGGATAGTTACTGTTATATTTTTTCCAATTTACTCAATAACTTTATCAATTATAGCCTATGTCTTGTTCTGATGTATGAGCTATATTATTGTTAAGTTTCATTAAAATCTATTCAGTAGTTTTTGCGTGAAAGAGTAACAAACATCCATAGAAACATTCGCATATATAATATTAGTAGGAAGTAGGATATTAGTAGGATTATAATGAATCAAATTTCTACAAGATATATACTGATATATATGTTATATACAATAATATGAAATAAATGCCAGTATAAAATTTCTTAAAATAAAACATTATTTCATAAGATTATTAATTATTATTTAACGAGACAATTATTTATGTATTTCCTGGACCTTCATCGTAAACGGCGTTTAGGTGTCCCTCATCAGCTTGCGACGTGACCTGGTTGGACAAACACATAATATACTCGTATTTCAAATGGCTATATAAAATTAAGTGAAGGATTGCGTTAGTAGTTTAGTAAGTAGTACTGATGTTTGGTATGGGCTCCCCTAGATATAAAGAGAATTATAAAATATGTGATAATTCCGCTTTGAATGAGAGTTGAACAAAATCCGTTCTTAGCTGATCTCTACTCGGCGAAAGGAATATTCGTACCAAATTTCAAGTCTCTACGCCTTATGGTTCCAGAGATATTGTGATGAGTCAATATATCGGTGGAAATCTCTTATATTATATATATATATATACATATATATATGTAGTTTCGGAAGCTGTCTTAACACAGGATTAGTTTCGAACATAAATAATACATATCAGACGCGTCAGTAAAACTTCGTGATTATATATATTTTGATATATGATATATACGTGTCTTGGATGCAATTCTGTGACACTCGCTTACACTAACCCGCATTGAAACCTTAACCCTTACTTGCCACACCTCTGTAGAATTACGTACGTGCGTACGTGGGGTAGATTTGTACCCCAATGACAAAAATTGTTATAAAAAATGAACTACTGAATATTTCTATTTAAAAATTGTTGTAGAACATATTGAAAACTTTTTTAAAAGTTTGTTTACTTTATATAGCCAAAAATTAAATTTAAGTAGACTAAAAAAAGTGCTAAAGCCAACAAAAGTGGATAAATGACTATTTGTACCCCAAAGTAGCAAGTAAGGGTTAAGAGGAATAAGGTACTCGGTGGGTCTTATTTATCTTCAAAGTCATACATTTTTACGTTATAACTGGAAACGTTGTATAATAGCAAAATATAGTATTGTAATTGAATAACTAAATAGACCTCATAGGTAGCAACGAATTGCAAATCAAAGGACTGGTTAAGATAATAATTGACCTTTGCTAATAGCGATCACATATTATAAAAGATGGTCCTTGTTTTCTTACAATGAATAAAAAAAATGTATGTAGACAAGTCCTTCGATTTTACCATTTTTTTATATCAAACCCTTTGTTTTTCTTTCTCAGTCGTAGACGGTCGAAGTTCTATTAGAGGGATTCGAATGACAAGGCTTCATTCGGTTACACATTTTCAATCCTCAGTTATTATAAAAGACAATTTTATTTCAGAAAATTTATTTCTCACAACGGAACAGATCGATACATTACTTTTTATACATTTATCTAGCATTTACATGTAGCGATGAAAATAATTTAAACTCAATTTTAATTACATTTTCAATGTTATCGTTATTTTAAAATACTCATACATCCAAGTTAACATTAAATTATACAAATAATAGACATTAAATTAGTTATCAATATTTTCTTAACAGTCTCACTCCTTTTGAATAATTGTAGCCATTTTTTAAATATTCCATAATCCACTTTTTTTTTTCATAATTTTATATGAGTTTGAACAACTCGCTTATAATAAACTAATTATGATAATTATTTTGAATTATTTATTTTAACATATACATATGTACAGTCACATATTATATGTATTGGATACATCCTCACATTTAGAATATTATTTAATTGAAACTTTTTCTTAATAAATAAGTGTGTTATTACGTAAAATTAAATTAATTTCGTTATAAAGCGTTTGATATAAAATATTTCGCTTTATAATCGAGTTGCTAACGATTTTGTTTCGGCGTGATTTATATGATATGACTAGTTCGTGCAAAATTATTTACAGCGATACCTTAACATTCTTATAAACTATTTTATTATAAGTATTTTTTTACTATATAATACATCCAATAATTTATTACGTATACAAAAAAACAATGTACTTAAAAACAATAGAATGCTTAAATAAAAATATAGCCGTTTAGTATAGATATTAAAATAAGGTCAAATGTACGCTAGAATGAATATTCAAATTATAAGTTTCATATGTTCAAAACAGCTGTAGCAATAAACGCAACACTTTAAGTTTTAACTTCATTATAACGAGTTCTCAGTGCAGGCGTCTTATATCAGCCAGCGAGGTCACGCGAGTAACACAACCGCCGTTATGATCCAAAGCCGAGGAAGATGGGAGGGGGCCGCGTCGGGGAGGGGCCAACTCTCGCCCCACGGGGACTCGCCCTGGCCCCTTAGCTCCGGTCACATCGTCGTCACCATTTCTGTCAAATTAAGTCAATTAATTCAATCAAAGATAATTTGTTTAACATTTATATTCTGAACACTATTATCGTGTGAACTCGTGTTTATGAAATTTTATGTTTAAAAAGTTTAAATGAGAGGTTACAGCACCGAAGGGTGTTATAGCGTAAAACTTAAAGACTAAATTGACTTTACAGAGGTCGTTCTACAATTTAGTGATAATGAGACAAGTTTTACTTCAGTTGGGATTTTATGATCCTTTCATGGTTTTATATCAAGCGGAAGGTTTTGGACTAATGAGATTAATAATTTATGAATTTATTTAAAGGTTAATTTATGTTTTAAGTTATCTGATGTAAAATGTAACCTTGTTAGTTAGCCAATGATTTGAAGAGTTAATTTGAAAATTAAGCAAAAATTCTGTAGATGTTGAACAGTTGATGTTGGACGGGTGCAGTTTGCCTTGTGCGAGTTTTTTAATCGACAGCGACGTTTACAGTGAAATCGCGGTAAACGTACCGCGATTTGAATGCAGTGACGACAGATGAGGGTCTCAGTTGGAATGATCACATTCAATCTATTATTTCGCGTATAAGGAAAATAATGTATTTATTTAGATATCTTAGGGCATCTGTTCGTTTCCAGACTTTAAAAACTGTATATTTTGCACTTGTGCAGTCTAATATCACATACTGCATCACAGCATGGGGAGGTGCTTCTAAGATCAATATACTTCGTTTAGAGAGAAGGCAAAGACTTTTATTAAAAAATATAATCAATAAGCCTATCCGTTTCCCTACAGCTTAATTATATAAACCCTGTAAAGTTCTCACAGTGCGTCAATTGTATATACTTCATACAATTCTTCGGAAGCATAAAAATATTCCTTATAATTATAAGCTTGCACATAACAAACGCAAAAGTGATAGGGTTTGCCGGACCATTCCATGGACATCAGCTTTAACAAGTCAACAATATAATTACTTGAGTTCGATTCTATATAACAGAGTAAATAAGAAGATCAACATTTACTCACTTACAACTTACCAATGTAAAATGCAAATTACCAACTGGCTTCTCAAATTGGGATATGAGACTGAGCTATTACTAAAGCGTTTAATATAACATTGACCTACCTTATATTTCCTTCCTACCCCATCCCTTCCTTATTATATAATTTATTAATTATATTTAGGTATCTATTATTTAATTCAGATTTTTTATTTTTATAAAAGATTTTGTCACAATAATTATAAACAGTTAAAAAAAAAGAAAGATAATGTGTTTGTCAATTTTTATATTTTATTTAATTGAATTGCTTTTCTAGTTTATGTTGAACAAATGTTAAAATGAAAACGTGCTGTCGATTTGGAGGACGTTAGTAACTACGACACAGTGTAATACTATAGTAGATGCTATCGTATAAGTTGTTTGTGATATGTATTAATTGTTCAAAATAAATAAAAATAAATGTAATGAAAGCAGTCTAGTGACGATAATTGGAAGGCCATACAAATCGAAGATAACGTAAACGCTATCGAACAAGAAAATAAGTAGCATATAGCTTACATATACAATATACTACACTGTTTTGCTTATTACGTATTGGTTCTTATATTAAATCTTAAGGAATTAAATAACTTTCTTTGTACTGTTTACAGTTACTTTCTTCGCAATTTAGGTATATGTTACGTTTTGTATATAACATAGATATGATTTTATTTAGTTACCAAGATTTTGCATTTGATGTTGGCTAAGGACAATGTAGGAATTTTCAAGAGCTGGATCTTCCATAACACCTCTATGTAACTGTTCCAAGTGTCTCTCGGCGTCATCTGTAAAATTTAAAATGTTTAAAATATTCCTATTTTAGTCATCAACTCTCTTGTGAAGATGATCTAGAGAACAAAACACTAGATTAATAATGAATTAGAGATAACGACTGCTTTTCAAAAATAAATTTATGTTAATGCCATCACTAAAATGAAATAATTTTTGCTGAACGTCAGCTTAAAAAATTACAAAAATGTAAAATTCAGAAATATAAATTATATTATGGAAGTATTTTTATGATAAAAAAAGAAGTTATAACTTAGTCATAATGGTATATGGCAATATGACTTTTTCCATAATAAACAATATGAGAATAATAACAATAAGAGAAAAGGCTATTTACACGTTATATATTATAGGCTAACATTTCAGTCATCAGTTCAGTGATAATCACACACGGGCCCTGTTTAAGAAATCGACAATTCGACAATTTTTCTGTTTAATAAAACTTACAGGTGAAAAATTGTCATGATGGAAAATTTACAAATATGTTGCATTGTCGCGACAATTCGATATTTTTCTGTTTAGTAAAACTTTTATGCGACCGGTGACAGGTGACAATTTGTCGATTCTGCTTTAAAAAACAGAAAACTGTCACGACATATTGCCATATTTGTAGAATTGTCGACCATTCTGACAGGAGCCGTTACCTCTGTCGCGAAATCATATTTTGACTTATGGAGGTGTAAGAAAGTTTTTATACAAGGTTTTTTTTACAAAAAATAGTATTTAGATCGAGTAGTGAGAATTTTTATTTTTATTTGGGAAACATACAATAAACAACACATACACTATACAACAATTAACCTGTACATACACCAGTCAAGTTTCCACTTATTATAATATACTTAGTATAACTAATTTATGTACAGCAGTAAACAAGCAATTCAGTAAATTATAAAAAATTATTATCAAGATTCAAAATGTTGAAGAACAGCTACAAAAATAAAAAAATATATAAAAAATAATGACTAAATTGCGTATAATTTTAAATTATTTCAAACCCAATAATTATATAATAGCCGCATTGAACCTGCTGAGATACATAAAATATATTATCATATGATACATAAAAAGTAAAAGAAGGTACGTATGAACTACGGGTACATTTGTTTAACTTAAATATAGCCAAATCCGCGATTTTTGCGTTTGTCACTGTACAATATTAAATATAGTTAGTATTATATAACGCAATTTATAATTATTAATTTCTTCAACTCCAGTTATTTCGTAGTCATCCTCATCTTCGTTTTCATTCGATAAATCATTAATGTTAACAATACTTAGTTCTGATATTGTATCCAAGGCCTCGTCTCTATCCTGAAATTACTTTTCCTCCTTCAATAGTATGTACTCAATTTATAACTTTTTTATATGAACTTTAGTAGTCATTATTATACTGGCTTATTTCACTATGTGCATAACAATACTACAAAATCGTATCCAAGCTGATTTATCTGTAATCGAAATTTATAGTTTTTGACAACTAACAACTCTTATCATATTATAATTCTTGGCACCATTCCACGCGATCACGATTTGTATAGTAAATATTTTTAATTTTTATTTGTATTTATTTAAGGTTTTAATGTAATTAAAATGTGTATTATACTTATTTAATTAATAACACAATATTTAATAATTATAGCAATTTATATAGAATTGATACATTAATAGTAAACACTGTATAATATGCTTCAAATGCTATTTGTCGTCATCTTTATTAAAATTCTTTGTCCCTATCAATCTCTCGAACTATTTCCATCATGGATGTAACGAATCCTGTCCAATCATCTGATTGTATACAAGTTTTCGTCACACAATATTATTTAAATATATATAATTTCACATAGATAAGATATTCATCGTGTTCCTTACTTGATCATATTTACACGCTTCTTGAGCATCGGCCATAAATCTATTACATGTCATTTTGGCTCTTTCGACGTTAAACTGACGTTCCTTGCCAGCGGTTTACTCTCAAGCAAGTAGGTCAGCGCTTAATGCATCATTTCGTGTAAGTATATTATATAAATTCATATGTACGGTATCTACATTTTAAAAGTTTGAAAAATAAACAACTACTATTTTTAGATATGAAAGCTTTAGAATATTATTTACATTTTTATTTTTAGCGTTTTTAGTTTCTAGCTCGTCAATTAGAAATTACGATCTGAAAATTGACTGAGTTGTTTCTTCCCGGAAGAATCTTCATACTAAAATGGAGGTCGCTTTTTATTAATTTTTATTACGTAACATGACGACAAAATCAAAGGGCTTATTAGTCTACTTACATAAAGGTTTTTTTTATGATAAAATTCGCAAGATATTTATAAGAATTAAAAATAAATTTATTTATATACATATTTTTATTTTCTTTCTTTTGGATCTAGCCAATGCAGTAACCGAGATAAGTTCAAATTAAATGATTTTAAGGCGGGTATATGATGCTCAGGAATTTTAAGTAGCGATGCATCGAATAAAATTTCTGGATACATATTATAACATTTTAAAATAAAGCATATTCACTAAGTCAAATATCGCACTGAATTATCGCATTAGAACTTCTATTATTATACACTGGAACTTAGCTAAGAGTGCTATCTTGATTGCAGGCTATTAACGTTGAATATTGGTAACCATAGTTGGCAGCAAGTTGGTGATCAAGCGCTTGCCAAATGTGTTATATTATATATTTAACTGTTTCGTCGGTCTCTTGATTAGCTTGGAGCATATAAGGCTGAAGATCCCGTGCACCTGGGATTAAGTTCTGGGTCAGAACACTAATTAGTTATTGGGTTCCTTTTGATCAAATTATTTTCAGTAACAACCTAAAAGTTGGCTGTGTTTACACTCCCGTGCATTGGATATCACTAAAAGTGTATGTTTTGTGTCTGAACTCTTTCCGCCCATATCGGATTAAGCGTCCCATCGGATTACGAGAATAAATAAAGTATGCCCATGTTGTGTGCCTTTGACGTACGCTTGAGAATGGTGGAGTGGAAATGGCGGCCGAAATATTTCATCATCACCATGAAGTTAAATATATTTAAAAAAAAAACTTTACGTATGCTAAAAATCTTCTGTTTGATTTTTAAGATTCATTGCTGCCAAAACATTTTTGTATATTTCTAAACAAATTTCAATGAATGGAATGAAAGTAAAATAAATAAGACGAGACTTATATATCTAATTCTGTCTATTACAAAAAGATCTTCTACCCGAGGGACGATAAACATATTTTCCTCGTCCCAACGGGTCACGATTTATGTTTTCTGTTTAAACGAAAATGAAATACTAAAGGTTAGTAAATGAATTCATTCAGAGTTATAGGTGCTGATTGTGGAACTTATTCGAGATATTATGAAAAACATTTCATTTTATTTTGCTTGAAAATTTAAATAATATTATACTCATAGATCTAAACATTGAGATGTTTTTTAAATAATATGAGAGAAAGTCTACAGCGAAAAATTGTATGTTTTATTTGTATTAATGAATAGTAATTTCAATTATGAAAGCTTTAATTGAAATTACTATTCATAGAAATATTGAAATTACTATACACAGAAATGAAGATGTCATATTCGTAATAATATAAATACACTCAATAACAGATACACACGCAAACATACACACACATATACAATTATATACTTTGTTTTTATTTCTAAATACACACACAGTTCTTGTTCATCAACATCATAATATGACGAAAGATTCAAGTTTGTCAAAACATAACTCTTTGTTTAAGTTATAATAAAACTTTAGTAGGTACATTGTGGATTCTGATTGGCCTTTTTATAGAACTATGTTTAATTGTACTAAAATGAAAAGTATTACTATTTCATTAATAGCCAATAAAATCATAATATCCTTTTCAATAATATACTAATCATATTACTCAATGTTATGTAAACGTAGTTAAATGGAAAGTCATCGTAACTCATTATATATCGTCTAGGTAACATAGTTCATTTTTATCATATTATTTGGTTAAATAATTATTTTTAAAATTATCATCATCGACCTATTTTATTCGTAGGTATTCGAAACAAGTAACATAAAATGTTTTTTAATTCAATCCATTCCAAAAAATATACGAATGAAATTATATTTTACAGCTAGTAAATACATGACAAGTGTACATCATATTTACGTATATTTTACGTAAATATGATGTGCTTAATATTATTATGATCATGTACTGAGAACGAAATAGCTAGAACACGTGAGTAATCGACGACTGCAGGTTCAAAGCGATTGTTATTTAAAATAATTATTAAATTTTGCTTACCCGGTGGCAAAGTTGTTGTAGGTGGCAGTGTTGTAGTCGTCGTTGTTGTAGTGGTTGTCGTTGTTGTTGTTGTGGTAGTTGTCGTTGTTAACACTAAAAAATAATTCACTGATTAATTCTAGTACACAAACTTTTTATTCATACATTTTATTAAGAGGTTCTTACCAATCATCCACAAACATTGACATTGTGAGTGCACTTGTTATTCGAAAAATACTGAACGAGGATTTTTATGTAAAATTCTAGACAAAAATAAAACAGTTCACTATCGAAACTATTTTTTGTTTGATAAATTTTGATATATTATTATTAGTGTCATCAATAAAAAAAGGACAAAAGAGTAGAAAAAAATATTCGAAACATAAATTCATTTGTTTTCAAAAATATGAATAATGATTATTTAGACTTTGAACATTGAATGAGCTCTAGTTAACATGGTAAAATAACTAAAAACAAGGCATAAATTTGAATATCTTACTATGTAAGAATACTTCCGCGTAAGCCTTCCCTAAGTTGTTTTCGACATGGCATCGATAAGCTCCAGCATCGTCTCTAGACATCTCGGTCACTTGTAACGTCAGTGTGTGTCGATAGCCTCTGGACAGCTTATTTAATCTGTACTTTGATCCTATAAAAGAAATATTTTAAATGTTGCTTATAATTAAATTATGTTTTTGAACCTGAAACGTTTTCAAAAAACCTTATCACATTTGCGACCAGCATTATTTACAAAAGGTCAACAAACACTATGTTTTTGTACTTATTGACCCGAAAAACATCAGCTGTACACATCTGAGCTTCTATGAACTAGATCTAAAAACGTAATTACAGATGCAGTTCTGAAATCGAGACCGACTGTTATGTCATATAAGGGTCCTCCAGACCGATTTCGGCCACGGCGGCCAATCTCAAGAGAGATTAGCCAACTGCGCAGGAGATATTATAGTGCACAAGTGTGTGCGCAAACACAGGTGCACTCTCTTTTCCTTAGCTCTCATAATCCGATGGGACGGCAATCCGACACGACTGGAAAGAGTTATGTCATATAAACGCCAGTATTGGATGACGGATAACACCTTAGCTCTTATCGAAAAAAAACACAAAAGGAAAGTTTTAAGGGAGAGCATTCAAGAGGTAAGCCGGCTATCTACACAGATCCAGGCAGCATGCAGGCGTGACTATAGTGATTATCTTAACAAGCAAATAGACACGAATCCAGGGATCTATTTCGAAAAATAGATTTTGTCAATAAGACCAAATCTTCCAAAACGTGGGCAATCGAGGACAGTCAAGGCAAAATTATTACCGAACTTGCTGAAATCTTCAAAATATGTAAAAGTTATTGTCAATTACTGTTCGAAGATCCACAGCATTTACTCTTTCCAGACACAAGACCCGAAGATGGGTATTTAAAACCTGACATTTTTAAATCTGAAGTAAGAGAGGCAATAAAACATCTTAAAAACGGGAACGCCACCGGCGTTACCTTACAGAAGGATTCCACTGCGTGAAAAAAAAAAGACTTGTACGCACACTGGTATTCTCAATTTTCTTATATGCCGCTGAGACGCGTAACTTACGCGAAGCTGAAAGGAAAAAGATAGACGCTCCGGAGGTGTGGTGCTGGAGAAGAATGCTCCGGGCGTCGTGGACTTAGTTCAGAACCAATAACTCTATACTCGAAGAACTCGGCATCAAGCAGTGTCTATCAACAATAGTTCGGCCGCGTAGCTTAAAATTCTTCGGCCATGTCTCAAGAAGAAACGGTGACTCCATAGAACGCCTTGTTGTTCAAGGCAGAGTTGAAGGCATCAGACCTGATATGATAGATATGCGATAGACTAACCAGATCAAATCTGCTGTGTGTGTGCTGTGTACTAGGATAACAGCTGACAAGGAGAGATAGTGTAACATCTTGCAAATAACAACATCAGCCATTACTTCATGATGACCACGACCGCTCTGCCAAGAGCGTATCGACTGAGAAGATTAACTTATAAAACGTATATAATTTATTTTACTTACATATTTAGGTTCGTGAAAATTTTTAAACACTAACGATATATAGATATAATACTAAAATGTTATAATGTATTTTTAAAATCATCAAAATGTCTATTCAAGAATCGATAGCAAGAAAATACTGGATGAATTTTATAATATTGGATAATATTTCCTACTTAACCTAATAAGGCAAGTATATACCGGTTGAGAGCGCTGACATTAAATTGTGCTAAATTATAATAATGATTCTATAAATGATTATTATAATCTTAGGCATAGGAGAAAATATTTTAAATTTTACTATATATATTTTTTCTATTAATTAAGTTTTATAATTATTTCAGCTAAGTTTAATGTTTAGTATCACACTTTGTTATGAACAAGAAAAGCGTAGTTGTCAGCTCAACACAATAAACAACATACGATTACAAGTGTTTTATTCGTAAGTCCTTTGTTTACCGAGCGAGCACTTAACCAGCTATTGTTTTAGCCAATGTATATTCAGAAGTACACACGGCTAATGTTCACCAATTACACGAAACCGTATGTGGTCTGATTTCACTAGGATTATGTTTCATCCTAGCATATACTTTTTATGGCACACTGTATTACAATTTACTAGTTAATTAGTTAAAATATGAAGCCGAATGATTTTTATAATATTTGTAACCTAAGCAATTTTTCAAGTATCTTCTTATCCTTAACACAGGTTATTGAATCAGCCTACCAAGGAGAGCCAGTATCTAATCATGATATAATTGTCTTATATTGTCCAAGACCAACTATATGTTCCATTTTTAACATACAATGTTCAATTATGTTTTTGTGAATTAAATATAGTTACTGTAACAAAAACGTCATAAAGCATTGAAATCACTATATCATGAATAATTTGTATTCAGTGAACTATATACAAATGAAGATTTGATACAAATATGTAAATAACGAGTTGGCTCTTAGCAACGAAATCAATCATCAGTTACACGAAGCACTCCTGGACATTTTGGCGAATGGCCAAGACTTAGACATGACAACGAGTGAAATGATAAATGAGTGGGGTGATTATCCAACGAGAGACATTTTAAAATATTCCGGATATTTTGTCACGGAAATGTTTCAACGTTTTCTTTTAACTATGACACTTGCCCGAGACAAATGAAAGGACATTAATAGTTCTGATTCTTTAATATTTATGTTCAGAAATATAGAAAGAGCTTCAACTAAAATGTGGCTTTTACTCACCATTAACGAGTCTTTGTTCACTATTTAATATCCAGTAGACTTGTGGTAAAGGATACGCATCAGCTGTACATGTCAGAGTGACGGCAGTGCCAGCTAATGCTCGAATTGCAACTCGACCAGCCCAAACTGTTGGCGTAACTGTACCAAAAAATATTACGATAAAACAATTATGATTTTGATATTAAATAATAAAGATATTTAAAGATAATTATCGTTTCGGTAGAAAATTGGAAGGGAATAACAACTGAAGGTGAACTGCGTTTATGTAATGCAAAAACATTTAATTTGAATTTTGTGCGTGATATTATGTATTGGTCACATTCATAAATTCAGCACAAAAATCCGCCAAACTTCTGGTCAAACATCTCAAACGGTCCCTCGTATTCTAGTCTCGTCAGTCCGTTAGTCTATCCATCCAACGCGTCTAAGCCAATAGAGCACGTCATTTTCAACTTGTCAGTCGCAATTTCATTTCGAACATTCCCTCCAATATTGGATGAAGTTAAGCCACACAATTTAATTTTGCGATATGGCTATTGATTGGACTCACACATGACGTTTATTTGTATCCTCTTGCTCACGGAGGGTGGGACCCCGTTGGTTGCTATACAGAGGTAAGCGCCCGACGTAACGCGTTCTACCTCTGTGAGATTCAACCATTCTCCGCTGTATTTTGACACTGAAACAAAGCCTATATAAGTATTGTAAATTTGCAGGAGAAATAAATCAGCTTTATTTTATCAAGAATTATATTAATTCTTGATAAAATAAAGCTGATTTATTGCAAGAAAGCTTGAATTGCAAGTTTTAAATATTATATATACGTACATGCAGATAGATCAAAAATCAATAATAAGTGTAAGCTATTTTAATTGAACATGATTATAATTAATCATTTCCCTTATCCAATCTATTTGGGACATTTCAAATGGATGTCATTAATTGATTTTGTATGCACTAAAACATACCTAACTTAATGGATATTTAGATAATTACTCTTAAGTGCTGTAAAAGTTTGACTTGTTATTGTTTAGAATTCCCTTCAAGTAATTTCAATGAAATAATAAAATAATAGCGGGTTTATATTAACTATCTCACAATCATAAAAAAAAAATATTGTAATGTTAAATTAAAAAAATCTTAAAACATATTAGTTGAGATTTCTTTTTTGTATTTGTATTTATGGTCTTTTCTTCGCTTTATGACCATTCTCATCATCCATATTCATATCTTATACTTTTCGGCTTAAAATTACATTCATCCGTCATCGTTACATGTGTATTCTGTGATAATCAG
Source organism: Nymphalis polychloros (assembly GCA_905220585.2). Lineage (NCBI taxonomy): Eukaryota > Metazoa > Arthropoda > Insecta > Lepidoptera > Nymphalidae > Nymphalis > Nymphalis polychloros. The sequence goes on from HG992242.1 coordinate 12,666,105, forward strand.
TGTCCTAACATAAATAGGAATAACATACAGAAGAAAAAAAATGGGCGGTGGAAGAACCACCAGGAACGAATTTCTTTAGGATATTTTTTGCAGATTTTAATTGATCAAATTGTATATACTGTTGATTTGCCACACCAAAAAGCGCCTTAACCTCCGTTAGGCAACTCCCTCTTATCAAAATATCGGGTATCTCAAAAGAAAGTTCACATTTGATTTGCTTATTGCTTGAACGCAACTATTCCGAGGGGCGCGGGGTATTTCAATCGATAGCCTAGCTTTTGGGAATTTAAATCTTTGTGTTAAATGCAGCACGCTTCCGAATCGAAAGGTCCGGGTTGTCACAAACAGACTGAGTAACACTATCTACGTTTTCGAACGTGCTCGAAGATTTTGGATGCTCGGATTTTAGTTTTTCCAGCGTTGAACCGGTCTTTTCAAACTTCTCGACCCATTTTCCAATGAGTCTAGGGCTTGGCACATCATTTAATATGTCGAATACTGCAGAATTTTCTACGCGCTATAGTCGCTAAATTACCGTTTTTGTAAAATTCACGTACGTACATCGCACGGTTCGCTCCATAGCGACTAAATTCCCAAAAGTTAGGCTATCGATTGACATACCCCCCGCGCCTTTCTTTTAAGACACCCGATATAAGAAACGATTTAAATTTTTAATTTCAATTACCATTTTTGAAATCCCAATTTTAAGGTATATATTATTATTAGAAATTTTAGTAAATTATCTCTCCTATTAAACAATTTATGATGGGAATTGTGACAATAGCCCAAGGTTCGAACCTGGGAATAGCGTGCGGTTCGTAAACCGTCGCACTCGCTCGTGTTTTTAAGAACGTTAGGTAAATATTTTAAATAAAATTAGTTCTTTTTATGGAGTTTGGATTTTTTATGGATATTTAATTATTTAACTTAATTTAAAAAAATGAATGACGGATCTACAATAGGTAGGCGCATTATACAGTTCACGCTCTCACCGCCAGGTGAGGTTCGGCGCTTAAAAATTCGACATAGGTTACATCTCTAGAAGCGCTCGCGCTGCAATGAATTCGAACGCACAAAACATCGCATTTTGTAGCATTTTAGAGGTATAACGCTATTTCTTTATGCGACTGTTCTTACCATTTTACTCTACTGTAAGCTGCGTAAAAAAACTTCCATGAATTCGCTATAAGGACAGCCTGAATTTTGATAGTTGAGTATAAGTATAAATTAAATAAGGATGTTAAAAGATTTTCATGTTATCATAAAACGTTAGAATATGTAATGTAATATTAAAAAGATCTGTAAAATAATTTGATGAAAAATCCTTCGCTTTATTCAAAAATAATAATATATATTACAATATAAGTATTTACTAAACTGAATAACATGTTGATATTATAATATGAAAGTCAAGTATATAAGAAATTCCATTACATTCAGAAAATAGACACACTTCATCAAAAAACAACTTTCTTAAGAGCAATAACTAAAGAGGAGAGTCGAAGCGAAAAAAAAAATAGAAGAAAAACTCTAATGTATCTGTAACCATTAACAGAGAGACGTTTTCCTCAATGATGGGCTGGCACCGTTTTAATGTCACTGAAATGTTAACGAAATGGATAAAATATAAGTGAATATGCATTAAGCATTCGACTCCCCTTTTTAATTAATTAATTTATATAAGGGGTTTTCCAATAGGGACGCTTGAACTTTGACAGCTGATTGCGGCCATGTTGTTTGAGTGACAGCTGTCAAATGCAGTGTGTTATATTCATTCCGTCCTCCCAAACCACCATGGCAGGTTACAGTGTCGAGCAGCACGTGCAAATCATAAAATTGTTTTATGAAAATGGGTGTTCAGTTCAAGCAACGTTCCGCGCACTTCGCCCGTTTTACGGTCGCGATGATCGTCCTGCCGAGTCGACTATCCGTCGATTGGTGGACAAATTCGAGTCAACCGGGTCAGTTAACAATCAGCCGGTTCCCGTGCGTCAACGTAACGCGAGATCTGCCGAGAATATTGCCGCTGTGCGCGACAGTGTCCTCGAAAACCCGCGGCAGTCAATTCCGCGTCGCGCACAGGAACTCGGCCTTTCGCAGACGACAACTTGGCGAATTTTGCGTTGTGACTTGAGCCTGCACCCGTACAAGATCCAGCTGACCCAAGAGCTCAAGGTTAATGACCATAGACAGCGCCGTGTGTTCGCTGACTGGGCATTAGAGCAGTTGGAAGTTGACGCCGATTTTGGCAAAAAAATCATCTTCAGCGACGAGGCGCATTTTTGGATGAATGGCTATGTCAACAAGCAAAATTGCCGTATTTGGGACGAGACCAATCCACACGAGGTTCACCAAGTGGCAATGCACCCGCAGAAAGTGACTGTTTGGTGCGGATTTTGGGCCGGAGGCGTGATTGGTCCGTATTTTTTCGAAAACGATAATGGTGTGGCCGTCACCGTCAATGGTGAGCGATACCGGTCGATGATAACCAACTTCTTTTGGCCTGAAATCGAGAATATGGATCTGGACAACATGTGGTTTCAACAGGACGGCGCTACGTGCCACACAGCACACGCTACGATGGAAGTTCTGCACGAGCAAGCGCCCTTAATGGAAAACCCTATATTTAAGATAGTTACACCATCGACTTATCACTAAACACTTAAAATTAACAAATTAAACAGGTACTCATACGACGTGATACGTCTTTAAAGGCGTAAACAACATTAACCATTGTAACAAAAATAATAAAAACCAAACTAACCAATATATAAAAAAAAAACAATTAAATCCAATCTTAACTACTAATACAACAGAATTAATCAAATTAAAAAGAAAAAGAAACAATAAAATTATTATAATATATTTTGATAACAAATTATAAAACCAAAACTAGTACTTATATTATATATATATTTATTTGTATGAGATCGATTAATGAGATCTTTCGCAAGCTTAACAAAATTTGTTTTGTTATTAAAAAAGATGTCGATATTGCCATAAGATGACAGGTAATTGTACGAATTCATGAGTCTGTTGAGCGGTGCGTATTTACCTAAATTTCTTCATGAGGTTGTAGTGCAAAACCTTTTTTTTGCTGGATGTCTTGGAATAATACGGGGAACTGTTAGGTTGATATGCTGGAGTAGTTCAGGCGATGATATTTCACCGCTAATCAGTTTATATAAAATCAAAATATCACTCATTATACGGCGCTTTTCAAGCGATATCATATTAAAGTGTGCCAGTCTCGTTTTGTAGTCAGCACGATAAGGACAACTACTATCTTTAGATGCAAAAAGTGGTAAGATTTCGTTGTATCCCTTCTAATCTATCGATGTGAATTTTGTAAGAAGGGTTACAAATTGAAGAGGCATATTCGAAATTAGAACGTACTAGACAATAGTAAATACAAAGTAAATTATGTATGTTTTTGAAGTCCGGCGCGTTTTACAAAACCTAACATTTTCCAAGTCTTTGATATTATGGTATCGATATGATTATTGAATTTTAATTTACTATCTATTATTACTCCCAGGTCGCGAATTGTATTAGTTTCTGACAGAACTACATTAGAAATTGAGTACTTAGATGAAATAAGGTTTATTTTTCTTGTAAACTTAATATAATAATAATATGAAAACATTTATTTATTGATATCCATTTTGTGTTCTTTGCACCATTGAGAGAGTGCGTCTAAATCCGTTTGAAAGAGGGAGACATCAAATGGTGATTGTATGGGTCTATATATTTTTAAATCATCAGCGAATATTAAGCACGTACTAAATTGAACAGTTTTCGAGATGTCATTTATAAAAACCTAATTACCGCGTGGGAGGGGAGGAAGGCAGGTTTTAGGTACACTATGTCCTTTTCCACACTTTTAATTTGGCTTTTAATTGTAATTTTTTTTACTAGACTAATTTATAAAATTGTTTTCACTCGTTAATATTTTTCTTGATCATATCAGAATGTTCAGGGTTTGAAATAAATCTGCTATATTTAAAAATAGAAGAGAGATCTTATGGTAAGACTGAGATTAAATACGTGCAAATAAACAGTTACATTTTCGTAAAAAAAATATTCTAATCATCAGTTTTTTTAAAACAACGTTTGAAAAAGACGAATGTTTATATTTTAGGCAGCCTGTGAGAGTGTTCATCTATGTCCGCATAGCCCCTAAGCTACATATCGTATTTAGACAAATGAGGTTTCGTTAGCTTCGCCTTACCGCCTTACAATGTTAAGTATCACAAGCTATATATGATCTCATATTTTATTCAACAAAGTCGTTTGACTTGACTAATACGTCATGCAAAGGAATAAAGACTTTTTTTTTAGATTGATATCAAATTAACGGTTTTATTCCACCGCGTAAAATCATTTTAATACTTAAATTGTCTTTATGACCGTCGAATTGTCGAACTTGTTCAAAAAACACAACATATGGAGCACCCACACAAACATAATCTAATAAGGTTTCTTTTTAAATATATAAACAAGCTCAAACGATTCCTAATAATATACCAATTCAAAATTTTTCCATCACATTTTCCATGAATTTCCGAATTAACTAATTCATGGAGAGACTAATTTCATGAAATACAATACAAGTGTTTAAATTAAAACCATAACTATTGCGATTGAAACAAAACATTCGGATAGTGTACGTTCTATTTCATGTACAAGCCGACAGCTTTAATTTTAGAATAAAATTATTATTCAAAATCAAAATCAAGTTATGTATTATTCGAACGGCTATAAGTACTTTTGAGTCGACATTACATAAGGTTAATTTTAATGTAAAATGGTTCGGAATGTAGATTAACCGAGAAGAACTCACAAGAAACTCAGTAATTACTCTTTCATCAATAAAAAAATATACGTATATAAATATAATAATCATGTCAAATTATATAGATATATTACCTCAAAGCTTCCCTATTACTTATATATATAATCCTGTTCGGCATAAACGAATGATTCATTCATCAATATTTTCTTAAAATAAGTTTTAATTAACACGAAGCCGAGATGGGTCGCGTGACGTGTGAATCCGACGATCGTGGATTCAAGCCCGGGCGAGCACCACTGAATTTTCATGTGCTTAATTTGTATTTATAATTCATCTCGTCCTTGACGGTGAAAAAACTTTTTGAGGAATCATTGTGAGGAAACCTGTATGTATCTAATTTTACTGAAATTCCACCACATGTGAATTCCACCAACCCGAATTGGAGCAGCATGGTGGAATAAGCTCCAAAACCTTGTCCTCAAATAGAAAAGGAGGCCTTAGACTACTTAATTTTAATTATATTTAATTGGGAAATATATAAGTGATCGAAAAATCAATGAGTATTCTGATCGCAGTTCGAATTGTTTCAGAATAAGTTCAAAATGTATCTTGATTAAGAGTAAAGAGTTTGTTATAAAAACTTTGGCAGCGATTGAGAAAATTATTATAGTTGAAATGGTTTCCGCTATATCGGTTGTACTGTTAACTTAGTAATATAATTGAAACAATAACTTTGCTTATTACTTAAATTATCTTAAAATCCTACTAATTATAAATGCGAATGTTTGTATGGATGTTTGTTACTCTTTCACGCAACGACTGGATTATAATGAAACTGTACAATAATATAGCTCATACATCAGAATAACACATTGGCCATAATTTACAAAGCTATTGAGTAAATTGGCTAAAATATAACAATAAGTGTCACGCAAGTCGGAAAAAAATCTTCTATCTGCGAACCATTCTGGCATGTGCTGTAAAAACCGTGAGAGTTGCAAGAATATACTGTATGGTTGAAATGTATCTCTTAAGCAGTTCTACAAAAAAGTATATATATAAGCCATTATCGCTAAAATAGTGAATCGAAAATACGATAAGATTTTATATTTATTTCTAAAATGCATATTTTGTTTTAACAAATTGATTCTTATCATAACAAATATTTTTATCACATCACATTTAAGATAGATAAACTTTGTCATTTGGACAAATATTTTAAAAGTTACGACGATGGTAAAGTTAGTTCCCTGCGGGAGTTTGCGACCCGAACGCGGATAAACGCAAGAAGGCAGATATTGTTGATGGTTGTGTCTGTTTTGCGATATCCAAGGCCCTAACGATTTGTTAAAGACACTTTAGCTATATGGAATGTAATAGGTTGGTATTAGAAGGTTTGTTTTTGTGGTTAGTTACAATTACAACAAGTTATTTAGTTTTTATTTAAATTACGTAGACAGGGATTTAATTTTTGGTTTTGTCCTCTATTTATTTATTTATTTTACATTTTATTGCACAACAACATATAAATATCACAAGAGTAAAGAAACAGTCGATCAGAAAAAAATGGTGCGCCAAGGCGGTCTTATCGCTTATAGCGATCTCTCACAGACAACCTTTGTTGAAAAGAGCTTTGTAAGAGAGCAGGTAAATACAAACTTGAAAAGAAGGAGATATTTTAATAAGAACAAATTTTAATAAACACATACATATAAATAAAATATAAAATTAAATATAGATCATTATAAACTACATACTATTCCAAATGTGTATATAAATATATACACATATACATACATATATAAACGCATTTACACAATAATACACACATATATATACACACACACATACATATACATACATACATACATATATATACATAATTTATTTAGATAGTGACACATAATAGTTTTTTAAACGATGTTTAAATATGTTCAGTGAATTCGACTGCCGAATATCTGTAGATAGTGCATTCCATAGCTTAACAGTTTTAATAGTAAAAGAGTTACTGTAGCTTTGTGTCCGGCTGCAGGGAATGATAAGTTTATTATCCTCCGAAGAACGCACGTTGTGTGTGCTGTCATATCCAAGGAATTTGAAGCGTTATTTGAGGTACGAGGTACGATGGTGTGTAATCGATATACAGGACATAGTAGAGAAGGGATAAGGCGTTCAGATTTCTTCGGAGTCTGATTGGCAGCCTGTAGCTAAGACCGATACTGAGAAATATGATCAAATTTTCGTAGACCGAAGATAAATCTTATGGCTACATTTTGAAGTCGTTCTAATTTATTCAGTAGGTCTTCAGTCAAATCCATTTAGTAGACATCAGCATAATCCAATATGGGCAAAAGGAAAGAATTGGCTAAGCTGATAGGCAGCAGGTTTTTCCATCGCCTTAAAAAACCAATGATAGCAAAAGTCTTACGGCTCATTTCTGCAACCTGAGGTACCCAGGAAAAGGAGGCATTAAGGAGTAGTCAAAGATTTCTAGCAGTCTCTTGCAAATGTAATGTTTGGCCTTTGAATAAGATTGGAGGTAGATGTTTACTTTGAACCCTCGACAGAAGCTTAGGACTACCAAACATAACCACTTGCGACTTTCTTTGATTTACTAGGAGACTGTAAGACTTACACCATTCAGATATCTTAGCCAAATCATGATTCAAAGTTGCAACAGCCTCATCGATACCGTCTAAGGGAGCGGTAACGTAAATCTGTAGATCATCCGCATATAGATGATAGGAGGAAGAAATAAGTGAAGAGAGAGTATTAATGAATATAGAGAAAAGGAGAGAGTACACCACCTTGTGGGACACCGGAAGGGACATCTAAATAAGATGAATATTCACTATTGACCATTATGCATTGCTGTCTATTAAACAGATACGAGCGAAACCAATCAATGGCTATATTATCTATGTTTAAAGATCTTAGAATTGCTAAGCATATGTCATAGTCAATGTTATTAAAGGCATTTGAAAAGTCAAGGAGAGCTAGTACAGTTACAGACTTGTCATCGATACCATAGCGAATATCGTCACATACCTTAACGAGAGCTGTAACTGTGCTATGGCCTAATCTGAACCCAGATTGAAAAGGGGACAGAATTTTATTGATAGTGAGGAACTGGTTTAATTGAAAATGAACAACACGCTCTAATACTTTCGAAAGAAATGGAAGAATAGAAATAGGCCTAAAATGAGAAGGCAGCAAAGGATTGGAAACTAGGAATAGGAATAACAAGAGCTTTACGCCATACAGAAGGAAAGGAACCATTTGATAAAGAATAGTTAAATATATGGCATAAAGTAGGTAGAATAGTGTTCACGGTAGCATGCGCAAGCGATCCCGTGGCGCTCCCGTTAACACGGGAAGGGTACCGCTGGGTTTTTAGTGGGTATTCCGATGACCGGGGCACACTCGGTGCCTTGGACATATGGCGAGCCCCACATACCCCCCCACCACTGTTCCCGTGGAGGGAAACGCGTAAAGAGTTTTCCCAGCGTCAAAAAAAAAAAAGGTAGAATAGTGTTAAGGGAAAGAAGTATCAGTTTTCGACTAATTCCATCACAACCAATTGCATCAGATTTGATGCTTAGCATATATTTTTTTAATTCTCCCATGGTGATAGGACTGAATTGAAAAGGTAAGTCAGTAAAGGTAGTCAGGGATTGGCAATGAATTGAGATAGTTGAGTGTGATGGATTTATATTCTATATACTAGCTGTTGCCCGCAGCTTCGCTCGCGCGTGGTCTTTATCTATACTAATATTATAAATAAGTATAAATAGATTTTTTGTATGTTTGTTTGTAGCAAATAAACTATAAAACTGCTGTATTGTTTTTAAAAACCTTTTTTACCTACAGAAAGATACGTTATCAGCGAGTAATTAGCTGCCCGTCCCGACTTCGTACGGGTAAAATAAGGATTTTATCTCGTACATTTTTTAATCAATAAGATATAAACATTTACCAATCGATTTATTCGCCCATCCAGTATAGTGTATATGTGTTCAGTACAGGGCATATAATAATCCTACTTCCTACTAATATAATAAACGTGAAAGTTTGTATGGATGTATGGACGTTTGTTACTCTTTCACGCATAAACTACTGAATGGATTTTAATGAAACTTTACAATAATATAAGCTTAGGGAATACCAATTAAGTGGTACATATGGCAATAATGGAATATGTTTTCTTTATCCAAACATCACTAACATAGTGAAGTTCGTATATTTCTCTCTAAGAGATATTGATATAAGATATTGCGTATGTTGAATTTCATTATTTGCACCCAACTCTTCCAAACAAAAATAAAAGTTTCTAAAAACTTTGAAATTCATGTTTATTAATTCAATCAAAAAACACAAATATATAGTATATTTCTATTTTTTTTTAATTTTTATACTAATGCTTTTACCCCGTTTCTCCCGTTTGGACTTAAATTTCTAAAAACGACGAAATACGTATGCATAGCTTCAATACCCATACAAAGTTTCAACCCCTTTTTTACCCTCTTAGATTTAGATTTTCAAAAACGCTGAAATACATTTTTATTCATTTTTAAGCTTGTTCATTAAATTTCATGCTTCTAACTTTAAAAATGACAGCTTTCTAAACAATCGTTCAACTCTTTAGGGGTAGAATTTCCAAAAATCCTACCTTAGTGGGTGTTATAAAATGTATCAACTGCCAAAATTTCAAGTTTCTAACCCCCGCAGTTTAGGCTCTGCGTTAATGAATCAGTTAGGAAGAGTAATAATATTATGTGAATAGATATCAACAAAAATACGTATTTTTTTTAACTTTTGATAGACTCAACTAACTTTGATGAAATAAGGGCTAAACGGAATCTTGAAATAGTTCTTATAATAATTCGCTTATTTCAATTTTTAGACGATTGAAAGATTAGACTGGACATACAGACATGCAGACAGTAAAAAATTAAAAAAATTGATTGCTTTGGTTTTGGTAAATCGTAAATAGCCATATAACTTTTAAAACAGGCAGTTATTTTGAAATAACAGACAGAAATTTTATTTATATGTAAAGAGATGTGTGGATAATTTATTAATTAATTCGTTTTTGTTATAGATTTATGTTATTTTATGTGTACAATATAAAGTAAAGGAAAAGTTTCTTCTGTCAGAGACTAAATAAAATCAGATTTAAACAAGGAATTTAATTAAACAAAAAAAAGGGAATTAAAACAAATGTTGTCCATTGAACTTGATACACATCTGAATAAGCTGCTTAAGCGGCCATTTTATGTAGAAAAAGTATATAATATACAAACAAAAGCAGCTATATAACAATTTTAATTAAAGTTTCAAAAGCAGTTATTTGAATGCTCTGGTAGGTTAAGTGTTAAAAATGAGATGACACTTATAGCATATATATATAGAAATATATACATACATTAGCTAAGTTTCCACCAACAATAAAAACACAATCATTAAAATAAACAAAACATATATAAAATCAAACAGCTAAACCATCATAATCAGTAAAGGTGTAGTAAGATATATATTTTTTTATAATCAAATATAATTAATTACTTAATGAAAACACAAATTTAACAAAAATAAAATATAAATGAAATCACATAGCTTAAGCATTATTACATTGAGTAAGGCCAATAAAATTCAGTATATATATATATATACATATATTATTTATATATTTTTTAACCAAATACAATTAAAAGGCAAGCAAGAATATGACTACAGTACAAAATTTATAACATACTAAAATATTGAATATTAAGATGGGTTGGTACATTCATTTTATATAAATTAATACATTTAATACATTATTATTTTTATCTTATGTATGTTATTTTTGCAGTGATTTTTTTTTAAATATATAACATCAATATCTGAGTACACTTAATTATATATTATATAGCTGTTGCCCGCAGCTTCGCTCGCGCGTGGTCTTTATCTATACTAATATTATAAGTAAAAATAGATTTTTTGTATGTTTGTTTGTAGCGAATAAACTAAAAAACTGCTGTACTGTTTTTAAAAACCTTTTTTACCTACAGAAAGATACGTTATCAGCGAGTAATTAGCTGCCCGTCCCGACTTCGTACGGGTAAAATAAGGATTTTATCATTTTTTAATCAATAAGATATAAACATTTACCAATCGATTTATTCGCCCATCCAGTATAGTGTATGTGTGTTCAGTATAGGGCATATAATAATCCTACTTCTTACTAATATAATAAACTCGAAAGTTTGTATGGATGTATGGACGTTTGTTACTCTTTCACGCATAAACTACTGAATGGATTTTAATGAAACTTTACAATAATATAAGCTTAGGGAATACCAATTAAGTGGTACATATGGCAATAATGGAATATGTTTTTTTTATCCAAACATCACTAACATAGTGAAGTTCGTATATTTCTCCCTAAGAGATATTGATATAAGATATTGCGTATTTTGAATTTCATTATTTGCACCCAACTCTTCCAAACAAAAATAAAAGTTTCTAAAAACTTTGAAATTCATGTTTATTAATTCAATCAAAAAACTCAAATAGTATATTTCTATTTTTTTAAATTTTTATACTAATGCTTTTACCCCGTTTCTCCCGTTTGGAGTTAAATTTCTAAAAACGACGAAATACGTATGCATAGCTTTAATACTAAATATCATTCTTCTTACACCAAAAGTGACGGAATCCCCATACAAACTTTCAACCCCTTTTTTACCCTCTCAGATTTAGATTTTCAAAAACGCTGAAATACATTTTTATTTATTTTTAAGCTTGTTCATTAAATTTCATGCTTCTAACTTTAAAAATGACTGGTTTCTAAACAATCGTTCAACTCTTTAGGGGTAGAATTTCCAAAAATCCTATCTTAGTGGGTGTTATAAAATGTATCAACTGCCAAAATTTCAAGTTTCTAACCCCCGCAGTTTAGGCTCTGCGTTAATGAATCAATTAGGAAGAGTAATAATATTATGTGAATAGATATCAACAAAAATACGTATTTTTATAACTTTTGATAGACTCAACTAATTTTGATGAAATAAAGGCTAAACGGAATCTTGAAATAGTTCTTATAATAATTCGGTTTTTTCAATTTTTAGACGATTAAAAGATACAGACATGCAGACAGTAAAAAAATTAAAAAAATGATTGCTTTGGTTTTGGTAAATCGTAAATAGCCATATAACCTTTAAAACAGGCAGTTATTTTGAAATAACAGACAGAAACTTCAATTTTATTTATATGTATGGATAATTTATTAATTAATTCGTTTTTGTTATAGATTTATGTTATTTTATGTGTACAATATAAAGTATAAAGGAAAAGTTTCTTCTGTCAGAGACTAAATAAAATCAGACTTAACCAAGGCTACTAATTTAATTAAACAAAAAAAGGGAATTAAAACAAATGTTTTCCATTGAACTTGACACACATCTGAATAAGCTGCTTAAGCGGCCATTTTATGTAGAAAAAATATATAATATACAAACAAAAGCAGCTATATAACAATTTTAATTAAAGTTTCAAAAGCAGTTATTTGACCGCTCTGGTAGGTTAAGTGTTAAAAATGAGATGACACTTATAGCATATATATATATATATAAATATATACATACATTAGCTAAGTTTCCACCAACAATCATTAAAATAAACAAAACATATATAAAATCAAACAGCTAAACCATCATAATCAGTAAAGGTGTAGTAAGATATATATTTTTTTATAATCAAATATAATTAATTACTTAATGAAAACACAAATTTAACAAAAACAAAATATAAATGAAATCACATAGCTTAAGCATTATTACATTGAGTAAGGCCAATAAAATGCAATAAATAAATGATATATATATTATTTATATATTTTTTAACCAAATACAATTAAAAGGCAAGCAAGAATATGACTACAGTACAAAATTTATAACAAACTTAAATATTGAATATTAAGATGGGTTGGTACATTCATTTTATATAAATTAATACATTTAATACATTATTATTTTTAACTTATTTATGTTATTTTTGCAGTGATTTTTTTTTTAAATATATAATATCAATATCTGAGTACACTTAATTATATATTATATGCTCGCACAGATCTACTTCTTCCTATTCATGATTATGCTGTCGCAAGCTTGATGTAGCCAAAGACCAATTGAATTAAGCTGAGAGATTACAAAATACTTTTATTCGGTTTATATTGGGATGAGGCAAATATAACCACGTTTCACAATTTTGTTCTCTTCTTAATTAGTTGCCCGTCTGACTTCATAGGAATATGCACATCTTCTCTATTCTGTACTGTGTGTTGTTTAACCCTTTTACTCCCCCTTCATCACTTGATATTCATTAGATGATGATGGTGATGACGACGTCTCAGTGCTTTTATTTATGTGCTCCGTATTTTGTTGTTCGATCACTACTATTTTAGCTATCTCTATAGCTTTCTTTAGTGACAGATCGGAAAGTTGTAATAATCTTTGATGTTTGGCGAGCTACTCTAACATATTCGCTGTAAATTTATCACTGACCAATGACTATTAATTCAACGAAATCGCATTTTAAATTTTCTAGACTCGTAATAAAGTTGGTTATATTTTCGTGTTTGCTTTGTTTTCTCATAAAAAATACATGTCAGGCCATAGTTAAATTTTTCCTCGGTTCGAAATACTTGTTACATTTATTAATGAGGTCTTCTAAAGTAATTTCTGTTATTTTAATGTTGAACAAAATTGCTATTTTTCTCTATTTACACTTCTTATACATAACCAGTGGCTAATAATCCTTATATATATCCAGAGGCTAATAAATATAGTTCAAAATATGGTTGCCATTTTTTCCGCGTTAAATTGTTATTTATTTCGTTGTTTAGAAACACGAATTTACGAAAAAATTATACCTATTTAAAGTTTTAAGAAGTGATATACCGTTTATGTTTAAAGCAAGCACTTGTAAAACCATGTATTATTGTTATAGTTGTTTTTTAGGCTTTGTACCTATATACTAATTACGTATTAATTAATGTCACTGAGTTAACTGACTTGCTCACACGCAGTCTTAAAGCGTACTGTTATGAAAGATATAAGATGAGATCATAAAGATACACACAATATATATGCAATATTAGTTTTTATGCAAAAACAACACACGAAGCTACTGAAAACACGAAATTGTTAACAAAACTTTTTGATTTTGACAACTAACAGGTGCGCGTACTTTTCCTACAGATAATAATTTATTGATTTTTAGTAGGGATACTAAACTTATAATAAATTAATAAAGAGATTAAAAATTATAGGACAAAATATAGGATAAATCATAAGCAAAAGTGTAAATTACATGTAATATTTAATCTCTTTTCAGTTTGACCATAACCATTTTTTAATAAATGTTCTACGTGTATCTTTAAATTGACATAACTTTATTATTTATGAACCGATTGAAATAAAACAAACACTAAATGTTAAGTGAAGTTAGCCACAATACATTAGTGAAAACCGCACTCAAATCCGTTAAGCCGTTTTTAAGATTAGCGTGCACAAACGCACAGACAAACAGACAAACAGACAAACAGACAAACAGACAAACAGACAAACAGACAAAAATTTATTAATCATTGTTTTGGGTTCTATTGTGTTTATAAAGACCCCCGATAAAAGTTTTACTCATTTATCTTCCATGTACAGACATCGACCAGTTACAGATTTATTATATGTATAGATATAATAAAAATGTAACTGATCGCTATCTGCATGGAAGATATTTCCGTTATGTGACATGAACTTGGGCCACTGCCATTTCTGTCTCTAAAAGAACTTCGTTCAAAAACATGGTCAGCTTCAGATATTTAGATCTTCCAATGTAAGTTGAGCTCAGATCTAAATGATCAAACATATTAAATGGGGTTAAGCTTATGCTGGTATACTTTGGTTAACTCATCCATATGTATAATCTCTACTTAGATAATCGGTTAGTTTGACAAGTAATGTAAAGTCTTAAATAAATACAAATAAAATATATCATAAATAGTTAAAAATAGTACAAATCGTGACCGCGTGGAATGGCGGCTTGAATGCTAGCAGCATTTCCCTTTTCAATTGCAATTCCGATTCTTTGGGCGAAAAATGAACCAGTTAGTTTGTTAGTTGATATAAGTTCTTATTTAAAAAAAAAAACAGATTTACGTTTGAGTTATGAAAGGAAAGAATTTCCTGTGTACGTATCGTTTACAATCACAATAAATAAAGCACAGAAAATTGAAATATGTAGGAATAGATAGTTTTTCTCATGGCTAATTGTATTTCCTATATAGGTCCATGAAGCAAAAACCAATAAATACTAATATCCCACGAAAATAAAACTAAAAATGTTGTGTATAATATAAATATTATCTATCTATATGTATAACAAGACTTGTCCTTAGTGACTCATCAACGCAGAGCCTACACCACTGGGGTTAAAGAATTGAAATTTTGAGAGTTGAAGCATTTTATATTGAAAACGCGCACTAAGGAAGGATTTTTGGAAATTTCGCCCCTGCAGAGGTGAAATAAGGGATGAACTGTTGTATGGAAACCCCTCATTTTCAAGGTTAGAAGCATGATATTTATTATACAAGCTTCTGGTTAAAAATAAATAACCTATATACTTAAGAGGGTGAAATAGATTGAAAGTTTATATGGGGACTCCGTCACTTTTGAAGTAAGAAGCATGAAATTTTATATAGTAGCTTCTGGTTAGTAATAAAGAAATATGTATTTCACAGTTTTCGGAAATCTATCGACCAAGAGGGTGAAATAGGGATTGAAAGTTTGTATAGCGAGTTGAATGGAAGAAGAATGAAATTTAATTTTAAGGTCTCTGAGAAAAAGTAAATGCGAATTTTGTCATTTTTGGAAATTCAACCTTCAACGGGAGAAATGGATTGGAAACATTAGTATAAAAGTGGCCTGATCTGCTTGAAATTTACTGTTTGTGTTTCTTGAATGAATTGATAAACATGTATTTCAAAGTTTTGTAAATTCCAGCCAATCGGGTGGGTTCAAAATGAGTAGTTCAAAATATAACATAATTATCATATTCTGGCCTTTTTATTGTTTTGATTATATTCGCAGGCAAAGCCGCGGGTGAACCGCTAATAGAACATAAAATCAACTTAAGCACGCATTGTTAAATTTGTAAATTGTTAAGTTTGATTTGTATTATAACTAAACATTTATTCTAAAAAATATTGTATTCCGAATACACGAATTTCAATGGCCAATAATAAAGGCTGTTAGAAAATAAAACTACAAAAAAAAATCGCAACACACACGTAGAAACTAAAGTTCAAAATTTTATACATTGCAAATGTAGAAAACTTCTGAAAGTGACAATCCGTAAAGTATATTTGAGCTGGAATGCAAATTAGTCTAGTTTACATTCAATTTGTAGCCGCAGGCGGCAAAGTTTCCTTTGTTTAGCTACACTAACCGCTGCTTGTTCCGTTTCTACCTATACAATGCGAATGGTTTTTATAGAGTATCACATTATATTTATCATCACAATAAATAGCCACACCAATAACTACCTTATTTTTAGTAAATAGAGACTATATTTCACAGAAACGAGACCATTCTATTGCAAACAACAGATAACTAGGATTTCCAACTAAAGTTTATGGATAAAACTGTACATAGTAGGTATCTACTTGTAGACCAGTTTGTGGAATATGTTTCATTAAAACAAACTACATTTTGTAGTGTTTTTACTATGAATGTATGTAGCGCTTGAAACTGACTCTAATGTATGTTTTTTTTATCACTACATGACAGATTCAAGTTTTGATTTGCAGTCGTGTCTTTTTTATACTCTGTAACAACAAATATCTCATTTATGAGGCAAACAAAGTATGTCAAGACGTGCTCACGTAAGGGCGCTTAAAGAGCGTAGATTTTATATAACGATCACGGATTTAAGTGTGATAAAAAATACTATATTTTTTAATTTCTTAATTAATGTTGAGTCCATCATAGTGTATTGCGTTCCAGCTGTAAGTCATTTATGAATTACTTGACATAATATGGGTCGGTGGTTTGAATACTTGAATTGATGACTACGGATTCAGTTTTGCACAGTCACCTCTGAATCCTTATATACTTCTAAATGTTTGTATAATCATAAATAATTGTTGTATTTATAATTCATTTCGTGCTAAGCGTTAAAAGAAAACATTGCGACGATTGTCCAAACTTTCAGTTTCAAATAAATAATAATTTTCATTAAATCTGACTACAAAATTTTCGCTGATTGCGAAAAGGTTTATTTGATGCAGCTTTCATACGAAAATTTATTTAAAAGTTAATTCCGATATTAATTAAACTTGAATTAAACAAATATTAATTTCAGATTTCTGTTAATAGTTGTTGACAGCCGATGACGTAATAGACCAATGAGCATTCAGATTATATAATTTGTAATGTCTGTCTGATTTTGATTAACTTTTCACAAAAGGGAAGTCAAATTTTTTTCAACTTTTGTTCAAATTATTTTCAACTTTTATTATTTCATATAAATAAAAAATAATTTTACTATACATATTTAAAAAGGTATCAAAACAAACAGTTTTTTTTTTATGACTGCGTATCATGCGATTATCTTAATGCCGAATTGTAATGGAGCGCTTGTCGGATTACCTTTCCATCCTCTTCAGTGGATGTATAAAAGATTTTCGTTTCAACTAAATGGAATTTTTTTATACATTATTTTCATACATTCGATATAGTATAAGTATTTTCAATCATATAAACGTTACTTTACCTATTTGTTTTTTAAAAACGCTAACAATTTTCATTTGGACATGGATCTTGCGAAATAACTACACTAAGTAATTCCTTAATATTAAACTCTAGACTAAGACAATTCCAGGAAATATTGAATAGATTATATTCAGAGTCATCCGGACTAAATCAACAACAGTCTTATATTACTATTAAATAATCACTGACTATTAAATAGTGACAGCCTCGTTGGTCTAGTGGCTAGATATAAGGCCGCAGACCCGGTGGTCCTGGGTTCAATTCCCAGGTCGGGCCAATATAGTTATTGGGTTTTTCTGTCAGAAAATTCTCAGTAGCAGCCCGGAGTCTGGAAGTTGGAAGTGTGTACACTCCCGTGCCTCGGAAAGCACGTTAAGCCGTTGGTCCTGCGCCTGAACTCTTTCCGGTCGTGTCGGATTGCCGTCCCATCGGATTATGAGAGCTAAGGAAAAGAGAGTGCACCTGTGTTTGCGCACACACTTGTGCACTATAATATGTCCTGCGCAGTTGGCTATCTCTCTTGAGATTGGCCGCCGTGGCCGAAATCGGTCTGGAGGACCTTAATAATAATAAATAATCATAACAAGAACTGTGCAGCTGTGGGCTAGGTGCAGAATTTATCAGTAAAATTGCTATTCTAAGAAACTATGTTGCCAGTTTACAGATATTTTTGTGGAAAGGCTCAAGTCCAGTAAAAGGTGTAAATAAAAAACCATACAAAATCGAAAGCCAAATTAAGTGCCAGCGCAAATAGTTTTTACTCGTGAACTTTCAAAAAGTAATCCATATTTTATAAAAAAAAGTAATATAAAGCCATAACATCTAAAATCTCTAGATTGGTGGGGTATTTAAATTTGAAATGGTGTTGGTTATATCGCTTAAAAAAATATAGGTATAGATATATTACATTGACATTAAAAATACATTTGCATTATTTCCAAGTTAGTTTTATGAGCCAATAATATTAAAACAAACGATTCCTTATCATTATAATAGGACTTTGAATAAGTTATGTTTGTTTCTTTTACAAAATAGTTATTATTCCAAGTAGTCCAAGTTCTACTAGTGTCTGACATCGGTCTTGATCGAGTAAGTCCTCCAAACTTTTTCGGTGCGCCAGTACGTTCTTTATCCTCAAGTTCAAAATCATTATTTTTGAAGCGTCGAAACCAGTCTCTGCAAGTCGTATCCGACAAAGCATTGTCACCATAAGTCTCAACAAAAATTCTATGTGCTTCAGCTGCAGATTTCTTTTGAATAAAGTTTTTGCAAATACACTTTATTTGGCACAAAAGTAGACATTTTCAGAACTAAGAAAAAAATACTTTGTTTACACTAAAGTGAACTACCATACACTGAAATGTAAGGTTACATACACTAATGCCTTGCATGTGTGTTACCATTCGAAATTCCATGAACGGGGTACTGCTACTACCTTTAAAGAAACAGTGAGAACTTATTCAAGGTCCTAATATAAATACGTGAAGCAAAAACTTTGTATCCTTTTTTTACGACAATTGCGTGGAAGGAGAGGAATGAATTTTGCACAGTTAAAGTTAAGATGGAGAAACATTACACATACTACTGATCTTTTTACACACGCATACGCGCACACATATACGCATCCATCCTTTTGGTAATGGTTATAGTCTCTGGTCAAACTGACAAGAATTTTAATATTACATGTAATATTCTCTTTGCTTATGATTTATCCTATAATTTGTCTAATACATATTTGTACGTTATAATATATTTATTTTACCATCTCTTTATACATTTATTTCAAGTTTTGTTTCACTAATTAATAAATAAATGAAATAGATTGGTGGCCATATGTAGGAGTCGACTAAAAATCACTACATTATTATCTATAAAAATCCCGTCATTTTGTTGACACAGCGCAATAATTAATTCATTCGACAAAAAGTTATCTCGACAATTTTATGTTTTCAATGGTTGTTGCATAAAAACTAATATTGCATACGTATTATGTGTATCTTTATGAACTCATTTTCTCGTCTTATATTTTTGATCTTTCATAACAGTCCGTCTCAAGGCTGCGTGTGAGCAAAGTCAGCAGTATATATGGCGTATAAACAAAACCTAAAAAAAAAACAATTATAACAATAATACATGGCTTTAGAAGTGTGTGCTGTGAACATTAACGTGCCATTTAACTTCATAAAACTTTTAATTTTGTCGTAAATTCGTGTTTCGCTGTCACAATTCAAAATGGCAAATAAAAATTCAAACGTTATACCTACCGAAGTTGTTTATAAACAACGAAAAGAATAACAATTTAATGTATAAAAAGTGGCTACAACGTATCTAGCTATATTTATTAGCCACTGGCCTAGATAAGGAGTGTAAAAAGAGAAAAATTGCTATTTCATTGCACTCGATTGGTGAAAAAGTTTGAAATATTCTATTCTTTAAACATTGAAATAAGAAAAATAACTTTAGAAGACCTCATTAATAAATTTAACAATTATTTCAAACCATGGAAATATTTAACTATAGCCAGACATACATTTTGCATAAGAAAACAAAGATAACATGAAGATATAAACAAATTTATCACGAGTCTACAAAATCTCAGCTTAAAATATGATTTCATTGAATGAAAATATTATGTACTCGAGATGTTATGTTGTTATAATAATAATAATAATAATTTATTGAGGAAAAAGTATAGCCTTACAGATAAAAATACAGTTTTTATAATAATAAATAAAAGAAAAAACAAAAGAAATATTAATAATAAAATTAAAATAACAAAAACAATTAAATAAATAAAGACACAATTATGATATAAAAACTAGGTACATGAAATGTTGTAGGCTAATTATAGTTAATACTCAAATTAAGTCTATTGACTTCCAAACTAGGATAACCTGTATCTTGGAAGTCAAATTTCACTTTATACGACCACATAGCCCGTGTGCATCTTAAGATATATATGTATATTAGCGTTACAATATATTATTGTGTGTGTGTGTGTGTGTGTATGTGTGTGTGTGTGTGAGAGAGAGAGAGAGAGCGTGTATGTTAACAAAGGAGTTTTTCTGTGTCAACATAATCCAGTGTCATCAACCATTTTTTTAATTTTATTTTACAGTCTCTTCTATTTATGTTGTGTATTTTTAAAATGTTATTAATTTTGATTGTATAGTCTAGGGCCCGCAAAACGCGCTTGTTTGCGTGCGAATTTGGTATTTTGTACCTCCGTAGGAAAGACAACATCTTTGCGGCGCTTATTAGTAGTAATGAGTGGAGAGCGATGCTTTCTCAGAACACATTGCAGTATGTATTGTTGCCTAACCGTTAGAACTTCACTGTCCTTAAACAATAAATTTGTTGGATATCTAAAGGGTTTGCAGTACATAACTTTGAGGACTGCTCGCTGAGCTCTTTCTAGTTTCAGCATACTAGTTTTGTCGGCTCCTCCCCAACAAATACCAAAGTAAGACAAAAGCGACTGGCAAAGAGTACAATAAATCATTTTGAGTGTGTCTATACTTGCTGAAAATCTGAGAAGTTTTACAAAGACAAGTTTACGTAGTCGGGATATTAAGTTACCTATATGAGTATGCCACTTAAGGTTATTATCTATATCAACACCGAGGTATCGGGTGCTGGGTACCACACAAAGTGGCAAACATGAACAGTGGGACGTGGTTCTGTCACAGGAATGGTCTCTTATGTTGATAGGGATTCTTGGTTGTGTCACAGATGATATAGAAAACGTCATTATTTTTGTTTTATCTACATTTAGTGTTAGGAGATTGTCGGATAACCAATCTGTGACAATTCCAAGATTCGCTTCAGCAAACTGCACTGTGCTATTCCAGTCCATACCATGAATTAGTAAGGCAGTATCATCTGCATAAGTGAAAATTGAGCAATTCTTCAGAGCAAGTGAGCAAAGATCCTTTACATATATCAGGAACAATGTTGGTCCCAGTATGCTACCCCGAGGAACACCGTACTCTACACTAAGGTTTGTGCTGATATTATTCTCAATCTTGAATGCTGATTTATCTTGCTGATATTATTCTCGATCTTGGAAAACAAGGAGGTGATAGCAATAGGCCTATAATTTGTTGGATCAGAGCGATTGCCTTTTTTAGGGATCGGGTGCACCAAAGCAGTCTTATAGGAATTCGGGACTACGCCTAATGTGTGAGAGTGGCGGAAAAGATGCGTTAAGACCGGTGCTAACTCGGGAGCACAAGTACGGAGCACAATCGGAGGAATACCATCGGGCCCACTCAACTTATGGATGTCCAAGGAAAGAAGTGCTTGACGAACTGCACTCTGCCGGAATTTAATTTCCGGCATCGTGGTATCACACCGCAAGATTGTCGGTGGTGTCTTTCCTTGATCATCAAGAGTCGAGTTGGACGCGACGAGAGATCCCAAAAGGCCGGCTTTCTCCTTCGCAGTATGGGACAACGAGTCATCGCTCCTGTGCAGAGATGGAAGGGAGGGCTGACAGAAATTCCCTAAGACAGCCTTAGCGAGAGACCAAAATGCGCGTATTCCCGAAGGAAGTCGCACCAGTCTCTCACCAATCCTGCTAATGTGCTCCTTTTTCAGTGCGCTGGTATTTACATCACAAGATGCCGATGCTTCAGCCCAAGCTTGATAGCATTCTACCTTTCGGCGTGATGCCGTTTTGCAGAAGTGACCAAACCAGGGCCGGGATCTGCCGCCGATGGGTATTGCATTAACTCCTTTAATGCAGGAATATTAACTGCTTTATCAAATCGAATGAGTGGTATAATAATTTTAATATTAATTTCTTGAATAGTTAATTATAGGAGATCACATTTTATTTTTTATTTAAATTTTATAAGAAATTATTATTCTATACAAAAAGATTAATACATACATTAGTCATTTTAGCTGCTAAAACTAAGAGAGCTCAAATTCCTTTTAGTTCATGATTGCCTGCAGTTCCTGCTTCTGTTTCAGCTTATTGTTGTGTTCCAGTTTGAAGGGTGAGTGAGCCAATGTTATTACAGCAACAAGTGACATAACATCTTAGTTCCCAAGGTTGGTGGCGCATTGGCGATGTAAGCTATGGTTAAAATTTCCTTCGATGCCAATTTCTATGGGCGTTGGTGTCGACTAACCATCAGGTGGCCCATTTGCCTACCAAAAAGCATTGGCGAAGTCTTATAGAGATGTTGACCTTAATAACATTCAAACTCAAAATTTAAATAAATTATGGTCAAATTTCTTCCACTGGGCGATCACTAGTAAAAATAATTTCATAAAAATGTATCTCTCATTCGAACACGTGTACAATTACAACAAAAATGTCAGTTTAATATAAAACAAATAGAGTTTTTAACTCACCAAGCGTTTGATTGTCAATCTTAAAATGCCTTGAATCTTCTCTTCTCCACATCACATTGGGCGGAGGGACACCTGTGGCGACACATCGCAACGTCGCACTTTCCCCTTCTTTAACTAGCACTTCACCGCTACTCGCCTCATCGTCTATATCAGGGGGAACTGTAACAAAGTAATAACATTTAGTTAGGTTAATAATACACCTATTATATTATTATAAAGTTAAGAGTTTATTTGTTCGAACGGAATAAAATCAAATAGTACAATTTAAAAAACTATTTTTACGTTGTATAGTTCATTTGTTGATGAAAGACTATATAACATCATGCTTTTAAAAAAATAATGGTCCTCCTGACCGATTTAGGCCACGGCGACCAATCTCAAGAAAGATTAGCCAACTGCGCAGGAGATATTATAGTGCACAAGTGTGCGCAAACACAGGTGCACTCCGACACGACCGGAAAGAGTTCAGGCGCAGGACCAACGGCTTAGCGTGCTTTCCGACGCACGGGAGTGTACATACTTCCACCTTTCTGACTCCGGGCTGCAACTGAGAATTTTCTGACAGAAAAACCCAATAACTATTTATTGGCCCGACCTGGAAATTGAACACAGAACCACCGGGTCTGCGGCCTTATATCTAGCTCCTAGACCAACGAGGCAGTAAAACATAACGCTCCTAACGCGAGTAAGACCAAGCAGATTGAAGCCATTTCAATTTAGCCTTAAGAGACTGAATACGTTTCTTGTCGCGTCAGTCGTCACGATAAACTGTCTTAGTAAACAGCTCGCGCAATTTTATAAAAAAATAACTTACTGTGCAGTAAAAGGTCACAACGCGTCTCACAACAAAAATAAGGGGGACGCATTAGAATAACGCAACCCGATTTTGGGGGAAAAATAGGGTGGAGGAGGGAGATGGGGGTCTAAAAAAACCTTCCTTACCATTCCCCCAGTTAGGAGACCCATGGTTACCGAGATATTAATAATTAAAGTTTTTGAGGTTATGTCACTTCCGAACTATCAGTTTCTTGTTTTAGACCAGTGAACATGGGCCGATTTGGTTCTGGTTGATGTGCTTTAAAAGTAAACTAACACAACCTAACCTACATGACTTTGCTCTAGAATTTAATGTGTAATCATTCATGTACCCCGAACTAGATTTTGATGTGTAATTATTCAGATCCACCATATCATTAATAAGCCAAAGTCGGAAATCCACAAAAAAACACGAATGGGATGACAACATAAACATAGGGTCGCCGGTCGTATGTTTACATAAACAAAATGGCGGAAAACGTTCTGTTTCATGATCATACAAATTTAATATATATTTTTTTAATTTTAATTAATTATTACACAATAATCAAAAATTATTATAAAATAACAGGAAATATTTATAACAAAATCATCATAATCTAGTATTCTAGAACTTTCAAAATGGACATGTCAACCCAAAATGACCTTTCTTAGCACGTAACTTTAAACTCGTATAAAAAAACTACGGATCTCCTAACTCTGGGAGTGGTATCATTCGAAAGAGGGAACACACTTCTATAAAATACAGCACTTATTACACGCAAAATCGGAATGAGCTATTCTAATGCCAACCCAAAATAAGGATAAGGAAATCACATTTCACACGTAAGTACAATTTGGCAACTTATAATTCTAGGTAAATAACCTCATCAAAAAAAAAAATTAATAATAATTGTTAAACAAAAATCGCCATTACAATAAAAATGCGAATGATGACATCTAATCTCCGATCTTGGTAGATGGAGCATGGTTGCTCCAAGCTGCTCAAGGCTCCGAAAAATTCCAAATGGAGCTTCAAAATCAATTCACCGCGTTGGGAACCGTAAGCAGTATTGATGAGAAAAGCGACACGCTGGTCAAAATACTGCAAAACACATCCCGCAAGTGTTTTCTGCCAAAGAAAAGAGACAGCGCACAAAAAATCTCTGCTGAGACACTCGAGCTCATGAGGAAACGACGAGAACTACCATCGTTTTTGTCAGATAAGGCCTTAAACCGAACATTAAGAATGCTGACGCGACGCGATCTCCGATGCTCCAATACCCATGCCATCAGGGCTGCGATTGAGCAAAATCTTCCCTGAGTCACGTGCTCTTCTCGCTGTGAAACCTGGGCAGTGCTCGACTCATTGCAGAGATGTCATATCGATTGAAGATATATCGAGGTACAAAGGAGTCTGTACAACGCCGATACAATGACTGTCCACATCCAGGATTGTAAGACGAAGGCGATCCAACTGTGCAGAAGGGTGAGACAGGGAGATGTAATATCCCCGAAACTGTTCACCAACGCGTTCCCTCCCTAGGACAGGTGATACAAGTCGGTAGGAACAACTTCGAGAAGGAAGCCGATGGAAGAATTCGCTGGGGATGGGCAGCATTTGGCAACCTTCGTCAAGTTCAACCAATGCATCTTACCTGCCATGACATACGGTGCCGAAACGTGGACACTAACTTCGGGTCTAGTCCACAAATTCAAATTCACTCAGTATGCTATGGAGCGAGCTATGCTCTTTAAATTTTTGTATTTAATGAAAATAAACGATAAATGAATGAATTTTTGCACAGCTAATTATTGTCGAGTAGCCATTCACGAAAATCACCATGCCATACTTTTCCGACGTTTCGTAATGGTCCCCATTCTCCCTAGAATGTACATACATTTTAAATACCATTTGAAATATTGTATTCGAATTATAATTGCAATCTATACCTACTTTTTGTATTATTTTGAAAGACACCAGACATGGTCATGAGCTGAGTCAAAAGCCGAATATAATATATGAAATAAATAACATCCATGACTTAGTCATCTGCCTTGAATCTTGCGGGCAGCGGGGCGGCGGCGGCGGTGCCGATGTGGCAGGATCTTATGCGTAAAATCAAATGGACCGGCCCTCAAAAACAGCGGCGCGGCAGCGGCATGGGAGCGGGTAACGAGCGGTGCACTTCAGTCAAGCGGTGACCGCCTGCTTCGAAGCGTGTCTGCTTTGCAGTGTTGTGTAATTTATTTTTGTGTCATTCGGCCCGCTAGACTCGAGGCAGAAGCCTAAAGCAATAATCTTAGGAGTATAACCGACCGACGCGCACACGACGTATCTATTATTTACTACTTTAGCATGATTTTACGAATAGGATAATAACTATGTTAGTAGCACAAATAATAATAACAAAATAAACAATCAAAATGAATGGAATATTGGTGGACAATTCCGACTTCACTTCTGGTAATAGGGGGTTTACGAATCTTTTACAACATGAAGTTGGACGCATCGCTTCACCATCGGCGAGTCGAAACTGTCCGCCAATGCGAGTAGGATAGTGTTGGGGCTCTCGCGCAGGCGACGCAGCATTGATGCACAACGTTTACGCATGATCGCACCAAAGCTGTCCACCTCCGCGCCGCGGCGAACATACCCGAGGCGCTACAACATCGCGACAACCCAACAGTGCCCTAAACGCATTATTATATTGGACCCGTAGACGACTATATGCCTTCCTTGTATAGTCCACCCACAGGCTGCACGTGTAAAAGGACTGGCAATACGCCTTAAATAAAGTAATCTTTACTTCTTTAGTACAACATGCAAACCTGCGAGCTAACATATTACAACGAACAGATAGCGACCTACGTTCTCTTTCCATATTGAAAGGGTTTTACAAAAATATAAAATTGAAGAATGTAAATAATTATCATCATCATGTTCAGAAATTTCGTTCGCGAATAAAAACAAATATCTCGATGACACAACCCCGAACACAACACTACGCCGCTATAGTGCCGCGCGATCTGCCCGCTGGTTTCGAGAACGGGTCTGCGATGCCCGTCTCATTCCCGCGCCGCTGCCGCTGCCACCCCGCTGCCCGCAAAATTCGAGGCGGATGCCTTAAGGTGTGCTTAATCGGTTCGTTTTGGTTGCTTGGAAAAAATCACAAAATGCTGTCGGTGTTCATTAATTTCTTGAGCTTTGCTTATTTAACTTTTTTTTTCCATAATTTTTAATTTTATTTTCACATTAACGTCTTAAAAGAAGCGATTGCATTAAAATTAATATTCCGATGATTATATCGTATCGGTCATAGTCTTCCGTTTGTCGACTAAACAACCACAGCAATGTCTTTCTGGCGTTTGATTCTATTTGTTCTATTTATTTATTTTCTTTGACGTTTCCTTTTGATAAAAAGCACAATGGCCATCTGGCAAGCGGAAGTACAAAATCCTACTTTTTCATTTCCTATTGGTTGTTGCTTTACATTAAATTAAATCTAATAAAATTTCTTTGAAAGACCCTTTGAATAGACTATTTTGATTGTGATTATATATATCTCCAGATATTTAAATGTTCGGTTTGAAGCGTTTATCTGTTAGAAAAATATACTTCTTGAATTAAAATAAAAAGTAGTCAATATCTGACAGTGGTATTGTCAAAGTGTGAATTCGATCATACAAAAGGTAAGCCTTCTATTTCTCTGTTATTACTAATATAAATATTAAAAGGATGCCTATTAATAGTATAATATTACTAACATATTATGAACATAATCAACTAATATATTAGCCTTTGTAGTCTTAAGTTTCATTTCATAATAGTTAAGATTCATAAGAACCCTCGTTTTAGATCACTTAAACCCTTCCGTTTATATTAACGTAGAAATTACCTGGAACAACTATACGTTATATATAAATTGATTTATCAAGTTGTGTACCGATAATTGGATTAGCAGTTATTGAGTGAAAGTTGTGAAGTAAATCTGAATATCTTAAAAAAACTTCAAACATATACAGAGTTCTAAAATTTGAACAATCACGAAGAACTCACGTTTTATAAGTCAAGAAGCGTAAAAGACATTTAGTCCCTGATAAAGTAAGCTACGAGTAGTTAGAAAGAGTTCCCCTAAGTTTGTTTTAGACGTCCCGTTTCCCCGTCCTTCGTAATATCTTCCGAAGGAATAGTTCTGAGAATGTTTATCATCGGCATCATAAGTTGAAAATCGAAGTTGTTTTATTTGTTTTTACTTCTAAATATGGATGTATACCCTTTTAAGAATAAAATGTTCGTACACTGTCTGGTAAATAATTCTCGTGGTAAATAATGGAAAAAAATAAAGGAAACATTTTATCCCACATCTGTTATTAATATACCTACATCCTTATTACGATTCCAGGCTACGATTGACATGTAAGTCAAATTCTCTGATTTAGGCGTTATGAATTAGAAAACAGAAAGAATTAAATTCATCATCATCCTTATCATGTCAGCCAAAAGACGTCCACTGCTGGACAAAGGCCTCCCCCAAGGATTTCCATTTGAGCCGGTCTTGCGCTGCCCGCATCCAACGGCTTCCCGCGACTTTTATGATGTCGTCAGTCCACCTTGTAGGGGGCTTGCCCACGCTGCGTCTTCCGGTTCTACGAGCGATGTGCCCCGCCCACTGCCACTTCAATTTAGCAATTCTTCGGGATATGTCGGTTACTTTGTTTCGCCTGCGGATTTCATCATTTCTGATTCGATCTCGCAGGGAAACTCCGAGCATAGCCCTCTCCATTGCTCTTTGAGTGACCTTGAGCCTTCTTATCAAGCCCATAGTGAGCGATCACGTCTCTGATCCGTAAGTCATCACTGCCAACACACACTGGTCGAAGACTTTCGACTTCAGACACTGTGGTATTTTGGATGAGAAGAGATCGTCTAGCTTCCCGAACACTGCCCAGCCGAGTTGGATTCGACGATTGACCTCTTTCTCGAAGTTGGACCTACCTAGTTGGATCGTCTGACCTAGGTAAACATAGTTGTCTGCAACTTCAAGTGCAGAATTTCCAGCCTTTACTGCAGTGTCCATGTTCATTTTTAGACTCACTTGTTGAGAGACCCTGCTGAGGTTATCGAGCATAGTGCCGAGGTCTTCCAAGGTCTCAGCCATAATAACAATGTCATCGGCAAATCGAAGATGAGTGATGTACTCGTTGATATTGATGCCAACTCCGTTCCAGTCCAGAAGCTTAAAAACATCTTCCAATGCAGCGGTAAACAGTTTCGGAGATATCACGTCTCTCTGTCTTACGCCTCTCTGCAGTTGGATAGATTTCGAGTTCTGATCTGGGAGTCGGACCGACATGGTGGCGTTCTCGTACAAGCACTGTAACATCTTGATATACCGGTAATCGATTTGGCACCTTTGGAGAGACTTCAACACGGCCCAGGTTTCGATCGAATCAGAGGTTTTTTCATAGTCCAAAAACGCTAAGCAAAGTGGCTGGTTATACTCCTCGGTCTGTATAACTTGCCGCAGCGTATGTATGTGGTCTATGGTGCTAAAGCCTTTTCGGAAACCGGCTTGTTCGACCGGATTGATTCGTAATGACCCTCGAAAACAACTTGTAG
The DNA here is from genome assembly GCA_905220585.2 of Nymphalis polychloros. Taxonomy (NCBI): domain Eukaryota; kingdom Metazoa; phylum Arthropoda; class Insecta; order Lepidoptera; family Nymphalidae; genus Nymphalis; species Nymphalis polychloros. Next base: position 12,695,494 of record HG992242.1, read on the forward strand.
ACATGGCTCAGCAATGAGATGGGTCTGTAATTCTTCAAAAGGATTTTATCGCCCTTTTTAAAGAAAAGCACCACCACACTTCTGTGCCATGCCTTTGGCGTTTGACCTTTGGCTATGACGGAGTTAAATAGTCTCTGAAGAGCCCTGAGGATCGGTGTACCACCCGACTTCCGAAGCTCAGCTGTAACACCATCATCACCAGGTGCCTTGTTGTTTTTGAGTTGTTCGTTGTTAATTCTCGACCTCTTCCAACAGTTCGGATTTAGACGTGACGATTCTACAATCCACAGTTTTTAGCCTCGTCAGTTGACTCTGCCCAACAGACAGATCTCTGGCGAACACTTTGGAGCCTTTGTTCTGTTCGATGGCCTCTTTAATACGCTTTGTATTAAATTGGCGAGTGTCGCGAGTCAGAGACTTTGAAATCCGTCTGTTGAGCAGCCGGTAACTGGCAGCATCATCTGGGGATGTCAGAACCATTTTCCGTCTTTCCTCCATAAGCCGCAGGGTAGAAGCAAAGATCTTTTGGGTTCTCTTTGTACGGCTGGTCTTGAAGACCTTAGACCCAGCCGTATAGATAGCTTCCACAAACCTGTCGTTGTATACGTCCACTTCTTCGCAGTCTGCTAGGTATTCGAATCGGTTTTGGAGTTCGAACTGAAAGGTTTCGGGATTTTGGATTTGGAAACGTGATGGTCGGAGCGTAGACTTCATTAGTCGGGACCTCTGGAGTTTGACATTGAGATTCATTGAACCCCTTACAAGTTTGTGATCGCTCCCAGTTTTGACTGCATTGATCATAGAGACGTTATTGAATATTTGTCTTCTCGTCGACAAGATGAAGTCTATCTCATTTTTGGTTTTACCATCAGGGCTCACCGAGGTCCATTTACGGTGACCAGGCTTCTTGAAAAAAGGAGTTTATCATAAAGAGTCCTTCCTTCTCCATAAAGTCGGCCAATATCTGGCCCCGTGGGTTGCGGTCTCCAATTCCATGTGATCCCACCTTTACCTTATCACCGAATCTTTTACCCAGCTTCGCGTTAAAGTCCCCCATGACAACGGTGAAATGAGTATTTTGGGTTTGTATGGCTCTAGAAATATCCTCATACATGACCACAACTTCATCGTCGGAGTGAGATGACGTCGGCGCGTATACCTGTATGACCTTCAACGAATACAGCTTGGTGATTCTGAGTATAAGCTACGACATCCTAGTCGACACACTCTCGATTTTCACAACGTTGTTTACAAGGAACTTGTGGACTATGAAGCCACCACCTTGGGACAGTTGATCGCCCTCTCGGAAGTATAATAAGGTTCTCGGATTTCAGGATTATCGTATCCTCCCCCTGTCTTCAGACTTCGGATAATCCAACGATATACCAGTGTAACCTGCTCAATTCATCCTCCAGTTCGATAATCTTCACATCGGTCCGCAGTGTACGCGTGTTATATGTTGTCAGGGCCAGAGGTCGTCGGTGTTGGTAGTACGAAATCTGCCGGGGATTCTTAGCACCCCCTGCCCCGCCATTACCATAGCTGTTACCGAGGCTAGGAATAGCAGGGCTGCCGGGGACTAGGGGCCGTGGTTTATTTGTATCAATCATTGGGGGGATATGCCATAATCGCCACGCTTGGCTGAAGGGTTGGCGATCATAGTAAGTTAGTCATAGTACTCGGAGAGACGCTGCTACCCGTTCTCCGGTATATATTCCCTCGGGTCGACTTCTACGCCCCCTCCGGGATGAAATGGGGCGGTGATATTCTACGCCGTCACCACACGGCACCCGTCACCACACGGCACAATTAAATTCGCATTTATAATATTAGTCCAATACATGTGTTCCTGGTGTAGGTACTAGTTGGCGATCAATTGGTGATTTGTTGAACATTATATACAATATTTAAAAAAAAAAATCTCCGTGAATAAGATAAGATAAATAAAAGTAATTAAGCGAAGTCTTTTAATCTTAAACAGATATCCATATTAATTATAAGATAATAATTATATTATTTATACTCACCAACAACTTGCAAAAGATGTGTCTGACTCATCATTGGCTCCGTGTTCACTTGGCACATATATCTCCCGCCGTCTGTCGGGCTCACATCACGTAACCCAAGCGTCCATGTTCCGTCTCCATGTTGGACGCTGATTCGGTGATTTTTCGTGATCACGTGTCCCGCTATTGTGAGGATGGTTTGCGTGTCCACACGTAGCCACGCAACCTACACGCAAAATAGTTTTTTCTTAACAAGATCTTACGTGATATACTAAAGTGATCAATATTTCTGGAAAAGCGTTGACGAATGATAATAATATCCAAGTTAAAGAATTGACGTCTAATTATATCTTAATCGATGTATTGGCTCGATGTTATTTATTACCAAATAAAATATGTTTAAGGCCTTGTAGAATTATAACTTTCTAGTCGACACACCTCATTTTATTTTATAAAATTATTAATATTAATTTACTTTGAACGAATGAGTGTATAAAACTATTATACAATAATTCACAGGAGTGTTGAAAATATCCGTGCTATTATAATTTTTTATAGTTTTCGTATTACAGTCTGTTCAAAATCATATTTATTTAATAATAAAGAAATTATACTTTTGACACACGTTTATATCCACGACATGTGAAATGACGCTTAACGCGTAGTCATGCGTAACTAATAATAAATTCAACCAATATAAAATACAAAATAATTTTATACAATTAAATACACAAGAAAAAGATCACTATATTAATAAAAACTAAATCTTCTTGGGCACTGTACTGTTTATATATGGATCATATTTAAGAATTCAATGTTTAAATTACTTTGGCAAACGATTTTTTGCAAAAATAATTTCTTACATTAGTTTTAATATTACGGACTCGATGTCGACAACTGAAATGGAATGAGTTTCAAAGACTCCTCGACATAAATAATAATTCAAAAAAACCAATACTATAATATATAAAGATTATTATTATTTGTTAAATTTAATTTAATCAAACTTTATGTACACTTTATTAGTTAAATATGATTTATTAAGATTTCGATGTTAAAATAATAAAACCCAAATTCAAAAGAAGTATAATGAAACAGATGAGAAAGAGAAATAAAACGTATTATAATACAAATATATAATACATACGTAATATAATACAAAACGAAATAGCGTAGCATCGTAATCTCGTCGATTCTTAGCATTTACATTGAGACAAGGATTCGATCTTACAGAATAGCATAGCAGATCTGCTGCGGAATGACGGATAGTCGTGACTCAAAATATTATCAAATACAAGTTTTCTTACCCAACATTGGCATACATACATTGCCCCTCATATTCAAATATCACTTTGTAGATACAGTACCTTAATTTTTGCAATTTTTATTGTACTATATTTTTACTATCTATGTGTGCGTGGAATATACTTTTTGGCCACCTCATTTGACAGCGTACATTTATGTGAAAAATAGATGACGCGGTCTTAAATTTAACCCTACAATTACTTAATAAACCTTTTGAGAATTCTAATGGCCTAGTGATTAGAACACATGAATCTTAATCGAAGGTGCTAGACCGAGCAGGCACCACTAGGCGCTTAATTTGTTTATAATTCATGTCGTGCCTGGCAATGAACGAAATCATTCTGAATGTACAACAAGTTGCGTTGGAGCAGCTAGGTCGAATAAGCTCCAAACATTTTCGCAAGAGGCGAGTAGCCCAGCCCAGTAGGATATTTACTGGCAACTAATATATATATTCTCTATGGAAAGTTACCTTAAATGTTTGCAAATTGTCTACTGTACAAGTAAGAGCCGCATCTCTGCCTACCGCCACCGTCACATTTGATCCTGGACCAACAAATCGTGGCAAATCTGTAACAAAAACAATCCGCTTTACATCCATATACATAATAATAAATATAAAAGAGATATAATAAATGATGAATACAATGATTAATTCATAAATATGAAGAAAAAAAATACCAGAAAATATAGAAATATATTCGAAAAAATGTTGTTTGTCTAGTGTTTAGATAGAAGGCCGCAGATCCCGAAGTCTTGGTTTCAAACCCCAAGTAAAATGCTATTAGGTTTTCTTTCAAAAAAATCTCAGTAGCTGCCCAGAGTATGGAAGTTGGAAGTCTCGTGTCTTGGAAAACACGTTATTCCTTTGCTCCTGCGCTTGAACTCTTTCCGGTCGTTCAATCGGATTACCAGTGTGAAGGAATAGAGAGTAAACCTATGTTTGCGTACAGGAGCACTCTCTTTATATATATAATATGTCCTGCGCAGTTTGCTTGTCTTCCTTGAGATTGGCCGAAATCGGTTAGGAAGACATCATCATTACCAGATTAAAGTCCGATTAAAAGCCTTCAGTAATCCTAAATTAAAATGCATTGAAATTGTGCTGTCTGGTTACATTATAGGTTTACAACATACACGCAGACAAATCTGTCAAATCGAATCAAAACAAGACACACCTATGACGTCTGTAAGTAAAATATTATATTGCTGAGTTAATGTTGCTTCTTAATATTAGCGTGATTATTTCTTTGTTATCTGTACACATATACAAATCAATGAAGTGATTGTCTGTGAATTCAAAATAACTGCCTCTTTTTAATTTAATATGACGAGCTGATCGGCGTGGTTGCAGACTTGCCTTTCGCAACGCAGGTCGTGGGCTTGATTCCCACCACGGACAGACATTTGTGTGCATGGACATGTCTGCTTGTCTTGAATGTGGGTGTAATTATCTATTTAAGTATGTATTTACAAAATAAAACTAGTATATATCCGTTGTCTGGTTTCCATAGTACAAGCTCTGCATAGTTTGGGATCAGATGGCCGTGTGTGAATAATGTCCCAGGATATTATTATTATTGTATGGCTATTGGTTAGCAAATGGGTTACCAAAGTCAATCTAGAAACTACCATCGGTTCGGAAAAGAAACACCCAGCCCTAAGAAGAACCGGTGATAGAAACTCGGTTTTTATATAATTTTTTTATCATGTTTCATTTACAGAAAAAAAAGAAATAGGTAGATTTATTATATTATATTATTCATATATGCACTATAAAAATAGCATATATTAAAGAATTATCGTCATAATATTCCGAGCTGGCAAATGTGCGGGTTTTACTAGTTAAAATAAAATGAAAACTAAATCTAAAAATATCTTTATATTTTTTTAATCGAAGTTATAGCAATGCCCGTTATACTATCCTGTTTATCCCCCCAATTAGGCCTAAAGCTTGTGTCAGGAGTGCGGATGACAATAGCCTTTGGCGGCAAGTAAGCTATTGCGCTATTGACAGTACCAATTTTCATCAATTTTCAGATTAATTTCAGATAATATTAGACAAGACAAGACAAGTGACATATTATCTGTTTGTATTGTGATAATAATATAATTTACTGCATTTTACAAGATAGTTACACCATCGACTTATCACTAAACACTTACGGCCTTATTCATAAACGTTGCTTAGTTACTGTTTAGCTAAACACTGATTTGTCTCTTTCTGTCATTATTGATTTGACATAAGAGAGAAGACCAAATAATGTTTAACTAATCAACAGTTAAATAAAGTTTATGAATAAGGCGGTTAAAATTAACAAATTAAACAGGTACTCATACGAGGTGATACGTCTTTAAAGGCGTAAACAACATTAACCATTGTAACAAAAATAATAAAAACCAAACTAACCAATATAAAAAAAAGAATTAAATCCAATCTTAACTACTAATACAACAGAATTAATCAAATTAAAAAGAAAAAGAAACAATAACATTATTATAACATATTTAGATAACAAATTATAAAACCAAAACTAGTTATATTATACTTATTATATTATATATAATTGTATGAGATCGATTAATGAGATCTTTCGTAAGTTTAACAAAATTTTTTTTGTTATTTAAAAAGATGTCGATATTGTCATAAGATGACAGGTAATTGTACGAATTCATGAGTCAGTTTTCATGTCTTTCAAAAATATTTTTACTGTGTAAGCTGCAAAGTGTAATTTAAAGATTATATAAAAAAAGTTCATATAATCTTTATTTTTTTAACTAACCTCTTAAAGTAACTTATTAATAATAAATATGCACGACAAATAATAATAATAATGATGATAATATAATGACCTCCAGACTGATTGCGGCCACGGCGCATCTCATCTCAAGAGAGATTAGCCAACGCGCATGAGATATTGTAGTGCGCAAACACCGGTGTACTCTCTATTCCCTAGCTCTCATAATCCAGTGGGATGGCAATCCGACACGACCGGAAAGAGTTCAGACGCAGGACCAACGGCTTTACATTCTTTCCGAGGCACTGGAGTTTACGCACCTCCAACTTCCAGAATCCGTGCTACTGAGAATTTTCCAGAAGAAAAACCCAATATTTTTTTATTTGCCCGACTTGTGAAATGAACCTAGGACCTCCGACATCAAATCTTCGCTATTTTCCGGTCATTCAACATGAATTCGGATTTGATTTCATAGTACCAAACAACCATGTCGAATTATTAATATTCGCATCAAACACGCGCTTCGGAATTTATATACAAATATTTACTTGACTAATACTAACGATAATTGAATAATTCAAAGTTTACGCAGGCCATTAATAAACACGGCCGTACCTGGGTATAAAATATTGGAAAACTTTGCTCTTCGCGACCGAACTCTGCTAAAAATGTTTGGATATCATTTATATGAAAAAAAAATAAAGTCATAATTTATTCCACTTGTTTCTACGTCACAGAAAGGCTCCGTAAATTGCTCAATGGTAAAGTTATTATAAAGAGCAATACAAGAGTATTACTTGTACGATTTTTTTCACCTTACTATATATCGAACTCGAAACTCGAACGGAAATTAATAGACTTCAATATCGTTAGAGGTTTACTAGTGTATTATTGTATGATGAATGTATTGTTTTCTCTTTCTATCAATAATACAATACAATGAGATAGCAATACAGCTTAAAACTGGCGCGGTATCCTTAGAACGTAATAATAACAAAGCAAATGATCACGGTTTTTAATTTGATAAATGATAAACATGCATGCAAAATTTCGTTTCCAATTTTACCCCCTTAAGGGATGGAACTAACAAAGGCACTAAGCTTTAGCTTATCAACGGAAGCTTTAATTTCATATTTCTAACATCGAAAACCACGAGTTCTCATACAAACATTCATCCTCCATTGAACACCGGATGAATTTTGGAAAGTCCTATAACATAGGTTAGTTATATATATAGCTGAATTGACTATAGTAGTAATGGGTAAACGCGGTGACTTCTTTCGTTGTTGAAGTCACGTGGACAGAGTCGTGTTGGGGAGTGGTACACTTGTATTCGAGAAATGGACGGGTTTTTGTGTTTGAGAAACCGACCAGTCCACACCACCAAGGCGAAACTGTCGGTTTACCTATTTAGTACCTTATTATACTTGTGTATTGTGATCTGTAACAATAAATCCTTGTTATACCTACATTAAGTTATTATTGATACAATATCGTGGGGATATCCCGTACCACCGAATTTAGAAGAAGACAGCTCTATCGCTCAGCCATCGCTGCCGCCGTCATATATATTAATATATTTTGTACAAGAAAAAGTAAAAAAAGATACGAATTTTATACCACGAAAAGAAAATAAGCAAAGCTGGTTAGTATAACGTTAACGTTAACTTATAAAGAAAACCTTTAAATCAATGTCAGTAAAATACGATTACATATAATATAATTAATGCATAGCCTCTTTTGGCTATTCCAGGTAAAATGTAACAAGAAATCCCTAATCACCAAGCCTTTAAATGTTGAATGAAAAAAAAAAAGAAAAGCAGTGAACCAAATGACGGTTAAGGTAAAATTACATGATCTCTCGCTTACCTACGCAAATTGACCCCAGGAACCCTTGCAATGATATACCATTTTTCAAATGTACCCAAAAATCCCAAGAGGAAACCAACAATATTTTCAAGAAACGGACACTTCGCGAGGAGCGAGAAACGACAATCGCTCCCCAGACGGATAGCGCGAGAAAACATGACCAAAGATGTTCTCATTTTCACTCTTATAACTTACAACTTAAGGTTCAATTGAAGAGGTATATTTGTTTTGAAAACGAGAGCATTTTTCAGTTTCATCGGTTTTTACCAGACCTCAGTAACTTGTATTTGAAATTATGAACAGATCCCGGGTGAAAACTTTTAAGAGGAACAATATTTCCGGTCCCTAAATTCAGTTTAAGATGTTAATACAAATTAACCATTAACTTAGAGAGAAGAGAAAAGGGTAAAATATACATATATGAATATACATTTTTTAATTACAATTTTTTTTCACCAATGGAAAGCTACCTCACCAGCGAGTAATATAGGCTACATTCTGTCCCCATATTCCTACGTTAACGGGAACTACTACTAAGTTGCCTCATAAAATTATACGTCTAATATGTAAAACTTTATTTAAATAATTAAAAAACGTCCCAATGTGGCTGGGCTTTCAAAATATCTAGCAAAATATTCAAATTAAGGTTAGAATATTTTGTAAAAAAATTCTGTCTAGAATAATATTATAAAATTTTATAAAATTCAATTTTAACTTTTAAAAATATATTTATAAGATAAATCCGAGCATCGAACAACGTTTCGCCGAAGCTTTATCCCTAAATCCGACCCTGGATAATTTAAGTTCAATAACAAAAGAATTTAAACTAAACTCGGTAAAATTGAAATGAAATTTAAGGTAAATATGAATATATATTTAAAAAATCTGTCATCGCGAAAAATACTATAATTCACATTTAAAATGAAACTTTTGGTCAAATAAACAGTGACTTTGGGCCAATACATGTAAACACGTGGAAACAAATATTTAAATTCATTTGATTATGATTTTAGTTTAACTATAAAAATGTCTGTGACTTATCAGACTCAAATAAAAATATGAATTAAGTGATGCATACCTATGACTTTTTCAATAAATATATATTTTTTAACAATGTAGTTTTTATGATTGTTATTAGGTACAGGAAATTTCCTGTTATAATCCAATATTTTAACATTTAAGGATATACTTCATGCTAAAATACATTTCCATCAATATAATTATTTTATTTTACGCATTACTTTCTCTTTTTAAATAATAACAATACAAAATATTAAATATGGAATAAATAAAATAATTATGAATTAAAGTCGGCGATATGTAGGTGTACGAAAACTCGTATGCTCTCAACTGTATAAGTTGAGCATATTTCCAATTGATTATGAATCTTTTCGTGAATTAACTTATTGTGCATGTGCCCACGTGTGAAGCTACTTTGGGCGAAGGAAACAGATTAAAAAGAGTGGGGCGCGTCATAGTCGATTCAACGATTTATACATACGTATGTCCTGGGCAGTATGCTCTGTGGCTAAAATCAGTCGGTAGAACATAATCATCAATATCGTTATAAGCATTTCTGATTGTTTGTTATTTTAAAATAATAAAAGAATGCCTTCAAAATATGTATCCATTTTCTCACCATTTCCTTACACCATTTGAAATGAAATCGTTACTTCCATCCTAGGCGGTATGGTTATTGTTTAGCATTTGAGTCTTCAATGTTAGTTATCAATATCTTTGGTAAAGCTTACCAAAGCAACCAATGCATAAGCATACGTCTTCTATTCACTAGTTATTCTATATTCATAGATGACTGAACAATATTGAGTAATAACAGACACAAGGGGCTGCTTACGTCTGAGATTTCATTGCTTTTTAGTGTCAATGACAAGGTCCCATCGACGGATATACATATCTTGTTATTATTTAAGACATGACGTAGATTTTTTTTTTAAATTAAAGTCATATAACCTTTTTTTTCTCTTTTTTTGTTATTTTTAACTTATGTAATCTGATAAACAAAAAATAGCATAAAAATAATATGTACAGATTATTTTATTTTAAAAAATACGTCGCTTTTTCTCGTACAAAAATTACCATTAACAAAATAGCTTCGATGAAATGAAAAAGACGCAATGAAAATATATGCAAAAGAATAAAAGGAAATTTCAACTTGTATAAAATCTGACATCAATAATAAGTGAGATATTTAATTGTCACGCGTCTGAACGCGTCGTTCACTAATTAGTTGTGAATCGTCAGTCAAATAAACGATATAATAATTTTTCAGCCGCTGGAGTCCAATACGTTACCTCTTTACGTCAAAACAAATGAAGGATTATTCTCTAGAGATGTGCAATGTGGAAGAATTTAAATAAAGTTGTATATATTACTCATTGATTATAGTTACTCGATTGGCTTAAAGCAGAGCATAGTTGGCGTTTTATAAAATGGTATTTTCGCATTATAGTGATGAAACAGATTTTATAATTATGAAATCTGTATCTACTAATTAATCGATATTACAGTACAGTTGTTCGCTCAAAGTAACCAATTTGTGCTTAATATAAAGCGAACTATATGCTACTATTACCCAAACTTAATAGTTTGGGTAATAGTAGCATATAGTTCGCTTATAAAAAAAATTATATTATAATTAATATTCGATTATTAAAGTTATTTTTGTCTGATTGTACATAATGTTGCTATACATTGCAGCGTCAAAGCAAGAGGTCAAGTATACGCTTTCGCTTCGATTTTTTTTATTTTCTTAGTGACGTAATATAATAAAATCTAGCTGGTGCTATTGAGGAAAAACAAAACATAATGATTACCCGCCTTTTCACTTTTATTAGTAAAATATTATACTCTCATCAACGGCCAAACCATAATTACTGTTAATTTTTAGTAATCACCACTGCCCATAGACATGGGCAATGCCTTATTAAATCTTACAAGTTGAGGCACAACAATATGAATATGAGTTAGTGGTAACTACCCAGACGTGCTTGCATAAAACCATCAAGTGCAACTTCACTAGTGACATTATAAGCTTCATATCTCATATTTTTAATGGAACATTTTTTAAATAATAAAATGTAAGGTTTATTATTGAAATAAGTTCCAAAATATGAAAATCAAATAATATACCACTAGCACTTCGCCCGCGACTTCGTCCGCGTAAATTTAACAACTATTATTTAAATGTAAATACGTAAATTAACATTTGTTAATAGACTAAACGCAGAACAGTTGCTGTTTGTTCAAGCTGTAACAATATTATTATTAAGAGAATTTTTATACCCATTAAACTTCTAAGCTAAAAGTCCGATTCACATAATTTAAAGTGGAATTTACATGTACATAATTAACCTTAATTATCAAACCACTTAAATGGATAAGGATTAATAGCATGATAGCAATATCACCACTATTCGATTCCACCCGTATTACGTGAACTTAATAATTTAAGCAAAAACTGGTATTGTGGCTTAACTATAATAGCTAGGCATATACCATCACAGACTTTTTTTGAGCAATTATATGTACTATTAATATATACAACACTAATTTATATATCGTCAACAGTTTTAGCAGCGCACGCAAAACAATGACTTTTTTAGGTAAGATTTTGATACCTTGGGTTACATTGTTACATTTTAGGGAGGTCTCTGTTTTTTTTTTTAAATAATAAAATACGGTGAAAGAATTTTTACAATCGGCCGAGTACTTTTTGAGTTAAATCGTAACAAACAAACAAACAAAAAATCAAATATTTTCTATTTATAATATTAGTATACGTTAATCAATTGCACTATAAAAAATATATCTTTATTTAGAATTACATCACAGACAATTTGTCAACGTTCGATAATAACATTTCAAATGGTAAATTTAATTTTAAACTGTTCCATTCATCATGTATGACTAACGGATTAACATTTATCAATTTATTTTATAAAATTAAAACTATTATATATATAGTCTGTTTTTGATTTATATTAATTGTTATTAACGGTTTAATATTTTGAATATAATTACTTTGATTTATTGATAATGTCAAATTATAATATTAATTTATAAGTGACAAGTTGCTCTACGCGGTTGCTCGCCCCTGTTAGGCATTGCTACTCCGCCCCATAGTCGTAGCGCGATATTAAATAGCGTTCTTTAAGGATTGGGCTATCAAAAGATTAGCGCATTCAAGCAAACAAAGTCTCCATATTTATTATTCGATCGTATGAGTGGTGCTTGTTTTTGTACATACAACGCCTATGCAAAATTTCTCGTTGATCGGTTTAGTTAAGACATGAAAGTTTAACAAACAAACTCACTTTCACATCTATTTAATTGAAGCTTTTCTACTCTTTATTAAATTATTACATCTATATAAATAAAAATGAATCTCTATTTCCCTTTGTCATCGCATCACGCGTGAACGGATGAAACGATTTCGCTAATTCTTTTTTTGTTGTGTTTATTATTGTCAGGAGAAGGTTCTTATGCAAGAAAAAATTAAGAAAGTTGAGCGGAACATTACAAATAAACAAGAAAAAATTACGACAATTATAATTTCACATAACTGACAGTTGTTAGACACAAGTGTCAGTTGTTTGAAATAATTATTTCTTTTTTTCATGTAAGAGGGGTTTGCTCTTACATGAAAACGAGCAGGAAGCTCAACTGATGAAAAGTGACTACTACTGCTTATGGACATCTGCAACATCCGAGGACTTGCAGGTGCGTTCTCGTTTTGAAGGTTTTTATGTCATATCGTTTTGGAAAAGTCGCCGACGAAAGCTACTTCTACAGAGTGATTGTGCAAGGCAGGAAATGCCTTAAGAATCGTGCTGTTGTAGATTTCCAGACCTCGAGGTGGTGAGGATGGAATTTTGAGTTCTGGCGCGATGTCCGCTGGTGAAACTACCAGAATGACAGAATGCGCGCTTCAAGTATCGTTTATAACACAAATGCATCGGTTGATGAATAATACATCTACAATATTCTAGTAAAATACAAATATTATTTTCCCTATAAACATCATTTCATATTTCTGTTAGTTAGTCTGTAAGCTGGATTTATTGAGGAATTTACTGATTGAAACTCCAATTAGTGAAATAGAAAATAAAATAATACCTCACGAATAGTACAAAAATAATTGGTACGCTTTTTTGTTTGCTATTAGTCACTGTATCATAAATCTAAAAGTGAGCTACTTATGTGTATATAATGTATAGTCTAGTAAAAGTTATGTAAGAAAGACTATATTTTAAACGCTTTTATTGCTCAGTTCAATTTATTCATTAATTTTGTCAAAGTAACCTAAAGGTTAACAAAAATATGTACTAATTTTAAAGAGTAAGGTTATTACATAGCGATGTCCTCCAGACCGATTTCGGTAACGGCGGCCAATCTCAAGAGAGGTTAGCCAACTGCGCAGGAGATATTATAGTCCACAAGTGTGTGCGTAAACACAGGTGCTCTCTCTATTCCCTAGCTCTCATAATCCGATGGGACGGCAATCCGACACGACCGGAAAGAGTTCAGGCACAGAACCAACGGCTTTACGTGCTTTCCGAGGCACGGGAGTGTACACACTTCCAACTTCCAGAATCCGAGCTGCTACTGAGAATTATTATTAATGAATAATTGAGGGTGGGTGAATACGTACACAAACAAGGTTCTTTAGATTGAGGTGACACAATGTTCGAGAATAATGGAGTCCGTTATGTATGTAGAAGCGTTTTGAATCAAACATAAAATGTAAGTAAACGGGGTTCCAGGGGTTCCCGGCCTTTGGAGAATACGGGCAATGCTTACTCATCAGATATTTTACCGCCAATCAGCAATACTTAGTAATATTGTGTTCCAGTTTGAAGAGTGAGCTAGTCAGCTGCAGGTATAAGAGACACATCTAATTCCCAAAGGTTGGTAGCGCATTCGCAATGTAAAGATAAGAATTCTTTGCCCGTATTCTCTAAATGCCAGGAACCCCTGAAACCCTGTTTACTTACATTTTATGTTAGATATATATTTTTTATAGCGTCAATGTCCAATGGCGGGTGGTGACCAATCGCCATCAGTTGGTCAATTTATCCGTCTCGTTACATGTGAAAAAATTCAGAACGATTTCTTATTTCATAAATATCGTCATTTATAAATAGATGATTCAATTGAAGTTTTTTATTAGAAATTAACTCTTAAGATATTTATTATCTATAACATCACGAATGCAGTAGCTGCAGGCTATTTACTTGGTGGTAGAGCTTTGTGCAAGCTCGTCTGGGTAGGTACCACCCACTCATCAGATATTCTACCGCAAAATAGCAGTACTTGGTACTGTTGTGTTCCGGTTTGAAGGGTGAGTGAGCCAGTGTAATTACAGGCACAAGGGACATAACATCTTAGTTCCCAAGGTTGGTGGCGCATTGGCGGTGTAAGCGATGGTCAACATTTCTTACACTGCCAATATCTATGGGCGTTGGTGACCACTTACCATCAGGTGGCCCAAATGCTCGTCCGCCAACATATGATATAAAAAAAAAAAAAAAAATATTTCTGATATAAAAAAATATAATACAGCAGCATTATTAAATTAAAAACCTTTATAGTATATCCACATCGAGAAATAAGAACAGAGATGGCCCAGTGGTTGGAACATTTGCATTGTAAACGAAGATAACGGATTCAGCAAAGGTAAGTTTCATATTGTCAGGTAAAATTGGTAATAATTATAATAATAATAATAGCCTTTATTTCAGACAGTATTTCAATTACAATATTTATCTTTTGTTCCATATCTAACACTTTCACTTATATATTACATTTCTTATTTATTTATTATTTTTTTTCGCTTAACTTAATACAACAACTCTGTCTGTGTGCCCCTTAATGGCAAAGGCCTCCTCCAACTTCCTCCATTGCTCTCTATCGTTAGCAGCTCTCATCCATCTGCCTCCTGCTACAGCTTTAATATCGTCCACTCATCTTCTAAGTGGTCTACCTCTTTTCCTTTTATTGTGACCAGTAAACCAGTTCATTATTGATTTTGACCATTTTTCCTTTCCTCTAGTTGTATGTCCTGTCCATTTCCATTTTAACTTTCTAATTGTTTTTATAACATCTTTTGTTTTCGTGTGTTTCTTTATAGTCTCAGTTCTTATTTTGTCGCATAGTCTTTTCCCCATCATGCTCCTTTCCATGCAGTTTTGGCAAGTTTCTAACTTTTTTTCATGTGCTTTAGTAAGTGCCCAGGTTTGGCAGCCATAAGTAAGTATAGGTAGTATGCTGGTGTCAAATAGTTTCCGTTTTATACTTATGTTAGTATCTTTGTTTTTCATTATTTCCTTTAGGCTCCAGAATTGTTTCCAAGCATTCCCAATGAGTCTGTCTATTTCTTTTGATGTTAGATCTTTAGGAGAGATTGTCTGCCCTAAATAGATGTATTCATTGACGTAGTCAATTATGTTGTTATTGATTATGATAGGGTCTTGCCTGCCATTGGTCATAGCCTTGGTCTTAAGTGTGTTCATCACCAGTCCACGATAGAACACGGAAAAATCTTGCAGGCATTTAAAACCCAAGGCGTCAAAAATAAATACATCCGAATAATAAAAAGCATTTATGATAGAAGCACAGCCAAAATAAAACTAGAGAAGGAAGGTGAAGAGATTAAAATAGAAAGAGGCGTACGACAGGGAGATCCACTTTCGCCAAAGCTTTTCACAGCCGTATTAGAAGAAATCTTTCGTCATCTATCTGGGAGCAATGTGGATTATCAATAAACGGCGAAAACCTATCAAATTTGAGATTTGCGGATGATTTGATAATCCTTTCGACATCGAGTACTGGACTACAGACGATGCTGAACGACCTGGCAAGAGAAAGTGGTAAGGTAGGACTGGTGATGAACACACTTAAGGTAAAATTGGTACTTATTATTAAATGTCAAAATAAAAAGACAAACACTCAACAACTTTGAAGGTTAAGTACGATCTTAAATGAAAACATTACAGACAAAAACACGCTGCCCTTGTTAAATAAACGTATCCTTCCTTTTTTACTGTCTCTACATATATCGTTCTACGCAATAATTAGGTACATAACACCATTTGGGGATGAGCCCGCACATCAACCGCTAAAATAAATTTTCGCTAATATTTCATAAACTGAGCTGAGTTAGTGAAATTTTGCACGGCTTATGTCGGTTATATTTTACCTGTCCACATATTATATTGTGTGATATATTCCCAGATATTTTCTGTTGCTTAATAATTTTACACAGTGTACCTAGTTTATTTTTTAGCTCCTTAATACCGAAGATAAGAGCCCAACTACTTTTGTTATACAATCTTATTAAGTATGGCAATGAAAAGCCCACCATTTTTACAAAATAATATAGATCACATTTTAATGTCGACTTTAAATAATATAATATATATTAATAAGCTTTAGTATAATTCAAAAATAAAAATTGATAGATAGTACTATGCCATTCTTCGAATTATTAACATCATAGTTTACAAATAAATGAATGTTATATCTGGTATATAAATATAATTGATGAATAAATGAACATTATACTGAATTATGAATGAAGCATATTGTTTTAAGCTGCATTTACTGTAAGATCCCAGCCAGGTAAATATTTACCATTAGTGAAAAACTGCCGAAGGTGGCTTAAATATACCTTCTATATACAACTTTGGATGTCCATAAAATATGCAAAATAGTATTTTAACTTTGAGTATAAAATTTCCTTGTGGACTCTTTTTAAAATAATTTTTATATTATTATATGAAATACATAGCAAAATAAGGCATAAAGGCTTAAGAGGATAATTATTATCATGCCGTTGTTGCTACGGCAGATAAGTCGGTATCGAACTTACTGGAGTATAATATATTGGAGTAGGACATATCAAAACGTGATAATAGACGTTTCGTGTTAAATAACTAACGTCGTATCGCATGAAGTATTTCATATGTATTTCGATTTTTAGAAATGATTCCAAACATAACAGGTCTTTGTAATGTCATTTTTTTTATTAGAAAATACATCGCTAAGAATTCTTGGAACACTTTTCTTACTATGCTGTCTCCGTGTCGGAGTTTCAACTGTTGATATTTTCATGTACATGTCGCTATAAAATTTATTAAATTTCATATTTCCTTTGTTCCATATTATGTTTTTTAATTATAATAGAACGAAATTATGTTTTATGCAATGAAAACCAAACAATAATTGCTTCGGAACACTTTCATTCAACAACTATAGAGGCAGAGTAGAATAGAAACTGAACTCTGCTTTTTTATATTTGCATTTGCCGATCATTATGGCAAATATTTTACTGAGCTGTCAGCGGCAATTTTAATTGTCAAATCTAAATGCTCAGGTAAAATCTATACCCATCAAAATAGCTTTTAAGCTGTACTTAGTCTATGAAATCAGGGAAATATCTCATTTACAATAGGGAATTCAGCATATAACTTATAATGGATAAGGATCCAAGTAATTATTTATATAATTAACTACTAATTACAGACTTTGCAATATCTTTTTTCATTTTCGTATTTAATTCATCATTTTTAGTCCCTCTGACTAACATCGGTTTATAAAGTCATATACGCCCGAAGTATTCGGGATAACAATTATTAGTCAATTAAACTTATACAATGTACGTAAGGCTAAAGGCTGTGGATGAAAGCTACATTTTTATTAAAACAAATATATCTAAAACCTAAAAAAAATGTTTCAATTGAATAAAAAAGCAACAAAATAAAACGTGTCGAAATTGGTTTTAAAACCCTATTCATTAATGCTTATAAACGAGTTCGTTTTTGCAACGCGCATGCTTGTAATTGGTTAAATTTGGTGAACCAGACAAACCGAAGCCTTCGCTCAAACTGTCAAAGGACTTGATGAATGAGTGTGGCGCTTAATTAATCAAGCGAGCATTTAAATACAGATTTTTGTTTTTAATATGAAATAGAATATCGTATAAATTTACCTGTGCTAGGCTTAAGATTGCTTAATTCCTGCAAAAAGTTTTTATTGTAGCTTGATAATGACGATTTGATTGAGTGCATAATGTGCATCATAAATATGGAAAATTAGTTCTAATTCATCCGAGTAAATCATTGCAACCTAACGCCACAAAGTTTTCAATAATATCAATGAAATAATGAAATTAATGAAAAAACTCAAAACAATCACACGAAACGACGACAAAACAACGGCAATGCAAATTTGAACTAAACACGAATCCTGATATGGCAGAATGTCACTATATTCCGGAATTCGGGACACCGCGATTCAGATATTTAGCACAGCACCTACATACATCTATTATAACGAAGAAAATCCGTGTATTTTTATAACTTTTGAAAGACCTAACTGAAACATTGTAGCCGTTTAAAAAAAATATTGTTCTGGTTTTGGTATCTCGCAAATAGCCATTAACTTTAAAAGCCATTAACTTCAAAAGAGGCAGTTATTTTGAAACACACATTTGTATTGATTCTAGAATATTCAAATTAAACATAAATATTTAACTTACTGAAAACATTATTTATAATTAATAATCCTAGCATCTTTTTGTACCCGGCTCTGGGTGTTCTATAATTCCTAAGTCACTCGCAAAGCTTACTCTGGAGTCCGCAACATAAAACTGTCTATGAGAAAACAGTCCTCACTTAAATCAATGCTGGTTATATTCAATGACTGGCCTTGAGACTTAATGATTGTCTTGGTAAAACACACATTAAGAGGGAAGTATATTCTTTGAAATTCGAAAGAATAATCTGATGGATATATGGAATAATCTGATAGAGGTAGATTTTCATTCTTGGAATGAAATGAAATAATAACCTACCTCTCCTCTAGCACATTCTTCAATAAATGTATAGGATTTATGGGTCATGTTGAGGTAAAGCTTCGAGACCACAAAATAAGCGGTTCTGTTCTGCATAATTTCCACTTTCTATAATTTGTTTGGCTCCATACGAAGTACCCATTTGCAAACATTGATTATACTATGTAATACAGTCTATGAAATGAAGAAGCTAGTATATAAAATTTCATGTTTCTTACATCAAAAATGACGGATTTCCATACAACAGTACATCCCTTATTTTACATCTTTAGGGGTAGAATGTCAAAATATCAATTCTTTATCCCCAGTGGCTTAGCCTCTGCGTTGATGAGTCAGTCAGGACACGTCTTTTTATGTATATAGATTATGTCACGAAAAGAAAATGAATAAATGATAAAAAATACTTAACAGACATAATATGCAACTTAAAGGAATTTTGAATAGTCATTGATTAGTGTGTGTATAAATTTATTTGTATATTATTACGATTCAATCATATTTTCCTTAAGACTTAGAAAGAAAATAAATTAATCATCGGCAAATGCAAATATAAAAAAAAGTAGAGTTCACTTTCTATTCTACTCTTCCTCTATAGTTGATGAATGAAAGTGTTCCGAAGCAATTATTGTTTGGTTTTCATTGCATAAAACATAAATAATTAATAAACATAATAAGGAACAAAGGAAATATGAGATTTAATAAATTTTATAGCGACATGTACATGAAAATATCAACAGTTGAAACTCCGACACGGAGACAGGATAGTAAGAAAAGTGTTCCAAGAATTCTTAGCGATGTATTCTCTAATAAAAAAATGACATCTCAAAGAGCTGTTGTGTTGGGAATCATTTCTAAAACTCGAAATACATATGAAATACTTCATACGATACGACGTTTGTTATTTAACACGAAACGTCCATTATCGCGTTTTGGTATGTCCGACTCCAATATATTATACTCCAGTAAGTTCGATACCGACTTGTCTGCCGTAACAACAAATGGCATGATATCCTCTTAAGCCTTTATGCCTTATTTTTCTATGTATTTTAGATAATAATATGAAAAATAATAATAAATCAAAGTCCACAAGGAAATTTTATACTCAAAGATGAAATAATATTTTGCATATTTTATGGACATCCAAAGTTGTAGAAGGTATATTTAAGTCATCTTCGGCAGTTTCTCCGAAGTCCGTCTATGTTTTAGACGAGAAGATAACGTGTGAATGGGTTAGGTATAAAAGGTAGCAAATGATATGCAACATTGACTTTAATAATTATAAAATTTGAAGGATACATTAACCAAAATAGTGTAACAACAATTATTAGCTATTGTGAAAGAACTCACTTCAGTACTCAATCGTGACAAGTTGACAACCAGCTTATTAAATCCTACTAATATTATAAATGCGAATGTTTCTATGGATGTTTGTTACTCTTTCACGCAAAGACTAGGGAATTGATTTTAATGAAACTTTACAATAATATAGCTCATATCGGAATAACACGAAGGCTATACTTTACAAAGCTATTGACTAAATTGGCCAAAATATAACAATAAGTGTCACGTCAGTCGGAAAATTTTCACCTATCTGAGAGCCATTCTGGCATGTGCTGCAAAAACCGTGAGAGTTGCACGAATATAATGTATGGTTGAAATGTATATCTTAAGCATTTCTACAAAAAAGTCCGCGACAATATATATCTATCGTTTATGTGTAAGCCATTATCGCTAAAATACTGAATCGAAAATACTATAAACATTTTATATTTATTTCCAAAATGCATATTTTGTATTAACAAATTGATTCTTATCAAAACAAATACTTTTTCACTTCTAATATTTAAGATAGATAAACTTTGCTATTTACACTTTGTCATTTAGACAAATATTTTAAAAGTTACGACGATGGCAAAGTGTCTACACTGCGGGAGTGGTGGGAGAAGAATTTGGTCAACGGCTCATTGCCGAGTGTGCGACCCGAACGCGGACAGACGCATGAGGGTATGGGCAGATAGCGTTGATGGTTGTGTCCGTTTTGTGATATCCAAGGCCCTAACGATTTGTTAAAGACGCACTTTACCTATATGTAATACAGTTAAGTAATAGGTTAGTATTGGAAGGTTTTTTTTGTGGTTAGTTACAATTACAACAAGTTATTTAGTTTTTATTTTAATTACATATACAGGGATTTGATTTTTCGTTTTACTTCTATACATATTATAAAAATGTAACTGATCGCTATCTGTACATGGAAGATATTTGAGTAAAACTATTATAGTAAGGGGTCTTTATAAATGCAATAGAACCCAATACAATGATTGTTTGAATTTTTGTCTGTTTGTCTGTGCTTTTGTGCACGCTAATCTAAAAAACGGCTAAACGAATTTAGGTGAGATTTCAACTAATGTATTGTGGCTAACTTTACTTAAAATTTTGTGTTTGTTTTATTTAAATCGGTTCATAAAAAATAAACATATTATGTCAATTTAAAGAATCACGTCGAACATTTATTCGATAAAAATGCTATAAAATAACTGTTCAGTCGAAATGACTGAAACTTTAGCGACCTATAAATGATAGTCTGTAAATGTAATGTCTGTGATGATAATTGAAAGTCGGTCGGGGGACCCCGATTAGGAACGAAGTTCTTTGTGATATTTTTAACTCAAAACGTGTTAGATTTTAATTGATTATGTTACTGTATTTTTGTCACACCAAAAAGAGCGTCTTATTAATAAATCAATAAGCCAGACCGTAGTCCGGTAGGAAGCACAGTCGTGACTGCGATGATAATAAAGCAGCCGTTGCCACAACAATAAGAATAAGAATAAAGAACAAAGTTCAATCAGTCAAAGCTGATGAAAAGCCGAAGCCAAAAGGACAATCCCTGGGTTTTAATAATACAATTAAATCACTGGTTCACATACCAGCTCAAATGCACAGCCGCCGGGCGGCCTAATGCAAGCTGAACGTTTTACGTTCATATCACTGACGTGGAGTGCCGTTATTATAATAATATGTTTAGTACATAATATGTACTAATTCCAACCATAGTGGATTAATATTCAATTATATAAATATTGCATCAAATGTATAAATACCACATAGGTACATTTAGGTGCCACTGAAGTGGATTCAAACATAATTTGTTATGTGCTCTACCTAAGCTCACGTGTTCTTTTTAGAAATGCTTATAACATATAAATATATCTTTTTATTTTGTAACCAATAAACACAGTAACCTACTTATAAATAAATCGAACGTTTTCCTGTCCTGTTCATATATATATCTTTTATACGCTTTGCGTATTACGCTTTACTTAACTCCATAGTATTAACTTTAGCTTACAACAAGCAACGCAACCGTTGCTCGATTACCTAAACTAGCACGAAACCCAGCACATTATTTTCACTTTACACAAAAGAGATATTATATGCAGGCTGCACTTTCTATCGCTAGCATGTTGACTCATATAGAGAAACATAACTAAGTGGCCCTTAGTTGGCCCTAACATAACATATCAGAGATACATGCTATAATGTCACTTTCTGACATTTCTCGACCAATTTCTGCGATGAGTCTCGAATTTGTTTTTACAAAATAGCGTACGATTCGAGATACGAATTGAGTACTATTATAGCTGTACGGAGAACTATGTAATTCCAGCATATGTAATTCCAGCATAGAAATATTTTACTTAAAAAAATATTCCAAAATAACAGAAAATAATAACATTAAATGTGTTTTATTCATTTATCAAACAATTTCTGTAAACGTTTAAATGCTGTTATTAAATTTACAATGATTGATTTAACTTACAATAAAATAAAAAAAGGATTTCTAAGGTTCACAGGTTTAAAGTTCAGAAAATTCAATAATAGTCTCGAAGCCATTTCAATCGAGTTAATCAAATTGAATTATACAATACAATTGGACAAGCTTATTCGAATGAAATTCAAATTCATTTTCTATTTCATTCAAATTCATAAAACCAAATTTAATTACTACCAATATGAAGCCGGTCAAGTGGCCATGCATTCAAACCCGATTTCACAGTTTGTTAACCACAGTCGATGGTAAAACCTGCGCATATGAAATGGATTTTTAAAACGGTTTTTTATCACTTATTTCCGTGCGTCAAGGTTGATTGATTAAATATTTAAAAAATATATCAAGTTTACGTTCACGTTTTAATATAGTTTTCGTAAAGTTTTCATAGTGTAATTGTTTTTTGTAGATGCTCAATTTTTTTAAATAATTTTATCAATGAGATAATACTACAATTTTAAAAACTTTTATTATTTTATAATTTTTAAGTAGTAAAATTTTAACAAATATTCGATAAATCTTTAACAATTTACGTTTTTCAACATGTATAATATTATGCCTTAAAAACATTAAGTTTTTATTGACATGTTATTGTTACCAGAAACCAGTTATATGATGAAGAAAGATGCTAATATAAATCGGTAGTTATCATTGCCAATGTGTAGCCAGTGCTAATACCTTGGACCTTATTCACTATTAAACTCACTATTAAAGCTTTAAAAAATAAGTATATGACGTCACTGACTATTCTGTCAACGTCTTGGTGATCGTCTAATTTCTTAAAGTTTTGCGTATCTCAAATAGTTTTGGCAGTTTGGTTTCAAAAGCGACTGTACCCACAATTTTCTTTTCGATATTAAACTATATCTAGTAAAATATGCAACATAAAATACTATAATAAAAATCGCGACAGCGTGAAATGGTGGCAAGAATGCTAGCAGCATAACCCCTTTAAATTGCAATTCCGATTCTCTGGGCGAAAAATGAACCAGCCCTCCTGTTACCAGTAGAGGCAATAAGACGGGGTGTAATATTTTGGATGATTTTTTTTGCACTATTACTCCAAGGTCCAAGCGTTTCAACTGTAAACGGAACAAAAATATAATTTAGAATAAGAGACGAATATTTGTTACGTTTATTCGTTTCAGCTTTTTCCGCGGCAGCTCCGGCTTTTAACACTGTTTCCCTGATATGAGACGGAGCCAGTGTGTCAACACATGTAGTGTCCCACACAAGGGTTCGTCCCCGTTCCCAGGGAACCAATGTCAGTCCATCAGGTATCTTATCATCATCACGACTAATTCCATGAGGCTCAATAAGGGCAGGAACATCAATGGTGACAAGAGCCCTTTTTACTGTATCATTAACCGTGGCGGAAGAGTCTTCTTGAACACCTTGGACAAGAAAGACCGTGTAAACCGAAAGAATCAATTAGTAGTCAATAAACTTAATTACATGACAATTAGTATGATTTATATATTTATTATCCTATGTAACACAACATTCGTCAATGATTGGTGGGCATTCGTTTTAGCATATTTCAATTGCGATGATTGTATAAAACTATACTGTTAATCCTTGAGGAGTTCCTTCGTCTGGAGGCAATCCTGGATGTAGAATCAGGTGAACATGAAAAGGTATTGTCATCGAAAGTCAACCAACATTCTCTAACTCAGCTTGCAATTTTCGATCTAAACTAATTAACAAACAGTCATTGCAAGTTACATAAAATATTTTTAAATTAAAACTTTTTATTTGTAACTTACATTTGACTTTGTTTTTATTATTAAGTAATGTTTTACATGACCTGAATATTCGTGTTCATTAGCTTGTCTGTGTGTGTCGGGGTGTGATTCACGACAAGGTATGTTTATTAATTTTGTCGAAACCACAAAAAATAAACAAAAAAATTGATCTTTCAAACCATTTTCGCGTATTCATATTCTCCCAACTGGTAGTTATTTCAATTCAGTTAAAGTTAGAATTTCACGAATGTAACGAAAGCTGGCGTACGTGACCAAACGTTTGTACGAGTTTGCTTTTTAGTCCTATTTTCTATTTACTGCCGGTTTGACGATAAGGATTCCAATTGGTTATTGGATGGTTTATTTTTTTTAAATATTGGATTGGTTAACTGAAGTTTGTTTGTTACATAAAATAATGTAGGCAAATATATTTTAAAATACATTTAATATTTAAAGTAAAAGTCAAAACATAAATAGCATAAAATCAAAATAAAATTTAGTAAAGTGGCTCTTGCGAGCAATTTTGGATAGTCATTTTACAAGATGATATTGAATTTAAAGCCATGTTCAGAATGTGGCAGAAAAATCGTAGTCACTCTTTTTCGAAATATCAGTTGTCTTGCATTAACAAAAATGAGTCAATGATACTTGAAATAAATATTATTATTTTTATTAAAATGAACGAATGCTAACTTCACACTTTTCGATCATCTATATAATTTTTAATCGATTAGTAAAAAAACCTTATTAATTAGAAAGTTTTCTTAACATTAAATTTATGTGTGTTAATTGAAAAAACCAAAAATATTTAAAGAAATTCTTAAAGTTTCCAAAAAATGCATAAACTTATAAAAATGTTTCCCAACTTAATCTTTCATAATAATTCATCGTAAATGTTTTAATTTCAAAAACTGATATCTAAAAACCCATGAATAACGTAGGTTTAAATAAAAAAACTTAATTATATTTGATCACAAACTTGACGGTGATGAAAATTTCTCGTAAACCACCTACGTAGGAACTCAGCCTAGTGCAGCATTGTGGAATAAATCTAAAAAACTTCCCCTTAAAAGGAAAGGATCGGTAACGATCTTTAATTTCAACTTCAACAACAAAAACATGTTGACACGATACACTATGAATGTTATGTACACTTGTAATCGATGTACATATCAGAAGTTGTTTCTTTTTTGGATGTTGTGTAAGCCATCAATTAATATGTATATTGTTAATGTACTTATTAAATAAATAAATAGATCCTTTTCCATACCAGGATATTAACGGGATCTTACTTTACTAATTTACTTACGTAGTAAATAATAAATATATCAAGAAGAAATCTAATCTTGTGTTCTCATTATGTCAATATTAATAATGAATACACTCTGAGTTAATACGTATTTAATAGTCATTAGCTTATTACATATGGTAGTTTATTTATGATTATATATAAGATGTATGTGTAAAGTTAACCTATTTAATATTATATTCTATATATTGTAGTATATTATTTATGCTATGACCCAATATACAATAAATGACTCAATATACATACTCGGTGGTAGAGCTTTACGCAAGCTCGTCTGGGTAGATACCACCCACTCATCAGATATTCTACCGCAAAACGGTAAAGCAGTACTTTGTATTGTTGTGTTGCGGTTTGAAGGGTGAGTGAGCCAGTGTAATTACAGGCACAAGGGACATAAAATCTTAGTTCCCAAGGTTTGTGGCGCATTGGCGATGTAAGCGATGGTTCATTCACATTTCTTACAATGCCATTTTCTATAGGCGTTGGTGACCACTTACCATCAGGTGGCCAATACGCTCGTCCATAGGTACAATAAAAAAAAAAGAAAAAATACATATTGTTTTTGTGTATCTATTTATATATATGTTAAAAACTGAAATGTGTACTTTAACAACTTAATATTTTTAGTGTATTAAAGATCAAATATCTATGAAAATCACTACCCTTAATACTTCACTAGGTGTTATAGACTCGTTGATTTATTATTAGTTCCTGAAGCAAATTTATCCAAGCAAGATTGCAATCTATCTTCAGATTTTGTAGCGCTTAAAGATAACTGTTTCAATCTAAAATAGATAAAATAGTTTCTAACATAATAAAAACTTATTTATTCTTGCGAAATTATTACAAATATCAATAGTATATTATACTGATATTATAAGGGATTAAGTTTGGTTTTGTCTATTTTTTTTTACCGATTTAACCAATCAATGTACAGTATTCATATAAAGTATATTAAACTATATTATGTAATAATATATGCAACGTATTAACATTAATAGTTCTACCTTAATTGTATTATATTTGGATCGGGAAAAGCAGACGAACTAATCGAACGTTCTTATAATATTTGTGCGATGTTTTCCGTCCATTAATTTATTTAATTGTTAATAATTTTTATAATGTCAGTATATCCATTATTGTACGTTCAGTGTCTGGTAAGAAAATCGGACACAATAAAAAGACATTGATACGAATTAAAGAAAAAATACATCAAAGGCAAAGTCAACACGTCTTCGGAGATACATATAAACTGAAAAAATGTACATCAAAACAAAAACAATTACGATGAAAACAAAAAAGTAATATCAGCTTTTACATGGGATGTAAGCTCCGCTAGCCTGGCTTAGACAATTGAGGGACAGAGGAAATGATCTATTGACTTCACAGGTGTACGTAAATGAGATCAAAATAAACTGATGTTTTGATATAAAGTAATTCATACAATTCTTATTAGTGATCGAAGTTCATACATATAATAGATGAAGTATTTTTATGTAGACTAATAATTGAAATATTCTTTAGCAGTTTTTCTAAACCAGGAATAAATGTGCATAACTAATAGAGGAATGTAAGCGATTTCAACGACTCCGTTGATTTATTATTAGTTCCTGAAGCAAATTTATCCAAGCAAGATTGCAATCTATCTTCAGATTTTGTAGCGCTTAAAGATAACTGTTTCAATCTAAAATAGATAAAATAGTTCCTAACATCATAAAAACTTATTTATTCTTGCGAAATTATTACAAATATCAATACTATATTATACTTATATTATAAGGGATTAGGTTGGTTTTGTCTAATTTTTTTTACCGATTTAACCAATCAATGTACAGTATTCATATAAAGTATATTAAACTATATTATTTAATAATATATGCAACGTATTAACATTAATAGTTCTACCTTAATTGTATTATATTTGGATCGGGAAAAGCAGACGAACTAATCGAACGTTCTTATAATATTTGTGCGATGTTTTCCGTCCATTAATTTATTTAATTGTTAATAATTTTTATAATGTCAGTATATCCATTATTGTACGTTCAGTGTCTGGTAAGAAAATCGGACACAATAAAAAGACATTGATACGAATTAAAGAAAAAATACATCAAAGGCAAAGTCAACACGTCTTCGGAGATACATATAAACTGAAAAAATGTACATCAAAACAAAAACAATTACGATGAAAACAAAAAAGTAATATCAGCTTTTACATGGGATGTAAGCTCCGCTAGCCTGGCTTAGACAATTGAGGGACAGAGGAAATGATCTATTGACTTCACAGGTGTACGTAAATGAGATCAAAATAAACTGATGTTTTGATATAAAGTAATTCATACAATTCTTATTAGTGATCGAAGTTCATACATATAATAGATGAAGTATTTTTATGTAGACTAATAATTGAAATATTCTTTAGCAGTTTTTCTAAACCAGGAATAAATGTGCATAACTAATAGAGGAATGTAAGCGATTTCAACGACTCCGTTGATTTATTATTAGTTCCTGAAGCAAATTTATCCAAGCAAGATTGCAATCTATCTTCAGATTTTGTAGCGCTTAAAGATAACTGTTTCAATCTAAAATAGATAAAATAGTTCCTAACATCATAAAAACTTATTTATTCTTGCGAAATTATTACAAATATCAATACTATATTATACTTATATTATAAGGGATTAGGTTGGTTTTGTCTAATTTTTTTTACCGATTTAACCAATCAATGTACAGTATTCATATAAAGTATATTAAACTATATTATTTAATAATATATGCAACGTATTAACATTAATAGTTTTACCTCAATTGTATTATATTTGGATCGGGAAAAGCAGACAAACTAATCGAACGTTCTTATAATATTTGTGCGATGTTTTCCGTCCATTAATTTATTTAATTATTAATAATTTTTATAATGTCAATATATCCATTATTGTAAGTTCAGTGTCTGGTAAGAAAATCGGACACAATAAAAAGACATTAAAGAAAAAATACATCAAAGGCAAAGTCAACACGTCTTCGGAGATACATATAAACTGAAAAAATGTACATCAAAACAAAAACAATTACGATGAAAACAAAACAAAAAAAGTAATATCACATTTTACATGGGATGTACGCACCGCTAGCCTGACTTAGACAATTGAGGGACAGAGGAAATGATCTATTGACTTCACAGGTGTACGTAAATGAGATCAAAATAAACTGATGTTTTGATATAAAGTGATTCATACAATTCTTATTAGTGATCGAAGTTCATACATATAATAGATGAAGTATTTTTATGTAGACTAATAATTGAAATGTTCTTTAGCAGTTTTTCTAAACCAGGAATAAATGTGCATAACTAATAGAGGAATGTAAGCGATTTCAACGACTCCGTATTTGCTTATTACGTATGATGTTATTGATCATTTTAGATGTTTCTATGTATTTGATAATGTTGACTGAAACTTTATATATGAAGCTGACTGTACGAGCAATACAAGTGTAAGATAATTATTTTGCAAAATATTTATGAAATATGAAACATGTGTAACAAAATATTTTGATGTGCGAGTAATATAATTTGAATAAAAATCCAAAGATTCTTGAAACAGTTTAATCAAAGAGACTAGGTTAGCTCTAAAGATTGCAATTCAAGTGTAAAGCGGAACGCTTTGGAAGTGCTAGAAATTGTTCAACGGCTTGCAAGTAAAGCTGCATTTTCTCGTATTTATGTTCCCCTCCTGAGCCCCTAAAGCTGAGTTGTTGCAATGTTCGTGATACGTGACGCAGTAATACGTTCGTATTTTGTTAAGTTGTTATGTGTGTGTTTTCCGTATAGCTCTGGCAGAGTATTATAATTGAGGGTACGGGTATCGGCAACTATGGGTGGCCCACTTAATAATATAATAATAAAAGATTTTTTTGCAAAGTATATCCGGACGTAAGAGCCTTAACCATATTCGATGGGGAAATCTCCTTTGGTATAAATATAAAAACTAATATTTTATTTCTAAAACGATAAAAATTTATGATATGGAAAATTCTCTCAAATAAAATTTAGTTTTGCAAATGCAGGTTAGTATTGTACGGATTGTGTTTGTACTCTATAATGCGAGTAATTTATAATAGATAAGTTTTATGCTAAGCTTCTATTATTTAGTCTTGAATTATTAGTCCTTCACAATCACTCAACCACTAACATTATTTATATAGAGCTCCCTTTGTTAACCACCGTATTCTCACATATATTTTATTCCGCTCATTCCGCTGCCCCCGCCTTATGTTCAAGAAGTTTTTTCACGATGGCGCGAAGCCATTGTCGCTAACATTTATTTTTCAGTTAACATCTATTTTGTATTGTTAAGCAATGGAGAACCAGTTATATACCTAAGCATTTTAATGTCTTCATCCATCTTTGGATGCAGCTTCGTTCAAGTAAAATTTCCAGAATATGGAATTTTAAAAATACTTGTTGCATCTATTATGTCAAATATACCTCTGATATTAATAAAACCAATTTTATTTTAACCAAAAGAACATAGTTACCTTCGCTCTCAGATATACTTATCTAAAGTAACTAAAGCTTTTATAAAAATATTATTGTGAATAGTGCCTACGTAACTTCCAACCTGTAGGCGTTCGTGTAGAAACATTAGCGATAAGCGACCGTGTCAAGACTAGTAACGCCAGCCTTCGCGTTTTTTTCCGAACCATTGTGTCACTAAACGGAAATTGACTAGTAAACATCATAATATAAATTGTAATCATTTGTTAATCTTATTTTAGAATCATTCAATTAGGTTAATATACGGTGCCGTGTCAAAGCAGTCTTATTCAATAGTTCAGCTTAATGCTTAAGAAATGGCGATTACACATCGCCACTTCTTAAGCAGCAGGCACTTCTATAAGGGCTTTTGAATTTGTACACGTTCTTTCATGCACGCGGTGAATCGTGTTACCGTGTCACCACGGCGAGCATTGCCGCAAAAAGAATTGCTATATAATTCTACGCAAAAGCGTAACAGAAGCTATGCTGTGTTAATACTTATAAATTTTAAATGCTTTTAATAAGCATAAAAAACGCACACACCAAACACTGAAACACTCTTGTTAATTAATGTCAATGTCAAAATGTCGATGTGACGTTTTATATACATTTCTTTCCAATCATTGAATCAGTTATCTCCACCATCACAAACTTCAGATTTTGAAAATGTTTATATCCAGCTTTACAATTCCAGTTAAAGTAAGTTATAACGATGTATTTAAAAAATGACTTTTTCTTACATTACGTACATTACAAAAAATAACTTTAATTGACAAATATAAATAAAATATTTGTACTGTCATAACAAATATGTATTGTATCTGTATAGTAATGAAAACAAATAAAAATGTGTAAATAAAATGTTCAAAAATAAGCTACAATGTCGTCAACGTGAAAATTGCGAAAATCCCTTCAGGAATTCCAATTCAAACGGCGGCTGTTCTTTGCAATCGTAATAGTTCGATTCAAATTGTCACGTCCCAAACACTGTTCAGCATTCGAAAGACGAATACAATTTTTCCATAAACCGCGTAATGTCTGGTTATTTAGAGAACAGGGAAAGGGTCGGTTTGCACCATTTGATTGAGGTTTTAAGGTTGAACGAAAAAATACAAGCATTACCTAGGATAATTTCATCTATCTACAGATTTTTATGTTCAAACAATATTCTTGGGACTGTATTGAGGTAATTCCTGAAATTTAAGTGTATTCTATATTAAAACTAATGATAATATAAATATATTATAGAGTTTTTTATATTAGATTTTGTAACATAAACTAAATAACAAAGAAAAACGAAAATATAGGGTTTTCCATTAAGGGCGCTTGATCTTTGAAATGAAATGTTCAAGCGTCCCTATTGGAAAACCCTATAGTTGCTTGATTACTCTTAATGTTATGTTCTGTTGTTTGTAAGTGCTTATGTGGGCACTCAATATTAAAAATAAAGATAAAAATTTATAACTTATTTTGAGTTATATATGTACGTAACGTACGCACTAAAAGATAATATAACTTTATAACACATGTCCCTTTCTATACATTCCTTTTTATGTTATGTTACAACTAATAAGATTGTAATGACAATTTTCATTTTGCGAATATTCCAAATGAAATACAATATTTTATAATACTAAAAATAAATGACGTTACGCTTACGTACATTTTTTAAAGCATGAAAGTGGTTATGGTGAATTGCGATGAAAGATAAATGTATATCGTTGCTTTTAGAGAATTTTCCTCAAAGGTATGAGCTACTACATATTCCTCATTCAAATTTTTCGTAGGTAAGGTTTTGTAGGCGTGCGCCAAAAATTCACCCAGATCGTCAATTTTTTTTTCTCCAACTACGATGTACTACACGAATAACTAGCAACGAGTACAACTACTAAAATATTCAACAAACAACCGCATACAGCCGACCATACGGTAAAAGTTTGATGAACATAATTTTTTTTTCATATAAATTACAAAGGTTTTTTTATTGACGAATATGATATTTTACATAAAATAATATGAATGTGTATATGTGTACGAACCCAACAAAAACAATGAATCGTTATACGACTAAATGTGAAAGTCCTTTTAATGTAGCTAAAGCCATATTATTGTATGCGATTTCGTAAATGTTCCCCGGCACCCTATATGAATGTTTCTTGTACAATAACAATGTGTGGGTGGGTTCTTTTGATAAATATTGCGAGTGTTTATTTGGCCACTGACTTCATCCTCTGGGACTGACGGATGACGAATGGGTGTATTTGCGCGAAAAATTGTCTACTACGCCAAGACATCTGCTGAATTATAGAGAAATGTGGAATAGTTTGCGGAGGATAACAATTTAGATGGAATAAGGTTTTAACTAGATTCGTACATATTTTATCACATCATCTTAAATGATATTATAGGCATTTTATTCATAAAAATGAATTCAAGGATTTAACAAAATTGTTAATTTATAATAAATATATAAATGCACAAATTATTTACTATATTTTTTAATAGAAATTGTTATTAACATTTGCCTTTTTTTAATTCGAATCCCTTGGACTAAATTAATTCCGAATCAGTAGCATTATAAAGCAGTGGTAAGCTGAGTAGGCATCAATTGCAAAATGGCAGCAATCAATTCTGCAGAACGAACGGACCGTTAGCCGGTTACTACGACAGGCAATCAGTCTCGACCGCTGGCCCAAATGTTAATTTCGTTTATGAGAAAATATATTTTAAGCCAGTTTTACACATAACGTTTTTATTATTATTAACGAATAAAATAAAATAATTTCTGATTTGTATATTACAATGTACGAGTAGCGTATCGCAACAGATTCTGAGAATTTATCAAATATATATATATTTTTTTTATTGTATAGGTAGGTGGATGAGCGTATGGGTCACCTGATGGTAAGTGGTCACCAACGCCCATAGACAATGGCATTGTCAATGCGCCAACAACTTTGGGAACTAAGATGTTATGTCCCTTGCGCCTGTAATTACACTGGCTCACTCACTCTTCACACCGGAACACATCAATACAAAGTACTGCTGTTTTGCGATAGAATATCTAATGAGTGGGTGGTACCTACCTAGACGAGCTTGCACAAAGCTCTACCACCGAGTAAACATATATATATATATATATATATATATATATATATATATATATATATATATATATATATATATATATATTATATTATATAAATAGTATATTAATCAAATATATTAAACTGACTACGTTAAAAATTAAACAAAATAGTATTTTTTAATGAAAAGCCCTTAAAGGTAACATAACGTTTAAAGGTAACGTACGATAAAAATAGAATTTATCAAATACATAAATATTCTAATTTAATAAAAAAAAATCGGGTTATATAATATTGTAGTTGTCAGTCAACTTACTACATTTTTAGTGATGTCACTTTTGTTGTTTCGTACTTTTGAATGATAGTAATTATATTTTTTCAGAAATATTATGTATTTTAACCAAAGATCGCGAGCTTACAATAAGGTAAGTTTTCATTCTTAATTTTTATTTATAATAAATCTCGAGCTCAGCGGTGAAGGAAAACTTAGTGATATGTCGGAAGAAAGTCTTTCAGATATGACGTAGTAAGCAGAATATTTCCTTAAGAAGTGAGATTATTGTTAAGCAGTGGAACATTTAGCATGTGACTTTTCTTATATATTTTTTTTTATTTAAATCTGTAAAAATATTTGCAAATAACTCATTCTCCAAACTAAACCTTTCAACACTTGCACCAATTCTAACTTTGAACCGCTTCCAGCGCCCAATGATAAGTTAAATATAAGCCGTCGTGTATCAGATACGTAAAGCGTGTCTGCCAAATTAATAGCTATTGTGGAGCGAGATTCAGTACTAGCGCGATTAATGGCGATTTGCTTAAATGTGTCAGGTTGAAAATTTCGTAACACATCCGTTTCATTTCATTTACTCTAAAACAGAAATATTCAGTGTATATCTTTGCTAAACCATAATCATCCAAATCGTAATCTTCAGACAATAAGTTCAATTGGATATTTACCCATCCTCGTTTTTAAAATGCTAGCTTAAACATCTTGACATTGCGATTTAATTCATATCTTATTCTTATTATTTACACTCACCCTTCAAACTGTAATACAGCAATATAAATTACTGCTATTTTGCGGTAGAATATCTGATGAGTGGGTATCTACCTACTCGAGCTTGCACAAAGTCCTACATCAAGTAAAGCAGTCGTCTTGGTTTCCTATTGATTAAACTGTAATCTCCAATTCGAATGCTTTTGGTCCATTTGATTTGGCTCAAAGTGATCATGGAGTGATGGCCTAGAAAAGCGAAGAGACCAGACCAGCCACCCGATGATGGGATCACTTTAGAAAATGGTGAGTTTTCGGTGGATGCACTTAGCACAGGACCGTAAGAATAGGCGTATGAGTGAAGAGACCTGTGTCCAGCAGTGGATCAATATGGGCTGATTATGATACGATGAATGATATTTTTAAGCAAGGGGTAAATAAAAACGTTTCATTTATTTTTATTTTATTCTCGCCTTATGTTATGTTGAAATTGATAACGCACTTTAGGTCAATATTAACAATAAAGTATTTAAATATTTCCGATTCAAGTTTAATTGTGAAATCAAAATAAAATTATTTATTTTATTTTGTTTATTTCGTTGGTATAAAGCAATTATGTCCAAGATAAAATAAGTTAGTGACAATCGACTTATTGGTTCAAATTATCCGCCGAAATCGAAACTCTGTCACTCCAATGAGATTCATTATGGAACCGACAACAATAGCTCGGGTAAAAAGCCATCTCCTTGTAATATTGACCTAGGAAAGCTTAGTGAATCTTGAACAGGCCCTCAATTTCATAATTTAATTGATTATAATTCTGTGTAATTTACTTTAAAAGGAAATAATTCTTCCATTTATTCTTTTCGAAAATCTACATGAATATAGACAAAGAATACATCCGTTTTTAAATATATTTATGTGTTCTTTTTACAATCACAGGAGAAGGAGACCATCCTCCTGTGAGGCCATAAAACGTTGCTATAGCCACCAATCCTTATAATGGATTAAGCTCCGTTCTACCTTTTAACAGAAATAGATAATAATTCTGCTTTTATATAATAACTATTTAATCTACGAATTTAACAAATATACTTAAGCAAATAAAAATATTCTCTAATATTTCGTTTGTAATTTTTTATGATGATAACTGAAGTTTTAAAAGTCATAATATTGCAATACAAAGAAAATCTGTATATTGGTGTGCTTCAGAAAGCATGTAGCCGTTGATCCTGTGACCTGATCACATTCTCCCGTCGTAATCATCTAAAATTAGACACTATTCGCTAAATTTGATCAGAGAAAGAGTACTAGTACTTTATTTCGTAGGCTCTTGTTCGTGACCACTAGTAGTAAATTAATCATATACTATACATAAAACTCATTCAATAATTTTATATATTTCCTTTTCCGGAGCGCTTATTAAATTATCTCTTCTCGACTTTAACGAGAAGGCTAAAATTATTCACTTCGTAACAGCTTCCTTATTATTCATAGTTCAAAAGAAAAATGAATGAGAAAAAATTGACGCTGGCAAACTTTATTAAGAACAGAAAAAGATTGATTAAAACAACTCGCTTGTTTAACTCGCGAAGGCTTCAATAAAATTAAAGTTAACATTATAACTTCATAAATCAGACAAGAAATGGAAGATATCCTGTAGCTTAATTAAACGTCACTTTATAATAAATTGTTATAACATTTTTGAATGGATATTTTCTTAGCGTATTTGAAATGACCATTAATATTCATGAATAGGTTTCGTCATTTCGTATGACCATTTTTTTGTTAAAAATATTGAAAGGCCGTGATCTTTTTCGTATAAAATTGTCGTTAAATATGCCTCCCTGAATGTTTTGTAAGATTTTGATGTCTTTTCTTTCGCGTATTTGTTAGTATTTCAAATATTTCTTAAAGGGAACCTTTATTTGGTTACATAGAACCATTCTTTAGTTTTTCGATGAAAGAACGTGGCCATCCCTTGAATTTCAATATTAAATATTCTTATTTATTGTAGTATTACAGATCAATGAAGTGCCCAATTTTAGTCACTATCATTGAACTGATAGCACTTTTATTCTAATGTACGGTGGAGTTATATAAACATTAACGGCCTTATTTATAAACGTTGCTTAGTTACTGTTTAGCTAAACACTGATTTGTCTCTTTCTGTCATTATTGATTTGACATACGAAAGAAGAAGACAAGCTGTTGTTTAACTAATCACCAGTTAAATAAAGTTTATGAATAAGGCGGTAAGTATTAATGCTCATTTTTGCATAATATAGCATTTATTGAAGTTTTGTTATTTATATCTTAAATGATTAAAATATTTTATAGAAAATATTCATCGATTTCATATTTGTCGAGTTAATTTTTATTTCCTAAATTATTCGTTATGCTAAATAAACTATAGGCAATCATTTTCATCGGATAGAATAAGAAAAAAAGTTCACCATATCAAAATTTCACAATGTAACTAATAAAACACACACAAAAAAAATACAATAAAATCTCTGGCTATTGTCGTGTGTGGATATACAATTAATATCTCAGAATCATCAACACAAAGCAAGCTCGCTCGTATGTAAAACATTTTTCGTGGCACTTAGACAGTTGTAACAAAAAATAAAATAAAGGCGAGGTCCATGTGTATGAAATAATAAAACAGTTATGCATCATAATAATCATAAGCGCTTACAAATAAAAGAAATGGGAGCAATAAGGGCTCAGGATGAAGGGTCCGTGATGTAATCACACAGTCGCGTGACCGGCGTTATTGAATACGTGGACAATGGACCAAATTGTACTCTCCCTTTGACCCATAAGGGACATTCCAAAATCTTATTTGTATAAACGTTTCTTAAAGAAAAATAAATAGGGTTTCAGGGCACAGCTTTAGTAATAATTTGAAGATATACGGTATTATCGTCAAAGGAAGTTTGAGATTTGACTTTTTGCAGTAGGTATTAAACTAATAATTCGCTTGGAAACAATTATTTACAATCCTTTATTGTTGAAAGAATTTAAAATATAATTTATGTGTATGCATGGAAGTAATATAGTTTATTTCTTTCTAAAGTGAACTGCGCGTCTAGACCAGTTATATTTCGATTGACAAATTGTCTGGTATCGATATAACGATTTTGATAAAACATTTTTCTGTAAAACCTTTTTTTTTTTTAAAGTTACATATACAGGCATGTCATATTATGAAGCTTCGTTAGCCGATACATTCGTAATTTTTTCGTATTTTGAGAACATTATATTCTGTAAGATATTGTCCTTTTTTATAGCATAGGTAGGTGGACGAATATATGGGCCACCTGTTGGTAAGTGGTCACCGTCGCCAATAAATCAGGCCTTACTTTAGGTTAACCATCGCTTACATAAGATGTAAGAATATTTATTTTGAAACAAAGATAAATTTAATTCTCAAAATATGTTTTTATAGAAGCTGTTTCTTATTTTACCATTAGATAAACAATTCACATCTTAATCGAATCCAAAATAACTCTGATAACAATCGGTAATAGAAACGAAGGTATGAAACAGAATTCGGCTAAACACATATTGATCAAGTACTAAAGAAATATATCTTCCCAAAAAGCGTATCCAATATCCTCCGCCTACGACTAACCACATCAATTGTTCACTCCAGCGGTTCGTTAAACTAATTAATATCTAATTGCCCGTTCCCTCATCTCATCCCTTACTTGATCAAGTAGTCTTTTCCTTGTTAAAAGGGCTTTTGAGTTAGAAATTTATCGTCTCAATAAATAATCTTTTTTTACATTATCGTTGGTAATATCATCGTTACTTCGATTTATAACACTAGGTCATTCCAAAAATGGATGAAATGATAATTAAAAGTCACTTTTGTAATTCGCTTAGAGCGATTTCTGGTTTTAGTTATTATAGCCCTTATGTCTGTGACGATATCGTTATGGCTTATTTTATTTCATACTGAAATACGAAAATTGTAAACCAGTGCGGTCTTTTATTTTACGAAATGTCACATATTTGAATAATTGGTAGATACTAATGATATATTAATTTTATAAAGCGATCAAAATATAGGACACGTAAAACACGTTAAGGCTTCACTCAAAGCTTCTGATAGCTCTAAAGACTTTTAATAGGAAACGCCTTAAGTGTGTTTATTTTTCAGTGACTTCATTGTATTTAGGTTATCATTAAGTGAAAATGATGGATGGATATTTTTTGGTGATCGCTATGTAAAATCGAGCCTTATGTTCGTTTTAACTTCACAGAACATTTTGGAATTCCATACACAAGATGTTTGTTACTTTATAAACGTTAAATATGCTCATGAACTCAAATTAGAAGCCCAGTTAAGCTTAGTAGACTCATCTGGTTACCCATACCCATCAAATTATGACTGTTCAGTGCAAACTCCATTATAACATCCTAATCTAGTGACCAAACAATATGAACTGGTCCCAAGTTCAAATTTATTAGTTTAATTGGAATTATAAAGGACAATGGCTTCGGTTGAGAGCGGTCTATCTTTAAGCGGCCCTATCGTAGACCACTCGGTTCTTATTCTAAGTTTGCCGTAGTTTGAAAACTGCTATTATAAACTTAACTTCAAGCATTATACTGAGTTATATTTAATACTCTAATTAGGCTATTTTTGTACACTTTACGAGCTGTTGGCTGCGAATACATTTTTCTACAATACAATATATAGTTTATTTTTTGTTAAGAAAATCGTATTACATTATTTCTAAAGACATCGCAAGAAGGGATTTGAAACTAATAATCCGATTTGTATATAAATTAGCAAATTGTAGTTTGATTTTTAATGAAACATGTTTTTGAGATAGATAATACGGCTTTCGCTCAAGGCATTGAAGCGGCAGGAGCATAGGATGGCTCTTGCGATGTAGCATGATCGTCTCTGTGAAAAACGGTACGCGCGCAAATGCGTCATCGGAGCGATTCTGCCAGCCTTCGAAGCCTGGATGAGACGAAAGCGACGGGTCACCTTCCGACTTACGCAGGTAATGACCGGTCACGGTTGTTTTGGAGAATACCTGAGTAAGATCGGACGCGAATCGACGGCGATGTGCCACCACTGTGGCGCGGACCAGGATACTGCCCAGCACACATTGGAAGCGTGCCCAGCGTGGAGTGCGGAGAGGGAGATCCTGGTCCGTGAAGTCGGACAAGACCTGTCCCTGCGAGCAATCGTGTCGGCGATGCTCCGCAGGGAATCGGCGTGGAGGGCTGTAGCTTCCTTCTGTGAGACCTTCATGGTTCAGAAGGAGACAGCGGAGCGGGAATGACGTCGGTGTCGTCTCGGCCCTCCCACAACCCCGACGCCCGGGTCTTAAAAGATAGGGCGTAACCCTGGGACCGTGGATGCGTGAGGTCTCACGTGTCCAATTTCAAACGGCCCTGAGAAGAACGGCAGCCGGGATGGCCTCGCGCTGTCGTATGCACTAGCGAGGAGTGCGGGGGGGTGAAATTACCTTCACCCCCTGAGGAGAGCTCCGCCGAGCCACGAGCGGAGCAGAGCACGGGAGGGGCCGCGGATGCGTTATATCAACACAATCCTGCAGCCTCTCCGATCCTTGCCGAGGACGGCCATCGCAGTGGTTTTAGTGGGTAAGAATCCCACATTACCCGATTCCTCCCCTCAGGGAGCCGGGTACCTTTTTGAAGAATTTCACTGCGTGAAAAAAAAAGATAATCAGGCTACAAAGCCTGAACCAAACAAACGCTTCATTTAATTAATCCACAAGGATTTATTAAATGAAGCGTTTATTTTATTTCACGAATTGAGTTTATTTTATAATGTGCAATAAATAGTTATGCGATTAATAGTAATAATGCAATAAGTAGCTAATTTCAATTTTAAAAACAATACAGTTTTTATTTCATAGTTTTATATTTTATTAGTCCCGCGCTTTTCGTAATGAATATAATACTAGAACTATATACAGATAAAATTAATAAATTTAATAATTAATTAAATTAATTAATATTTTTTTATCTTTTTATAAAATTAAGTTTCTACCTTTTTTTAAATATTTTAATAATGTCGTTAAATATTGTTATGTATGATTACACGTACCTCGATGCGTCAGTCTTACTTATCTTTATATAATATATCTTCTGCAGATGTGTATGTGTAAACGGCTATAACGATTTAGAAAGCATTTTTTGTGTATGTTAAGTGGGTTTGTGGGTGCCTTACATTAAGTCCGGATTAGTTGACCATTATTGTTCATACCTTAAAACAGATTTAAGTGTTTGTCCGTAATGTAATATTGAAACTGCACTTATGTAATGGGATTTATATTGTTTTTCTAATAAATGATAAATCGTTGAACATATTGTTTTCCTATTTATTGTTTAATTTCAAAATAAAAACGATTGCGGTGAAGTATCTCACATAATGTCAAGGACCGTTGGTAGTGTTTCTAATTACGACCACCACTGTATATAATTACAAACAACCATACGAAAGCTACGTTACGTTACGTTTTTTTATAACTCCTTATAACACTTAAGAGCGTTATCCAGAAAAATAAGTACATTGCATTGGTAGTCTCTCAGCAATACTTACGAGTAACAGTAACAGTCTGTGAATGTCCCACTGCGGGGCTAATGCCTCTACTCCTCTTTTTGAGGAGAAGGTTTGGAGCTTATTCCACCACGCTGCTCCAATGCGGGTTGGTGGAATAAACATGCGTCAGAATTTCAGTGAAATTTGACACATGCAGGTTTCCTCGCGATGTTTTTCTTCACCGTCAAGCACGACATGAATTATAATCACAAATTAACCACATGAAATTCAGTGGTGCTTGCCCGGGTTTGAACTCACGATCATCGGTTAAGATACACGTTCTTACCACTGGGCCATCTCGTCTTTTTATGTCATTTTATAATTTAATTTGTACTTGGGTGGGTGTCAATGAACTACTAAATGGCTTGACCGATTTTGATGTTTCTTTGTGTGTTTCTGATTCGATCTCTGGATGACTTAGATTTTTTTCCTCTTACGAAGCTAGTTAAATATATTCCTTAAAAATTGGAAATTCGTTACAACAACTTGAAAATGCCCTACGGTTTATTGGTTTAGGCTTAAAGGAAAAGTTTTGTGCTTCGAAAGCTCTTTTACGACTCTAATAATTATACTTTTGGGAGAAACAATACGTTCTCAGTTTAATTACTGATATTTTATTAACACTATCAAGTGAATTTGTAAAACGAAAATGAGTTAATACAACATTTATATCGTTTCATTCTACTTCTATTAATATATAATGTTTAATTACAAATTTAATTGTATTAAAAATTATTCCAAATAATTTCCAAGTTATTAAATTAAATTCTCATAAATAACATTGCCTAAATATAATCCAACAAAAAACCTGGCGTGCTAAATATTTAATACTCATATTTGGCATATCTACTCAAATTTGTGTTTCGACTGAAAACATTTTAAAACATATAATAACTACAATGTAGCCCTAAAATAATTAATTTAAAGTTATTTTTTTTCATAGTCTTTATCACGCAATTTACTTAAGAATATATAATTAATTCAATCTTACTTGCGCTATGTCTAGCCATTTTTTTAATTCTGCATTGTTATCGCCCCTTCACAAAGGCCTTTATAAAAGTTTAAGGCGTTTGCAAATCCGCTGCACATTTTGTGTTAAGCAAAATTTTCTCGACTTAAATTTTGCATATTGCATAAACGTCTTTACTGCACATGAAAATATTTTATACCGCAAAAAAGAAACGCGTTCAACGAGTTACGTAAGTTCAGAGGACTTTGAAAACTGAAGTGTTCCACTGATGCGCAAAAATGTTCTTATACATAGATGTGTTTGCATGTAAACCACGTTTTTAATCCCAAGAAAGTTCTGAGTTTCATTCCCTAGTTAATTGAATAAACTAATGGAATAGAAAACAAAAGTGAAAATTTAGTTAGTTTTTAATTTTATTGGATTTATACACCGGAAGATACTGACACAAAATTACAGGTCATTTGTACCAGTATGGCGACTCTTCAGGGGTGTAATTATCTAATGACGAAAAGGAAAATGATGGTCTTAGCACTGGTACCGGCGGCCCAATCGCGTTAATCGAACGAATCGGATAAATTACGAGAATCAAAAGATTTGTGCAACAAAATTTCTGATTATCGATGAAAAAACATGTAGGTGGTAGCGTAATGCCATACTTCTCCGGTGTGACTTACAGCCCGCCGTACCGACGACAATAAGTTAATTTAAAAAAAATACAATTCAACCATTTTTACCAGGCTAATTTTTGTACAGCTAATAATCGTCGAGAGCCATTCACGAGAATCACCATTCCATACTTTTCCGACGGTTCCAAATGGCCATACCACCGCAAAGGAGTAATTTTTTTTTTCGCAGAACGATTTGTACCAATATGGCATTTAGTTCTTGAAAGTATATAATACAATGTGACCGTTATTATATTTGCCATACTTGGAAAAAGTAGTGCCACACTTGAAAAACTGATTTATTCGACACGTTTTCAAAATACGAACGTACAATGCGTAAAATATTTTTTTACAGCAATGCGTAAAATACTCTTTACAATAATGTGATATGCTTGTCTTTAATTTCGTCGCCTAATTCTAATACATTGTCGACAATTACTAGATAAGATATTTATTAAATTTATACTTAAATTAAAAATTAATTTGTTTACGATAAAATCCTAAATTTGCTTCTTCTTAGCGTTTTTTATCTGTTTTTTGAAACATTATCAATAATTAATATTACAGGATATTTAACCAAAAAAACGTTGTTCCAGCTTTGTTAATAACGTATATAGTTTCTTTTTTTAATTTCTTTATATACGTATAATTGACATAGGGATTATTTCAATTTAATTCTGAGGGACACTTTAAATCCTATAGCAAGAGAGAAAAACACGTTATCAGTAAACCAACAACACCAAACGATTTTCTCCGAGCTGCTACTGAAAGTTTCTTGGAAATAAACGTACCATTATTAATCTGTCTATTTATATTTAAAAAAGACACAAAAATAATTTTAAATTTCAAATGAATTGTAAAAAGAAACTTAAGCTAACTTATCTTTTAATGTTCCGTTAAAAACTATTTTTTAAAGCTAAACAATATCACACATTAAACATATTTCATATTATAGAAATTTAAATTAATATTAAAAAGTATTCATAGCTAAAACAGTACATAAGTATTTAATAATAAATATATTATTGGTTAATAAACTTACCGACGGAGTCCGTACAACGAAACAACACTGTAATTCCCAAAAGTATTATAGCTTTATGAAAAGGTGACCACATCATCACAAATCACGTTTCACATCTATAAAGTCACAAACAAAACCATCCAACATTAGAACAAATGTTTGAATATATTTTGAATTAGTTTCGAGTCCCGCGATTAAATAAAAATATTTAAGATCGCGGTAATATATCTCACCAACGTCCTATTTCCAACTGTTCGAGGGAACTTTGGCTTCTAGGAGCATATCCTCCGCGCATGCGCCGTTTACCGACAAACTTGTATGCGATTTCCTTCAGATATTCCGTTGTTTTCCAGTTGAAATACGAGTACAATGTTCTGCGAGTATAAAAGTTGCTATAAGAGTTTAATACGAAATAATATTTCATTGAAACTATTATTATATTTTATAAAGAATCAACATACAATGTTAGAGTATTCGATTACAGTATTCTTAAAATAAAATATTACCTTAATATTAAGACTGTAAGAAATATAGAAAAATAGACGATTTTATAAGCTTACTGAACGTTATACTTGAAATCGTCCAGGATGATTAAAAATACTCTACAATTATACATATAATAGTAGTTTTGTTCTAGACTAATCTCAACTTTGTACGAGAATAATAATGATCAAACTCCATGTTTTTTTTAAAGCTATATAAGAAACATACAATTATAGTACAACTAGCGTTCCAAGCGATCTGTCTGCTCGAAATGCATCAATAAATGAAGAAATGATACGCACATACATTCAAGCAATTCGTGCACTTTAAAATATATTTTAATATCTTTGGCACTACACATCGTTTTTTTTTTTTTTTTATGGTATAGATTAGTGGACGAGCATGTGGGCCACCTGATGGTAAGTGGTCACCAACGCCCATAGACAGTGGTTTATATCTTTAAAAAAAAACAACATCACCACTGCGCCACCAACCTTGGGAACTAAGATGTTATGTCCCTTGTGCCTGTTATTACACTGGCTCACTCACCCTTCAAACCGGAACACAACAACACAAAGTACTGCTGTTTT
Source organism: Nymphalis polychloros (assembly GCA_905220585.2). Classification (NCBI taxonomy): domain Eukaryota; kingdom Metazoa; phylum Arthropoda; class Insecta; order Lepidoptera; family Nymphalidae; genus Nymphalis; species Nymphalis polychloros. The sequence goes on from HG992242.1 coordinate 12,740,118, forward strand.
GCGGTAGAATATCTGATGAGTGGGTGGTACCTACCCAGACGAGCTCGTACGACGGTGGTAGAGCACAAAGCTCTACCACCGTCTCGTTTACTAGTGTAAACTTATCGTTTACACTAGTAAACGATAAGTTTTATATGTAAATAAAAATTCATGTTATATGTTTTCAACTAAACTAATCATGATTTATTAGCCAATCACAGTCCATTGTTGTACATGTTTCTCTGAAATTGCGTCAAAACTCGATACATCCAGCTGAGCCCCGTCATCTTAAAGACATTGGTCTACATGAGTGGAGAGCGCCCTACGCTACATTGCGACAACATCGTCCTCTATCGTAGGATTAGTTTGTTCAATCTGTTATTCCAGATACATGACCATCCCATTGACATTTTAGTCTTCTAAATTACTTAACATTTTTTCGGGTCTTTAGGACTATTAGGGTTATTGTTTAATTTACATATATGCACACTTAGTCTATTTAATTCATTTGTATGTATAATACTTTAAGGGATATGAAACTGCAAGGTATAAGAAAAAATGCAAATTTCACTACCGCAATTTTGATAAGATTTTTAAACTTAATACTTGTAAATAAATTTCGAGCAAAGCGGCGACTCTGAGCTGCTACTGAAAACCCTCAAAAAAAAAAACGCATTAACTTTTTTATTGCTTATACCCACGATTGAGGCTTAGGATTTCAGAATATGTAATTCAGAATATCACAAGCAAGCCATAAATTAGCGAAGCAGTGTTTTTTATTCTTTCAAACTGGCAAATAAGCTGCCAAGTGGTACCGCCGCCTGGTCATCGCCGCCCCTAAGCACTGGCACTATGAAGTATATTTATCATCTCTTACAGTGACAGTGCGCCACTAACATAGGAACTAAGATGTTATGCTCTGTGTGCCTGTAGGTAAGCTGGCTCACTCGCCATTCAAACCATAATACAACATTACTAAGTATTTTTGTTTTACAGAAGAATATGTGTGTAATTCTAATAAAATATCTACATAGGTAATTAAGAAATATCTATATCAAAAAGTTCTCGTTGAAACGAAGTCTGATTAAGTTATTTTATTTTTGTTAATGAAATTGTTGTTTTGTTGTCCAAACTTAGGAAATAACCTAAAACGAAGACAAACAGCTGTCACACATTAGGTTTGAATTTGGATTTTTTTATTTTTAAATTAGTTGTTTCCTTTTTTAAATTAATGTATTTTTTTAATTATCAAAACTCTTACTGAAAAAAAAAAACTATAACACAGCGAAAATAAGTTTCTGTTTTGCTAATAAATTAATTACGCTTTGACGTGAATGTTTTTTTTTCTGTTACACTTTTGATACCTAAATCTTACTAATATAACAAAAGCGAAAGTAAGTTTGTTTATTTATTATGTTTTTACGTCTAAACTACTTAAACGGACATCAAAAAAAAATTTACAAAAATTGTCAATGTTACAGAAAAGGACATAGGTACAAACGACTCTAATGTAGGCGAAACCGCAGGCGGAAATTATTAATGAGATAGACAGATGTTCCATGATAATATGACGAATACGAATTAAGTTTAATACCAGTACTATTGCTATCTTTACTTTACAGATAAATCTAAAGCTTGTCGTGAATTTATTGATTAGGTAACGTTAACGACTTCGAACTTGCATCACCTTCTAAACAGCATCAGAAGCGATGAGATGCAACTGTTTGCATACACCCTGCAAAATAAGCACACATTAATGAATCTTATTCAAAACGCAATAAGGGCTATAACTATTAAAATTACTAAATTCAAAGTCGACGAGTGTACAACGGTGTTAGTGATTGATGATATTTAGCTTACTGTTCGCGCTGACATAGCTAATGTGTGTACATAGCTTGGATCAAACCTTTCCATGATCGATTCTCAATCAAATATAATTATAATTACAATGATACAAGGATAAAATTGGTTTGAAAGCTTAAATATAAATATTCCATTTATTTCGCTATACTTTTGATCTAAGGTCTTTTTTTTATTTCATAGGAAGACGGAGCGTATGGGCCACCTGATGGTAAGTGGTCACCAACGCCCATAGACATTGGCATTGTAAGATATGTTACCATCGCTTACATCGCCAATGCGCCACCAACCTTGGGAACTAAGATGTTATGTCCCTTGTGCCTGTAATTACACTGGCTCACTCACCCTTCAAACCGGAACACAACAATAGGAAGTACTGCTGTTTTGCGGTAGAATATCTGATGAGTGGGTGGTCGTCGTCTGGGTAGGTAGACGAGCTTGACGACGACGACAAAGCCCTACCACCAAGTAAAGGTTGGTAAAGGTTGTAAGAGAATATATATTTTAATCTTTAAGTATCTTAGGAGGGCAGCGCGGTAAGTTTTAATGTTTTAAAAGATTTTCCGTCATGACACTTTCGCAAAAGGAAACTGTTTCCAACCAGCACCTCTCGCTGCCGACATCGCATACGAAGCTTAACATTATTGAGATATCATTAATTTCCTATTATTGAAAACGTTATTATTGTACTATCTACTGTTAACAACCGTCTGTGTATTAATGAGATTAAGTACAAGTTGGTGACATCGCTTGAATTAAGATTTGTCACGTGGTTCAGGGATAAGAAGTTAAATTGTTGCAAATTTGTTTCCAAGTTCCGTTTTTTATTAGAAATATTTATCATATTATAAATACGTGAAGCAAGAGACTTTGTTTCTCTTTTTACGACAATTGTGTAGACGGAAAGTAATGAACTTTGCACAGTTAAAATTTAGATGGAGGAGGAGTGCAGAAAGTTAATATGTTTGCATAATATGCATTACCTTAAATTAATAAAATGAAACATTCCACACACTACCATCAATTTAACACTGTGTGTGTACGCATGTTTATACAAAAGACAGAGTCAGAAAAGTCAGAGAAACTACCTTTCTCTGTCTACGCATCCATGCTTTTGGTATAATATGTATATCCGTGTAGAAACTGAGAAGAGATTAATTATTACATGTAAATTGTAATAATATAATCTTTTGCTTATGATTTATCCTATAACTAGCTGTGCCCGCGGTTTCACCCGCGTATAATTAATAAAAATATAATGAATACAAATCAGCCTAGAACCGTCCTCGATAAAAGGACTATACAACACAAAAATATTTTTTAAATTCGTTCTTGAGACCCAGTAGGTCTTGAGATTAGCCGTATCAAACAAACAAACTCTTCAGCATTATATATTAGTATAGATTTGTCTAATAGATATTTCCGCGTTATAATATATTTATCATCTCCTTATTAAAAGTTTTGCTTTACTACTAAAAATCATTAAAGTTAAACAAATGTTACGCATATATATAGTATAGTCCTCCTCATCGATTTCGATGACGGCGACCCTAGAAATTAATTATTATTTCTAACATGAGCTCTGATGTGGATCGCTAGACCAAATTTGGTATTAAAAACCCTTCGACATGTGTTACAGTACAGTTGGCCTGCAGAGTTATATGTATATGTGTAGGAGGGCTTAGGTCTCTCTTTTTTTAATTGGTGCTTTTCGTCTAGTGTCTGAAGGCGGTTTTTCTCAAATGTCTTGATCTTATCGTAGGTGATAGAGCGCCAAGATGACCTTTGAGAAGCGAGCTCCTCCCAACATTCTGTGTCAATGTCACAGTCAAGCTTTCAGGTGTCTTTTAAGCACGTCCTTATAACGCAAATACTGACCACCATGCTTCCGTTTGCCTTTAGCTAACTCCGAATAAAAGACAGCTTTAGGCAAACGATGATCATTCATGCGCAGGACATGCCCACACCATCTGAGTTGACGTTGCATTAGAAGAGCATCCATGCCGTATATACCAGAGCGACGCAGTACCTCTGAGTTAGGAACACGATCCTGCCACTTGGTCCGTAAGATTGAACGTAGGCACCTTAGGTGAAATGTGTCAAGTTTTTTAATGTCTGGTTTGTAGATACACCATGTCTCTGAGCCATATAAAAGAATGGGGATATTTAGTGCCTTGTAGACACTAATCTTTGTCTCCAGTTTGAGATCATGGGATTTCCAGACTCGGTCAGTGAGTCTTCCGAAATTGCCGGCGGCGTAGGCAATGCGTGACGGGATATCCGAAGCCAAGGTGTTGTCAGATCGGATGTTACTCCCAAGATATTTAAAGTGCGTGACTTCCTCTAGTGGTTTCCCATCCAGATTCAGTGTCATTGAATCCGCTTGGAAATCTCTTGGTGGTTGTTTGATGATTTGCGTCTTGGGAGCACTTACAACCAGACCAAACCGTTGACAAGATTGATGGAGTGCGTCAACATAGTTTTGGAGATGTTCCATACTATCAGACATGACGTCGTCAGCGTAGAGTATCTCCAATATGGAGAGCTTATGGATCTTAGTCTTGGCCCGAAATCTTGCGATGTCAAACACGCCTTTTTCTGTCCTGACATTAAGTTGAATTTGGTTGCTGCAACTCTTCAGCGCGTCTCTTATTACCAGAGCAAAGTATATGGCGAAAAGTGTGGGTATCATGACACATCCTTGCTTTACTCCGCTAGTTATTTCGATCTCCTCAGAAAGTTCGTTTTCGTGCTTAACCTGGGCTTTCATGCCAACATGAAATTGGCGAACCAGATTCACGAATTTCTTCGGATACCCCGATTTTTGGAGAACAAGCCAGAGAGCCTCTCGTGAAACTCTATCAAACGCCTTCTCTAAATCAACAAAACACATGAAGAGGGGCTATTGATGTTCAAGGCTCTTCTCCTGAAGTTGCCTTACAATTTAGATAACGTCAATCGTCCCCCTACTGGGACGAAAGCCACACTGGCTTTCGGGAAGATTCTGTTCAGCCAACTCACTGAGACGGGAGCTTATGATGTGCGCAAGGATTTTACCAGCACTGGAGAGAAGCGATATACCACGGTAAGAGCTACAATCGGAAACATCACCCTTCCCTTTATACAGCTTACAAATTACCGCATCCTTCCATTCTAATGGAACCTCTTCTGTTTCCTACACGTTAAGGACAAGACGGTAAAGCCTGTTAAGTATGTGTTTTCCACTGTACTTATAGACCTCAGCTGGTAGTTGGTCCATTCCTGGGCTTTTTGTATTTTTAAGTCGCCTTACTGCTTTCACGAACTCATCAAATGTTGGCGGATTGTCTAGGTGATGATTGACCGAAAGATTCTCAAGTGAGCTTACATACGATAGGTTAGCACTGAGTGTGGTAGGATTTAGAACATCATTAAAATATTCGGCCCAACGTTTCAATACGGAATTTTTATCCGTAACTCGATGTCGTCTGTCCTTTGAATACATCGAAGCCGTTTTTCTATCTCGTGGACCATACATCGCGTGTATGGCCTCGAAGAACTTTCCGGTCAGGTTCATATCTGCGTATTGCTGAAGTTCAGCAGCTTCCACCATTTGTCCTTAAGTTCGCGAATTTTCGATCTTAATTTAAGTTGTAATTCCTTTTTGCTGTGTGCATTCGCTGATTTTGAATTCAGCTTATGTCTGTGCTATTCTATAAGTAGTTTGATGTCATCCTCAAATGCGTCGAACCAGTCCTGGTTTCTCTTTACTGGTTTGCCGATGGTTCTTAGGACACAGTCATGAAGGTTTTTTGAAAAATATCTCCATTCATCATCAATTGAGCAAAACTCAATTTGAGGAGCACAGGCAGCAAATTCGGAATCCAACTTATTACCTAATTCTGTTGAGTGTATGAGTTTCGAGAAGGCTTGTTTTGGTGATACTTTGTGTGGTGACCGTCGAGGAGCTTTAAGTACTAAGCGGATTTTTGATCTGATGAGTCTATGGTCACTCCAGTCCAGCGCCCCACGCATTGTTCTCGTTATGAGAACATTACGTAGGTCTTTGCGGCGAACAATGACATAGTCTATAAGATGCCAGTGTTTGGATCTAGGGTGCATCCAGGAAGTCTTAAATGTATCAGAAAGGCGAAAACATGTGTTAGTGATAATAATATCAAGCTCGGCACACAGCGACAATAGACATGTACCGTTATCGTTACAGTTCGCAATACCATGTTTGCCTAGGACACCATCCCAAAGATCATAATCTGTCCCTACACGGGCATTGAAGTCCCCGAGCAAAATGATCTTATCGTGTCTTGGAACAGCATCAAGAGCCAGGCGAAGTTGTTGGTAGAATGCCTCTTTATCTTCATCCGGTGAGGGCAAGGTGGGTGCATAGGCACTAAATAGGTGGACATATTTGTTACGTGCGATTGGTATACGTAGAGTCATAAGACGATCATTGACACCCTCAGGTAGGTCACTCTGATCTCTTGTCAATTTATTGCGCATAGCAAAACCTAAGCCATTACCATGTCTCATGCTCTTTCACCATCAGGACGTCCACTCCAGTTGTAAGTGTAGCCGCCTCATAGTTCACAAAGCTCACTGCACCCACTCAGATGGGTTACGCTAATTGCAGCTATATCAATTTTATAGCGAGCTAGTTCTCGCGCTATGAGAGCAGTTTTTCGCTCCGGGCATAAGTTATGGTTGTTATCCACTAAAGTTCTCACATTCCAGGTGGCTTTTAAAATCAGATCCGGGAAGAAAAACTAGGGTCATCTGCGCGTGAACTTATTTATAGTGGATAAGCAGTTGCGCGGGTGCAGATCCACTTCACTCGTCCCTGCTCCTGTGCTCCAATGGTCCGGTAAACCGGAACGATCGGCAGAAGTCGGGATGCAGTGGAAAGGCCATATGTCACTATATGGACTCTGACAAACGCCACATTACCTTACTATATGGATTGCTTATATAGATTTCGGGAGTCACCGATAACTAAATCACAGATGTTGGTGATTTAGTCCCCTTCTTTAGGTTTAGCCCATTAACGTGGTTGTCCGGGGTGTGGCCGCTGTGACTACAGCTTCTTGGAGCCACTAAAGAAGAGATTGTGGAGGTTAATGAAAAATTGCGAACACTCCACTACACCCCATAAACGCATACGCAGTTGTCAAAATCAAAAAGTTTGTTAACAATTTCATGTTTTCATTTCAGTGGTTTCTTGTGTAGCTTTTGCAATAAAATAATATTGCATACGTATTGTGTGTGTCTATATTATGATCTCATCTTATATCTTCGATCTTTCATAACAGTCGTGCACTTGTGCGTGTGAGCAAGTTAACTCGGTGACAATACGTTAATGTGGATAGTATAAAGGTGTATAAACAAAGCCAAAAAAAAACAATTATAACAGAAGTTATTTATAAACAACGAAATAAATACAAATTAACGTGGAAAAAGTGGCTACAACATTTCTAGCCATATTTATTAGCCACTGGCCTAGATAAGGAGTGTGAAAAGAGAAATCACAATTTTACTGAAATATTCAATTCATTCAATTCAAAAATATTGAAATAACAAAAATCACTTTATAAGACCTCTAATAAATTTAACGATTATTTCAAACCGATTTAACTATCGCAAGACATGCATTTTGCATAAGAAAACAAAGAGAACACGAAGATATAAACAAATTTATCACAAGTCTAGAAAATCAGATTAAAATGCGATTTCATTGAATTAAGAGTAATTGTTTCGTGATATATTTATAGCAAATATTATGTGCTCAAGATGTTATGTTGTATGTAAATGTTGAAGACGGTGCAAAGGCCACAGAACCCCAAACATTTTCCTGCTTTCCTTAGAGTAGTATCATAGAAAACTCCCAGGTTTTTAACATAATCATAGTAAGGGATGACAATATTGTCAAACATTATGGATGGCAAGTAAAACTAACTGACTTGTGATATTTGTCTCCGGCTACCAATAATTATTATTGCTTGCAAATTGCTAGGGTTGACATTAAATTCTAAAGATTAATTTTAATCAAGAATGATATTGAAGTTGTTATTCTTCCTTGGAATAACCCTGTCAAAATTATAATATAAAATAAATAAGAAAAAATAGAATGTATTAATTGATAGATGAATGTCCAACCTATCCTAATATTCAATCCTTTAGTTTGTTATAAATTTGCAACGGTAGTCATATTCTTATTTACTTGCCTTATTATTTGGTTAAAAAGAAATATCTAACTATACATTTATTGATTTCACTCTTATACTCTATTCCAAGGAGACTAGGAATAAATCAAAACAAACCGTACTTTTCAATATTCCAAGTGTTTTGCTGATAACTCCGCTTTATGATGCAATACAAACAGTTCTTGATTAATATATATTTATTTGTAATACAACAATATGTCACTACAATACATAATATACTTGGATAGTCCTTTTATCGAGGAAGGCTCTAAGCTTATTTTTATTTATTATATCTTTATTAATTATACGCGGGTGAAACCGCGGGGCACAGCTAGTTACCTATAAAATTTGTTTGTATATCTGTCGAATTTGTTCATTCCCATCTGTGTATGATTATTCACTGATTATATTATATTCTACCATCAAACAGCAGTACATTTTATTGGATTCCAGTTTGAAGGTTGAGTGAGCGAGTGTTACTACAGGCACAAGGAACATAATATCTCACTTCCTAAGGTTGGTGGCCCATCGGCAATGTAAGGAATAGTATATATTTCTACAGCTAAAATGACCATAGGCGGTGGGTATCACTTACCATCAGTTAGCCCATTTGCCCGTTCGACTATTTGATAAAAAAATACGTAACATCTTAGATCCCAAGGGTGATAGCGCATTGAGGATGTTAGGGATAATTATTATTTCTTAGATTGTCAATGTATATGGACGTCGCTAACCACTTATCAAAATAACATATTCAAAATAAACCAAAATCCACGCAAACAAATTCAAATTCAGACCTCGTATAAAATCTGTAGCTAAGTAAGAAAAATGAAGACGTAAAATTGGCAAATTCCAACACTCCTAATCTAAAACGTGGTAATGATAGCGGCTGTCCATTAAGCGGCTTTCGTTTGGTATTTGTGGTTTGTTCATCTCGTAATTTATGTTCAAATGTGACAGCCTCATCGCTTGATTTCCATCAGTTCTGTTTGGTTAGCTATTTGTATCTTATCTTCAATATTTGATTTACTTATAATCAATTTACTTAAGCAAGTACTGTTATGATTTTGATTATATTCATTCGGTATTCTTTAATTTTTCACGAGTAACAGTATTTAAATGCCACTTCTGGATAAGATAGGAGGCCTTAGCTTTCAGGTATCTAGTTGAGTCCCACCCAGTCACCTGTGATTAAGGTTCACGTCATGGTCCAGAAGGAGACGGCAGAGTGGGAACGGGAAAGGGCCGATCCTGCTCGGCAGAGACGACGTCGGCGTCGTCTGGGGCTTAAAATATAGGGCGTAACCCTGGGGCCGTGGATGCATGGCTCATCATGTGTCCTATTTTAAACGGCCCTGAGGAGGACGGCAGCCGGGATGGCCTCGCGCTGCCGTACGCACTAGCGAGGAGTGCGGGGGCGTGATTTGATCTTCACCCCCTGAGGTGAGCTCCGCAGAGCTACGAGCGGAGCACAGCACGGGAGGGGCTGCGGATGTGTCATATCAACTCGACCCCGCAGCCACTCCGATCCGTGCCGAGGACGGCCATCGCAGTAGTTTTAGTGGGTAAGAATCCCATATAATCCGGTCCCCTCCCCAAGGGAGATGGCTACCTTTATGAAAGATTCTACCGCGTAAAAAATAAATAAAAAAAAATACGTTTTCTAACAACTGAGTGATTTCGACTACGAAAACACATTCTTTTCAAAATTGTTGGTATTAAAAACATATAAATTACTTATACATCAGATATTTTACGGCTACATAGTTATACTTGGAAGTGTTGTATTCCGGTTTGTAGGGTGAGTGAGCCACTGTGCCTACAAACAGAAGGGACATAATATTTTAGACCCTAAGGTTGGTTTACACATTTGGTTGGCGCATTAGCCACGTAAGGAACAACAAAAACATTCTTACAGCTTTATCTCCGCCTATTTGAAAAATACAGAATGCTATATGTTCATTTATTATTTTAAGTATTCCAAGTAGCAATACACATAACAAACGTATAAAATCGCGTTGAATGCAATTTACTTGATTAAAATTCATCATGTTAAAAGATCCATTAAGCGTCCATTTGATTTTAAACGGAAGTAACAATAAGAAACAACAACAAGTTCATATAACCACAAATTAAAATATTAATGTATAAAATTTTCGACAAATGCTATTATTCAACTAAATAATTACAGAAACAGTGTAAATTCAATAACATAATGAGTAAAGTCTACCATTAACAATTTAATAATGGAACAACACAGAACTGTATATTTAAACGAAATCTCGGTTAAATTTAAATTGCACGAATGACTGGGGCAAATTTATTAGAAAATAAACAGGCGGGTCGGACAAATACGAACATAATTCCCAATCCAAGTCTAATAGCTATTACCTTTATTTGCGAAGGTCGACGAAATGATAGAGCGTTCGTGGGAACCAATAACGGTGAACTAACAATAACGAAGCCTCATCTAAACAAATACTAGAAGTAATAAAGTCATGTCTGTATATGTTATGTTTTTCAAAAGATATATCATACGATTGATACTATTGATACAAAAAATATATTGACTTAAGTAATCTGATGGAGTGTCAATAAGGTCGATGAAAGGCTATAGATCCTTGGTGCTTTTAGAGGTACGGAAGTTTGAAATAGCAAATTTCCTATCTTCAATCTGCTATTGAATTTTTTTTTCCAGAAAAGTCCAGCAACTGTTGTCAGCTTTGCCTGTTATTTGAATTTTGCTCACGATCTTAGACTTTACAGCCATTCTTTAAATAATAGTGATATAATATAAACATATAAAAAGTTCATTTATCACGGTGACCTTAAATTCAATTTAATTAAAATACAAACTCATTTATCCTTGCAATAATTATTGTTTCTTACTTCCAATAGTTCTAAAATATATCTTCCATTAAAATTACATAATCTAACCAACATTTTTGTATATTTGATTTTTAATTGGATGATTCAACTTCATACATTTTCGTATAATGAAGACAGGAACGCTAGCTTGAAAAAAAAAATGTCAACGCTCATTTCGTAACTATTTAATCTCGATCGCTTTGGAGTATTGTCCGTTGGCCTTGTGACATCACTATTCCAAACATGTGTCGAGATTTAAAGCACCTATAGTAAAAATACTTTTTATACAATTAAAAGCTGTCATACTTGAAGATGTTTCGTGTTTATGTTCGTAATCCCATTACAAAACTTTGTACTTTTCTTCATTAATAGGTGCCAATCCTCTAGTCCCGACGAAATGTAAGACCTTGAGTAATGATAACGAAGTCGCCGACAAATACGCTGATAAACTCGATATATTCCGTAAGAAGATAGAAGCTGGGGATCCCCCTAGATATTGTTAATTTTAATGAGTTCTATCTTATGCAATTCAATTCGGAAACATAATTATTTTCAAAGTTTTTTGAAACTACATTGATAATGAAATAAACGATCCGGGTGATAATCACCATATTATACGATCAAGCGTTTCACTCGTAAATAACCATCTGCACTTTCTATATATAAATAAGAAATGGCGATAAATAAAGATGAGAGTGACTGCTTAGTAAAACATATATTGAACATGAGCAGTGTAAGACTTAACAATGTGGTGATTACTAAACGTCAAGTGATATGACACGAATTTTAAACGTAAAATATTTCTAATGTGAAAACTGCGCCTATTATCACGCATATAGGGTATATATGTAGGGTAAGACCGAATGATATGCCGTGACGGCAAACAGCTTCACGCTCTGTTATGCTGTCATGCTCCCTCCATACTCTATATCAATTTTTTGGTTTTCTTCATTTTTAATGCTTTCAATGATCATCAATTTGGATATTTCACGTTTCTATGTCCACATTTTTTTTAACAATACACGCTTAAACGCTATATTTAAATTAGAAAATTTTACCACAATACACGAAGTTTCATGCACAGCTTCTAAGCATGAGAAAAACTGTGGTCGCGATAATCATCGTTATCGCGACCACGATGTTTTCGTGTGAGGTGCGTGCGTGCGTTAAATCATAACTTTTCTAACAATTACCATAAATCTAGCAGAAGGGGCGAGTAAATCACATCGCGGTACACTTACTTGTGTATTATGTATGCTGAATAACCGATTTAGGTCGTTTAGCGTATTGAGTTACAGATAATCAAGATATAGTACTGTTTTGTTCGGTTTGTATTTCAGGAGTATATATATACTCGTATGTGTTGGAAAGCGATATACTCATTTGAGTATCATAGTAGTAAGTAAGTCAAGGGGGTAAACACCGTGACGTCACTTGTTATTATAATGGCGGCACGAGGACCGAGTCGTGTTGGAAAGTGAGGAATTGAGACGGCACATTACTATTCGGGACGCCGACCAGGCCACTTCTCCAAAATGAAACTGTCGATTTACCTAGTTTACTTTTAAATGTGTTTATTGTGTTCAAAAGAAAATAAGGTAAGGTTACACTATCATTTTCATCACCTACGCAATGGACCCTGTACCACCTACTCAAGATGGAGACAGTAATACCGCTCAGCCATCGCTCCCGCCGACATATACAAGTATCATGTGTATACATGTAAACCAAAATAGCCCACTGGTTAAAACCCGTGAATCTTAATCCAACGGGATCAAGTCCCTGCAAGTACTCAATAAGAAACCTGCTATACGGATTTGGATGGTAGAAATTTTATTTTATTAAGGTCTCCAGGTGACCCTATAAATTCTTCTTAGGCATGAAACATACTATTTTATAAAGAAAACTGGGATAACTTACTATTTTATATATTTTCTGTTGTCGATGTTGACATATTATATGTACATATATCGATTGTCATTATAATTTACTGAGATTTTGTTTTTCCTCTCAAAAACAAAATGAAATAGATTTGTATCCTGCTTTCACCCTTAATAGAGTTTGCCTGGAAGGATTGCCTGGAGTAATAAGGTCTTTGCATACTTTAGTTTGTCTGTTTTTGTGTTATATTATTGTATGTTATGCCCGAATGGGAAACCGGTCGGAAGAGACTTCAGCGACCTTGAGGATCAAATACTCTCTAAAATATCTGGTGCAGAAAGCAATGGGAAACAATGCACTATATTCTCATAGAAAGTCGTCATGATTGAAATAAAAAACAGAATACAGAGGTGGCCATGTGATCTGCTTAGCAACCGGCGCCGTCCTGCGTCCGGGGCAGACGGTGGAAAATGGACTACCGGCCAGGCTGATTTAGGAAACCAGGCATCGTCTGGAAATCGGACTACTAGAATGCCCTTTATGAAGATGCGAAATGTCCAAGAGATAGGTACGTGGAATGTTAGCGGGATGCTTCAAACAGACAAGCTTGATATTCTGGAGAAGGAGATGGAGCGATGTGGAATAAACATCTGCGGTCTAATTGAGACGCATTGTAGGGGAAATAGCCACTTTCAGACATTATCCCACACTGTCTACTTCGCTGGAAACGATGACAACAGCAGAAATGGAGTTGACATTGTGGTACCGAAGAAAACTAGTAGGCTGTGTGATAGGATATATACCTGTGAGCGATCGAGTGCTAAATATCAAACTAAAGGCGAAGCCGATCAATCTGAATATCATACAGCTATACGCACCGATTAGTGCAGGAAGCGACACAGACGTAGACAGTGCAAGCTCGTCTGGGTAGGTACCACCCACTCATCAGATATTCTACCGCAAAACAGCAGTACCTGGTATTTTTGTGTTCCGGTTTGAAGGGTGAGTGAGCCAATGGAATTACAGGCACAAGAGACGTAATATCTTAGTTCCCAAGGTTTCCCAAGGTTTCCCAAGGTATTGGCGATGTAAAGATGGTTAACATTTCTTACAATGCAATGTCTGTGGGCGTTGGTGACCACTTACTATCAGGTGGCCCAAATGTCCACCTTCCTATTCTATAAAAAAAAAATATAATATACCTTGTCCGAAAAAGGATGTATTGAATTTTCGGAGTTGGAAACTTGGTGTATAAGGTTACATTTACATTTAATCTTGGGCGCCAAAATTATTGACAAACCAGACAGCTCTTTCATGCAAAATGAAAACAATTTAAATATCTGCAATGTTATTGCAAGCAATGTATGTTTGATCAGCATATAGTTGAGTAACATTTATAACAGTGTTTACTGCGGAGTTAAAGTCTTCCTGTTAGGGAGGATAAATGGGATTATGGGACAGTAAATAGATATTTACTTATTGAGCAATGTGTCAGAAAAATGATTAAAGCGAAACGATTTGAATTCGAGCGCTATATATCAATAACATGAAATATATAACAAAAATATACTGTTTTATTTAAAAAAATTAGAACATCCAAAAAATCACGATAGTTTATAATTATTTGAAAAGTCTGGAAACTAGTCACAGTCTGAGACATCTTCCTTTTAATGTGTTGTTCAATTATAAATAACCATTTCATTACTCATGTTATATTTAATTTATTATATAACAACGTTTAAAGAATTTCACATATAACATTTTTGTCACGAAATCGCAATGGGAACGCTTGCATCGCGCTTACGATTGTAACTTGTGATGGAGTGCATTCAACATGTCACCTCTATTGTACGGAGGTCGTTTCGAAAATTGCTATCAAGGCCATACAATTTGTTTTAATATTTCACACTACAACGCGTTGTTGTTTCATAAATAAAAGTCCAACAATACGCGTAAAAAATGTTTAATGTTTATTGAACGCTCCATTTCAAATGTCCTGTGTTTTGTGTTTTATTTATGGACGAGAAAGAATTTTGTATCAAATAGGTATTTTACTTATTCCTTGATGTTTTGTTTTTAATAACGAAAGGTAATTTATATTGTAATTATTTTTTATCTGAGTTGTTTTTACATAATACATGGAATAAAATACCCTTGGGTAAATGTTTTATAAATTCATAGGCGCGGTCGCAGTCAAAGACTTTGGGGTCATATTTATTATATTTAACTTTAAAATAAATATAATTTTATGTACATAGTTAATAAAGAAAAAAAATCTTTGGCAAATCTGTTTTTTATTTGAGACGTCTGGGTTTATCTTTGGACGAATAGTTTATTATATAAATTTTTTAAAAGATTATAGACGCGATTTTTATGTTTTTTTTGGGGTCATGATCTACATGACTATATTCCCATAGAAAGCCCCCATTCAGATCGCTCCTGAATATCATCATTTTGAGACGAAAACAAAAGATTTGCAGCTATTTATTCGATAATCTATATCATCACTAAATTTTCTAATGAAAAGTATTCAATATATAATATATATAATTATAAAAAAAAAAAAAAAAATTGCGTATGTGAATTTGTTTGTTTGTTACGCTTTCACGCTTAAACCGATTTTAAAAATTATTTCACTAATAGAAAGCTACTATCAGCTATAGGCTTCATTTTGCCCCCATATTCCCACGGGAACAGGAATTATGCGAGTAAAACCACTGGCAAAACGCTACACTAAAATAATTCTAAAATTTTGACATAATTTTCAATGATGGTTTGTATTGTAATAACATTTTGATTGACTTTGTAATAAAAAAATGAAATTTCGGTTAACATATTATATTTGTCATCTCACATTCTTTTGTTCTTAGACCGTCTGTAAAATGATATGTATAAAACGTGTCCCGAGCTTAGCGAAAATATTTTAAAAACAATATTCAAACGAAAATATTTTAAATTTAATGATAACAACTATTAAATAAATTTCGAAAATGGTGATCGTAAATACTGTCTCCTTTCCTTTTTTTTGTGAATTAAGCGGAAAATATTGGATTTAGCCTAAGTTTCCTTATATAACTTTTATCTTCTGGTTACATAATTTTACTTTAGTTACTGAGAGTTATCTGTAAACATGATTACCAAGAAATAACCACTGGTGGTCCTAACTATACTACCTAAAACTATATACTACTTGACTAGCCTGTTGGTGTGGTTGGTGAGATACTTGCCTTACACACCGCAGGTCGTGGGTTCGATTCCCACCCAGGACAGACATTTGTGTGCAGGAACATATCTGTTTGTCCTGAGTCTGGGTGTAATTATCTATGTAAGTATTTATTTACAAAAGAAAAGTAGTCTATGTAAGTATATCAGTTGTCTGGTTTCCATAGTACAAGCTCTGCTTAGTTTGGGATCAGATGGCCTTGTGTGAATAATGTCCCAGGATATTATTATTATTATTATTAAAACAAATATCAGCGCCGAAATGTGTGCCTTTTCTTTTTTTTAATAATCTGATAGAATGGAAAATTCGATACGATCGTCAAAAGTTCAGACAAGGGAACAACGGCTTTCTGAGGCATGGAAGAAAAACATTTTACAGATAATTAATCAAAAGAAAAAATATACAAGCTTTTATTGACCCGACACGGGATTTGAACCTAGGCGCACCATATATGGCACACAACCTAGCCACTATACCAAAGAGATATACATAATATTTAATGTAAAATGTAACATCATATATTAAATCAGTGGTCATAACTGATAATATAGACAATGGCGGTATAACGCATATTGTTAGTTTCAACCGCCATTGTACCATGGAAACTTAGCTGTAAATAATATAATTTGTGTCAGTACGTTGGCTCGTTCGGCACACTGGAACACGTCATGAATAAAAATAATTACTTTTTAGCAGTAGACTAGTTGATAAATGAATGGTACTTATCCAGGCAGCCAGCACAAAGCCCTGCAACAAAGTAAAGCAACACGTTCTTCATATGTTAGCGCTTACAAGGCCATTGTTAACGAGAAACTTTATATTACTATTTCAACAAGCCCATAATCCACGATCCTTTTAAAAAGTCTAATTTATCTCGAGACCGGCTTCTCTGTCCGGTTGCTAATTACGGCTGCTGCGGTTAAAACTTCGGCCATCGCTTCACATTAAACAAACTTGGCAAAGATACTTTGTAATACTCTACGACGCTCTAAAAACTACTAAGTACAATTTAGTTTAATCTTATTGATGCTTTGTTGTCTTAGAGTGACCATGGTTTTTAGTTTTTAAGAATAAAATATGAATGTCAAGTAACGTAATAAAATAATATTTCATAAAAAGCAAATTAACACCTAGCTTTAATGGCCTCATCAGAAAAGAAAACATACAGAAGCAAACAAGCTTTAGCTTCTAGCTAAAGCTTGTTTGCAGCTTACACCACTACGCTGCTCTTGTCGTAGAATGACAGGATCGAAACATGAAGTTTTTCTCATATGATGACCACGATATGAATAAATTGTGTTTATAAATAATCTCTTGCTTAGTGTTGAAGGACAAGAAAACTCGGCAATTTCAACCTGAAATCTTCGGTAACTTCGGTGCACGTATTTTAGCTATTAGGCCATCTTGGCTCGGCAAACAATGAAAAGAATTAAAAATAATAAGGAGGAGCAAATACGAAGGACGTGATTCATTAATTTTGTCTTAATAATACATAATACGAGTCGAGATGACCCAGTGGTAAGAACGCGTGAATACTAACCGTCGATCGTGGGTTCAAACCCGGGCAAGTACTACTGAATTTCATGTGCTAAAATTGACGGTGAAGGAAAACATTGTGAGGAAACCTGCATGTGTCAAATTTCACTGAAATTCTGTCACATGTGTATTCCACCAACCGGCATTGCAGCAGCAGCGTAATGGAATAAGCTCAATACCTTTTCCTCAAAATAGAAGAGGAAGCCTTAGCCCATTAGTGGGACATTCACACAATTTTTTGTTGAATGTCTCTTTTTAAAAATAGAACACATGGTAACCCTATATCTTGAGACATGCTCGGAGCAACTGAGGACTAAGTACTGGGACGGGGATTAAATCGGCCACAGTACAGTACTTTATGTACTATTTACTAGCTGATAATGTCTTCTGTATTATTGAATTTAACCGCTATTGTATTAACAATGAAAATCTTTATGCTTAATATTTTTAATACATTTGTATAAATAAATAAAACAGTTAGTTTTCTTTCGACTATTTCATTTGTTAGATAAGTACTTAAAAGGCTGCTTTTAAAGTATTAAAACCAAATATGTACATGTTAATATTTTCCACAGGCAAGTTTCATTTGCTTTTATTTACCGAGTTCATGCAAAAACTACTAATCTGATTGCAAATTTTTATAGCTTATAATTACAAGACGATCTTAGGCTATACAGAACAGAAGTTTTTGCTTATGGTGTTAGCTATCTAGTCCTGCGAGGTTGATGGGTCGCTACAAATAATCCTGTTTATAGAATGTTCTATCACTCTTATAAGATTATTTTTGCTCCTATGGCTCCTTGGTAAAAGAACTACTGAATACTGAAAGATATTACTAATGAACGAATTAGATCTAATCATAATTTAAGATTGTATTTTTCTACGTAAAATAAGAACGGGAATTCTTCTTTTAAAAGATTTATTGCCTTTTTAGCGAAACACTCCGAAAACGTCCAACATGTTCTATTTTCAAATCAGCGTCATGTAAGAGCATGAAATTTTATATACTACCTTCTGGTTAGAAATACATAAATACGTATATCAGGGTTCTTACAAACTATCTGAAGGTTTGTATGGCGGGTCCGTCATTTTTATGTAAGAAGCATGAAATTTAATTTTAAAGCTTCTGAGCAAAAATAAAAACATACGCATTTGGTCATTTTTAAAAATTCAACCCCAAACGAGCGAAATGAGTTGAAACATTCGTAAGAAAAATTGGTTTGATCTCCTTGAAATGTACTGTTTTCACAGCTTAAATAGACTATAATTAACATATTTTATTATTTTTGATTATGTCGCGGGCAAAGCCGCGAGTGAACCGCTATAATTTTATAAATGTATATTTATTATTTTTATATTTACTTTACATCAATTTATTATGTAACATCAACTAATTATGTAATTTTTTTACACATATGTTTTGTTGAGATACCTTTTTGGTATAAGTCCGCCTTTGTACTCTGCCAGCCAAAAGTTTGAGACCACTGCAACTAAAGGAGAAAATGAAATAATAAATATATATCTTCAATTTAAAACAACATTGGGTAGTTTTAGTGTATGATTATTTTTCACGTTATGAGTACAATGAAGAGAATAGAAAAACTTTTAACATGTTACATAGCCTGTTCAGGCTAATATACCAGCCTGAACAGTTCATTATACTTCATAATTTACAAACAGATTGATAATATCAACATGAATGTAAAACATTAGAATGAGAAACATATTAAAGTAATATAAAATAACAAAGTTTTATATTCCAAGTAAATCCTTTTTTGCAAATATTTATTCAACTCCAATCGTTAGTATGCTGGTCAAACAATGTAACTAAATTTTAAATTTCTCCAATCAGGATCCAGAACAGGCATTACATTTTTATTTGTTCTAGCTCATAGAATAAAAATATATTTGAAAAATTATCGTACGTGTCTTTTTTATTTTAACAATAACAAATTTTAGTTTTCAATAGTCCAAAATTTAATAATAAAAGTGTTAACAAAATTTTAAATTTAGCTGAAAATTCAGTAACTACACTTGATGATTAAAAAGAAACAGATACAGTTATACACAAAATCGTAAAAAAATCAGAGTTTTTTTCTATGATTATGAATAGAATTAAGATTTAATATCTTTAATATAATCAACTAATGCAACGATTGCGTCTGAATTGCATCAACATCATCTTATCTCAGTCTGGTGCATTCCGAGCCTATCTTAGTTCTACAGTATACACACGGTAAAGGAAACATTGTATAAAACGCACACGTTTTTTAATTGAACGCACATTAAACTACTTATGGTAGGGTTTTGTGCACCCATTCATCAAATATTCTACGGCGAAACAGCAGTATTGTTGTATTCCGGCTTGAAGAGTGAGTGAGCTAGTGTAATTACAGGCACAAGGGACATAACATCTTAGTTTCCAAGGTTGGTGGCGCATTCCCGATGTAAGCACTTAGACCTACCTTTTCTATATAAAAAAAAGTTAATAATCTATATCAAAGATTTTTTTCATAAAGATTAAATCCCTTCTTTGGTATTTAGTCAACAATTTTTTTTTTTATATATATCATTATTTAAGCGAGGCCTAAGAAGAATATTTTCTGAAAGGCAACCACTTGGTGGTCGCCCTGACATTGCTGACTCATGGGGGACGTTGCCATCATGCGGCCCGTTTAGTCGGCCTCGAACGGTAAGAAAATATAGACACAAGATGTTTGGCAGACGTGCAACATAAGTATTGAAATAAAATCAATAGATAAGTATGGAGTGACATAAATAAATTGAGTTTCATAAATGAAATAACACGATAATCATTATGAATACATATTATAGCAACGTAATTATATAGTATACGTACCACACACACAGGGTAGTATCAGGGTATATCAGCGATGCGGAAGAGTGCGTAATGAGTCAGTCTTATCGCAAAAGCGCGCCCATAGATGTTTCACATCAAAAAATATGTATGTATGTATAATATAATTTTTCAAGCTATTTATTTAAAAAACAACTCGTTCAAATATTTTATTTTACAAATAATCATTGAACAAGCATTTCTTATGTAAACTCAACTTTTCAAATATTTCATTAAGTTTCATTTAATCTTTCAAATATTTAAGTAAAATCCCATTTATACAACATTACATTTTACAATAATAATGTATTTTAAGCAAATAGCTAATTGGTCATCACAGCACATATTGTTTTGTATAATTACATTGCTATACGCTCGCTTTCATCTCTATTCTATGTGAGATTCTGGGTAAGGCTGGAATACGGACACGTAAGGTCCCACCTCAGGCAAGTGAAAATTCGACCTAATCTAACCAGTTCCAGGAAGCCTACCGATGTTAAAATATTTTTTTGAAGTGATAACTTCTTATGGTAGGGTAAACCGTTTCGTAACGTAACGCGTTACGGCGTCGTTTTACCGACGCGGACTGCTTTACCTGAGAGTTACCAACCTAACGCCATCTAGTGTAGACAGATAGTACTTATAATAATTTACCAACTCTCAACTACCCAAAACTCTTAAGGGCCAAATTAGGCCTTGACCTTCCAGGTCAGAAAGAAACGACCCGGCAGTTAAGGCTGCTGGAGAGGAAATGCTCGGGTAGAGAGGGAAACCTCGAGGCCAGTACCCAGACTGGACTTAGAGCCAGTCAGGAAGAACCCAGTGTATGTCTCAAGTATTAATTTAAATTATATTTCATAATAAATATTATCACTTCTGTCGAGCGTACCGAGACGCACACGTTTTTTTTTTTTCTATTTTTATTTCAAAGAATGTGCTTTAGTATGAAATTTGTTAAATAATTATGATTTAACAAATTTTAGTCGTAGAATGATGAAAAGTCAGATCATGTTTCTGCCAATCGTCGGCTGTAAAGGGAAAGCATATATTGCACAACTCATTTGCGAAGCAATGAGATGTGTTCTACTAACGCTTACTCGATCCGAGCTGACGATCACTCACGTAGAAAACATTTTACACTCGTTCAAATATATTCAACAAGATTTAAATTCATACCATTTGAAAGATAATTTATTAATGAATAAAATAAATACAACTTCAACATTTTTTAAAAATTATGATTGAAAAAAAAAATTATAAACAAATCCTGTGATGTCCGTCAGTATGTAGGGATGTTGGTAAACACATTAACTAAAAAATACACAACCGATTGATCTATTTTTTTTTATTACATTTGAATTCTTAAACAGAAGAACCTTTATGAAAACCACTATTCAAATCAAAAACTGACAATTCACGAAAAAATATAGCGGCCAAATTTAAAACTTCTTTTACTTTTTTCTGACGAACCTTGCATTTCATAAACAATAATCGTAAAAAAAATTTATTTTTTTATTATTTGAATTTTCGTAGAGTAAAACAAGGCAACTTTTTTTCGGGCTCTTCGAGCTAGAAAAACCCGATGCAGTGATGAATATTTTTGAACTCAAAGAGCTCAAAAGTGTATTCACGGTAACATTTTACAATTATGTAAAGTGAGAAGTTTTGGTGCTGGCCTGCAGGGTCAAAAGTTTTCCAGATTTTTATTTTTCAGTCATTTTTGTTTAGGAAATTGTTTTTTACTATCGAATGAGTAAATGAGTTGTGCACGTTTGGATTTTCCAAATATTTTTGATGAATTGACAGGTCAACCCTTGTTAATAAACAACCAAATCTGTGACAAAAATATTACATGAAATGCTATTATGTATTATGAGACATTGACTTTTTTTACCCGACGGCCAGTACAAACGGGAAGAATGTTCTGCACTAGCCGCCCCGCCCCGCCTTGCCGGCCCGCAAGATACCTCTTCGCGCCTCGTTGGATCCCAGGTTTTAGGAGGAGAGGAATACATGAGCTGGTAAAGAATTCCATTATTATAATTATAACATTTATTGAATACGGACACCAAAATATCGTATCACCATAGGTCTGTTTCAAATATTTCATAAATAAAATACGAAGCGATTTCTTAAAGAAAATCAGTTTATATTTTATTTGTTTAAATTAATCATACTTTTGTTTTCAATGAATTATAATAATTTAGGTCATGTATTGCAATTATAATAGGACTATCGAGTTGTTTTTGAATCTTTAAATTTGGTTATCATATGATTAAAACATATATATCTGCTGGCACAAGGTAAATAATATCTTAGTCCCCAATGTTGGTAGCGCATTGGCGATGTAAGGGATGCTTAATATTCCTTGCAGTGCCAATGTCTATGGGCGGTGTTGACCACTTATCATGGCCCCATTTACCAGTCAAATTGATTTGATAGTGCCCATATATTTCATGCGTTTTAAAAATCATTACGTAAATAAGAATATGATCTTTAATAAAATATATATCCGTATGTTTTCATCTATTTGTTACGATTATTATAACGACATACGATAAGCACGGCTAATGACTAAGCTCACTGCATTATAGACGTAGATATTAAAGACATTAGCTTGAAAACTTCCATTTCAAATAACATTTGTAGTTATAGGGTATTCGATTTTATATACAGATAAAATGTTTTATCTTTAATAATATTAGCATTCAAAGTAAAAGGGGTAAATGTTATTTATGTATATTAGATGACCTAAATATATTTTCATATTTAAACGTTGAATAAAATTATGTTAATTTGATTATTATAACGTTTGTTGTATTAATAAATATACTGTTTGAAATATTTTAACAAACGAAACTACTAACTAGAATTAGGTTTTGATAGCACTTTTGTAAAGCAGCAGTTTTTTTTTTTTTAATTAATTTAAGCCAATATATATTTTATTTAGGAAGGTTCTGATAAACAGTTTTAAACTTCTTTATTATATTAAATTCATTTAAATCTAAAACTAACGCAAAATATAAATTATAATATTATGGGTTGTAATCAATTTCATAAATTCAATTATATATAAATGTAAGTAATATATAATTAGGGTAAATCTAATCTAATCTTGCATGAAGACGAAAAAGAAACATGTACCGTATTAAGATATAATTTGGTTGATTATATGTCTAATTATGGTAGTTTATCTACATACTATAACAAAATATCCTTTCCGTATTCAATTTTGGCGATCTCAGTAACGATTATGATACATGTGTACGGTATAATTAAAATGTTATTATTATCTAGAGTCTGTATCAATTTATGTGAGATGAGAACAGTATGTTTTATTGCACTGGAATAAATGATTAGACAAACTATCATCGCCCTAAAAGCAATCATTTTTTTCTTTGGTACTGATTTCAGTCTCGTGGCCAGTATTGGCGTATATATGGATATCTCTTGTCGACAACCACGGGTTGATGGTGCGACAAACCACTCAGCAACGTGTCGTGTTCAACATCGCTGGATGAATAATTATAATCTATTTAAAACACAAAATAATACGTCCAGTATCAATAGTATAAGAAATTCAGGGGGGCTTTTCCTCCATAGTTCTCTTAATGATACAATAAAAAGGGCTCTTGGCACCATTGACGTTCCTGATCTTATTGAGCCTCATGGAATTAGTCGTGATGATGGCAAGAGACCTGATAGACTGACATTGGAAGTGACATTGGTTCCCTAGGAACGAGGACGGGCCCTAGTGTAAGACGCAACATTTGTTGACACACTGGCCCCATTTTATATTAGGAAAACAATGTTAAAAGCCGGAGCTGCCGCGGAAAAAGCTGAAGTGAACAAACGTAACAAATATTCGTCTCTTATTTCAAATTATATTTTTGTTCTGTTTGCAGTTGAAACGCTTGGACCTTGGAGTAATAGTGTAAAAAATTAAATCCAAAATATTACACCCCGTCTTATTGCCTCTACTGGCGACAGGAGGGCTGGTTTATTTTTCACCCAGAGAATCGGAATTGCGATTCAAAAGGGAAATGCTGCTAGCATTCTTGCCACCATTCCACGCGGTCACGATTCGTACAGTAACTATGTTTAATTTTTATTTGTATTTATTTACGCAATTGTTAAAAAATTAAATTACTTTCATCAATATAAAAATTATACACGTCACAGTAAAAATCGTACACGAAAATACGAAGAGTAAATGAGAAAAACCAGTGAAAGAAAATCAGTGCTTTTTTTGATCCGATTCTCCCATTCCACGTATTTTTATTTAAAACATAAATTTATTATCCGATCTCATAATTTCTCATTACACTAATTTGGTCTTTTTTTCAAGGATTTGCTTTTATCAAATTTATTATTTTCATTTCGTGTAAAATTATAACCTTAATTTCAGCGCTCCTTCCTTGCAATACATTGATTAAAACTGACATCCAAGTGGAGCTTTTGCATAAATTTCCTTACGTTCTGTAATATATGCGCTTCTTCAGCAAATTACAGGTGCTTGGAATAATTTAAACGGATGATTTAAAATAACAGCTTGTTACGCAAAGCCAACACTTGCAAACCACTGCATAAGCATCGCTCTTCTAACTCCGACAACACGAAGTGCAAGCACAACAGCAACATGATGGCATTGACTTCAATCGACGATCCACGAGGCTTAGCAACAACCTAAATTCATTTTAATCGTACGTGACTTCCGTAAGGAAGGCATAAAGATCACTTGCTTGGTCTAACATTATTCAGTAGTCAACCAATTAGGTTAAATAGTTATAATTTTAGCCCGTAATGACGCCTGCTTGATCAAACATCGTTCAGTAGTCATCCAACTAGTTTAATTATATTACTTGATCCCACTTCTATCGGTAGTCGTCAGTCATAAATTAATTTAAGTAAATTTGTATCTGCATCCACTGGTTGCATTCAACGTAACTAGCTAGTAAATGTATCACTGTTGAATAAACACCTCCTCTATTGTTTTGGTCACTCCACCCTGCTTAGTTACGGTTCGGTGAATAACAATGTATCAAAATTATATTTGATACATACTATTTAATTAAAAATACAAATGAAGTACGTGAAACCTCTGTTGTGGTTGACCGGATTGCCACTCGATATCTATTATTAAATACCACGTGGTCTATCCAATGTGGCATTCAGGCTTATGATGAACCCTTTTTTGTTCATAAAATATTTGTTTTTTTTTTTATATCTCTAGTACCTAGTTATGTTAGCCCAAAGCATGAAGACAGAGGTTAACGCTTAATCAGCGGAATGTAACTTATTGTGTTATTCCATGCTTTGAGATCATATGTCCTGGGAAAAAAATTGTTTAGAAAGTAAAATTATTCGATTACAACATGAACTTCTGTTCGGTCGTGTCAATTTATTTTTAATGAAATATTTTAAAATTAAAATATAAAATATATATTTTTTAAAAGTCTGTCTTGCTCCCGTTAGCTTGTCTGGCGCAGCCGGTAGGATTATTTCAAATTAATTACAGTCTTCGTTCTTAATAATTTAGCGTTAATATCCGTGAATAGTTAGGATCTCGAAGGTCTGTAAGAAACAATCCAGAACCAAATAAATAAGACAGTGAGTGACGAGTCTAGGAGCCGACGATACTGGTGACCGGTTGGTGAGTAGAACTTTTCACCTTCCTTCGCCTTTTTGTTATTTTGGGATAAACTTCTCCTAATATTTTTTTTCATTCAGTGATGCACAAAATGTCTATATTATGCATAGCATCACTAGTCGCTTAGTAGACAAGGCCGCTTCGCTTATCAGCAAGAACGAAGATATAACATCATGAAATGAATTTAAAGATTTGTTAATTCAACACTCTGGAGACCCACGTAGTGAAGAATGTATCGCCATAGAATTAGAAAATTTAAAGATAAATTCAGGAGAAAGTTACCTTGATTTTTGAAATAGAATCCAGGCGGTACGTTCAGTTCTTTTGTCAAAAGTTAATCAAATTTTAAACGAGGATATTAGGCAGAGTAAAATAATATATAATATATAATAATACGTCTTTAAACGTTTTTTTATACAATTTTCCTGAAAATATTGTAGTTATCTTTAGAGAGTGCATTATGTATCGTATTGGAGGAAGTTAACGATTTTTTTATTTTTTTTTTATTGTATAGGTAGGCAGACGAGCATATGGGCCACCTGATGGTAAGTGGTCACCAACGCCCATAGACAATCCATTGCTTACATTACCAATGCGCCACCAACCTTGGGAATAAAGATGTTATGTCCCTTGTATCTGTAATTACACTGGCTCACTCACCCTTCAAACCGGAACACAACAATACAAAGTACTGCTGTTTTGCGGTAGAATATCTGATGAGTAGGTGGTACCTACCCAGACAAGCTTGCAAAAAGCTCTACCACCGAGGAACTTTCGAGAACAATACAATCAGCGAAGTAAATTATCAAATTCTAAAGTTAATAACTCTTTTAATTAACCGACATATGTTAAACCTAATAATCTACAATATTTTTAATAAACAGAATAATTATTTGCCTTTTTACGCGTCCAACTAATAACCCCAATTTAAATTTGGAATACCACAAGTAAACCAAAGACAACCCATATATATGCGTAGGCATATATATGGGTTGTCTTTGGTTTACTTTGTAGAGGTTATATCGACTGCCTCGTTGGTCTAGTGGCTAGATATTAGGCTGCAGACCCGGTGGTCTTGGGTTCAATTCCCAGGTCGGGCCAATAAATAGTTATTGGGTTTTTCTGTCAGAAAATTCTCAGTAGCAGCCCGGAGGCTGGAAGGTGGAAGTGTGTACACTCCCGTGCCTCGGAAAGCACGTTAAGCCGTTGGTCCTGCGCCTGAACTCTTTCCGGTCGTGTCGGATTGCCGTCCCATCGGATTAGGAGAGCTAAGGAAAAGAGAGTGCACCTGTGTTTGCGCACACACTTGTGCACTATAATATCTCCTGCGCAGTTGGCTAATCTCTCTTGATATTGGCCGCCATGGCCGAAATCGCTCTGGAGGACCTTAGAGTTTATATACCAAATTTATCTCCATATAGATTCGGAATTCCTAAAGGACCACAAATACCACCACCAAGGGTTAATCCTCAATATGGACACCGACCAACTCAACAGTTGGGTTACCGTCCAAATTTTAATAGTAATAATTACAGGCCCCAAACACAATTTGGCTATAGGCCTAATTTACATCAAGACGTAGCAGGACAAAATGACGTGTCTATGAGAACCGTAGCACAAAATAAACCGACTTTCCCTATTAACGAGGCATATACATATTACTATGACAGCGAAAACTATTACGACCCTGACATCTACGTTTTAGAAAACGAGCCTTATGAGTATTACTATAATGATATATCATATTACAATAAAGAGACAGACGAACATCATACAAAAGAAAATCCTAGTGACTCTGATAATGAAAATGAAGTAAAAAAAATTCAATACGAGTTTCGAACCCGCAGAATTCAAATGCAGTTACTCTTTCTCGTATAAAGTCAAATGCAATAGGATTAGATGAAAATACTTCTTTAGTAGTAAATGTCGAGGAAAGAGAAGCTCGACTTCAAGATCACTTACGCGATGAGATTAACCACGTTCCAGAATTAACTGAGAGATGTAATACAGATAACTCTACAACTGTTACCGTAACTGACTCTGAGAGGACAATATCAGTTTCTTCTGAAGACTTAACTGAAATCGAACCTCAAATCCAAAACATTTCCAATCCCAGTTCTAACACTGAAACAGTCCATTCAAATGTAGAATGTGATACTTCTGGAATTCCAATTTTACAAGAAGCTATCGATACTAAGCCCAACCAAATACTAAAATTTTCATGGCTAAAAAAGGAACTTCAGGTTAAAGACTTATCTAGACCAAAAAAAAGAATACTTGAAGTTTTCTTACCCTTGAATAATTTAGAATTAATAAAACAATTCCTCAAATAATATATCCGCCCCAAAATTAAATACTTTATATATTTCGAAAATTCAGATAATAGGAGAGATTTTTCAAAAATTATAATTTCTTTGTTTAAGAAATATACTATAGACATAAAATAATGTACGAAATGCATATTTTTTATTAAAAACGAGACTGAACAAAAAGCAATAGATTTAAGAGTAGATAAAACTATATTTGCGAAAGTATTTGACACAAGAAAGAGTAAGAATAAGCCCCCTAATCAAAAGGCAATTGTTAGAAGAAAAACTTCTCGTACTGTAGTACCCATAACTAATAAAGACAGACAAACTAAAATCCCGCTTAAAAAAATAGAAAGCGACCTCCAAAGGTGTTGCTTAATCGCCCTGGCGATGTCAATTATTATTATATTAGGTCCTTACATATGAAATTAGCGTTTTGTCGTACTGACCACTTTGATCTTAATTATCTGAAATATCTCCTTTTTGGTTAAGAATTCCAAATTCAAATATATAAATTTATTTAGCTGGCACATTTGAGTTTTGAAAACATTCATTTGTTTTTTCTTCATTATTTTTTTCTTTGGCGACGCTTATTACCGCACAATGGAAAACATGAAATATCGGTATATTTAGTTCTACCGTGGCACCAGTGCTGCAGAAACAGCTCGAAGGATTAATGATGTGTACGGCGCTGGTGTCGCAAAATAAAGCACGGTACGTTTTTGGTTTCAACGTTTTCGTTCTGGAAATTTCGACCTTCAGAACCAACCCCGTGGACGGCCGGAGACAAAAGTGGAAAATGAAGAATTAAAGGCTATTGTGGAAGCGGATCCATCACAAAGCACTTCAGAGATAGCTGCAGGCTTCGGGGTAAGTGATAAAACTGTATTAATCCACTTGAAGCAAATCGGGAAACTAAAAAAGTTTGAACGATGGTTACCTCATGAATTGAGTGAATCGAACTTACAAACACGCGTCGACTGCTGTGTTTCTTTGCTCAACCGACACAATAATGAAGGGATTTTAAATCGAATCATTACTTGTGATAAAAAGTGGATACTGTACGATAATCAAAAGTGCTCGTCGCAATGGTGAACCCTGGAAAGCCAGCCAAATCCTGCCCTAAACGAAAATTGACTCAGAAAAAGTTACTTGTGAGTGATTGGTGGACAAGCGCCGGTGTCGTTCACTACAGCTTTCTAAAATCTGGCCAAACGATTACGGTAGATATCTTTTAATATATAGGTTTTTTTTTTTAATATATAGGTAGGTGGGCGAGCATATGGGCCACCTGATGGTAAGTGGTCACCAACGCCCATAGACAATGGCATTGTAAGAAATGTTAACCATCACTTACATTGCCAATGCGCCACCAACCTTGGGAACTAAGATGTTATGTCCCTTGTGCCTGTAATTACACTGGCTCACTCACCCTTCAAACCGGAACACAACAATACAAAGTACTGCTGTTTTGCGGTAAAATATCTGATGAGTGGGTGGTACCTACCCAGACGAGCTTGCACAAAGCTCTACCACCGAGTATTGTCAGCAACTGCAAACCATGAAGGAAGAGCTAGCTGTTAAGCAACCGAGGTTGGTCAATTGCTCTAGGCCACTGCTGCTTCACGACAACGCAAGACCACAGACTGCATAACAAACAACCACTAAGTTAGATGAGCTACAATTGGAATGTCTGCGACATCCACCGTACTCCCCGGACCTTGCTCTAACAGATTACCATTTATTCCGGAATTTGGACAACTTCTTACAGGGAAAAAAATTCAACTCCGATGCGGCAGTCCAAACCGCCTTCAAAGAGTTTATTGATTCTCGCCCCCATGGATTTTTTAGTAAAGGGATCAATGAACTACATATGAGATGGCGAAAGTGCAGAGATAACAACGGTGCATACTTTGATTAATTAAATATTTTTTACAAAAAAAAAAGACTTTATATTCCTCCCGTACAAAACGCCAATTTCATATGTAAGGACCTAATAATATATAGTCCTAGTGATTATACTAAAATTTAATTAATATATAAATAATAGTTATAAAATCGATAACTGGTTACTCAGATTACAACGCGCTACACTGTGATCATTTTATTAATAGCAAACAAAATTTACTTTACAATAAAATTACACTGGTTTCCAAAATGTTAGAATATTCTATTAATAGTTCAGAAATTTTATATGATAGCTCATTAATCATTAACGAACATTAAAAACGTGTAGAACAAATGTTGAAGGACATAGCAACCAAAGAAGAAAATATTATTATTATTAATAACTTCCGTTCAATATACATATAACGCTCAATGAAATGGAAACAGCCTTAGCTTTTAGTACAATTTCTGTGCTACATCAATCTATAATTAATACATCAGAATTGTATTACATATTTACTTCTATAGAAAAATTTCATAGTTTAATGTACCCTGTAATAGAAAGTAATATGATGAAGGTAGAACGAACATTGTCTGTTAAAGTTTATGTAAAAGGAATCCAAATAACATTTATTATGGAAGTCCCTCTTACAGATAATAAAATATATCAATATTATAAAATGTATTCATTAGCTATTTTGGATCAAGTTAAAAATGAAACTTTTATTATTATTCCCGAATATCCCTTCCTTATGGTGAAAGGTTCAAATTATTTACCGGTCGCGTCTC
Organism: Nymphalis polychloros; assembly: GCA_905220585.2. Lineage (NCBI taxonomy): Eukaryota > Metazoa > Arthropoda > Insecta > Lepidoptera > Nymphalidae > Nymphalis > Nymphalis polychloros. Next base: position 12,771,151 of record HG992242.1, read on the forward strand.
CGTGTCAAGAAATCTTATCAAATTAAAAGATTATCAGCGTTATCGCTGATAATTTATAGTACATATGCACTGAACATAAAATCGTACCCTACTCAACGATAACGTGTTAGGAACAATTGATGCAGTTTTACGATAATCGAACACAATGCCATCGACGCGTTGTTCTTATAGAAAAAAATTAAAGCACAGTCTTTCTGCTGCCCGTTGGATAATATATTAAAGAGATAAGGAAGTTATGTCCAACAAGTGTGGAAATTATGTAACAAAAACGTCTATGATTGGAACTTATCTAGTACAAATCGATCCTGGCTGCGAGGTCATCCTTGGTGATCTCCAGTTATTTTATTTTCAACATATATTGGAAAAATTTGAATACAAGGTTACACCAATTATTAACCTACCTGAGATACAGAATAAAAATATATTTATTTCTGCAGATCCAATCGATATTAAAAGAATCAATTTGGATGACATAAAATACTTATCTGCCGCTTTCAAGATAAATAGTTTAAGTGAAAGTGAAATAGAATCTATAACAAAAGTGAGTAGTGTCGGTATAGGGACCCTAATTTTATACTTAATATTAATTGACATATGTTTAATTTCAATTATAAAAAAGTTGAAAGATAACTTTTTAAGTAAGGGTCGAAACCTTCAGAATTCAGATGTCTCTGACGGTTTCGAACTTAAGGGAGGATGAGTTACGTTAGCCCAAAGCATGAAGACAATAGAGGTTAATGCTTAATCAGCAGAATGTAACTTAATGTGTTATTCCATGCTTTGAGATTATATGTCCTGGGAAACGATTTGTTTAAAAAGTAAGATTATTCGATTAGAACATTAACTCTTCTCGGTCGTGTCAATTTAGTTTTAATTAAATATTTTAAAATTAACTTTTTTTTTTTTTTTTAAATATCTGTCTTTCTCCCTTAAACTTGTCTACCTATATGCTTTTTTATTTATAAAATATTATAGAAATATATATAAATCCTCTCTTTCTCGCAGTTCCAAAAAATGGAATTCTTTACCAGCTTACGTATTTCCCTTCTCCTATAACCTGGGTCCCTTGAAACGAGGTGTGAAGAGGCATCTTGCGGGCTGGCAAGGCGGGGGTGGCTAGTGCCTGTGAACATTCTTCCTTACTGTACTGGCCGTCATCGCGTTTGGACTCTACTACCACTTACCATCAGGTGGAGTAGAGTCATTTGCCTTTCCAGCAGATATAAAAAAAGATGTGAGTGTGAATATTTTGCCAAATAAATGGCAAAATATTCACATTCGCAAAATATACGTCTATATTGTAAGAAATATTGGGAACTTGATAGAAATCACGTACTTTGATCTTTTTATACTTGTAATTATATAGCTTAGCGGAAAAAAGAAAGTATTAGTAACATAAACAAATATTTATGCTCAGAAACAGCGTAGAAATGAGACCGTGTACTAACAATAAGTGCAACGGCCGCGCGGGCAACTTAAATACTAAATATTTATAAAATATTTAAATGACAATAATACGTATAATATGATACGTATGATATTTCTCTTATAAAATATGAATCTGTGTGAGTATAAACACTACAACTACCAAGTGACCTCGCCTTGTTTTAATTTTTTTCACCGTGCAACCATTTTAAAATAACATATATTTTGTACGTTTTAAAATGAAATGCATACAAACCGTCCATTTACATCGTGTACGGAAAAAATAGCTTATTACTTTCACGAGAATTCAAGCTGCGAGTTAAAAGTGAAAAGCTTAATATTCATAGCGCAGACTACTCGCGGCATCATGTTTTGTTATTGAAATTAACATGGTTTAAAATTCATACGCACTGCGTAATCCCCGCGAACGTTTCTTTAAACAAACACGAGTAGTTATAATATTCAAGGATTTTTACATAAAATGCCAGCTTCAGCGTTATGGTCGAGAAGTTCATATAGCTATGATCTTTATGGCTTTGTAATAGTGTACAATTTTGTACGATAACACGTTTCACAGAATTGAGATTTTCATAGAAGAGCATTCAGAATTGTCATAACGTATTATTATAATATGGATGACACAAAATTAACAGTATAAGTGTTAATAAATAGCTAAAAATTTACTGATTTAATTTACCTTTCTACCTATTCTAGTGTGAATATTCTAAACATACTTACATAATATTATTTTACTTATCAATCAACCTACGTATTAAAAATATAATTATCTTACACGATTACCATGTGAGAATTATTGCTTAATTTAAAAAAAGAATATCATATACACTAGTGTAAGCACTGCCCTGCTTAAAATCTGATGGCCTACCCTACCCCTCAACTCATGTGGGAGAAACGCGTAAAGGAGTTTTTCCAGCGAAAAAAAGTGATGCATGCCGAGGATTGACACCGCGACCACTTGTTAAAATTTATGAGTTCTAACCACTGGGCCATCTGGGATTACACAATATACATGCCATTTTTTTCTAAATGCAGGCAGACGAAATCATTAATTGCTTTATCCATTGCTTCGCATTGATCAAGAGAATGTCTATCATTGGATATCAAAACTGAATAAAAAATATTGGCAACGATTTGACAGAATAATTAAATAACAATATTCAAGTTGTCACATGCGCTTTTTTTTTTTTTTTTTTTATTGTATGTGTTGGCGGACGAGCATATGGGCCACCTGATGGTAAGTGGTCACCAACGCCCATAGACAATGGCATTGTAAGAAATGTTAACCATCGCTTACATTGCCAATGCGCCACCAACCTTGGGAACTACGATGTTATGTCCCTTGTGCCTGTAATTACCTCAAACCGGAACACAACAATACAAAGTACTGCTGTTTTGCGGTAGAATATCTGATGAGTGGGTGGTACCTACCCAGACGAGCTTGCACAAAGCTCTACCACCGAGTAAAGCTTGATGCCACTTCTATAAAATCGCATTTCGTGTCTACGAAATAACCGTTTACGCTTATAAAATATTTTTACTACCACATAATACCCAACTTTAAATATAAAGAAGGCTCATTAAACCATGATATTTTAAACATAACTCTCGGAGAAAATGTATAAATAGCTCAGTACTAACATTTCCTTAACAACTTCATAACAATATTGTTTAATATATTTACTATTAATTAAATATCGTTCAAGCCAAAATATTTCAAGAAGACCACCACCCATTGCAATGTAATGAATTTTAGTAATTTCTTAAACTGGGTTGTTAAAAACAGTTTTAAAGAACAAATAATTTTGTTTCTTTATTCAATACGTAGACAATTTACTTCTTCTCCTATTCTTTATTTATTTATCAAATAAAATGAGGTATTCCGTGCAATCTTATTGTTGATTTATTGCAATTTGTTTGTAAGTAAATATACTCAAATAGTGTGCCATCAACGAGGTAAAATGAGAGTATGGGCAACACAGGTTGAAAAAATAATTAATGCTTAAGAAAATTCAGTGGGTATATGATTTTTTTTTTCAATTGTAAATTTTATCTGATATACGACTAGTATCTTATATAGTAAGCCTATTTTTTGTTTAAAAATCCTCTAATCAAAGATAGTCTGGCTGAGAGTGCTGAAAGCAATACGAGCGCCTTTGCGCCCTCATTGTACTAAGCACTAATTGTAGGCTGATTTATATAACAATATATCGTTAAGTCGTTGGTCCTGCGCCTGAACTCTTTCCGGTCGTGTCGGATTGCCGTCCCATCGGATTATGAGAGCTAGGGAATAGTGAGTGCACCTGTGTTTGCGCACACACTTGTGCACTATAATATCTCCTGCGCAGTTAGCTAATCTCTCTGGAGGACCTTATATATAGCAATCTTTCTAGATAGAACTTGCGTACAATCAATATTTCTATCCTATTGCATTATAATTGTGGTATATTTTTTTAGTTTTTCATTATATTCAGATGCAGTAATGGAATTCAATTAACATCCATCTAGTCGTTATCAATATCGGTATTGAAATAGCCGAATAGCAAATCGATAAGGAATTCGTATTACGTAATGATAAATTTTGTGCAATAATTAATAATTTAACAACAGTGTTTAACATTTCGCTTTAAGCTTGCTGTAATATATTTACGCTAGTATATATTCTTTAAAAACCAAAAATGTTTCAATTTAATAATACCAATTAAATTTGATAGCTTTAATAATATTCAATATATCACGTGAATTGAAAATAATTGAGTATTCAGTATTCGAGAACATGATCCTGTACAAATTACCTTTTATAACTTGAACGCTTAAAGCGATAATATACGGAATTTATTTGCGCGGGATGTAGCCAATCACTTAAGCTGCTTAATACAATCCAATTCGAAACATTGATTTTATATGCTATTGATGTAGTATTTGCGCTTTTTATGCTGTTAGCAATACAATGATGATGTAGAAGACAAGACAAGAGCAGTGTTGAAAACATGGACGGGATGTTATAGCGAAATTGTTTTGTAATTTGATGATTAAATTGAAATGTAATTTTTGAACGTTATCCAAAAGCGTGGCCACAACAAAAGAAGCGCATCTATCAACAAAATTACTCCATATATATAATTTATCTGACTATATGCGATAAAATATTTTTAGCTATCTTGCTTACAATAAAATTGGAGCTTACATTAAGTTGATCCGAACATAAAAAACAAAATATTCATGTATATATTTGTACCGATTTCAAATAGAAGATGAGACGTTAAGTTTGTTTATCGATTAAACACGGGCAGACATTTCTGATGTTTCTACTACTGCACACAAAGGTTCATTAGATGAGTACTAATGAGCTAATTAGCGTTTAATCATTTAATGAACATTTCATGTTAGAGAAAAACAATTTATTATTTTATTACCATTATAGACTTTATTTATTGACAAGCATTAGTACGTTAAAATAAATCTAAACAACTATTTCCTAAGGTACTTAAATGCCAATAACACAAATGAATTCAATAAGAAGGTAAGAGTCAGTTTTCATATACTTAGCTTTAAATGTCAATAAGATATACTAATGCACTATTAACTGGCTCTAAGAGTGAATTTATTGAAATCTATACTAATGAGCGCTGTTATTAGCTGTATCTGAAACGTATCTGAATGCGGTGGTTAGTTATATAGTAATGCAAATTAAATTAACGTTTAGTTAGTAATTTAATATAATTAATTTATTATTACTTTAGTTCAATTTGTTTCTTTATATTATAATTTTAATTCTTCTCAATGAATAATATATTATACATTTTCAGATGCATCCATAGCGCTATGGCCGGCCCAGAACGTCGCATAGCGATGTAAATGACGCAGGTTCGATCCTTGGGTTATTGTCGTCGTTACTTCTAGCACAAGTTATATGGTTAGATAGGATAAACAGGTATGTATATTAGAAATTTCTTAGATCAGATATTGCTATGATGTCTAAACAATAATTGATTTAGTACTAAGCTCAGCAAACCGCCGTCAGGCATTCGGTAATCTCGGATCGCTTCTATAGTGGACGCATTTTTGTTTTAAAATATACTAATTGCATATACGTCAGAATTTTTAGTCATATAACAAGAATATTTAATGATTTATGAAGAATACACGTGTTGTCTTCAGTAATCTTAATGAGTATTAGGTACTTACATATGAAATTGGCGTTTTGTACGGGAGGAATATAAAGTAATTTTTATTTTTTTTTGTAAAATGTATTTAATTAATCAAAGTATGCATCGTTGTTATCTCTGCACTTTTGCCATCTCATAGGTAGTTCATTGACCCCTTTACTAAAAAAACCAATCAATAAACTCTTTGAAGGCGGTTTAGACTGCCGCATCGGAGTTGAATTTTTTTCCTTGTCAGAAGTTGTCCAAATTCCGGAAAAAATGGTAATCTGTTGGCTCTTCTAATTTAGTGGTTGTTTGTTGTGCAGTGTGTGGTCTTGCGTTGTCGTGAATCAGCAGTGGCCTAGAGCGATTGTTAATTTTTTTTTTTTTTTTTTTAACGCTGGGAAAACGCACCAAAACCCCGTCTTAACGGGAGCGCCACGGGATCGCTTGCGCATGTTACCGTGACGCTCCGACGAAGAGCGATTGACCAACCTCGGTTGCTTAACAGCTAGTTCTTCCTTCATGGTTTGCAGTTGCTGACAATAGATATCTGCCGTAATCGTTTGGCCAGATTTTACAAAGTTGTAGTGAACGACACCGGCGCTAGTCCACCAAACACTCACAAGTAACTTTTTCTGAGTCAATTTTCGTTTAGGGCAGCATTTGGCTGGGTCTCCAGGGTTCAGCCATTGCGACGAGCACTTCTGATTATCGTACAGTATCCACTTTTCATCACAAGTAATGATTCGATTTAAAATCCCTTCATTATTGTGTCGGTTGAGCAAAGAAACACGGCAGTCGACGCGTGTTTGCAAGTTCGATTCAATCAATTCATGAGGTACCCATCGTTCAAGTTTTTTTACTTTCCTGATTTGCTTCAAGTGGATTAATACAGTTTTATCACTTACCCCGAAGCCTGCAGCTATCTCTGAAGTGCTTTGTGATGGATCTGCTTCCACAATAGCCTTTAATTCTTCAATTTCCACTTTGGTCTCCGGCCGTCCACGGGGTTGGTTCTGAAGGTCGAAATTTCCAGAACGAAAACGTTGTAACCAAAAACGTACCGTGCTTTCTTTTGCGACACCAGCACCGTACACATCATTAATCCTTCGAGCTGTTTCTGCAGCATTGGTGCCATGGTAAAACTCATACTCTTAAATATACCGATATTTCATGTTTTCCATTGTGCGGTAACAAGCGACGCCAAAGAAAAAAATAATGAGGAAAAACATCAAATAAATGACTGTTTTTATAACTCAAATGTACCAGCTTAATGAATTTATAAATTTGAATTTGGAATTCTTAACCAAAGAGGATATAATTCAGATCAAAGTGGTCAGTACGACAAAACGCTAATTTCATATCTATGGACCTAATTTGTACAGATATACATACATATTATTCTTTACCGTAATATTTTCTAACTACTAAGAGCAGTATTATAATTACAATTAATAAGCTAATTGAAATTGTTATAATACTGTACTTTGATTAAATTACGATTGTTACAGCTTATCCATAAAAAAAGACATAAAATCTGAAAAATAAATAACTGACTTCGAAAATAACAGAGAATGTACTAAAAAATGAAAATAACTCAATTATGTTCCACATTAAAATGGTTTTATAATCATGTAATACAAAGCTGTTTGAAGTCGGTATTCTCAATAAAATCTCGATTGAACAACAGGTAATAGAATTTAACGTGATCTCACTTGGACTCAAATTTTTCATTTCACGTAGAGATTTTACGTAATTTGGTATAAGACCGATAGTCTTATACGAAATTATATCTATTTTTTATAGTATAGATAGGTGGATGATAATATGGGCCGACCATGGTAAGTGGTCACTAACGTCCATAGGCAGTGGCATTGTACGTCCATAGACAGTGTATTGCAGAGACAAAAGTAGCACCACTGATTACCATCTGTCGATTGATAATAACACCATTACGTCTAACCAGGATGTTGCTAGTATTTTTGAAAAATTATTTGCTGACATTCCAATTTCAACTTCTAAATCACTCAATTCCTTTCCTATCGTTGCTGAATCGTTACTGAATAACAATGTAACTAAATGTAACATTTACTTTAACTTTAACAGTGTAAGTGTTAAAGATATAATAAGAACTTTTAATTCATTAAATGTTAAGAAAACAACCAATCTGTGGGGAATATCTGTTAAGGTGGTGAAGTGAGTTATTGATGTGATTACTCAGTCACCTTATCTTGTTATTATATTTAATAATTGTATTCTTAGTGGCGTATTTCCTGGCCTTATGAAACATAGTAAGGCAATTCCTATTTTTAAATCTGGTAGTACTTCAGACCCCAACAATTATAGATCTATTTCTGTACTATCAACGCTTAATAAGATCTTTGAAAAATTAATGCTTAGTCAGATGTTAGTACATTTTGACACATACAAGTTGCTACACAGTAAGCAATTTGGCTTTACAAGGGGTCGCTCGATAACCGATGCTGGTGTTGAGCTCGTTAAAAATATTTACAGAGCCTGGGAAGAGTTACAGGATGCCTTAGGGATATTTTGTGATTTATCTAAGGCCTTTGACTGTGTTCAACACGAAACGTAGGTCAGGAAACTACGTCACTATGGCATTAGAGATAAAGCACTTAGCCTTCTGAATTCGTATTTGAGCAATCGGATTCAGAGGGTTGATGTAAAAGGAAAGAGATCTCTCGGGGCTCCAGTTGGTGTGGGGGTCCCTCAAGGATCTGTTCTTGGTTCATTTGTCTTCCTCATTTATATAAATGACTTGCCCTTTCTTTTAAATAATAAACATGGGATAGTATTGTTTGCTGATGAAAGTTCCTTAATTTTTAAAATTAAAAGACGCTTATCAATATGACGAGGTAAACAATGCTCTTTCTGAAATTATAATACATTGGTTTTGTGTTAATAATTTACTGTTAAACAGTTAAAAGCCAAAATGTATTAAATACACTATTCCCAACGTGAAAAATATACTATATAGTCCGACTAGTGAATCTAACTTCCACAAGCATTTAACAACTGCAGGTAAAATTATGATTAATTAATTTATAAAATAATTTTTTTATGAAATTAGTGTAAGCATTTCTTATGATATGAATAAGCTCCAAACCTTCTCCTGAAAAGAGGAGAGAGCCGCGAAGAGGCCTTAGCCCAGCAGTGGGACATTCACAGGCTGTTACTGTATTTATTATACTACTACATAAGTAAATTTTTTATTTATATAAAATATTTATGAAGTTTTATTTTAATATGAAAAATGATGCGTCAAAATACTGTAAAACTTTGATCGTAATTTCATTACGTATTGGTTGAAAGTGATTGTTAATTTATGTCCATCATTTGTATTCAAGACACGACTTGTAAAAAGAGCCATCACTAACACATGTACGTTACTTGTATGCACATATATACACACAGTCATTTAAGACTATTTACAGAATACAACGGTCAATAAATTGATGTTTATTAAAATTTAAACATCTATTTATTGTAACATCTATTTATTGTAAGTTGATTGTAAGGTATCAATATCGACCGGCATCTCAATCTATATCTATACATATTTATAATAAATCTGTAACTGGTCGATGTCTGTACATGGAAGATATATGAGTAAAACTTTTATCGGGGGTCTTTATAAACCCAATAGAACCCAAAACAATGATTAATAGAATTTTTGTCTGTTTGTCTATTTGTCCGTTTGTCCGTTTGTCCGTTTGTCCGTTTGTCCGTTTGTCCGTTTGTCCGTTTTTCCGTTTGTCCGTTTGTCCGTTTGTTCGTTTGTCCGTTTGTCCGTTTGTCCGTTTGTCCGTTTTCCGTTTGTCCGTTTGTCCGTTTGTCCGTTTGTCCGTTTGTCCGTTTGTCCGTTTGTCCGTTTTTCCGTTTGTCCGTTTGTCCGTTTGTCCGTTTGTCCGTTTGTCCGTTTGTCCGTTTGTCCGTTTGTCCGTTTGTCCGTTTGTCCGTTTGTCCGTTTGTCCGTTTGTCCGTTTGTCCGTTTGTCCGTTTGTCCGTTTGTCCGTTTGTCCGTTTGTCCGTTTGTCCGTTTGTCCGTTTGTCCGTTTGTCCGTTTGTCCGTTTGTCCGTTTGTCTGTTTGTACGTAGAACATTTATTAAAAAATGGTTATGGTCAAACTGAAAAGAGATTAAATATTACATGTAATATATACTTTTGCTTATGATTTATCCTATATTTTGTCCTATAATTTTTAATATCTTTATTTGTTTATTAAAAGTTTAGTATCACTACTAAAAATCAATAAATTATTATCTGTAGGAAAAGTACGCGCACCTGTTAGTTGTCAAAATCAAAAAGTTTTGTTGACAATTTCGTGTTTTCAGTGGCTTCGTGTGTTGTTTTTGCATAAAAACTAATATTGCATATATATTGTGTGTCATCTTTATGATCTCATCTTATATCTTTCATAACAGTACGCTTTAAGTCTGCGTGTGAGCAAGTCAGTTAACTCAGTGACAATAATTAATATGTAAATAGTATATAGGTGTATAAACAAAGCCTAAAAAACAACTATAACAATAATACATGGTTTTAGAAGTGCTTGCTTTAAACATCAACGTATACCACGTTGATGTTTAAAGCAAACACTTCTTAAAACTTTAAATAGGTATAATTTTTTTGTAAATTCGTGTTTCCTGTCAAAAGTTTTAAAACGGCAGATAAAAATTCAAACGTTTTACCTACCGAAGTTTTTTCTAAACAACGAAATAAATAACAATTTAACGTGGAAAAAATGGCAACCTTATTTGAAGTATATTTATTAGCCACTGGATATATATAAGGAGTATTAGCCACTGGTTATGTATAAGAAGTGTAAATAGAGAAAAATAGCAATTTTGTTACACTTGATTGGTGGAAAAGGTGTCGAAATGTTCAATTCATTCAACATTAAAATGACAGAAATTACTTTAGAAGACCTCATAATGTAACAAGTATTTCGAACCGAGGAAAAATTTAACTATGGCCTGACATGTATTTTTTATGAGAAAACAAAGCAAACACGAAAATATAACCAACTTTATTACGAGTCTACAAAATTTCAGTTTAAAATGCGATTTCGTTGAATTAATTGGTCAGTGATAATTTTACAGCGAATATGTGTTAGAGTAGCTCGCCAAACATATTATTACAACGGTCTGATCTGTCCCTAAAGAAAGCTATAGAGATAGCTAAAATAGTAGTGACCGAATAACAAAATACTCACTGAGACGTCGTCATCACCGTCATCATCTAATGAATATCAAGTGATGAAGGGGGATATTTGGTTCCGCCTGCCAATAATTATGGCTTGAAATCTACCAGGGTTGACATTAAGAGTTAAAGATTTCTCACTCCACTCAAGAATGATATTGAAGTCATTATTCATCCTTGCAATAGCCATAGGAGACAAAATTATAATTAAGTCTACTAAGATAATGACTTTATATATTTAAAAAAAATCAATGATTAAAATAATAATGTATTAATTTATATAATATGAATGTACCAGTCTTCTTAATATTCAATATTTTAGTTTGTTATAAATTTGCTACTGTAGTCATATTCTTACTTGCTTGCCTTTTAATTGTATTTGGTTAAAAATATATATAATATAAATAATATATAAATCATTTATTTATTATGCTTTATTGGTCTTACTCAATGTTATGTGTTATTTTATATACATAATGCTATCTCATATAAGTGTCATCTCATTTTTGTTTGTTAAAAATAATTAATGAACACAACCTACCAGAGCGGTCAAATAACTGCTTTTGAACCTTTAATCAAAATTGTTATATAGGTGCTTTTTTGTATATTATATACTTTTTGTACGCGCACAAGCAGGCGCGATGACGTCACGTTGACCGGCCGGCCGGCCTGCGCCGCCGCCGCCTCCGTCGCGCCCCACCGTGTCTATCTTCCCCCCGCCGGGGCCCGCATTCATTTTGAGAGTGCGACACGAGACGCACGACACACATCATCAGCGAAAGGTATAATAATAAGAATATTTTGATAAACAATCATCTGAAGGCTTTGTTCAACATCGAACCTATAACGCGAGAGTCTTACAAGGCTTTGCGTTATCTTATTGATCAAGTATCTAAAAATTTAAGAGCACTCGGAACGTTAGGCTTACCTACTGAGCAATGGGATGTTTTGGTTATATTTATGATGTCATCTAAATTGGATATCACTACAAATAGAAAATGGGAGGAATACAAAGGTAACCTCTCCGATTTACCTACGTTAATTGAATTTAATACTTTTATTCGTAACCGCGCGGATGTGTTAGAAACCACTCAAGGTACCCGCTCGGATAAGCACACCCATGACTACAAGTCTAACAACAAGTCACAACAATTTTCTAAATCATTAGTCGCTGCTAGTACGGAAGTGTCAAAGCGGGTTGTGTGTAACATATGTAAGAAGGACCACCGTGTATATTTGTGTCCCGTCTTTTTAGAAATGAGTTTGGAGGACAGGCAGCGTGAGGTAAATAAATTAAAATTATGTTCAAACTGTCTTCGCGAAGGGCACAATGCGCACAGGTGCCGTTTAAAGGGTTGTTGTAGGTCATGCAAGGGAAAACATAACAGCTTACTCCATAAAGAAATTGCAGAGGCTTTGACGGCTGCGCCCGTCTCTTTGGCAATAGCCAGCTCGAAAGAAGTGCTACTGTGTACTGCTCTTGTAGATATAGTTAATCCACAGAACAATAACTGTCAAAGGGCTCGAATTTTATTAGATACTGGGAGTCAATCCTGCTTTATGACTACTAATTTCAAATATAAAATGGGTTTGTCTGTAAATCGAGTGAAACCTGTAAACGTGTCGGGTATAAATAATATCGGTTTTGATATATCTGAGCGCTGTTGTGTCCGATTAAAATCTAGAGTATCTTCCTTTACGGCTGAGTTGACATGCCTCGTTGTACCTAGAATTACCGGCAGCGTGCCAAATAACAAAATTGAATTGCAGAATTTGAAGTTACCATTAAACATTGAGCTTGCCGACCCTGCATTTTATCAACCGGCTGATGTTGACATACTTATAGGCGCAGATGTTTTTTGGGATATTATAGGTACACAACAGATCAAGTTAGGTCAAGACAAGCCTACGTTACTAGATTCGAAATTGGGGTGGCTCGTGTCTGGCCCAGTAGGTAAAAATACTTGTAACGATAATGTGATGTGTAATTTTAATCAATTAGATATTTATGAAAGTATGAAAAGATTCTGGGAAGTAGAAGAGTTGCCTTCGACCAAGGGTAACTTATTATCTATAGAAGAACAGTTATGTGAAACTCATTTTGTACATAACACTTCAAGGTTAAGTAATGGTAGATTTTCTGTTAAAATGCCATTTAAAGAATCACCCGAAGATTCTTTAGGTGAATCATTTTACAATGCACGCGGAAGATTCTTGAACCTTGAGAAAAAATTAAATAAAAATTTAAATCTTAAACAAAAATACGCTGAATTTATTAAGGAATATCAGGACTTGGGACATTTGTCATATGTTGATCGACCTTCATTCGGGTTTTATTTACCTCACCATGCGGTAGTACGTGAGGAGAAGGAAACTACAAAGGTCAGAGTCGTGTTCGATGCGTCTGCTAAATCATCTTCTGGAAAGTCACTAAATGATATCCAATTGGTGGGGCCTGTAATTCAGAGCGATTTATTTGCAATTTTATTGCGTTTTCGTATACATAAATTTGTATTAACTGGGGACATTGAGAAAATGTATCGGCAGATAGAAATAGATAACTCTCAACGTCATTTACAGCTTATCTTGTGGCGAGAAGATGAGGAACAGCCTCTCAAAACATTAAAATTAAACACTGTCACTTACGGCACGGCTTCTGCTCCTCATTTGGCCACTAGATGCCTCTTGCAATTGTCTCAGGAATGCAATGATGAAACTATTGCTAATGTAATTAAACGCGATTTTTACATGGACGATCTGAATACAGGTGCAAATAGTGTTGATGAACTTAGAAAAATATACAACGGTGTCACTCAAACTTTAAAGTCTGCATGTTTTCCTTTACGCAAATTTCGCACGAACTGCCCTGATTTATTTGAAAACGAAACTGATGTGTGCGAAGTTCGTGACTGGAACAAACAATCTAGCGTACTTGGACTTAATTGGTCACCCGAATCAGATACGCTTTTCTTTTCTACAGATACACGCTTTTCTTTTATACCGATTGACAATGTGATCACGAAAAGGACAGTTACTTCCATGACCTGCAAGATTTTTGATCCATTGGGTTTATTAGCTGCGAGCATTATAAAGTCAAAAATCTTTCTTCAACAATTGTGGAGTAATAAAATGGATTGGGATCAGCCTCTTCCTAGTGACGAAGCTAGTAAATGGACTATATTTATAGACATGTAATAAAATATACCAATTATGACATTGATCTGCATTGCTTTGTGGACGCATCTCAGCACGCATACGGGGCCACTGTGTACTTGCGAACCGTAGATAGAGAAGGGCAGGTTAATGTACAGCTGTTATGCGCTAAAGCACGAGTTGCGCCATTAAAAACATTGACGATACCACGCCTTGAGCTATGTGGTGCGTTGCTAGGGGCACGATTGTGTGCCAAAGTTATAGAATCACTTACTTGTAATATTCGCAACAAAAAAATATGGACTGATTCTACGATTGTGCTAGGTTGGTTAAACACTCAATCGCGAAATTTAAAAACCTTTGTTTTAAACAGGGTAATCGAAATAAACGATCTTACTAAGGGATTCGCATGGATGCACGTACCTACTGATCAAAATCCTGCTGATCTAGCATCCAGAGGAGTTGACCCGCAGCAGCTTCAGGAGTCTACTTTGTGGTGGCGAGGTCCTTCCTTCTTATTGAAGGAAGAATCTGAGTGGCCTAGTCAAGAGTCCTTTGCAGCTAATAATTTACCAGAGTTAAAAGTATTTACTTATACGAAAGTAGACACTAAAATAAATAACTGTTCACTTGTAGAATTCGAAAAATATTCTCGATATGATAAATTAAAGAGGATCGTAGCTTACGTCTTAAGATTTATAAATAAATGTCGTAAAAACGCTATAAATAGTGATGCTATTGAACCTGAGGAACTGGAGAACTCTTTAATGTTGCTAGTCAAACAGGCTCAGTTAGAATCATTCGCTGATGACCTTTATACTATTGCTAAAAATAAAAACTTGCACCCTAAGTCCAAGTTACTGCCTTTAGATCCATTTATAGATACGCTAGGAATTCTCCGAGTAGGTGGTAGGTTGCAAAATTCAAAATTTGATTTTAATAAAAAGCATCCTATATTGTTGGACGGCAAACATCATTTTTCTAAAATACTCATGAGACATGAACACATTCGTTTACTTCATGCCGGTCCGCAGTTATTACTAGCTGCGGTACGCGAAGAGTTTTGGCCTATCGGGGGCAGAAACTTAGCTCGCAGCGTAACGAGAAAGTGCGTTGTTTGCACGCGTATGCGTGGTCAAGTGATAAAACCAATAATGGGTACTTTACCGTCTGTAAGAGTATCTTCGAGCTTCGCTTTTGATACCTGCGGAATTGATTTCGCTGGACCCTTTTTAATTGCTAGCAGAAAGGGTCGTGGCAGTAATATAACCAAATGTTTCCTTGCACTGTTTGTTTGTCTTCAAACAAAGGCTCTGCACTTAGAAACAGTGAGCTCAATGTCTAGCGATGCTTTTCTTCTTTGCCTACGTAGGTTTGTGTCTCGACGGGGCAGACCTCAAGTAATTTACTGCGATAATGGTACTAATTTTGTGGGTGCAAAGAATGAATTAGGTAGGGTTATTAAAGCCAGCCGTCAGTCCGTGTCCGATTACGCAGGCACTGAAAAGATTAAGTTTGTATTCAGTCCCGCATATGCGCCTCATTTTGGAGGAATCTGGGAGGCCGGTATTAAGTCAGCCAAGAGCCATTTAAAACGTGTAGCAAGCAACGCTTCTCTGACGTTTGAGGAACTAGCGACGCTTTTTACCCAAATAGAAGCAATCCTTAATTCCCGTCCGCTATCTCCTCTTTCGTCAGACCCCACTGATCTATATCCATTGACTCCAGGACACTTTTTGATTGGGCGACCTCTGATGTCGGTACCGTCACAGCCTGTCACCACTAAAAGACCAAACAGATATGAGGTCATTGAGCAGCTGAGACAACACTTTTGGGAGCGTTGGCGCAGGGAGTTCATCGCCGAGCTCCAGCAACGAACGAAATGGCGAACTCGGCAGCGTGACCTTCGAATCGGTGACATGGTTGTCCTGAAAGAAGACCAGTTACCTCCACTACGATGGCGCCTTGGGCGCGTTTCTCGATTGTACACTGGTCCAGATGGCATAAACAGAGTTGCAGATATCTTCACAACAAAAGGAACCATGAGGAGAGCATTCAATAAAATATGCCTTCTCCCAACATCTCCGGATGCCTAAGTAAGAGGAACTGAGAGAAGAGGAGGAAAAGATGTCCTATCCCGGCAATGAGAAAATAATTTGAAAACGTCATTCAACGGGGGCAGTATGTACGCGCACAAGCAGGCCTGCGCCGCCGCCGCCTCCGTCGCGCCCCACCGTGTCTATCTTCCCCCCGCCGGGGCCCGCATTCATTTTGAGAGTGCGACACGAGACGCACGACACACATCATCAGTGTACAATTATTATTACGCATTAAACGTCTATTTAAATTCTATTTTGTTTTGCTGAATCCGGCGCAAACACTTTTTCTATATGAAATGGCCGCTTAAGTAGCTCATTGAGATATGTGTGTCTAGTTCAATACACAACATTTGTTTTAAATCCCCTGAACGAATCATTATCGCAGAGCCTAATAAACCACGGGGGTTAGAAACTTGAAATTTTGGCAGTTGATATATTTTATAATGTAAACACCCACTAAGGTAGGATTTCTGGAAATTCCACCCCTAAAGAGTTGAACGATTGCTTAGAAACCTGTAATTTTTAAAGTTACAAGCATAAAAAATAATATACAAGCTTAATAAATAAAAATGTATTTCAAATCTACCCCCTAAGGGGGTAAAGAATGGGTTGAAAGTTTGTATGGGGATTCCGTAATTTTTGATGTAAGAAGAATGATATTTAATATTAACGCTCCGCATAAGTATTTCGTCGTTTTTAAAAATTCAACTCCAAACGGGAGAAATTGGGGGAAAGCATTAGTATAAAAAAATATATATATAAAATAGGAATTTACTTTTTGTGCTTTTTGATTGAATTAATAAACATATATTTCGAAGTTTTAGAAACATTTATTTTTGTTTTGAAGAGTTGGGTGCGAAATTAAAAATATACAATATCTGATATCAATATCTCCTAGGCAGATATATATTTTTTATACGAACTTCAATATGTTAGTGAAGTTTTGATAAAAAAAACATATTCCATTATTGCCATATGTACCACTTAATTGGTAGTCCCTAAGTTTTACCTCAACCTTACCCTTAAACCCTAAAGAGTTAGTTTTGTTTAATCTAAGTTTGATAAAATAAATAAATATATTCGTACGCTTGCTCATTTACATTAGTAACTATATCTAACGTCGTGGATACATGACCGAGGTATTTAAGCAACAGAATCGTAGACCAGAAGACATGTGCATGCTTCTTACTTTAAAATCACATACCAATCCAAATTTCAAACAATCGTTTATTCTTTACTTATACTTAAGCGCGAGAGAAGCCGCGGGCAGCTGTTAGTATGTAATATGTTCAAGGTGATCATTCAATGGGCCAATTACGGTTGGCCGAACTTAATATCTTCTCATCATATTCTCTCGTCCGACGCGGTAAGTAAAGATATTAATTTCATTTTACTTTCATCTAAGAAATCAAGGTACGGCGTTCACTTAACAAAAGCAATTCCTATTAAAATTTTCATTCTTTTTTTTGGAAATAATATTAAATATAAGTTATATTACAAGACATATCAATTATATTTGTATTGAGTAAGCTCAGTACTTACTGTTAACGCAGGTAATAAGTTTATGTATATACTTAAATAGGTTTTAAAATTGTAGATCTACTAAAAGCTAAAACTTTTATTTATTACTAGATAAGTCACAGATGTAATAGACGATCATTCTCCCGCGACCTTACCCACGTGTGTGTCGGCAGGTTTTTAGGCATAAAAGAGCCAATTTAGTCAATGTCCTTGCTTAATACCAAATTTCATTAAAATCGGTTTAGTGGTTTAGCAGTGACAGCGTAAACGATAGGCAGATAGCAAGAGTTAGGTTCGTATTTATAACATGCATCTTAAAAAGTCATCTACAAGTTTTATTTACATTAAAGACATAAAAATGAACCTAATATTTTTATTTTTTTATTTATTATAAAAAAGATTGTACGTGTACGTTTTTACTGTTATAATGAATTTTTATTTGACTTTGTTTTATATGCACCATAAAGTCTCTGTTTAACATAGGTTGACTGGGAAGAATGCTCTTTCAAGTTGTCTACTTTTGTATAATTTGTGCAAATAAATATTTGTTTTGTTTATTAATTGAATTACGTGCAAATTGAACGTAAGTGTTAATATAACTTATATTAAATATTCCGTTTTGAGTCATTTTATAAATTAAAAGAAATATATTAATTTATTCACATAAATCAAAAGATAACTTTGTACATACGGAATGTCTACTGTTTCCTGTATGAATGTGACGCTTCAAGATTACATCGTAAGTTATCTCTTTTAATTCTTCAAGGGACATAAATATCATGGTGCAGCTTAAATCGAATTCACCGACGCCTGAGAAAAATTTTCTCGAATGTTTTTAATATGAGAGCGCAGTTTAAGACATAAATTATGTATGAAAGCCTGGTGTCTACATCGTGCGAATTCATGGAGAACTTTCCGCTATTTCAAAAGATATTGGTGAACTGATTATAAAGAATTTTTACATATAACTTTTCTTTAGTTTTTTCTAAATTCGTTTGTACTAAAATTTTATATTGTTATATTCGTCCGAATAAAGTCCGATCCGGATCATTTAAAGTGGACTTAAAATGTGAATATCCTCAATTATCAAAGCATTTAAATGGATAAGGATTAATAATATCATGATACATGATATATCAATTCTGTTCGATTCCACCGTATAACTTAATAATTTAAACAAAAACTGTTATTGCTGCGTAACTATAATTATTATCATCGTGGATTTTTTGTGAGCAACCATGAGTACTATTTATATGGGGTTTTCCAATAGGGACGCTTGAACTTTGACAGCTGATTGCGGCCATGTTGTTTGAGTGACAGCTGTCAAATGCAGTGTGTTATATTCATTCCGTCCTCCCAAACCACCATGGCAGGTTACAGTGTCGAGCAGCACGTGCAAATCATAAAATTGTTTTATGAAAATGGGTCTTCAGTTCGAGCAACGTTCCGCGCACTTCGCCCGTTTTACGGTCGCGATGATCGTCCTGCCGAGTCGACTATCCGTCGATTGGTGGACAAATTCGAGTCAACCGGGTCAGTTAACAATCAGCCGGTTCCCGTGCGTCAACGTAACGCGAGATCTGCCGAGAATATCGCCGCTGTGCGCGACAGTGTCCTCGAAAACCCGCGGCAGTCAATTCCGCGTCGCGCACAGGAACTCGGCCTTTCGCAGACGACAACTTGGCGAATTTTGCGTTGTGACTTGAGCCTGCATCCGTACAAGATCCAGCTGACCCAAGAGCTCAAGGTTAATGACCATAGACAGCGCCGTGTGTTCGCTGACTGGGCATTAGAGCAGTTGGAAGTTGACGCCGATTTTGGCAAAAAAATCATCTTCAGCGACGAGGCGCATTTTTGGATGAATGGCTATGTCAACAAGCAAAATTGCCGTATTTGGGACGAGACCAATCCACACGAGGTTCACCAAGTGGCAATGCACCCGCAGAAAGTGACTGTTTGGTGCGGATTTTGGGCCGGAGGCGTGATTGGTCCGTATTTTTTCGAAAACGATAATGGTGTGGCCGTCACCGTCAATGGTGAGCGATACCGGTCGATGATAACCAACTTCTTTTGGCCTGAAATCGAGAATATGGATCTGGACAACATGTGGTTTCAACAGGATGACGCTACGTGCCACACAGCACACGCTACGATGGAAGTTCTGCACGAGCAATTTCTGGACATGGTCATCTCGCGCGGAGACGACGTGAACTGGCCACCGAGATCGTGCGATTTGACCCCGCTGGACTTTTTCTTGTGGGGTTTTCTTAAGTCGCAGGTCTATGCCAACAAGCCGCAAACCACCGATGCCCTCAAAGTCAACATACGCCACGCCATCGATCAAATACAGCCCGATTTGTGCGCCAGAGTCATCGAAAATTGGACCTTTCGTGTGCGCGCCACCAACCGAAGCCGTGGCGGTCATTTGAATGATGTCATATTCCATACATAATGGGGTCAATAGACCTTCCAAATAAAAAAAAAATTTCGCAAATATCTCTCCTACATGTATTTTTTTTTGCATTTCAAAGATCAAGCGCCCTTAATGGAAAACCCTATATATAGAACGCTTTTTATATACCGTCAATAGTTTTCACAGTGCACGCAAAATAATGACTTTTATAGGCAACAATTTGATACCTTGGGTTACATCGTTCCATTTTAGGTAGGGATCTCAAATTTTTTTGAAAATATAATATAATCTTTGTTACTGAGTAAAAATGTAGATTTGTAATGGTGAAAATTTTTTTTATTTAAATCGTAACAAACAAACAAAAAGTCAATTCTTTCCTCATAATAATATTAGTATAGATAATACAAATGCAAATAAAGCAACAATGACTCTAGTGTATACTCTGCATGGTAAATTACTGTCTCTATCTTAGCACAAACTCTACGCCCAACTGGAGATAATAAATAGGAATGATATTAACACCTTGTAAAAAGGCATTGCTCGTTTTCTTTATGAAAAAAAAGTTAAACGAACATTCCACAAAGCGGTTCAAGACATCAAGCATCAGCATAAATTCACCACAGCGCCGAAATTAAAGTAAACAAAAGACAACACGCCAATATATCCTAGTCACAACCTTGATGTTTGGCTCAGTTTTTATCCGTAACTTTTCCATTTTTCGTGTCAAAATATGTATTGCAGGTTCAAAAGTACGTTACGTATAAAAGCATAATGCTTTTCAACTTTGATAAGATATCTTGAAAAATATTCTTGCGATAGCTTTTTATTTATTCAATCAAATACAATTTGTGGGAATCTTTCATAAATATAAATGTTTCATTTTTAATGATACGGGCTTAAAACATTCAACATAAACTTAAATTAAGTAATATATGTGAATATAATTTGGCAGTGTATTTCTAAGAAATAAACTGTAGCGTGAATAAACAAAAACGTAATATTAAATTTTATCAGGATTAAAGGAAAAACCTCGAAAAATGAAATACATAATCTTATTTTCTTATTTCTAATGTATCTTATTTTTTTCATGTAGTACCATTTAATTTGAACAAAATAAACTAACTTCAAAGATAACACAAAGTGTTCGAGAAAATATTTATAATTATCTATACTAATATTATAAATGTGAAAGTAACTCTGTCTCTCTGTTACGCTTTCACGGCTAAACCACTGAAACGATTTTGATGAAATTTGGTACAAAGCAAGCTTGAGTCCTATAGTAGGACATAGGCTTTTAGATTTTATATACCTAAACAGACCACTACCCAACATGCGAGCGACGCCAATGGTAAAAACTAGTATTTCATAAAATCATTTGGGCTTTTAAAACGTAGAATATAATAAAAAAATGCACTTAAATTAATTCGATATGGTATTGCGATTAAGACAAGTACAACAACAATACGATAAAATATTGTGTACTTGATATATTGTAAGCAGCCAAATAAAAATTACTTTTGTAAGAAACTAGAAGCTACCATTATTATTTGATAAATTTCTCTTTAAGAAAGATTTATTTAGGGCTTAATATTTATATAGATATATATAGATATTGTTTTCTACGTTACAATATTATACAAGTTCTATTACTGCGTAATGCGTATTTGGAAGATAACCAAATATCAATATTACGATTGTCCTTGTCTGGTTTGAAATATCCTTATGGTCCGTGAGGTAGCGTTGCATTTTAGGTACCTAGTGATTTTAAGCCGTTTGATTGCCGTCATTTTCAAACGAACTCGTATGACTAATAAGTGAACCAAGCGTCAGCTCACGCCGGTTGAAACATTTTCTCATGAATAGTTCAATTCCCAACTTTCGCACCCTCCCACAGCCAAACCCACTGCTACTTGGGCAGGTTATGGTCGGTTTGCTTATTAGTTATATAAGATCTACTGTCTATGTCAACATCAGCCGGCTTACTATGACTTTTGTAAATGCAACGCTACCTCCCGGACCATTAACTTTGCCTGAGTCTGTAATTCCTGATAAGTACAATGTTAGTGTCTACAAATCCAGAGTAAACAGGTTTCTTCTAGGCAAGCGTGCTGTATCCTAGACAACGTGTCGGTCCTTTACATGAGGTAAGTCAACGGTCTAACGCTGGCCTATAATTGATAAAAAAAATTCCACTGTATTAACACTACCCCAAGGGATATAAAATCGCAAATCTATGTTTACGTCTTGCAGTTAATATGTCTGTGGGCGAAGAAGAACACTTATTACCAGACGACTCTTTGTTCACCTGCCTTATTTGAAAATGATAACCATGTTATCTTAAATTCTTATTAAACATATTTAGAATTAGCACGTTGAAGCGGAAGTGGGCTGGCCATGTCTCCAGACGTATTGATGGCCGATGGAGCTGACACGTGCTAGAGTGGAGACCACGTTTAGGCAAACGTAGTGTAGGACGCCCTGCAGCAAGGTGGACCGACGATTTGAAAAAGGTGGCAGGTACGGGATGGATGCGTGCTGCCCAAGATCGGGATGGTTGGCGTTCTTTGGTGGAGGCTTTCGTCCAGCAGTGGACGGCGAAAGGGAGAAAAAAAAAGCAATATATATATTGCTTTTTTTTGCGTTCACAATATTATGTTCATATTTTCATGTTTTTTTTTTTCACACGATTAATTTTTACTTTAACGTGATTTAAACTCATAATCTCGAGTATAAAGCCATCGCAAAATCTCATTAAAGCAGATATTGTGAAGAAAAAATATAGAAAGTGTACCGGTTTTTCAAACTATTTATTTGTAGGAACTGCTTTGAAATAACACTTAAAGTTTTAATTAAACAGTCAAGTGATAGCGAAAAGAAATTCTTATTTGCATTAAACTTTGTTGTTTTGCTTCCGTCCGCTATCCCAATGTTTTCTCCATGGTCTGTTGGTTTCTTTGCTCTTAACTCAGAACAGATGGCACGGTGGAAGTGGCATTCACAAGGGCTAGCTAAAGTATATTTCCCTGTGCATATGTGCTGAAAATGGCTCTTGCTAGTCGTCCAGTCAGTCAGTCAGTCGTCGTGGGAATTGAACCCAGGACCACCGGGTCTGCGGCCTTATGTCTAGCCACTAGACAACCGAGGTAGTCAAAATATAACAATAAGTGTCACGTAAGTCGGAAAATTTCTCCTATTTGCAACCCATTCTGGCATGCGCTGCAAAAACCGTAAGAGCTACTCGAATATAATGTATAGTGGAAATATATATATCTCTCATATAGTTCTACAAAAAAGTCCGCGACAGCATATATATATCTTTTATGTGTAAGCCATTAACGCTAAAATAGTGAATCGAAAATACAATCAAATATTATATTTATTTCTAAATTGCACATTTTGTATTAACAAATTGATTCTTAACAATAAAATAAAAAACCAAAAGATATCACTTCTGATATTTAAAGTAGATGAACTTTGTCTTTTCCACTATAATATTTGGACAAATATTTTAAAAATCACGACGATGACAAAGTGAGTGCGCAGTACTATGCAGCAGTACACTGCGAGAGTGGTGGTGGTGGCTCATCGCCGGGTATGCGACCCGTATGCAGGCAGACGTCATTGATGGTTGTTCGTTTTGCGATTTTTCAAGGCCCTAGCGATTTGTTAAAGACGGACTATACCTGTATGTAATGTAATAGGTAGGTTTTTGTATTGCCACGCTGAATACCTTCGGTTTGCAGCGGAATGGGTCGGCATGCCCGGTCGGAAGTACCACTCTCTCACTTATTTTTTTTTAGATTTTATTTTATCGGTACGTGAGTCCCGGAGGCGGAAATAAAGAAATAGTTCGATTCGCTTGAAATTTACAATTTGTGTTTCTTGATTGAATCGATATACATATATTTCAAAGTTTTTAGAAATTCCACCCAAATGGGGGCAATTTGTTTATTTTTGTTTTGAAAGTTCGTACATATTCGCTAAAAAACTTCATACACATACTTCTGAGTGCAAATAACAAAATGCTAAACACACAATGTCTTAATATCAATATGTCCTAGGGAGGTGCAAGTAATACTTTTTTTTAAATGGACATGATTATGTTAGTTAAGTTTGTATAACAAAAACATATTCCATTATTATCATGTGTATTCAGTTCCCACAGATTTATTTTAGGATATGCTCGAAGAGAGGTAAATTTCATTCCAAGAATACTACCCATTAGAATATATCATTCGAATTTCAATGTACATATATAGTTCCCTCTAAAAGTTTGCTTCCCCATGATAATCAAAAGTCCCAAGGCCTGTCCTTGAACATGGCGAGCGATAGTGAGAACTGTTATCACATGGACAGTTTTTATGCTGCATGCTCCAGAAATTCTCAATAGAGAATCAAAAAATTATCAATAATAGCTTGAAGTTGGCTGTTTTACGATTCCTGAAATTGATGTATAGCCTTATCTCGCTCTAATCACATTGATGTATAGCCTTATCTCGCTCTAATCACATTGGATTACCGTCCCACCTCACACTATTATGCACTACAATACTGGGCAATCAAGTTGAGACTGTCTGCCTTGGCAGAATTTCGACAATAGCGAATAGAAAGACAATGTTATTATTTATAGACTTATATTATGTGTATAAAATATACGAGGTATCAACATAACGTTTAAAATATAAAACCTTTAATCGTTTAGATTATTTGCGAAAAAGTAAAATTTTAAACTATAAAAAAATTTAAGATATATTTGCTTGTAATATTTTGGCGGTGATAAACATCAGTGATGTAAATTATAATAAAAAAAATCTTAATATCACATTAAAGAATATTAGATAAATCGGAATATTTAATTTATACCCCATATCAACATATAAAACACAAATTGAGACTAAAATATAAGCTTACAAGCATAAAACATGAGAACTAAACCAGGGGAATATATTCGTATAAAATACAAAATCTATGCTAGCATAAGTATATATAAACTAATTCCAACGTTGAAAATGTTTGCATTTAAAAAATAGCTTTGAATAAATCGTTGAGATCATCTGGATTATTTTTAAAATCAAAAACGTCACTAGATTAGCATTCTTTTTCAATTATTTTCAACATTTTTAATCAAAATTTATTTGTACATTTCCATTATTTAAAGGAGACAAAGTAGGCGTTTCTCATTTTATTTTGGCTCAAAGGCTAAATAGACTTGATAGAGTTGCTGGAAATGTAACGGAAGCGCACTAAAAAGAACACAGTGTGGCGGTCGACCATCGGAATTAGTGGTACAAGTTGATAACTTCAGCGTTTCATTTATTTCCAGATTTACTTCGAGTTCCAAGTTAGTTTATGATTTTCAGGTTCATATTAAGTAGGTATCTGTTTATTTATGCACCAGAAACAGATACAAATAAATGTCAAAAAAGAGACCTACGAGTATTAATAAAACGCATGCATATCCCAAGAAAGATTTATTCATGTACACTTAAAAATAAAAGAGTTAAAAATAATAGAAGGAAGACACATACAATTAATCAAAATCAAAATTACAATGTGAGCTGTAATTATTCGTAGATATATCTTCAATTACTTAGCTTCTAATACCTACATTCAAATAATACTCAATATTTGTCCTACTTCAAAAATTGAAGTTTTTCAATAAGAAACGTGAAGTTATATACTATTATTACAATTAAAGAGAAATTAGTAGGAGGACCTCAATAGCATAACCTCTTTTGCTAACTTAACTAAATTGACTCATTATCATCGTTATAGAAAAAATTTACAAAACTCCTAGCTTAGAGGCATTTCATGACACAGGATTGCGTGTAAAACTTGTGTATATGAATTACATTATATTTGTTGTTATTAAAATTGGCACAGACAGTTAAACCGCATAATAGTATGCGACCCATCGCATAGGCAACATTTAGCTAGTCCGCTGGAACGGCTGTTGTAATTTTATCTGCATACAATTCTACCATAACAATAAATGAAGTGTAGAATATTATCATTTATTAATTAAATAAATAAACACATTGAAGAGACGAAATGAGACTGGGTTTTTATACTAATAATAATAAAATTATAATATCCTTGATCTCCACCTATTGGAGATTTTTGTACAAGCTTGGGTTGGTACCAAACACTCATTTATTTTTCTACCGCCAAACATTAACAACAATTGCTGTTGCTGTTTTTTTTTTTTTTTAAAGATAACTAAGCCAAAGACAGGTATATAGGCTTTCCACGTCTGCGGTCTCGAAAAATAAATAAAATAAAATTCGTGGAATTCGTGCACAGCTCTGTTAATAAATCATAACATTTTAAAAATACTCCGTAAAACCGAATACTATTGTACAGAAAAATGAACCTATTTTAAATTCGAATAAAGAATAACATTTTATTCGACATAAAAACACACATATTATCTCGGAGCTCTAAATCCCGCCTATCTCTAGTAGTCGGGACCGAGTTCAAACTGCGCTTGGCACACTTCGTAAAAAGTATCGCTGAATGCAGAGAACTATTTACTAAAATTTATTCTATGTAATGTTTTGCACAGACTCTCGGCGCGGATTGTTCAGTTTAAATATACTTTGTACAGTAATGAAAAGATCTTTTTTTTTTTTTTCGTTGACCATTTCTTGACAAATAAACGACTTCTGTTGTGATAGCGTTACTTAGGTCCGATTGTCCGTTGTTTATTTTCGTACATTGTTTTTATTTGGGCACACGAAGATTTAAATTTATTATTTGTATTTGTTATTTATAGGCGAAGAATTGATTAAAACTTGAGAATTATTAACACATCAAAATGTCATTGACACTTTTTGTTACTTTCTATCGTTGAGCTTACAAAGGCTTAGAAATGAACCTGGATACTGAAAAAATAACTAATTATATGCAAGAAAGATGTATTAAGAAAACCTGAATAATAATATAATACACTTACAGTATGATATCATAATATTAAAAATGACAATATAGGGCTAATGTTAGGTTAATTTACAAATTGCTATTAAAAAATAACTATTAAAAATATATTAAATAGCAACGTTCTAGGCATAAAAACGAGGTAGATTGGGTACCTACGTCATATTCCATGATTAATTAATATTAACCAACTCATTTTGAATGTATATAAGTGATCCCTACGACATGGTTCATATTGACTTTTAATATGGTATAGCACTTCATTGTTTCTCTTAAAAAATAAAATATTTTTATAATCTCACGGCAACAGTAACGGCCCATAAGTATCCCACTTCTATTTATAGCAAAGGCCTTCACTTCTGTTGAGAATAATATTTTGAGTTTATTCCACAACTTTGTTCCAATAGTGGTGTTCTTATATACACGTGGCAGAATTTCATCTCACATATTTAAATTGAGACTAGGATATTGCGTCGGATTCTGTATGTTCTCAACTCTAGGTTATTACGCTTATCCAGAATAAATATTCGAAATGCCATTGCGTTAAAATCAACTTAATTAGCTTAGTCATCATTTTAAAGATAATTTCAAATTCACAGTAATTCGTTTAATAAGATAATTAATTAAAAAGTAATAATTAATTCACAACAAAATATAAAATAAAACATAGATTTAAAAATATCTTTCACAATTATAAAACAGTGAAAGTATATAAAACATTTGCTTCAGACGATCATAACCCTTATTCAAAGTATGTTAGTGTCAAATTGCGGTGCAAGTGTTTTAACTAACTTTTAATATGCAAGTTCGAACTTTTACATTAGCGTACTAAAGCAGAGTCTAGTGCTTAATATTCTCTAAACTTATGTAAAATTAGGAACAAAAGTATCGTCTCTAATGGCTGTCTCATAAATTTAATTTTCGCCACTTGAATTTTTTTGTTCTAACGAATTTTTTATCATAAAACACATTTTCTTTGTATAACTTTGACGTTCTCTAGCTTTAACTTCAAATCATATATTTTGTAATGTTATTATTCTTAAAATACATAATAATGGTTTGTGTTGTTCAGTGACTAATTATTTGACATATTTATCGTAACTAAAATATGTAATGCAAAATTAAATTTACGAAATAATAATATTGTTAGCATACCTGATTAATTACCTATTACGTCATACTGACTGCCTCGTTGGTCTAGCGGCTAGATATAAGGCCGCAGACCCGGTGGTCCTGGGTTCAATTCCCAGGTCGGGCCAATAAATAGTTATTGGGTTTTTCTGTCGGAAAATTCTCAGTAGCAGCCCGGAGTCTGGAAGTTGGAAGTGTGTACACTCCCGTGCCTCGGAAAGCACGTTAAGCCGTTGGTCCTGCGCCTGAACTCTTTCCGGTCGTGTCGGATTGCCGTCCCATCGAATTATGAGAGCTAAGGAAAAGAGAGTGCACTTGTGTTTGCGCACACACTTGTGCATAATATGTCCTGCGCAGTTGGCTTATCTCTCTTGAGATTGGCCGCCGTGGGCGAAATCGTTCTGGAGGACCTTATATACGTCATATAATGATGGCTGTATCTATCGCGACTCCTACTGTCATATGGGAGTGAAACAAATATTTTTTTTTAAATTAGATAACTTTAAATCACAAAATACTTCACGTGGTTTTATGTATTAAATGAAAAAAATAAATTTATTACCTAAATGGTTTTAAATTCAAATCAATTAAAAAATTGTAACCAATATGGTGGAAAGCAAACAATTGATGAAATTATTCTTTCTATTAATATTTTAGAACCGTTTACATAGTTAAATACACTATCTTTGGCGTGAAACTTTACATGATTGAATTTGATTTATTTTTTAACATTTTTATCAATTTTAAATGACATTAAATTAATCAATCATTAATTAACTAAAATAATATCTGTATTTGCATTTATTTTAGTCTTTTTTTAATTCTGGGATTTACAAGACATCTTTAAAATTCCCGTTGTTTTTTTAACACATCATTAATGTCATTTCTATCGCATTATTTTTCTTAATACAACCGAAAGGAGAAAAAGCTTATATCTCAAATACAAATAAATAACTAACTTCTCATATAAAAGAAATATATTGAATAAAAATGTGATTTCGGCACGAAGAACTTTGTCGCAAGGGTGAAGTGTCTTTTCATCTCAGACCCATCAAACATCAGAGAAACCAGCTTCAAACAAGGACGTTATGAAATTTGTTGGCAAAATTTATTTTTATGACGTAAACATATACGCCATACCAAATATTACATAATATATTACTAATAAAATCAATTCCTAATATATAATTAACAAGTAAAGTGTAAGTCGAACTCGGGTGTTCATACCATTACGATAGAAAATAAGAAGAAAAATCTTACGTGTTCTGGAGTGGAGACCACGTCTCGGCAAACGTACCGTAGGACGCCCTGGGCTAGATCGAGTGACGATTACGCTAAGTGGCTTGCAGCGGATGGATATTGAGAGCTGAAGATCGAGCTCAGTGGCGTGCCATTGGAGAGGCCTATGTCCAACAGTGGATGACGAAAGGTTGATGATGATGATGATGAGTGCTCAAGAAAGGATAGATAGACTTCGTGTAAGAACACGTCTAGGTGCAACTTGAATGCGAATGCAGGTGCAAAAATTTAAACATATAAATCATAATAAACGATAAAAATCACCAAATTGTTATTTTATTTAATAAAACTGATCAACATAATATATCAAAGCAAATGAATAAAAAGAATCATTATGCAAATATAATTTAATATTGTATCTTATAAGTCTAGTTAAACGCTGTTCAGTCCATATATACCATTTTTAAACATCTAATATCTGTTCACGTCGATACAAAGTGAACATAACCTTTTGAACTCTTTTTCATCGTAGGCAACCCGATTCATCTTATTGTTTCACGTTGATATTACATTATATTTTGTGTATAATGAGTTGCGTAACATGATTATATTCAATCAAATGATTTTTAGGGTTCCGTACCCCAAAAGAAAAAACGGTACCCTTATAGGATCACTTTGTTGTCCGTCCGTCCGTGTGTCTGTCTGTCAAGACCCTTTATCTCGGGAACTCGTGGAGGTATCGAGTTGAAATTAAAACGATATACTCAGGTCTACAGTCTCTTGAAACTGTAAAAAAATCAAACTTCTAAGTTAACATAAAAAAAGATACGGCCGTTTATGCCACAAAAAACGTATATTTCGACTCTCTCAAGGGAATCATCATTTATAGGGTATTTTCCGTTGACCTAGAACTATGAAACTTGGCAAGAAATACCGTCTTGTACTACAAGTATAGGGAAAAATCTGAAAACCATACATTTGTAATTAAATAATAAGAAAACAGGGTCTTTATGCAAGTTACGGAGGCCCACATTTTAAATTGAGTTAACCGTGTCATGTGAGGTATCGTATGAAAAGGCTTCATTGGCTCAAGCTTAAACAGATTTTTGAAAAATGAAAAAAAAAAGCCTTTCCGTTTTGTTATGTATGTAGTACCTAACAGTCTGCACTGCTATACGTACCTGCTTTTTTAATTTAATTTTTTGTTTAAAGATGACCCTAAATACCTATAAATTTGTACGGAACCCTCGGTGGGCGAGTCGCACTTGCACTTGGCCGGTTTTTATATAATAATTTAAAGACTCCAGATTTTTTACTTAGCTTCGATTTAATCTGTATAAAAATATACTATTTCAATGATTTCAGATATAAATTCGTGAGGGTAACCATATGTAAATGGAATTTCTAAAAATATTTTATAATTAATTTTAGGAGTAGTTTTGTTATATACAGTTGAATTTAAACTACTATCGTTTAGTTGATTTGGATAAAATAGACCATGATCGACGACAGAGAGACGCGAGAATGATTGAATAAGGAATTTTATTTTAATCAGATCGCGAAACCTAATCGAACAAAATCCGTATTGTTATAAACTGCAAAAGATTTAATGCAAGAGAAATTTTACGCAAAATGCCGCAATGCTTTTTCCCACCATTATTGAAGAAATCCTTCATTGGTCTATGAGCTAATAGACGCTTACTTTTAAATAGTTTCCACCCGCGGCTTCACTGCCTTTAGTTTTAAGAAACCTTATATTAAGACGTGAATGCGGAACAAACTGCACTGTATTTTAGACACACTAAATATTATCCTTATATTAAGCATTTGTCATTTGTTACAGAAACGCTTATATTCAATAATTTAAGGAAATTTAAACAAAGGCTACACGCGGTGTCATTTGTAATCAATGTGTTTCAAGTACGAGACGTGAAATTAAGGTCGTAATACAAACTTGTAACGAAAATAATACATTTCATTATGTAAATAGATTCAGTTTCTGTCTAAGGCGTTTTAATCAGATATGCTTAGCCAAATATATCAGGTTAAGTTAAGTTGAAAATTAAGGGAAATCTTAAGATTTTAGTTTCGGACAGTTATTGATGAATCTTATTAACTGTTAGAAAGTTACTTTGAGACACTATATTCTGTATGATATAGTCTAACTATTTGTGATATCTATGTCAATTCTACATCTGTTATTACGCTTTTGTAATTGTATTCCAATTAATGCAAATTATTTATTGTCAAATCATTTAGATATATTTTACTAATCAAAGGTTACATATGTTGAATAAATTTTATGCTATTCTACCGCTAAACAGCAATGCGTAGGTATTGCTGTTTCGGTTTGAATGTCAGTGAACCTAGCATCTAGGTTATCTAGTAGTTCTCTCTAGTTTGTAGCGCATTGGTGATGTAAGGAATGATTAATATTTTTATCCAGTTAGCCTTTACATAAAAGAACTAGCTAGATTCAGACTTCGTACGGATAAATATATTGATTTTATCTCGTGCTAGTCTTTGACTTAAGGTATTTCTTATACACAAATGACGAGTTAATATTGCACCAATAATCATATTTAATTAATCTTTTAACGTGTGTAATAATTACAGTCTGGTTACAGTGTTATACATTTTAACAAAATTTAGGTCAGTGAACACGGAACAAAGGGGGAAAAATGCAGCAATGTATATCCGATATCGCAGTTTCTTGACGATTAGGCGAACAAATGAAGCAATCCGTGCTTATTGTGCGGAGGTGAATAACTTATAGAGTGCTGATGATCGACGACAGACGCACGTGCTTTCAATAATAACCGAAATGTATTTATACAGGAGACGCAAAAAACAGCAAGTTTTTTAATCGAATACGCTAACACATTTTTACTATATATATTCCTTCCATTGATAATTTATTATATAGATAAGATTATCATTGAATTGAACGATATTCATTATATTATTGCATTCGTAATTCGATATTGTATATATAATGTAACATAGAATGGATAATAATATTCCGAAATTCAAGTATTTCGTCCGAAAAATATAGTCAAATTTATTGATTAAGAATATAAGTCAAAATTGTTTGTACAGTAAATAACTTTGATAATATAGCATTGTACTATGTCGTGCACATAAGTTAGGTGTCGGGTGCACGTAAGACAGTAATATGAAAAAAATTGTCATGTTCGAGGCGGGATTAATTTTGAGGTCCTGAGCCAGGCTGGTGTACAACTAATACTGATAACGATATTAATCTATATATCGCGATGCGTGAATGGAAAATTAAACTGATAAAATACAGGAAAAAATCTTATATGTTTCGACATTATTTTTAATAATTTCGTTATTGATTAATCGCGTACCAAACGATGAATACTGCGTTAACAATTTTCAATTTTTATTAATGTTTGGAATTTTTACATCAATTATTCTGCTTGCTATACATTTTTAATATTATTTTACGTCCTTATGGTCTAAGATAATGTAAATAATATTAAGGTATTCCTCCTTATTTATGATTCTAGCGCTTGAAATACACGTAAACCTCTGAAAGGCTCAAATACGACTCTACCCAAGAGAGATAATAAAGGCAGTGTCGATAAAATTTTAACAGCATAATAAACACACTTTTTCAAGTCATTATGTACCTTATAACATTTACGCATATTTTTTAGGCATTTCATTTCTAAAAATAGTATTTCTACAATATTTTTACTCGAACGATGTATTAGGGGTATAAAGTTGGAAATTATTTCTTATATGACTCAAGGCACGAGGTGAAGAAAATATGTTTACGAACATACAAACACAAACATTCGTTTGAAAAAAATAGAATACTAAAGACGAAGTACATGCCTATTAGAATAAATTCCAAATATAAATTAAATTTTCATTCCATATATATTCAAGACAGTATACGAAAATCGAACATTATCTTATTCTTAAAACTACCGTGTCAAAAACCTTATTGTTAGCGTTTAAGTTTAATTTTTAAAGTTATAAGGAAGACGTATGATCAAGTCGAGCGACGGAGGCGAAGTGAAGTGATTCTGCTGTTTGCCGAGCTTTTTTATACACTCGACCATGTTGATTACTCCGGTGGGGAATAGACCGCTAACATTATAAAATATTTCATGAGTGTTAACGTGGTAACGGTATGTTCATCAATAGAACTCATGTGCAAGCATTGATCATGGAGGTCGACTAATAATAAGAATCCTTGTTATAATGAAACACTTTAACTTGGTATTAATCTATAAATATGGTTGTCGGTCGCTTGCCTGTTAATTAACTACAATCGAGTACATTTCGTTTTATGCGCCATTTAATTCAGTTTGAAGCTTACTGGTGCATAACGTAACACATTTTCGGGTTTGATTATGTAAATTTCCTTCTTATAGAAAGGTTTCAAGCAAATGCTAATAGCACCCATCACGCCAAATTACACAAGTCGTGGTGTGGAGCCAACCTTGGTGCAATACGTAAGTCATAGCAGACTTTAGAACGATAATTGAATAAGGAAATAAAGTTTCATGTCTGTGATGTTGACCGTTAAGAAGTATCCTCGTCTGCCAATCTAGATCAGGTCATACTTATTAAAAAAGTGCTCTGTTATCGGACTGAGCCAACGTATAAAATTTCAACTCTGTTGTATAATAAATTAAAGCTTGTAAAAACAGTTTATAAATAAAATATTATAAAGTCAATAGCAAAGCCGAGCTACATTATATTTTAATTAATTAACTAAAACCTACGTAATTTTATTTGGTTTGAATAATTTAATTAATTTTTCAATATTATTCATGATAACAAATTATATAAGTGTTTTATTATTACAAGGATTCTTATTAGTGGTTGCCGCTCCGCGCCGTAGTAGAGGCACCGCCATGATCAATGCTTGCACCTGCGTTCTATTGATACCGTTACCACGTTAACACTCATAGAATATTTTATTTAACTGTACCCATGCTTTATAATTTCTTTAACATTAATTAAAAAACATCTCATATTTGCTTATATTAGGTCCTTACATATGAAATTAGCGTTTTGTCGTACTGACCACTTTGATCTGAATTATATCATCTTTGGTTAAGAATTCCAAATTCAAATTTATAAATTCATTTAGCTGGTAAATTTGAGTTTTGAAAACATTCATTTGTTTTTTCCTCATTTTTTTTTCTTTGGCGTCGCTTATTACTGCACAATTGAAAACATGAAATATCGGTATATTTACGAGTACGAGTTCTACCGTGGCACCAGTGCTGCAGAAACAGCTCGAAGGATTAATGAGGTGTACGGCGCTGGTGTCGCAAAATAAAACACGGTACGTTGGTTTCAACGTTTTCGTTCTGGAAATTTCGACCTTCAGAACCAACCTCGTGGACGGCCGGAGGCCAAAGTGGAAAATGAAAAATTAAAGGCTAGGCAATTGTGGAAGCGGATCCATCACAAAGCACTTCAGAGATAGCTGCAGGCTTTGGGGTAAGTGATAAAACTGTATTAATCCACTTGAAGCAAATCGGGAAAGTAAAAAAACTTGAACGATGGGTACCTCATGAATTGAGTGAATCGAACTTGCAAACACGCGTCGACTGATGTGTTACTTTGCTCAACCGACACAATAATAAAGGGATTTTAAATCGAATCATTACTTGTGATGAAAAGTGGATACTGTACGATAATTGGAAGCGCTTGTCGCAATGGCTGAACCCTGGAGACCCAGTCAAATCCTGCTCTAAACGAAAATTGACTCAGAAAAAGTTACTTGTGAGTGTTTGGTGGACTAGCGCCGGTGTCGTTCACTACAGCTTTCTAAATTCTGGCCAAACGATTACGGCAAATATCTATTGTCAGCAACTGTAAACCATGAAGGAAGAACTAGCTGCTAAACAACCGAGATTGGTCAATCGCTCAAGGCCACTGCTGCTTCACGACAACGCAAGACCACACACTGCAACAAACAACCACTAAGTTAGATGAGCTACAATTGGAATGTCTGTGACATCCACCGTACTCCCCGGACCTTGCTCCAACAGATTACCGTTTTTTCCGGAATTTGGACAACTTCTGACAAGGAAAAAAAATCAACTCCGATGCGACAGACCAAATCACCTTCAAAGAAAGAATTAATTGTGTCTCGCCCCCATGGTTTTTTTAGTAAAGGGATCAATGAACTAACTATTAGATGGCAAAAGTGACTTATTAAATATATTTTACAAAAAAAAAATTGACTTCATATGTAAGGACCTAATATTAACTTATACATATATACCTACAACAAATTAACTACATTTCAGGTAATTTTTTTTGTTCTAAGCGAAACCCTAACGTGTAACTTGACCACCAAAATAAGCATTCTGAAATTGGTTTGGCGTAAGATAGACAGACACAAATGTGTGACAAATATGTGTGAAGACTTTCGATTCGAATCAATCAACAACAATCCAAGTGATATTATGTTCGCTAATATCTAGCTAGCTACCGGGTTCTAACATACGCAATTAAACATGCAGAATTAATTCTAAGTAAGGCGTTATTCAAACAAATTAAAATATGCTTTTTCATAAAAGCCCCTTACTTAGCATTACGAACTGTTAAAATTTATTTATATATATATATAAATTAAAATAATATACATACATTATTTTTATTATATATATATAATAAAAATCATTAGTTTCATTAAATACATTACTCTTTTACAGCATTAGTACAGAAAATTTTTCACCATGATTTGTCTCTTTTTTGCCATCAGTGTTTTTTTTTTTTTTTTTTATTGTATAGGTAGGCGGACGAGCATATGGGCCACCTGATGGTAAGTGGTCCCCATCGCCCATAGACATTGGCACTGCAAGAAATGTTAACCATCGCTTACATCACCAATGCGCCACCAACCTTGGGAACCAAGATGTTATGTCCCTTGTGCCTGTAATTACATCCGTGTTAAAGCATTTGAAGAAAACAAAATATAGCGTTAATACATATCCACTATACGATATAATGAGCAAGTGGCTATTGTTTATTTTTAAATAACACGAAGTAATATTATATTGTTATTTGAAATGCATGTTGCAAAAATAGATCGCAATCGATACAATAGTATTTATGAAATTATTTTTTAGTGCAATTTTTACAAAGAATATACTTTAATTGGATAACATAACTAGATACTAATTATATTTATTTAATTTAGCTTTAAAATCGAGTTACAATAGTAATCTAACAAGACTGTCTGCAACTATTGAAAATGCGCTCGGTATTTGTTGCATCGAATCTGAGTAAGCTCCTATTTTTATTTACAGGTCATTGATTTGAAGAATCATATTTTGTATCTTCATAATATCAATATATAAATATTACATTTAAAAAACAACTATTTTAAACAATTAATTCGGGTGAAACTGTGCGTCTGAAGTGTTTTTATTTAACCATCAATAAATTACGTAAGCGAAAATAGCGAAATAAGTCGGGTCTCAGCGACTTGGATCATTGGTTACAACACATTATTCTAAAACGATAATTGCGGATTCATATTCAGTCAAGCACCAATACATTTTCATGTGCTTAATTAGAGCTTATGATAATTATTTAACTCGACAGTGAATGAAAATACCTGCGTGATGAAATTTTTCCACACGTATATCTTCCAACCCACATTCGAACAGCGTGATAGAATAATCTCTAAATCTTCTTCTCCAAAATTTGAATTTTTTGGTCGTCCTGACATTTAATCTAAAAACTTTCATTTCCGTAGCCTTTTAATCCGATATACCACTATCGCAATTCACCAGTAACCAGTAACAGCCTGTGAACGTCCCACTTCGGGTTAAGGCCTCCTCTCCTTTTTTGAGGAGAAGGTTTTAGGGCTTATTCCACCGCGCTGCTCCAATGCGGGTTTGTGGAATACACATGAGTCAGAATTTCAGTGAAATTCAACACATGCAGGTTTCCTCACGAGGTTTTCCTTTACCGTCAAGCACGAGATGAATTACAATCACACATTAAGCACATGAAATTCAGTGGTGCCTGCCCGGGTTTGAACCCACGATCATCGGTTAAGATTTACGCGTTCTTACCAAAGGACCATCTCGGCTTATTATATCACATACCATTCATTATATACCAATTTTCCAGACCAAAATACAGCGAAACAATACACAGATTCTTGGTAAATGAATAACTGATGGTAAACTCAACTCAAGTTTAAAAACATTAATCTGACTTAAAATGTTCTCAAGCACCATAATTAACTACTGTAACTTCTATCAAATTACTCATTAAATCGTTGAAGTAATTTTATATTACTAAGCTAAAGCCGTTTAGTATGCAAGTTATAAAACTGCCATAAAAGACGAAGCAACAAGATAATCGGCGTCATATAACGACATCTAAGATCAGAGTATAAATGACAAGAAGGAAGCTATATTACTTTTATAGATTGAGTACACAGTAAATGGAATATGTCGCAAACGCAAATGTAAGAAAAACAAGAAATAAAAACAAAATGTGTCCGTATTATTTTACTTTGGAAGTATACTTTTCGCTATTAAAACGGAGCCGATATGGCTCAATGATAAGAACATGTTAATCTTAACCGAATATAACGGATTTAAACAGAGCGAGCAGTTGTGATTTTTCATTTGATTAATTTGTATTAATCTAGTGCTCGACGATGACAGAAAACATAGTGACGTGACGTATGTCGGATGAAAATATGCCACATTTGTAGCCAATCCACATTTGAGCAGTGTGGTGAAAAAAGCTCCAACCCTTCTCTTTAAACGGACAGAAGGTCTTTGACTAGCAATTGGCGTTTATAGTCTTTTAGTTTATATTTAGTTTACTAAAACGGTACACGTATTTGATTCTTATTAATAAACAGTATACTAGATCTGATAGGTCGCGATTATCAATACCTTTAATGTTCTCTTACTCAGTACTTATTATTCCGTAAAACGATAAACATTTATTGTTGTGTTCACGGTTTGAAGGGTGCGTGGGCCAATGTACAAAATACATAAACGGACGGCGTAAGAAGTTGTTTTGACATTTACATACACTTTTTAATAATAAAGATATTATACTATAGTATATCGTTATATAACATGAGTTAAAATAGACGCGCATAATAGCCCGTGTACGTGAGCATGCGTGACTATGATTCTACAAAGTACTGATGCTTTAATTGGTGTAGGCTTCGAATAATTATTGCTGTATATTCTTCATTGTATATTTTATTAATTATCTGCTCTTATGTATACGCACCGTGTTATTGAAAACTTCATGAAAAGTGAACACTTAAATATCACAATTCATATGGTTACATTAAATGATACCATAATAATTAATAATATACCACCCATTATCAGATGTATAAAGGTATTAAAATGAATTTTTAACATTGTAATGAGACGAAGTAGGTCATAGCTAAAGGGGTTAATGAATTATAAAAATGAAATGTAAGCATATATCCATGCGTGGTGCTACTTCGTTCGATGGTTAATCATTAAACATTGTCGCACAATTACTTGCGTAAAAATTATGCGAGCATACTCATAAATGCATTTCATCAGTTATCCGACAGCCCTAAACCGAAACAAAATAGATATAACAAACATATAGTCCAAGATCCCAGGCCCCCCAGACATTACTTATTTTCTGATGGACAAAATATGTACAATAGTGTTGTAATAGTGTGTACATACACATAATCGCTAGCTTGGGCCGACGGCCACAGGTACGGAAAAATTCTGCTAACTTTACTTACAGTCTGACGACTGATTCTTACGTATGTAAAAGAAAATATTGTAAACAATTTGAAATGAATACTACCTTCTGTCGGTGGTTTTAATTGCCAGACAATTTAAATATCGGAAAAAAATTACTCAACTTTACTTGGTAAGTCTGACACTTGATTTTTTATCTATGATAGTTAGGGGCCTGGGATCTTACTCGAATATGGACCTTCAAACACAACATTTCTTAATTCAAGTAGGCTCTTAAACGCAATTTTGTATCGTTTATTATGTTGAAGTATGCATTATGTAACCACCGATTTTATATGTAGAACCGATAAGAAACTCAGTCGTTACTCTTTTACATCATTTGACATAGTAAATTTATTTATTTATCCTCCAAAAATATCAATGAAATTTCCATGCATTCTTAGCGTCTACATATAGTATAGAATTTAATTTTTCATCAAAAATATTACACCCCGTCTTATTGCCTCTACTGGTGACAGGAGGGCTGGTTCATTTTTCGCCCAGAGAATCGGAAATGCGATTTAAAAGGGATATGCTGCTAGCATTCTTGCCACCATTCCACGCGGTCACGATTTGTATAGTAAATATTTTTAATTTTTATTTGTATTTATTTAAGGTTTTAATGTAAATAAATGTATAAATAAATATTTAAAAAAAATTAAGTAATAAGTCTTATTAATCAATGCTTTTTTTCTTATGATTTAATTTATTAATAGACGAACGTTTGATGGCTAATGATGATGTGGTCAAGGATGACACACATTTACACAATTACTACATGTTTCAAGTAAACGCGTGTCAAATTTCCTGAAATTCAATTAAGCATGTAATCAAATTAAAACTAAATTGGCCGCATTCCAACGGTTAGAACTAATGTCATTGTAATGCGGTTGAACATAACAATTAACTCATGACGATATACAACTTTTGTATTTAATTTAAAACACGTAATAGGACTAAAATATATTTTAAACGATACAATCAAAATAAAATTTTTGTTTTTTTTTTTTATTAATACGTTAGCAAATGGTTCACTCGATAGTGATCACCACCTAGTAACTAGTAGACATAGACACTGTAAGAAATATCACTAAAATCGCCAATGCGCCACCAACGTTGGGAAATAATATTTCATATTCCGTGTGCCTATAGTAACACTGGCTCACTCACCCTTACAACACAACAGTACTAATTATTGCTGTTGGGCGGAAGAGTATGTACAGAATATCAATAGAATATCAAAAGATTACTAAATTAAAGTAAAAATATATGTTTAATTAAAAATTAAGGTAATTAATGAAAATCGAATGTGTCCATGCGTTCACGCATATATGTATGTTTATGTGTTAACACATGTTCGTCTGTATTGATGTGTGTCGACATTTTGAAACTAACATACAAGCTTACGAACATTATAAAATATTCACATCATCATAGTCATCAACATTTTAATCCACTGTGTGTTGAAAAAACTATTCAGAATGAGGAAAACAATATATATTTAACTAGCGGTTCCCTCGCGGCTTTGCCCGCGACATAATTAAAAATAATAAAATATATAAATATAATTATGGTCTATTTTAGCTGTAAAAACAGTACATTTTAAGCATATCAAACCATTTTTTTATACTAATGACGTGTCTAACCCATTTCTCCAGTTTGGGG
The DNA here is from genome assembly GCA_905220585.2 of Nymphalis polychloros. Classification (NCBI taxonomy): domain Eukaryota; kingdom Metazoa; phylum Arthropoda; class Insecta; order Lepidoptera; family Nymphalidae; genus Nymphalis; species Nymphalis polychloros. Next base: position 12,811,899 of record HG992242.1, read on the forward strand.
TTGAATTTTCAAAAATGACAAAATACGTATGCTTTTATTTTTGCTCAGAAGCTTTAAAATTTTCGAAAACCCTGAAATTCGTATTTATTCATTTCTAACCAGAGGCTTGTATATAAAATTTCATGCTTCTTACATCAAAAATGACGGACCCACCATACAAACTTTCAACCCCTATTTCACCCTCTTGGGGGGTAGATTTTCGGAAACCCTGACATACGTATTTCTTTATTTCCTACCAGGGGTTTGTATATAAAATTTCATGCTTCTTACTTCAAAAATGACGGAGTCGCCATGCATACTTTCAACCCCTATGTCACCCTGTTGGAGGGTAAATTTTCAAAAATCTTGAATTACATGTTTATTTATTTCTAACCAATAGCTTGTATATCAAATTTCATGATTCTTACATCAAAAATGACCAACTCCCCATATAAACTTTCAACCCCTATTTCACCCTCTTAGGTGGTGAATTTTGGAAAACTCTGATTTGCGTACTTATTAATTTCCAACCAGAAGCTTATATACGAAATATCATGATTCTAACTTTAAAAATGACGGATTTCCATACAACGGTTCATCCCTTATTTCACCTCCTTAGGGGTGGAATTTCCAAAAATCCTACTTTCTTAGTACGCGTTTTCACCATAAAATGCATCAACTGTCAAAATTTCAAGTCTCTAACCCCAGTGGTTTAGGCTCTGCGTTGATGAGTCAGTCAGGACAAGTCTTTATATATATATATATAGATAATAAGAGAATTCAAATTTGGACCGAGTGTTTCACGATAAAGCAATTTTGATGGTTCGCTGCACTAAAATTTTCATTCGAAGAATATTAAAATTGGAAGGGAATATCATTTCTTTATTCCTCAAGCGTCGCCTTCGTATTGCTCGTGTCCTGTGATAAATATTTTATTTGTTTCTATAAACTATAACATATTTTATCATCAAAAATAAAAATGCGATAGTAGCAAGTAAAGTAGTAAAATGTGAGGTCGTCATATTGACATAATATTTGTTCATTCTTGTATTCTAGGCCATATTTATACTTCGTATCCGTTTCTTGTATATACATTACATTGGTTAAAATTTCTTACAGTTTCAGTTTATATGACATATGTTTTTCAAGAAATAATAAAACTTACACCTATCTGCACGTTATATACGTTAATAAGACTCACATAGATAAAGTAGAAGTTACTTGAATATGAAAGGCCGTAAGGTTAGTTAACTCACTACAAATCTTAGAGTACAACTATTTCCTCTCAGTCCAAGATGTGAAAAATTACCAGTCTTCTATACAAGCCACATTTCTTATTTACAAATGCTCCTGTGTATGTTAAGGTCGTGTCGGCCACTCTTCACTCTATTTTACTGCTGAGGCTAAGCTCAAGCACCCGGAAAACTATTAATACTAGTTCATCCATTTTCTTTATTTGTTCTTGTGTTGAGCTAATAATATTATAAAAACAATATATAAATTATTTTATTTCTTTGAAATTCGTTTATCGTTATGGAGATTTTCATTTCTCGAGAGGATTTTTTATTGTAAGCCATGTTTAATGTGTTAGTTAAGTTAAAATTAAATACATAAGGTAAGTAATTACATCACACGTGTTCCCCCCCTCTTATGACCTGGGTTCCTTCAAACGAGGTGTGAAGAGGCATCTTGCGGGCCGGCAAGGCGGGAGCGGCTAGTACAGATCATTCTTCCCGACTGTACTAGCCGTCGTCGCGTTTCGACTCTACTACCACTTACCATCAGGTAGAGTAGAGTCCTCCGAGGAAATATAAAAAAAATCTCTTGTGGAAAAGTGTCACTTTCAGAAGGACTCAAAATAACGAAACAAAAATCGAATCTTCGTGTTGGGAAGAATTTTATATAAATACCGTTTTTACATGATAACACACTTTCATTGTAAAAACTTCACTGATCAGTAACTGTGTTATTAATACAGTTACAAATACAAATTTGAAATTTTACTCAGAAATCTCTTACGAAACGTAGGAGCCCAATATGAAAACTTTTTTAAATTCATCTCCTAAGGGGGTTAGATAAGGGATAAAAGCTTGTATATGTATAAAAATATATAAAAGCATTTTCGTGTCCTTTAACTCTTTTTTCATCGCCCACACTGGTTTTTTGATTTTATTCAATGTACATTACAGATATACTGGTATGTGTGTCAAATGTAATCATGGAATAGGTTAAATTATTTTTTCATATAATTCACTTCGCTTCGCTTGAATGTCCCAATGCCTCTGACCTCTTCTTTTTGAGAAGGTTTGGAGTTTATTCCACCACGCTGATCTAATGTGAATAAGTGGATACACATGTGTCAGATTTTCATCCGACACATTTAGATTTCCTCAACATATTTTTCTTAACTGCCAAGCTAGAGATGAATTATAAGCATAAATTAAGCACGTGATAATTGAATGTTGATTTAAACAAGCTTAAGCCCACAATCATCAGCTTTGTGTCACGTGCAATATGTGTAATGAGTTGTTCATATTTCGATTCAAAAGAAGTAAATGTCAAAAAAACATTGTTTTATGGGCGTTCGACTTATTGTCGTAAAATATTCATTTTATTGAAATACTTTATATGTATGCGAGTAAGGAAAAACATTTTTACTGGCCCTTTTTTTCCTTTACTTTTACTGACAACAATAAATGTAGAATACTTTCTAACATTTTCATGTGTAATATGTTATTACGCGTTCAGAAGTTATTTAGTTTAATAAGGAACTGAATTATTCGTACTGTTTAGTTCAGGTAGTCGTCGTTGTCGTCGAAAACACATTACATTTAAATCGAAATAAATTTTCCGAACTTTTTCGAACCAATAAGATATGGAAATATTAAACTTGCCCGGGTTTGAACCCACGATCAAATCCGGGCAAGTTTAATGTTAAGCACCACTGAATTTCATGTACTTCATTTTGATTATAATTCATCTCGTGCTTGACATTGAACCAAAACATCGCGAGGAAACCTGCGTGAAATGTGTGAAATGTCACTGAAATTCTGTCAAATGTGTATTCCACCAAACCGCATTGGAGCAGCGTGGTGGAATAAGTTCCAAAACCTTCGCTTCAAAAAGAAGAGAAGAGGCCTTAGTCCAGCAGTCGGACATTCACAGGCTGTTACTAATTATCTCTTTCTATCAAGAGAGTGGCGGTGGAGAGGCATGTTGGTATAAGAGAGCGTCATGACGAGTTGGTCTTACCCCTAAATCATGCCATTATGTATTTTAAATCAGAATAATATAATTTACGCTTATATTCAAAGCGTAAAATTATGTTTTTTCATAATTCAAAAACTTTGAAAGTACTAATTGGGGTCACATCGACTTATTCTCTTTGAGGACCGATTCATTTGGCGACGTTATAATTGACCGGCCGACGCTCGCCTCTGTAGTCAACATCAATTAGACTTTATTCATATTGCGAACTGCTACTTTGCTTAAAGATTATTTGATAAGATATGAATAATAAAGCTAATAATGTATTCGTTGCTTTATACAAGCTTATGCCCGAGACATTGCGCATGTTGTACTTATAACTTTCATAAATATGGGTATTTTAAATAAATTATATACATACGTCTAAAAAATATTTTCTTTTCCCCTTTTATGCGAACAAAGTAAAGCTGTGTAAAATGACTGTGTGCCTACTAACAAATATTTTAAAACATTTTTTAATATTAAAATCATTTCATCATTCAGTTGGTGGTTGAGCTTTGTGCAAGCTCGTCACTCATCAGATATTCTACCGCGAAACAGCAGTACTTTGTGTTGTTGTGTTCTGGTTTTAAGGGTGAGTGAGCCAGTGTAATTACAGGCACAAGGGACATAACATCTTAGTTCCCAAGGTTGGTGGCGAATTGGCGATGTAAGCGATATCTTACAATGCTATTGTCTATGGGCGACCACTTACCATCAGGTGGCCCATATTTTTTATTTTATTTATTTTTTAATTTTTTATTGTATAGGTCGGCGGACGAGCATATGGGTAAGTGGTCACCAATGCCCATAGACAATGGCATTGTAAGAAATGTTAACCATCGCTTACATCGCCACCTACCTATATATTAAAAAAAAAACAAAAAATATATTAAAATAATAATAATTTATGTGCACCAATCATCTCTTATATTTCACTGTAAAAATGCACTCACGCGTTGCCCACACATAAAGTGGGGTATATGAAGGAATACTCAATAAAAATAAAGCCGAACCGTTTCTTTGTTGTTGTCGTCACAGGATCGCTTGCTCCTACCACCATATCACCCCGGAAAGAGAACCCTAGCCTTGGCGACGCTTACGGCGATGGGCGAACGCCGACAACGTGTAACTGGTCTTCTTCGGAGGAGCGGGTCAACGAAGACATTTGACCCTCACGCTCCTGCTCCTTGGCTTCCTTCCGAGACATAACGCTATAACACTCGGACCAGGCCAAGGAATGGCGCTGTGGAACCCACGCTGCAGAATCCATCAGATCTGCGACGCTACACCAATAACCTATTATAATATTTATATATAGTACAAAAGTTCACGTTATATTCGCTAAAGTTAAATCAGCTATAATTATTTTAATTTGGTGTAAATCTATTTTATAACGTTCAATCATTTTTGAAACTTGATAAGAAGAAACGTATCCGTAGGCACCCATTAGTTTGGTAAGAGGCCATTGTTGATTTTATATACAAAAGAAAGTAATTACTTCGTAATGAGTTTATTCCTTAACTTTTAATGAGGCAACATCCTAAGTGAACCAATTATGAATTCAATGATACTTGGAAACCAATATTAATTACTTTTTAGGCTTTTGCTTATTTATAGTCAAATTAGAAACTAACACTGGTTTGGCAAAGTAACTCAGCGGGTTTTTTTTATATCATGTTTCGTTTACAAAAAAAAAGGGAAATAGCCATCTACTGCGACCAGAATTTGTGTACACGACAATGAATATGTACGTAATACATGTATCCTTTCATAACTCTCTGCCTCGTTGGTCTAGTGGCTAGATATTAGGCTGCAGACCCGGTGGTCCTGGGTCCAATTCCCAGGTCGGGCCAATAAATAGTTATTGGGTTTTTCTGTCAGAAAATTCTCAGTAGCAGCCCGGAGTCTGGAAGGTGGAAGTGTGAACACTCTCGTGCCTCGGAGAGCACGTTAAGCCGTTGGTCCTGCGCCTGAACTCTTTCCGGTCGTGTCGGATTGCCGTCCCATCGGATTATGAGAGCTAAGGAAAAGAGAGTGCACCTGTGTTTGCGCACACACTTGTGCACTATAATATCTCCTGCGCAGTTGGCTAATCTCTCTTGAGATTGGCCGCCGTGGCCGAAATCGGTCTGGAGGACCTTATATATATATATATATATATATATATATCCTTTCATAAGGATACAAGTATTACGTAGTGTTAATTTAGTAATTTTTAATGCACTTACCCGTTCTCTTACCAAATTCCTTTCACCAAAGGTTGTCTTTATGAGATTTCTTGACGCACGGGTTCCCCTTTACTTTTGTTTATAGCAATTCGATGTGACCTGTTTTGAACATAATGTGGAGTAAATAACAAATAAATACATGGGTTATACCCATAAGTGCCTATAATCGTACTATCCAGGTACGAAATATGACTATGGGAGCTTCAACCGCTTTGGCAATGTTCCAGGCACCAGACAGTTTAAATAATTTAGCGCGACATTACTTTGATGAAACTTGGTTGTTGTTGGATTATTCAAATGTCACCTGCTGTGCAGCAACATATTGCAAACGTACACTACACGTGACTATATGTGTGTATTTTACATAGATAATAATTATGAAGATGATACATTTTTTGATATAAAATTCATCAGAAACTGACTTGAAATATTACAATCAGTTATATTTTTCCCTTTTCATCTCTAATAGCTTATATCAAAGATAAATATTGTATACCTCAATCTCGAAAGCGTTGAATTTATTTTAGAGATGCTTTGTACAATTCGGTTATTTCACTGGCTCATATTTATAAATTAGTTATTATATTAAGCCATTACTTCATACTATTTAATAACTCATTTATATTGAATTGAAGAACTACAAAATCACGTCAAATGTCTTTCTCACGTCAATGAAATTATACTTTTATATAAATTCTGATTATTATATTTTTTGTGGGTAATAATTTTATCACTCTAGTTTTAAAAAGTTTATAAAATATGTTCTTTTATAAAATCATATATCAGGGAAGACTCTAGTCGTACGGCGACTCGGCTACGGACCTCGTAAATTTTAAGACTTGACTTATTTAGCCATTAAAATAAAATAATTCTCATAAAGTCCATGCATAAAATTTTCCTGTATGGATAGCTAGATATTTTGGTCAGATAGCTAAATATTATACTAGCAACATCTATCTTTACGCTGTTAAGTTAAATGACATTGCCCTGAAAACAATAATATAGGGTTTTCCATTAAGGGCGCTTGATCGTGCAGAACTTCCATCGTAGCGTGTGCTGTGTGGCACGTAGCGCCGTCCTGTTGAAACCACATGTTGTCCAGATCCATATTCTCGATTTCAGGCCAAAAGAAGTTGGTTATCATCGACCGGTATCGCTCACCATTGACGGTGACGGCCACACCATTATCGTTTTCGAAAAAATACGGACCAATCACGCCTCCGGCCCAAAATCCGCACCAAACAGTCACTTTCTACGGGTGCATTGCCACTTGGTGAACCTCGTGTGGATTGGTCTCGTCCCAAATACGGCAATTTTGCTTGTTGACATAGCCATTCATCCAAAAATGCGCCTCGTCGCTGAAGATGATTTTTTTGCCAAAATCGGCGTCAACTTCCAACTGCTCTAATGCTCAGTCAGCGAACACACGGCGCTGTCTATGGTCATTAACCTTGAGCTCTTGGGTCAGTTGGATCTTGTACGGGTGCAGGCTCAAGTCACAACGCAAAATTCGCCAAGTTGTCGTCTGCGAAAGGCCGAGTTCCTGTGCGCGACGCGGAATTGACTGCCGCGGGTTTTCGAGGACACTGTCGCGCACAGCGGCGATATTCTCGGCAGATCTCGCGTTACGTTGACGCACGGGAACCGGCTGATTGTTAACTGACCCGGTTGACTCGAATTTGTCCACCAATCGACGGATAGTCGACTCGGCAGGACGATCATCGCGACCGTAAAACGGGCGAAGTGCGCGGAACGTTGCTCGAACTGAAGACCCATTTTCATAAAACAATTTTATGATTCACACAGAGTGATTGTGCGAGGCATTTTCTGCCTCGCACAATCACTCTGTGGAACCAGCTTTCGCCGGCGACTTTTCCGAACCGATATGACATAAAAACCTTCAAGAAGAGAGCGTACTCTTTCCTCAAAGGCCGGCAACGCACCTGCAAGTCCTTAGATGTTGCGGATGTCCATGGGCGGTGGTAGTCACTTTACATCAGGTGAGCCTCCTGCTCGTTTGCCCCCTCTTACATAAAAAAAAAAAAAAAAAAAAAAAAAAAAAAAAATTTGCACGTGCTGGTCGACACTGTAACCTGCCATGGTGGTTTGGGAGGACGGAATGAATATAACACACTGCATTTGACAGCTGTCACTCAAACAACATGGCCGCAATCAGCTGTCAAAGTTCAAGCGTCCCTATTGGAAAACCCTATATATATTTAATCATATTAACCTTACTTGAATTATTTCTTAAAAAAATATATTTAAAACTAAGAGTACACACAATTCCCGCAAATACTAACCTTCGTAGATGTAGCGAACTGTGGGGGCTGGAATGGCGCTCACAGTCCGATCACGCACAACCGCCTTTCTTAGGAGCAATGGGTTAGCTGAAATTTGCTTGCATTTCAACCAGGTGAATTTGCGCACGCAAAATGTATCGCATTTTTTTCAAAACCACGTAACGTCTTCTCTACTAAGGTCAGCATTTTAGGGTTAAGTGACTCAAAATTTCAATATAGATACTCTCTAGCCAGACACTAGCGGAAAACGGTGGATAAATATTTCATCAATAATAAATAACTTAAATTTGCAGGTTTAAGGGCCCGCTGCAAAATGAAATGACCGTTCAAAGTCAGGCTTTAATAATAATTTAAACTATGATTCTAAATTTTCGTTACCTAATTGCAGCCGATGAAGTGAGTAGCCAATTAGGCGGGGACTTATTATAGCGAGTATGTATATATATCTTTGGAAATATCCCGTTTATTTTATACTCAAAATCAAATGTAATAGCATTTCGATACGACTGGAGCGAGATCACGTTCTGTTTCTGATTGATATGAATCTCGGCTTTACTGAAGTGTTATTTCCTTCGGGTTTTTTCCAGAGGTTTATGATCTGAAGTTGCAAGTTGTAAGTGCACACGTTAGTTAGAAGACTAAAAGATCCAATTTTAATAGGACTTGTAAACATAATCAACAATGGAATCTATCAAGGAGTCTCTGGCTGCAATGACCGACTTATTCAACAGCCGTATGAATGAATTCCAGCAAGACTTACAGAGGACAACAACATCTGCGACTTTGCCTTCTCTTTCATCGGAGTTCAATTCTTTTAAGTCTTTTGTTCTCACTGCACTAAGTGGACTTCAGCGACAAATTGAGTTTCTCGCCAGGGAAATGGATCGGACTGAAATGCAGAGACGTCGAAAAGTGCTTCTTTTCCATGGTGTTAGCGAAGAGAGATCCGAGGATGCCACTGCTCGCGTTACCAGCCTTGTTACGGAGCACTTGGACTTGCCAAATTTTTCTACCAGCAGTATCAAATCTTGTCATCGCTTGGGAAGACCTTTGGACAGCAAGCCCAGACCTATAGTGGTCAAATTTACCGAGACTGCTATTAGGGATAAGGTCTGGTTCGCCAAAACGAAGTTGAAGGGCACCGGTGTCACAGTGTCAGAGTTCCTGACGAAAAGCCGACACAATGTGTTTTTGGAGGCCAGGAAGCGGTTCGGCATCAACAAGTGTTGGACACGAGACGGTTTGATACACATTATCGCCCCAGATGGATCTAGACATCGTGCCGAATGTTTATCTGATCTTGACTCGATTTCAACTTGTAAGTCCCCAGTCCAAAAAATTCCCATCGCAAACACTAGCGATAAAGTTGTATTGCAGAGGTCAAAGCGCGTGGTTAAGAAATAGTTATTTTATATTTATCTTTCTTCTTATTATTGTTTGTTTTTCTATAATTTAAAATTATTTCTCTGTCTACCTGCTTTCGATTTAATTTTTGTGTTGTGTAAAACTATTTACGAATCTATTTAGTTAAAAGTTAACGTCATTCTGACGTTTGTCAATCAGGCGCCATAGTTTTCTTGCTTTGGATGGTTAGTTTTTTAGTTCTATACTAGACATTTATAAAGATCGTCTCTACTTCATTTTCATATTCGATATAGATAGATAATAGATAAATATAGATACAATATAATAATATTCCTTTTTAGTAAAAATTGTTGTTATGGCTGCCTGATAAATATCTGACTTTTTTTTTTTTTTTTTTTTTTTTTTTTTTTTTTTTTTTTTTTTTTTTTGCTAATGTTAGTTTTAATGTTATTATTCCTAGGCAACTGGCGGGTGAGTGTTCATATGAAATTAATTAACGTATAATTATTCATTTACCTATTTTTATTTTGTAATTATAGAATTAATATATATTATTATTATTTTACATATATATTTTATATATTTATCTTTATATTTTTACTTATTTTATTTGCTGAATATTTAATTTAAAAATGTCTAGAAACAATGACGATTTGGACGAAACTTTTCTTTCTTTTTCTTCTGATGGATTGAGCAGTAATGATAGCTTTCATAGTATCCCTTCGCTCGGTGAAACTATAAATTCTTTATTCTCAGACTGTCTGAAGTATTTTAATGTTATCCATATTAATGCTCAGAGTATTCCTGCACATTATCCTGATATGTTATCATCATTCGATTGCAATAAAATACATGCTATCCTCGTATCTGAGTCCTGGCTTAAACCCTGCTTACCTTCTACTTCCTACTCTCTTCCTGGATTTCATTTGATCCGTAACGACCGTGTAGGTCGGGCAGGTGGTGGAGTGGCGATCTATCTCCGTTCTCACATTCCATTTTCAATTATAAGTCAATCGACACCTCTGTCCGTTGAAGGGGCTGAACACCTTTTTATTGAGGTTATCTTTGGTCATATTAAGATGTTATTAGGTGTTTACTATAGTCCTAACCTCACGGTCGATTACTTTTCATCATTTGAAATCCTTCTAGAGCGATTTAAACCGTTGTATGCCCATACCATTCTTATGGGAGATTTTAATACATGTCTCTTAAAAAATGACCATCGCTCTAGTCTGTTGAAATCTGTACTGAATAGTGCAGATTTACAAATCCTACCCCTATCTGCTACTCATTCCTTCCCTAACTCTATCCCTTCTCTTCTCGACTTAATTTTGGTCTCTTCCGTTGATCATGTTGAAAAGCATGGGCAGTGCTCCGCCCTTGCTTTTTCATATCATGATCTTCTTTATCTCTCCTATAAAATCAAACCACCCAAAGCAAAATCGAGAATTCTTCTGCAGCGTAATTTTGGTGGAATGGATTTGAATAGTCTGCGGGAGGATGCTGCCAACATTGATTGGAGTGTTATTTTAAATGCTGATACAGTCAATGAGCAAGTTACAGTTTTTAATTCCCTATTAACTCAACTGTATGATTTACATGCACCAATTCGTCCTGTCCGGCTAAAACACCTTCCTGCACCTTGGCTCACCCCAGAAATAAAGAAGCTCCAAGTAAGAAAGAATATTGCCAAGGCTAAGTATAGGTGTAATCCGACTGACACAAATCGCGACAAGTATCTGAAGGTTCGCAATCGCTGCAACAGGCTATGTAGAGATAGTCAACGACGCCATATCCATAAATCTATAGCTGAGGAAGAGGAGTCAGCTAGAGTCTGGAAATTTCTCAAGTCCTTAGGAATTGGAAAATCATCTAAAAACATAAATACTCACAATATTAATTTAAATGAATTAAATAATCATTTTTCGTCCTCTCAAACTTTCGACACTGCTGTGAAGTCTAATACTTTAAAAGAAATTTCTGCTAAATCAACTCCTGAAAATTCTCCTTTTTTCTTTAGTCAATTTACTGATAGTGATGTTAAGAAGAACATTTTAGCAATAAATTCTGATGCTATTGGTTCGGATTGCATTAGTCGTAAGATGATCCTCCCAATCCTAGATATCATAATTCCTGTAGTCACACATATTTTAAACCAATCCATTATCCTTTGTGAATTCCCTGAATCCTGGAAAGACGCACAAGTCATCCCCCTCCCCAAAAAAACAAATCCTTCATCTTACACTGATTATCGTCCTATATCCATTCTCCCTTTCCTGTCTAAAGTACTTGAGCGCCTTATTCACAATCAATTAAACCAATACCTTTCAAAAAATGTCCTATTGAATCCTTTACAATCTGGCTTTCGTCCTGGTCATAGTACGACTACGGCTCTGATCAAAATAACTGATGACATTAGATTAGGAATGGATAATCAACAGGTTACTGTGTTGACATTATTAGATTTTAGTAATGCTTTCAACACTGTAGACTTTGATATTCTTCTTGCTATTTTGTGTTCTCTTAACATATCTCCTAAAGTAATTGACTGGTTTCATTCTTACTTGTATGGGCGCCGGCAACGGATAAGAGTTGAAGATTCTTTCTCAGAATGGGCTCCTATAACTGCTGGCGTTCCACAAGGTGGCGTGTTGTCTCCCCTCTTGTTTTCGGTCTTTATAAGTACCATCACTTCTCATATATCTTCTCTCTATCACCTGTATGCAGATGATCTTCAGATCTATTTACAAAGTAAAATTGCGAACCTTCCTGAAACTATACATTTAGTTAATAATGATTTATTAAATATTTCTAAGTGGTCTACTGCATTTGGATTACGAGTAAACCCAAATAAAACACAGGTGCTGATTATTGGTAGTTCAAAATTAATTTCTCGTATATCTTTTTCGGATCTCCCGGTTGTACACTTTAACGGTGTTAACATACCGTTCAGTGTTACAGCTAGGAATTTGGGAATTGCCTTTGACCAGCACCTGTCTTGGGAACCACAGATAAGTGAGGTAAGTAAAAAAAAAATTTTTGCAGCCTTTGGCTCCCTTCGAAGGTTACGCAACTTTCTACCCATCCCTACCAAAATTATGTTAGCACAGTCACTCCTACTACCAATTCTCGATTATGCTGACGCATGTTATCTTGATCTAAAAGAGGAGCAACTTAATAAACTTGAGCGTCTCCAAAATCTTTGCATCCGATTCATATTTGGTCTTCGTAAATATGATCACGTTTCTGAATTTCGTAAAAAGCTCAAGTGGCTCCCAATCCGGCTTCGCAGGAATACTCACATCCTTCAACTTCTGTACTGTATTCTGTTCAATCCGTCTTCTCCTTCATATCTAAAAGAACGTTTTCAATTTCTTAGTTCTTCACATAGCCATAATCTTCGTTCTGAAGAGAATTTGGTTTTAAAAATACCACTCCATACAACATCTTTTTATAGTGACTCATTTACAGTCCATTCAATTCGTCTTTGGAACTCTCTTCCACCAGAAGCAAGACGTGCACCAACTATTACTTCTTTTAAAAAAATGATAAAAGAGCACTATCTTGCTTCATGAAGAAATACTGCAATTAAATATTTTATTTATTATGTAAGTAACTATAGTATGTAAATGTATATATTTATAATGTGTATGTATATTATATTATTATATAATTATATATTTATGGAATATTTATTTATATATCGTATATATACATATATATATTGTATCTATTTTTTTTTGTACACCCCTACCATCCTATCTCTCTCCTCTACCAAAGGTTGCCTGGAAGAGATCGCTGTTTTAGCGATAAGGCCGCCTATTGTACATTTTTCTTTTCTTTGTTTTTGTTTTACTCCTATTATTTTTGTCTATTTTGGTGTGCAATAAAGAGTATATAAATAAATCAATTCATAATATATATTTTTTTTAAGTATAGGTATGCGGACGAGCTTTTGTCCACTTGATACGCTCAAGCCCATAGACAATTGCATTGTTAGAAATGTTAACCATTGCTGACATCACCAAATCGCCACCAACCTTGGGAACTAAGATGTTATGTCCCTTGTGCCTGTAATTACACTGGCTCATTCACTCTTCAAACCGGAACACAACAATACAAAGTACTGCTGTTTTGCGGTAGAATATCTGATGAGTGGGTGGTACCTACCCAGACGAGCTTGCCCAAAGCTCTACCACCGAGTGCCCTTAAACCAAACATTTTTATATAGAAACTTCTACTGCGTTAATTTAACATACATAACTGTAATATCTACGATTTAAAAATGACATCATTAGCACAATTAGACGCTTAAATTGAAATGACGAATATAAATTATTTAAAAAACGGAACATGATAAAAGAAATGCTCGGTTATGTTTCGCGGTGCCTCGTGTTAATTAGTCGAGTGCGTTTCTTTTAATTTTTTTTTTTGTTTAATTAAGCAATAAAAAATGTTTTTGAATACAAACGAGTTTTCACGCATAAAGCATATTCCACTGCACTCGCTTTTCATGACATAGGTTGCATTTTGAAAAATTAATAATAATATCGGGAGCAGTTGGCAAGCGGCTATACGATGGTGACGCTTTTGTTGAGGATGTTGTGGGACGTGTGATGAGCGACTGCGTAAAATACACAGTTTTTTGTTTTTTATTTCATTGTAGCCAAAAATGTTACCAATTAACTAATAAATTCAATCCCTTTATTCAAATTATGTTAAGAAAGTTTCTAAGTGATGACGTCGTATCTATGTTCATAATATTTTGACTGATTGCACGTAATGACTTACATTTATTAAATTGATTAACATATTACCTAACAACCAATGAATCCCTTCAATACAATTAATTATTCAAAACTGTTTAATAACAACCAATGCAATCCTGTAAAATAATTTATACACTTATGGGAATTATAACGGACTCGATTTTCTACACATAACAATGCTAAATGCATATTAAGCAATAATTTCGTTTCATAAGGCAAATGACGAATTTGTCAATATATACATTTTACAGAAAAAATACTAACACTATTTTATAAATACTACATCTTTGTTTGGTATACAGTAATGTATTCATGTAGCCCATTTTTTGTGACTAACACTGATACTAATAAAAATCCAATCGCTTCTAATTTGTACCAATCATGAAGGCCGTGCAACGAACGGCCACCCCATAAAATATTACAGCGCAAAAACGTTGCCTCATACACATAGCCATTCTGTGATAATTGTTATGGGACATATGAATATCATTCTGGCTCCTTTTTTTTCGAGTTCACGGCTAATATGTACCCGGCTGTTGCCAAGAGATAACGCTCAATGTGATATTATATGACATTAAAAATTCCTATGATATTTTGGCACTCTAAATTTCGTTGCTTTAGTTAGGTTTTTAATGAATAGATTGCATTGTTATTGACATAAATTGTGAGATACTACACTTTTCTACTTAGAACTCCTTTTATAATAGCTTTTGTATGGTCAGTATATATATTTTTTCCATATTTTTTATAATGGTTCATTAAACTTAACTTGGGATTATTCAAGACCAGTTGGGTAGGTATCACCTACTTATCATATATTCTACTGCCAACCAGCAAAACTTAGTCTTGTTGTGTTGCAGTTGAAAGGGTGAGTTAGCCAGTGTAACTACGGGCACAAGAGACATAACATCTTAGTTTCCAAGTTTGTCAGCGCATTGGTTATGTAAGGAATGTCTCAGTGTTGTAGAGAATTAATTAATCATAGTGAAGACATAGCGAATATTGAGATAGGGCCTAGTCACACAAACTTTCTCTGTTTTAAATTTAAAAGCTTAAATACACGACGTATTTTTATGAATTTCAGTATATTATACATAACAGCACTTGCTGTCTCATCCACTATTTTTAAAGAACTTAAATATATTTTAGAGAAGACACGACCTTTTAATAAAATAAATTACATTGAAAATAAATCACAATGACGTCAAACGTAAAATAAATAGTCGAGTTTAAAATGATTCAAAACTATAATATATCATTCGCTTTTCTAAAAATAAGCTTTCAAAATCAATAATCGTACTTTTTGAAACGTTTATCTTTCTTGGCTTATACATTATGTATCACATCTAAGATGAATAATGTTAATGGTCTGGAACAACTTTCAATATGAGTAATACTTCTTGGAATCAAACGAATGATTCGAATTTTAAATAGAATCCGATTTGAGTTTATAGTTTATATATGAAAACATATATACTAATTTGTATATATTTATATCAATCAATATCTAGTAATCAAACTAACGTCTCTTTTGGCCGTGTAGAATAGAACTATCTCATCTCAGGTACCGTAAGATGGAATAACGGAATACAAAGAAAAGTCATTAGAATGCCAGTACGTAGCGTGACAATATTCCATCTATATGTTAGGGGAAAAATCAACCGAAGAGTATTAAAGATAAGCAGCAGGCTGGCTATCATGAAATAGTGAATTGTAGGTATAGGGGACTATAACAAATCCGAGTTACTACAAGACGCGTAAGAGGTGCACTCGCAACTTTCGAAAAGTAGGTTACAATTGGCGTATCTTGCTGAACTTTTGTAGCATAAAAAGAGTCAATTAAAAATAAAAGTAAAATGGAGGAGCTATTAATGAAGATGAAAAGAGAAAGCGAATTTACTCAGAAGAAGACATTTAAATGTAACAGTATACCTACTATTATAGTGGAAGTAATTTGAAAAATAATATGATATTGGGTATGTTTTAAATAGCAATTTGACAGAATGAATTCAGCAAGAGATTGGTTGTATCTTTATTTTTAAGGTTATGATAATATTATTATGCTAATATATTTTTCTTTTTGTAGGAAACTTGTATATTAAAGTCACCCCAATTTTTTTTCTCATACGTTTATTCAAATTTGTTAGAATATCTTAAGATCGTCGTCCAAATTGCAAAGTTTTAAAGCATATTTTTAGATAATTACAGACACGTGTAAATGAAAAATGTAAGAAAAATTTACAAAAAACCAGATGTTTCTCATGTCCGAGTATTTTTTTCTCCGAATGACACAACGTGCGCTTGGAACTCGGCACCAATCCCTAATAGCTTTCGAGCTCTCATTGCCGAACGTGATAAGCATCATGCATGGTAGCAAGAGGTGCTAGGCGAAGATGGTCTCCTTCTGCGAAAATACCATTTCAGGAAGCCGCGGAGCGGGAGCGTTTGAAGAGTGATTCTACTGACCCTCTCCGCCGAAGAAGAAGACCGGGAAGAAGGCGTTAGCGCTATCCTTCTCCTCCCACCTTAAACGTTACTGGGGCTGGAGCTACTTAGATATTTGGGGCGGGTTATGTGACAAAAAAAAGTATTATAAATGCGAAAGTCAGTTTCATTTGTTTGTTAAGATTTCACGTCTTAACTACCCAATCGATAGTCATGAAGTTTTACGTACACATCAGGGGTACAGAAAACGACCTAGGGTATCTACACCCCTCCCGTCCGTCTCCTCATAAATGTGGGTTTTAAAAAAGAATTGTAGAAAAGGCCTAGTAATGAGACATTTACAGGCTGTTACTATTAGTCGAATCTAAATTGAAACTTGCAAAACGTGTTACATTATTAATGTAATATTTTGAGTAAAATATTAGCATTTTGATGAATAGATACTATAGACGGTCGAGAATTACTGAAACTAATCAAGCAACCGTGCCATAGATTTGTTGATACGATTTGAATATGAAAACAGCTTTAAATTAATTTATGAATGCCTTAAATATATTTTTTACGTTATATGATATTTAGTGCTTAAGCACTTTATTGTAATTTATTATTATTAATCTACCTACTTATCTGTTTACATCTTGCAAGCGTCATTATTCACAACCACTGAATTAATAACAGTTTTATAAACAGTGGGTTGCAAGTGATGATTGTATAGCGATAAAAAGTAACCAAAAAATTCAGACATTAATAAATAAATCTTAGGTTTCTCTTAAACCTAAAACCAGGATCATTCTAGATTTCATCCATGCGTCCCTTACACACTCCCCTCAGTACGTGATCTCATTTCTGTTTTCTTGCTAACGAAGCATTTTGTTATGTACATAATATTATGTAGTATTCTAAAACCATTGCATTAAGTAAACATTGTAATCATTTAAATAGAAAACATATACAAACATGATAACATTTCCAAATGTAATTAATAAGCAAATTTGTGCTACATAAATTCGTCGCATAGTTAACAAAAAGTATAAATTGTAACTATTGCCGTATGATTGAATGTGCGCCTGACGGCTCTCAGTTTTGAATTTAATTAATATTTCATTTCAATTAGAAACATGTAAACAGCAAACCGCGTAGTTGATTGAAGTATACTCTGGGGAATGAATTAACAATTATTAAACACAGATTCGACAGGAACAATTAATGATATTTTAATATTTCCCGGTAAATTACGTTTTTAATTATACAAATTTAATTTTCGAATTATAATCATTTGGTTGTAACTTGTAATGATACCGATATCATTATTTGGCTCGTCGGTATTGAAGCTGATATTATATTTTCTTTTTAATTATAACCATTATTGTATAGTAATATTATATGTTCACTAAAAACACCATACCAAACAAACATGTAATACTTTTTTATAATTATAATCTTTAATTTACTTTTTAATATAAATTATCGTGAACTATTTTAATTTATAAATAGTATATAAGAATGTTTAAAAGTGAAAGATGTTTTATGAATTTAATCAGAAATTTCTGACTGTTTTTCTTAGTATTTTTTCTTAAAATTTAAGATAGGAGACTGACAAGCCACGGGCCACCTGATGGTAACCACTGGCCATAGATATTGCCATTGTAAAGTTAACTATATCGCCAATGCGACCAACTTTGTGAACTATGTTAAGTCCCTTACGTCTGTAGTTGCAGCAGTTCACTCGTCCTTCGAATTGGAACAGAACAATCCTAAGTATTACTATTTGAAAAATATCTGATAAGTGCGTCATACCTTTCAGAAAAGCTTGCACAAGTACCTACCGAGTAAATAGTCGTGTATAAAATTGATATGATGTAAAACTTACTTAAAGATCTTTAAATCCATATATATGCCATCATGACTATGTCTATGGTTGAGCCGCTTAGAAAAGTAATATCCGAACTTTTTAAACGGGAAAAGAGTCATTTGCCTAAATTGTGACATTAACGGGCTATTAATGTTACAATAAAAGCAGATGTAAATTATTTTAATTATATCGCCAACATTTAACTTACGCTGTGAATTATTCATGTATAATAATAATTTTACCTTTCAAAAACAAAATAAAAACAAAGTTGTTTTTATTAAAGACTGGGAACACCGTCGACCACACGTCTATTCAATAAAAGCCCCCAAATGAAATTTGCCCGAGCTTGTAGAGGCGAATGTTTTTGTATTATTTCATTTGCTAGGTCGATTCCCTGGTCGATAGCTTCCTCTATACAAGAGGATTTTCAATTTCATTAACTATTACTGAAAAATTCTAACATTTTAGTTTTACTATAAGTTTTGAGAAAACACTAAATTAATCCATTGATAGTAAAGCTTCGATCAAGCACATCTGGGTATGGATTCACTCATCATATTATCTACCACCAAATAACATGTAGCTGATGCAAGGTAAATAATATCTAAGTTCCTAACGATGGTAAAAGATATTTACAGATGGCAGCCCCAATGTCTATTGTTGGGGATCACTTACGTTCGGATGGTACATTTCCCAGTTAACCTACCATCATTGAATAAATAAAAAATTTAAAAAATTTTATAACAAAGATGTTTTCATCATAATCGACAAATACTAGAGAATTGGTGAACACACAAGTCTCAAAATTTTGATCATGTTCCCTTCCGTATAATTTCCTATAACACCAAGCATTAGTTAAAATGTAAACACAAGACTTAGCACTTGAACACTCACTGGTGTTTGCCAGAACTATATATTATATTATGATACACATGTGCTACACGTTCGGACATCTCAAGTGAAAGAGATATATATTTTTAATATAATACATGTTTTAAATAAAGAAATACGTCATCTACTGTTATGTTCAAATTAACTATTATGTAACAATTATGAAAATTATTATTTTGTCTTAAAATTAATACATATAATTTTTTTCGTTATTGCACATTATATAATGAACCATAACAAATTGAATTCATCTCACAAAGACATCTCTGTGACGTATTTACATAAATACGTCACAGAGATGTCTTTGTGTTTGGTACACTACATCTGTGCTGTGTGTACACCTGTGTTCTGTGTATTAGTTTGTTAAAATTACATCATATTTACATAAAACTAAGAACCATTGATTCATGTATCGCATGCATACCATAATAATTGTATTTATCATAATTATTAGTGAGTTTGCGTCGATCTCAATATCATTAAAAGTCTGACAAAGGCAAAAAGTTTTTAAAAGACTCTTTGCATATATTTATATACATGTCGGAGAAGCATCGTAATCGTTGACATCGTCATCAGGGTAAAGTACAAGCACAAAACACAACTATCACGGTTTCACAGTATTTTAATTAACAAAACAAATTAATTAATTGACGATTTAACGAGTAACAACACCTTGCAGCGGGTTCAGGGCACCGATCCGACTTTAACAGATGAATTCACTTCAACAATCCAACTCAATCCGTTGCTTTCCTCGGAATGTGTCACACAAACTGTATACCTCTCCAAAGTCAAGATGACGCCTCGACCCCACTCGAGGCACATGCCTTGTTCTGATTGGTGGTTACGTGAAACACAATATTCATAACTTTTATTAAATCATTAAGGTTTTTAACTTCTAGAAAAATGTAACAAATCAAGAATTCTTAAAGTAATTAAAATGTAAACAAATAATATTGTATGCAAACATCAATTAAACCGACTCATAGCTTCCTCCGAAATACATATAAATTTTGGAGATTTATTCAATATTTAATTAAAATCAAGTGAGGGGCCCAGCTGGCACGAGGGCCTTATATCAGAAGTTTTAGTCTTTCCACTATTTATCTCCAACAATATTTCATAAAGAATAATAGCAATCCCATTTTAGGTACTTCCTTATAAGAAATGTTAATAATTACTAATATTCCTGTTTATCCCTCTACTTAATTGCAAAGCTTGTACTCAAAAGGGGGAAAAACAATATTCAAAGGAAAACTCGAACCTGCGACTTTTTACAATAATAGGCGGCCCAGTAAATCCTTGCGCTACTGACACTTCGATAATGTTACAATAAAAAAGCTACAAAATCTTATATTATTTCATTCTTCACTGGGTGTTAGCTCCAATGAGACCGCTCTATTGGAGTGGATATTTTTCAACGCGTCATATTTGCCATTTCCTTTGCAACGTTAATGGATTACGTTTACGAAGTGCAATGACTTGAAAACATTCAATACGATATTCTGACTTTAAAATATACTTTATTACATATAGGAAATGCAAAGTGCATTTACTACGTGTAATTTAAAATCAAATGACACGTTAAGGGTACTTATATCAATTAATTACATCGAGTATTGGATTTGAAATTGTTGTCATTTTGTATGTTTTATTGGTGGTTGCGTTTATATCGCAAAACAGCAGTATTTTTTATTGTTTTGTTCCGGTTTGAAGGGTGAGTGAGCCAGTGTAATTACAGGCACAAGGGACATAACATCTTAGTTCCCAAGGTTGGTGGCGCATTGGCGATGTAAGCGATGGTTAACATTTCTTTCAATGCCATTGTCTATGTTCGTTGGTGACCACTTACCATCAGGTGGCCCATCTGCTCGCCCGCCTACCTATACAATAAAAAAAAGTTATTAACATAAAAGAGAAGAATATTAACATCAACAAGAAGAAAAATATATTATGTTAACGCCAAGCAACAACATACACGCAAGATACAAAATTACAAATATTTGCTTTACGTTTACCATCAGGCGTAACATTATTTGACATGACGTTTCGCACATAAAGCATTACTTACCTGACATCTGCACCTTGTAACGTGAACATCGACATAAATTGTTGAAGACTTATTTGAACAGTTTCATTGAAATTCCAAATGTACACGAAGATACGATATATTTATTTTATAAACGAAGTTATGTTATTTATTTTACTACATTATTAATGTTTTGATTTTATTCAAGTTTCAACATAAGTCATTATTTGAAATACCCGAGTTTCTTAAAACAAGTATGAAACAAAGCATAAAGCCACTAAGGTGACGTGTGAAAAGCATTCAGCTGAGATGGTAATGCTGAGGTAATTGAATGGGGGACATGAATGGATAGAATATGAATAGACTATGTAACATATGTATAATAAATACATAAATATAACTCCCATGACAGAAAATCTAAATGAAAAAATCTAATACATGCATACATGTATATACAAATATGAAAGTCGTAAAGCATAATTATATACATATACAAAGCCAGGCAAGATTTGCAAAATACTAACGGTGTTCTGTGATTTGTCCAAGGCTTTCGGTTACGTTGAACGGGATATTCTACTCAATAAATCAAATAAGCACTGCTTTAAAGGAATGTCTTTAGATCTATTGAAATATTATCTTAGTAACAGAACTCAAAGACATTCTACAAATGATTTGAACACTTTCTTATTCGCTAAGTAAACAATGGGCGTTGCTGACTTCAGCCTTGGTTTACTTTGTACTTTTAATTATTGATTTTTACTGAAAGGCTTTTATTTCGTTGTATACTATAGCAAAGTATTGCATATTTTTTTTTTTAGGTTGACACGTCAATATTATGAAACCAATTAAAACAAGACGTTTCTAAAAAGTAGTTCATTGATATATATTTAATGTTAAAAAACTCTTGACCAATTTTGGAAATAATAGCTGAACTTTGAAATAATATTTATAATATTGATCAATGTAATATAAACTCCGAATGCTTAGAAGTCTTGGATTCAATGCTTGTGTCACACTATCAGTTTCTAAATATTAGATCCTAACATATGAAATTAGCATTTTGTCGTATTGACAACTTTGATCTCCTCTTTGGTTAAGAATTCCAAATTCAAATTTATAAATTCATTTAGCTGGTACATTAGAGTTTTGAAAACAGTCATTCAATTGTTTTTTCCTCATTATTTTTTTCTTTGGCATCGCTTATTAGCGCACAATGGAAAACATGAAATATCGGTATACTTACGAGTAGGTATACCTTCCAATAAATGTAAACCCATAATTAAGCATGTTTGGACCACCAACACCACCACCAATACTGGACAAAAGTATTTTTTGATGTTACGGATAATGAAACCAGCTGGTACTCGTATCCATTAGTTTTAAATCTTTTCGAATAAACTGTTGATCTATTTTTGATTATATATCCAGCAGATAGTCTCTGTTTTATTTGCAGATTAAAAAATGAAGTAGCTGTATTCACAAACAAAGGAGTAAGGTTTGATGGTTGTGTTTACGGTCTGTTGACGTAGCGTGCGTTGAAAGCTTTTGAAAAGGCTTCAAAAACTTCACGGCTTTTAATCCGGTAATTTGAATTCGTACATGTACAGTCACCTTATAATGTTTTTTAAGATACTTTTAGTTTCAAACAATACCAATATACAAAATGTCAAGTATTCACAGTTCCCCGTGAACATTAGAACGCTGGAAGCTCTAATGTGTACCATATTAATAATGCACTTTCGACTGTAGAATCTAAATTGATATATCTCTTTATAACCCGTCGCACCCAGCCTTGAAGCTGAAACAAAACACAAAATGTATTGAGAGTTGTAGAATTTGTGCCTGACTGTACATGAGTTCATTTCTCACCGTAAAAATACTTGAATAGAATACTGCACCAATCGCTGAATAAATACACCACAAACATAGGCCTTGTTAAATTAATAATAGCTAATCAAACTTCGTTTGTCTTTGTAACTCTTCAATATGTACATGTTTTTGTAAGTGAAGTAACTAAAAAGGGTTACTTAAGTATATTAAAGGGGTCTTTAAGTGCTTAATCAAGGTTGTATACTTAATTACCCTTCTCAAAGCCTAGTAAAATATTTTTTAAATAAAAACCTAATCCATTGATTATAAACACTTCAAGAGCAAAATCAAAATTAAGACCCAGAAGAATACCTTTTGTTATTTAGTAAGAAATAGACAGACAACGCAAGTGAGTCAGTTTGCCGTTCGATGATCGACGCGGATTTTTATGATGCCACTCCAAATTTGAAACAACACTATCCATCCGCGATATCTTGACTTTTCACAATATTTAACCACGGACTTATTCGCCGATAATAACAATTGCAATAATTATAAAATAGAGTTACTGCTATCCATAAAATGAAATAGAATAAGAAATCTTGGTGTAAAGTAAAACACATGTCCAACAACTATTTTAGCCGTTATATGAAATATAAAATGCATGTCCATTACGTCATGCTTTTCAGGAACTATAATAAAAATTCTACGCGAACATTTCATTCGTTTTCTATTTATATGAAAACGGTGTTAAAGTAATCACGGTGAGAATATGTCTGAAAGAATACGAACAATGAATACTGTCACGGGAAAATAGACACTCTTCGTGTGAGCACACAATTGGAAAAGGATGATTTTCCCGTGAACTGAGTAATTGCTCAATCCACGCGATGTGCACCACCACCATACGCCTTATCGCATAAAAGGGATTAAGATTCAAGTACAAGGGATGGCTGCGTTTTTGCATAAAAGGTTAAAAGTGAGTAATAATTTAAAGGCATAAATGAAATCGTGAAATAGTAAAAAAAACGTATTTAACATTTTATATTATACTTAAC
Organism: Nymphalis polychloros; assembly: GCA_905220585.2. Lineage (NCBI taxonomy): Eukaryota > Metazoa > Arthropoda > Insecta > Lepidoptera > Nymphalidae > Nymphalis > Nymphalis polychloros. Next base: position 12,835,873 of record HG992242.1, read on the forward strand.
ACGCTGCACTCCCCGACTTCGTACGGGTAAAATAAGGATTTAATTGGATTTTTTTTTTATTAATAAGGTATAAACATTCGCCGATCGATCTATTCGGCCATTCATAAAGCACGCGCCATTACTAGCTAATATTTCCGACTTTGCACGGGTTGATAAGGTGATAAGATAACAGGATTTGCGTAAAATTCGTTCTTAGTGAGCGTCTACGTTTGGGAAGGAATAACTGTGTCAAATTTCAAGTCAAACGGGTGGATAGTTTAGGAAATCTCGTGATGAGTGATATTTTGTATATATATTATAATACATAGATTGTATTCTTAGCTTCTATGTATGATTGTTGACTCTTAGAAAATACCTTTTGAAAACGGCACATTATTTGATTTATTTTTTTTTATAATAGGTAACTCTTCACTGCCGCACATAATTATTGTTAGTGTTAAAAATGATGAACACCTATATCTATTTTAGCGGACGATTAATTTATTTTATTCCTCCGGTTATCGGACGACTAGCAAGAGCCTTTATTCATTAATAAATTATCTTTCAAATGGTATGAATTTAAATCTTGTTGAATATATTTAAACGAGTGTAAAATGTTTTTTACGTGAGTGAATCAGCTCGGATCGAGTAAGCGTTAGTAGAACACATCTCATTGCTTCGCAAATGAGTTGTGCAATATTGCTGTTAACGCTAATATATGTGATAAATATGGCACGTACGAAATCTTTAACATACATACAGTTTAATTTTCAAAGTTCGATAGGGAACCGCGGCTGCTCAATTTTTTACATAGCATTTTAAAGTTTTAAGTAATAAATTGTATTTACTCGGTGGTAGAGCTTTATGCAAGCTCGCCTGGGTAGGTACCACCCACTCATCAGATATTCTACCGCAAAACAGCAGTACTTGGTATTGTTGTGTTCCGGTTTGAAGGCTGAGTGAGCCAGTGTAATTACAAGCACAAGGGACATAACATCTTAGTTCCCAAGGTTGGTTGGCGCATTGCCGATGTAAGCGATGGTTAACATTTCTTACAATGCCATTGTCTATGGGCGTTGGTGACCACTTACCATCAGGTGGCCCAAATGCTCGTCCGACTATCTAAACAAAAAAAAAAAATTAGAAATGTGTTATTCAACTATTTCAAGCTCACGAATAAAAAAAATTTAATAATTACAAAGAATGTTTTACTAAAATACTTCGTGCTATTTCTCAAAACCGCGTCGACCGATTTCGAAGATTGATATTTTAAAGTTTGGACGAATTCGTTTATTGAAAACAGTTAACTTGATTCTTAGTTTCTAGGTTAAGCACATTTCAATTATTCGCCTACTTAATAACATTCGTCGATAAAGTATAATAACACTTTTTTTTTTTTTAATAAATGTTTATTGTGTTTTAATAGCTATTTGATATTTTTACTCTGTGGTAGGGCTTTGTGCAAGCTCATCTGGATAGGTACCACCTACTCATTAGATATTCTATCGCAAAACAGCAGTACTTTGTACTCCGGTTTAAAGGGTGAGTGATCCAGTGTAATCACAGGCACAAGGGACATAACATCTTAGTACACACGGTGGCACATTTACTATATAAGCGATGGTTAAGATTTCTTACAATGCCATTGTCTAGGGCCGTTGGTGACCATTTACCATCACGCAGCCCATGCTTGTGCGCCTACCTATACATTTAAAAAGATATATAATTTTGATGTTTTTAAAAGTTAATTTCAACTTTTATTCATCTCTGTAAAAACATAATGTAAAATATTTGAAACTGGAATATTTTTGATACCATGTATAGAATTTCCTGAGTTTCTTTCGCCGGTTCTTCTCAGGTGTGAGATGTTTATTTCCGAACCGGTGGTAGATTTATGACAATCAATAAGCAAGTGTAACGCTTCTATATTGAATAAAGAAATTTGAATTAGAATACTAGTGTCAAGAATGTCCTAAATTAAGACATAGTATAGGACATATCGATGTTTTAATGAAAATAGTTTTTTACTGGGTCACCGCCAAGAGAGTAGTATAATGAGGTGAAATAAGGTCAGTGTCCTGGCAAAAGCTTGAGAGGCCAGACAGTCTCAGTACGAAGCGAATTAAATAATTATATTCTTGGAACGAAATGTACATTTTTTGCTTGTATGGAATTGTTTGGCTTAATCATTAAATAAAAAAAATCGTACTTAGAAGTTTGATTTAAGATAATCGCGATGTTTATATATTATATCAAGCATCAAATTTCGCGAAATAAAACATTTATTCTTGCAAGTTTATGAGTAAAGAAACAAATATTAGCGGCTTCAAACAATTACCTATGATTAATGACGAGAAGAACCACACCTGCTGCACAGATGAGATATTGCATTTTATCTTATATTTTTAGAGAAAAATATCATTAAATAAATTGTAGCGATGAATTTATAGATTAACTTTTCGTATGTTATGTATCGATTGAAAAACACTAAAGGTATGATCGCGGTTAAGCCCCGAATCTGATAATGTTCAATGAGCACTTATTACATGTTATATAATTATATATATATATATATATATATATATATATATATATATATATATATATATAAGAGTAATTATAAGAAAAGATGTCGCCTAGGTACTAATTCAACCTACTTCTATTGAAAATGCTCCTAATGAAAGCATTTTCATTATACAATGATTAAACCAGATAAACTTTTCTTTGAAATTTCATAATAAAATACGGCATGCAATTAGAACAAATAAACAGCAGTTAAATCGAAATAGAATTAACGAGAGCGCACCTGAAGCTGTTCTTATTTCTGAAACTAATGATAATAAATTCATTACGTAATAATAGATTGAGAGTTTCTATTTTCTATTGTAAATAACAACTGTCTCGTTGGTAACACTCTAGAGACTTACATGGCTATAATAAAAGTTATTTGGGTTTTTCTGTCTAAAACATTTCAGTAGCAGCAGCAGCGATAATCGCTAACTTAATAAAAGGGTTTTACATTCAAATACTCCATTTTTTATCAAACAATATCATAGGTAGAAACCGTTTAATTGTAATCGAAATAAATAATATGAACCTATTGGACATTGAAAATTATATTATTTAATATTATTATTTGATGGCTTCAGGACGGGTACAGGCTATACAGTATGTTAATATGTTGCACTTTTGTTTTATATAGTTTAATATGCTGAGTATGTAATTGGAGAGAAAATTGTCAGGACCAGGCGCTATCGAAGCTTGCGCTGCCAAAACTGTAATAGAAACAAAAGAACCTAGTACGCCCTGTGTAGTGTACGCTGCATGTAATACTCACAAACAATTGTATGTTAAAAATAAAGAATAACGACAACTTTATTTATTATTAGTATTTATCAAAATAAATAAATTGTTAATTTTAAACATTTTATGCAGATAAATATTTTCTCCTACTTTCGAACCGATAGTCTTAGATATATTAGGATATATTATATAATATATATTAAATAAATACGAGGAAAATGTTGGACAGCTGGCGTATATTGAAATCGTATTGGTTATAAAACAACACGATATAAAATCCTTATTTTACTCGTATTCGGTTGGTACGGGCTAGCTAATAAATAAAGATCTTTATATTGCTGACTGAAACTTATATTTCATAACCATACATATACACCGTACACGGATTATGTGTAAATAATAGTAATTACTGATGAAATTTCGATTTTATTATTGACATAACAATTTTATGTTAGTCGAATTAAATAGGATTGAATAGTTCGAATTTCACATTGAAATGCGACGTGGAGTGCAATCTCCGATTAGCAACTGGTTGAGGTTCCGCGGCTTGATTAACGAGAACTACCGCACCTGATTCGAAATAGCTCTGGATGTACTAATGATTATGGTTTAGTACTTGAATACTTTGTCATATTATAAAACTATATCTTGCTTGCGTATTTTTAAAGAAATGTATTTTTTTATACACAAACTCACAAACACATTCACATCGCAAACACACGCACGCGCGCTTATAGTTTTTGTATATATTAATTCTTTATTTACAAATAATAAAGGGTAAAAACTAATTAAAGTTTCAAATGAATTGTTTTTATACTTCTTTAGCTTCTTGCTTAAAAATAAAATCACTGTATCATTTAACTTTAGAATAAATTGAATTACAGTATTCAATATAAATAATTTCTCGCTATCTCTTTTCTGTGATATTTAAATATATCAGTTAATTAAAAATTATACACAGTTTACACTGCTTTTTAATAATGACAGAAAAATATTGGTAGAATTTACATATGGCATGCAGCAGTATTTCATTCTATACATGAAAATAACTAATCACATTATAAATCAGTGATTGCTTGCCGGTTTGCAAGCTACGTAATATCTCAGCTCTTGGAGCAAAATGCATAAAAAATATTTCTTCGAATAAAGTTTATATTGAGTTAGAGCGGTTGAGTGGTAAATCCAATGTCTTTTACGTAGTTAGCTCATATCGGAACAATTAAACGCTACAGATTAAGTCTCCATTTTAATAGGAATTATAAATTAGTTTTGACTATATTTAAGATTTAATGGATAAACCCGATTTCCTCCCGTCAATGAAATATAACAAACATTCCCTCGATTCAGTTGAGTGATCAGTTGTACAACAAATCGGAGCGGGAAGTTTCATCAAACCTTTTGGTGAAATCCGCTAAGCAGCAAACTATTTCCATAATCCGAAAGTCTGAGACTTTCATCGTCAATTTATGAGTGGAAGGATTTACGGAATCCGTATATTCACTTAAATCTCGTGAATCGTCTATTACATGTGATATGAAATTATTTAAAATAGAATTGCTACCGTTGTATAAAATACTGTATGTCAGTGAAGTTTTAAGTCAGTAGTAATCATCAAATTTTTTGATTTTTTTTATAATGCTTATCGTCGTACTTATTGAGGGGAGTCTTTTTTTTCACGCATGAAAGCCTTCAAAAGGTAGCCGGATCCTATGGGTTACTTGGGTTTCTTACCCACTAAATCCACTGTGATGGTCGTCCTTGGCACGGATCGAAGAGGCTGCGGGATCCTGTTGATGTAACGCTTCCGCGACTCCTCCCGTGCTGTGCTCCGCTCATGGCTCGGTGGAGCTCTCCTCAAGGGGCGAAGATAATATCGCCCCCTTTACGCTCCTCGCTGGTGCGTACGCCAGCGTGAGGCCATCCCAGCTGCCGTCTTCCTCAGAGTCGTCTGAAATAGGACATGTGAGGCCCCCACCACAAGCATCCGCGGCCCCAGGGATACACTCTATCTTTTAAGGCCCGGGCGTCAGGGCTGTTTTTGAGGGGAGCCCCCGTCAACCCACCTGGATAATAACCAGCTAATTAATTATTCTGCCAAACGACGAAGTATTTTGACGAGCTGGTTGGTGAAGTTGGTAGACACTTGCCTTTTGCGCCGCAGGTCGTGGGTTCGACTCCCACCCAGGACAAAAATTTGTGTGCATGAACATGTCTGTTTGTCCTGACTCTGGTTGTAATTATCTATATTAGCATGATTTTACAAAAGAAATGTAGTGTATCCGTTGTCTGGTTTCCATAATACAAGCTCTGCTTAATTTGGGATCAGATGGCCTTGTGTGGATAATGTTCCAGGATGTTATGTTATTGAGGCGGACTATTAATACTATCTTAAGAAATATATCGAGATAAGAAACAGCTTTACAAGGTATTCATGAATTCCGGTTTGTAGTGTGAATGAACTGGTATAATTGCAAGCACAAAAGGCATATCAAAATCAAATCATGATGCAACCGTCAGCATTGTAGCCTGAAGACAGAATATCTTGAGCGTGAGTTATACAGGTATATTATTATATATTATGAGTTTCTGAAGCTGAAACGGCCCAATAGCAAGAACGTGTGAATCTCAACCGAAGATCGTGGGTTTATTGTGAGTGGTAATTTGTGATTATATTTCATCTTGTACTTTACGTTGAAGGAAAACATCGTTTCAGTGCCACAAATTGTGTATTCCACCAATCCGCCTTGGAGCAACGTTGTGGAATAAGCTCTAAAACAATCTCCTCAAAAAAGGAGAGGAGGCCTTAGCCCAGCAGTGGGACAATCACAGGCTGTTACTGTTACTGTTATTAGTTTCTGCCCGTAGTTTCACCCTCGCGTGAGGGGGATGGAGCTTAGATACCGTATGTCCCTTTGAAAACGTGTATGCAAAATTTCATGCTGATTTGTTGATTGCTTAAGACGTGAAACCGTAAGAAACAAACAAACTCACTTTCACAATTATAAGATTAGTCAATGATTTAAGGTATTTAATATTTAATTATTCCTTCCTCTGGTACATAAGTCCATAAGATTTATTAAATATTATTTGAATATCTATTTGTGTAAACAGCAGCTTATGGAAAATAATCAACGCTTTTTTATTATAACTATAATTACATCCAAATTAACGTTATTGTACAATCCAGCATAACTTTACAATCATAAATATTTCGAACCTAGATTCAAGCAGCTATACATTATCATTAGAAGCAGCTTAAAGCACCTGAAGCGCTACAAACCCGCAGCAGGTGCGGTGGGTCTCGTTAATTACATCACTGATCGCGGTCGTGGTTACTAATCGCGACTGTGCGCTGCAATTCGCTAGGTTTTAAGTTTGCAAGGATTTATGGATGGTTTTCATTTTATCATTGTAACATTCTATTTTTATAACCTTAACATACACAAGTAGAATACGTCTTTATTCTACTGTTAGCACTTTATTGATTGTCGGTACCGGTCGGTTGTATATAACCTTAAACAAAAGTACATCCGGTCATTAGATGTTATTATTGGTTATATGACAACTGTAATAGTTTAAAATTAACTTTTAGTAACAACCAGCGGATACAGGAGACTCAATATCTTTCCCAGGTGGAGTTTGGACGTGTGCTTTACTTAAGTTCGTTAAAATATTAAGTATAAATTTTATTTAGTAAGAAATGAGTGCCAAATTTGTTGTGATTTTGTATAATGATCATATAGGACAATGAATGACGTTACACTGACAACGGTGTCTTATAAAATAAATAAAAGAAGAATTAAAGATCTCAAAATAATTTACTACACCTAAACAACTTGATTAAAGTATATAATAAGGACATTCACATTAAAAATTATTGAAGGCAACCCTTTCCATTAGTGAAATATATATATATATATATATATATATATATATATAATTTACATAATGCCCGAGGGAAACATAGTAATAGCATAAACTAACAAAGTCACCACAAACTTACTTTCACCTCAGCCGTTACAATACCATAAATTTCTTTTTAAATAATTAAAGGATTAATAGAATATATATATATATATCACAAATCTATAAGTTTTATAAATAAAATAGTATCTGATAAGTACTAAAATTATATTTATTCAAACTCCGACATAGTCCAATTGCACCGCGGTGAAAACACAAATTTGAAGTTTATAGAAAAATCGTCCCTATTCGACTGCATTTCTTTAAATTTAATGTTTATTTTGCCTTGTCGTTTTCTATTCTATTCTAGATGTTCCATCCGTGAAAAATCCAGCACCATTTTCAAATAAATCTGAAAATAAAATTTAATGTCCTCGAAAAATCGTGAAATACATGTTGGAATTGTGATGAAAATTTATTTTCTATGTAAATAGTATTTTATGTTAGCCGTCCCGTTTGTCTAGTGGTGTGATCGACTGTAGATTATAAAGTCTCGAGTTCGAGTTCCAGTCGAGCTATTAAACAGTGTGAAGATTTGTTTTTCAAAAATAAATTGCAAGTAACTTTTCTGTATAAAAAATGCCCGAGGAGAACAGGAGTCTTAAAATAATTGAAAAAGAAAATGTCATTGAGAGACCCAAAGAGCTCGCTGAGCTCGGGGTGAACATCGTCGTCGGTAAGATCTGCGAATTGGGCCTACGGATAGCGTCTCATAAGACAGAGGCGCTATGGTTACATAAACTGCCAAGGAGCAGGGAACCGCCCGATTCGCAAGTCTGCGTAGGTGACTCAAACGTCCAGGTGGCCAGGTACATGAAAGACTTGGGCCTCACACTGGACGGTCGCTGGGGCTTTGAGGAGCACTTCGAGCGCCTAGCCCTCCGGATCGAGAAGGAAGCGGGCGCCATGCATAGACTGCTGCCTAATCTTGGGGGACCGAGGGAGGAAGTTCGCTGCCTTTATGCCGGTGTCGTGCGTTCGATGGCTCTCTACGGGGCGCCCATTTGGTCTCATAGGCTGTCGAGCATTCGCCGCTGCAAGACTAAGATCCAAAGTTCACAGCGGAGAGTGGCCATCCGCATAGTGCGGGGATATCGTACGATATCCTACGAGGCGGCAACCGTCCTAGCGCGCTTTCCGCTCTTGGACATTCTGGCGGATATGGACGCGAGGGTCTATCAACAGACCCGCATCCTCCGTCAGAACGGTGAAAGCGCACCCCCTCCGAGTGCGCTCGAGGCGTTGAAGCGGCGGGAACAAAGGAGGGCTTTTGCGACGTGGCGCGACCGTCTCTGTGAAGAACGGTACGTGCGCAAACGCGTTGTCGGAGCGATCCTGCCAGCCTTCGAAGCCTGGATGAGACGAAAGCGACGAGTCACCTTCCGACTTACGCAGGTAATGACCGGTCACGGTTGTTTTGGAGAGTACCTGAGTAAGATCGGACGCGAACCGACGGCGATGTGCCACCACTGTGGCGTGGACCGGGACACTGCCCAGCCCACGTTGGAAGCGTGCCCAGCGTGGAGTGCGGAGAGGGAGATCCTGGTCCGTGAAGTCGGACAAGACCTGTCCCTGCGAGCAATCGTGTCGGCGATGCTCCGCAGGGAATCGGCGTGGAGGGCTGTAGCCTCCTTTTTGGAAGACCGTCATGGTCCAGAAGGAGGCAGCGGAGCGGGAATGGGAAAGGGCCGATCCTGCTCGGCGGAGACGATGTCGGCGTCGTCTTGGCGCTCCCACAGCCCCGACGCCCAGGGCTTAAAAGATAGGGCGTAACCCTGGGGCCGTTGATGCGTGAGGTGGACGCCTCACGGGTCCTATTTCAGACGGCCCTGAGGAGCACAGTAGCCGGGATGGTCTCGAGCTGCCGTACGCACTAGCGAGGAGTGCGGGGGGATGAAATTACCTTCGTTCCTTGAGGAGAGCTCCGCCAAGCCACGAGCGGAGAACACGGGAGGATGCGTTATATCAACACGATCCCGCAGCGTCTCCGATCCGTGCCGAGGACGGCCATCGCAGTGGTTTTAGTGGGTAAGAATCCCACATAACCCGGTTGCTTCCCCTAAGGGAGCCGACTACCTTTTGAAGGTTACCAATGTGTAAAAAAAAAAAAGTATCGGCACATTCGCGAGTGAGCCAACGGTTACGCGTGCCCTTATTGATGAGATCTGAGTTAGGAATGTAGTATTCCATCCCCAACAGGATCTCATAAGCAATAGGAGCGGCGCTAGTTGTCAGATCATTCACGCTGAAGCAACGTTCCTTCCAAGGGACTGACGCATAGTAAGCGCGCAAACCGTCCCAATCTACTGACTTATAGTGCCAAACGCGACGTTTGCATACCGCTGGTGGTGGCAGCTAGGCCTGTGGCACTTTAGTGGATATCAGGCAGTGATCCGAAGAACCAAGAGGAGCCTGAACCTCAACCTGATATTCCACCGGGTGAGTAGTCAGCAGAAGGTCCAGTACGCTTGCCCGTCAATGTCTGGGATCCTGGTAGGCTGATCAACCGGTTGGGTCAAGTCATGCGTGTGAGCAAAAGCATGAGCAGTCTTTCCAGCATGGTCAGTTTTGGAAGAGTTCAACCATGATTCATGGTGAGCATAAAAATCCCCCAAAAACACCAGTTTTGCGTTAGCAAACTGCTCTTACGCAGCATCTGCCACCCAACTAAGATGGTCAAATAGTCGACTTGTCTCCAAGTTACCGTTGTGGGATCTATAGAGGCACGCGTACACTCGACTCTGACGAATTAGGTCTACACGTACCACCAACATGGAGAAGGAAGGGTACTCCAACAGCGCAGATGGTGATAACAAACATCCATCCTGACGAACAAGCATACTTCGGCTTTCGCTTTGAAGGATTAATTATTTTTTTTTTTTTATTTTAAGTTCTACCATTAAAAATTAATACATATATTTTAATAATAATAATAATATAATACTTTATTGTTATCCATTACATACATATTCTACAAAAAATATAGCCCTGACTCCTGAACTGGTGTTACCCGTGTGTCAGAAGTCAGTTTCTTCCCATTAAATTATTACATACCTATTATTACAATACAAATTGCCTTATTACTAATTATTGTAAGTAAATCCAAACCATGTGTTTACGTGTGTGTGCGTGCGTGTGTGTGTGTGTGTGTGTGTGTGTGTGTGTGCGTGTGTGCGCGCGCATGCTTGCTATATTCTAGATGTACATATTATTTTCTTTTCAGGTAGTTAATAGCTTCTCAACGTCTTCATAATCAAGTTTTTTTTAACCATGTTTTAGTTTTGTCTTTTAATTGGTAATTATTAATGTCCATTATTCTTGATAAATGATTTAATTTTTTATAAAATCTAGGTGCAAGACTGTAATATTTTTGCTGTGCAAATTTACTTTTAACTTTATTATATGGAAACCGATCTCTTCTACTGAAATTAGTTCTGGGTAGTGTACAAAAAGTTTTCTTACAGATAAAACACCCGCCTTCTCGTAAACTTTTTTTGTTGAATATCTGTATGGTAAATTCATAATTACTTTAAACAGTGCTCGCTGGGCACGCTCAGCCATTAACATATGGGTTTTGGCAGTAGCACCCCATGAACAAATACAATAGGTAATTATACATTCTGCTAGAGCTTTATACGTTCTTATTACGCGCAACCAGAAAATGGATTGGTCCCTCCCTTCAAGATAGGCGAGGCGACGAGAGCAGATCCTCCCTGACGTAAACACACACCCTAGCTCGTGGTACAAAGGAATGTTCCAACTTGTACCCCGGGTAGGAGAAGAATGAGATGTCCGTCGGAGATGATATCTGGGTCTCGGTTAGAAAGAACAAGGCCGGCTTTGCCGTCACAAGATGGAAGTGGACGGCGTTTAAGTTGGAATTCAGTCCCTTTATGTTGCAGAAGTCCACAGCGAGGGTGGAAGGGGTTGCCTTAAGACGCCTGCTCCGTTTGCCCCGACCATTTTCGAGCGCTAAATTGCCCCCCTCCAAAATTCTAAGGGCAGCCTAGGCATCCCTGCTCAGGTGGTGTATGTCCTGAGCATGGATGTCCAGAAAGGGATTGTCCACCGCGATCGCAGATGGTATCCTCATGGGGTAGTTTTCTGAAATTCTGCGCACTCATTTTGTTGGGGGGGGGGGGGGGAATTAGGCCTCCGGGACTCTCATATACCGAACGAAACGCGGTAGCATGGCTACCACTTTACGCCAATTTTAAGTGAGAGAGTGGTACTTCCCCGGGCGCGCCGGCCCATTCGGCTACAACCTGAAGGTATACAGCCTGGCACTACCACTACAACTTTAATAAATAATTATAACGTTCGATGGGTACACGCATTATAAGCGTAAAACCGCATGTCGGCTCATTAAACATTAAATCAGAAGTGAGACACAAACTTACAGAAGAGCATAGCTTGTTCGGAGTTACAATGTAGATACTCGCTTTTTCGAATAGCACGCAAAGCTGTAGGTCTGCGCCTCTTTATGGTGCTGCCTTTACCATTTTATTAAATTATAAAAGCGATAGGACAGGGGAGTGTTGATAATTTATACCTGCATAATTAGCGAGCACATTTTTTGTTATATTGGATAGTCATTTATTACATAGTTGTTAACTACTGGTTGAATTTAGTATTTTATACTAAATATACAGTAAATTAATCATACCTATAACATAATTTTAACATAACTCACTAAAATCCTGTTTACATAAGCAAATTTTCTACTGATTGTTTTGCTTTTAATCTCAAGAGGCAATCTCAGTCACACAAGTATAATTCTATTTGGCTAACTCTTCAGAATTCATGCAATATCAGACCATTCAAACTTTGGAATAAAAAGTATAAGGGTCCTATCTACAAATACGCATATAAAACACATCATCAATGGCAAACTTTAACACTTACGCAAAAAATACACACACACATGCGAATAATTTCAATTGTTTATGTGTGTGTAGACTGTAGTTTCACGTGAACATACATACACGTGTAGACATAAATACACACGCAAATTCACGTGAATACGCAAAGACAAAGTCATCATAAAACGCGCCACAGTCGATTAATAAAGCGAAAGCAGCAGACGAACCGTATTAAAAACTCCAACCAGAATGGAATAATTTTTCGCTTTTTATTTACCTACACACACGAGAATAAATTACCGAATTAAAAGCCGTGAAGTGGTTTGAGTTATTTGTAGAGGCTTTCAGCGAGAGCAATAACTGAGAATAGGGTATTTATTGAAATACTAACCCTTTGTTTGGACAACAAGTGGGCTGTTAGTAATTAAAAGACTAAATTTGCCTCAAACCAGAAAATTTACTGAAAACTTTTTTTTTTTTTTTTAATTCTTGCAAGTACAATAAAACCTTAAATAAATACAAATAAAAATTAAAAATATTTACTATACAAATCGTGATCGCGTGGAATGGTGGCAAGAATGCTAGCAGCATTTCCCCTTTGAATCGCAATTCCGATTCTCTGGGCGAAAATGAACCAGCCCTCTTATCACCAGTAGAGGCAATAAGTCGGGATGTAATATTTTGGATGTAATTTTTTGTCTTTACATATTATTATATGGCAATGAACGAAGATTGTGTATTTTTAACAAAAATAATAAATGTTGTCAACAAAGTATGCATCTCGATGAGCTTCCACCGTCGGTCCTCCGGAGTAGTTTCTTAAATATTATATTACGACTTTTTGCCCACTGGTCTTTTATATACCGTTATAAAGCCTAGCGTCAGCGTAGTCATCAAGCCCTGAATCGGTTTTTTGATTTTGTATTTTTTCTAATATGCGGATATAAACGTACGTATAATAAGCTCTTAAATTAATTAACAGATACATCATATTTTAATTTGGTTACAATAACTTCGCGTCGTTTATCTTGAGGAATAAAAAACACCTTCGGCAAGGGATAATAAAACTATAGCCGTCGCTTCGACTTAGCCTCTCTATTATGATACATTCCTTGGAATATTTTAAATCTAAACGAACCAATTCGTATTAGCTAAAGGTATATAAAATAGAATTTCGTGTTTCTTTGTTTTTGGCTTAGATTATGCTGGCAGATGTTTAAGTAGTATGCACAAATAATGCACTGGTATTATAAATGCATTACACACTTTTCATTGCACCACTACCCATATATTTTAAGACGTTAGATCCCTTTTTGTTAACCGGCTCATTCATTATTCAAAATGGAACGCAGCAATACAATGTGTTGATGGTAGAATATCTATACATAAATTTCAGATAAATTTGACATTGTGATAGCTGCGTAAACTGACTTTTACAAGGCTGCACTTTCAATAAACAGTTTGGTAGGTCAACATCATAAACAACTAATATATTAGGTCCTTACATACGAAATTATCGTTTTGTCGTACTGTCCATTTTGATCTGAAATATCTCCTCTTTGGTTAAGAATTTCAAATTCAAATTTATAAATTCATTCAGCTGGTACATTTGAGTTTTAAAAACAGTCATTCATTTGTTTTTTCCTCATTATTTTTTTCTTTGGCGTCGCTTATTACCACACAATGGAAAACATCAAAGATCGGTATATTTACGAGTACGAGTTCTACTGTGGCACCAGTGCTGCAGAAACAGCTCGAAGGATTAATGATGTGTACAGCGCTGGTGTCGCAAAAGAAAGCACGGTACGTTTTTGGTTTCAACGTTTTCGTTCTGGAAATATCGACCTTCAGAACCAACCCCGTGGAATTAATGGCTATTGTGGAAGCGGATCCATCACAAAGCACTTCAGAGATAGCTGCAGGCTTCGGGGTAAGTGATAAAACTGTATTAATCCACTTGAAGCAAATCGGGAAAGTAATAAAACTTGAACGATGGGTACCTCATGAATTGATTGAATCGAACTTGCAAACACGTGTTGACTGCTGTGTTACTTTGCTCAACCAACACAATAATGAAGGGATTTTAAATCGAATCATTACTTGTGATGAAAAGTGGATCATCATCATCATCATCATCATCAGCCTTTCGTCGTCCACTGTTGGACATAGGCCTCTCCAATGGCACGCCACTGAGCTCGATCTTCAGCTCTCAAAATCCATCCGCTGCCAGCCACTTTGCGTATATCGTCACTCCACCTAGCCGAAGGGCGCCCTACGCTACGTTTGCCGAAACGTGGTCTCCACTCCAGAACACGTCTACACCAACGGTTGTCGGTTCTGCGACACATGTGTCCAGCCCACTGCCATTTCAGCTTGCTAATTCTTTGGGCTATGTCGATAACTTTGGTTCTCTGTCGGATCACCGTGTTTGGGATTCGATCTTTCAGAGAAACTTCGAGAGGAACTCCGTTAAGAACTATTGGTTCCGGATCAACGTGTCCATTGAACATTATCTTGGTTTTGTCCAAGTTCATCCGGAGACCAACCCGAGCAGAAGAATCAGCCAGGCTGCTCAGCATATACTGCATGTCCTGCACGGTTTCTGCCACGATGACAATATCGTCCGCAAATCTCAAGTGTGAAAGGTACTCGCCGTTTATGTTTATGCCCCGCCCTTCCCAGTGCAGCGTCTTGAACATATCCTCTAATGCATTAGTGAACAATTTCGGGGAGATGACATCCCCTTGTCTCACTCCTCGATGCAAGAGGATGGGGTCAGATTGCTGATTCTGTACTTGGACGGTCATAATAGCAGCATCATGCAGACCTTTCAGCACTTGGATATATCGCCAATCGATTTGGCACCGTTGTAAGGACTCCAGAACAGACCAGGTCTCAATAGAGTCAAAAGCCTTCTCATAGTCCACAAATGCTAAGCACAGGGGCTGATTATACTCCTCCGTCTTCTGTATAATCTGCCGCACTGTGTGAATGTGGTCTATGGTTCCGTATCCTCTTCGAAACCCGGCCTGTTCTGGGGGCTGAAACTCGTCAAGTCTACGCGCGAGACGATTTGTGATGACCCTGGAAAACAGCTTATAGACATGGCTCAAGAGGGAAATAGGTCGGTAGTTCTTCAATAAGGTTTTGTCACCTTTTTTGAAGAACAACACGACAATACTCTTGCTCCATGCCTTTGGAGTTCTCCCCGAAGAGATGACAGAGTTGAATATGCGTTGGAGCTGCGCTAGTAGAGGTTTTCCAGCTGCTTTTAACAGCTCCGTCGTAATTCCATCTTCCCCAGGGGCTTTTCCATTTTTTAGCTGTCCCAAAGCCATCACGATTTCGTCTTGGCTGACTTCTGGCAGCTCTTCTGTGAAGTAGGTTAGGGTGGCTCTAGGATCTTTAGGGTCGGGTTGGGGACGAGACGCTTCTGATGTGTAAAGTTTACCGTAGAAGTCCTGCACTTCCTTCAAAATCTCGAGCTTAGAAGCGACGACTTTTCCCTTTGAAGTGGTCAACTTCGTCAGATGGCTTCGGCCTAGCTGTTGGACGAAGACTTTTGACCCCCGGTTTCGCTCGATCGCTTCTTTTATAGAGCGCGTATTGGAGTTTCGGAGGTCACGTCTTATCAGCTTATGTATTTGCTTATTCAGATCTGACGAAGTGACTGTTGGGTTTTCACGTCGTTTTCGCATTAGCTCTAGAGACTCTGTCGAAAGCTTGGACCTCTTGCCGGCATTTTGCGCTTAATAGAATTTCGTCCCTTCTTCTCTCAGAATACCCACCACTTGTTCGAGCTTCTGGTCGATGTCAACGTCGATATTGGTTTCCAAGGCAGCGAACCGGTTTTCCAGTTTTAACTGAAATGTATTAGACTGAACCGGTTGGAGCAGATTTGGTCGGAGCGTTGACCTCATCAGACGAGCGCGCTCGAGCTTATAGTCAATATTTAGAGTGCCTCGTACAAGTCGGTGATCAGCATTTCCAGTATTAAACCTTGTGATCACAGAGACATCTCTAAATATTTGCTTCTTGTCCGTCATGATGAAGTCAATCTCGTTTCTAATCATAGCGTCAGGGCTTCGCCACGTCCACTTCCGTTGAGGCTGTTTCTTAAAGAAAGAGTTCATCAAGAATAGCCCCTCTTTCTCAAGAAAGTTGACAAGCATTTGCCCCCTATGATTCCTGCTTCCAAATCCGTGTTGTCCTACTACCGTTTCGCTGCTAGTATGTACTCCCACTTTAGCGTTGAAGTCCCCCATGACAACGTTGAAGTGGGCATTTTGGTTGGTGTGCAATGCCTTCGAAATGTCTTCATACATTTCTTCCACTTCATCATCCGAGTGTGTCGAAGTCGGTGCATATACTTGGATAACCTTGAGGCTATACCTCTTGGTGAGTCTGATCACAAGATATGCTACCCTTGCCGACACACTGGAGATTTCTAAGACGTTGTCAGAGAGAGCCTTGTGGACCAAGAAGCCGACGCCACCATGGGATGGTTGGTCTCCCTCTCTGAAGTACATAAGATGGCCTGATTCTAAGGTTATGGTATCCTCCCCCTTTCTTCGGATTTCACATAAACCCAAAACATGCCATCTTATGTTCCTCAGCTCTTCTTCGAGCTGTACCAGGTGTTCGTCGAGCCGTAGCGTGCGTCCGTTATACGTAGCCAGAGTCAGTCGGTGTTGGCGGCCTACCGTAACCCGGGGATTCTTAGCACCCCCTGCCCCGCCCTTACCATGACCGCCGCCTTGGCCAGGAACAGCGGGGCCACCGGGAACTAGGGGTCGTTGCGCTTGCGTGTGGGCAGGCGGGTTGGTGATCGCAGAGCGTAGCTTTTGATATAGGTGACGCTGCTGCCCGTCACCAGTCTGCGGCATTTAGCTACGCCTTTATCAAATGGTTATACCGCCATTAGTCGGTCGCCAGAGCCTCGTTTGTTGACCGGCAGGATGCACCACGTGCAGGTGAGGTTGGCTTGGAGCAGTTAGATGTAGGTGTGCTCCCTTACATCCCATCCAAAAGTGGATACTGTACGATAATGGGAAGCGCTCGTCGCAATGGCTGAACCTTGGCGACCCAGCAAAATTCTGCCCTAAACGAAAATTGACTCAGAAAAAGTTACTTGTGAGTGTTTGGTGGACTACAGCAGCTTTCTAAAATCTGGCCAAACGATTACAGCAGATATATATTGTCAGCAACTGCAAACCATGAAGGAAGAACTAGCTGCTAAACAACCGAGATTGGTCAATCGCTCTAGGCCACTGCTGCTTCACGACAATGCAAGACCACACACTGCACAGTAAACAACCACTAAGTTAGATGAGCTACAATTAAAATGTCTGCGACATCCACCGTTCTCCCCGGACCTTGCTCCAACAGATTACCATTTTTTCCGGAATTTGGACAATTTCTTACAAGGGAAAAAATTCAACTCCGATGCGGCAGTCCAAATCGCCTTCAAAGAGTTTATTGATTCTCGCCCCCATGGATTTTTTAGTATAGGGATCAATGAACTACCTATGAGATGGCGAAAGTGCATAGATAACAACGGTGCATACTTTGATTAATTAAATATATTTAACAAAAAAAAAATTGACTTTAAATTCCTCCCGTACAAAACGCCAATTTCATATGTAAGGACCTAATTTATAAATAAAACATCTTTAAAACTGTATTGAATGTTTAATAAAAATGTAAAAGATTAAAATTAAAAAATATATTAAAAAACCAATTTCAAATAAAAGATGGAAATAAAATACTTCTTTCCGAATCATGGCAGCTGATAAGCGTAATCCATTAGTGTTACCAAAGGAAACGGCAAATATGTCGCACTCAAAAATACAGGGGTTTCACGAGTTCCAGAGTTTACCGATGTTTGCTCAGATATCTTTTGACCTTCTCAAATAGGTCATTTTGATTTTATTTATCCCAATGAAGAGATGAGATGGCGTAGCGCCTAGAATGCGTGTATTTTAATCGACGAGCGCAAGTTCAAACCCAGGCCAGCAATTGGCTTAATATCTGATTATGATTCATCACGTGCTCCTCAGTGATGATTTATTTTTGTAACTTTAATATTATAAAGTCATTCCTGGCAGGGCCGCCATGTAAGGTAGGAGTTAAGGGAGACAAGTTAATCAAACGAATGCTTACACGTGACTGACTTTATAATAATAATAATATCCTGGGACATTATTCACACACGGCTATCTGATCCCAAACTAAGCAGAGCTTGTACTATGGAAACCAGACAACTGATATACTACATATACTACTTTTCTTTTGGAAATACATACTTATATAGATAATTACACCCAGACTCAGGATAAACAGACATGTTCATGCACACAAATGTCTGTCCTGGGTGGGAATCGAACCCACCACCTGCGGCGCGAAAGGCACGATAAAGACATATATCTACCAATCACACCAACCGGCTCGTCGGTATTATAATTCTTAATGAATTTACTTATCATTGTACTACCTTTATCTAATGAATATAATTACAGTATCTTTAGAAATATTAAATATAAAATCCCTTATCTCGGTCTTCAAAATAATCTTAAATAAAAAATCATGATAACGATTATGCCTATAAAAACAATTTCATATTTAGCAACCTATAAAATAAATATTTGCCTGCCCTTAATTTACCTCACAAAGTTTAAGAGTTCTTTTAATCATTAAATAATGGGTGAATTTAGGTCGAACATTAATAAGAGGTTCGATAAAGAGCTACGGAGCACTTTGATAAAATCTTTATTGCAAATTAGCCGCATTAACTTTAAACTTGGCGAAAGTGAGGATACCTCATTAAGTTAGGGTTGTTATATTCGACTTTTGGAAAACAAGTAAATGAGTCTGACAAGGCGCGTTAGAAAAAGCAGATGCATAGTGTAAAACATAATGATTATTAGCTACAATTATATACAATATAAATTTTATTATATAAAATGTAAATGCAATATAAACAGAATAATAACGCTTAGAAGGATAGTGTCATACAAAGTTTCGCTCAAAATTGAAGTAACTAGAATTAATGTGTGTGTAAGTGTCACGTACGTTATATACACGCCCACATACGACCGAATTATGTTGCAAGTGAATACACATTATCCCCATAAAGTAAGAAAATGATATTGTTTGAAATTATGAAATATTTTTTTTTTGCATTTAATTAATTTGAATTATTACGTAGGTTGTATTCAGATGTGACAATTTATCAGACAATAATATTGGACATTATTATTTTTTCATTAAAATTAATTAAACAACGCTGAAAGGTTTTCTGACAGTAAATTGTGATAAATAGTAGATTTGTATGGAATAAGGACGGGATGTGTAAGAAGAAGCAATCAGATTCGAAGGAAATCTACAAACGATAACAATTAATGAATAAGTGTTATAATTATATATTGCAATATTATTTATTTAATTTTAGCTATTATTATTATAATGATCTCGTTTTTTAAATTTATTTAGTAATATTATTTAGTATTGCTAAAATAATTTAAAAAGGTTAAAATAATAATTTTAAATAATTATTACATTTTTATTATTTAAAATATTAAGCAAATCGTAGTAAATATATTTTCCATAGCTGGCAACATTTTTATTGTAATGGCGTCTTTTGTTTACAAATTCTTTTTATGTTTTGATGAATGTATTTTAGCTAAAATTATAAGTTGCCAAATTACTATTTGTGTGTGTGTTACGTGTGAAATGTGATTTTCTTATCCTTATTTTGCTTTTATGTGGAGTGTTGTGACAACTTTTTACTATACAGTAAGTCATTTTTTAATAAATTACGCGACATGTTTACTATGACACTTTATCGTGACGACAGACGTGACGTCAAATGTATTGAGACTAGTAACAATTTGAATGACTTCAATTCGCTTGGGCCTACACACCTTCTAAGCGTTATTATGAATTCTATGAATATAAATATTACTTCAGTTGCTATAATTTAATATAAAAGTTAAATAATATAGGTTTGCACTTTTCCCTCTTTCATAAATTTCTGCTAAGGCTTCGCTTTTAACTTTGTTTCATTTTATTATAAGACGAGGTCAATGTGTCAACGCATGTGGCGCCCCACTATAGGGACGTCCCCGTTTCTACTAACTAGCTTCAGTTCATTGGATCTCTTACCAGCTCTACTAAATTTACATGAAAATTTTCATTTATTTCGTTTTTCACTACATGTCAATTAAATTTGATTTCTCTAGAAAACATAGTGTTAGTATTCTATGCCCCCCCAAAGTAATCAACATGGTCCAGTGTATAAAAAGCACGGCAAACTGCGGAATCACTTCACTTCGCCTCCGTCGCTCGACTTGATCATACGTCTTCCTTATAACTTTAAAAGTAAACTTAAATGCTAACAATAGTATATATGTCAACCCTACAAGAATCCTAATGTAAATATCGATACACTAAAATATCGATTCGAAAACTTCGATTTTGTTAAGGTATAGCATGATTTCACTGCGTGTCTATAGCTTTTTAATTACTAGGTGGTACAGCTTTGTGCAAGCTCGTCTGGGTAGATACCACCCACTCATCAGATATTCTACCGCAATACAGCAGTACTTTGTATTGTTGTGTTCCTGTTTGAAGGGTGAGTGAGCCAGTGTAATGACAGGCACAAAGGACATAACATCTTAGTTCCCAAGGTTGGTGGAGTATTGGCGATGTAAGCGATGGTTAACATTTCTTACAATGCCAATGTCTATTGGTGTTGGTGTCCATCAGGTGGCCCATATGCTCGTCCGCCTAATATATAATAAAAAAAAATAAAACAAATTGAAATAATTATGGATTCATATAAGACGATTAGATGACACAAGAATTTTCAATTGTTGTTATCAGTTCCTCAAAGATAACATGTATGGTGCGAGATTTCTGATTCAATTAATGAATAAAATAATTTGCATCTTTATATTTAAATTTAAGTTACTTGGTGATATGACTTTGTGCAAGCCCGTCTGGGTGGGAACCACTTACTTGTCACATATTCTAACGCCAACGATAATTAGTATTGATGTGTTCTGTTTTGAAATGTGAGTGAGCCAGTGTGAACTAGAGGCATATTGAAGATAATGATTACTATTTCTTACAGCGCCAATATATATGGACGATAGTGATTATATACCATCAGATGTCCCATATCCCCGTCAGCCTATTTTATATAGAAAAATAAAAATACAAATTTAATTGAATAAACAGCTTAGCAATGTCAAGGTTAAGTCAATAATTATATGAGTATAATATCGATACTACTATATTAATCTATTAGCTCTGTCTGTACAATTTTTTTTTCACCTAATTTTTTGATAAATAATCGTTTTATGATGCAATGATTCACATTATACTATTTTTTTCATTTTTGTCTGTCTGTCTGTGTCTGTCTGTCTGTATGTCTTCTTATAACTCAAGAACGGCTTGACCAATGTTGATGGAAATAACAAAAACACACAAAGAACATGCGATGGAGCAAATGATAGGCCATTAATAAGACCGGTAAACCCTACGGTATCTTATGAAAATTAATATCAAATCGTTAATTACGTATTTCTTTACCAGTAGCCATATGTGTGTTTGTGTGTGTTACTATAGTAATAAAAATATTTATTATATTTTTATTAATTATACGCGGGTAAAGCCGCGGGGCAATGCTAGTAGAAAAATAAAAATTCAAATTTAATTGAATAAACAGCTTAGCAATGTCAAGGTTAGGTCAATTATATGAGTATAATATATAATATTCAAAGTAAGAAAACTGCAGATGCAAGCTTCTTATTTTCTTCGTTCAGTCTTTCTCTATATTATTTGTGTTGGCTCTTCTAATCGTGTTTTCAGAGGCATCTGTTCAAGGCCTTTTTGATATCATTGAAAAAAAAACACAGAATAGACTCTGTGAAACACTCTTAGGATAATATAAGATCTTGGTTTAGTAGAATCTTTTATTCGAAATATGTGTGGTTGTTTAAATGATCACTACAGACCAGATCATGTATTTGCATATTAAGCACGTTCTTACTGGCTATTGTATATATTACCTTAATTTTGGAAATGATGCATATTTACTTGTTAATAAAAAAACCCTAACATTAGCATTCCATACAAGTCTGGCGTTCATATAATTTCATTTATAATTCGATTACCTATTAAATTATGAAATCTTACGGTAATAAGTTAATTTAACGCGTGTGTTCTTTAAATAAATATTATTAAACAAATTGTTTATTTAAAAAAAAATGTATATTCATGACTCTATTCCACATGGTCATCATTTGTGCTATTGTAGCAATTTCATTTATTTAATTATTGTTTTTTGGCTTAATGTAAATAAATCTTATGCTATAATTATTATTTTATTAAACGTTTTATGTCACTGACATTTCAGGGTCGTGTGTTGTGGTTTCCGAGATTCGAGCTTATGCTTACAAAATAGATTCACAGGTGAGGTATTAAACACGATTTGGAATGGACGAATGCTTTATAAAGGAGGTACTTGGCTAATTACCTACATTTTCTTTGTCCCATTTACACTATCCTTAGAGGTTTCATTTGTTCTTCAAATTTTTTAATAACTACTTTCGATAATGTTTACCATCATAATATACAGGTATAAATATAATTTATATAACACAAAGATACTTTTTTCTTTTAAAAGCTAAAGCACATAACAGTTATACATGTTAACTAAATGCCTAGTCAGAATGTAATAAATAAAATTGCGTTTCGTTGGCATTAGCATAATTCTACATAGAATGAATGAAACAGTGTTGGAATAAAAGTACAATAACGATAATTCTTTGAAATTTAGTCTAAGTTGCGATCTTAATGCAGTCATTAACAATGAAATATGCCCGCTTTGTTTTGTGTAAAGCGACGTTATATTAAAATTATAAAAACATTATGTATGTCGAAAATAAAAGGCATATTTGAGTAATAATAAACCATTTTATATTTCGTAATTAATATTAAAAGATAAAAGTTATATACGCCACATGCCTTTATTCATTCTGGTCTAGTCGGTATCCTTAATTAAAATGGACCATTTCCAATTTAGTTTGCTATTTGTTTAGGATCAATATTCGCGTTTATTCGTGTAATTTGTTTATAAAATTTAAATATAGATAGATTTTCTATCATATTAAATATATAATAAAATGATCTATAAAATTGAAAAGCGCAGATTATGTCTTGACTAATAGAACTATAAGCTTGTGGCGCCCACTCCTACGTCAAGATTTACACTTGGAAATAGATGTATAAAATTGAATGATCTTATCAAAGATAAATATTTATATTTATAACTTATAAAAAATTAAAGACTTTGAATAAAAGAAACATATGCAGTCAGTTCTTAAAAATTCAATTATTACAGTCAATAAGTTTAATGTTATATATTCTATTGAAGTTCACTTAAAGTATGCTTGATGGCACGCGTAGGTAGTTACCATCTCCTCATCCGAAAGTGACTACAGGCAAAAAAGCCACGAGGCTTTGTGTTTCACAAAGGATTAGTTCCCAAGGCAAAAGCAATGTAAATGATGGTTAATATTTCTTATGGATAGTGATGACCACATACCATCAGGAACACCATTTGCCAGGCTGCTGATTTTAAATTAGAAAGGCGTATTTAAAGCTTTATCGTCATTTTACTATATTTGTTTGACACCTATGCCATAAGTTATTCATATTCTGTAGTAAGAGTGGATTTTTAAACACGTTAATAGTAATCGTCAATAAAAATAAATATTTACGGTAAGAAGAATCCAGCAGTGAATATATTTTTGTGCGTGGCAATTATATATTAAACTGCAGTTCAACTGTAGTGTGTCCTACGCAATGCAATATCGCGACACAGATTTAAGTGTATTTATTACTCAGATACATGTAGTGACGCAACTCTCTTTCTGCTGGAAAGGCGATTGCTCCAAGTAACGCAAAAATGGCATCAAAATGGCTACTTGGTGGTAGGGCTTTGTGCAAGCTCGTCTGGGTAGGTACCACCCACTCATTAGATATTCTACCGCAAAACAGCAGTACTTGGTATTGTTGTGTTCCGATTTAAAGGGTGAGTGAGCCAGTGTAATTACAGGCATAAGGGACATAACATCTTAGTTCCCAAGGTTGGTGGCGCATTGGCGATGTAAGCGATGGTTAACATATCTTATAATGTCAATGTCTATGGGCATGATTGGTGACCACTTACCATCAGGTGACTTCGCAGAACTAGTGACAGACCTCGCTACCACGCCCGGAATTATTTTAAAACTGCGATATCTCCTAAAATATTTATTGAAATCAAATGATATACAGGCTTTTTTTTCAAAATTAAATATTTGTGATGAATAACGTATTTATTTCGAATAGAAGAATTCGAAGAATTAATACCATTTTTATGAAAACAACTTCGCAAATAATGCATCACTTTCAAAATAATTTAGTTACTATAAAAAATGTTATAGTAAGGCAACCTTCAAAGATAGACATATGCTATCGCGGACTTTTTTTTAGAACTTTTTAAGGTGAACAATTCTGGCATACATGATTATTGCGTAACTTTAACCGTTTACGCAGCATACGCAACTAAAGCTCTCAAAAAGTATCAATTTTCCCGTTTTTGCAAAATTATTCATTTTAGCTCAGCACTTATTGGTCGTAGCGTGATATTAGGACCTAGGACCTTTCTCGATAATTGGGCTATCCATCACAAAAATATTTTTTCAATTCGAACCAGTTGTTCCTGAGATTAGCCGGATCAAACAAACAAACTCTTCAGCTTTATATATTAGTATAGAAGTATAGATATAGATAAAAGAACTAATTTGGCGTGGGGCGTTAATGCTCACTTTAACATTTTGTGACATGTGTATTATTTTATGGGTCTTCCAATCGCTCCATTGAGCCTTTTCCATAGCTATTTATATAAATCAAATGTTATCGTAAGCATTCGACGATTATTCGACTATTATTCCAATTTTATTCGTAAATTTTCTATTCTAATTCCAAACAATTAAATAGTTTGATCAATCAAGTTAATTAATTAACATGCTTTAGATATTAATTACTAGCATTGACGTCGATTATCATACTCTTAAAATGTTAAGAATCAACTTACGGTGATACGCTATTTTCATACGTGTATCCTTGAAATTATATAATTATTATGTACAAAATCACATGTTAAAATTTAATGATCGTATTCTGTTTCAAAGTTTTTCTTGCAGAACAGCTAAGAAAAGGCGTCTTGTTGAGCCGAAAGATTTGGATTAATGAATCACGTTGTTCACTGGGTTGGTATATGTACTTAATTATGTAATTCTCTCGAAACTAAATTTACCTCTTGAATAACTTATTAGTTCTTATTTGAATTTAAACCAACTTTTGTATGTAATACTATCTGTTCACATTTCATTATGTTAACAACCAACTCTGATGAAGTGATTGATGAAATGGTTTATCTAAATCTTCCAGCAAATCGACAAGCCTTATTTCAACAGTAGTTAATATGTTCTAGTTTTTACTGTTAAATAAAACCCTTCAGAAATTAATATTGTCCAAAGTAAATAAACTGCAATATTTTATACTCTCCTAAAAGCGATCCATAAATAAACATCATTCCATTTCGAATATTTAAAAAAGGAAACTACTTTTTAGAAGCAACAATTTAACATTTCAGTATACGGCATGAATTTCCAAGTTTCATTGGAGTGGTCAAGCAAAGGGAGTCGCGCTCGGACGGTCACACAAGTCGAGACTCGGGAAGAAATATTCACAGTCAATTTATCCTTGAATCGAATTGCTATTTCACTTTGGAAATTCTTTATTTGTATGGATAGGATTCATTGCTTTCCCCATTCTGTCTTTATGTAAAATTTGATACGTTTATTTTTATTTCAAAGTTACACGAAATATACACATTGAATAATATGAAAAGCTTTTAACAATATTTCTCGAGTACATGCATTTGTATACTTGTGTGCGTGATCATGCCAATGTGTGTGTACTTATCCCAAATGTTGTCAGTCAATCGGAATAAAATATCTAAACCGTATTGTCCCCATAATTTTATGGGTTATATGTATTTGTATTTTTATGTATAACTTGTATAAGCAATAAAATAAAATACAGAAAAAAATATGTTGAATTAGTGGATAAAATTAAATTGATATTTACTCAAATAAAATTGATTAGTTATCCTAAACACAATAATCGTAGCTTTGAAGAGTTGGTTTCAGGTGAAAGGCATATAATATTTTGCCGTCCTTTTCATTATAATATTTCTTTCACGTAATGTACTTACGTGAGTGGTAGCGAGAGGGAGAGAGAGAGAGTGCCATTCTGAAAATCAAAATTACTTTTACAGTAAGAGGTATATATCTAATTAAAAAATTAAACATCCACGGTAAACACGGTAAGCATCCTCTGTCTAAGAAAGTTCGACGAGTACAAATTTAAGAGAATATAATAAACTTCGCTTTGAAGAAGAAATTACACATTATATAAATTAAGTGAACGTGAAATATTAAATTATAATTAACTTATTGAAATTCAAATTTTATAAACTTTTTTTTTTTTTATTGTATAGGTTGGCGGACGAGCATATGGGCCACCTGATGGTAAGTGGTCACCAACGCCCATAGACAATGGCATTGTAAGAAATGTTAACCATCACTTACATTGCCAATGCGCCACCAACCTTGGGAACTAAGATGTTATGTCCCTTGTGCCTGTAATTACACTGGCTCACTCACCCTTCAAACCGGAACACAACAATACAAAGTACTGCTGTTTTGCGGTAGAATATCTGATGAGTGGGTGGTACCTACCCAGACGAGCTTGCAAAAAGCTCTACCACCGAGTACTTACATTACACTTGCTTACGTTGAAAAAAAACCACAGAGGTTTGACCTCAGTTTATTACGATAACGATTACATTGATATTATTGTACGTATTTCATCAATCATACACAAATCTGGATGGCATAAAAATCTGAAAGTCTGAGAAGCGGGTCTATCTTTTCACCTTGGCTGAATTTGGTCAGGAAATAATATTATTATTCTTTTACTAACTGCAACAGTACAGATGTTGAGTCAAGTAAGCATATAATTCCACATTACTAACCACCAGCTTTTCAATTTGAAATTCGTTTCAATTAATTAGTGATCGCCAATGAAGGAAAATATCGTGAGGTTAAAAGTTAGTAGGCCCACTTTAACGATCCATTAACAGTATAAACAAAGATATATGCGTATAAGATTGTAATGAATTGCCTGGAAATCTACGAAATGGCGTACCCAGGCGATTTGGGGGGAATGCGCTTTGTGTAATTAATTATGAGAAGCTGGAACAAACACGCGGCCGTTTGTTCAGCAAATTATGTACATAAATTAAACATAATCGCATCCCGCCAGCGCTTCAAATAAAGATGTATTAAAAATATTGTTCTGACAGAGTATCTTGAAACTGTAATTAAGAGAGACTTGTAGTCAATCCTTTTTATGTTTTTTTTTTTTTAATTTCGTTATTACTGTCATATATATAATGTTTATTTCGAAAAACAGACGAGATAGTGCTTGTCCCCTACGCTGCATGTCGCAGAATTTCAGTGAAATTAGACACATGCAGGTTTCCTCACGATGTTTTCCTTCATCGTCCAGCACGAGATGAATTATAAACACAAATAAAGACGAGATAAGGCTAGGTATAAATAATCACTGCTTACACCACTGTAAGTCGTAGGGCATTACTTCATGAAAAAAATAATAGACTGTGATTGAATCTTACAGCTGCATAAAGTCCTCCACTGCATTTAAACTTATTATCCCGCTAGACTTACTTACGCTTAGCGCTACGATGCTTAACGTATATATGCTAAAATTATATATATTATACATTGTAGCGGCAGCGATAAGGGGTTAAATAACCCTGATAATGATGATCAGCTGATGATGAGTTTTAAAGGTGGCGAAAAATAAAAAATGCGTTGTGCTCTCAATCAAAATTTTGCATGTAATGGTCGTTTAGCTAATGTACACAGATCGAGGAGAGGAGGAGGTGCGGGAACGATATTAAAAAAATTAATTTAACCAATTGCGGTCGGTAAAAAGTATGACGTTGCAACGGTGAGACGTTAGTTGAACTTCTCGATCCTAGATGTGCTTTCTCTAGTAGGAAGTATAAACATACATATTATATGAGTCGACTAAAGTTTTATTGTTTGTTAATTTGAGCTTGTGGTTCATAAACATAAATACTTGACGACTTAACCCATACCGTTACTTAAACTAGGACTGATTTGAGATTCTTATTTAGGTTTTACTTTAAATGAGACTCATTAGTAGTTTAAGAGATAAGAGATGAGAGAAATGCCCAAATTTCGTGTATTTCATTGATTACTTTCGAAGCTAAAAAAGCTTTAAAATTATCCTATTGAATATATAATATAACCTTATGGACTGGGAGATGGACTATCGGAATTTCTTATCGGAATTTTGTGTTACCGTCTCCCGGTATATTATCTAAATTCTCCGAAATCAAAATAAATTTATTTACGCGTATTATATTCGTTATATTGTCGCTTTATTGTGTATAATATTAAAACTAAGGTTGAAACATTTCATCCAGTAGATCGAGAGTAGAGTAATCCTTAAGACTTTACAACTTTATTAAATAAATATAAACTTTTTGATACTTTTGATATTTTTGCTCTATATGAATAGATTTATGTATATATTGTTAACATATGTTATTTATCCGAAAATGTAATGTTACGTTTTGGTCACTTTGTTAATATAATGTGACCAGAATTTAAGATTATTTATTAATAAGCATGCTGTAATTTACCTGTAATTGAAAGTGCAAGTAATCTTGTTTAGCATACATTATGTGTTATTATGATGTGCCTACATATATTGTAACTTTTATTGGTAGTTCGATATTAAATAAATAAATAAAACTAAAAAAATCAAATACAAAACATCCGATTTAATATATAAAAAATATTCACCAAAATGTGATATGGAAATCTGTGAAAGTGTAAGTACCTCCATTTCGGGTTGGTATTTTGAATTTCGCGGCGGTGTTTAACGCAACAAGATGTGAGGTACAGCGTATTATGTCAATGCTGAATTAATTCAGTTGTCATGTATATGTTCTTAAGTTGAACTTCACTTTTCTGAATGAATTTGAACTGAATTTGAACTTTTCTGAATTGACTGAATTTACTTATTTCATCTAACGAAGTTTGACAAGTTTAAATTGTAACCTTGGAAATTACGTGTCTTTTGTTTGAAGGCTTTTAAAATCATATTTACACCCGTCTAGTAATTGATATAATTATGCTGATTGTGTCAACGAATTTGGCAAATACAATTATAGTGGCTTATTCTTGTTATTGAATTAATTTAACCCAAAAACGAAATCTAAGAGTTTTATCTTTTTGATTTTGTGGGTATTCCTAGAAAAGACTTGGAAATATTAATGAAATATAAGATAATCTCAAAATTGTACCCATGCTTCAGGGTTCAACGTGACACGTTTAACAAGAATCATTTAGACGACAGGAAAGGTATAAATAAGATAGTGGTGTGTAAATTTATCGTAGTCGGAATAAATTAATCCGTATCCATGTCGCTTGCTGCTGGAATGATTTAAATCGCTGCAATCATCACATTCCCTCGTTATTGCCAGTTTATCTCATAACTTATCTTGCCTATACGAGTATACCTATACCAATTTAATTTATCATAGTTATATTATAATAGTAGAGTGACATGGCAGTGGTCCAAGGAAATAGCGTTCACACTGTGGGGCGTTCGTATTTTCAATTTAGTACTACGCGAGCGCTTCTGGAGGTAGGATCTATGCCGAATTCACGCACGCCAAACGATCGAGCGTGAACTGTATATTGAGCTTAACATTTTATTATTAATTAAGTTAAATACTTAAATATAACAAACTCAATCAAAAGAATTAATTTTATTAAAATGCTTTCCTAACGTTTTTAAAAAACACAAAAAAATGTCTTTAAAGGTAATACAAAACCATTCAAGAACTAAAAGCGCTGCGGCTTACGAGACGCACGCAAGTCCCAGGTTTGAACCTTGGGCTATTATCACAATTCCCATCATAAACTTTGTTTAATTGGAGGGATAAATTACTAAAAATAATATTCGAATATTAGTAAATTAAAATGGGAATTTCTAATTATTATAAAATTTGATAATTTAATTTAAAAATTTTAATCATTTCTTAGTCTTTGATTAGAGAGTGGTATAAATGAGGTTGAGGCGCTTTTTGTTTCGACAAAAATACAGTAATATAATGAAATAAAATCTACATTTTAAAACATGTTTTAAGTCGAAAAAATATCGCAAAGAACTTCGTTCCTGACGGGTCTCCCCCGACCACACAATTTTTTTTTCTGACGGAAGACTAAATCTGTCTGTTCAAAACCTTGCAGACCAAGCCAAATTGTTTATTTCCCCATATAATTCGAACTAAGGGAGAGAATATGCATAGTTACATTGATTTTAAAGACAGAATTTGACAGTTGAGCTTATGCTGCGCTGGGGCTTCCAGTCTAGCCAATTATCAGCGCTGCAGCAACATAATTTCTTCAGTCTAAGACTGTATTGCATTGCACAGCTTCCAGTTACACGATTTTATAATAAAACATAAAAGGATGATCACTATTGGAAATGTATGAAATGTGAAGAAACTAGGTTTATATTAGTATTAACATAAGTTTCATAATCGTTTATCATTGTAAAAAATATGACATCATTAATCTGTGTAAACACTAAAATATTTCGTTTATAGGCTTGGCCAAACAAACTGTTTACAAACTCAATGATTTATAAAGGTACACCATCAAAATATATTCATAATTCATGTCTGCTAATATTATAGTAGACCTGATAATTCGTAGTCGGAACGGAATAAGCAGATTACTGGCATTACACTTGCTGTTAAGTGGTACTTACGTTATTGTTGGGCTTCTTGAGAAATACGAGTTTGTATTAACATTATATTATCTTGTGTCTACTAATTTTTACATTACATAATACATGGTGTCAGGTCTTCAAATCTCATCTATGATGGATATCACCCACTCATTATATTTTACCGCTAAACAAAAACATTTAGTGTTGTTGCGTTCAGGTTTAAAGGGTTAGTGAATCAGTGTAACTACGCGCGCAAGGGACATAACACCTAAGTTCCGAAGGTTGGTGGCGAGTTGTCGATGTAGAGAATGGCAAAAAATTTATAGACAGTGGTGTCCACTTACCGTCTGATGGCCCATTGGCGGCCTGTCCACCTGCATAATATACAAATCTAACTTAATTAAATTATGAAAAATCTTTAACAATCTACATAATAGCTTTCATTGTATTACAACTGCCAAGGGTTTTTTCCTATCATCAACAATTTAATAGATTAAGAATTTCCGGGATAATTTAATCGCTAGTGCTCTACATAGACTATATTATTTTAGTCGAGGAAATCTTGAAAGTGTTCTAAGAGATCTACAGATACTAAATAGCTGGTTGATATCTGATATACGAACCATATTATAGAGTTAATTGAAAATCCTTTTATGCATCTATGTATAATATAACTAAGTCATAGATATAAAGACTGTAATTAATTAGAATCCTTTTTAGTTGTTAAATTGTTTAAAACTCTTGTACATAAGGTTCTAAATGGTAGTTTTTGGTTCTAAATTACGTAGTGACTTAATTTATTGTTTGGAAAGTTTAAAAAAATGTGATTTAGGAATTAATTACTCTTAAATGTAATTAAAAACAATACATACTTCATTAAGTATTACATTTATTTCAGCTAATAATTTATACATACTTTGTAAAAAAAATTCATGAATATAAGCAAATAATCAATAGAAATAAACTTCGATAACCATAGTAATATAGTTACTCAAAGCAAATTCCAAATTCAAAATCGATAACAAACGGGCCATCGAATAAACAATCTAAGTAAACGTTATAATCGATTCAGTTTGCTATCTTAATCTGCTATAATCTCCGCTAGGCAATGCTCTCGCTTAGTAGACCTGGCTCAGAGTGAACATTATCCGTAAACTGCCTCTAACATTGTTCCTACAACCCAAACTACACTAGTAACTGCCCCCCAACTGTCAATAACGTCACGACATTCTACTGATGTTATGGCGTCAAGCCAAATGATTCGCAAAAACAAATTATTCCAACTAAAAGTAATCAATATAGACCTTATACGCCATGAAATAAGAGCTATGAGTTGTGAAAAGCGAACGTGGTATATTTTTCTGTAATCGACGCGACAGTCGATTTGTAAGCGATTCAAGCGATTTTATTCTTTTCACCTTTCTGATAAAGATCAAAGTGGTTGCATTATCTTTTGTATGGAGGTGATTCAAAAAGTATGGAATGGTAATAGTTGTTGTAATAGAAAAGGAACAACGGTTGTCTCGGGTAACAGCAGTTAGTAGAAATGCTTGAATAGAAATAAGAATATTCCAAGACGTTCGAAATATTTGTTTTTCAAGATTATATTTATCTAATTTATGTCTGCATCATATACAGTGGTGGTCATATAATTAGAAACACTTCTTATGAATAAAGAAAGTATAACTTCAACGTACAAATGTTCGTAAAAAATATACACATTCAATAATTAATAATCATGCAATAATATAGCTACTCAAATAAAAACTCATTAAATGCATAAAATATACATCATATCATATCTTACACATGTAGGAGTGTATTTTCTGTTACTGGCCGCTTGGACGCCTAATTAGAAACATTTAAAAAAAGCATCCATAGCTTGTCCTTTTTTTGAAATTGGAGAATAACATTTCTTTTTCTATTATTTTGGCGGCAATTCAAAATTTAATCTGAATTTTATTTTGTTTAAAATGCGCAAAAATAAATGTAAGTGTTAAGAAAGTTTTTAATGCAATTGATCATTATAAAACACATGTGACTGTTGAAAATGTTCTTAGCAAGGCTCGGCAAAGAAAATCCTCTCCCAGAGTAGATACGCTAATCGTTCGTGTTACTAAAAAAGACCCAAGTAAAGGCTCCAACCAGATTAAAAATAAAGTATTTTCGCCTGATGACCCGAGAAACATCTTGTCAAGACTGATACGCCGAAGATTAGTGGAAGCTAAATTGTTTGGAAGAATCTCTCGAAAGATACCGCTTCTTACCAAGCAACACCGAGAGAAGCGATTATTATTCGCTAAAAAATATGTTGGTTGGACGGTACGAGAATGGAAAAAAGTGTTTGTTTCAGATGAAACAAAAATAAATATGGTAAATTACGGAAAGCGCTATGTTAGACGCCCTGTAAACAATGTTTTTAATTATAAATACACAAGGAGTATAGTCAAGCACGGTGGCGGTACAATGGATCAATGGCAATACAAAAATATCTTAGAGCACACAATGATTCCCTACTCGGACGATGATTTGCCTATAACCTGGATCTTTCAGCATGACTAAACACACGGCTAATAGCGTCAAAGGTTTCCTTAGCGAACAGCGTATATCCGTTTTAGACTGGCCAGCAAATAGTCCGGATTTAAACCTGATAGAAAATCTCTGGTATATTGTTAAAAAGAAAGTCTCAAACAAACGTAACACCAGTCAAAACGAACTATATGAAGCATTTGTTGAAGCATGGAATTCAATCCCCCTAGAAAAATGTATGAAATTGATTGAATCAATGCCACGTCGTTGCAGTGCTGTTATTGAAAATAAGGGATACGCCACTAAATATTAATTATAAGTATTGGTAGGCTGTGGATTGTAGCTATTTCGTAAATAACAATACTAATTACTAATACTTAAAAAATAGTGTTTTTTATATTTTTTGTTGTTGTTTTTAATTAGTTGACCATTATTGTTCATACCTTAAAACTGATTTAAATGTTTGTCCGTAATGTAATATTGAAACTGCACTTGTGTAATGAGATTTATATTGTTTTTCTAATAAATGATAAATCGTTGACCATATTGTTGTCCTATTTATTGTTTAATTTCAAAATCAAAACGATTGCGGTGAAGTATCTTACATAATGTCAAGGACCGTTGGTAGTGTTTCTAATTATACGACCACCACTGTATATGCTTTTATTAAATATATTACATTGGTACTTTTGTTTTAGGAAGGCAGACAACAAAATGGCTACCTGATAAGATATGTCCATATATTATAGTAAATGACAGATGTCAGCCAAACAGTAAACATAGTCTCCGTAACAATTTATTTCTTAAAAAAGTATTTGTTATTAATCCCGTATATAAACCGTGGTGAATTGTGTGTTATAAGTCAATAACTAAGTACAAGTGTTATACACTGAAATAACTAAGTGAATTTACAGTTATTGGAACAAAAATAATCAGTGTTAATAATCGCTTTAATTCATTAAATACAACGTAAAATCGTATTAAAAAACACAGTGTTATATTACATTTACAAAGGAATCAAGTGAAACTTATTATATACACGGAAAACAACACGTTTTAAGTGCTAAATTTTTATAACCTTTAATGTGACAATAAGCTGCCACAACAAATTAAAATTGTATCAACGATTTCTACCACTAAAGTATGGTACCTTATTTTCACCTGCATAGTTAATTGAACATTTGGTCTAGTGGATACACTGGAAGAAACAAATGCAAAATCACTGGTAGTTCTGAGTTCGAACCCCGCTAAAACTGAAATAAAATATTCGAATAATTTTTAACTAAGTTTTTAAGAAAGTAAACTTCGGATCTAAAATGTCAAATAATAAAAATACTATCATCTGCGCAGCTTGTCCCAACAATATCAAAGGTCGAGATTACCTCGTTTGCTCAAAGTGCAAGCAATACTTCGACTTACTGTGTGCTAACGTATCCGATCACAAATTTACTTCAATGTCAAAAGAAAACAAGAGCTCTTGGATGTGCCACGGATGTCGTTGTAAACAACCTAAAAGTGACAACACAAATACACCTATTCGACCAACGGGTTCGGTACCACAATCATTAAACATTCACTTCGAAGACAACAAGGAAACAGACAATGAACAGAGTAATAACGTCACAATGCGAAAAAAAAGTAAAGATACTTTATTACAATCGAATTCTCCAACTAAGGAGTACCCAGACATGTTACAAATTAAACGCATCATCCAAAATACAGTAAAAGAGTCTGTTGAATCAGCTGTTTCCACTTTATTTTCCAAAGAATTCGAGCTTATAAAAAATGAACTGAAAAGACTAAATGAACTAAAAGAATCTGTAGAGTATCTGAGTTTCGAATACGACCGAGTTAAGGCCGATTTGGCAGTTTCCGAGGAAAAAATTAAGTCTCTTGCAAAAGACAACAGTACCCTAAATCAAACTGTTGAATCTTTATCTGCTCGACTAAATCTTATTGAACAACATTCGCGTGAAAACAACCTGGAAATCAGCGGTATTCCAGAGAATCGATCTGAAAATTTATACTCAGTTATTAATCAACTCGGAAATACCGTCTCACTGCCTATTCCCGAGACCGATATATTGTCTTGCACAAGGGTACGGAAAATGGATGAAACCAATAACAGACCCCGGTCGGTAATTGTCAAACTGCGTAATACAAAAGTCAGAGACAGTATCATCGCTGCAGTATCCATGTTCAATAAGAAGAGACAAACCGAAAGATTGAATTCAGGCGATCTGGGGTACGGCGGTAACAAGTCGAATATATATGTCTCTGAACATCTTTCCCCCTTTTACAAAGCATTACATGCACGCACCAGGATCGTTGCAAAAGAAAAAGGAATAAGATACGTATGGATTCGCAATGGTCGGATATTCGTTAGGAAAAATGATCAGTCACCTGCTAAACAAATCAAAAGCTACAATTCTTTGAACAATCTTTAAAATGAGAATCTCTTATTTACTATTAGTCCGTAGATAGTTAACAAAATTCAAGGTTTACTATCAGAATTTTCGTGGAATGAAAACTAAATTGCATAAAATACAAATGGCAACATTACTAACTACCTATGAGATGATTGTTGCAACCGAAACATGGCTGGATGACACTGTTGCGGACGGGGAATTGTTCACGGATAAATACACCATCTACAGAAGAGATCGTCAGTCAACCTCCTCTCAACGCAAGACTTGTGGTGGAGTACTTATTGCAGTATCTAAATCTATAGAATCTAGACGAATTGAACATTTGGAAAGTAACGGTGAAGATCTATGGATTTCTGTAAAAGTATCCGAAAATGGAGTTTCTACGAACATTTTATTTTGTGCAGTGTATATTCCTCCGCCTGTCTCGTTGGAAAGTTTAAACCTCATTTTGGACAATATAAGTGTTGTAATGCAATCTAACCCTGGTAAAGTTGTAGTTTTGGGGGATTTTAATTTGGGTTTTTTAAATTGGCGGCTGGACGAAATCGAGGATCTGTTAAAACCCGACCATACCGATAATATTTTGGGATTCCTTTTTGCCGATTTTTTGTCACTCAATTCACTAACACAATACAACAAAATTAAGAATCACAATCAACGTATACTAGATTTGGTCATGAATAATTTTAACAATTTAACAGTAATTGAAGCTTGCGAATTATTAAGTAACGTTGATCCTCACCATCCAGCACTAGAAATATCTTTGCGAATTAATGCCGATAAATTTTTATACAATAAAATATTTGCTACATATTTATTTAGAAAGGCAGACTACGACGCGGTAAACAGATGTTTAGGAGAGTTTGATTGGTACTCCGAATTAGGGAGTTGCGGGAATGTCAATGCTATGGTAGAAAAATTGTATAATATCTTGTACGCTATAATTGATTCTCATGTTCCAAAAATCAAGCCAAAAGCATTTAAATATCCTGTCTGGTTCACATCTCCCCTGATAAAATCAATTAACGAAAAGGAGAAAGTTAGGAAACTGTGCAAACGTTATAAGAATCCTAGAGATATATTAGAGTTAGCAAGAAGCCGTAGGCGCGTCGAGAATCTACTTGAATTATGTTACAGCCGTTACATTTCCGGAGTCGAGGATTCAATCTTTCGCGATCCCTTAAAATTTTGGCGTTTTGTTAAAAAACGGCGTGGAGCTAAATCCGAGGTCCCATCTGAAATGTCACTAGGTAACACCACAGCCCATTCAGGTCAAGCGATTTGTAATCTTTTCGCACAGAACTTTGCGTCCTCATATTCTTCTTTGCAGCCTTGTGTAGAATTCGTAGAGGAAAGTCCGGACTTTTATTCTCAAATGTCTCTCGCTCACGTCACACTAAATGAACGTACTATATCGAAGGCATTACGTTCAATAAATCCAAGCAAGTCAGCTGGTCCTGACGGCATTCCTCCTCTTTTTTTCAGAAAAACGTGTAAATTACTCGCACTCCCATTAAAAATTATTTATAACACATCTCTTCAGACTTCAACTTTTCCTACGAAGTGGAAGGAAGCTAATATTTTACCAATTCATAAAAAAAAATCAAAGAGCGATGTAAGAAACTACCGACCGATTTCAATGTTAAACGTATTATCCAAAACCTTTGAAAGTATAATTACCGCAATTTTGTCCCAATATATCAATACCATGATTACAAGTGATCAGCATGGATTTTGCCAGCGTAAGTCAACCACTACAAATCTCA
The DNA here is from genome assembly GCA_905220585.2 of Nymphalis polychloros. NCBI lineage: Eukaryota > Metazoa > Arthropoda > Insecta > Lepidoptera > Nymphalidae > Nymphalis > Nymphalis polychloros. Next base: position 12,873,682 of record HG992242.1, read on the forward strand.
CAACTTACATACATTACATTTCTGGGTGCATAGACAATAAACAACAGGTTGACTCGATCTATACCGACTTCAGTAGCGCGTTCGACAAAGTTAATCATAAAATCTTAATCTACAAGCTTAGGTTATACGGCATTCATGACCCCCTGCTATCTTGGTTCCGATCGTACTTATCTGATCGAGTACAGAGAGTTACACTCGGTGGTTACAAATCTCACGAGTTTATTGCGACCTCTGGTGTTCCACAGGGATCACACCTAGGCCCAATATTATTTATCATCTTTATCAATGACATTGCACACTGTATCAAGAACAGCAAATGTTCTATCTTTGCTGATGATTTAAAGATTTACCGCTCTATAACATCCATGAATGATTGGAAATTGCTCCAAGACGATCTAAACTCCATACAAAAATGGTGTGATTTGAATGGAATGGAACTAAATGTCGATAAGTGCCAGTTTATTAAGTTTACGCGAAATAAAAACATAATAAGACATCAGTATAGCTTACAGGGCAAACCGCTCGGGGAAGTTTCGGTTGTTCGTGATTTAGGTGTTATGATCGACGCCAAACTTAAATTTAACACTCACATAAATCATATTGCCACGAAGGCCTGGAAAAGCTTCGGTTTTGTCAGACGTAACTGCAATGATTTTAAGAGACCGGCAACTATCATAACTTTGTACAATTCGTTTATACGTAGCGCTTTAGAATATGCGGTTGTAGTATGGAATCCGCATTATAAGATTTACATTGAAAGGTTAGAACGCATACAACACAAATTTACAAAATTACTGGCTAGTAGAAGTAACAGTTGCCCTTATAAGGCCGACTATGAATCACGTTTAAAATATTTTGGACTGTGCACTCTAGAAAAACGCCGCCAAATTGCCTCTCTAATTACTCTCTATAAATTATTGAATAACCACTTGGATGCAACAGATCTACTACAAAATATTAACATAGCAGTGCCACGTACTGCACCTTTTTTTTTTTTTTTTGTTTTCGCTGGAAAAACGCATTACGCGTTTCCCCCACATGGAGTGGGGGGGTATGTGGGGCTCGCCGGTGCTGAAGGCGCCGGAATACCCACTAAAAAACCAGCGTACCTTGATCGTCTTTGGTTTAGCGGCACGGGATCGCTTGTGCATACTACCGCGTCGCCCCGACGGCTGGCCCGATTACGCGGGCCTCCTTTCTTAGTTGGGTTCCCGGAGTACAGAGAACCCAGCTAGCCCTGGCGGCTTAGGGCGGGGCGACAAGGTGCGCATAGCGCCGACACCTCCTCCCCGGTCTTCTTCGACGGAGCGGGTCAGCGGAGGCAGACGCCTCACGCTCACGCTCCGCGGCCTCTTTCTGCGACATGACGCTCTCGCAGTAAGAGACCATCTCCGTCCAGCATTTCTCGTTGCCAAGCATGGCGTTAACCACGCTCGGCAGTGAGACGTCTGCGCCAACTATCACCGCCAGGGAATGCCTCTGGGGCCCCCACGCAGCACACTCCGTTAGGGTGTGGAGCGCCGTGTCCAGTGGCGCACCATACTCGTGGCAAGAGGGTGATGCCTCCCGCCTCGCTATCCCATGAAGGTACTTGCCGAAACAGCCATGTCCGGTAAGCACCTGCGTCAGGCCACGTACTGCACCTAGAAAACCTCTAAAAAAAATTTTCTCCTCTCGAACTTCCAAATCAAATATAGGTAAATACTCTCCACTCAACCACCTCATATAATAAAGTCAACAGTGATGGCATTGACATTTTTCACGACTCACTACCTCTTTTTCGCAAAAAATTAACGCTGGGAGCTTTATTGTGATTGTGATATCTTTACTGTTATATTTAGTTTGTTATATTCTACTTAATATTAGAACTTGTAAATTACGGTATTATCTCTAAAAATCTTATATTATCATTGTTTGTAATTATTGTTAGTTATTTTTATTTTTTTTACTTCATTTTTTTTATTTTTTTGCTAATTGTTTGAATGTCAAATAATTAATAAGCGTGTTATATTGCAGTCTGTAGTATTTATTAAATAGAGTATTGTTAAAAAAATTGTTATTGGAGGCTAACGTAACTATTAATGCTGTATATACCTATTAAGTGTTTGAAATGGTATCTGTCATTTTATCGTATTCTTGTTTTAAGTGCCATATTTCAAATACTGTGGTGTATCTATTAAATAAATAAATATAATTCTGGTAAGAAAAAGTTTAGTAAGAGCTTTTTTTATTATTTTTTAAGTTGATGATTATTCTTTATATCATCATCAGTGAACATATTATGAATTTCTGTAGTTTGACTTAATATATCTTATAGTTACTTGAAGTAAAATTTAATTTATATAAATATTCCGATTTACGATTCTGTTGCTTAAATACCTCGCCATCTATCTACGCCGTTGGGTATAGTTAAAACTATAAATGAGCAAGCGTACCAATTTTATTTTTATTCTATCAAACTCAGAGTAAACAAAATTATTCGAGTCAATGAAAATTTTATTTATAATAAATAATCGAAGCACCTCTTTGTAAACGGTGGTAGGGCTTTGTGGCAGCCCGTCTGGGTAGGTACCGCCCTCTCATCAGATATTCTACCGCTAAACAGCAATACTTAGTATGGTTGCGTACCGGTTTGAAGGATGACCGAGCCACTGTAACTACAGGCACATAGGATATAACATCTTCGTTCCTACGGTTGGTGGCGCATTAGCCATGTAAGGAATGGTTAATATTTCTTATATCGCCATTGTTTATGGACAGTGGTGATCACTTAACTTAAGGTGGCCCATTTGCCTGTCTGTCTACCTATATAAAAAAGACGTTTGCGGAATTTCCTTTTGGGAGCATAAATTACTAAGCTACTCGCAGAGCTCACTCTGGAGCATGCAGCGTAAAAACTGTCCATGTGATAACAGTTCTCACTATCGTTCACCATGTTCAACGACAGGGCTTGGGACTTGTGATTGTCATGGGGAAGCAAACTTTTAGAGGGAACTATATTTATATATACATTGAAATTCGAATGATATATTCTATTGGGTAGTATTCTTGGAATGAAACCTACCTCTCTTCGAGCATATCCTAAAATAAATCTGTGGGAACTGAATACACATGATAATAATGGAATATGTTTTTGTCATTCAAACTTCACTAACATAGTGATGTCCGTTTAAAAAAAAGTATTACTTGCACTTGGACATATTGATATTATGACATTGTGTGTTTAGCATTTTGTTATTTGCACTCAGAAGTATGTGTATGAAGTTTTTCGCGAATATGTACGAACGTTCTAAATCTTCAAAACAAAAATAAACAAATTGCCACCCATTTGGGTGGAATTTCTAAAAACTTTAAAATATATGTATATCAATTCAATCAAGCATAGAGACGTCCAATACTGGCACATTATTATATTTCCGTGATATGGATTAATTGCCAACCACATTGTGAATTCGATGCAGTTGATATTAATTCTTCTTATAAGAAAATGAGCCGTCACGGGACACCTGGTAGATGTAAAACATCGAATGAAATAAAATGATGACGGTTTGCTTATTCATTTAACGTTTATTTTCATTAAATACAAAAATTTAAAATTCACAAATTTATTCCAAGTTGCGACAACTTAATTCTTTTACTCAGTAATCGTTACACTCGAAGTTGTTTGAATTAAATTAATATAAAATTATTAATTAATTAAAATAATAATTATTATAATTTTATAGAATATTTAATATGAATTATTTCGTCACACCGTACGCACTACTACGCATATACTGATATATATACCATCGTATAGCATGGCGATGTGTCGCCACGGAATGTCTCGCCACTCGCCACGCCAACAATCAAACTAACCCGCGGCTATAAATGTTTCACGTCAATAGCTGATCGGTCTACGAGTCTCTTAGTATCCAAGCACAGTTTTGCAAACTAAGCTTCTATCAATTCTAACAACACATTAATTTAACCCTTCATCTATGTAAATCTTGTATGCTTATTTATTTATTATATATGTATGTTTGAGTGTATATTAATGTATATACAATATACATATATACAATATTATACATATTCTTAAGTTAATTGTAATTGCACATTGCCCGCTTTTGTTTATTGCCCTAATAATGTTACGGATTAAATAGAGGTTGCCTGGAAGTGATCAACTGTGTAACTGCTAGGCCCCCTTTGCATACTTTATAATCTTCTTTTTCTTCTTTATTTATTTTTTAAATTGTTGTTTTTATAGCATAGGGATGCGAACGTGCATTTGGCCCGTAAGTGGTCGTCAACACCCATAGACATTGGCAGTGTAAGAGATGGTAACCATCGCTTACATCGCCAATGCGCCACAAACCTAACCTAAGATGGGAACTAAGATGTTATGTATGATTGTATCTGTAATTATGCTGGTTCACTTGAAACAAAATTGTGTGCAATAAAGACTTTATAAATAAATCTCATATATATATTTTAAATCGATACAAAATATATACACGATATATACAGCGTTAATATATTCTATCATTTTCATATTCATTTATTCGTACAACAAATTATTACAAATCTATTACGTAGCATATTTGTACCTACTGATTTATCATTACCGCGGCTTATGCGCGTCTCCATATTTGCATTAATATGTTAGCACGATAAGGTTAACGGAAATATGATTGCTTTAAAAAAGTCATGAAATGTAACACCTTTTCAAAAGAAGTTGTCGACACTATTCCACTGTTTTGCTCCAATGCGGCACAATTCACATGTGGCAGATTTTCATTTAACACATGCAATTTTCAGATCGTCCCCTTCCGATTCCCTTCACCATCTTATAAGTACATGAAAACAAATAAATAAATAAATAAATAAACACAGTGTCGCTTGAGAGGGCTTGAACCCACAATCTTCCGTTAAGATTCGGGTGTTCCAGCCACAGTGCCATCACGGTTTTATTTACACGAGCATAGTAATCAATGCAACTTGCTTCAAGCGAACTTAGTTTATAAGAAATATTAGGTTGTCTTATTATTTCTCGATCCTATTCACGTAATATCCAAATGAATGGCTAAATGTAAGTGTTCTCTAAGTTTTGACATAATATTATATAACGTGATAGAAGTTATACAAATTTTTATTTATAGAAATAAATAATTTTCATCACCTTTTATTAGATTTAACATTGTTATTATATTTATATCATTGTGCTATTTTGAGTTATGAATAAAAAAATACTAATAGTTATCAAAAAGCTGATATCGTAGATTCAAATAAGAATGAGTACCATGGAGTTTTAAAGGATTAATTTATGTTTATAATTAATTTCGCTACGTGCGAAGGAAAGCTTCGCACAGAAAACTGCATGTGATGGATGAAATTTTGACACATCTGTAACCAATCTGTATGCTCACTAGATGTCTACGGTTTGTTACGGTATACTGAGTTAATTTATATATAATACTAGCTGTGCGCCGCGGTTTCACCCGCGTATAATCAATAAAAATATGCCTAAAGCCTTCCTCGATAAAAGGACTATCCAACACAAAAATATTTTTTATATTCGAACCAGTAGTTCCTGAGATTAGCCGGATCAAACAAACAAACTCTTCAGCTTTATATATTAGTATAGATAGAACTCTTTAGTTTCAGCATAAACAAAGCCGTGAAGGCGAATGAAATAAAACAGAATGTCAATTCAAATTCGACTCACGACCCAAGGATTACACTAACGCGCTGAAAGGAATTAACGATTAAAGTAAACTCGATGAATTTCATAAAACGTGACATTTTAACAATACTCCCGGAGCGTCGAGTCTTGATGTAAATGTTCTCGAGATTAAATCTCCATCGTGTCCCGCTGTGATAACAATAAGGCGAAAACCCGCCGTGCCGACGTCGCGTCTGAGACATTAGGTGTCTTTGAAATTGAAATAAAGCTTTAAGAGAAGCTCAGTTAACGTTGTCATAAGCAAGCTATGCATGGGTTCATTTAAGATGAATTTTGTATATTTGATTTTCTTCTTAAAATATTTTTTAAAATAAATTTTTATAATTTTCAAACCGAGGTTGATATGAAATTTAAACTTATTTTAAGAATGAAAAGCACTTTTTTATAAATATAACTAATAAAGATGCTAAGTTTTTTTTACGTTCTTTTCAAGTTTGTTTTTTTTTTTTTTTTTAAACTCGTGGTTGCGTGTATTTCAAATAAAATAGTTTTAATAAGTTTTTACGTTTATTTAAGGATTTGTTTTATTTGTGTATCTCATAGAACGTCTATAGAGTACAGAATTATAATCTTTAAAAATATATGTATTTGATACGGCCTGAAGACGATCGTGTCATTCCCAAGGTGGTTATCATATAACGTCGACAGTACGATATATTTAAGCACACAAGTGGACTTTGACATTTTATTTTATGTAACTGTAGATATTATATCAATGCTTTTAGAGCTAGTTTGTGTATTAGTTTATAGTATACTAGCTGTGCCCCGCGGCTTCACCCGCCTGTCTATACTGCTATATAAATCTATTGGCTCTGTCTGTACATTTTTTTTCATCTAATTTTGTGATAAATAATCGTTTTATGATGCAATGATTCACATTATACTATTTTTTTAATTTTTGTCTGTCTGTATGTATTCTTATAACTCAAGAATGGCTTGACCAATCTTGATGAAAATTGGTAGACGCAAAGAACAAAACAACAACAGAAACAGACATATGGCTTCTGGTAAAGAAATACGTAATTAACGATTTGAAATTAATTTTCATAAGATACCGTAGGGTTTACCTATCTTATATATATATATATATATATATATATATATATATAATATATATAAGATCTTATATTGGCCTAACATTTGCGCAATCACATGTTCTCATATATACTCATATTTGTACAATGACTTGAACGGTCGATCGAATCAATTAACCTTCTCTTACTGTATTCCCAAAGCTGGGCTAAGGCCTTCTCTAATATTGAGGAGGCTAGGAAGTTAATCTACTACGCTGCTTCAATGCTACCTACGGTAGTGGTGTCATGTAAAAGATTTCCACTTAACATATGCGGGTTCCCTCAAAATGTTTTCCTCCTTTCTTTAGTTTAACACTAATTATTTTAAAATATACTACATTCATTGATTTCACATAATATTTCCATATGATTATATACATGTAAGTAATTTAAATTATATTTAATTAGACGTGTGGAAAGAAAGTTAGTTGCAGTAAGATCAGCATACTAAATACGGGCTGATAGATGACCATGGAATTTTATGTATCTGTGATTTTCTTTTCGCTAAATAACAAATAATAATAAGAGCAGATAGCTTTATGAAAATACTAGCTGTAGCGCGAGATTGCACCCGCGTGTAATTAAAACAATGTAATAAATAAAAATCACCAAGGGCAGACTTATAATATTACAGTACATACAATATTTTTAGTTTAATTTTCGCCGAACGCCGAACAGAGGCTTACCAGGGGGGATAGCGGAGTCATAGCAATAGTGTTACCCTTTGGGTACAGAACCCTAAAAAAGCAGTTCACTGAACACAATCGTTCCATAGGGAGCCGACGCGCCCGAGGCGCGCGGCATGCTACATCGCAGAGCTAGTGACCGACCTCACTACCACGCCCGGAATTATTTTAAAACTGTGATATCTCCTAAGATATTCATTGTTTTTCAATTTCAATCAAATGATCAAAAAATGTATATATTAGTTTAGAAATAGATAAAAGTTAACAAATAAGACAATCACTAAAATTAAAAAAAAAGGGGTTTTAATAAAACGGTATTAAATTTAAAAAAAAAAACTAAAAAAGCAGTTCGAGTTGATGTATAGTCTCCTGTATAAGCCATTGAACGAAACGCTACAAAATCTAGTTAAATAACTGAAGAGAAACGATAACTTTGAAATATGTCCTCGGATAACCTCAAGAAATTCAAAAGTTCGGGGTTAAACTGCTCGTCGACGAACTCTTCCCGAAGGAAAGCGGTTGGAGTAACGCCAGCTCTCACCAAAACGGCTTGAATAAAATTGAAAATTTAAAACGCCCTCGACTTAATGATTCTGTCGTGCAGTCTTATTAGTGTTATAACTGTACAAAAAGACATAAAAGTTAATTACTTGGCGCTGAACTTTCCGATTTCTGTTTTAAGTGGTGACCGAAATGGAATGACGGGAATTGGCTCACCGCATTAATGTAAGGAAGTTGAATTCTTTAGTATCTAAGCGTTATTGTTTAATATATTTTTTTTATTATAGAAATAAGCAATGCTGAAATGTAATAGAGATCGTCCTGGGTACAAAGTTACAGGGTTATCGTTGGTTGACGTGTAGTTGATGTAAATTGTATTATTATGATCAGTATTTAAATTGTAAATTAAATTATGAAATCATTATGGCTTTCTACAGTTTCTTATACTTCTACAAATAAACTGTTTGATTATTCTACATAGTATTATTTATATTATTGTATTAGAATAAATCACTACATATTATAAAACAAAGTCCCCCGCGGCGTCTGTCTGTCTGTAGGAACGGGATAAACTAAAAAAAAAATGGGTGGATTTTCATACGGTTTTCACCAATGAACAAAGTGATTCAAGAGGAAGGTATAAGTGTATAATTCATCAATGTTTTCTGTAAATTTGTTGAAATATGACGATAGTTGTTGAAGAACTAGTTAGTTGTTACTCGGTGGTAGGGCTTTGTGCAAGCTCGTCTGGGTAGGTACCACCCACTCATCAGTTATTCTACCGCAAAACAGCAGTACTTGTTATTGTTGTTTTCCGGTTTGAAGGGTGAGTGAGCCAGTGTAATTACAGGCACAAGGGACATAACATCTTAGTTCCCAAGGTTGGTGGCGCATTGGCGATGTAAGCGATGGTTAACGTCTCTTACAATGCCATTGTCTATGGGCGTTGGTGACCACTTACCATCAGGTGGCCCATACGCTCGTCCGCCTACCTATACAATAAAAAAAAAAAAAAATATATATATATATCAAATTGCAATGACACATGATATTTACGTAGAAAGAACCATTTTCATCCAAAACCTGGTTAACGACAAACTATGGCCAACAGGGAATGTCTCTGGGGCTCCTACGTAGCACGGTCCATCATGGTGTGGTTCACGGTATTTATTGGCGCGTTTTCTATCCAGCGACTTAAGTAGGGTTGCCTTCGCCTTCCTTGCTGCCACTTTTAAATCAAACTTGGGACTGACGCGACTCACCTTTGTGGACCCTGGACGGTACACAACCGCAACAATTACATCGCCAATGCGCCACTAACTTTGGAAACCCTTGCACCGGTAGTTACGCTGCCTCACTCACCCTTTAAGCCGGTACACAATAATAGTAGGTAAAGCTGTTTGGCTGTCGATCACATCATGAGTACCTGTCCAAAAAGACTTAAACTAAACCCTACTATCAAGTGATTTGACATTATAATTATTTATGAATTAAATATGGTAAAGGTTCATGATACTTAAATGAAAATAATATTAAGCAAATTTTAAATAGAATGATGTAGTTTCAACTACTTATTTAGTTAATTCCAATTTTCAGAGCGGGTCTTTAGAAAAGTTTTTAATAGTTTTGTGGCAAGTCACGCTTCGTTGCTAATTACTACTACGTCTCCAAGGGTTAATTTGTTCCGTCTTTGAACTACAGACCTTGCGGAATATAAGAAAATACTAGTTACGAACCACCCGTGTAGACTTGGTTTAAGTTGGATGGATATTTGAAGTTATATTTGCAAACAAGAAAGGTCTTTATTTGCATTCGGATTTTAATAAAGAATAACGAAGTACGTTATTCTTTATCGCTAATGCTTATTGATATTTGAGCTTTGACTGTCTCATTTGTATAAAGGCAGACCTTATGGTCCTGGGTTTGAACACCAAGTTAGGCCAAGTAAAATATTTTAAATATATGTACAGAAATAATTGTAACATTTCTTTAATTTATAAGTTTGTCTAGACACTGTTATTTAAGTTTCGCTATGGGCAATATTTTATCTATGGTTATTTAGAAAATTAAGATTGACGTAAACAGATTTGATGTTTTACAATTAATAATTATCATTAGTTAAAAGTAATAGAGAATTGTGAAGGAAAAAGTCATGTGGAACATTTCAGAACAACATTTAGAAAAATAAACGCGTTCGAAAAAAATTTAGTTTCAAATCGAATTGTAGTTGTTTTTAGTTTAACAAAGTGTCGCGTCACTTATAAAAATCGACAACACAATAATGGCCGCCCCAAAAGTTAAGAAAAGTTTCATCTTCCTTACGTGTGTAGTATGTTTAACTACACTTCAAAAGATAAATGATATATAAAGCTCAATACAATAAAAGATGTCAAACATCAAAACTCCACAAACCAAGCTAGTACTGAGAATTAAAAAAAATTTTGGGTAAATTTTTTAAAACCGGTCGCTTGAATTGGGGGCGGTGTAGGGGGGAGAAGAAAGGGGGCTTAGTCCTCTGCTAACCGACACCATTCCCATTACAAGGTAATGCACCATTCATGAGAAAAATATTAAAAAATAATCTCGTAAAACTGACCTCAAAATTACATTTATCGCCAAAATTTCGATTGTAACGGCTCCGGCACTGCATGAATTTAACATACAAATAATTATATATTTTGTTAATTTATGTTAAATCTCAAGATCAGTGACAAAATAACAAATAATCACTTACCGCCTTATTCATAAACTTTATTTAACTGGTGATTAGTTAAACAATATTTTGTCTTCTTCTTTCGTATGTCAAATCAATAATGACAGAAAGGGACAAATCAGTGTTTAGCTAACCAGTAACTAAGCAACGTTTATAAATAAGGCCGTTAATCACTACGAGCGTTGTTTGCATTCACATTTCATATCTTATCAAAAGTTTAGACTGAGAGCTTAAAAGTACTGCCAAAAAACCTAGATTCTATGAAATTATATGTAAATAAAAAATCACTAGATTAATGGGCCGATTCGGTTCTGGCACTCGCCCGCCGCTGCCGCGGCACGCTCGCTCCGCTCGCTCGACTCGTGCGATATGCTTTAAAACTAACCTAACATAACCTAACCTACATGAATAAAATTATCTATGTTATTTTTTTCTATGTTGTTGTTTACAGTAAATGATAGTAATGTTTTTTCGTATTTAACCCATTTCGAGGCTATGAATGTCAATCTTATTTTCTCAAAAATAGTGTATTTCCGATTACTGTGACTGAATATTGTTATGATCAGGGACCAAATTACATGTGTTAAGTTACTTTTAGAGTGATATATTATTGTATTTTTCGTATTTAACCCATTTTGAGTTTATAAAAGTTTTTCTTAATTTTCTCAAAAACGGCGCATTACCTTTTAATGTGAGTTAGAATTATTTCATGTATTATCAGGGACCAAAGTTCTACCAAATATAACACATTTTCACCTCAAATTCGTGCCACCCGATATAAAAGTGCAGCCAAATATTGTAACAACTAAGCTCTAAAATCTCGTGATTTGTATGTGTAGTGTTTGTATGTGTTTGTATGTGTAGTGTCACTAGACCAAAGAGGCAGGCTACTAGTACAATCACATGTCATAAAAAAATATTTGTTGATAGGCGGACGAATGAAACAATTCCTGAAAGTTATCTGAATGACCAATCGCAAAGGAAACTATCGCAACGCACTCTCACTATGCTACGGTCACATATCCACTTTGTCATAACTACAAAGCATTTTGTGAAAACAGTTTCCATATATTTGTAGCTTCATATAGCTATTGATCACGAGTCGCTATTTTTTAATTAATTATGTTATTCATCCAAAATGTATTTATATTGCAGAAAAAAATGCTATGCGCTCTTGCAGTTGTTATTGTTAAATGTTAAATTCTATATCAAACTGTAGAAAATATAGAAAGAAATGTATGATCAATCCTTTGGATATATTTATACTCCTGTATAAACTATAATCTCAAATGGATGGATCATATAATATTTGGAAAAAATCCGTGTTTTTTTATTTTTGGACACCATAGAGATAATGTACAAAAAGACTATTAATTTGATTTATTGATTTTAGGAAAAAATAATTAATCATGCATAAAACAAATACATTTACGCAATAAAAAGAACGTTCTGAGTTTCCATTTGTTTTCTTTCAACTTGAATGTTTACGGCGTCGCCGTAAGAAAGATTTAAATAGTTTTGTCGCAAGTCATGCTGCGATGTTAATTAAGGTCTCTTCCTCTGTAAAATATTGTTCCTTAATCTCAGTTGTAAAATTTAACTTAATGTAAACAATGACATAGGATTATTTACAGTGTTTTTTTTAAATTTATTTCAGGAAGATTTTAATGAAAGGATAGAAGTGATGGATGGTGAGGATATAGCCGAGATGGCCCAGTGGTAAGAACGCGTGAATCTTAACCGATGATCGTGGGTTCAAACCCGGGCAAGCACCACTGGATTTCATGTGTTTAATTTGTGATTATAATTCATCTCGTGCTTGACGGTGAAGGAAAACATCGTGAGGAAACCTGCATGTGTCAAATTTCACTGAAATTCTGTCACATGTGTATTCCACCAATCCGCATTGGAGCAGCGTGGTGGAATAAGCTCCAAAACCTTCTTCTCACAAGAGGAGAAGAGGCCTTAGCCCAGCAGTGTGACATTCACAGGCTGTTACTTTTATAGATATTATGAAACAATAAATAAATGAAACAAGCCATCATCATTACATTATGTAAATAAGGCGATATTAGCACAATATGATGAGCTTGCTACGAAAGTGTCATATCGATCGATATTTAGAAAGCTAAAAATATTGCCTATCACGTATATTTACGTAATATGCGAGAATTGTTGTTATGGCAAAATGCACCTGGAACTTACGACTATTGGATATATTCATAATTTTACTTCTCGATTTTCTAATAAAGTTTGTGTTAGATCGAACACTGTGCGGTACATTTTTTAACATATTTGCACGAAACTTATAAATCACGGAATTTATAAATCGTTAGCGGTTCACCAATACACTACCAAATTTGAAGCAGTAACATATTATCAAAACTCCCACGACGCTTATGATATAAATGTTGTTTTGGTTTTGGTAACTCGTAAATAGCCATATAAAATTTAAATGAGGCAGTTATTTTGAAATCGCATACAACATAAAACTGTCTATGTGAAAACGTCGTCCTCACTTAAATCAGTGTCGGTCATGTTCAATGACTGGCCTTGAGACTTATTGATTGTCATGGTGAAGCACAAATTAAGAGGGAACTATATTATTTGAAATTCGAAAAAAATATCGGATATATGGAATAATCTGATAGAGGTAAGCTTCATTCTTGAAATTAAATTGAACGAAAACTTACTTCTCCTGGAGCACATTCTTCAATAAATGTATAGAAATTGTGAGTTATGTTAAGGTAAAGCTTCGAGACTACCAAATAAGTGGTCCTGTTCTGCATAATTTGCATTTTCTATAATTTGTTTGACTCCATAAGAAGTACTCATTTGCAAACACCCATGATCAAGCTGTCAAGCGGTCCAGGTAGACGCAAATAAGCCGGAAGCTGTACTTTACTAGCAATACTTCACTTTGGAAGCAAAGTTTTGTATAAAGAAAATTATTATTTGCACGTCTCTAGGAGATATTATCTTGAAACACAGTGTATTTTACATTTTATTGCTTGCATCCAGAAGTATGTATATAAAGTTTTTTTCCGTCACCCTTTTGGGTGGAATTTCCAAAACATTGAAATACATGTTTATCAATTCATTCAAGAAACACAAACAGTAAATTTCAAGCAGATCAGATCAGATTATACTAATGTTTGCAACACATTTCTCCCGTTTGCGGCTTAATTTCCAAAAATGGAAAAATACGTATGCATTTGTTTTTGCTCAGAAGCCATAAAATTAAATTTCTTACATCAAAAATGACGGACCCGCCATACAAACTTTCAACCCCATATTTCACCCTCTTGGCAGTAGATTTTCGAAAACCCTGAAATACATATTTATTTATTTCTAATTAGAAGCTAGTATATAAAAGTTCATGATTCTTACATCAAACATGACGAACTCCCCATATAAACTTTCAAACCTTATTTCACCCTCTTAGGTAGTGAATTTCGGAACACTCTGATTTGCTTACTTATTTATTTCTAACCAGAAACTTTTTTTTTTATTGTATAGGTAGGCGGACTAGCATGTGGGCCACATATGCTAGTCTGCCTACCTAAACATTTAAAAAAAAACTCACGAAGGAAATCGAATATACCTACTAATAGGCCAAATTATTACAATGCAAAGGTGCCCGTGCAAACGCAGGTATGCCCGTTCGATATCCCCTTACATATTAAAGTTCGATAGGATAGCAAACCGATAAGACAGTATAAAATAAATCGCAGGGCTATTTTATTTATCTATATATAATGAGTTAGTTTTATATCGAATATTGATCAATGAAGGTCAATTGTAAATGCTACATGAAGTCTTTTTTATCTATAATCAATCGTTTTGTATGACAGATGAAGGGAAATGTAATGATTGACATGTATTGTATGATAATTTGTCACATTTTTACTAACCAACCTTCATCGGAGCTGCTTGCTGGCAGATAATCTCCTTAAGTGAGGAGGTATTGTCCAGCGGTGGGACATTTATTAGTCTATTTTATATCATAATACAGATATTAGTATTCGAAGATCATGTGTGAACATAAACTTAATACATTAACGCTAATTTAATTACTGGATTTGACGTTAACTATATTATTAAGTTAGGATTTTGCCGCGTTTATTTGCTCGGGTCTAACTATTGAGCACGCAATACACGTAGTGGAGATAAAACTCAGTTTAACTTTCGGGCACGGCTGCTGTGTTAATCCTAGCGTTCTTTTGGAAGTTAACGTGACAACGTGTCAATGTGAAACACCTTTATGGCAAATCATAGTTCAAAGTCGTCAAGATATAATATGACAGTAGTGAGTATTTATTCCTTTATCATTTTATCTCAGGATTAAATACATAATTATACTGGTCGACGAACCATATAGTTGTACGTAACCAATCCAATACCAAAAGTGTTCTCGAGCAAAGATGTTGTCAGGCAGATCAGGCAGGCCTGCCTACAAGGTCTTCTTATATAACATTCTGTGAAAAGTGACGACTGGCCCCGAATAAATGGAATAAGAGCTAGCAAATAATAATTAAAGATACAATGAATAATAATAAATGGACTTTTTGTAAGACTTCTTTGTAACGTATTTTTATGTTTGTATGAATTGATTGGGCATGACAAAGGGTTATATTATAAATATAATGATAAAGCTATGAAAGTACTTGGCGGCCAAGTCGCTGTAAACACGATTAGCCGCTCAGTAAGTAAGCTACCACGACAAGACAAGCAGAAAACCGAGGATTTCACGTAAAAATAGTTTTGGATGCGTCCACTGTTACTATGGAATATAAGATATAGCTTGCTAATCCGAGAACGACCGGGATATCAAGTGCGGAGGCGCCCTTCATTGCATATTATATAATTTTAGCTTAAAGGACATGGCCGATCTCTGTGTGGCGGTTTGCATAGGTATTGAATTTAATTCACACCAATGCGTTGTGGCTTTGTATATTCGTGAGTATTGTGAAATTAAATCGCTATAAGTAAAAAACTCAAAATACTCGGCATTCAAACAGAATAGACGTAAATATTTTCATTGCCGTCAATAAGTAAAGATTATGATTTTGCTATTATAAATGTCAAATGGCTTGATGAGTATTTATCTTTCTCTGTGGTCCATAATGGTGGAAGTAGACAAAAGGTACTTGAATTTCTTCTTACATTACATAATTTTATTATTTTGAAATTAAAACTCCCAGGTTCAGAGAGGTTAAACACTACGTAGTAATTCATTTTTGCATTTTTTACTGTATAATATATTTACTATCTATGTGTGCGTGGAATGTACTTTGGCCACCTCATTTTCTCCAAACATCGACATCCATTTAAAAATATTAGAGCTATCATTGTAAGAAGTTTAATATCAATAAATCATATTTTTGAGAAAATATTTAAGAAGTTATTCTTTTATTTCTAATATTTTGTATTTCAAGATATAAGTGACAATAACTATATATTTATACTTTGCTTGTAATTTACAGTTTCTCATATACAAATTCCAGTCTTATTGCTAGGAGAACCTTCACGTACGTTTATTATAAAACTATACAGAAACGACGACTGTATATGATACTAGTAATATTAAAAAAGTCTTTATCATTGTCGTTATACATTTATTTATGTATGTATGTACGGAAATATGTACATATACGTAACATATCTCCAACTGCGCCTTGATCTAAAAGATGCATCTTATTTAAAAAGACCGAGACGGCCCAGTGGTAAGAACGCGCGAATCTTAACGGATGATCGTGGGTTCAAACACATTATTATATAAAACATAAATAAATTATTTATAAGAGATGATGGTATTAATATTTCTTATATTTTTTGTACTCACATTACTTCTAGTAATCTATATATATATAAATACTTGTTCTGACTGACTCATCAACGTAGAGCCTAAGCCACAGAGATTAAAGACTTGAAATTTTGACAGTTGATGCATTTTATAATGAAAACACGGACTAAGAAAGGATGTTTCGAAATTCCACCCCTAAAAGAGTGAAATAAGGGATGAACTGTTGTATGGAAACCCGTCATTTTCAAAGTTAGAAGTATGATATTTCATAAACAAATTTACTCGGTGGTAGAGCTTTCAAGCTCGTCTGGGTAGGTACCGCTCTCATCAGATATCTTAGTTCCCAAGGTTGGTTGGCGCATTGACGATGTAAGCGATGGTTAACATCTTTTACAATGCCACTGTTAATGGGCGTTGGTTAACTAAGATGTTATGTCCCTTGTGCCTGTAATTACACTAGCTCACTCACGCTTCAAACCGGAACACAACAATACAAATACAAAATACAATTAGAGATTAATCTGCTGATGGATTTACGCGTGCAATCGCATTAGACGTTTAGTAGTCGAGGAAAAAGAAAAAGGGAGTTTAATTCACCAGTTCTTCTCAGGTCTGGTATTCCTTTCAAAACAAGAGGTAGATATGACAATCAATAAGCCAGTGTAATGCTACTAAATTGAATAGAATTGAATAGTCAGTTTTCACTTTATTTAATATATACGGTTGCAGACTGTACACAGTGTATAAGCGTAGTCGTAAACAAGCCTTTACACTGAAGATATTGTTTAAATGTAATATTGTATACAGTGTGCTGCTTAAAACATGAATCTAATTTCCCCGGTCAGTTATAAGCTGCAGGCGTAATAGCCGTAGACATGCACTGCTAAATTAACGCACGTAACTTGAAACATCCATTATCCAGATGTACCGTATACAATAACAAAATACTGAATTGTGCAACAAATAAAATTTGTTTTATTACAGGCAGTATACAATATATATACTAGTTTAACTCGCGTTATAGTATGATGGATTGGTTTTAGGCTTCGATCACTGTGTTAGGTATAAAAAATACCCTATAAATGTTTCTTGAGTTCAGGATTGCTTCACACAAATTTCATCTAAATCAGTGGTGTGTTTAGCCATAACAGCGTATCAGACAGACAGACTGTATTTTGCGTTTATGCTATTGATATATTTTGTCATATCATTGGTGCATATGAATGACCACAACAGTCAACAATAAAAAGAAAGATATACATATTTCCTCATTGAAAACATTTTCTTTAAATCCTTAGTTCTACTTATATGAAACTCCAATTTGGTTGATTTTCGAAGGTTATTATGGCAACATCGGTAGCAGTACTGCGGTGTTGTTAATATTCAGCGCATATTTGCATATGAGGCAATATGCAAATATCTATCAATCGACGCCAACAGACCGCCTACGCGTCAGGTACATACGGCAACACAACACGCGCTTTATCGCAATAAATAAAAACGCCCATTAAGCAAATATATCTAAAAACATAATTATAAATTCGCCTCTAGTCACACATAAACTAAAATCTAATGGTTTTAAAAACCTCAATACAAAATTCTTAGGATAATAATTATTGTTGAGCATTTAAAAAAATGGTTGCAATTGGAAAAATATCGCGTAAGAAACAAAATCAAACAACATCTGAATTCATAGCATCCTTTTATATATCTCTATCTATATCTATCTATATCTATATATCTCTATCTATCTATCTATCTATCTATCTATCTATCTATCTATCTATCTATCTATATCTATCTATCTCTATCTCTATCTCTATCTCTATCTATATCTATCTATCTATCTATCTATCTATTACTCCAAAACATTTATTTTTTATTTTTTGGACAAATTCTTTTATTTTTATTTTTATTATGTGGCATTAAAAATACCTACAACACTAAATTTTCACCCTTCTACCATCAACCCCTATTTTTAATAGTTCTTAGTAATTCGTAGTAATTAGTAATTCAATAATTTTCAACCTCGGTCGAAAACTGGATCAGTTATAACCGTCAGGGGTCTATTGGTGTCACTTCTCACCATGTAAGCAGCACGGAGTAGGGATGGGAGCCTTCTCCTGTCCTGTGTTCTTCTTCTTAATTATTATTATTAATAATTATTAATATTAAGAGTATTTCTACTGTATTATTCTTAAAGAAAAATATTGTAAAAGGTAAGTTAAATAACAAAAAGTAATGTGTACTTATGTACATGCGTTAGACCTATTACAATAAATAAAAAAAAAACAAATAACGGGCCAACTTTTTCAAAAAGATCTATATCATAATGGTCCCCATTGTACGATGAGCATGAGCACTTAGAAACCGTAGACAGGATCTAAAAATATAATAAAAATGTGCGATCGGGAGACACCCGGGAGTAACGAAATTACTTAAAACGTGTTTTAAAATGTTGATTTTTAATTATTATATTTCTGTATATTTTTCACACTCCCGTGCCACGAAAGGTACGTAAAGCCGTTGGTCCTGCCTCTTACATGAACTTTTACCATTCGCGTCGGTTTACCGTCCTATCGGATTATGAGAGTGCTCCTTTATTTACGCACACACTTTTGCACTATAATACGTCCTGCGTAATTGGCAAATCTTTCCTGAGATTGGCCATCGCGGTCGAAATCGGTCAGGAGGAAATTATTCTTCGGCGTGTGCTACATGGGCCTCAGAGGCATACCCTGGCGGCGATAGTCGGTGTAGTTCTCTCGCTGCCGAGCGTGATTAGCACCATGCATACAGCACGCATGGTGCTGGTTGGAAATGGTCTCCTTCTGCGAGAGTGTCATGTCGCAAAAGAAGGCCGCGGAGCGGCAGCGTGAGGAAAATGCCTCCGCTGATTCGATCCGTCGAAGAAGACTGGGGAGAAGGCGTAGGCGCTATGCGCACCTTAACAGCCACTGGGGCTAAGGGGGTTCCACGTATCCGGGAACCCCGGGGCGTCACGGTAACATGCGCAAGCGATCCCGTGGTGCCCCCCGACCAGACGGACAGGATACCGCTGATTTTTTAGTGGGTATTCCACATACGCGTATCCCCCACATGAAGTGAGGGAAACGCGTAAATGCCTATTACTTTTTTATCACACCGCGTCGCCTTTCTTAATCAACTCTCCCTTTCACATGTGAATATTTTGTTATTTTTATTATGTTTTTAATGCAAATGTAAAGTAAGAATTAAAATTGATATATTTCATTTAATACTTTAGGAAAATAGTAATTTATTCAAAATATAAAATAGCGAATTATAAGTTAAAAAAAGAGTTCAAATTATATTTACATTTGTATAGAATTGAGGTTATCTCATTGGTCGCACACAATCCTTATTGTTAAATCTGAAAATTAGCACACTTACACATACATACACATACAACATCTAGAATAGAAATAATCCGTAAGAAAGAAAGAGGGGAAAGATCGCTTGGAGGACAACGCTTTTTTGTTACACGACAATTTCCACCAGGTCACTCTACTTTGCAGTAGTAAAAGAACTTTGTTACTATAAATGAAAAAATATGTAGAGCATGTTGTACTTTACTTTATGCATTATTATTTGACCGAACATACATACACTGTACTGCAAGGGCGAATTTTTACATCTTATTGATTAAAAAATGCACGGGATAAAATCCTTATTTTTCCCGTACAAAGTCGGGACGAGCAGCTAGTTTATCTATAAAAAAATCTGTAAAAACTAACGATGATAAATAATTGATCATAACTATTTTGCTTATTTCATCGTTCATAAATTCTTAAAAACCGTAACATATGTATATTAAACAAAACATAGAATAAAAGTAAAATTATTTATCATACGAATATAAAATGTACGTCACTTTATTATTTTAGTTATTTCAACGAAAGACATAATATCGTGTAATATTCTATACAAATTATATATATATTTTTTTTATGTAAGAGAGTATTATAATTTGTTAATAAATAATTAACTTAAAATAAATTTTAAATTGTGATAGTATTCCTTTTGTTCTCGAACATTCTTAGAATATAACGCTAACTTTGTTTAGTAGTTATTTGCATGCTGGTCAAAATGCAAATTTTCTATTATGCCATGTCACCGCGCCGCCTCAGCGATCAAGTAGATACAGTGGAAACATACGAAACGTTTTCATGAACGTTACCGCTAAGTGATTATGTTTAAACAAAAACATCTTAGCGCTCGGTACACGGACTAAATGATATTGTAAGGTCGTTAATGTTTGCGTGAGATCGGTACATGATCTAACATCTCGGCACACACATCATTTTATTATTTCTTTGTTATATAATGATTAATGATAGAGAATGCTTAAGCTCTAAAAATTAAATCCGAAATCGGTCTGGAGGACATTATTATTATTATAATAATAATGTCCTCCAGACCGATTTCGGTAACGGCGGTCAATCTCAAGAGAGATTAGCCAACTGCGCAGGAGATATTATAGTGCACAAGTGTGTGTGCAAACACAGGTGCACTCACTATTCCCTAGCTCTCATAATCCGATGGGACGGTAATCCGACACGACCGGAAAGAGTTCAGGCGCAGGACCAACGGCTTTACGTGCTTTCCGAGGCACGGGAGTGTACACATTTCCAACTTCCAGACTCCGGGCTGCTACTGAGAATTTTCTGACATAAAAAACCAATAACTATTTATTGGCCCGACCTAGGGATCGATGCAGGACCACCGGGTCTGCGGCCTTATATCTAGCCACTAGATCAGCGAGGCATATCGGTATAAAATTCAATTATTATACCGATATGATTTTAGTAAGTTGGCCCGACGTGATAAATATAAATGTCAATGTACGAAGGTTTCGTCATTGCAGGAACTTATTTAGAATAACAAAACATAATTCAAATATATGCGAAGGTTCAGTACTATTCATAGTCTTGACAATTACGCTCCCACGGGTGACAATTGCAGACTTTTATACTCCCCGCAGAGCAATTGTCGAAGGAACGGTTGAGCAATCGAATTTCACGCGGTAGATGTTGTGAAATGTATTCGTGTTGTTTAGTATTGTTTATTCACGTTTATTATTTATTTACTATTACAAAAATAAATCAAAGCTCTATTTCGTGGCATGAGTACCTGATATTTAATTTGACAGGTTATGAAACATTTGATGTATTATTTCCAAATTGCTCATCGTAAAATTATTATGTAAACAAAAAAAGAAATACAGCTTATAACAAACAATAAAAAAGCTATAAATTTTATACGTTTGATATGAATCTTTTATACTAGTTTCATGACTGATAAAGAATTATTATAAGACCATGTTTTTGAAAGTTTTTTATATCACGTTAGTCGGAGAGAAAATTGTAAGCATTCTAAGCGGACGCTGCTAAAATTGAAATTTTGTATAAAATATTTGTTAAAATTTTGTTAAAATATCTCTAGAAACTTCAGCAAATATCTTTCTTTTTTATAGATAAATTACAAAACCAGTTTCTGTAAACTTAACGATAACTGAAACAAATTTATTTTTCATGCAATATTTGACAATATTTTTTATTAAAATAACTAACATATATAATTCTAAGCTACAGACTGGGAATATTCCAGAGCTAGGAAACTTGCTAAGAACTTCTCTCTTTTTTTGGACTTAGCTTAATTACCTTTGAAAATTTGCAATTATAATTTGTACAGATACTACTTATAACAGATGCTTAAATAAATGCGTAACCAAAAATCTTATAACTATATATGTAGTACAGTAAAAGAGAAATGCTTTAAGTTAATTATTAAAAAATAATGATGAATAAAGAATTATTAAGTTATAATGTTTGTTTATATAATTAAATCAAAAATATATCATAATATGGTGAAATCTTAATATAGAGACAGAGGTAGTTGAGAATGTATTCGTATCAGGTTCATTTTACTTTTTAGTTTCAAGAGTTAGTGAGTCAGTATCGTAACAAGAACATATCATCTTAACTATTCTGAATAGTGGCAAGTTGAAGATGCTAAGTTTGGAATTGCTATGTCATGCATAATTGCATGCTTGCGCAAAACCTTACCTAACAATTGGTAGTATATTACATGTAATATGTAAGTTAGATAATTAGAAACTAAATAAATAGTAAAACCATGGTAACTAATTAGCTAATAGCAAGTAATTATATTTATTTCTAACCTAATTAACTCGATGTGAAATAATTAATGTAACTAAAATTATTAACATGATTAATGCAGAAATATAATCACCTGGCTGGTTCGAGTTCAACACTGAACCCCCACTGAAGCCTCGACAAATGTCAATAGATCAGAAATCTGTGATCGGCTGGAAATTCGGCGGCTTGAATCCAGGACCTCGGCATCTGCGGCCTTATATATAAGTTTTAGACCAACGAGGTCATAATCTTAAAACTATAAGCAGATGTCAGAAAATAGTAGTTAAATAATCTTAACTCAATAAATAATATATTGTATACATACATTATTATAATACAACACACTACAACACATCTATTTAAAATATACACGTGTATATTTTAAAAACTAAATTGAATCTTATCGTCTAAGAAATAAGAACTAATCTTGATTCTTTATATATCAGAAACCTTATCATAATACTCTTGTAAGTTAATATCATTATCATAAAAAGTAATACGAAGGTCCCTCGGAATTGGTGTGTTTGAAACTTTGGGTATTCGTTAAAGAACCTATTTTACAAGGCTGAATATTTCAGTGCGACAGAGTAATGAAAAAGAGCAATATTTTTTTAGAATTTTACCAACTCCGCCTCTACTTACTAACTCATTGATCTTATACGATCTTGTACGTGTAGCTACCTTATACGAAAAGATAGCAATTTTTTTATGTGAGATTGGTTAAACGAGCAGGTAGCTCACCTGATGGAAAGTGACTACCACCGCTCATGGAAACATGTAATGTGTTGCCAGCCTTTAAGGAATGAGCAGGATCATTATTGAAAAAATGGTGTTGGATACTTTGGTGAAGAAGTGATTGTCTTTTTTGTCAAGACTTTTTTAATAGCGACGTGGAGTCAAGAAGTTGACAGTGATATACTACATCTGTGCCTCAGGAAGCAAATAAAGGGGTCAGACATAAAATCCTAGGTCCAGTGGTAGGAAAAACTCTACCACTTCCAGTGGTTTTGAGTTTTAGGTACATATCCTCGTGAGCAAACAAACGCAAACACTCAAATCGAAGAATTTTCTGCAGACTAATAACTAAATCACGCACCGTTGATTTTACGAGTGCTGATTTTTTGTTTGTCAGCTGATCGAATGACGATGATATTAATGCGCATAATAAAGCCTCAATTGCTATATATAAGTTAAATTGGCAATCTAGATATGTGAAAAACGCTTCTGAAAAACCCTCGAACAGTCAATAAAGCAAATTCGCTCATTTTTTTAAAAATGGGAATGTTTTTTATTCCTTTTCAATTAGTAAAAGCAAAAAGTCAAATTAAGATTTGATTTTTTAGTCAAAAAATCTCAAGGTTCTCGGTATTTTAACATACTACATATTTTAATGAAAGATAATTATTGTTTGTATTATTAAATTAATCGTATTAAGGTTTAATTGATAGTATTAAGGGTTTTCAATTTAATGCATTAAACAATTTACGGAGCTATGAATCTCGGATAGCACGTTACAGAAACCGTCGCACAATAGCTTGAGCGGGAGATACTTCGCTCCCGTCGGAGCGTCAGAGAAAGGAGAAAATCTGAAAAGTGCTGATAATACGATTTCAAATACCAGCTGTCAATCATTCGCTTCGCTATGCTTAAATTGTAATATAATAAATTTAAATTAAAAATTTATAAAAAGTATCTCAGATAGAAATGTCCTAATCGAATCTACAACAAATTTGATTAAAGTCCGTCGAGGCTTTCGAGCGTAATATTAATATGATTACTAGCCTAAACCAGCGATATTGCAACAAAGGTAGAAAATTTGAACACAATTTGTGTGTATTAAATGTATAAATAAGTTAAATGTTTTCTTTGTTATGCGTAACCAAAATAAATACTAAATCAATATACATAAATCTTATACAAGCTACAGTGCGTTATCGAGAAGGTTTTTGTATATAATGTAAGTACAAATAAATATTTTAGGATAAGTTTTTAGTTCGACGCTTGAATTTCTTGTTATTGTAAAGATATTACATAAATTGATTTAGAAATTTTTAGTCAACTATTGTCAAAATGTTACCGTTTTATTATCAAAGAACGATATTCTAAAGCACATTGTGCAATACAAATATCACTATAATCGTAAAAAAATATTAATTAAAACGATACATACGTATTTATTCGCGGCCCTTTGTGTTTTTGACGAGATATTTTATATCTGATATTCAGCATAATATCAAAAGGTAATTTAATATTATTTACCGTTTAAAATATATCTTTTGTAAGAATTGTGTTGTGAAAAGTCTGACGTCATATACATTATAAAGAATTATTAATAAAAGCGATATATATTAAAATACCTTACAAAAGTTTATAGGAAGTCCAATTCAAAGGATATCAAAGACCTACTACAAAATATATAAAATTCTGGCCTTATGAATATAAATAAAAATAAGTAAATTGATATACAATTTTTATGTAACTATAACACAATGGACTTTTGCAACACCAGAGGGCTTGCAGGCACGTACCCGGCCCAGTAGATATTTCTCTGTTTTGACAAGGAAATACTATTTTTATATATTATATTTTATATACATCGACAGCAATAAACGGAATATTAAGTTAACTCACAAGTAACTATAGAATAATTAATAGGATATCTGGATATGTATACGTACATAAATATCTTTTGTGTACGTTTATAACAATAAATTTTCAAATTGTACATCGATTATAAATGGTTAAGACATGGTTAAGAAGGTTAATTACAGACTCTAATCGGCCAGCATGAAGGTAAAATAATAGGTTACATATTAATTTTTGACCAACTATTTTGAAGGAGAACATTACTTTATTTTTATTAAAACAAAAATATTGTGTACACAAAATGTTATTTTTACACTATATTAATTTTATTATATGTCAATTTTATGAAAGCTTATTATAAAAAAAAGGAAACTTATTCTTATATTTGACCAAAAAGGGTGATTTGTAACCAAATTCCAGTTACATTAGAATTCTACTCAGAATTCGTTAAAGTGCCCGTTTGACGAAATGATGAAAACGCTGACGGTACATCCTCTGCAAACAGACCTTTTGAACGGACGCTCTAACTTCCACTCGGTCATTTGGATTGTTTGTATTTGGATACCCTTGTCACCTTTGTGTGATTTTGATTCAGCATCAATTCCATTATAGTACATTTTTAACTGCACTGGCTATTGAGTTTATAAATCATATCGTTCTAGACGATTAAGGTTCCTAAATGTTCTGCATATATGGGAAGATATTCTGTAATGTTTATTATTACATAACTCGTAGCGAAGCATTGTACTGAACTAAGCTTTGAATGGTTCCTTAAAGCTGTAATGTTTATAATCAGAGAGAGGTTAAGTGGTGTATAATCGATATTGGCAACAATATTTAATTATAGTAGATGTATTATTATGTATGTACTAGTTTATAGCCGCGTATGGGGTGGGATTAGGTATTAGGTATATTATGTCCTCTGTATTCCTGGCAACGTGTGCAAAATTTCATGCCAATAGGTTAAGTAGTTAAGACGTGCGAAACACACAAATAAATAAACAAACGAACTCACATTTGTAATATTAGTTTATTATTAGGATTTAAGAAATGTGTATTGGATTAAAAATTAGATGCGGCTCATTCGACATATAGCAGAATTTCCTCATGATGTTTTCCTTCACCGCCGAGCACTACTATAATTATTGTTTTAAAACATGATAATATACGATTATTTTAATCAAAACTCGTGATTATTTTGAATTAATTACCTTTCAAATGATTTAAGTGTCGGCGATGCTCCGCAAGGAATCGGCGTGGAGGGCTGTAGCTTCCTTCTGTGAGACCGTCATGGTCCAGAAGGAGACATCGTAGCGGGATCGGAAAAGGGCCGATCCTGCTCGGCGGAGACCGATATTGTTAAAGATCAAATGACAATATATACGCCATAGATTATTTTTAATTTTTCTTTTTATCAATAGAAGGCGGTAGTTGTATTTTACATCGCACTATAAATATTTATCTTCTAACTAACGTAACTATGTAATAACATAAGGCTTGGCCTATTTAAAATTATACCTGAATTATGGTGACCTCAAACAGATATGGATTGTTTTTTGTATATTATGTGTATATTTTTATTTATAATGTATTATATGTCTGAAGAATTAAATATATATGTGGAATGGTCATTTTTAGGTTTAAGTTTTTTCCGTTTTATTGTTTTATTGCACTTTTATACTTAGCAGTAAATATTTTTTCGAAAAGATTGTAGATAAATTCCCAAATAACAGATGTTTAGTTGAGAGATATTAGAAAAAATATTTGTAAACGTGGGAACGTTATGACCGACGCGGGAGTGAGAACTCCGGGTAGTAAGTAAAAACAAGTTGTAATGGGCTTGAGCAGGCAGTACCTAACTAACTTTGATGTAAGACAGACCTCTGTCCTTTTACCTTTGCAATATTTACTTGGAATAAATACTCACTTAAAATTTAACTGCCTCGTAATTTCCTTTATAATAACATCTAAATTTATATTAGTATCCTATCCTAAAACCCGATACTACACATATATTGTGACTTACGTAAAATACGTCAATCTATACATCAATCTATACGTCAATCTATACATATAATAAATCTGTAACTGGTCGATGTCTGTACATGGAAGATAAATGAGTAAAACTTTTATCGGGGGTCATTATAAACAACGAAAATATAACCAACTTTATTACGAGTCTAGAAAATTACAGTTTAAAATGCGATTTCGTTGAATTAATAGTCATTGGTCAGTGATAAATTTACAGCGAATATGTGTTAGAGTAGCTCGCCAAACATCAAAGATTATTACCACGGTCTGATCTGTCACTAAAGAAAGCTATAGAGATAGCTAAAATAGTAGTGATCGAACAACAAAATACGGAGCACATAAATAAAAGCACTGAGACGTCGTCATCACCGTCATCATCGAATGAATATCAAGTTATGAAGGGGGAGTAGAAGGGTTAAACAACACACAGTACAGAATAGAAAAGATGTGCATATTCCTGCGAAGTCAGACGGGCAACTAATTAAGAAGAGAACAAAATTGTGAAACGTGGTTATATTTGCCTCATCCCAATATAAACCGAATAAAAGTATTTTGTAATCTCTCAGCTTAATTCAATTGGTCTTTGGCTACATCAAGCTTGCGACAGCATAATCATGAATAGGAAGAAGTAGATCTGTGCGAGCATATAATATATAATTAAGTGTACTCAGATATTGATATTATATATTTAAAAAAAAATCACTGCAAAAATAACATAAATAAGATAAAAATAATAATGTATTAAATGTATTAATTTATATAAAATGAATGTACCAACCCATCTTAATATTCAATATTTTAGTTTGTTATAAATTTTGTACTGTAGTAGTACATATTCTTGCTTGCCTTTTAATTGTATTTGGTTAAAAAATATATAAATAATATATATATCATTTATTTACTGCATTTTATTGGCTTAAGCATTTTTACTCAATGTAAAAATGCTTAAGCTATGTGATTTCATTTATATTTTGTTTTTGTTAAATTTGTGTTTTCATTAAGTAATTAATTATATTTGATTATAAAAAAATATATATCTTACTACACCTTTACTGATTATGATGGTTTAGCTGTTTGATTTTATATATGTTTTGTTTATTTTAATGATTGTGTAATTATTGTTGGTAGAAACTTAGCTAATGTATGTATATATTTATATATATATATATGCTATAAGTGTCATCTCATTTTTAACACTTAACCTACCAGAACGGTCAAATAACTGCTTTTGAAACTTTAATTAAAATTGTTATATAGCTGCTTTTGTTTGTATATTATATACTTTTTCTACATAAAATGGCCGCTTAAGCAGCTTATTCAGATGTGTGTCAAGTTCAATGGACAACCTTTTTTTTAATTCCCTTTTTTTGTTTAATTAAATTAGTAGCCTTGGTTAAGTCTGATTTTATTTAGTCTCTGACAGAAGAAACTTTTCCTTTACTTTATACTTTATATTGTACACATAAAATAACATAAATCTATAACAAAAACGAATTAATTAATAAATTATCCATACATATAAATAAAATTGAAGTTTCTGTCTGTTATTTCAAAATAAATGCCTGTTTTAAAGGTTATATGGCTATTTACGATTTACCAAAACCAAAGCAATCATTTTTTAAATTTTTTTACTGTCTCCATGTCTGTATGACCAATCTAATCTTTCAATCGTCTAAAAATTGAAATAACCGAATTATTATAAGAACTATTTCAAGATTCCGTTTAGCCTTTATTTCATCAAAATTAGTTGAGTCTATCAAAAGTTAGAAAAAATACGTATTTTTGTTGATATCTATACACATAATATTATT
The DNA here is from genome assembly GCA_905220585.2 of Nymphalis polychloros. Lineage (NCBI taxonomy): Eukaryota > Metazoa > Arthropoda > Insecta > Lepidoptera > Nymphalidae > Nymphalis > Nymphalis polychloros. Next base: position 12,902,793 of record HG992242.1, read on the forward strand.
ACTCTTCCTAACTGATTCATTAACGCAGAGCCTAAACTGCGGGGGATAGAAACTTGAAATTTTGGCAGTTGATACATTTTATAACACCCACTAAGGTAGGATTTTTTGAAATTCTACCCCTAAAGAGTTGAACGATTGTTTAGAAACCCGTCATTTTTAAAGTAAGAAGCATGAAATGTAATGAACAAGCTTAAAAATAAATAAAAATGTATTTCAGCGTTTTTGAAAATCTAAATCTAAGAGGGTAAAAAAGGGGTTGAAAGTTTGTATGGGGATTCCGTCACTTTTGGTGTAAGAAGAATGATATTTAGTATTAAAGCTATGCATACGTATTTCGTCGTTTTTAGAAATTTAACTCCTAACAGGAGAAAGGGGGAAAAGCATTAGTATAAAAATTTAAAAAAATAGAAATATACTATTTTAGTTTTTTGATTGTTTATTAACATGAATTTTAAAGTTTTTAGAAACTTTTATTTTTGTTTGGAAGAGTTGGGTGCAAATAATGAAATTCAAAATACGCAATATCTTATATCAATATCTCTTAGGGAGAAATATACGAACTTCACTATGTTAGTGATGTTTGGATAAAGAAAACATATTCCATTATTGCCATATGTACCACTTAATTGGTATTCCCTAAGCTTATATTATTGTAAAGTTTCATTAAAATCCATTCAGTAGTTTATGCGTGAAAGAGTAACAAACGTCCATACATCCATACAAACTTTCGAGTTTATTATATTAGTAGGAAGTAGGATTATTATATGCCCTGTACTGAACACACATACACTATACTGGATGGGCGAATAAATCGATTGGTAAATGTTTATATCTTATTGATTAAAAAATGTACGAGATAAAATCCTTATTTTACCCGTACGAAGTCGGGACGGGCAGCTAATTACTCGCTGATAACGTATCTTTCTGTAGGTAAAAAAGGTTTTTAAAAACAGTACAGCAGTTTTTTAGTTTATTCGCTACAAACAAACATACAAAAAATCTATTTTTACTTATTAATAATATTAGTATAGATAAAGACCACGCGCGAGCGAAGCTGCGGGCAACAGCTAGTATTTAATAAAAGTAGGTCCTAATCGTAGGTACGCACCTAATATATTACGTAATATAAAATTAGGTGAATGTAATTCAATATATTTGAGTATTGAGAGTTTAATAAAGGATATTGAAAATATAATAAAACTAAGAGATAAAATTAATTAATGAATACCGTATTAAGATAAATGATTTGTATTTAGAAATTAAGAAAATATGTATTAAGGCAGTAAGTAGTAGCTGTAGTTCTAATTTTGGCAAAAATAGCAATATTTGATTTGAAAACTGCACTTAACTTAGTGCCTATTATGTTAAATACTGAAGAATCAAAGCCGGTTGGTGTGATTGGTAGATATATGACTTTATCGTGCCTTTCGCGTCGCAGGTCGTGGGTTCGATTCCCACCCAGGACAGACATTTGTGTGCATGAACATGTCTGTTTGTCCTGAGTCTGGGTGTAATTATCTATATAAGTATGTATTTACAAAAGAAAAGTAGTATATGTAGTATATCAGTTGTCTGGTTTCCATAGTACAAGCTCTGCTTAGTTTGGGATCAGATAGCCGTGTGTGAATAATGTCCCAGGATATTATTATTATTATTATTTACTTTTAACTTTTAAAGTTTCTCTTCTTGCGAAGGGGTTAAAACCTGAAACGCGGGCCGTAGCCAAGCGTTAAGGAGTGTTGCTTATATTAAATACGTGGACGATAAAGTGGATGATGACATAAACTTTCGGGTGATACGGCAGGTGTTAAGGATTATGGCTTTCTGGAGTATGTGGAGGACATATGTTGGTATTTGTAAGGTATTCAGGCTTTGTGTCAAGGATTTTGGCACGATACCTGTGGATGATAGGACTATTGGGACTATGTGTACTGTTTGTGCTTTCCATTGAGTTTTAATTTCTATGGCAAGATCTTGATATTTACTTAATTTTTCTGATATTGTGGTTTGTATGTTATGTGAATTAGGTACGGCTATATCGATAAGATAAACGATTTTATTGGTTTTATCGTGAACGGTGATATCTGGTCTATTATAATGAATAGTTTTGTCAGTTATTATTGTTCTGTCCCAATAGATTTTGTGGTTTCTGTTGTCTAATACACTTTCCGGCTTATATTTGTAATATGGATCCATTTCTGTTATAAGTTTATATTTGTATGCTAAATGTTGGTGTATGATTGCAGCTACTTGATCATGTCGATGCTTATAATCGGTCTGTACGAGAGATATGCAAGCTCCCGTTATGTGCTGAATAGTTTCAGAGGCTGTGTTACAGTGTCTGCATAAGTCAGTAGGCTGGTTGTGATCTTTAATTATAAACTTCCTATAGTTACGAGTCGCTATTATTTGGTCTTGAATGGCGAGCATAAAACCTTCGGTCTCAGGAAACAGTTCACCTCGTTTGAGCCATTCGTTCGACTTTTCTTTGTCGACGTGAGGTTGGTTCAAATCGGCTTGGTGCCTCCCATGCAGTGTTTTATTAGCCCATGCTATCATTTGTTGTTGTGTACTTATGATATGTTCATTTACTTGAGGGTTTTTGTCATGTAGGTTTAATGGTGTAAGCTTTTTGTCTATTTCTGTTGCGTGTTTATGTAGAGTCGAATGTTCGGATTTATCATGGAAGTATGCTCTGAGTGAAAGTATCTGCTTATTGTGTAAATTGTGTATGTCTATTAATCCCCTTCCTCCTTCTTTGCGTGGTAGTGTGAGCCTTTGAATACAAGATTTTGGATGATGTTTCCTATATTTGGTGAAGTGCGTGTTTATAGTTCGCTGCAACTTTTTTATGTCACTTTTTGACCATTGTATTATTCCGAAAGAGTACGTGAGTAAGGGTATGGCAAATTATTATTAATCTAGTATTAAGCAAATAATATATAGTATAGATTATAATAGTTGAATATTAAACGTAGAATCGCAAAAGCAATTAATTACTTTTGTTTTGAAATGTCGATTGTCTCAGGTAGCAAAATTAAAGCTGTCTCCAGACTATCATTCTGTTCATAATTTGTTAAGAGATATGCAGGTTTAACTGTTGCCGAAAAGATCTTCTACGGCTATACAAAGCAGATCGCATTCCATTTACCAAAATAATTTGTCTACTGATGATTATAGAAAAATAATTACGGAGATGTTTGTAGATTTGACCGTTTCACAATCCGAAGGGAAGGCTGAAAATTATAAAGTCTTAAAACCAATTAATGAGAAGCAGGCTGTAAAACGATTTGCCGAAGGATTGTGAAACCGTCGGTTAAGAACTATTATAACGGCTCGAAATTTTGACTCTCTTAAAGATGCTATCCAAGCCGCCGTGGATGAAGAAGTTGAGGTACCTTCGACATCTCAACTTCGAACTTCCAGTCAAGCTACCCCTTTTAGAGCTCAGCGTACTAGACATTTTAGGGGACAGTTGATCAGAGGTCAGTTGCACGGTAACCAGCATGACCAGCAGCAGCACCAGACCAGAGGTCATTCATCTACTATACGACTCAAAACAAGTGGACACAACATTCTAAAAGTATGCGAATCATGACTGAAAATGTAAATAAAACAATATTTTTCATGTGATAATAATAATACTGTAACATTTTTTATTAATACTTGTTCATATCGATGTTTACTTGATACAGGTGCATCAATCTCAGCTATCAAATATAAACATTTAATCGAACAAAATATTTCTTTCCATAATAAGAATACAGAGATCAATGGACTCGAAACCAAAGTGGAATCATTGGAGATGATTTCTTACGACAGCATAAATCGTTATTAGATTACAGTAATAATACACTCACGCTCTATGAATTAGACGGAAACTTTATAACATTGCCAATTACAACGAATGCTGATTATATCAATAATTTTATCATACCACCTAGATCGGAGTCGATTCCTTTTTTTTATATACAAATAGGTTACATGAATACGTAGTTTGTGCTTGCGAAATAAGTGACGGTATATTTATAGCTATTTCTTTAGTTAAACCATTTAATGGTAAGATTCCTTTACGGATTTTAAGCACAACGGAAAAGGAGTTAGTTGTTAATAATTAAAACCTATTATACATAGCGCATCAGATTACAATGTTGGTAGTTTTGATAAGTACAACAAAAAAGCAAATCGAGTTAATAAGGTATTTTCAATGTTAGATTTAAAGCACTTGAATGAAGAGGAACAGATTTCAATAGAAAAAAATGGTGCGAAATATCCTCATATTTTCTTTCTACCGGGAGATAAATTAACAACCACACATTTATCAACGTTCTATTCTATTACAGCCTAATGCGGAACCAGTCTTTGTTAAGCCACATAGGTTACCTTATTCGCAAAAAGCAGAAATAAAAAGGCAACTTGACAGTATTTTAGCAGATGGTATTATAGAACCATGTACTAGCGACTCGTCTAGACCAATTTTATTAGTTCCTGAGAAATTAGACGCGAGTGGTAAGAAAAACTTGAGGATATAGGAAATTGAACAATGTCATCGAAAATGATAAATTTCCACCTCCTAATCTAACGGAGATATTAGACTCGTTATCAGGATGTATTTATTTTAGACATTTAGACCTTCACCGAGCATTTTACAGTGTTAATTTAGACAAAAACAACAGAAAATATACAGCTTTTTGGTCCGGGCAATATCAAATGACTAGGATGCCCATGGGGCTCAAAACTAAGTTCATTTTCTAGAATGATGACCATAGCATGTCGGGTCTTAATTATGAAAAATGCCTTGTTTATTAAAACTATTTGGTTGTTTTCGGAAATTCTCGATCATCATAATAAAAACTTATTAGATATTTTTGAACGACTTAGGAAAATAAATCTTAAGCTAAATGCTGCAAAATGTGTATTATTAAAGAAGGATTTATTCTATATTTAGGACATGTGACTAGGATGTGTGTGCTATATTTAGGACATAGACATACAAATCATTTAAATTAATATCAATATTGGTATACATAAGTATTAATGATTAATTTTGCTGACGTCAAATCAAAGGAATGCCTTCCTTTCAAATAATGAATTAATATTGAACAAATTACTATTTAAATGACGAGTGTTTGTATGTTTGAAATAATAAATTAAATCTAAATTTAATATAGATGTATTGCGCAACACAACTAAAATATAATATATAGGGATAAAGAATCAATATCTTTAGCACGAAGTAAGCTTAGGTATCGACTATCATTATATTTATTTTAAGAAAGAAAAAAGTGAAATATGTATCCACATATGTTTATAAGGCACATAATTATATTTAAATAGCTACATTAAGTGTATAAAAATATATGCGCCAACTTTATATATTTTTCTATTGAGAAAACAATTTCTGCAACTTTTTTGGACACGTAGCATAGAGAGCGGGAGCCATATATAATAAATATATTTTCACAAGAGGAACAAAGTTTATAGTTCTTTCTAGTAGTAATGTGGATTTACAGTAGTTGAGATTTTTGTTCTAGTTTCAAGATCATAGATAAATTTTGATATAAATATGACACCCGTCGCTTGCAACTGATCCAAAAGAGATTAAAATAATGTATTTTAACTCGTGTGAAGCATTATGTTTTTTTTTATTATTATTTATTTATACTTTATGGTACACCACAAATAATTGTTTTTTTACAAAAACATTGATGCACCCTAAGCAATAGTAGCATACTATTTGGGCAACCTTATCGCTACATAGCGATCTCTTACAGGCAACCAACAGTGTTAGGAATAACCCGTAGGATTCATATTCACTTTATCACAATAATTGTTTGTATATAAGATCAAATGTTTGTAAATATGACTTTTGCTAGCAACCCGTTTGAATTTAATAATTATTAGTAAAAATTAATCCATGAATACAAAATTTCGTGTCTTTCCTGTTGACCGTTGAAGTGTTTCGTTTAGAGCCAATATTAGTTGCAGAATAAGGTACTGTTTACACATAAAAATACGCAGTAATCGGATCTGAACCAAAATGCGAATTTCTGTAGGTTTTTCTCCTCTAAATCTTATAGCATTCTTTGCAGTTACTTTAAAATCTTGCGTCTTGATACTGAAATGACGAGTTTTTGTATGTTCCAAATAATAGGTAAATCTAAAATTAATTTAGTATTATATTATTCAACTTACAAGTTTTGAGCTAAACAAACTAATAAAAAAATATATTAAAAGTTGAATAAAAACTTGTAATCCCTCGATTAATGTTTACGTTGTAAATATAATTGAACAATCTTATCAATGCAGTATTTTAAAGAGATTTCTCGAAACTGGTGGTTCTAAAATCCAAGGGGAATATATCAATACAATTGAGCAAATTGTTTTAACTAAAATAACGTCATATTACTTTGGCTACAATGTTAATTGTTAAGTCTTTTAGTCATTGAAATGTTTTTATTTTTATTTTTTGAATATTTTTTTTAGTACGAAACAGTTGTAATTTAATACGGTTATGTAACAAATATAATTTATTTATAACTGTAACGTTCTGAGCTGTACACTGTTCGCTAGAGAATTATCTTCAATGAGTAATGCCTATGACTGCCTAAATATTATAAGCCCATCTTGAAACATTATGATATTTAGGTTCTGTTAAACGAATTAGAATTTTTGTGTTAGTCTTTAGAACACGGGAAGCAAGCAACTCTGATTTTCATGTGTATAATTTGTGTTTATTATTCATCTGCTGTTCGACGTTAAAGAATAACACCGTGAACAAACAAGCATGACGTGTAACCACAAAAGCGCATTGAAGCAGTGTGGTGGAATAAGCTCATACCTCCTCAAAGAGAGACATGCTTTAGCTTAGTGGGACATTCACAGAGTGATGGTGATTATTGTGACTAAAAAAGTACAAAAATAAATTTTAAAGTAAATGCAATTTCAATAAAGAAAGTCAAAGTAATAATGCGATGTAATGCAAAACGATAGCCAAGTCGTCGCCAAGTGCTGAAGCGGCGCGATGCGACTCCATCATTTGCAGCCGACGAGTTAGCGAGGCAATGGTCCGTGTGATTGCTCACGCTGATTTTGGCGTGCAAGTGATGGAAACTTGGCGTCTCGTATACATAATTATCAGATGAAACCATTATCGCAGTGCTGTCAAGCATTCTACATGTATTCCACCGCTAAATCAAAATACGAACTAAATTGCCAAATGTGTAATAGCCTGCAAATATTTATTCGAATAATTGACAAGTGACCTGTTTAAATCTATTAGGAGTATAGTTTAATTAAGGGAAATTTAAATTCAATAGGAAATGAAAAAATAATAATAACATCGATAACGTAAATTAATAACCTCTAATTATTAATTCAGGGCTCGTCTCCTCTTTAGCAGATAGCTTGTAACTTCTTCCCTTACGTTGCTCCAATCCAACGGTGAATGTTGAGTATATTGTGATGTTTTCATTAACCGCCGAGCACAAGATAAGTTTCTAAGAAAAACTAATTACGTAATAAGCAGTTGTGTTTCAAAGTCTAAAATTAATTTTAGAATCGCTTTATTTTATGTATTGTTCCAGTTCATGAAAGTCTAGATGCGCTGTCAATCAATGTAGTCATCTAGAGAATTTATTGATGGTTCGTAATGGATTATCAATACTATAAAAAAATCGTTTCTTTTAAAATCGCTTTGAATAGAAATAACAAATATATATTTGGACCTAGTCTTCAAATGCTTTGTTTTTAAATACTGAATGTGAATAAAGACTATTTAAAATGGATAATGGTTCTAAGACCAACTTCATATTCATCTTGTCCCCTGGGTCCCTCCTTTTTCTTTTAGCAAAGCTGAAATAATTATATTATAATTAGTATCAAAGTCAATAATTTTTATCGTTAAACCTATATTCATGTATTGAAAATAGGGAGCCAGACTAGCAAATAAGCTATCTGACCGTAACTGGTCACGACAGCCCAATTACTGGTAATGTTAGAAATATTAACCATCCCTCACATCGCCAACATTGAACTAAGATGCTACGTCCCTGTAATTATGCTGGCTTACTCGCCCTTCAAACGGGAACCCAACAATTCTAAGTCATTCTGTTTGATGGTAGAATATGTAATGGATATGGTGTGAACAGATCGGCTTGCACAAAGCCCTGCCAGCAAGTAACTATGTCGAGACGGAAAACAAGATATATGAGTAATAAAAAATTATGTAGGTGCTTAAGAGTAAAAATTATATTTCGAAAAGTTCAATTTTAATTTATCAAATACTATCCAATAGTGCTTGTGACTACTAAATTTAAGTTTGTTATGATTTTTTATTATTCGATAGAAAATCAGCTACAAATTAAAAATATATATATATATATATATATATATATATATATGCTATTATTCTTATAGATATAATATACATTATTGCACACCACAAAGATTTAAAATATTACATGAATACAATCTAATTGACACATAATTTTTCATATATTTATTTTTGTAAATTCGAAACCAAAAACACTTTTGGTCTCTTTATTTAACTACAATGATCGATAGTTTTAACTAAAGGTACTGTATCAATATTCAGTATAATTAAAGTAAATTTGCAATCCAAATTAAGGGTTTCGCAAATTAATTCTCTGAGATTTCGGACGACCTAACATTCGATATTTTCAGCTACCATGAACTTGAAAAGGGCTTAGATTTACATGTTATTTGCATTCTATTATGATAGCGAATTGCTCTCATACTGCCCCGCTGGGGGTTATTATTCTCAAGACATATTATTGTATGAAATATAGAAATATTCCATTCTTGTTATTTAAAAATTTCTAAAGTCAAAATTTTCTCAAATTGGGAATGGACCAATTCCGTGCGAGATGACGATGTCGTTTCAGAGTTTCAGTGGATAAGAATCTCATTATTTTTTTATCCTGACTTTAAATTGCCATAATATCTGAACTAATTGCATGTTGTTTTGTTCTTATTGTATAAAAAATATGCTTTGAAGCCTTTTGCTCCAAATTCCCGAGCATTGAATGAAGTATCAATATCTACTAAGATATTGTCTTGGTAAAAACAAACTAAAAATTTACTGTTACGGAAATTTTAAAGAAAATATTCTTTCTCTCAAATGGAGTCAATGAAGTTCAGTTCTTGTCCTACTAATATTATAAACGTAAAACTTTTTATGGATGTATGGATGTTTGTTACTCTCTTACGTAAAAAATACTGAATGGATTTTAATTAAACTTTTTAATAATATACATCAGAATATTGCTCAAACGATAACTATAAGTTTCACGTAAGTCGGAAAAATTGCGAGCCATTTAAGTGTGCGCTGCAAAAACCGCAAGAGTTAAGTTCTACAATCTATCTTTTATGCGTAAGCCATTATTGCTAAAATAGTGAATCGAAGATACAATAAAATTTTACATTTATTTCCAAAATGCACATTTTGTAATAACAATTTGATTTTAATCAAAACAATTACTTTTATCACTTTTTATATTTTAAGTAGATACACTTTGCGTTTTACATTACGTAATTTGGATAAATATTTTAAAAGTTACGACGAGGACAAAGTGAGTGCGGGCGTATACACTATGTAGCACGCTGCGCGGTACACTGCGGGAGTCGTGAGAGAAGAATTTAGTCATCGGCTTATTGCCGAGTGTGCGACCCGAACGCGAGTAGACGTCATTGATTGGCGATTTTTCAAGCATTTCCAGGAATTTTGGCACCAAAAATGCGTTGTTAAATGAGTATTTAATCTGAGTTTGAAAGAATAAAATAAATATTATATTGTATAAAATAGAATAATTGTATAATATTACGTTAAACTACATGAATTCGCAGTATATGCACTGATGATTATTAAAAGAGTAATCATCAACCTAAAAATAAAAAATCCCTTTACTATACTTTTTTCTAACAGAATGAAATTTCATGCTTCTTAATTTAAAAGCACAAACTTCCAAACAAACATTTCACCGCTGGCGAAGCCGCGAGCAACAACTAGTATATTATTATATTTTTGTTTATTGGTGACAAATCTACCTTTTTTAATCTTACTTCCCCTTTTAATTGTGTTTCTTTTTCTTATAATGTAAACTAGCAAATCTCAAAGATATATCGAGTGTATTACACTCAACCAGTGACGAATCTTTCACATATATGCCATAATTAGTGTTGGATTTTTTCCTTCAAATTTAAATGAGCCTAAAATAAAAACGAAATAAAAAAAATATATCAAAATCGATTCACGTTAAGGAAAGATATCGTATAACATACAAAAACTATAAAATTACCCAATATTTTTGGAAATTGGCTAAAAGTTAAAGATTTTTAAGATTGCGTGTACAAAGTATGTATATACCCACAGGATATTCATTTGTATACAAATCCAATAGAATTGAAAAAAAATAACAAAAACATATATTTTTGACCTTTGATACCAACTTTTTTACTTGGTGGTAGGGCTTTGTGCAAACCCGTCTGGGTAGGTACCACCCACTCATCAGATATTCTACCGCAAAACAGCAGTACAGCAGTATTGTTGTGTTACGGTATGAAGGGTGAGTGAGCCGGTGTAATTACAGGCACAAGGGACAAAACATCTGTTCCCAAGGTTGGTGGCGCTATGGCGATGTAAGCGATGGTAACATCTCTTACAATGCCAATGCCTATGGGCGTTGGTGACCACTTACCATCAGGTGGCCCATATACTCGTCCGCCTTCTTATGCAATAAAAAAAAAACCAAATGATAATATGATTTACGCTTCAAAACTGTAGTCAATATTTCCACATTTTTTGCGAAATATAGACACTAATTGGATGTTCAATCTATATAAATCTTTGTTCAGACATATTCTATTAAATAATATTTACTTGAATAGAGAATAGAGAGTGAATACGCACAAGCGGGTTATGATGGTGAAGCATACATTGGAACTTCTAGCGCAGTTGAGAAATAATATTTTTTTAATAGCGTTCAAATCATATGTATATATTTTTATTCAATTCGACTTTTAAAAGTGTGTGTTACATGAACGATTAAAGAAATATATAGTATAATTGACTGCCTCGTTAGTCTAGTGGCTAGATATGAGGCCGCAGACCCAGTAGTCCTGGGTTCAATTCCCAGGTCGGGTCAATAAATAGTTATTGGGTTTTTATGTCAGAAAATTTTCAGTAGCAGCCCGGAGTCTGGAAATTGGAAGTGTGTACACTCCTGTGCCTCAGAAAGCACGTTAAGCCATTGGTCCTGCGCCTGAACTCTTTCCGGTCGTGTCAGATTGCCGTCCTTTCCTAACGTTCTTAAAATAAAAATCAAAAATATGAAGGTAATACAAAACCATATAAGGGCCAATAGCAATGCAGCTTAAGATCCACACGCCAGTCCCAGGTTCAAAACTTGGGCTATTATCACAATTTCTATCATAAACGTTGTTTAATTGGAGGGATAAATATCTAAAATAATATAAGAATATTTGTAGATTCCTTAGAATGGGAATTGCTATTATTATAAAAATTGTTAATGGATTTTTTTTTTCTTAATCTTTGTTAAGAGGGGATCTTTGTTAAAAAGCGCCTCACTTTTTGGTGAGACAAAAATACAGTAATATCAAATAAAATTTTCATTTTAAAACACGTTTTAAGTCGAAAAAATATCGCAAAGAACTTCGTTCCTCACGGGGGTCCCCCGACCGCGTAATTTTGTTTTCATACTTTTTAATGCAAACCAGTTTCTTAATATGACAAAATATTATGGAAAGCCACTTTATATTGGAATACTGGGTAAAATACTATTGAAAATATCGCAGCTTTATTGTTAACAGCAATAGCTTCGAACAATGGCTTTGTAGAGCCATTGTAACATTTACTATGTCGGTTATGCGAATTAATTTCACTATACTATATTTGTAAACTTTCTAGCAACACATTTCAGGATGTGAAATAAACATAAAATTTCAATACGACGAACCACAAAATATTACTGTAAATAAAGTTTATAAGTTTTTGACCACCGCAATATGTAGTGGGAACAAGTGGCGGACTTAATCCCCGATGGCATTTTCTGCCAGGCTATTCACCTTTAGGCTTATAAGAAATCCGTCACGGCGGTAATCAGTAAATTATACCTACACATACGTATACGTACACATAAATGTAATATGGAAATATCTGTAGGTATCTCATTCTATTAATTAATAATAATAAAAACGCTATTCTTTATTTATACTGACATGAGTCCAATACACGAATAAACATAAAAAATCCCATATATACATTTTTTATGATAGAAATAAAGTATCGAATAATGTTGAATCATGGAGGAAGCAGGAGGATCACGTAGGATATTATTCTTGGTTTTCTACATATGCATGTGTAATATTCGGTGGTACTCCCACCGTAATATTCTGTTGACCATGGAAATCGAATTTAATACCAGACTTCTACAATACAATGTATTCTATATACAATTGTTATTATTTAATTTTTTATAAATATGATGGTAAGTATTAACCAATTTCCATAGTCATTGATGCCATAAGAAATAACCATTCCTTACATGGCCAATGCGCTATTTATCCTGGGAACTAAGATGTTGTGTCCCTTTTGCTTGTAGTTACATACCTGGCCTACGTACCCATCAACAATACTAAGTATTGCTGTTTGGCAGTAGAATAATATTATCAAAAAAGGACATAGTTAAGTAGCATCCTTCGAAAAAACAAATCTAATATTCGAAACTACCGATTAATGTTTCGCATAATTAAAAAAAAAAACCGTTGTATGAAACAAATAATAGTTTCATTTCAGCTAACAATAAATATAGATGTATAAGAATATAAGTAATTCCTTGAAACCTATTATTATTTTATAAGCTGAATAAAATATTTGGAAAATCCAAACGTGCAGAACTCATTTCCTCATTCAATAGTAAAAAAATCGGTCAAAATGGAATAATTTAAAAATTCGTATATTATCCTATTACTAAATTACACGCAGAAAAATAATTTGAAATTGGAGTGAAAAATATAGTTTAAGAAGACGGTCGATAGATGGCGCCCCTATATGCTAGACAATAATAGTAATGATAATAAAAAAACAAATATGGCCGCTATATTTTTTCATGAACTTACAGTTTTTGATTTATATTAATTATAACTAACTAATTAAAATTCTCATAAGAGTTCTTCTGCTTAAGAATTCAAGTGTAATAAAAAAAAAATAGATCAATCAGTTGTGTATTTTTTTAGTTAATCTGTTTACCAACATCCGTATATCCTGACGGACATCACAGGATTGGTTTATAATTATTATTTTATCAATCATTATTTTTTAAAAAAGAAACTTGAAATTATATTTGTTTTATTCATTAATAAATTATCTTTCAAATGGTATGAATTTAAATCTTGTTGAATATATTTGAACGAGTGTAAAATGTTTTCTACGTGAGTGATCGTCAGCTCGGATCGAGTAAGCGTTAGTAGAACACATCTCATTGCTTCGCAAATGAGTTGTGCAAAATTAACAATTATTAAAAGTTCGCGTCTAAGCAAACATTAAACGTAATGCCTGTAAGCGAAATACCTATTGTTATTTTAAAAAGCCTACTTATAACTCTATTTAAAACATGTCTGACCTTAGAACAAATGATTTAGTATTTTCGTTCATAAGCAATAGCTGTAATAAAGCCAAATATTAACAAAGGGATTTACGTAGGGACTTGCTTTCCTTGTTTATTCATCGGTTACAAAAAAGATAATATACGAGATATTAGAAATGTAATAATCAGCCTTTGTATATTTGTATAAATTGTATTTTATATAAATGTTCTATGTAAGCCCTTAATCGAACCATAACCATAATAATAATAGTCATTACTTTCTATTCGTTATTGGTTATAATAAAATATTTAACTGCCATTGTGCTAAATACGCTTAACCTGGATCTTTAATAATATATTGCTAGCGTTTATGTTTACTTTTAAAGTTATAAGGAAAACGTACGATCAAATCGAGCGACGGAGGCGAAGTGAAGTGATTCTGCTGTTTGCCATGCTATTTTGTACACTCGACCATGTTGATTACTCCGGTGGGGCCTAGACCGATAACACGGCCTTCACCCTGGTCACTGTCTGAAATTTGTGGAAATAGTACAACTTGGTTTTACAGTAAAATACGTAAAAGCTCATCCAGACTTTCTGGCACCTTCTGATAGAAGTTGTCGGTGTAAGTGAAGTGTCTTACTTGTTGCCTTTATTTTGATGTCCTTACAGCGGTCACCCTGACGCTCAGTAACAGCCTGTGACTGTCCCACTGCTGGGCTAAGGCCTCTTCTCCTCTTTTGAGAAGAAGGTTTTGGAGCTTATTCCACCACGCTGCTCCAATGCGGATTGGTGGAATACACATGTGACAGAATTTCAGTGAAATTTGACACATGCAGGTTTCCTCACGATGTTTTCCTTCACCGTCAAGCACGAGATGAATTATAATCACAAATTAAGCACATGAAATTCAGTGGTGCTTGCCCGGGTTTGAACCCACGATCATCGGTTAAGATTCACGCGTTCTTACCACTGGGCCATCTCGGCTTTCGACTAAATACAGGTCTTTTCCGACTTTACTGATGGGATTATAAACGAGTCTTTTCCGAGTCACTCCTACGCTCTTTCAGAGTGTTACAAGAGAATTTTCTCAGTCACCTCGTACCTATATTAAACACGGACTTACACAGGTCTTTTTTGAGTCACCCCGACGCTCAAATAGTGAGACTTAATAGGTCTTTTCCCAATCACCCCGTACCGTAAGTTAGATGAGGTGGACTTATATAGATATTTTCCAAGTCACCCCGACGCTCGCTATTTTGAGACAACGAGACTAACACGGGTCCTTTCAAGGTCACTTAATACACATAAAAGCATCTAAAGCAATCACTATATTACACCAAGTACAATACAAGTCAACAAACATATGTAATCGTAAGTTCCTACAGGATAATACAACAGAATTGCTGCAGTCAATTCAGCTGGATCACTATGATGACATCCATCATGTCGTCAGTCGATACCCCAAGCCAGTATGCATCTCACATGTCACCTTTTCCTGCGTGCTCATCACATAGGGATAGTTCGTACAGAGACCATACCGATATAAGCACGCCTACGTGTTCGTCGCTCGGCCACCAGCACCACGCGCCATGTGCCACACACAGATTCAGACAGGTGGACACGCCTGCGCGTTTGTCACGCTCGGCCACCAGCACCACGTCCATCAGGCTGGAGAAAGCTTCCCTGCGATGGGTTAGCCAGCAGAACCAGTTGTGCGCTGGCAGATGTATCGCACTCGATCATGTTGATTACTCTGGTGGGGCAGAGACCGCTAACAATATGTAAATCGTATAAGTTATACCATTATTACCCATCTATACATTGCTGTGTCTATACGTCGTAACAAATAAATCGTATAAGTTTTTTTTTTTTTGAAGACATAAATACGTCTTGTTAGGCATACTGCACTCCACACTGCACTGGGCCATCTCGGCTCCATTCACCCTACCCTATACATAATATTACCAGTCCAGCAATTGGAAACCTTAACATTACTATCAGTTACAGTTGTACTATCGATTAAAATATCTAACAAATCCTATGAATATAATAAAAGGTACAATACAACTTTCTTTTCAAGAACTAATTGGAATAAAACAATCATCCAACATTTAAAAACTCATAGCTTGTTACCAAATTTTTATCCATTTCGAATAACATATTATATTAATAACATAGCTGTACACTATCGTCTTTTTTACTTTTTCCAGTTCTACTTTTCTCCCTGTACATCCATACATATTGATGGATCAGTATTGATTCATTCAAAAATATTTTAGTTTTCATCTTTTCTTGTTAAACAAACCACGATAAACGATTTCCTCTCCACTTGTGATTTACAGTACTTATAAAATTCCTCGTATATAGTAATTTCCTATCCTGTCAATTTTTATCAGGTCATACATCCTGGGTTGGATATTTTATTACATTCTCATTTCAACTGAATGTAATCCGTCTTCTTTATGTCCCAACATTCCGATCTATACACAATGACAGATCGTATTATTGACTTATAAATTCTCTCTTTAAGCTTCAGAGGCATTTGTGGAACGCATATTGTTTCCCTAACTATTTACAAAATACACACATTATACGTAAATTGAATATATTTTATGTAAACGCTAAACATCGCGGTTTCGGGACGAATAGTAAAATATGCATATTTGGCGTTTTACGTGCGTCATGTTTGTTGAAACTCTGAAACTTAATTAACGTATATGATCATATTTATTTGGCTTAATATAAATGAATCAATGCAATCTCAAACAGGATAATCGACTGTAATGTAATACTTTTATTTCGAAGTTGCACTACTATTACGTTTAAAGGATTTATATTCTTAACCGTGATGGCTATATTGTAAAAGTCGATACGTGTCGCGAGAAATTTAATCCTGTTATTAGATCAAGAGCCAAGGGTGAGCTGATTGTATACAACTTTGATTTTAGATACTCATCAAAGTTTTTTTTGACTTTATTAATTATTTTATCATTCATCTAGCTATACTGATTGTAATAATAAGTCTTAAATTTTATTCCTAGATTGTTTTTTAATTTTGAATATGAATCGTCATATTTTCAATATTAGCTGATTTGTCATTAGGTATTTATGCAACGTTGATGGTTGATTAATAGTAACAGCCTGTGAATTTTGTTTTTTTATTCTCACTGCTGAGCTGAGGCCTCCTCTCCTTGCTCGAGGAGAAGGTTTTGGAGCTTATTCCACCACGCTGCTCCAATGCAGGTTGGTAGAATACACATGTGACTGAATTTTAGATTAGGCAAATGCAGGTTCCCTCTCAACGTTTTCACAAAGTACATGAAAATTCAGTGGTGCCTGCCCGGATTAGAACCAACGATCATCGATTAATATTCACGCGTTCTCCACTAGGCCATCTCGGTTTAATCATATATCGATATTTTCTTCATTCGGAATTCATTACTTAATTAAGTTAAGATTTATTTCAATCTATGCTATATTGAACTAGGTTTTACAAAATACACATATAATGAGGACTTTTATATCGCCATTTTATAGATTATTCTGGAATGTACAATCTGAACAGAAGAACCGACTAGATTGTTATTCTATTCCACCAAATAAATAAACGAATACCTTACCACGGGAAGGATTTATAGGTCTTTCATTTATTTTGCTACAATTACCCGATATTTTTCACACGCATTTTTAAGATAAAACAAGTCAGAAACCTTTACGCGTCAACAATGAGGCCGAATGGATGACACAGAAATATCTGTGCAAGCAAATAAATATTAAATTTTATATATCTAGAATAGTATAATTAGTTATCAGCGTATATAATGAATGAAAATCTTAACAATGTTTAAAAGTATCTAAACGAGTATTTATATATTTCGCCATTGGTAAGCGAGCAATCATTTCCAAACAACCATTTCCAAATAAGAAGAGTCCATCACATAATAAAAGTGTAAGAGACTGTACGGATTTTAAACAAATTATAACTAGTTGATGATTAAACGAACTTACCTTAAGTGATGTGCTATCATAATTATACGAGGGCTTCATCCGAAGTTGGAGTTTTGGGCTTAGATGCTTTAATCTCGGAGCCAGATTTGCTGATAACCTTAGCCGCTTTCAAAGTATCAGCTAATTTTTCGCCAAATAGGTAGGTATCAATTTGGGTTTCATACAATTGACTCTTAATTTCTTTTTTGATGGATGCGCAAATAAAACTTCTCCTCTTCATCGACTCGTGGAATTGTAAGTCGCACAGCATTTGAGCACCTTTGAGTAAAGGTTTTACTATCGTGGACTCTTTACAATCTGAATGAAGCATCTTGGTCAGAGTCTCACCAATACAAGAAATTGCTGATGCAATTTGATTTTGTTTGTGCTCAGTGCCCTTATCTTTGCCTATCATGGTATCCGACAAAGCGGCTTTTATTTTAAAATTCAAAAGCTGTGCAGAAAGCTTACGACAATTACTAGGAATCAGATGTGTATCAAGTAGGTCTTTGCATACTTATTTTGTAAGCCCTGAGGTAGCTATATACTCCCATCTGACTGCGATATCCTTTTTAATATTGTCCCCCATTTTCTTAAATTTATTCGGGGACTCGCCTAGCATTTCAAGAATATCGTCTTCTAGTGGGCTTTCCTCCGAAACAGTAGGAACTGGTGAGGATGATCCTGGAAGGGGGGGATCCAGATTTTCGAGATCCACACTTTGTGCGGGTAGGCCGCGTTGTTCATCGCCTGCGATCAACGTTGTTTGGCCATCTGGAAAGTAGTGCGTAAAATAAATTATTTATTTTATTACTGTGCACTTACTTAATACTTATAATGTACTGTATCTGGTTACGAAAAAGCTAAATTATTTACAAAGCGATACGCTTAGTATTTGTTTATTTCGTATTATTGATGGATATAGAAAATCGATTAAAAAAAAGTATTTTAAAAAACAGAATATTACTATGATAATAACATGTAAACTCATTTGTACAAAATTATTTACCAAGCACAATGTAATGTGCCTACTCTGTGGGATTGTGTTACGCTAGTATTTGTACATTATTTTATGTTATTCCACCATCCAGATAGTAATGCTTTTAGCATTACTATCTATCAGATAATAGATAGTAATGCTAAAAGCATTACTATCTATTACTATCATATAGTCTTTTAAACGATTACTTTCAGTTCACGGTAGCATGCGCGAGCGATTCCGTGGCGCTCCCGTTAAGACGGGAAGGGTACCGCTGGGTTTTTAGTGGGTATTCCGATGACCGAGGCACACTCGGTGCCCTGGACATATGGCAAGCCCCACATACCACCCCCCCACTGTTCCCGTGGGGGGAAAAGCAAAATGCGTTTTCACAGCGTCAAAAAAAATCAAATTAGCGGGTCGCTACGCGAAACTACAATTGTTCTCTTATCTCGAGGATGAAGCACGAAGCATAATTTTGCACACACAAGTTGTTGCTTATGATGTTAGCTATCAAGTCCTGCGAGGTTGCTGGTGTGTTACAAATAACCCAGTATATATATACTTCTGTCATATTACCTTTAACGTCACACACGGACAAAACCTCGGACGAAAATTAGTATCATAAATAAATGTAAATCTAGCTTATTAAATAAGCCATTAGCTTATTATATAAGATAACCCAGATTTATTTCACAACAATATAAAACAACCCAAAGTAATAATAGATAAAATAAAAATAAAATACTCTTAAAAGAGCAGCTTTGATCTTGTAATACCTGAAGCCATTGAGAATAACTTTTTTTTTCACGAAACTAATGCCTTTGTCAGGAAGCCTTCTTATTAAATCGATAGCCCATAGAAAATACCTTTGTCAGAGGAAAGGTCGGCCATCTTCATTAAAGTTATTCTAACTGAAGCCTTTTCGGATCCCTAATCATGATACAACAAACATTCATCTTAGTAATACTCCACATTAACAACAATAAGCATTTAAGAAAATAAAGTCTTTGATAAGATGAATTTGTTTCCTTGAAATATTCGTTCCCATTTTTTATCTAAAGCAATTCAAAACGCGTAAGCTTTGAGTTACTCTCAACCAACTCGTATGCCTGACTGCAAAAGACATGACACTCCATACTTCCATGTGTGTATATGACACGTATACTATATATTTCCTTGTTATATTTTATTATGATAACAAGAAAAGCTTTTATTTATTTTTGATCCTATGTTATTTGCTTATTGGTTTTCTTAAATTATAAATTATTTTAATAACTATCGATTTCTAGGTTTTACATATAAGTCTAGCGACGACCACATTTTTGAATGTTTATAATATTATAATGCTATAGAAAATAAGAATAAGGTCCTCCAGACCGATTTCGGCCACGGCGGCCAATCTCAAGAGAGATTAGCCAGCTGCGCAGGACATATTATAGTGCACAAGTGTGTGCGCAAACACAGGTGCACTCTCTTTTCCTTAGCTCTCATAATCCGATGGGACGGCAATCCGACACGACCGGAAAGAGTTCAGGCGCAGGACCAACGGCTTAACGTGCTTTTCGAGGCACGGGAGTGTACACACTTCCAACTTTCAGACTCCGAGCTGCTACTGAGAATTTTCTGACAGAAAAACCCAATAACTATTTATTGGCCCGACCGGGGAATTGAACCCAGGATCACCGGGTCTGCGGTCTTATATCTAGCCACTAGACCAACGAGTGCTATAGAAAACATACAAGATAAATAAACAAAAATATTACTCGTCGAACAATAATTGCAGTTTGTAGATATATCTGATTGACTACTAAGTACCAATTTAGGTACATTTGTATTATGAAAGCACGAACAATTTACAAGAATTTCCTATAGATAATATGATGTTTTTCATTAATCGATGTCCAAGTGAACAAATACACAGGTATTACCATTCATAAATCAGCATAATGATAGAAATCAATTATCATCTGATCTACTTCTGTATAGTTTTGTATATAAATTCATCCCTTTCATCGGCCTTTCCTAAACAGCAGGGACAAGGGTCTATCCCATAGGAAGATAATATATTGTATAATTATTCGAAATTGAAATTAATTTCAACAACTTTATTGTGTTACGGATATTCAAATAAAAATGTATTTTCGTTATAGGATTATTGATTTCCATTGAAGTTGATAACAAATGATTACGCCTCTAATATTGAAATCGTATTGATATCGTATTGACGTGTGATTTTTTATTTATGTGTGATTTATTGGTCGAACTTGCCAACTTTAAGAATCTAATTGCTTCCCTTCTGAGTTATCAATAAAGTAAGACATTATTTACCAACATTTCTATAAGATGACGTCATGCTAGTCATTAGCAATATTTGTTGGAATATAATTTATAAGTCTAAGCTTCTACATGTATTAAATAGCACGGTATCCTGAACAAGTTATTGATATTTGTATAATATATTTAATGTAAATAATTCCCGTGTTTGCAAAAGGCAGTATCCCCAAAAGTATTTTTATAATAGATCCGATTACCTTTTCTAGACCTCTTTCTGCTTTATCAACTATTATCAAGACCTCGGTTTTAATATATATGTTAGACAATAATACACAACGTGGTTACGTTTTATAGGTTGTCAGTGGTTAGACGTCAATTGTGAAAATATAAGACGGGCACCTAATTATTATACAGCCGACTAATGGAAATATAAAGATTAGTTTAATGATTTGATGTTAATGGTGTATCTGTCAGTAGAGCGTGTGATCGTTTATCTAGTGGCATACTTGGTCTCTTGCTTTTGAGACAGCGCCAGCGCCGGACGTGCGTACTGACTGATCTTATAAAATTAACATGTCGGACGACAATGGTGATCATTTACATGACTATCCATTTGAATCCGCGACAGCAGCGGTGGGATCGATTCCAAAATTATCCCACATGTCTACCGCAATACCTGCTACTAGAAATCAAGACAATTTTCGGTCAGAACGTGAAGATCAAGAAAATAATGCGACGGGTACATCGACATCAAGAAACGAAGGACATGGTGTGCCTTCACCTGAAACGTAGACTTTGTTTTTCCAAAATATGATAGCGGGCTTCCAGAATTCCAATTCAAAATCTCCTACAAGCGTCAGCGATTCTAGAAAGCTGAAGGCGAGCGAGATTTATCTACCGTCATTTGATCCAGACAATTGTCAGTTCACTGCGGCTCAGTGGTGCGACGAGATTGAAAACCATATGAAGAACAACTCGTGGACGGATTATGAAACCAGAAATGCTGCCTTCACTCGCCTGCAGGGACGCGCTAAGAAATGGACTGCATGTTCATACCCGTTGTGCAAGACTTGGGAAGAATTAAAAGAGCGACTCACTCAACAGTTCATCTCAACCAGGAGGTTCTACGACTTGTTTCGTGACATGGTGGAGTACACGAGCGACCAGGCGCCGACGTACATTGAGTATTCTACCAACAAGGTGGCGCTGATAGACAGGCTGGATACTGGTTGGGGTGAGTCCAACAAAATTGAGGTGGTGATCACCGGTATCACGAACGTCCAGGTACGCACAGATTTACTTAAAAATACCCCTACTAGTTTTGTGGCACTTGATAGGCATTTAAATACGTACCCTAAAATTCAGAATCTAAAGCGACATTCTGATAAGACGCGAACTGAATATGACACTCCTAAGCGTCCTAGAGTAGACGAGTTATCTACCGAGCGTCGCTGTCGTTATTGTAAGAAGACAGGCCATTTGAAGCGACACTGTTTACTGTTGCGTGATAAAAATAAAAATAAGGGTATCCATTCACGCGCGTCTGTCGATAAATCTAGTGATAAGCCAAATATGACACAATGTTCTTACTGCCACAAAACTGGACATTCTGAATCTACTTGTTTCACTAAACAACGCGAAGAAAAATCTAAGGATTTTAAGGATTCTAAATTGCAAACAAAGTCGGTCAACGTATGTTCATCCTCTAATGATTCTTTGATTAAAATATGCATCGGTGGTTATACTTTGCAAGCACTGATTGATAGTGGTTCCGAATGTTCATTGATTAAAAAAGAAATTGCTGCTTGCTTACCTGATAAAAAAGAGGTTTCATTTACCCGTCTCACAGGTATTGGTTCCGTGCCATGTTTTTCATTGCGTAGAATGACAACATATGCTGAGTTTGATGGGTTGCATACCGAGGTCACGTTTGTTATTGTTGATTCACATTTGCTTCCGTATGACGTAATATTAGGTAGAGAGATATTTAAGACCCCTGGTTTAATCTTTACTCTCAACAGCGACGGTGCTAGAATTATACGTGACGTTAGTGTCAATATATGTCAAACTTTAAACATGGATACAGAGTTAGATAAAATTAACACAGATTTGACCGAACCTAATGATATTGATAGGCTGAGATCCGTATTGGCGAAATACAAGGATAATTTTACTAGCGGAAATTCTAAAACTACTGTTAATACGGGAACGATGCAAATTAAACTTAACAACCCTGACAAAATTGTACAACGACACCCGTACAGGTTAGCTCCTTCCGAACGAACCATAATGCGAGAGATAATTGCTGATCTAGAGAGGAAAGGTATAGTGCGCGAGAGCTCTTCCCCTTTTTCCAGTCCCGCATTGCTCGTCAAGAAAAAGGACGGATCTGACCGCCTTTGTGTTGACTATAGGGAGCTTAACTCCAATACTATTCGTGATAGTTACCCTTTGCCGTTGATAGCGGAACAAATTGATGCCCTTGGGCTTTGCAACGCACCTTCCGTATACCAAAGGGCCATCAATAAAGCGCTAAAAGGGTTAGAAGATAAGATAGCACTTGTATACATGGACGATGTCCTTGTATTTTCGAAAATTAAGGAAGATGCTTTGCGTGACCTTGATCAGGTATTATCTGCGTTATCGCAAGCCGGTTTTGCTCTTAACTGGAAGAAGTGCACCTTTCTTAAGTCTTCAGTAGAATACTTAGGTTACATCATCGGTAACAATAGCGTGAAACCTAATCCTGGATAGATAAAAGCTTTAGCTAACGCTCCCTTACCAACCAATGTGAAGGAATTGCGTCAATTTAACGGTCTCGCTGGGTACTTCCGAAAGTTTGTACCTAACTTTTCTTCTATTATGGCGCCTCTATATGCCCTCACTAAAAAGGACGCTAAGTGGATATGGACTCCTGAGCATACAAAAGCTCATGCTATCGTGATAGACTATCTAATTTCCGCACCCGTATTGACAATATTTGATCCTAGTAAGCCGATCGAACTACACACAGACGCGAGTTCGATTGGGTATGGAGCAATTTTATTTCAAAGGGTAGATAATCAGTTTAAAGTTGTCGGCTATTTCAGTCAAAGAACAACAGATGTAGAGAGTAGATACCATAGCTATGAGCTTGAAACTCTAGCGGTATTTAAGGCGATTAAACATTTTCGGCATTATCTACTTGGCAGAGAATTTAAAGTCGTTACAGACTGTAATGCACTAAAGGCATCACGTCACAAACGGGAACTTTTACCTCGCGTACATAGGTGGTGGGCGTACATGCAAACCTTTGACTTTGAGATAGAGTATCGAAAGGGTGAAAGAATCCCGCACGTAGACTACTTGAGTCGTAACCCCACTAACTGTAAGGAAGTGAATGTTTCGCGTGTGAGTTATGAATGGTTGCAGGCTGAACAGAAGTTAGACCCTGACATTAAGCGAATTATAGAGTCTATAGAGAACGATACTATTGACGCCAATCTTAGGTAATCTTACACCTGCAAAGACAATTTGTTATATAAAAATTTTCAAGTAAATGGTAAAACTTTTAGTCGCGTGATTGTCCCGAAAAATTTTCGTTGGCAATTAATCCAAAAGTTTCATGATGAATTAAAACACCTAGGCTGGGATAAGACTCTGTCTAAAATTAGAGAGTATTTTTGGTTTCCGAACATGACTTCGTCTGTAAGGACGTATGTTGACCATTGCTTACCGTGTAAAATTAATAAAAATCCCTCTGGTAAAAAGCAATCTGCGTTACATCCCATAGATAAGGTTGCAGAGCCGTTCCACACTATTCACATAGATACGAGCGGTAAATTGACCGGTGGTAGGAATTCCAAGGAATATGTGATTGTTATAGTCGACGCTTTTACTAAGTTTTGTCACTTAACAGCTGTCAAAGATCTGACATCTCGATCTGCTTGTGAGGCCCTTAGAAGCTTCGTTCACATATTTGGAACACCCAAGCGTATTATCTCTGATCAAGGAACCTCATTCACAGGACAAGATTTTCAAAATCTTTGTAAGGAATGGTCTATTGAATTTCATGAAATCGCTAGTGGTGTAAGCCGTGCCAACGGGCAGGTAGAGCGTCTAATGTCTGTTCTAACTAATTGTTTCACAGTCGCTGAAAATCATGAAAACAGGTCATGGAAATCTGTTATTGGTGAAGTCCAATTGGCTTTAAATTGTACTCTGTCAAAAAGTACGGGCAGAAGTCCGTTCCAGTTGTTATTTGGCTTTAATAAGACCCCGCCAAAATTAAACTATCTCGCCATAGATCTCGACACTGGCAACGAACAGAATTTGTTCGAAATAAGACAAACGGCTAAGAGTAGGATGGACGAGCAGGCGACGAAAGATAAAATTCGTTATGACGTTAAAAAAGCCGCTATTCATCCTTTTGCAGTTGGTGATCTAGTTCTAGTTCAGAAAAATCCCCGAATAATTAATAAATTAAGTGAAAAGTTTAATGGCCCATGTAAAATTACTAACGTTTGTCCAAACGAGCGTTACATAGTTGAACCGTTATCTGGGGGACGGGCCCAATATGTGTGTCATGAAAGATTACGCAAATATCCAGCTAGTCTACCAGAATTGTCAGAATGTCTTGATCCTGTAGGATCCATAATGGATTAGTTTTATTTAATTACGAAGTAAATTGTATTGATTAATTTGGTGTGTTGATTAGTAATTTGAATTGAATTACTTTATAGAATTGAACAACCATTGTTTTGAATTGAACCAAGAATTCTGTGTTTTGTTGAACGTAATCCTATGTTAATAAAAGACTTATGTTCGTTGCTGATTGGTTAAATGTTTTATTTAAATTGAGAGCTTTATCACTTTGTCCTACTGATCTCTGTTGAAAGCTACTACGCTTTGCAGTGAGGTTGGGCTCAAAACTTTGAAAGGATGATTGAAAGCTTTATCGCTTTGTCCTAGTGATCTTTGTTGAAAGCTACTACGCTTTGCAGTGAAGTTGGGCTCAAATCTTTGAAAGGTGGATTGAAAGCTTTATCGCTTTGTCCTGGTGATCTGTTGAAAGCTACTACGCTTTGCAGTGAGGTTGGGATCAAATCTTTGAAAGGTGGATTGAAAGCTTTATCGCTTTGTCCTGGTGATCTGTTGAAAGCTACTACGCTTTGCAGTGAGGTTGGGCTCAAATCTTTGAAAGGTGGGTTGAAAGCTTTATCGCTTTGTCCTGGTGATCTGTTGAAAGCTACTACGCTTTGCAGTGAAGTTGGGCTCAAATCTTTGAAAGGTGGATTGTAAGCTTTATCGCTTTGTACTGGTGATCTGTTGAAAGCTACTACGCTTTGCAGTGTGGTTGGGCCCAAATCTGTCTTGACCCAAGGTTGATGCTGAAAGCTACAACGCTTTGCAACGTATTCCAAGTGCTGATGCTGAGCAATGCTGAAAGCTTCAACGCTTTGCAACGTATTCCAAGTGCTGATGCTGAGCAATGCTGAAAGCTTCAACGCTTTGCTATACGCTAGATTTGTAACGTGCTGAATGCTTTTACGCTTTGCTTTATGTGAGGTTGAAAGCTGTCTATAAACGCTTTGCATGCGTACGTGCCATGCGCTGTGCCATCTAGGCTAGAAGTGACGCCGAGAAGCAACGCGAGAGCGCGTTGAGGAGCAGAATGGCCGTGTTAGAGATAATTAATTTACACGGGTATACGACCTCATTTATAAGAATGACAATAATACACAACGTGGTTACGTTTTATAGGTTGTCAGTGGTCAGACGTCAATTGTGAAAATATAAGACGGGCACCTAATTGTTATACAGCCGACTAATGGAAATATAAAGATTAGTTTAATGATTTGATGTTAATGGTGTATCTGTCAGTAGAGCGTGTGATCGTTTATCTAGTGGCATACTTGGTCTCTTGCTTTTGAGACAGCGCCAGCGCCGGACGTGCGTACTGACTGATCTTATAAAATTAACATGTCGGACGACAATGGTGATCATTTACATGACTATCCATTTGAATCCGCGATATATATATATATATTATATCATAGGTAGGCGGACGAGCAAATGGACCATCTGGTGGTAAGAGGTCACTACCGCCCATAGAAATTGGCGCCTTAAGAAATCCCTTAAATCTCCAATGCGCCAAAAATCTTGGGAACTAAGTGGCTATGTCTCTTGTGCCTGTTAAGTGCCAAGTAACAATACTTAGTAAAGGTGAGTGAACCTTACTGTATTTTATTTTTCAATTAACTTAGAGCCGTGATTGTGTGGCCGTGTGTGTGGTGCGAAGGATTTGAATTTTAAATTCTTAACCAATGATTTCAAGTTTAATCCCAGGGCAAGCACCATTGAATTTTCATGTGATCTTCTCAAAAAGGCGAGAAGTCCTTAGCCCAGTATTGGTTTTATATCCTATTACTTAACATTTTGACTCGCTTTTAACTTCGACTTCGTCCTATTTTATGGAATTTATTACAAAAGAAAAAGCAACTTATATCATTGGTTTCTTTCTTAGCTGAGCCTGTGCTGTGCTTAGTATAAAATATTAGCTTTTTGATAAAAATTATATAAAACGTATTATTTGTAATTTCATTTAAATAATACGTCACTTAATTTTATGTTTTAACGACTAAGAGACGCCATTGTAACCGCAGTACTTATGGCTGGCAATAAAATGTAGTTATGAACTTATGCTAAATATGTATATTACTGTTGCTTGTAGCGTTATACTACATAATTATTACGTTTAAATTTTATAAGCTTTTCAATTTGAAATGTTTTGAATTTCCTAATACGCATAACATATTGAATTCGTTCTTTATAACTTACTTACCACTAACTAAATATCAAATCTCATTTTATTGTTTTTTAATAAATAAATCGTAACATACTGTATAGGATTCTATAACTGCTAGGATAGCTTAGAATTAGTGTTCGTTAATGTCAAAACAGGGTCACATAAATTGAATTGTATATGATTATTAATATTAGTATTAATTTTAATAATTAATTGATTGATTGGCCATAGCTCTGTCAATACGTATTGATTTTCTGACCACAATATACGTGTACATCGTACAATATTTATTTTCGTTATTTTACTGAATTGTGCTTTCTGGTATCCTAAGCGTCTGAACTCTATGACTACGAGTATAATTGAAAAAGTCATACGAGTATTAAAAAAAAATTACTAATAGGAATCACAAAAAATGTTTCCCAAAGAATCCATTGTAGTAGATGAATGTGGCACTTGAGCGTTTTGTTGGTTTTATTTTTTATCCAGTACTGTAACTGTCACTTACCCCATTTTAATGAGTAACTTAGAGCATTCAAGCCCTTTCACCCATATGTGGGTAATTTTAGCAAAAGACAGCGACTTAGAAGCCATAGCAAAAAATAACCAGACGTATGACGAAGTTCGTAAAATCTCGAATATGGACGAACACATCTGCCTAGCTGTGTCCGTAGCTGCTACGTAGCTGGCTACGTTTTTCATAAGGCTACGAAAAACGTAGCCAGCGATAGTTTGACACGTGACAATTATTACTGACTGACTATTTGACGCATGTAACAAAAGGAAATAGCATAATAGTATTATACAATATCACGTTTACGTCAATTCAACGAAGTTTAGGTGTCTAGGTTTTTCTTGGTGGGGTTTTGTTCAAGCCCATCTGGGTAGGGTAATATGAATGGGTAGTAACCCATTCATATTTCAGCGCTAACAGCTTAACTTAGTATTGTTGTGTTTCGGTTTAAAGGTAATCACTCTTTCAGTCAGACGAAAGGGTCATAACATTTTAGTTTCTAAGAAAAATGGCGTTGATGATGTAAGCGATGATTAATATTTCTTATAGTCAACGCTTATACATATAGTATGGGCAGTGAAGACCGCCTCCTTAGCTGGCGCATTTGTCAGTCTGTCTATCTATATAACCCCTTAAAAAGATAAATAGAGCATCTAATAAAACACTACAAATAAGCAGTAAAAATATAATAAAATCAACTTTATTACCTAAAATAGCTGAAATAAACTGTAATTGGTTCGATCTTCAGACATCTTATAAATGGGGTTGCAAGGAGGCTTATAATTAAATTAATGGGGGAATTCACTGCGCCGAGCGGTAAATATCGAAAGTGCGCTATTTCACTCTTTAACACGTTAAATATAATTTATTGCGGCTCACTATGAAACTGCTGAAGGTTTTATTACTATACAAATACATTTGAAATTATAAGCGAAATTTTAGTTACTTAATAATAAAATGTATCATTGTAAAGTATATTGTTATTTTTTATTTTAGTTTAATTATAAAAAAACAGCACTTCACGTTGATTACTTGAACTGAAAAAAAAACAAAAGAAATCCTTTATCTAAAACTGACTATAAATAACATTTCAGACCTGAATGCCGAAAAAGTAACTTCAAGTAAATAAATAACGCCTCTGAAATCTGGATAACGCAGACTTGGTCTCAAGACAATAAAACAAGACTTGGTTTACATTAAAATTGAAAAGGAAACAAAAAATACTTTAAGGGCGATTCTTTCTGTATCCCTTGTGATGGTATTTTTTATTTAACAACATTATGATTGCGTAATTGCTAGTCGGCTTTAGGTCGTCTGTCTTTATTTTTCTGACTTTCTAAAATGACCGCATAATCGCTTGACAATAAGAATTAACAGAATTATTTTTAAAGGTAAATTATACTATTTACATGGTATATTTTATAATATAAATGAATATGTACACGCTGGATTTAGGCCTACTTTACCCTTGAGGATATGATTAGCAGCGTTCTCCATCACACTGCTTCAAAAGTGGATGGTGTTAAGGACGTGGCATTCGTATATTAGGTGAAATATTTAAAAAAGCCAAATATAACAAATAATTGAAATCATAAGAGTTATTTCAAATTTTTTAATTTGTTACATCAATTAACATGTTAAGCCACGATACACTTCATTTTTACCGTTTTAAAACTTTAAGAGCTAACTGTAATCGACGAATGGCGTTTGTGCACTAATTACTAATTTTACGTAGTGAAAAAAAGTCATTCAATCAATGAAAAGGTTTTGATTTCATATTTCGTATGGATTCACCTTCAGAACTCAAACTAAGATATTAAATTGTTCTAACAATTTGTAAACAATCAGAAACCTGTTTCGTGGAAAATTAATTTCGTTACGGTTAAATCTTGCTCGCTCTCTGTTTAACAGACCTTTAATCTTAGGCTAACAAACATTACATTACATCCACCTCAACAGAGTTACTATACCCGACATAGAAGCTATTGCAAGATATGTGAAGACTCTTCGTGTATAGTCTTACTTCAACAATAAATGTTCACCACGTATATGAAACAACAGAGATACCTATCAAATATGTATCGTCCTACTTTTGTTGAAGTCAGTTTATAATAATGCGTTGTCTTTTAATACAAGAACAAACATAAGAAATGTTGTGGGACATAATTTTTTCAAGTATATTTTGCTATTATTATTATGTATTTACGACTATACCTATCAATGTCTGTGACTATTTAAACAATGCTCTTTCTTCTTCTTTCGCATTAGAAATGAACGATGACAGAAAGAGAAAAATCCCGCAAAATAACGTTTATACGTAAGACGGCTATTATTTAAAAGTATTTTAAACGAGTACCAAAGTTAATATTGTTGTGTCATTGACATCTCTTTTAATAACAATTTTTTTTAACTTGCTTACGATCTCATCGCTTAAAATCATTGCGTAAAGGTACTATACTTGTTTTAGTTTTATAATTTGTTATTTAGTAATATTATTATAATTTTGTAGCAAAGATTTGTTTTTTTTTTTTATACGTTACTTTGGTTTAGCTTACACCTTTAAAGACGTATCACTTTGTAAGAGTATCTATTTTAGTTGTTCATTTTAATTGCTTAATGATAAGTTGATGGTGTAACTATCTCAATAAATAAAATAAAATAAATAAGTATTTAGTTAAATTTTATCAACCTTTGCTTTAATTTCCAATAAAATTACAACGTAAATAAGATAGTTTTCATATATACACAAATTTAAATTCCATAGTGTAACATGAATTCATTGTACACTATATAAAAAAACACGATACAATCTAAAAATGAAAAAAAAATTTTTTTATCAAATATTTAATCTGAATAATGTACCTATGTCAAGTATTGTTCGTGAATATCATACGTAGTGTATGAATAGGAAAAGTGTATGCAATGTGACTTTTTAAATAGAAACGAAATAAATAATGAAAAACATTCGTTACGTGAAAACGTTTAAAATCTACATATTGCTTGCATGAACTGGATTAAATTAAAAATTACGGCGTAGTATATACGAGATATATCAGATTTATTATTTATATTGACCTGGATTTTGTATCCAACGGATATCAAAGTATAAGTCAGTCATCTTCGAATTGTAAGATCAATTGAAAATAATACATATAAATGTTGGGATTTACACAAAACATGAAACTTTATGAGTATTTTTACAAGCTGTGCAATTTGAATTCATGTTTTATCCATTTGTTGATCCTATTAAACTCTCTAAATGAACTATCTACCACAAGAATGACTATTTAAATTAAAATTTAGTTACTAATTGCTCCTGTAGTTTGTAGCCGAGATTTTGATTAGGACCATTAATCTCCAACATATTTGCGGGTTCAAGCCACGGAAAGCACTATTGAGTTTTCACGCGTCACTTTTTTTTTTAAATTCACCTCGTGTTCCTCGATGAAAAACTCAGCAAAATTCTGACACGTGTGTAAACTAACATACATTGGAGTGGAGTCTTAAAAGAAAAGGAGGTATAGCCACTAGTTGTCTTAGTAAAGAGCCCATTTAAACAAACTGTCTAGCTTTTTAATATAAATAAAGATAAGCCAGTTTTAAAATATTTTAGGTATAAGCTGTATTTTTCGTACATAATCCTTAATAATTACCTATTAGCGCTAATACTTTATTACAGATTATAGACTTGGTTGGTGTTTTAAATAAAAATATTTTTAACAATAACGAACCTTATTCTAGTAACATGCGAGGTTGTTTCTCTCATACGGTCAAGAGGGTCATTATACTTAAACTCAAAACAAAAGAAAACCGGAGTTCGAAGCCGAACAAGGCTTAAAACAGCATAAACGTTCGAAGAGGCCGGAGAGATCTGAAAGTGGTAGAAAATTCGAAATAAACCCGTCGTATAATCCGCCGAGGCTCAAAGGTCGCAGGCACAATGCATTATGCAGGAGGCTTTTCGACGCCCGCTTGCCTCCGCACTCGTTACACTGTGTGTGGTCTAATTTATAAAAGAAAATTTACAAAATTTCAGTGTTAAATAAAATTAAAGTGTCTCTCTGTGATTTGAAATAACTGCCTCTTTTATGTTAATATGGATATGTACGAGAAAAATCACGGGCACCTGTTAGTGTAATACATAAAAATAAATAAATAAAGATAGTAATTACAAAAAATAATATTAAATAATAAGAAATAGTTAAATCATGAACTACACATATCTAAGTTTTAGACACTTAAAAACTGAAAAATAAACAAACATCTCCTTTAGCTTCAAAGGATTCTCCTTTCATAATGATATCTAAGAAATAATATTTGGGAACTGCCATTATAATAACATTTCATTGGATTATCTTTAAGCCCATATGAATTGCTTAAGATTAGTACTATTTCATCACAAACGTGTGAAATAGAAACAAGCAGTGAATGTGCACCAAATAGAAGAAATTTACAATTGACCAATCAGAATAGAAATCATGAAATCTTATTCCTCGTTTCGTCAAACTTAACAGCAATGCTATTCTATAGGAACTCACTTCATTACTCACCTGTGAATTGCTGACCAACGACATGTGGTTATATACTATTATGATGCCTGTATTCTTGAAACCTTATAATTATTGTGGTTAATGTCGCTTATCACTTTCTAATATTTCACGACCGATTTCTGCGCTGACTTTCGAGTTTTTTCTATCCTCTTAATGTTTGAAATAAAAAAAATATATAAGTATGATATGACATGTCATATCATACTTAGTGTCATGGTGATTGCTTAAACGGTGTATATGGTGGTGTACTGCAGCTCTATCAAATATTAAATTACAACAAACATTATATCTCTATATTGAGAAAAAAATCTACTCCATAAAAAGCACTGCATACATTAATTTCTGTCAAAGTGTGTCCATGACGTTTATTCTCAAACATCTATTTTTAAACATGATTTTCAAACCACTCGTCGCTTATATCTGGGCTACAGAATTTTGATCTAATGGTATTGCATGTAACTATTGTGAGTGCTCTTGACTTGAGTGAAATTAAATTAAATACTACAAAATTGTACGACATACATACATTTGACATATTTTCTGAAATAGTTGACTGTATAAATTATTAAATAACTAAAATTATATTGTTTACCTAGTTAATATTATTTTCATTCTAAAATTGATTAGTTAGTTCCAACAAAAAGTATATCTTTATATTAAGAAAAAAATCTTCTCCATAAAAAATACGGGATGGCTGCGGGCTGCCCAAGATCGGGATTGTTGGCGTTCTATGGCGTCCAGCAGGGGACGGCAGAAGGCTGAAAAATTGTATTTTAAATACAAAATAACTTTTATTAATGCTGACAAAGTTCAATAAATTAATTAAATATTGTAAATATTAAACTTGAATATAATAATAAGAAAATCTTCTTAAGAC
Source organism: Nymphalis polychloros (assembly GCA_905220585.2). Classification (NCBI taxonomy): domain Eukaryota; kingdom Metazoa; phylum Arthropoda; class Insecta; order Lepidoptera; family Nymphalidae; genus Nymphalis; species Nymphalis polychloros. The sequence continues at coordinate 12,936,389 of HG992242.1, forward strand.
ATTTTTAAAACTGCTTCACTTAAATACAACGTACAGACTGAACATGGGGGGCTAGGCATGACATTATGTCCAGCAGTTATTTATGTAATATAGATGAGCAGTATAATTTCCTTCGAATATTATTACTAATCTATTAATAAATCAAGCTATACCAGCTTTTACACTCAATTTAAATTGACCTCTCAGAAATTAGTAACAAGTGCGTAGTTGATTTTTTTTTAAACATAAACACAAATAATCAAGAGAGCGGGTAGTGAGTTAAGTTTGATGATTATTATGTAAAGAAATAGACGATTATCGTTTAATTTTACTTATTTATACGTTAAATTATTATACGTAGTGTTTGAATAGGAAAAGCGTTTGTGATGCGACTTTTTAAATAGATACGAAATAAATAATGAAAAAAATTCGTTACGTGAAAACGTTTAAAATCTACCGAAATTATCACGGATAGCAACTTCAAGCCGACCAACTTACATTGCTCGTATTGTACTAACTAATAATATTATAAGTGAGAAAGTGAGTTTGTTTGTTTCCTACGCATTCACGTCTTAACTTACCTGATAACAATGAAAAATTGCATTATACGTTGTCAGGGTACAAGAACGGTTATGAGGTACTTAATATCTAATCCCCTCTTCACACGCGGATGAAAGCGGGCTGAAACAAGTTGTATTAAATATAAATTTTATCGATTTTTGTGACATGTACAAATAAGTTATAAATGACAGTTCAATTCGATAGGTTAATCATATGTAACTGTTACACTAGATAAATAGATTTATGCGACCTAAGAGCCAGTGTAGTTTCAAGAAATAATATTTCCTTTATTTCTTGAGCCGGGCACGTGTTGAGGCTCAAGGCTGACGCGACCAATCCCTGCGTCGTGATGTAATAAATGTCATCAGACTTCCACCTAGGATCAACGAAATCCTATTGTTATTTTTCAATCCGACTTACATTTTATTACCTTTTTATAAACTGAAACTATGAAATAATATTTATAAATCGAAATTTAACCTTTCTTGTTTTTCTTTCCTTTTTCTAAAGACCCATACATTCCTGTTTGAAATAATAATAAATTTAATAAAAAAACTATTAATGTTATAATTATTAAAAACAAATAACATATCCCCCGGGCTATATCAAAAACAAAAAGAACACCTTTATTGAGAAGTATTTACATTTAAATAAATAAATATGATAATTGTAATGTTTTTTTTTTTTTGTAATTTATATACCTAATGAATTATATTATATCAATACTGGAAGATATAATTGAATCGAATCATACAATGCGTGTTGCAAAATCCATTCGTAAAAATAATGGCAATAAAGGTATTCAAATAATTTCGATTATAAAATATTCAATAAATTTTTAAGGACGTTTTGTTTAAAAAGTTATTAGAATTATTTTCTGTAAGTGATAAAACAATGTCGTAAAAGTATGTCATCTGGGAGTTTTAAGTAAAAATTAAAATGATGAATATTGAAAATTTGGTACAATAAAATATCGCGCTTATTTCGCTATTGTTTTTTGACTTGATGCTTCTTTAAGCGACGATAAATATTAACAATAAGTAGATTTAAAAATGATGTAATTTAAAAACATAAATTTGTTTCAGAGTTGACAACACTTACAGTAAATAATTAGTTTTTTTTTATTTTTTTATTGTATAGTTTGGCGGACGAGCATATGGGCCACCTGATGGTAAGTGGTCACCAACGCCCATAGACAATGGCATTGTAAGAAATGTTAACCATCACTTACATCGCCAATGCGCCACCAACCTTGGGAACTAAGATGTTATGTCCCTTGTGCCTGAAATTACACTGGCTCACTCACCCTTCAAACCGGAACACAACAATACAAAGTACTGCTGTTTTGCGGTAGAATATCTGATGAGTGGGTGGTACCTACCCAGACGAGCTTGCACATATGTATTGCTGAGGTCTATTCACACTAATTTGTTAAAGGTAATTATTTTTTTCATTTTACGCTAAAAAGAATGTTCACATCCCCGTAATTCAGGTAGACTTACCAACATGCTCATATCCATAATTATTATACATACAAGAGTATAATGTTATTTAGGCCAAAACAAGTTTTTATTTTTTTATTTTATGATTATTGGCTCACAAACAAAGTGAGAATTAAACAAACAAAAGCAAAATAAGAAACTTTCTGTATAGTGAACTGTTTATAAGTAATTTGCTTGATGATTAGTCGAGACAGAATGACAGAGTTTTTATATTAAGAAAAATACAACTCTACAAAAATGTTGTTTAATTAAAAAAAAATCTCGAATTAACAAAAACTGTATATTTTTAACTGACTTCAAAAAAAGTAGTAGGTTGGTTAAATTAGATTTAGGTTACGTTTACATATAATATCCAACGATATATTGACTCATCACGATATCTCTGGAACCATAAGGCGTAGACACTTGAAATTTGGTAGGAATATTCCTTTCGCCGAGTAGAGGTCAGCTAAGAACGGATTTTGTTCAACTCTCATCCAAAACGGAATTATCACATATTTTATCATTCTCTTTATATGTAGGAGACCCCATACCAAACATCAGTAACAGTTGCCTTAGTAACCGTTGCCGTAGTAACCGATTTCATGATATTTATATTGATAAACTAGCTGTTGCCCGCGTCTTCGCTCGCGCGTAATCTATATCTATACTAATATTACTAGCTGTTACCCGCTTAAATATAAGTAAAGGATAAATGTTTGTTTCGAAGTCTGTCATTTTAAAGTAAGAGGCATGAAATGTCATTCTGGTAAGAAAAAGTTTAGTAAGGGTTTTTTTTATTATTTTTAATTTGATGATTATTCTTTTATATAATTGATGATTATAGTGAACATATTATGAATTCTGTACTTTGACTTAATATATTTTATAGTTACTTAAATGGCTTGAAATAAAAAATAATTTATATAAATATTCCGATTTACGATTATGTTATTTATGCTGTCGCAGATTTTTTTGTAGAACTATATAAGATATATATTTCAATATACATTATAATCATGTAACTCTTACGGTTTTTGCAGCGCATGCCAGAATGGCTTGCAATAGGATTTTCCGACTTACGTGACACTTATTGTTATATTTTGGCCAATTTACTCAGTCGCTTTATAAATTATAGCCTATATGTTATTCTGATATATGAGGTTTATTATTGTAAAGTTTCATTAAAATCCATTCTATAATTTTTGCGTGAAAGAGTAACAAACGTCCATATACAAATTTTCGCGTTTATTATATTAGTAGGAAATAGGATTATTGTACTGAACACACATACACTGAACTGTATGGGCGAATAGATCGATTGGTAAATGTTTATATCTCATATTGATTAAAAAATTCACAGGATAAAATCCTTATTTTACCCGTACGAAGTCGGGACGGGTAGCTAGTGTTATATATATGTGTTTAGTTAAGTAGTCTGTAGAAGGCACCGAATTCAAAAGGTGATTAGATATTATGAAATTGTATATGTATGTTTTTTTTTACTTAAAAATATTCTTTAAAGAATCAAATCAAATTATATTTTATTCGAGTAGACTTTTACAAACACTTTTCAATTGTAATTTTACATAAGAAATGTAAAGCTATCACCGGTTCGGAAAGTAAATTCAATCAAAAATAACCGGCAAGAAAGTCAATCTATATATATAAAAATCTCGTGTCACAGTTTTAGTGTTTATACTCCTCCGAAACGGCTTGACCGATTTTGATGAAATTTTTTATGTATATTCTATAGGTATGAGAATAGGTTAATAACTAATTTTTATACCCCTAAGTGTTAAGGGTGGCTCAACCCAAAAAGTTCTTTTTCATTTTTTGGACATATTCTTTTATTTTTATTTTGTCATTAAAAAATACATGCAACCCTAAGCTTTCACCTTTCTACCATCAACCCCTATTTTTTAATAGAGATATTAGTAATTCAATCATTTTCAACCTCGGTCGATAACTGGATCAATTAACACTTTATCCACGTCAGGGGTGTTTTGGTGTCACTTCTCACCATGTAAGCAGCACGGAGTAAGGATGGGAGCGTTCTCCTGTCTCTCTTGTAATAAGCTGTATCTCATTTCTTACACAGTTTTCGGAAAAAATTCTGCCATTATTATTGTTTGTACATCGATAGCAGTAGTGACCTTTACAATTATCATTTTATCATTTCCGTGTAACGCTCAACTAAATTTATTATAAATTTGTAGTGCTGTAATTATTGTTATTATTAATTATTAATATTAAGGGTTATTCTACTGTATTATGCTTAAGGAAAAATATTGTGAAAGGTAAGTTGAATAACAAAAATGTGTGTGTACTTATGTACATGCGTTAGACCTATTATAATAAAAAAAAACAAATAACGGGCCAACTTTTTAAAAAGGTCTATATCATAGTGTGGGACCATTGTACGAGGAGCTTGAGCACATAGAAAACGTAGACAGAACCTAAATATGTAATAAAAAATGTGAGATCGGGGGACCCCCGGGAGGAATCAAGTTCTTTGCCATATTTTTTGTAGATTTCAATCAAATGTAGATTTTTAATGATTATATTTCTGTATATTTGTCACACTCCCGTGCCACGAAAGGCACGTAAAGCCGTTGGTCCTGCTTCTTAACTGAACTTTTTGTCCTATCGGATTATGAGAGTGCACCTGTGTTAACGCACACACTTTTGCACTATAACACGTCCTTCGTTGTTGGCAAATCTTTCTTGAGATTGGCCATCGCGGCCGAAATCGGTCAGGAGGAAATTATTCTTCGGACTGTGCTGCGTAGGGCCTCAGAGGCATACCCTGGCGACGATAGTCGGTGGAGATCTCTCACTGCCGAGCGTGATTAACGCCATGTTGGAAATGGTCTCCTTCTGCGAGAGTGTCATGTCGCAAAGGGAGGCCGCGGAGCGGCAGCGCGAGGAAAATGCCTCCCCTGATTCGATCCGTCGAAGAAGACCGGGGAGAAGGCGTAAGCGCTATGTGCACCTTAACGGCCAAGGGGGTTCCCTGTATCTGGGAACTCCGGGGCGTCACGATAGCATGCGCAAGCGATGCCGTGGCGCCCCCCGACTAAACGGAGAGGACACCGCTGGTTTTTTAGTGGGTATTCCGGCACCTTCACCGCCGGTGAGCCCCACATACCCCTCACTTCATGTGGGGGAAACGCGTAAATGCATTTTTCCAGCGAAAAAAAGGAGGAAATTGCTCCTACTGTTTTATCACACCAAAAAGCGTTGCCCATGTTATTTTTATTATGATTTTAATACAAAAATGTAAAGTCAGAATTATTCAATTAATACTTTAGGAAAATAGAAATTTATTCTAAATTAAATATAAAATAGCAAATTATAAGTTAAAAAAAGAGTTCAAATTATATTTACATTTGTATAGAATTGAGGTTATCTCATTGGCCGGACACAATCCTTATTATCAAATCTGAAAATTTGCTCACTTACACATACATACACGTACAACCGCTAAAATAGAAAGAATCAGTAAGAAAGAAGGAGGGGAAAGGCCGCTTGGAGGACAACGCTTTTTTGTTACATGACTATTTCTGCCAGGTCACTCTACTTTGCAGTAGTAAAAGAACTTTGTTCCAATAAATGAAAAAATATGTAGAGCATGTTGTACTTTACTTTATACATTATTATTATATGCCCTGTACTGAACACACATACACTGTACTATATGGGCGAATGTTTATACCTTATTGATTAAAAAATGCACGGGATAAAATCCTTATTTTACCCGTACGAAGTCGGGTCGGGCAGCTAGTAGTTTCATATAAATGTATAATCACATACCTGCCCAGCATATTACGGGGAAGAAAAGCAATATAAGTACATTATGTTTACGTCATAGATAATTGTGACGTCACACCTCCTTGTCAGTTACATATTCCGTTCTCAGGTGAGATAAAATGTCCGGAAAATTAATTAGTCAAGTTGAACTTGGCAGTGCAAAGCTTACACATATTCATTTTAAATGTACAGTATCCACTTTTCATCACAAGTAATGATTCGATTTAAAATCCCTTCATTATTGTGTCGGTTGAGCAAAGTAACACAGCATTCGACACGTGTTTGCAAGTTCGATTCAATCAATTCATGAGGTACCCATCGTTCAAGGTTTTTTACTTTCCCGAATTGCTTCAAGTGGATTAATACAGTTTTATGACTTACCCCGAAGCCTGAAGCTATCTCTGAAGTTAGTTCGAACCAAGCAAATCTGGATATGTCTTGTATTGTGAACATTTTTCTTTAAACATCTAAGTAGAAGATGAAATATGATTAATGTCCCCCAGATCGATGTCGGCCACGACGGCCTGTCTCAAGAGAGATTAGCCTACTGCGCAAAATATATTATAGTGCACAAGTGTGTGCGCAAACACAGGTTCACTCTCTGTTCCCTTGCTCTCATTATCCAATGGGTCGGCTATCCGACACGACCGGAAAGAGTTGAGGCAACCAACGGCTTTACGTGCTTTCTGAGACACAGGAGTGTACACATTTCGAACTTCCAGACTCCGGACTGCTACTGAGAATTTTGTGAAAGAAAAACCCAATAACATTTTATTGGCCCGATCTGGGAATTTGATCCAGGACCTCTTGGTCTGCGGTATTACGTCTAGCGACTAGACAAACGAGGCAGTCAAATTATCTATACTACTATATAAATCTATTGGTTCTGTCTGTACATATTTTTTTTTCCTAATTTTGTGATATATAATCTTTTTATGATGCAGTGATTCACATTATACTATTTTTGTCATTTTTGTCTGTCTGTCTATATGTCTGTATGTCTTTTTATGGCTCAAGAACGGCTTGACCAATCTTGATGAAAATTAGTACACACAAAGAACATGTAATGGCGCAAATGTTAGGTCATATATAAGATCGGTAAACCCTACGATATCTTATGAAAACTAATTTCAAATCGTTAATTACGTATTTTAATTTTCATTATATTAAATTAAATATTTAACACGTCAGAATCCGTCTTACGAATTTTCAATCAGGGTCACGTGACCTGACGCGAGCTTAAATTTTTTTAACATCATAAAAAGTGCACAAAGCCGCTAAAGAAGTTTTCACTTCAAAAATGTACAGACAGAACCTATAGAGTTATATAGTAGTATAGATATAGATTACTGTATACATTACATAAGCACTGCTTATGAAGCAAACTCTACTATGTGTTTATACTGTTAGCTATAACAATCAAAAGGTTAAATATGGTCTCAACCCAAACACGAATTTTACTTAATAAGTCTCAGAAAATGGAGCTTTAGTGACTATCAAACTTTGAAAGGCAAACAAGAAACAATTTAGGTTAATTTAAGGTCTATAGTGTTTAGATGTAAATAATTTAGATTGTATTGCAAACAGCCCTTGAAGATTTGCGCAAACGGTAATAATAATTGAATCTTAAGTTTAATTTATACATCATTTTAATAGTTTATGATCGTATGATGATAGACCTCTATAATTTGTTTTATTCTAACTCTGCTCTAAATATGAATAATATTAGAACAGAATTTGCCTTTTTGTACAATTATATCTCTGATATAGTACATTGGTTTAGTGTCAATAATCTTATGTTAAATAATATGAAAACAAAAATTGTAAAATTTAGCGCGCCAAATATTTAAAACGTAAAAGCTGATGTACTTATCAATGGGGTGTCGATGGATCCTGTTGAGTCTACTGCATTTCTTGGCCTTACTGTTGATGCCAAGTTGCAGTGGACCCCCCATATTGACGGATTGACGAATAGACTAAGCTCAGCGGCTTTTGCAGTTAAGAAAATAAGATTATTTACCGATGTTGATACGGCCGGCCTTGTATATTTTAATATTTTCACAGTATAATGTCTTACAGTATTAAGCTGCGGCGAAATGCGACCGCTATCAATACAATATTTGTCCTGCAAAAGAGGGCTATTCGTGCTATCTATAACCTAGGAGCTAAAGAATCCCTAAGACAGAAATTTAAGAAATTAAAATATTAACTGTTGCTTCTCAATACATATTATGTAATGTTATGTGTGTACGGAAAAACAATAAAGATTTTGTGAGAAAATGTGATACTCATAACATTGCTACAAGGAACAAAAACAAACTAATTACTCGCGTTAATCGACTGCATAGAGTCAGTAACTATAGAGGCAATGTATACGGTTCTTCAACCAGGATCCCAGAAAGCAATAAAATGTCTCAGTTGCTAAATTTAAAAAAAATTGTAAAGGAACGCTTGTGTGCTGAAGGTTATTATACTATTAATGAATTTATGGATGATACGATCGCCGCATGGCTATTTTTTTTTTTTTAGGTAAACGCTATATTTATCATGATTTATTTATTTTGTTTTGCTAGCGGATGTTACATAGATGATATACCAATACATCATGTACACAATAAGAAATACCTTATACACATCCATTTAAAAGCAAAAACTGCATGCATATTGTTCTTGCGCCGATTACAATTTTATAATTAATTATTAAAGTGCTTCAATAATGGTCAAGTGCTTGACTAGTGGAAAAGGTTTACAATTAGAAATAAATTAAGAAAATAACAAAGAGAACGAAAATAACAAAAACGTCTTAGATGCTACATTACAAAATACTTATTATTATTACATAAAGTTTACATATTTATTATTATTATATATTTACATTTAAATATTATTGTGACAATCTTTAATAACTTTACAGAAAGTTGATAAATTTAGGTGAGTCCGTACTGATATCTAGCAACCCACTAAGCCCATTGTATAGTTTACATAAACGTGGTATTTGTGAATTATGTGCAAAAACAGTTTTGCAGAGAGGTGGTACTAAGAGCGTAATAGCTATTCGAGGATATCTGTAAGGCACTATCAACTTTATTTTAGAAAGTAAGTTTGAGCAATCTATTTTTTTGATACATAAAAAAATCAACCCGCTGAGTTTCTTTCGCCGGTTCTTCTCAGGGCTGGGTGTTTCTTTTCCGAGCCGGTGGTAGTTTCTAGTTTGACAATCAATAAGAAAGTACTTCAATATTACTACATTATCACTTGGTGGTAGAGCTTTGTGCAAGCTCGTCTGGGTAGGTACCACCCACTCATCAGATATTCTACCGCAAAATAGCAGTACTTGGTACTGTTGTGTTCCGGTTTGAAGGGTGAGTGAGCCAGTGTAATTACAGGCACAAGGGACATAACATCTTAGTTCCCAAGGTTGGTGGCGCATTGGCGGTGTAAGCGATGGTCAACATTTCTTACAGTGCCATTGTATATGGGCGTTGGTGACCACTTACCATCAGGTGGCCCATATGCTCGTCCTATGACATATAAAAAAAAAAAAATTAAATCAATTGAATTTGTACACCAAAAAGAGTTAAGGAATCATAGACAAAAAAAATGGTACGAACAAAAGGTAATCTTATCTCTAAGAGAGCGATCTCTTCCAGACAACCTTTGGGTGAAGAACATTAAATTAATAAAGCGGTAAGGAGGTGTACAGATCAAATAATATAGTAAGTATTCATTACTCGATTCATTTATCGATTAATCACGATTGATCAAATTTTGACGTATTGATTTGAATTAATTTATATATTTATAAAATATAAATTAATAGGCTTCTATACAATTTATAAAAATAGTATTCATATTGTTTTATAAGATATTTATCTTATGGCTATGCAATAAAAATCCTATATAATACGAAAACTTTTTTAAACAGCTTGATCGCAAATATTTCCATCGTGTTTATTATCTTATGATAAATTTAGACGTCGGATCGAAGTCAACAAAACAATAGAGTAAAATGTTTTAGTATCTTTACCGAAGTTACGGATGTGACATATTGCATTAAGAAACTAAAATGGAGGTGGACGGGTCACATGATGAGGAACAAAAAAGATAAATGTACTAAGGACGTAACTGAATGGTATCCAAGACAATACAAAAGAAAGAAAAGAAGACAACGTCGTAGATGGGAAGACGACATAAAAATAATAACAGGCATTACATGGAGAAGGAAGACGCAAGATCGCACTTTGTGGCAAGCTTTAGGGGAGGCCTATGCTGGGAAGCACGACAGTCTTGGTGTTAAATAATAAAATTTAGTATAGTAAGAAATGTATTATATAAGATTGTTAAATAAAGGCTATTATTTCAGACAATATTTGTATGTATACTAATACATATAAGTAACTCTGTCTGTCTTTTACGTTTTCACCAAATAGGACACTTTTTTATAACCCCTCTCCCAACACCAAATCCCTTATATAAAATGCGGACGAAGCCGAGGGTAGACTCTAATATATATAACGCGTGTATAAAAATGGACACTTATTTTATTATTGGGCATAATAAATTTTATTCTGGGAATATAATTCAATTCATTGTAATATAGATAATGTATTTTAGGCATTTGCCACATATTCTTTTCGCTAGTCATATGTTTTTTAATAGTAATATTATATGTACAACACGATATTATATTTCTTATACGCATTTCTTTCGTTCAAGGGCTTAATAAATGGTTGATATAGGAAATTAGATTATGGAGCAAGACGGTACGAGGAACCTGAGAGAGGTTTACTGTGGGGTCCCGCAGGGGTCAGTTTTGTGACCGAGGGAGGAAGCTCGCCACCTCTATGCCGGTGTCGTGCGATCGATGGCCTCTACGGGGCGCCCGTGTGGTCTCACAGACTGTCGGGCGTCCGCCATTGCAGAACTAAGATCCAAAGTTCGCAGCGGAGAGTGGCCATCCGCATAGTGCGGGGATATCACACGATATCCTACGAGGCGGCAACTGTCCTAGCGCGCTTTCCGCCCTTGGACATTCTGGCGGATATGGACGCAAGGGTCTATCAACAGACCCGCATCCTCTGTCAGAACAGTGAAAGCGCGCCCCCTCCGAGTGCGCTCGAGGCGTTGAAGCGGCGGGAACACTGGAGGGCTCTTGCGACGTGGCGCAACCGTCTCTGCGAAGAACGGTTCGCACGCAAACGCGTCGTCGGAGCGATCCTACCAGCCTTCGAAGCCTGGATGAGACGAAAGCGACGAGTCACCTTCCGACTTACGCAGGTAATGACCGGTCACGGTTGTTTTGGAGAATACCTGTGTAAGATAGGACGCAAGTCGACGGCGATGTGTCACCACTGTGGCGCGGACCGGGATACCGCTCAGTACACATTGGAGATATGTCCCGCGTGGAGTGCGGAGAGGGAGATCCTGGTCCGCACAAGACCTGTCTCCCTGAGGAGAGATCTCTCTGAGGAGAGCTCCGCCGAGCCACGAGCGGAGCACAGCATGGGAGGGGCTGCGGATGCGTTATATCAACACGATCCCGCAGCCTCTCAGATCCGTGCCGAGGACGGCCATCGCAGTGGTTTTAGTGGGTAAGAATCCCACATAACCCGGTTTCTTCCCCAAGAGAGTCGGGTATCTTTCTGAAGGTTTCCATTAGAAATTTTCCAAAGTAGACTATAATGGTCTTGTATAATATTTACAAATTTTATATAAAAAAAAAAAAAAACATTGTACATATGGCGTTTATGGTATTATTCTTTGACGTTTTATTTCGGACATGACCTCAGGCTTTATGCCGGCCGTCGGAAAAAGTATTATCATTTATGTAAAATATTCACTTAAAAACACATCTGCGAGTATTATTGACACACGCGGATTCCATAAAAGGTCCATTTTTAAAATTACACAACTCTTAAAATATTGATACCGCTGTGTTTCTTGCATCGACCCTTTTCTGAAGCGAGATTTTTCAAAGATATTAAAAAAACTGACCAGACATTATTTTTGAAACATTTGAAATAACTCGCACGCAATACTGTTTGATTAATCCTCAATTCAAACGAAGGATATTTTTTTATTGCGAAACGAATTTTTGATGAGAACGATAGCAAAATAGTACATCCGGAATTCTCGCAAAATCTTGTAGGTTACTTATGAATATTTGAATTTTTGAAATCAAATCATTTACCATCAAGCGATTGTATGTAATAAAAAAAGATTAAAATAAAAAACAAATTTCAATAATTTAATTAACTTTAATTAACCTCGACGTAACACTTAAAATAACTTACATATCTACCCTTTTAAAAATCGTTTTAACAAGTAATTACTTGTTTATACTCCAGTTCGCTTTAAATAGCTAGTTCAATCATCTGTTTTCGCATCAAATAATTATTTATCATTTAAACTGGCTTTTGTTTGCTCAACAAACTCTTTGACTTCAGGGTCTGTTTCAATAATCTTTTCAGCTTCAGGCGAATCTATTTCCGGTGCTTTACCATGGAAGGTTTCTTCGGTATATATTCGATTGGTCTTTCTCATTGTCCCGTGCCACTGTTAAGTAAATGATTTCATTTTATTGTAACAAAGTGCAAAATGATTCATTCAATATAATTTTATTGGTGTAATACCTAAGCTGCCTTTTATGGTGGTATTATATTTTTATTAATAATATAATATAATATAATTTTCATGATATTCGACTTAACCTTAAACTATCGGTTAAGACTCGCAATATCATGATTAGATTAGAAACTACTGTGTGATTCACGTGTGTCGCGTCACGAATTTACAAACAGGTGTTTTTTATCAATAGATCTAAAATATGATTTATACTTATCACAATTATTTATTAAAATTTTTACGAGATATGAAAAGCAATTTTAGGTAATTATACTAAGTTGATAATGTTGATGATGTCATAAAATGATTAAAAGTGTTACAAACCTTATCCCATAGAGACATATTGAAGCCGAAATTGCAATGGAAAAACTCGTGATGCTTATCATGGAATTCTGCCTCAGGTTGCCAAGGTTGCCACCACTGAGCTTTGAAATTGATACCGGAGTGGTCGATGATACCATGATAATAGTTATACATGGCAACAGCGGAGAAAGATACTGAAAACATAATTAACGGTCTTAAAATCATTGGATCTTATATAAATAATATATCACCGAATAGTTGTGAGAACCATTCGTTTGTAATAATATATATATATCTTGTATTGTGACAAAAAAATGTGAAATGAGTGTTCCATATGCAATTACACGCATAAAACTGAATTAATTTATCATCTTTCAAGCTAGATACAGATATTTATATCTTACATGTAGTTGATTATATACTTACGCCAATGGACAGGTATAGTAAAGAGCGGTAAACACATTGTGAGTTGGACGTGCATAATCTCTACGGGATGAATCGCAGTCACAGAGAAGGCGGTCGGCTGTTTATATTTGTGATGTAGTTTGTGGAAATTCTTGTACAACCATGGCGTGTGGTACAAGCGATGAAGGATATAGGTGGTGTAGTCCTGGAAAATAAGTATTTATTTTGTTAGTGTGTTTATATAAATATTGTACGTTAAATTTGTAGTTATACAGATTGTAACAAAATTCGTGTCCGACACTTGAAGTGGTTATTAGGTATAGTGTGTCGGTTCTATTTATGTTATAATTTTTAAAATCATAGCAAAAAAAATACTTAAAAAATATATTAATTGTGTTTAACGACACTGTTGGTGGTAAAAACGTAGACTACTGAGATCATGACCTCGTGTCTTAGTTACCCGATAGGTAAGAGCTATCGAGCGCTATTGCCCGCACCTGTGCTGACAAGTAATTTTCGTCATTTAAATAAAAAAGAAAAATCAGGGATAAATTTTTTGCTTAGTATTTTAAAAATTATTACATAAATAGAACCGACACACGATACCTAATAACCACTTCACGGGTCGGACACGTATTTTCTTACACGCTTATAAGTAGTGAATTTATATAACTACAAATTGAACGTTTTAGTTTTAACTGATGTTGTTATTGCTATCCATAAAAGCAAATAAATTAAATAAAAGATACGAACGTTAATTCAACTTGTTGCATGACATAATACTATTAAATTAAAACTATCGGAAACTTAATAAATATTGAACCTCTTTAAAGGTGCATCTATTCAGTCGTTCGATGATTCGCTTGCACTTATTTCATTATTTTGGGTTTTGCCCTGTAATATATTTTGTAGAAAGAAAAAGGAATAAGAAGATTTTTAGATCTAGCCGTCTGTCTGGAGGCAACATCCTCGAAAATGTATTTGCTAGTCGTTTGGTTTGACACTATACGGGCTGTTGATGCGCAAAACGATGGTGGTATTGCTGGAGGAGCTTAACTTAACAAAAAGGTTTAGTCTCAAACGTCACTAACAAGTTGAAATAGGATATTTTTTTATACTGGAAATGTTTTATTTAATGTTAAATGTAAATAAAGTTTGTATACATACCTTGTAAATGAAAATTACTGGAAACTGGAGGAAGAACCACAACCAGCCAAACTCATCGAATTGGAAATACACGGTAGATGGATTGCCGTTGTAGATGTAGCAAGCGAGAAACGCCGAGAAAGATCCAGTTACGATGAGGGAAAGTGTTCCAATCATAATCTCGTGTCGTTCAAGTTCTGGGGACAACCATTTGGTTGGTTGAATCTTCCACTCATGTGCCAAATGCCTTCTTCGTACATAGAAATACCACTAAAACAATATATTTATTGATTATATCGTTTCTACCAGTGTTAGAACGTTATGCAGGGCACTTTGAGTAGCTTCAGATGATAAATATGTATCGCAGTAGTTATAAAATATGGCACCAATTGAATTATTTTCAAATACTAAAATAGAACTTATTTTACGATTGGCCTCTTATTTATATTAAACGAATATTAAGCATAAAATTATTTCTTAATGAGCTCCATGGCTGTGACACCGAAATAACGTCGATAGATTTTCATTTTCGAAAATTAATTTCTACCAATTCATATATTTAATTGCCGAATGTTTGTGTACATATTGTTACATAAACGCAAAAAGCGACGTATTCTGTTAACTGTGCTGTGTATCTTTTAAAAACTTGTTTAATGAACTGCTGTATATTATGCTAATAAATAAGTGATGACATTTTTTTCTTCTTTTGTGCAAAATTACACCACTTCTACTAAAATATACCTATCAGATAGCTGCCACAAACAACGCTTGTTTCTATTGCATAATAATGGATCAACAATTTAAATTATATTTGAATTAATAATTATGACATCAACGTGTAATTACTCATAAATTTCGCACGTACTTACGGAATGTTTTTATTTTATTATCAAGAATAATGAACTATTGTAGTCTTATAAACACTAATTATGTACGTGTTAAAGATAATGAAAAAAATTGTTAATCTATATCTATATTTTTATTATAACATTGGATAATTAATATGTTTAAGCGAAACTACTGAACTGATTTTAAATTTATAGCATAATTTTGCTATAAAATATTTACAATCTTACATTTATTGTTGGAAATGTCTGTAATGTCGTATTACACTGTACTAGCCTACTACAATCGTATTTTTTTGTTTGATAAATTTGTGAATATGCCGATGATGTTTCTAATATCCAGAAATAATTAAATAAAAATAAATAAATTTGCATGGCGTAACATATATATACATATTTTTTTTTTTATGTAAGAGGAGGCAAACGAGCAGGAGGCTCACCTGATGGAAAGTGATTACCATCGCCCATGGACATCTGCAACATCCGAGGACTTGCAGGTGCGTTGCCGGCTTTTGAGGAAAGAGTACGCTCTCTTCTTGAAGGTTGAAATGTCATATCGGTTCAAAAAAGTCGCCGGCGAAAGCTGGTTCCACAGAGTGATTGTGCGAGGCAGGAAACGCATTGTTGTGGATTTCCAGACATCGAGGTGGTGAGGATGGAATTTTGAGTTCTGGCGCGATGTCCGGTGGTGAAATTCAGCGGTCGGGACAAAACCAAACAACTCCTCAGAACACTTCCCGTGATATATGCGATAGAGGATGCAGAGTGACCCAACATCTCTACGCAAATCCAAAGGATCAAGCTGGTCGGTAATAGCTTGATCGTCGACAATTCGAACTGCTCTACGTTGAATGCGGTCAAAAGGAAGAAGCTGGTACTGGGGAGCTCCCGCCCAGAGGTGAGAGCAGTACTCCATGTGGGGCCGAATTTGCGCCTTGTAAAGATTTAGACGATGGGCCGACGTGAAATATTGTCTTGCCTTGTTGAGCACTCCAAGCTTTTGGGAAGCCAATTTGGCTTTAACTTCCAGTTGACCGTGGAACTGAACAACGTTCGAAATCTCGACGCCAAGTATCCCGATACTGGCTGTAGCAGAGAGGGCAGTATTCTCGAAATGAGGGGATATGACAAAAGGAGACTTTGATGCGGTTAACGCGCAAACTTGAGTCTTATTGGGGTTGAATTAGACCAAGTTTAGACGGCCCCAGTCCGAGACTTTGGTTAGCAAGGTCTCGACTTCAGACCCAAGTTTGTTCCAACACTCGTCGACGTGTTCCCGAGAAATATAAGCACGGCCCGTGTAAAGGGCCTCTACAGTGTTGTCATCTGCATAGCAGTGAATGTTACTGATTTGTAATATACCGCTTCTTTCACCTACTCTCTTACTGATTTGTAACAGCAGAAGAAACAGAGTAGGTGAAAGAACGCAGCCTTATGGAACACCAGAATTGACAAATTTTAGGTCAGAACATGCACCGTCGACAACGACCTTGATGCTCCGATCTGCCAAAAAGCGATCAACTTGCATAATTTCTCGGGAAGCCCGTAGGAAGGAACCTTCGAGTGAAGCGCTTTATGCCATACCCGATCGAAGGCTTTCGCTATGTCCAGACTGACTGCTATTGCCTCCCCAGTGGACTCAACTGCAGTAGCCCATCTGTCAGTAAGGTAAACTAGAAGATCACCGGCACCGGCGACCCCGACGGAAGCCGTACTGGCGGTCGCTAATCAGCTGGTGCTCCTCTAGGTACCGCAGGAGCTGGCAGTTAATAATGGACTCCATTATCTTGGGGAATAGGGAGGTGATAGCAATAGGCCTAAAATATGTTGGATCAGAGCGATTGCCTTTTTTAGGGATCGGGTGCACCAAAGCAGTCTTCCAGGATTTCGGGGCTACGCCTTATGTGTAGGAGTGGCAGAAAAGACGCGTTAAGACCAGTGCCAACTCGGGAGCACAAGTTCGCAGCACGATCGGAGGAATGCCATCGGGTCCACTTGACTTATAGATGTCCAAGGAAAGAAGTGCTTTACGAACTACACTCTGCCGGAATTTAATTTCCGGCATCGTGGTATCACACCGCAAGATTGTCGGTGGTGTCTTTCCTTGATCATCAAGAGTCGAGTTAGACGCGAAGAGAGATCACAGAAGGTCGGCTTTCTCCTTCGCAGTATGGGCCAACGAGTCAACAACGCTCCTGTGCAGTGATGGAAGGGAGGGCTGACAGATAATTCCTAAGACAGCCTTAGCGAGAGACCAAAATGCGCGTGTTCCCGAAGGAAGTCACATCAGTCTCTCGCCAATCCTACCAATGTGCTCCGATTTCGCCTTGGCAATAACACTTTTGAAAGACCTGAAGACAGAGTTGTATTCCTTTTTCAGTGCGCTGGTATTTACATCACAAGATGCCGATGCTTCAGCTCAGGCTTGATAGCATTCTACCTTTCGGCGTGATGCCGTTTTGCAGAAGAGAGCAAACCAGGGCCTGGATCTGCTGCCAATGGATATTGCAGAGTACGGAATGAAGAGAAACACTACATCAGCGACCGAGTCAGCAACGACATCTGGATCATCCGGCGAGAAACAAATCTGCCCCCATGGGTAGGATGCAAAGAAGAACCACATCCCATCCCAGTCCGCTAACCTGTAGTGCCACACACGGCGACATCCCACAAACCGAGGCCGTGAGATGCGTGTAATCGGCACTGTACTCCGGACAAGACAGTGGTCCGATGACCTAGAGGAAGCTCTACGGAAACACGGTAGCCATCCGGATGAGAGGTCAGCAGAAGGTCTAGCAGGGAAGGTCCTCCACATCTGGGATTCGCGTTGACGAGGTAACCAGTTGTGTCAGATCATATGCCAAGGCAAAATCGACCACAGATCTCCCCGCATGATCGGTGGTACGTGATATGAGCCATTCGGCGTGGTGGGCGTTAAAATCGCCACGAGTCACGATCTCTGCGGATGGGATCTGCTGCAGCACGGAATCTGTAGCCCGTTGGATGTGCTCAACGAGCCGGTCAGTTTCGGCATTACCGCTATGGGACCTATATAGGGACCCATAGATTCGCGGATGATCATCGCAGTCTACTCGCAGCCAGAGAATGGATAGGTCCCTCCCTTCAAGATAGGCGAGGCGACGAGAGCTGATATCCTCTCTGACGTAAACACACACCCATGCCCATGGTACAAAGGAATGTTCCAACTTGTACCCCGGGTAGGAAAGGAATGAGGTGTCCGCCGGGGACGATATCTGGGTCTCGGTTAGCAAGGCCGGCTTCGCCGTCTCAAGGTGGAAGTGGACGGCATTTGAGTTGGAATTCAGTCCCCTTATGTTGCAGAAGTCCACAGTGAGGATGGAAGGGGTTGCCTTAAAATGCCTGCTCCGCTTGCCCCAACCATTTAAGTGCGCAAAATTGCCCCCACCAGAATTCGAAGGGCAGCCTGGCCATCCCTGCTCAGGTGGTGTATGTCCTGAGCATGGATGTCCAAAGAGGGATTGTCCACCGCGGTTGCAGATAGTACCCTCCTGGAGTAGTATTTTTAAATTCTGCGCACTCATTTTGTGGGAGGGGGGATTGGGCCTCCAGGACTCTCACATACCGAATGAAACGCGGTAGCATGGCTACCACTTTACGCCGATTTTAAGTGAGAGAGTGGTACTTCCCCGGACGGCCACAGTGGGTCCATTCGGCTATAACCTGAAGGTATGCAGCATGGCACTATCACTACTGATATTTTTATATTTAGTTAGCAATTATCGAGATTTTTAAAGTAATTTCTTAAGAAATTAACTCCCAACTCCCACTCATCTTTTGAACCATAAAATCTTGTATAAATTTAAAGATTTCGCATATTTCAGATTAAATATTTTCAAAACCCATATATACCGGAACTTGGGCGGATAAAATAAATAAAATATCCTACATGGTAAAATGCGGGGGTATGGTATATTAAAGCCACCGCAGATGTTCTTTTTAAACTTCCGGTAATAGATTTTCGGAAATCCAATTTTAAGTTATGTCTTTTTTATACAACATAATGAACGGTAATGGAAAAACGGGATGGACAAATTTTTTAATTCCAATAAAAAGTAACCTACGTCACTCTCTGATCCTCAAACTACATTTATCTAAATAACGATTTAATATTATTTAGGTCAAAAAATTCTCAGCGCATAGTTTGCACGTTAGCCGTGTTTATACTCCTGTGTTTTTTTCTAATCGCTAAATGCAAATGTGCATGTGATATAATATTTTGATGAGTTTGTGGTTATCGTACTATGGTCAATGTCGCATATTAATTTCTGTCATTTCACTACCGTTTTCTGCAGTGACTTTCGAGTTTGTTCTTACAGAGTGGGCTACTCCAGGCTACAGGCTATTCCACTTTAGTATGGTGAGCCATAATTTATTTACGGAAGGAATTTTGTCTTATTATTTAATTTATTTAGAGTAATACTAATTTAAAAAATATATATTTATCGATCACTTTAAGTTGATAACAATAACGGATATAGATAGGACTTTTGGTAGCATATTTGAAACCAAAATCTAGTGATTTACTATCTTATAGGACCGATTTTCTAGTTAATATTATGATATATATGCTGATCGAATTATTATCAAGTTCTTAAAACCATATTATATTCTTCTGTTATAAAAGTTGTATTCTACAAAAATAATATATAATAAAATGTATAAGTCATCAATCTCCATCAGATTAAAATACGATTTATGAAATTTATTATCTGTAATCACATATTGCTTAATCATAAAATGACTTACGTGTAAAAAGCCGCCTATAGCGAAATACGTGCCGAACGACACGCAATGGGCGGATATGAAAATAAAGGCAAAATTTTCCATCTTTAGGTTTTCTGACGTGAACATCTTGTATATTTCCTCAGTTGTCATGTTACGGACGGTCTGGGTTTGTCCGGTAATCTGTTTTAAAGCTGTGACTAGTATCACCACCCATTCTCCTGGAAAGTAATACCATATTATTATTAATGAGACTTCATGTTCAGAATCTTAGAATCAGGTGTGTGTGTGTAAAATGATAAGTGTGTCTTTTATATGCTGAATTCATTTATCGACAGTGGGCAGTTTCTCTACATTTTAATAAAAACATTATGGTGTAAAAGTATGTCAACCTCTTTAATCTAGTTTTCAGCTTATTTGACTGACAATGAGATTATGTAACTCTTTCTTTCAATTCCGGATCAGATTATCGACAATTATGAAATTATTCTATCAAATCTCAGTATCAGCCAATAATGTTATTATAATATTTTATTTATTAACACATCTCATACTGTTTATCTATCATTAAGCTGTTCATGTAAACGAATTAATAATTTCAAAATGACACAAATTTGGTAGCAAAGTTGATACATACCAAGATTCAGCTTAAGATAGAGCTTAGGAATTTAGAGAGGTATTGGGTCTGTAATTTTTTTTTACTATTGGTATTTTGTACGAATCACTTAAAATTTAAATTACTGAAATGTATTTTAACATTAGAAAGCTACTTTATCCAGAATGAACATAGGCCATATTTTATTTCAGTAATAATACTATAAGGGTCTTGGTAACTGAAGCTACTAGCACAGCTAGTACACTATGAAGCTGGGGGTTCGTTTTTAAGAAAGCGCTCATCTCAAAAACTTTTAGCCTTGTTTGAATTTGAAAGGAAGGATAATCGCCATATAACTATGCTACGACCCTAAGGAACGGAGTAGTAACCACAAATGGCGACATGAAATACAATCTATGTACGAGTATACTCCAAATTATATCAGGCAGAGCCACGGGTCAGATCTTGTGTGAATTGAAATATTGATATTCATTTACGAACATTTTTTTAATCTAATCTCATCAGCAATTAACAGGTAGTAATGTCACATACGTCACGGTTACTACCCGCGCGACCCGTAGATAACCTTTAAAATACAGTATTACAATGTTTAAAATCAACAACTTAATAAAATTTGTAAACTGTCATTGATAGTGCTCGATAGGGAAGTATATTTTAGTTATTTAATAATATTATAGCTCACGGCATAGAAGTTTAAGGTATACAAAAAAAAGAAACTGTTTCCATTTTCAAAAAAAAAACGGTATTTGGATTATTAAAATATTTAAGGTTGGAGGTTATCTACCTACTAGACAATTATCTACCTATTTCTCAGAGTAGTACAATATTCTGTTCGGATTTAGAGGCTAGATTATAAGATCGCAGACACCGGGGTCCTTTAATCAAGCCCAAAGTCGGGCCAGTAAAAATATTATGGGCCCGTAGCAGACGTAGTCAGTAGTAACTCGTAGTCCGAGAGTTGACAGTGTTTACGCTACCGTGCCTCGAAATGAAATTAAAGACGTCCGTCCTGTGTCTGAACAATTTCCGGTCGTGTCATATTTTCCGTCCTATAAAATGATTATCGTGAGGGTGATAGCACTCTTTATTGCTTTACTGCCGCACACACCTTTGTACTATAATATCGTCTACCCAGTTATCCTCTCTATTGAATCTCTTATGCATCCGCGTTATTTACTGTCGCCATGTTTATCATCATTATATATTTTATTCTAGTATTGAATAGAATCGACAAAATAATTTTATATTAATAAAAGTCCTTCAGACCGATTTCGATCACGGCGGCCATTCTCAAGATAGATTAGCCAACTGCGCAGGAGATATTATAGTGCACAAGTATGTGCGCAAACACAGGTGCACTCTCTATTCCCTAACTCTTATAACCCGATAGGACGGCAATCCGACACGACCGGAAAGAGTTCAGGCGCAGGACCAACGGCTTAACGTGCTTTCCGAGGCACGGGAATGTACACACTTCTAATTTTCGATAGAAAATCTCAATAACATTTTATTGGCCCGACCTGGTATTTGAAACCAGGACCAACGTGTCTGCGGCCTTACAATAATCACCAATAAACAAAGCACGAAATGTTTTGGCGGAAAATTTACTATTTTAAATTTCATGATAAAAATAAATAAAAAGGATGATATCAATTAAATCTTTTAATATAGCAAGGTCCAACGATTAATAAAGATATTTATATTATTTGCTGACAATAACCGATTAAAAAATACTTCAAAATTCCGACGTATCTAACAATCATTTTGTGCTTAGGCTCTCACTCCATTACTAATAAACTGTATATAGTGATTGCTTACTAAGTCAATTTCCAGTCTTTTTCTTTCGAAAGTCAAATTACTGAGGACAAAAAGAGAGAGATATCAATGTGTTATTGTTTACTTTATACAACGTTTAATTCAAGTACAGGACCAAAGACTATCCAATGAACGAGAGCAGTAATGCCAATTTCATGTTAGAATAACTCATTAAGTTTGAAATTGGAAATCATGTCGCATTTTGTCTAGGCATTAGACTAGCGAGACTTTATTATTAAAATTATAAATGATAAAAGAGTGTGAGTAATAAGTTCCCTGCCAGTTCTATTACAAAATCTAAATTTCGAATCAATACTTAGTTCAAGTTTTTTTATTTTTTTTTTATTGTATATGAATGCGGACGAGCATTTGGGCCACCTGATGGTAAGTGGTCACCAACGCCCATAGACAATGGCATTGTAAGAAATTTTAACCATCGCTTACATCGCCAATGCGCCGCGAACTATCGCAACACAACAATACAAAGTACTGCTGTGTTGCGGTAGAATATCTGAATATACGATAGTTTACTTTTGCAAATATAATCAACAACAGTACATTTAAGATAATCGCTATCGTCGCGATAAGTAAATACTCGTTGAAATCATTTTTACGTAAGCCACATAAATAAATAATTTAATGTGCTAGATAATTGTATAAAAAATAAATCATTTCAATACACTTATTATCAATTTTATATAATGTGCTTAGATAGGCGTTCTTTATAGAATCTAAGCTCCTTTCGATCTTTATTTAAATTAACCAAACTAAATAAATGCAAATTATATAAAGTAGAAGCATCAAAGAATTTTATTATTTATAAATATATTATTCAGATTATATTTTCTAATCATCCTGAAAGAATATAAATAAATCCAATACAAGCCTTATTATTTGTATACAATTTGCCCTTGAATAATCTATCTGACAAAGAATATTCCGTTTGATATAATATATAGCTAATGAGTTTACAATTGAATTAAACCTTTTATAACGCCATGGTGTTAAAATCTTCTATTTTAACAATGTAAATGAATCTGTAGAGCTATTCTATTACAACAAACTTGTTACTAACCGTAGAAAACTATCGTAAAATCTCAGAAGCAATATTAACTATATTAAATTTAATACTTAACATAAATTCCGACATCCGAACCAGTGGTTTCTAATTTGATAATCAATAAGTAAGTTACTCGGTCGAAGAGCTTTGTGCAAGCTCGTCTGGGTATGTACCACCCACTCATCAAATATTCTACCGCAAAACAGCAGTACTTTGTATTGTTGTGATCCGGTTTGGAGGGTGAGTGAGCCATTGTAATTACAGGCACAAGGGACATAACATCTTAGTTGCCAGGGTTGGCGCGCATTGGTGATGTAAGCAATGGTTAAGATTTCTTACAATACCAATGTCTATGGATGTTGGTGATAATGCTTCTATACCGAATACTGGATTTAGATTTGATTTTAATTTAACACGCGTCAAAATGACGTATCAATGTAAGTCGACTTTCAACATTGTACAAATGACATACGAAGTGAAGAAGTGTTACATAACAGCATTGCTGATATTTTGATTATAACTATAACTTTATAGTTGACATTATTTGTGATATTTTACAATCTGTAGCATCAATTAAATTAAATCCTTAACTTTAAATTTACTCGGTCGAAGAGCTTTGTGCAAGCTCGTCTGGATATGTACCACCCACTCATCAGATATTCTACCGCAAAACAGCAGTACTTTGTATTGTTGTGTTCCGGTTTGAAGGGTGAGTGAGCCAGTGTAATTACAGGCACAAGGGACATAACATCTTAGTTGCCAGGGTTGGTGAAGCATTGGTGATGTAAGCAATGGTTAAGATTTCTTACAATACCAATGTCTATGGACGTTGGTGACCACTTACCATCAGATGACCTATTATTACTTACTTCTAGCATCTATATTAAATTATTGTTCTTACCTCTCAGTGTAGCACCGAATGTGAAAACAGCAAACGTTGCTATAAATGTACTTATAAATTCTGGTAATCTTTCGAAGAATTTCTCCAAAGGTTCTGAATATTTTTCTATCCATCTGACTCCATCTATGAGAGGATCCCAATATTTTGTTTTTGGTTCTTCGTCTACCTTTCCATTTACCTCAACTCCGTTGCTGTGCGACCTTTGTCGCACATTGTTCGTCATCCTTATATCGATAAGAAAAAAATATATATTTCTTATCGATGAGTGTACTGAAACCAATAAAAAGTATGCTATTATTATTTATAGTCATCTAATTAAATATTCAAAGGCTGAATTACTTCTTCAAATTCTTATTAAATGTTACTATAAGCTTTTAAGCGGCTTTCTTAAGTACGCTGTGAAGTTTTGAATTTAGAAAATTAACGAACCTATTTTGAAAAGTAAATAGAAACAATTGATATATATTTTTAATTTGGTGTCTGATATAATGACTATAAGCAAAACGATTCTAACATTGCGGTTAAAAATAGTCACAAACTAAAAACGTATAATTTACACAAACAAAAAAAAAGGTAATTTTAACATCAATCACATACGACGATTAAAATACGTAATATTTTAAACAGTACCTTATTTACTTATATCAGCCTTCATGAAAACACTTTTTATATGTCCGTCTTGTTTGCCAAATTGATCATTCACAAATGATCGGAGTCGTAGATGTTTTCTACAAAACATAATTACGATAACAAAACATTCTTACGTATTGATTAATAAAAAGGTAGTGATTATTTCGTTGTCTTATCTAATTACATAGTGATGAAGCGAATTATAATGATCAAATATGTAGTTAATTACGTTCCTCACGTCGGGTGTTGAATATTAATGTTTAGATTTTCTTTTAATAAATCTGATAGCTGAAGAAGAAAATCAAATATTCGATGTAACTCCTCCGACATAACTAGTCGGGCCTTGAGCTCGTCTTGTTTTGCATCGAACTTTTCTCTACGTCTTCTCTCAAAACAAACACCTTAGTGGTCACAGTATGCCTCCGCAGTCGCCGGTCCGCTGCCATGGTTGACAAAAATGACGTTTTATTTAAAGTTGTAATTACTATTTTTTCTTGGTTCTAACGGTATCCAATAGGATAATGAAACAAAACGTAATATAGACTTTGATTTGTCCGATATTATCAGCAGTTAAATTGACTTATAAACTAATTGAGATAGAATTAAGTTTATCTACATCGAAACATTAAATAATCAATTTCGTATAATATAAGAATAAACTTTATACGTTTATTGCACAATGTTCGCAACTTTAATTAGGTTTAATTCCGTAATAAATCTGCTAAAATCCATTCAGCAATTGGAGCTTAGATACATTGACTGCACTTGTATCTTCGTCATTCATCATTTACCTCTTCTGAAAGTCCTTGAATATCTTTTTTGCCAATTTGTCAATAGCATGGTATTTCTATTCAAATTCAAATTCAAAAATCTTTATTCAATGTAGAAGTGTTACACTTGCTTATTGATTGTCACAAATCTATCACCGATTCGGAAATAAACAACTCAGACCTGAGAAGAACCGGCAAAAGAAACTCAGCGGGATTTTTATCCTATCCTCGTCAGATTCCTGAAGTCGATAAATTACATTATGCTCTTTTCGGAACGTTACATCCTAGTTATTTCCTCAACTTTCTACTAAAGAATAGCGAGATTCCGTGACCAGTGGAATCCATAAATGGTTAAAATCCCATCAAGTCGCACAAACCGCTCTGAACCTTACAGTATCCTATATAACTTTGGTATCTACGAGTATTAATAAGCATTTTCGGTTCCACCGGTAACACATATGTTTTTTATGTGAAACATTTTTTTTAATTGCTATTTTTCTACAAACTTATTTATTCTAGACTATTGAATGCATTGTTTTCTTGTTGATTTTCGCATGTATTTTATTCTCACTAATAGTATATACTGCACAATAGTATATACTATGTAGCTATAAATAGATGTGAGGGATAAAATAATTACGTATTCAAATAAAATCTTAAGGATAACAGTAGTATAATCTTATATGTTACAAAAATCTATTTGTTATTATCTTATCAAACGGATTTGATACATAATTGCAATCTATAGTCACTTGCTGATTTATTTAATTGATGAAATGAATTAAATAATAATTGATAAAAATATATTATGATAGTTATTATAAAATGTAATAAATAAAATCAAACTAAATAACATTATTATCAAATTGTGTTATTGTTCGTTATATTAACTTGAAAATGTTTTACAAGCTTTTATCTAATTGATTTTTAAGCAAGTATCACCGTAATATCAGTTATGATTCAGCTTAAATCTTTTCGGACGTTCAGGAAAATGTCGATTACATTTCATACAGCCAGGAAATAGAACGTATTATTGTCCACAAGTATGTGCGCAAAGACGAGTGCACTCTCTATTTCTTTACCACCATAATCCGTTATGTCGTCAAATCGACCAGAGCTCAGACTTTGGACTAACAGCTTTACCTGCTGATTATGATTGTACGTATACGTAACATCTCCTTTTCGGTAATTCAAATAGAGGTACTATTTGAACATATATAAATCTCGTTTTCGCAACAAATAACTTAAATAACAACGACTATTGCGGCAAAGTGTTTCGTCGGCAAATATTACTTTGAAGTTCTTTAATATTGATCTGATATTAAGAACCAGCGAACTTCGAGATACGAAGAGAGAGAGAGAACTAAATTTATACTAGAAAGGCAGACGAGTAAATTTATTTATTCATTTAAAAAGGCATATCTACAGCACATATATTAAACACTTATTTATAGCATATTTTAGTAACACACAAAATATATCTGATATAGGTTCAATTACAGTTATGCACAACACTGAAAGAGTAACTAATAAGTGCTAAAACTGTCTAGTTGCTTGACAAACATTTTTGGAACGAAGTCCTTTTATGCGGCTTACAGTAGAGTGAAATGGCAGTGGCCCAAGGTCACGTCATATAACGATAAAGTGTTCATACTGTGCCTACCAAATGCTACAAAATGCGATGCGTTGGGCATTTGAATTTCGGTGATCGATATAAAATGATTTTTGGTATGAAAAAAATATAGTAATATAATCAAATAAAACCTACATTTTAAACCACGTTTTGAGTCCAAAAAATATCGCAAAGTACTTCGTTCCAATGCAATATTAACTATTCTTTTAACTAAAATAAAAACTGATTAATATATTCTAAAAAAAGAAAAGATATGCAACAATTACAAATTAATTATTATGACTCAAATCGAAAATTTAACTTCGGTAAGGAATCGGATAAAATATCAATACTTTGAGTCGTTGCACGTAAATCGTTATACTGACTGCATTCATATTCTGTTGATTGGAGAATATTTTGCAATATATAACATAGGATTGAAATGTTGATTTTATGGAAAAGTTTTTGACACTGAATAGTATCCATACTACTATATAAATCTATTGGTTCTGTCTGTAAATTTTTTTTTTCACCTAATTTTGTGATAAATAATCGTTTTATGATGCAATGATTCACATTAGACATACGCGTGCGTGCGTGCGTGCGTGTGTGTGTGTGTGGGTGTGTGTGTGTGTGTGAGGGTGTGTGTGTGTGTGTGTGGGTGTGTGTGTGTGTGTGTGGGTGTGTGTGTGTGTGTGTGTGTGTGTGTGTGTGTGTCATTAATAATATTTTAACATTCTTTTTATCGCCAATTTCGGAGAGTTTGTATTTTGAAAAATTTAAGTCGAGTTTGGTAAGTCGGCATATGATGGCGAAAGACCATTATATACATTAGCACTAATATACTAATTATTCCTGCATGGGAGCATTTTGCGATTGCGGTGGAATTGCGATTCAACGTGAAAATGCTGCTTGCATTCCTGCCACCACTCCACGCACTTATGATTTGTACAGTAGTTATTTTCAATTCATATTCGTATAAAATTAAGGCCTTAATTTAAATAATTATAACTTTGGTTTACAATGTCAATCATAATTAAAACTTCATTCAAGTAGGATTTACAAAATTATAATAAATTTCAATCCACTACTATTACTACCAGTTCTATTGTGCCGCGAACATTGACATTGATATTAAGTCAAGTAAATCCTGTAAGCTTGTTATTAATATATCTTGATAATAAACGAAAACACCCCTATTAGGTAGGACAGAGCCATACCACCAGTGCACATTTTTCGTCAAGCCATTGGCTAAGAATTGTAAAATGCTTCATTATATAATGATTTTGATGTGAAACATCTATTGATGTACCTCGACGAAAGACCGTTCCGTATGCCGTGTGGCAAACGGCATAATATGTTGTCGTCATGCTTTCTACTCCCTCGAGTGTCCGTGGTGAGTATATATATTTCTTTGCTTAATATATATATATATTATATATATATTATATTTTATAAGAAAAATATATTTAAGTCTTTTTTATTTTATTCTGTATTTACGTAGTTTCACATACACCAGCGTCACGAGAGAACTACATTTTCTTATTACTTGTTGAAATCTAAGATTTTTCATCACCATCATCAGCCAATTATAATCCACTACTGGATAAAGGCCTCTCCTAAAGTACGACAAAGCTCCCGGTACTCCACCTTCCGCATCCAGCCGGTTTCACCGTTCCATTTAATGCAAAACCAATAAAAAAAAATTAAGGAAAATAAAGGATTTTTATTTTGCGAACATTTTAATAAAAATAGAAATGCGAACCC
Source organism: Nymphalis polychloros (assembly GCA_905220585.2). Classification (NCBI taxonomy): domain Eukaryota; kingdom Metazoa; phylum Arthropoda; class Insecta; order Lepidoptera; family Nymphalidae; genus Nymphalis; species Nymphalis polychloros. Next base: position 12,965,481 of record HG992242.1, read on the forward strand.
GGACTGAAAAAAAAATACACACAGGATGTAACAAAATTCATGTCCGACCCGTGAAGTGGTTATTAGGTATCGTGAGTCGGTTCTATTTATGTAATAATTTTTAAAATACTAAGCAAAAACATTACTTTAAAAAATATTAGATAAATAGAACCGACACACGATACCTAATAACGACTTCACGGGTCAGACACGAATTTTGTTACACGCTGTATAATACATTTCTAAGTATGTATGAGTGTATTTTATCACAAATGGTGGTGATAGATGGTGGCGAACTCGGTAAGGACAAACGATTATTATCATAAAGCTCAAACATATTACAAAAAAGTATTACCAAAAAAAAAATGCGACATATAATGGAAAAGGTGAATAATATCAATGCTTTGTACATAGAAACGAACTTTATTTGACTATAGAGGTATTTTGCAAAGAACGAACAGAAAACTAATTAAAAATCACGATTGTGCAATTGTGTGTGTTATTATTATTATTAATTAGGGTGTATTGGCAAAGGAGACCTTAGCCCATCAGTGGTATATTCACAGGCTGTTATAACGAACAAGTACAGCGTGATTAATCTTCTTTGTCAATAGGAAATATTCTCAATTACTCAGTGTTTAAGCAAATTTTTGTTTTTTTTTTTTTCTCTTGCAAAGTCACCTTGTACGAGTAAATTATAATTATTATTCTAAACATCTATTTCATATTTTTCTAATTGAAGATATACATACATATATATTTATATATTACTTAATGTTATTGAATTCCAACTTTCGGTTGCTTACATTCGTCAAGCTGTCATCTCGTGGACATTGTTTGAAACACAGAGATGCAGCCCTTGCGGATTGGCGATTGTTTTAGTTCAGTAAGACTTATACAGATGGCATTTGTTGAAAAATAAACTTTTGATTCAATCATTTCTTGATTAAATTTAATTATTTTGTCGATCACGAAAATAATGTAGTTAAATTGTAGAACTGTGTATTGTAGATTTAATACTATTTTATGTGGAAACATTTCGGGGTTTACCCGAAATGTTTCATCTAAAAACCCATTTTAGCGCCATCTATTGAAATGTTATTCATCTGACAGCTAGTTAATTATTGCATGCTAGTGCAATTGATTAAACACAGATGTCACCGTATTAAAATTTATAACTAGTAAATAAAGCTGAACGTAGTTTGTAGGCTATGTAGGACATAAAAACCTTCGTTCTCCGCTTGTTCTTAAACATTAATAAGATTTTGAGAAGTTAATACAAGGGGGTCAATATAAACATGTATATGCTTAAATATGAGAAACAGAACTTTCCGAGACTGGAAAAGCTGTTGAAAAATACATAGTAGGTATATCCGAATACCTAAACCTGTACAGAAATTCAATGATTTTTCGGAGTATAAATCAAATACTAATGCCATCTCTTGGAGAGTAAACGCCTATCAATGTCATAGCAATTACCAAGCTGATTAATTTCTCAGTTACGGTATATGAAAATGTTGAATCTATAATAGATTATAATATTTTTTTCATTGCATAGGTAGGCGGACTTGATATATTTGCGGATATGAGACACCTGATGGTAAGTGGTCACCAACACCATAGACAATGGCATTGTAAGAGATGTGAACCATCGCTTACATCGCCATTGCGTCACCAACCTTGGGAACTAATATGTTATGTCCCTTGTGCCTGTAACAATACCAAGTACTGCTGTTTTGCGATAGAATATCTGAAGAGTGGGTGGTACCTAAACAGATGAGCTTGTACAAAGCCCTACCACCAAGTACTATATTATATAATAAATTCATCTAGTTTCTTGAATCAAATAATATTTTTATAACCATATATTTCGAAAAATAAATGAAACAAGATTTTTGTATCGATGATTTTCTTATTTATACTACTATATAAATCTATTGGTTCTGTCTGTACATTTTTTTTTCACCTAATTTTGTGATAATTAATCGTTTTATGATGCAGTGATTCACATTGTACTATTTTTTTGTCTGTCTGTATGTCTTCTTATAACTCAAGAACGGCTTGATCAATCGTGATGGAAATTGGTACACACAAAGAACATGTGATAGAGCAAATGTTAGGCCATTTATAAGATCGGTAAACCCCACGGTATCTGATGAAAATTAATTTCAAATCGTTAGTTACGTATTTCTTTACGAGTAGCCATATGTGCGTGTGAGTGTGTGTTGCGCGCGTGTGTGTTATTATAGTAATAAAATAATTTATTATATTTTTATTAATTATACGCGGGTGAAGCCGCGGGGCACAGCTAGTATCTACATATAATACGAAATATTATGTAAAATGCTGCATGCTAGCATTCTTGCCACTATTCCACGCGGTCACGATTTGTACAATAACTATTTTTAATATTTATTTAAGGTATAAATTTCCTTGTAATTTTACGAACAATATCTGTGACTTGTGTAACTCGAATCGTTGTAGCGATATGAATAGTATTCCGTCTATTAATTTATCTCCAAACCACAGTTTTGCATCACAAAGGAAGCCAGGATGAGCAAATGCGATTAGTGATCCCGTTGAGATAGGAGCCGCTGGCGATTTCCGCATACATAGGGTTGTATGATAAACTTTGACTTAAACTTTTACATATTATATACTCGTCCATATAAAGTTATTTTCAGAAACAAGTACGTCACTAAAAATAAGTTACTGAAATAATCTTCTTTTTAATAAAAAAAAAATACTGTTTACATGTTTGTGACGCCCTACGAGTTTCTTTTCATCTGACTGTGATGAAATTTTAGTAAGGTGTTCTATGTACTGGCTGGCAGACGATAAAAAAAACTTGTTTATCCTTTCATATAAACTTTATGCACAAAAATGCTTAGAACTAATTGTGTTGTTTAAGGAACGATCTTATGGCTAATATGGCATTTATTGCAGACAATTTTTACTATGAGGGATGAGTCCGTCTTTATGAGTTATTTTTTTAACGCTTCCGATCAGACTTCTTACGGGTAAAATTCATCAAAGTTAACCATTCCACCTTCCGTGTTTAAAGTTAAAACTGACAAAAATCTCTTAGCGGACGCTTACGTTACAGAATAAACCTATGTTTCAGATTTCAGATCTTTAGACTTATTAGTTTTGGCTGGGCATTGATAGCCAGGACAAACGATTTTATGAGTATAGATTAACAGTGTAAGAAGATAACCTGACTCTGAATCTTCCAAGACTCGCTGGTACCTACAAGTAGGATATTAAGTCACTTGTGTCTAAATTAATATTGACGCACTCGCCACAATTTTTCAATCTCAGGGCAATGAGTATTGGAATCAATGGGGTCCTCCAGACCGATTTCGGCCACGGCGGCCAATCTCAAGAGAGATTAGCCAACTGCGCAGGAGATATTATAGTGCAGAAGTGTGTGCGCGAACACAGGTGCACTCACTATTCCCTAGCTCTCATAATCCGATGGGACGGCAATCCGACACGACCGGAAAGAGTTCAGGCGCAGGACCAACGGCTTTACGTGCTTTCCGAGGCACGGGAGTGTACACACTTCCAATTTCCAGACTCCGGGCTGCCACTGAGATTTTTCTGACAGAAAAACCCAGTAACTATTTATTGGCCCGACCTGGGAATTGAACCCAGGACCACCGGGTCTGCGGCCTTATATCTAGCCACTAGACCAACGAGGCAGTCGGAATCAATAATCAATAATCGATGATATTTTATTACCAATTTTGCTCGTAGCGTTGTCCCCATGTTAAGAAGATTGGACAGGTATTAGGTATAAAAGCATGTTTCCTTGAGATTTAAGCTTGCTTCATACCAAGTGTCAACAAAATCGGTTACAGACAGACAGAGAGAGAGACATAGGCTCTAGACGCTTTTATTAGTACCGATTATTGAAAGAAACAACGACTGGTGGGTTTTTTAGGAGTGTTTGATTGTTATATCTAAGGAACATTTTATAAAGGCTAAAAAATGTTTTCGGGAAATATTTTTTGACATTAACATAGGGTTATTTCTTGTATGATAACGAGAGGCTTGATTTGAGAATTGACTAAAGGTTGTCTATAATCAGTGTCTAATCATGATAGGTAAAAAATATATGAAATATATAAAGAAAGAGAAAACGATGAAAACGAATTATATTTTTGCGGATATAAAAACAAAAAAGCTTAAAGCTAAAAAAACATGCAAATAATTTCAAAGCATTAGAAAATGCCACATCAAATATCAAATAGTGTGTGTACGGGTTAATTGTTGTATAATGTATGTGGTGTTTACTGTATGTTTCCCAAATAAAAATAAAATAAAATAAATAAATCAAGGAGTTTTATTGCTTAAAACAATCAGTTTAGAATTTATCAAAATACACAGTACATCAAAATTTATACATACAAATAACATAAATATACATACAAAAAATTAAAAGTGACAAATATAGTCTATAAGTATATAAGAAATTAAACAGTTTATAAAGTCAAGTCATAAGCTTTTAATAGTTTGTTACTGTCTTAATCAAGCAAATAATTATGTAAGGGAACTGCTTGTACGGAAAAAACGGTTTAGTATAAAACGAACTAAGTTTTAAGGATAAGTTTCAGAATTCAGCTTACTAGCATATTACAAAGAATTTAAAGCCAGTGCAACCGCTGAAGCTGCTCAAATACTCAAGCGCCGCAAATATTCACTACTATCAAACGAATATGAATTTGCAATTATAAAAGACCTCTCTAAAAAACTGGTCCACACTTCTGGTGACCCAAGAGGTGGCGCTTGTTCGCTTGTTTAGCCCAAACGCTCTAGCGGTGCAGAAGGGCAATAGTGCCAGCGTCTTGCGTACAATGCCACAAGACAATCTATTAGACGGCGTGTTTTTTCTTTAAAATTTTAATGTGTAATTTATTTTATTTTTATTTTAGTTTTAGAATATAATAATAAATATGTTACAGTTATTTATAATTGTTCTTTGTAAAATAAATATCATAAAAATGTAATTTTAGATTTAAATTGTAGTAGGATTGAAAATAATATAATACTCGTATCTTTGATCACTAATAATAGTGACGAAGACTCGTAAATATTTATATGTTATTCGTATGTGCGTCCTGACACTATAACCGATGAAAGTCCATATCAATCGGATGTGCATATTATCAAGTGAGTACCAATAACATAAATCCATAACGAAAAAGTTCCAAACCAAACGAATTCAAATAAATTAATATCATGATTGCATAAAGCTCTACCACCGAGTAATATATGACCCAATGACGTTATTATGGTGTAAAAAAATAATCTATGTCAATTTATCATCCTACATGCTAACACTTTCAATTCCAATTTCCAAGTTACGTCATATCTTCCATCTAAAAACATAATTGTATTTAACTCATAGTGATCAACATATCATTTCAATAAGGGCTTACGGGAGGCATTAATCATACGCTCTTGGTGGTCTTTTGTATGTGGAATTATGGTTCGTCCCCATGAGTTATGGCGGTAACAAATTTAATGCCAACCATACAATGGACCATTGATTTGGCAATTGACTAATGGTGCTGTAACACGCTAGGTTGATATCGCAATAGTTTATGGGATATTTCTGCGTCACTTTGTTTGTTTATTGTTTCGTGGTATAGTTAAAGATTATGATCGATTTTATCTATTTCACTAGCAATTTTCAATAATTAATTAATTAATATAACGAATATTTTTAAATATTGTTTACATAATCGTACACGATTTTATATATTTAGATGTGCGTACCACCAACTCATCAGAATTTCGACCGCTAAACACCGATACTGTATTAAGTAATGTTGTGTTCCAGTTTGAAGGTTCAGTGATCCAATGTAACAACGGGCACGAGGGACATACCATCTTAGTTTCAATGATTGGTAGCGCATTACATCACTTTCCGCCATAACCAATTAGCCAACCACGTATTTGAAGTAAAAAAATCCCGCTGTAACTATATAAGTAATAACAATAATGATATTTTATTTCAAACGTCATAATGTTAGTTTGTTGAAGACATTTTATAGAGGGATTAGCTTGTAGAAGCAGTGAACACATCCAGTCATAACAGGCAATCTGGTGGTTACTGTTATTACGAAGGAACTTCAAGAGCTATAAGCAAACAAAAACCCTTCTCGTTTAATACACATACTTCACATAGAATTTTTCTATTCAATATATGTTCCATCTATGTACTCACATTGTGTTGGTATAATATGTATTGATAACAATGCTATCGAAATCACAAAATCATTATTTATGATCGAAACGTGAATAGCGTAACCCTTAGCAATCAGTTACATGGAACTTGCTTCATCATTACGCTATTATTGAGTTTTACACTCGAAAATAATAACTCCAGTAATATTTTGAGCCTGCGGGGAAACCGCACGGGGGTTCCGGCGCCCAAAGATTGAGCTGACAGACGTGCAAATCGGTATAATACTACTTTCCTAATCAAATAACTCACATCTTATTTCTACTTCTAACAACTTTGTTTAATAGCAAAATAAAAGCAGTCGCTCAGAAATTAGTATATATAATTTCCGGGTGAAGGTCTCTTCTTCTATGGGAGGATATATAAACAAATAAACTTTCCTATCCTCGATCTATAGTTAATATCTATGTAGTCTAGCTGTCTATGTCAGGCGATTTTCTAAGCTCATTATTATTAAATTATCTAATTTTGAAGAATTGGTTTTGCTTTCTTGTTTCAATGCTCAACTCCTGTTTGTTGGCTGAATTTCATCCGAAACATGCAGGTTTCCTGATGATTTTTTTTTCACTAAAGACGAGATTAAGCCCATGGTGATTAACTGGACCCGCAACCCTTAGTTAAAATTCTTCTGTACACTGGGACATCTCATTAGCAAACATACCATATTTATTATTTCAGATTAATATCCTAGCAAGAATTATATTTTGTCGTATCTGTGTTTAATCATCACACAATATTGTAGCTTGAGGGTATAAGGGTGCCTCTTAAACCTCTACAGGGGGTCACTAATCCCACTGAGTCATGAAATTGATACAAAATTTGGTTTCGATCAAAAGCCGTATTAAATTTTTTACGTTTTTGTTATTTAGATTAACTTGAAAATGAATCTCCTCAATTGTGAAATTAAATCGGTAAAACTATTGGAGTGCAGCGCTGAGATAATAAAAATAATTCTTAATATTTTTTTTAAATATCTAGATTAAAATAAAATATTCCTGTCAGACTGTAACAAAAACCATTAATTCCATTAGTAAGACCTTTTAGCAATACTGCCTAAGGAAGTAACCTTCGTCTATGCAAAATCTTAAATGAGCACAGCGCGTGTGTCTGACCTATTTGATGACTCCTCAATTGAGTTCCATAAATATTATGCATATTGTTCGTCCTTTGATTTCGTTTTTGCTTGTCATATTTTTATTTTTAGCTGACGCCTGTAGTTCTTTATTATAAAAAATATTTATGTTTAGTCGGCATATGTTGTCTATGTAAATAGCCAATGAAAGTAGTTAATAAAAAAAACATATATATGTCACATTCACATAATTATGTTTTTTTTTTTTATATATACGTAATCTGTTAGTTCTCAATTATTTATGTGGACATAATGTTATGTAGAACATAAAATATACAAACAAATTAAGAATAAGAGTAATATGTATTTTATGACTTCTCAAATTTTAAGCTAGCGTGTCGTATTAAAGTTACACTTACGAAATATAATGTTTTGCCAATACTTTTCTTATAACTTTTTTTTTCTGCAAAATGTATTTCTTATATTTATTAATAACATTAATCTTTCCTTATTGAAATATAAGCTTGAAGGTTCTGTTATCTAGGTTATTTGCTTGGATTTGAACTTCGGGTAAGAACAACGCTTTCTATCCACTGATCCAACATTGCATGTAATAGGCTTATTATGCATAAGTAAGCGATAATCAAGCGTTTGGTTTCATTCTTGAGGTAGAGAAATTAAAAAGCAGACTTTTCGCTAAAGTAGCCAGCGCTGGCTACAACGCATCTCGGTTTATGGCGCAATAAAGTACAATTCGCTCTAGCCACCTATTGCTATCGCAACAAATTGCACGTGATATATCTCCCGCCATTACTAGGGTGACCAAGTTGATGGTTCAAATAATAGACCAAGTATAAACACGTTTTATTGGTGGAAGGACTTCGTGCAAGCCTCTGGGTAGGCACAAACCACTCATCACGTATTCAACCGCCAAACAGCAATGCCTAGTATTGGTGTATTCTGGTTTGAAAGGGTGAGTTAAGCAGTGTAAATACAGGTATTTCTTACAGCGAAAATGTATATGAGCGATTGCGACAATTTACCATCAGGTCACAATATTAGCGTCTATCCTATTTTATAAAAGAAAACCTATTGCTATAAATGTGAAGGGATATTTAAGGAGAATAGAGGATCATCTCTGCATCGCACACAAAAAAGCTATCCAATCAAATGTATTTATTCGAGGAAGCTTCACAATGACGCGTTTTTGACACTCTTTTATACGTAATAATTCAATGTTTGTGGAAATCTGACACAAAATTTTTTCATAGTCAAATGTTTTAAGGTAAACGCCATTTGTTTTGAAAAATAAATTAAATTAAATTGGTCGGGTGATTCCCGTCAGGAGCGAAGTTCTTTGCGAAAATGTTTCGACTCAAAACGTGTTGTAAAATGTAGATTTTATTTGATTATATTACTGTATTTTTATCACACCAAAAAGCGACTCAACCTTAATGCTACCCTCTGATCAAAGATTAAGAAACTATTTAAATTTTTAAATTCAATTAACAATTTTTATAATAATAGCAATTGTAAGGAATTTACATCAATCATTCTAATATTATTTTAGTAACTCACCCCTCCATTTAAACACAGCTTATGATGGGAATTGTGATAATAGCCCAAAGTTCAAACCTGGGACTTGCGTGAAGCTCGTAAGCCGCAGCGCTATTGGTTCTTATATGGTTTTGTATTACCTTTATATTTTTGTTTTTGTATTTTTTAAAACGTTAGGAAAGTATTTTAAATAAAATTAATTCATTTGATAACAAACTCATGTTATATTTAACTTAATTAATCATAAAATGAAGGCGCACTATACAGTTCACACTCGATCGTTTGGCGTGCTTTGGCGCTCAAAAAATCGGCATAGCTTCTACCTCCAGAAGCGCTCGCACAGTAATTCGAATTGAATTCGAACGCCCAACGTATCGCATTTTGGAGCATTTGGTACGCACGGTATGAAAGCTATGTCGTTATATGACGTTATCTTGGGCCACTGCCATTTCACTCTACCGTAAGCCGCGTATAAGCAAATCCAAAATCACATAAAAATAACATAACTCGACCATATTGAAAAGCATAGTCACCCTCGCTATTACTATACGCCCGTCCACCATCTAGATTTTATCGCTCCTTCGAACCATTAAACCGGCCATAATGAAGTTTCCCCACGATAATACACTAGAGCATTACACAATGATTTACAAGGGTCGCAATAAAAAGAATTTAAGGGATGACCCGCGTAAAAATGCTTCGGTGTGTCATAAAAAAGAATGATGTTACCGCAGCCGGAATCGACTGCTGGGTTTTAGGTCTGTTGTAACATATTGTTGTTATGATGGATATTGTTGTCTCTGTGAAAGATGACTCGACAGGATATGTTTGGTGTACCTTCTTAGGATTTATAGGAGTGTAGACAAGGGAAAATAATAATTACATCATTAAACCATATGCATCATATTTTATTTTCATCTCACTCGTATTAAGGTACTGGAGACAGTATTTATAATGAAATGTTACATTAACAATATTTATGTTTATAATACAATTTAGATGAGCTTGAAATTCATCACAAATCAAATTCGGTAGTATTAAACTATAAAATTCCTACATAAACTATTAATACATAAACTTACATAAGAAAATAATACTAATATACTAATCATATATTCATATTATATTTTAAGTATCATATGACATAAAACTAAAATAAAATCAAACTATACACACATCACAGGTTATAGAAAAACAAGCCGTCCAATAAATTTCGGCATAGTACACAGTATTTCCTTTAATTAATTATCTATGTTAAATTGTAATTAAAACAAAATAAAATATACTACAATAACATATATTCACATATATAAATATTCATATTAAGAAGTAGCGGCGAAAGAAACTTACCACTTCTTTTTTACCATTTTAATTATCATTATTATTATTTAGTGTAAATATGGAACCTTGTTCTGGAATAAAGAATATTTTATTTTTATTTTTATTTAATTTGTTTGTAATAATTGATAAGATTGCTATGAAATTATTAACATTATATTTTTACTTAAAATCTGAGTGGTATAAAGTAATATTGTTAGGAATTTTATTATACTTCCGACTTTATTGTAGAACGTGATATTCTTCCTAATGGCGTATTTTGGACATTTTATTACTTTCCACTTTCCAGGCATTGGCAACAGTGATAGTGTTTTTCTTAAAACATGAAGTTACTGGTGCCGTACCCATGGGCATGCCAGTCTGACAGAATTATAAAGTTTCAAAATAATTAATATGTTTTAAATTTCTGAACTCTCTCTGTCTATCTGTTACGATTTGACGACTAAACCACAGAAGTGAATTTGATGAAATTTCGTATGACACAAGCTTGAACCCCAAATAAGGCAATTGCATACTTTAATGAACTATAAGCAATAGTGTGCTTTATATTAGTATTTAGTAGTACAATAATGAGTCTATTCTATTCGATTTAACTATAATAAGCAGAAACAAAGCTTTTCACTTATTACTAAAATGTGTTACGCACAATCAAGCTTCCGTTCATGGCTTCGCCCGCATGTGAGGGGAGTAGGTATTAAGTAACATATTTTTTAAGTTAAGCTAGCTTAACTTAAGAATATGTATGTAAAATATATTTGGATGATATTTGGAATATTGATATTCCAAATATCATCCAAATCCGTCCAGCCGTTTTTGTCTGATTAACCATCCAGACATACGAAATTTCTTATTTTTAATATTAGGATAAAATACAATTAAAATAATCTCTATAATAAAATGTTTATTAAGAAAAAGCATTGCAAATAGAATAATAAATAATCCATAACATTTAAAATAATCCGATATATCATTAAATACATTATATAAATTGATAAAATGAATTAAACAATAAAGCAACGAACATTCAACGAATGGTTCCGTCGTAATACATTACCCAAAACCGCCATAATTCGATTCCGAATGATTTTCGTTCATAATAACAAATTGAAACCGTCCGTTTGTGGTGAGGTATGAGCAATTAAGGCGGGCGATCGTAAATTGGCGCGTATCTGATTCAGTACATGGAAGAGGCGTTGCGAGCCGCCGGCAGAAATGTTGGTGGCACAACGAGATTACATTTGATAACTTTTATAAATATGGCAGAAATACATACGTTATGTGTTACATTGTTCATCGCACAATCGAGTTAAATTCATAATTCTTCGATGTATGTAAGTAACGTAATAACTACTATTAAAATAAAGTTGTCTTCTTCGTAAAAGATAAACGAAAAAGCGTATTTTACATTTTTTTTTTTAAATATAATTTAGTAATGCTTTTACTATTCCGAAAGAAGAGTAAAGTTAAGTCTAAAGTTTGACATTTAACTGACGCGATATCATTGTTCGTGATCTTGAATAAATAATCCATTATTTTCATTATGGATTCATGAAACAATGGCGTCTTGGATGACGGTGACGTTGTAAAGAAATTAAAATTAAAGTGTATATAAGTAGTTCAGTGGACTTGTATTGGACTACCTGTGCCCGCGGTTTCACCCGTGTATAATTAATAAAAATATAATAGTTAAGAACCTTTCTCAATAAAAGGACTATACAACACAAAAATATTTTTTAAATTCGTACCAGTAGTTCCTGAGATTAGACGGATCAAACAAACAAACTCTTCAGCTTTATTTATTAGTTTAGATTTATTTATTTATTATTTTATAATACATGTAATATATATTAGTCGAGAACTGTTTATAGTGAATAATATAACATTAATATTAATCGCAAGGAATACGTAAATCTAAGGTTTCTTTGTGTTTCCTTTTTGTTCTTTCTTTCTTTCACCAATACTAATTATAACAATAGGTAGATACTTAACTTTAAATAACATCATAATATCCTATAGTAATATCTTTGTTATTAAAATATTCAGGAGAGCTTTCTATTGAGTTCATTATAATTGTTTGATTAACATTTCTAGCGCAATTTTTTTACTTTTTAACGCACGAGATTTTTATATGTTATCTCATGATAGGTTAAAGTAATAGCCTGTGAATGTCCCACTGCTGGGCTAAGGCCTCTTCTCCGCTTTTGAGAAGAAGGTTTTGGAGCTTATTCCACCACGCTGCTCTATTGCGGATTTCAGTGAAATTTGACACATGCAGGTTTCCTCACGATGTTTTCCTTCACCGTCAAGCACGAGATGAATTATAATCACAAATTAAGCACATGAAATTCAGTGGTGCTTGCCCGGGTTTGAACCCACGATCATCGGTTAAGATTCACGCGTTCTTACAACTGGGCTATCTCGGCTTCATATTCAGATAGGTTAAAGCTTATAGTAATTTATAATATTAAACGCTTGTAATAACTATTTAGTATATTGTACACTGATAGTGTTTTCAAAAAGTCTATGGTCAACATTTGTATTTTTTTTAGTTTTTTCATATCTATGTTTTATTTAGATCATAAATGTAATGTGTGTAGGTATGTTAAAAAATAAATTCGTTTAGTTCAATGATTTCATTACTTTAATATCCTCAGGGCTCAGTGTATCTGAAGTATGAAATAACTCAAATACATCCAACACATGTGGACGTTTTGCATGACGACGCGTCTCACCCCTTAAGTGTCAGTCTGACATGCTGAGGAATATATTAGTGTAGCTTTATAAAAAAAAGAACAAAATAACGCCTATCCCTTTCTTCCATCAAATGAAAGACAAAAATGGGGATATTGCACCTGTCTTTCATAAATTTTGAAGTGTATGATTTTGCATGTCGATCATTATCATGCAACTTACTAGTATCATTATTACGAGAATATATTCTCCATTATTTTCTGTTTTATTCAGACAAAACGAGGAATTGATTATAAAATCCTATCCATTAAATTGATATTATTGAATAAAATTTTACAAATACACAAGACATAATATACCTTATTTTTATACTCATAGAGATTGAAATGTGAAGAGCAACGCTAAAACTTTTTTGAAAATATTATACATGAGTAATAGTTTTAGTGTAATGTGAGATCACATAACAATAAAATAAATAAAAATCTAGCAGCTTTAAATACAGACGTCAATATACGAAAGGAGTGTTTATTACAATAATCATTTAGCCAGATCAATTCATCACTGGTCCGGAAGTGCAATAACCATAACCACGTAAGGATGTAATCGTTGGCTCATAGTTCATTACTGCCCCAGAGGCGATGCTGGTTCCTATAATTTAGCTTGTCAGAACGTAGCAGACTGTTTTGAAAGCGTCGACAACAGTAAAAGGGGGATCACATACGAAAACACTATATATCGACAAAGTTCTAAGAATGTTGCAAGGAAATGCTGTAATGAAAAAATCTGAACAAAAAAAAGGTATAACTATAGCTTTAAATTATTGGAGGCTTAAAAACAAAAATGTAAATTACTCAATCAATCTAATAAAAATTAATATCTTCGAATTTCAGCCCTAGATGCCAAATACAAATAGATAAAAATAGAGAGTTTGTCTGAAATATGTTTTATTCTACTACTCTCATAGTTAGATGGGACGATTATGCGACACATTAGTGATTATAGCACGAGTTATTTGCACACTGCAAGTAACTGGTACATGGACCTAAACCACCTCCAACGTCTTAAGCTCCAACATACTCCAAATGAACCTAATAAATCTTACTGAACTGATCTGGAATACAAACATATAACAAATAGGAAATTATTCTTGCATTAATGGAAATAATGCATATTGTATAATCGCCAAAAATGACAAGTATTCCATTAATAAAGAATCGCTTCATACTTTATAATCAAAAGATTATAACAGCCGATCAATGGATTTCTTTTGCTTGCCAAAAACAGAGGTATCGAATTAAAAGCAACAATTTATCGTTACGCTTGAACGGAGCCTAATCCGAGCTTACGCTACCAGTCGGCGTCACGATCGCCGGATTTATGGGAGCGGTGTAGATATCACTTATTATTTATGTCTCTGTTTACCATTTTTGCAGCAAATTGTATTTATAGATCGAGGCTGTTATAAATTCAAGACTAGAATTTTAATAGCAACTAGAATTCTTAATATAAATACACTGTTAGGTCGATCGTGTCAATATAAAAAGAGTCTATCAGATATTTTATTGTGATTTAACATGTTACATAGATTATTATTTTTATTTATTAAGAAAGAAAAACTCTTTTCGAAGGAATAAATATACAATTTGCATGTCTTAGATGTATTTAAGTAAATATTCAATTAAAAAACTTACCTATCATATAATGCCTTATTTTTAAATGTCATTATTATAAAAAGATTCCAAATTTTTGAAGTGAAAAGTTCTTTAGCGGCGTTGTGCGCTTTTTTATGATGGGTTAAAAATGTTAAACTCGCGTCAGGTCACGTGACCCTGATTGAAAATTCGTAAGACGGATTCTGACGTGTTAAATTTTTGAAGTAAAAACTCCTTTAGCGGCGTTGTGCAATTTTTTGTGATGGGTAAAAAATGTTAAACTCGCGTCAAGTCACGTGACCCTGATTGAAAATTCGTAAGACGGATTTTGTAGTGTTAAATTTTTAATGTAATATAAATTGTCATGTTTGTGTATGATAGCGCAATAAATGAATATTGTATTTTATCACATATATGATAGTACTTTAATCATTCCAAAATATCAAAAATCCACAACGTTAATATTCAAGTTTTCACTTCTGCCGGCACTCCCGGAGTGCAACCCGTTATTTTAATTTTTTTTATTTATCTTGTTTTTTTTGATTATACACCCTAATTATTATACCACACTTTAATAAATGATGATAGGTATATATACTATCCTTAATAGTTTCATAAGCAATTTAGTTTCCGATATTGAATCGAATTAAATTTATTCAGTTTGCTTTAGCAATACATGTAATGACACAGGAGATAGTCAGTGGCGTCGTCTAATACACTAAATCATGGCATGCAGCTGTTTTATAAAAGCGGTGTTGGAACAATGCGAGTTAGATCCAACGTCTCGATATGAGGAAATATTCAAAATTCAATAACACTCGCACGACCCCAGTGTTAGGGTCGTCGAAGTCAAAATAATTGTTTCATTGAATGATGTTATGAATACTTACGCTTTTCATATTCATTTCACAAAAAAAGACATTTCTAATTACTTAAATTACTCTACCAACTATCGAATCCGATATTTTTATGTCTTTTTTATCTGCGATTGGATTTATCCACTCATCATTTGCAAAGTATTGCCATTCATTTCTTAATTTTTAGCAACTCAACCTTTATGATCGTGTCCTGTTATCGGCGTCAAGTCATCATTACTTCGTATTCGTTTGGTTCGTCGTGTGAGCCAGCGAAGAGGTACATAAATTAAAAACTGTATAAAGTTAGAGATAGCCTTACTTATTGTATTGCTCTATGCTTTACACAAATTTTTAAGTTATATATTTAAAACTATAAATAAAGTTTATGTCCTAGTAGTATAAAGTTTATCCTTTTATGTTCTAGAAAAAATATAAGAATTGTATATTGCAATTGAATTTACGTGAATCCAATAAAATATTTACGACATTAAATTGTACATTACATTTTAATTAACTATACGAAGTTAGTAATGCAACATAATTATACACTCATACATACAATGACTTAAATAATTATTTATTATTATTATAAGGCTCAAAATTGGCAGCCCTTAGCCAGTAGCGATGTATGATAGTGTGGGTCACGGCGTGCAGGTGATTTACTGTGAAACAGATTATCTGAATGTATACTCGTATACACTGTGTATGACGATATTGCAATTTTGCGGGAAATAAAACGGTTATTAGATGGTTTTAGCGGTTTTACTAAATTTTAATGCATGAACTATTTACATTGTGATAGGACTTTGTGTAAGCCTATCTGAGTACTCACCAAATATTCTACCGCCGTAAAGTAATACTTAGTACTGTAGTGTTCCGTACGGAAGAGTGACTGAGCCAGTGAAACTACAGCCACAATGAACATAACATCTTTGTTTCCAAGGTTGGTACGCATTGGTGATGTAAGGAATATTGAATATTTCTTTCGGTGATAATGTCTATGGGCGGTAGTTACCCTTCCTCGTACCCTTATTATAAAAAACCTATAAAAAAGAGGACAGGTTTTTAGAGTTGACTTTTTAAGGGTTTTTAGAATCGTAATAGCTAGCCAGTAGAAAATTTTACGCAATAATATCTATGACCATTATAGTATCATGACAAATATTAATAGTAACAAAAAGTCAAACTCTAAGGGTATAGGTAAGGTGTTTTCTATTTCATTAAATTGTTCTTCAACGTTTGTATCAATAATTTATATCTTAATCGTTATTATTAATAATATAATTGTTAAACCAAAAACTGGTTTCTTTTCCAGGATTTCGTTTTGGGCTTTAACACAAATAGACACAACAACTTCATTCCCAAACTCAACTGATAATTGGTGATGCTGTACATATTATAGAACCCTGACATTGTCATTGTCTTGTACAGAAGATATGTACTTGAATTTCATTCTATTAAAAGCAAAAATGGAAGGCATTTATAAAGTGATACTTGTGTTCATAAAGATCTATAAATATCATAAATGGAACGAAATGAATACAATACCGATTTATCCGTGAAGCTGAAGAGCGTTTTATTAAAACAAAATAATTGGGCTACGTGATTTAGACGTGATTCAAAATGATAATTTAGATTTTCTGATACTTTGAAAAGTCCTCGAAAACCCTGCCTTTTATCGTAAACGAGTTCATCCCATTAAAATAAACTTGAAAGAAGGGAACCCTGTCTGGGTGCCCATTCACCAATAATCTTATTGTTTTCCTTTATAAGAGGTGAGGGTAACTAGGACCTTGACTACAAAAGAAGCATCACATTGACAATGATTTTCATTATGCTACTGATGCTCTTATCAAAATTTATACTCAAACTCTAATAATCCAGTTAATGAGATTATATAGTCACGTTATAAATTTAATTTCAAATAATACCCTTTATCTCTAGAGATGATTGAGAACTACTTTATCTATAAATTGTCTATATTTTACCGACTAATTTATATTAATAAGATAAATCGTTTCCAAATGAGTCCTTAAAATAAAAAAAATAATAACCTTGAAATATTTTTTAAAGGAGTATTAACTAAAACATTTTTATATTTTACCTTAGTTGTCTGAAGTGTTAAAATAGATGTGCTATTATTTTTCTTATAATTGTGGGCGTTTCTCGTCGTGTCGGTGTACGTATAAATTGATGGGAACATAATAATTTAACGAACTCTCCGCCTACTGCGATCGTTAGTGGAATATTTGCATTGTTAAGTCCAAGGACCTCATTAGTAGAGGGCGGAGCAGAAGACCTAGAAGAAATATTTAAACGACGATTCCAAGATTTGTGAGGATGCTTCAAAATTTTCGGTACCTGCAGAGATAAAATAATATTTCATACCTAATAATTTAAACAGTAAGCTTTTGAGTTGATATAAAGACACATTTTAGACAATTTATTATTTTCTGTTCTATTATACATTTTATTGTTATATAATGTTTTGAGTAGTATTCATGAAATTGTGAAACAAAAAACGTACAAAATACATACCTAATAAAAATTAAGGTATATTCATTTATTTTATAATCATCGTTGAGATCTTATCGAAAGAATAATGGATTAAAATGTTTGTGATATAATAGTTCCTTAGTATATATTTTTCAGGGTTATTTTTTCCTAAAGGAAGTAAGTAATTTTTACTCATGAACTTGGTAAACTGTTTCATATACAGGCATATTTATTTCTATGAATAAAATTAAGATTGAGAAAAAAATGTTCCGTCTTGGTAATAATAATTATCTAAATATTATATGTTGGGGGTACTTATCAACGACTTTAGAATCAAACACAGCGCAAATCTTGATATGATTTATAATGTACTATTGCTCTATGAGTGGATTGAAGAACCAGAACGTATATTTGTTTCAATATAATTTAAGTCTATCTTATAAATATCCAAGAAGTATGTAATTTTGCTAAGTATATGTTTATCTACACCGTAAATATACTTTGTATGCGAAAGCTGTAATTTGATGCAATACTTACTTTCCTATTATCTTCGCTGCTTATTACATACAATGTAGTTTATGTAATAACTATATTCAACTTCGTTCAAATTATACATATTTTAGGCAAAATTCATATAAGATTATATAGACAGCAGATAATTTTAAATGATATATCTTCCAACATTTTCAGTTAATACAATTCTGCGAATCTTCTTGAGAGAAAAAATAAAATTATTTGTATTTTTGTTTAATTATATTTGTAGACAATGAAATGGTTCACACGATGCAATTCCTAATAATGTTTGGTAGAAATTATTTTAATCTCAGCTTTCATATCTAGGTGATATTGCACGGCAAAACAATAATCATTAGCAAGTATATTCATATAATATATTTCAAAGAACAATATTTAAGTTTTCAATAGTGTTAAACTCCAACAATATTCAATTGAAATGTGCTTATGTTCAAGTATTAGACTTAAACACGACTTTACCATCGGTATAAAAGTGGTGTTTCCCTTAACGAGGCACCCTGGAGAGCGGACAGGGCGTGGCGCTCCGCCCATCCGGCTCGAAGGACCGTACTCTAATTGTGAACTACCCTCAAATAATACAATGTGCCGCTGTTTATGAAATGTCAATGAAAAACACTTTAATGCTCATGTGTGCTTGAATTACTACAATTAGTAAATTTTTTTTTTCAAATGTTTTTCAATGCGTGTATTCAACTGAATAAATAGTATTTGTTTTGTTATTGTAAACGAATCGGCTTGATATAGTCATGAATTTTGATTTAAAACTTGATTGATTAAGACATGAGCTTTTATGATAAAATCGAACGATGGTTATTATGTATTAATATTTATAAATTAAATAATTTTTTCTCCGATTAATTTGTTAACAAAGACATAGTAAAACGCGTTGAAAGATTTCATACAAATGAGTGTAAGTAATATGACTGCACTCATTCCGATTTGCTTCACGATGCAATAAATTGTATTTTACATATGAATATAATAGCAGAGGACTTAAATAATCGTCCAAACTGAATAAAGTAGCTCTAAATAATAAAAAGCTGGCTCTCAGCCGGGATGAGGCAAGAATGTTCCAAGTCTTCGTTTAATGGTTTGGTTGCTACTATAGTTTTTAAATTATTTGAGAAGTTGAGTGAAAATGTTCTTGCGAAATATTTTGTCTGTATTTTAAAACTTTATCTTTTTTTATTACGTACTTAATTTTTTATAAAGGAATAATAAAACACGATTCGCTTACAATATAATATGTTTTAAAATTCTTAATGACTTTCGTCATTTTTGCATCAATTCGGCTTATCTTTTTTAAAGAATCTCCGATTCAGACACCAAATTAAATTGCTGGTAAAGATTGGTGTCAAAGCATTAAAATCTTAGTTCCCAGGGTTAGTGGCATATTGGCTATGTAAGGAATGTATTGTTGCACAGTATTTTTTACAGCGCCAATGTTTATTGGTATCACCACCGCCATATATGTGATCACTCATATTATACATACTAGCCCAGTCGCCAATCTATTTTATAAAAAAACCTATGTATTTTCTTATTATATTTATTTATAAGAAATAAACTATTTTTATTATTTCGATTGTTCCAAGCAAATAGTAGGAGTCAAGTTTTTCATAACACAGCCAGCATCTTAACAGTGTAATGGGTAAGTCACTGCCAAAATAAATGTTGCTTAATACGCCGAAACTTTTGAAATATGCTCAGCTTAAATGTGCTGTTGAAAGCGTAATAATTCTCCGCTTTATGCACCAAGTTCTAGAACTTTTTGTTTGTTCGTTGTGTATCTTTTTTATTGCTCAATATTTCTGTGTCTTTATATACAAATTTTTATTATAAGGGTATTGAATATTTGAGTTCGTTATTTGTGTGTCATGTATTGTGATTATTATGATGTTAAATTCAAAAGATGAATTTAACATCATAATAATTATTTGAACTGACCTCATTATATCTGTATAAAATGTAAATATAATAATTATGTTTCTATCATCATGTTTGTTATTTGCAATTGTGTAGAAAGGATTTCTATTACTCTCCAATTACATCAGTAGAGATAATATTTTATTATGATGTTATTGGATCTTATGGATTTGAATACAGACTTTATTGGTTCTGTTGTTTTGCAATTTCATGCATAGTCATTTACGTGCTAAAATAACCTCAAATAAGTAGGATTTTTACAATTTTACTTTCAAAAGCAGTATAAATATATTTTTTTTAAACGTACAAAGACTAAACACTTCATAAACTTCAACTGTCAACCAAAGCAAGTCAAATTAACTTTACTTACAACAAAAAGATCTGTTTATGTATTGAATATAAATTAATAAAATAAGAAAAAGTATGCATTTAAAAATAAGTAACTCATAAAATATAATTATATTATATTACTTAAATGTTTTCTTAGATGAATGAGTCATCTAAGTGTGACACGTATACTACTAAGCCACATAGTCACTCGTAAAATTAATCAAAATATTAAAATAAAAACTAAGCATTATCGAAATAAGCCAGGTACACGTACAAACGATTCTAGCAAACAACTTTCCAATATAACATTATAGGTAACGATAGAATGGCCGAAGCGTTATCAGCTATGCCATTCAGTTCAATATGGAAATAGTCTGAAACGAGAGGTATGTTATGCGCTATTCACTATCTAACGACCACTTTAAGAGCTGGTGATTGCATCTGTATAGCTCTATTGCTTTGGTAATGTTCAGGCTTGTAAGAATAGGGTCTTAACGATAGTGGAGAAGAAAAGTGTCTTCCAATTCAACCTACATCACACCTTTAGAATGAAATTTATATAGCTCAGAGAGATAACAATTTGTTTGTGTCTCGATGGAACGCTCCCTATTTGATTTACTTTGAGACGAATTAATATAGTAAGCAATGATGCGTACAATGTCCTCATATTATGTTTTGTTTTGTATTCATTAAGTTAAATTATAACAATTGTATAATCTATCTACAATTATGTTAAACATATGATAAGCCTGAAAATCATTGACTCTAACTTTCTTTTTTTCTTTTTTTTCTTTGTAATTTTTTTTTACTTTTGGCCGACCTGATAATGTCTTATCCTACAGACTTAGATATGTGCATTATAAGACTGCACTTGAAAATTGATATATTTTATTTCATTTAAATGACTATATATTTATTATAATACCCAAATGTTTTTATTACAATTGGAACGCATTTTATGTAAAAAAACACTGAAAATTGCTTCTGAATTCTTCATTATATAAGTCAGTTATTAATTTGAATATTTTCCAATTAAGTTCTTTTTTTGTATCCATTCATCAGGCTGTTTTATAGTGTAGTTTATTTAACTATTAATTATTATTAACTTTCATGTTCAAAACAGACAGCAGGTCTTATCACGAAAGGGCGATTTATATACAGAGGAAGGTATAAATCAACGCCGGCGCAAGCCCTCGTAAATCCAATAATATTATCCTGTATGTTGCAAGCGATAATTCCGACAGTGACCGTGGGGTGTTTAAGATTAGCGATTTATAAGGGTATATTGGAGACAATTTATCTATCGATTTCCTTATTATTATCTTGTCTATAGTATTTAGTAGAAAATTCTAACGTTATCAAAGGTTTATTAAAATTGGCTATCAATTTATATATGGTATTTTACTCGGTGGTAGAGCTTTGTGCAAGCTCGTCTGGGTAGATACTACCCACTCATCAGATATTCTACCCCAAAACAGCAGTACTTTGTATTGTTGTGTTCCGGTTTGAAGGGTGAGTGAGCCAGTGTAATTACAGGCACAAGGGACATAACATCTTCGTTCCCAAGTTTGGTGGCGCATTGGCAATGTAAGTGTAGCGACATCTATCTCGCCACATATGAAAACTAAAAACTGACGTATCCTACATTGCGATATTAAAGTTATCTGAGCGATTGAACATATATACAAGAACCCGACATCAACCGTCGGGCGGTAGCCCACCAGACCAACACCCGTCTGGTCGGAGGATCCTCTTTTTTCAATGGTGGATAAGGAACTTTACACCCTGTTCCTCCCAACACCAAATAAGTGATGGTTAACATTTCTTACAATGCCATTGTCTATGGGCGTTGGTGACCACTTACTATCAGCTGGCCGCTACGCTCGTCCGCCAACCTATACAATAAAAAAAAAAAATACCAACTCTCTGGTCGTCATTGACTGTAAATTGTAAATGTAGGTGAGTTTGTCAATTGTTTTTTACTATTAGTTTACACGGTGATACTATAAATAACTATTTTTAATCAAAATTACAATCAAGCTACCAAAAATCTAATTTTATTTACCCCACGCTGTTCAACATCTTATTTCAATAAGGACTCATAGAAGGCATTAATCATACGCTCTTGGTGGTCTTAAGAAGTCCTCCTATTGCTCAGAGGATAAAAGTATGAAAGTATTTTAATTAATAACCACAGTTCCCTATTCATTAATATCATAAATATAATAAAATAAAGTAAATTAAAAATAAGTGCCAAATTGATTTTAGACACTAATAATTTTCCGTGATAACTAACTATAACTATCTCTTAATTAATATCATTAAAAGACAAAAAATAATGATTTTTTTTAATAAAAAATAAATTTGATTCATGCCTTTATTTATTTTCATCACATATTATATCATTTCTGTTAATTCATTTTCCGCTTATAATATTTATTGTAATTATTATCTCAAACTGTATTATTTTTAACCGGCTGCAAGTAGTTGACAGGTTTTCTTTTGAAATGAATGCAATTATTTTCCTTAAAAGTTAATACATTTAATAAATTAAAGGAATTAAATAAAGTCTACTTAGTTAATATGCATTTACATAATGAAATAACATTATGAATAGCGACTTGCAATATAATACCTGCGCGACTGAGCTCGACTTACGATTAGCCTTAAATTAGTATTATATTATATTTCTGATTAAGTTTGTTTTTTGTTAAACTTCACCTATATATATTATCATAAAAAGCAAATCCTTATCCTATTACAAAATTTAAGACAAATCGTCACAGCTGTTAATCAACTAAATAAATTTATATGTACACAAGAATTGCCAATTTAATAATAATTGAGATAAATATTAATAGTATAAATTAAAATTTATTACATCAAAATAAACAACTATAAAGTTTTCTACCATAGACACAGCCAGTTCCAACTATAGATTTTACTGAACAGATTAAATCAGCTGAAACTGTAGCATATATTTCACGCACGCGCAGATCAGATGTTGAATTCCTATTAACTAACGCAGACGTTAATTAGAACCAGAATGTTCCAAGTCTATCGTCGAGGAACGTAATAAATCTAAGGTACTTGAAGAATTTTACGACGTAGAAGACTCCACCGAAACTTGGTCTTTGTGAATTTATGTCTTAAGATTCTGTGATTAAGATTTGCAAGTCCAGTTTTAACAAGACCTAATTAACGATTTTATGTCAAAATATACATATGTAATGATAATATTTTTTGCTATAAGAAGAATTTGATAAGCTTATTAGTGATATTCAAGATTGAATTGATATAATACAATACAAATATAATTGATTGTTCTCCAAAACACGAAAAGAATGAACAAGAACTAGAAATACAGGAACATGTTATACGAGACAATTTTGTTGCAAAAACATTTTTCACTTAACCAACCTTTGGGAGTTGTACGAAAAAATAGAAAACTTTATCTTAATTCTAAATAGATACAAATAATATAAACATTAATAAAAAAACAAGCTTGTCATATTACGTTTTACATAATATTATTAAAGTAGCTTTTTAGCCAAAATTGACAAGTCGTTAGTATTTTTTCTTTCAAATAAAATAAAGTTTATCCTCTGGTACTTTAATACAGTAATATATAGTTTTTGTACCACAAACAAAGCGCATTCATCCGATACGAAAGGCATTATCATATTTAATGCCTTACTCGTTATTTATGCCATGTTGCAGCGTAAATTGCACTGTAACGCCTCGAGATCTCAATATGGATGGCTTTGATAGTGGAAATACTGAGGTTCCGACGTGCGGGTTGCCATGCAAATTGGTACATCTTCTGCTTGAAGACAAATTACATTAATTTGTATCTAAGATTAGTTAAACGCTAACACTAGTTTTATCCTTTTTGTTGCTACTTTTGAATAATTATGAACACATAAAATTATTCCTGACGTAAAAATGTATTAATTATAAAACTATTGCCAATATAATATGGATAAAAAAAATTATATTTAAAGGTAATCGTAGACATAATCAAAATAGTTGTTATGTATTTATGAATTAATAATATTTAAATATAAGGCAAAATAACTAAATAGGCGTTTCACAGCTTCAATAAATTGCTCTTACTTGGCTGTAGGCGTTTTAATTGCGGTTGGAGATGCGCTAACATCAACAGTGGGCTTGTGATTCATTGCTTGTGTACATGCACATAAGCTTTATAATAATACTACACGCATCGTATGACTTTGTTCGCTGAATACTTCTAAGAGCTACGAGCTTTGAATTTTCTATAATATAATGATATTATTTTTTTAATAGTATAGGTAGGCGGACGGGCGTATGGGCCACTTGATGGTAAGTGGTCACCAACGCCCATAGACATTGGCATTGTAAGAGATGTTAACCATCGATTACATCGCCCATGCGCCACTAACCTTGGGAACTAATATGTTATGTCACTTGTGCCTGTAATTACACTGGCTCACTCACCCTTCAAACCGGAACACACCAATACCAAGTACTGCTGTTTTGCGGTAGAATATCTGATGAGTGGGTGGTACCTACCCAGACGAGCTTGCACAAAGCTCTTCTACCAAGTGACCTGATTTTAATTTATATTTGTTACTTAAATGCTTAGTATAAGCGCAGAATGCTCGGTACTGCTTATAAAAATTTACCAGCCTATACATGTAATTTTTCTGTATTGACAGTAAAACACTGGTCAATTTATGAAAGTCCATCTGGGTAGGTTTATTTTCTTATGGTTCTGCCCGCAAACAATAATAATATGTATTGTGTTTTGGTTTTAGGGTTAGTGAGTGAGTAAAATTGCAGCCAACCAGGTGAACTGTAAGGTTTTACATGTTGTCTCATGTTAAACAAAATAGTTCACCTGGTTTGCAACGAAATGATTAACTTCTCTCCTCTAATGTCCTTGGGGCAGTAGGTTAACATTTTTCGGAGCGTCACGGTAGCATGCGCAAGCGATCCCGTGGCGCTCCCGTTAAGACGGGAAGGGTACCGCTGGGTTTTTAGTGGGTATTCCGATGACCGGGGCACACTCGGTGCCTTGGACATACGGCGAGTCCCACATACCCCCCCCCACTGTTCCCGTGGGGGGAAACGCGTCATGCGTTTTCCCAGCGTCAAAAAAAAAAAAAAAAGTAGGTTAACATTATGAGGTCCATTTGTGTCTTTGCCTTTTTCTCTTTGTCATAAAAGTATTAGAAAAAAGTCAACACAAATAAGTCGAGCGAAATGAATACGTTAAAAGTCGAAGATTTGATATTTATTAGTTAACATAAGTTAGCAAATTCTCAATATTTGAAATTGAACCGTAACATAAAGGTGATAATGATAATAATTGCTATCAGATTAAACATCCTCGGACTGGTTTATGACACAATATGAACTTCCATTTATTTATTTTCAAGATTAGCGGACGTAATAAATAGACGATAAAACATTAAAAGTCCAAATTGATTTACCTAAAAATCTAAACTTGCTTAATAAACACGAATTGTTAAAAAAAATTACAAGAAATTTTATTCATGTTAATGATCACCAACATCAACTTTACTATG
This sequence comes from Nymphalis polychloros, assembly GCA_905220585.2. Lineage (NCBI taxonomy): Eukaryota > Metazoa > Arthropoda > Insecta > Lepidoptera > Nymphalidae > Nymphalis > Nymphalis polychloros. The sequence continues at coordinate 12,991,739 of HG992242.1, forward strand.
TAAACCCGAATGAGATCATCTCATAACACGATTGTTGCTGAGCCTCGTATCGTAAATCTTACATCGTGGTAATTCAGAATTAATAAAGATCAATTTGAATAACAATGACCACGAACGGTGACGTACATTTATCAAGATTAAGATCTTGATCGTTCGCGCTATTTGTATTTAAATTATATGAATTAGTGTGACAGGAGTGTAGGTAATAGGTTTGTTAATGTCAGAAGTATGGTGCTCTTGTGTAAGTCTCTTCAAAGTTTTATTGATAAAGATATTTCTCTTGAATTTCTGTACTTCTGTATTGTCTAATAATTTTTCGGCAGTTAAATGATCACTTCGAGGTTTATATGATTGAATTTTACTGTAGTTAAATAATAAAAACTAAATGATCTAGTTAAATGATTGATTCAAAATCAATCAAGGAGTATGTACAACAAATACTTTTTTTATAGTATAGGTAGGCGACGACGACGCGAGGACGAGCATATAGAAGAAATCAGCCTACTAATTTCAAATTTATTAGTTTCACTTTTAAAACCTCAGTGAAATTTGTAACCTCAGAGAATTTTGCTCTATATACATGACTTGAATACACTATATCTAATTTATTAGCTAATTATTTCCTATTACCCTAATTTAGTGTAATGACGACTTCTTCAAAAAAGGTAGTCTATAAAGATTAGGTTTAGGTTAGATAGATAAGGTATCACTGCATTTTCTTCTTTTTGAGTAAACTAATAATTTGTTATATTATTATTTTAAATGACAATACATATGAATATATATTTAAAATAATCATAACTTTGTAAACATTTCCCTAAACAACACCAACAGTGATAAGAGAAATCATTTATTTTATTTATTACATCCGACTTCAAATATTAGTTGATGACTATCTCGACTCGAATCTGGTATTTTAAAAACATCGATAAATATTGTACTGCGTGGGCCAGATCACCTATACAAAATTTTATAACATGACCAATACAATCAACGAGATTTACACCTAATATTGTTACCATAGAGTTTAATATCAAACGTTTTTTCGTTATTGCAAGTTGGAACGTCACTATTGTTTCTCGATTTGCCCAGAACATTACTTTTTATTGTATGGTAGTCGTTTTGATGCGATTTCTTTGTTTGGCTGTTATATGAATTGTTCTTATGTTATCTGTTACAGCCGCAATATCGATATTATATTTTATGATCTTGTAGCTGCGACCTCGCTCGCGTCGACGTTATGCTGATATAGTTATATGACCACACCCTGAAAACTCTTTCATTTCCCACGATGAAAATCCTGACCAACATGTTGACTAAGAGAGTACTATCATATTACCGATTTAAAAAAATCTGCCAGGTGAGCTCATTATGACGATGTTATCTCTCTTCGTTTCAAATAACCTCAAAATAAAAATCAAATCGATCTGTTGCTACGTTACTGAATGAATGAAGGAAAACAAAAAAAAATTATGCATTTACAATTTTAGTTTCTAGAGGTACATGCGATTGATCTTATAAATAATGTCCAAATTGTCCAATACAACAATATTTTACAATTTTATTAATTTATCCTTAACAAATACTTTTATCGTCATGATGTGGTATTTTCTGTTTATTTTACATTCATTTTAAAACTAGTTCTGTTTATAAAATCTACTCAGACACTGTCCTAAGATACATCAAACTAGTATGAATCGAGGACATTGTATCCAGTGCAGCAAAATAGTTACGACATTCCTTTACACCCACGGAAATTAAAAAGTATTTTAAATCTTTAAATTTTTTATGGTTCAATTTTGTGTCGTTTGTGACTAATATCTGCGCTTACGAAACTAATATCCGCTTGTTATCACTATTAACAAATAATCCGACTATCTGTATAAGATTTGTTAATATTTATATTATTAATTGCTTTTAATTAACTTCAGATTTATCAAAACAATTTTTAAATCCTTGTGTTTTATTTTGTCTATGAACCCGAAATTTAACCTAAAAGATTGGCTTTTCGAGTGTCCTATATGTGCCTTCTGTGAATTTTATTTATGTATTTTAACCTTAGGACCTACCTGGTCCTAACCGTTAACTGATAATCCTTAGAAATGTATACGGGCTCTTGTGGCGAACCGTGTTATGTGAGATTCATACCCATTAAAACGGCTGCGATGGCCATTGTCGGTCCTAGTCGGAAAAGCTATGAGTTTGTTCTAATTTAAACACCCTAATTGTGCTTCATCCGTGGTTTGCTTAAGCTCTCCTCGTGAAGTGAAACAGTAACGCCTACCCAATATCTTCGCTTTTGTGTTCGGCAGTGTAAAGCTATATTAGCTGCTGTCCTCATGACCGTCTTATATATTCATAATACAAATGACTTATTTATTGATAAACTATGTATTTTCAACAGCAAAGTCAAGTTTGTAATGGCTTTTGATACAAACGTCAAATGTGAGAGTGATTGTTGTGTCAATCTCGGTTACTGTTTCATTTTCTTACATGCACAGAACAAAGTCAGATGGAAGTAGTGTCATATTAAAAAAATTAAACATTAGAAATGTAATACCTGAATGAAAATATAATCTTCCTTAATATTCTAGTTTCTATTCGGATGCAAATGTTGCCAATACTATAACATTGTTTTTTTATTGAAATTGATAAGAAATACAAATGTCATAATAATTATAATAATATATTTTAATTTAAAAAAAAACTTTCTTTTATATTTTAAGACATTATTTAAGCGTCTAGAATCTAGATACAATAAAGTATCGTTATTTATTCTACACCTTCTTCCAGTATTCTCCTCTCACGTTAAAAGTTAGTATACTAGTTTAATCCGCCACGTATCACGGCTGCTTGTTGATAGTTATCAAGCGACACATTAGCTTGGAGACATGCAAACTTCTCATGAAAGTCCCTTCACCGCATTACACTTAACGAATACAAATACCTTTATAAAAGTAATTCACAGATGCATTTACCTGATTCAAATTTAATTCGTAAACAAACATAATTTTATTATATTTAATACCTACTGTATGAGAAAGATATAATTACGACGCAATTGTAATTTTCATAATAGATACAAGCAAATATGAGTTTTATTTGTATGTAATAATAAGCGAAATTGCATACCTGGTTATGGTAATTAGAGAAAGCTTCACGGCGTATCAGATGATGTATTGTTAGTAATTATTGGTTGTAAAAGTTGAATTGACGCGTTATGATCGCCAGTATTAAATCAAGAAAGCCACAGACATGGAACAGTAGAATGAGCGTATGGGTGATAAAAATCAACAGAATGTCGCCGATTAAAATTCAGACGTGTTAATATATAATAATTTACTTTGAATCTCACTCGTAAAATGTTGAAAAACAATTTACAGCGATATATATTGATAATATTCATTTCTTCTTCTCTTCATTCTTCAATATTCAGTCTCACAATAACTTTCTGTTATTTAACATAACTTACATAATAAATCTACAAGCATCAATATGTCAAGAATTAACCTAGTGCTTGTTGTTGGTAAAATTACATAGTTTTAAAGGAAAACTTCATATTCGTCTTATTTTAACAATAAAATAATATGATATAAATTCTAACGATACCACAAATATCCAAATCTATTCATGCATTTAAAATTTATGGTATAAAAACGAAAGTCACATACATACATCGACCTTGAACTCTGCACTTCTTTTTGGGAAGTCGAGTAAAAACAATTTTGTCCAATCATGTATTTATCCAAATATATCTTACGAATCGATGGGATGGTACGTTTGGATGAATAATTCGCAATTAAATTTTATTTATCGACGACCCGTCTAAATTGGACACGACGCGCCTCAATTGATATGGGAATGGTTTTTTTTTATTTATGACTTCATTGTTTCCCGTAATTACTACGAGTTATGACTATGCTTTTGTTTTATGCGAACATTAGTCTAGATCAAAATAATTAATCTAGCGACTAGAATGATTAACGTTGAGTATGAAATATTTTGAGTATAATTTGACTATGCTGTCGTACTTGTTTATATAATTTAAACTATTAAATGGTCAATAGTCACCTTCATCTATATAATAATTGACAAAAAATAATAATTATTTTTCACGCATTTAGTGTGACGTCAACCGTGTATAAGCGCCTTTAAAGAGTTCATCAATACCCGACCCAATGATTTCTAAAGCAGAGACATCAATAAACTTCCATTAAAATTGTAAACATGCTTCAACGATAATAGCCGACATTTTGATTAATCAATTAACGTAGTATCATTTACAAAAATCTATTGGATACGGAAATTGCAAAGGTAGCCTAATATTTACACCGACTCACCCTTTAAAGCATAACATAAAAATATATTATTATTATTATTATATATATATATATATATTTATGTTCGGTAGTTCAATGTTTGATGAGTGGGTGGTAACCATACCGCCGAGTTTACAAATGAATGAAAACCCTAAGACGGGGTGAAATAATAATTTGATCCCATAATTATCAGCGTATTGTTTATAAAATATACATATAATACCTCTGCCATCTAAAATGCTAATAACTCAGTATTCTTTCATTAATTCGCTCTTCAGAATCTAAAGGAATATTTCATTTATTCAACGTGCTTTTGACTTAACATAAATTTCTTATGTACGTCTTATTTACAAGAGATTACCAAATAAAACTACGTCCAAAATTTGATGTCTAATGGTACCATTCGGTGCGAATTATTATCATAAATATTTTTTTTTCCAAATAATATACTTATTACTCATAATTTACAATATTATACAAATATATATAAAAATATAAAAAGAAAGCCCTTATTGTAACATATTTATTGATTATTGCTACAATCATTCAAATTGTATTTCAGAGACTCACGATTTTACCAAAGGCCGTCACGAACAACATTATTCAGTTAAGAGTTTCGAATGATAGAGGGCTTCAGTTATCAATATGTATTTATTTTACGAGAATCAAAAGCATAATGATGGAATCGCTATGGTATTTAATTTACATAGACTGTTCAATATTTATACAAAGATTGGTTTGATAAATATAATTTTCCATTGATTTTATAATGTATTGATTATTATGATTATGTATTGTAGATAAATTTATTTAACTGTAAACAGGTTAGTATGATCTATTGCATGCGAATTTATAAAGCTTTAATATTTTTTTATATATTTTAACAGAATTGCCGTTGTCTGTATACAAAGGAACCATAGAGAATATTTTATTTGAGTGTTTTTTTTTTTTAATAATTAATTTAACAGCTTGGTCTAATTGTGCATTAGCAATGATATACTAATTATAGCTTTTTGAAACTTTGAAAATAGATAAAAACTTTTCTAATATGATAGTCCACGCGAACCAGTCTACTGACATTTGTCTCTTATAAACTAACGCTGCAACCGCAAGCAGTTTGTCGATAAATCAAGTCAAATCACCATTGCTTAAGCGTTCATTGTGTTCATTTTGATTTATACCTCTGTACTTTCACTGCAATTGTGCTTAGTAAGAATCTACTTTACGAGATCACATTTCTTGTAGTTTACGATTTGAAAATTGACAGATAATACGAACCAATAGCGCGTTAAGAAACTGTTTAAATTTCTCACTTTCGTGAAGGCAACGCTAGTTTCTACTCGATAGTAGCACCAGTTAGAAACGTTAATGGCATATTAAAGACATGAGATGGTTTACTGATCATTAAACGTTAATCTTAACCAAATATTATAGATAGAAACGAATAAACATCACTTCTTCTTCTTTCTTTTTTCTTAATTTATATTATCTCGCGCTTGGCGTGAAGTAGAACATCGTATGGTAACTATCATATATTATATAATATTTTACCACATATGCATACTATTAGAGCAGTTTGGTGCATATGTAGCATCTCATGTCCTCTACTCAAAGTTTGTCTGGAGATCACACTCTTAGTGATAAGATCTTTCAATGATAATATATATGATGTTTTTAACTGTATGTTTCATTCTCTCCCTCGATGACGATGCGTGATGACGTATTACTTTTTCCGTGTGTGTGCGTCTTACTAACACAACGGTTATATTTACACCAATCATACGCATGCTTGTATGCATTGGAAATATTGCGGATTTTTGGAATATATTTTATTTTATTCTGTATCAAGAACTGACATAGAGTAACTATTAATTCCTTAAAATCGAATAATAAGTCCGAGTCACAATATTTTAACGATAAAATATGTATAATAAATTTATTTAAAAGTATAAAGATAAAGACAATCAGTAATTTATGAGCGGATTACTTTGAAAGAGGTGTATATTTCTGGATATATATTTAATACCAATAATCTTTGGTGTTTCCATCAATAAATTATTAGCTCAATGCTCTTATCGGATCATAAATTTACTTACATTTTTGGGTCTTAAATAGATTTCCTATTTTGTTTATCTTAATAACGCCTTAGAGGTTATCTGAGTAACAAAACTAGATTTAATTAATGTTTTTATTTTCTGTGTATCTATTTGTGTAGTCGATTATATTATGATCTATTATTGATTGTGGCTAGCCAAGCTTATATGACTGCAGATCCGGTGCTCCAGAATTCGAAATCTTGGTCAATTCAATAAAAGTAATTGGGTTTTTTAATTCAACAATTCAAAGTTGGCGGTGTTACACTATAATACCTCGGAAACTTCCTCGGTAAATTTTCCTGAGATGAATTAGAAACATTAGTGCTTTATATATGACAAGCGTTAAAGGCGTTCACACAAGCCTATTTTTAATAATAATATAGTTTATATATTCTCATTTGAACCTATGATTGCATGGCTATTTGCTACATACCCTGACGAGTATGCTAAGGTGATGTTAGACCTACGAGTTCTTATTAAAATCTAGCCAAAAAACTCTACGGGTAGAGTCCACGCAAATTAGATAGTTAAATGACAAGGGAGTGCAAATGACTACTCCACCTGATGGTAAGTGGTAGTAGAGTCCAAGCGCGACGACGGCTAGTGCAGTCAGGACGAAAGGAACGGACTTGCTCTAGCCGCCCCCGCCTTGCCGGCCCGCAAGATGCCTCTTCACGCCTCGTTTGAAGGAACCCAGGTCATAAGAGAAGGGGAACACGTGTGCTGGTAAAGAATTCCATGTTTTGGAGGTGGACAAAGAAAAGAGTTGCCAAATTTCTTCGTGCGCGATGGAACTGATGTCACAGTTAGGGGGTGACATCGAAAGCCAGCACGCGTAGACTTGTGAAGGAATGAGGAAGCAGGAATGAGGGAGAATAATTCCTCTCAGCACTCGCTGTGATACAATCCGTAGAAAGCGCTCAGTGCCGCTATCTCTCGACGCAATTGTAAATGCTCGAGGTTGTTGGTGACCTTTACGTCGCCAATAATGCGAATCGCACGTCGCTGCAACTGATCCAAGGCCTCCAGTAAGTACTTAGCGGAGCCATCCCAGAGGTGCGAGCAATATTCGACGCAAGACCGCACCTGTGTTTTATATAACAGGAGCAGTTGTTGTGGCGTGAAAAAACGCCGCACCTTGTTCAGGACTCCGAGTTTCCGTGAAGCTGTTTTTATAACAGCCTCGATGTGGTCCCTTGGATCGAGGTCGCACCCAGTATGGCGACTTTGCTTTGCATCTCCAGCGTAGTGCCACAGAGGGAGGGAGGAGGCGAAAATTGTGACTTTTTCGCTGTGAGACCACATACCTGTGTTTTCTTTGGGTTAAACTCAACAAGATTGTCAGAGCCCCATTTGGCAATGAGTCCTAACATCCTATCGAGTTCAACAACAAGATCCCTTCGTCTCTCCTCGGTTTCCGCCCGCCCAGCTACTGCGCGTCCATGGTATCACCCGTGCACTGTACTATCATCTGCATAGCAATGTATGTTCCCAAGAGAGAGCATATCATTGATATGCAGAAGAAAGAGTGTAGGGGATAGCACAGACCCCTGGGGGACCCCAGCATTAACTACATGGAATTGTGAAGCGCAACCATCAACTAAAACGCGAAGGCTACGCTTGTGTAGGAAGCTGGCAATCCAGGTGCAGAGCTGAGTTGGCGGACCGTATGCCGGCAGCTTGGACAGAAGACTTCTGTGCCAGACCCTGTCGAAAGCCTTGGAGATATCGAGGCTGACAGCCAACGATTCCCCACGCTTGTCGATAGCTTCACCCCAGAGGTGTGTTACGTACGCTAGAAGATCACCTGTGGACCGTTTTGGTCGAAACCCGTACTGAAGATCATTAATTAGACAGTGATCTTCTAGGTAATGGATCAGTTGGTTGTTTAAGATCCGTTCCATCACCTTACAAAGTACTACGGTGATAGCTATTGGCCGATAATTTGCCGGGTCAGACCGATCCCCTTTTTTGGGAACCGCTTGCACATTAGCTTCTTTCCAAGAATCCGGCACACATCCTGTAGAGAGAGACAGCTGAAACAGAGAGTCTCCTGTGTCAACACAGGAGACAGCACACACTTCATCAGCACTATGGCTGGTATTCCATCGGGACCGCTAGCTTTCCGTACATCGAGTGATTGCAGCTCTGCACGCACATCACGCTGCCTGATTTTGATGTCAGGCATCGTGTGGATACATGAAGGTATTAAAGGTGGTAGCGCACTGCAATCATCGATCACAGAGTTATCCGCAAAGAGTTTTGCCAGAAGATCGGCTTTCTCCTGCGGACTGTGAGCTAGTGATCCGTCCGGATTCCTGAGCGGTGGCAGCGAAGGTTGGCAAAAATTATTTTGCACAGACTTGGTCAGACGCCAGAAGCTACGGGAGCCCCTAGGATGCGAAACAAGGTCATGACCAATCCGTACAACGCGCTTTGCATCCGCTCTCGTGTATGCCTTCCTGTTTGGAGTTTTTGTTATAGGTTGCTTTCAGTGAGTCAATGTTAGATGCCCCGCTAACGCAGCCGTTGATCCACGTGCGATACGCCGCCTGCTTGGATGACACAGCATCGGCACATTCGCAAGTGAACCAACGGTTACGCGTGCCCTTACTGATGAGATCTGAGTTAGGAATGTAGTATTCCATCCCTAACAGGATCTCATCAGCAATAGCAGCGGTGCTAGCTGTCGGCTCATTCTCCCTGAAGCAACGTTCCTTCCAAGGGACTGACGCATAGTAATCGCGCAAACCGTCCCAATCTGCCGACTTATAGTGCCAAATACGACGTTTGCATACCGCTGGTGGCGGCAGCTTGGCCTGTGGCACTTTGGTGGATATCAGGCAGTGATCCGAAGAACCAAGAGGAGCCTGAACCTCAACCTGATATTCCACGGGTGAGTAGTCAACAGAAGCTCCAGTAGGGAAGGCGCTTGCCCGTCAATGTCTGGGATCTTGGTGGGCTGATCAACCAATTGGGTCAAGTCATGCGTGAGAGCGAAAGCATGAGCAGTCTTTCCAGCATGGTCAGTTTTGGGAGAGTTCAACCATGATTCATGGTGAGCATTAAAATCCCCCAAAAACACCAGTTCCGCGCTAGGAAACTGCTCTTGCGCAGCATCTGCCACCTGACTAAGATGGTCAAATAGTCGGCTTGTCTCCAAGTCACCATTGTGGGATCTGTAGAGGCACACGTAGACTCGACTCTGACGAATCAGTTCCACATGTACCACCAATATGGAGAGGGAAGGGTCCTTCAAGCAGTGCAGACGGTGACAACAAACATCCGTCCTGACGAACAAGCATACTCCGGCTTTCGCTTTGAAGGATTCTTCGAGCATGTAGCCGGGATAATTAAGGTAGCTGGTATCGGCAGGTCGGAGTATTTGGGTATCCGTAAGAAACAACATTGCTGGCCGTGCTGTCTCGAGATGGTGGTGGACAGCATTGAGGTTAGCGTGGAGTCCACGGATGTTAGAGAACTCAACCTCAAACAGCGAAGGTATGGTGGGGGTGTGCATAGCTGATCGACCGTTATTTCTTTTATACGCTGTCATGTCATGGGAAAAGAAGGGAGAGACGTGAAGCGAGCGTCGCATTGCCACGATAGGGATGGTCAAAGTGTGGAGCTGTGTTTCCCCAAGAAGCTGCCAGAAGGGAAAATAAACTGATCCGCCAGACGGTAGGGCACCCGAACCCTCCCGGTAATGGCCGCCGGGACCCCACCGTCCGGTCACCAACCGATACGACGGTCCACACCGAGATTATGCGTGGCCTGGTGGGGCAGCCTCGCGAGCTGGTTAGGAACGCTTGGGCCCCTGTACTCTGCCACGGGCGGCCAGCGGAACAACTGTTTCTACGGGTCTTCCTGGCCGGCGGGTCAATATAATTTCCCCCGGCATTGGTTCAACAGCAACTTCCACCGGACCACCACATATCGCGGCAATGCGCGCTCGGGCACTAGCTGTACGCTGGCTGATATCGAAACGCGGTTGCATGCAGCCACTTCACGAGTTTTTCATCATGCGTACGGTGGTAACAAGCCAGGCGGATGAGAGACATCCTACCACCAGATGAGCAGTTGGTCACTTAGATATCCCTTAGTCGCTTCTTACGACACCCATGGGAGAGAGAAGGGCAGTGATTTGTATTCTTACTCCGTCACTGCACGGAAAGTTTTGTATCTGCGATGAAACTGTCTGATAATAAAATATTTAATTACTCATATATCATAAATATTATCAGATTATAATTAATAACAAATAATCGTATTGGCCTATATCGCAGTATGATTAAGTATAATCTAGACACTGGTTTTTCCGTAAATTAAATTCGACGAATAACAATGATTAAGTGCTTTCTTGGTTGATAGATTTATTACGTTTTTTACTATATATATAACATACTAGCATTCAAATATAGGTAGTTATATATTTTTAATTGTATATAATATTATTATACCAATAAAATAAGTATCCAATGAATAGAATAATAATCCTGTCTTGCTCGATTTCCGCTATGGTGGGCCTTTTTCGAATGAGGTTTTTTTTATAGCATAGGGAGGCTGACGAGCATATGGGCCACCTGATGGTAAGTGGCCATACCAACGCCCATAGACATTGGCATTATTATTAACCATCGCTTACATCGCCAATGTTGGGAACTAAGATGTTATGTCCCTTGTGCCTTTAATTACACTGGGTCACTCACCCTTCAAACCGGAACACAACAATACCGAGTAATGTTATTTTGCAGTAGAATATATGATGAATGGGTGGTACCTACCGAGACGAGCTTGCACAAAGCCCTACCACCAAGGTGAACCTTCTGCGAAAATTATGATATTATAGTGCATTTCTATTTTCTCACTATCATAATCCGATAAGACGGCAAGTCTGACTTGAATGGATTGATTTGAAGCGAAGACCTAACCAGACCCGTCCTGCGCTAATTAAGAACCTTTACAGGATGCAGGGACATAAGAAATTCGTATTGCACTTCTGTGCCTCGGCAAGCACGTAAGACTTTTGGTTCTGAACTCACTTCAGTCGTGTCGGATTGCTACCCCATTGGGTAATAAGACATAAAGGACAATATTTTGTAATGTTAAAGCACGGGATGTTTTTTATTAGCTCACATTAAGCACGTCAATAAGGTGGCCACATAAGGGTAATTTATGTTCGGTCCATATTCACTGGGCCATTTCGATTCAAGTATTCACACTTTTTGCAAAAATGTTAATCTTGGTCGTCAACAAGTATGTGAAATCTCGAATAGTCTTAAGAGGCTAAGTGAGGGGCTTTAATGTGATTTAATTTAAAGTCTCATTTCTTCTATCAAGCGGGATTGGGAAGCATAGTAATTTCGATGCTAACTTGTTAATGGCTAACAAGCACTCCGGTATTTAGTGTTAATTCCTGAAAATTGTCAAGTGTCATGAAATTGACATCGTAGTTATACTTTACTTACTCATTTTTTAATCACTGCACTACCTATTTACTATGACTATGTTTAGTAGTCCAAAAAGATTGTGTGATATTTGCTATATTAACTAATACATTACGGTTGTGTAACGCTCACGCTCACGGTGTTCAAACTATGTGAGTTGTGACCATATTATTATGATTTCCTCTGGCTAAAATAAAGAATAGTCAGAGTTTTTGTATGTATCACAGATAGAACGTATTCTTAGGTAACGCTATAGTCGACTCGGTTCCTAAAAAAACATTACAATCACGATTTATGATAGTTATTACCTCATGAGCTAATCCGTGGTAATTTTTCTGCCACTGGCTCACTAAAGTTTTAAGCAAGAACACAGCTATTCATAAAAATATTTTGCTATTTGGCGGTTCGGTAACTGTCATTAGTTCTCACCTGATCAACTGACAGACTCAGATAGCACATTAACTCTATATTATAAAATCAAGCCATATTTTTAAGTTTTATGACGTCACCAGTACAAATATGGTGGACGTCACAAAAATACGCATGGTTCTTAGTTTTATTCATTAAAAAAAAAAAAACAAGTTATACTTAACATTGTGATTAACTTACAAGTATATTTATATAAAAACCGTATAGATTTATAAACAAGTTATGGAACAAATGTATATAGACTAGACTTCTAGAGAAGCAACTCACGAGAGCTAGCAATAAATCTAACAATCCACATGACAGATCCGACAGCGTATATTAACATAATAAAATCGTAATGGACGACGCGTAATAACCGACGTGCAACACTGAGGAAATCGTTATTAGATCTTCTATGGAACAGCGAGTGGAATAGACCAGCTAATTAATCAATTTTATTAATATCATTTTATAAAGTTGTTACTCATTTCCATATATTAAAGTATTATGTTATATTAAATGTATTATTAAATATATACATCCTGGATGAAAATGGTAAAACCCCGCCAACTTTTAATTTGGAAATATTTGTGTTGTATGTATGTGGTTGCGTATGTCAGTAAGCGATACTTCATTGTCTTTGACTCTAATATCTTTAAACTTAACTAAATAAAGTTTTAGATGGATGGAATATATTAAAAGCGGAAAAAATATTGGAAGTAGATACAAAAAGTAAAGTGATAAGGATAAAAATAGGAAAATATTTCTAACGTTATATAAATATTAGGAACATAAGGGTATCGCTGTAAACACAACAACACTAATTCCACGCATGATTTCTGAAGAAACAACTAGTTTACTTGACGTTAAGATTAATTACAGGCTTATTAATGGTAATAAATCCTACAATCTAATGCGACAGAACTGACTACGATTATTAGCATTGTAAAATTGTAATGGAGTTATAATCTACGCGCTAGTAATAATGCAAAGGAAAATATTATTAGATACATTGCGAGAGGCTAGCGAAAGTCGTTGAGCGGGTACGCGAGTATCTAGTTTGAATTTTCTTATATGTCGATAATTATATTATATATAATTTCTAAATGAAATGCTTAAGAGTTCGCAAAAGAGTTTTTTTTTTTAAATAAGCGGACTAGGTCACCACCTTTGACATAGGCGCTGTGAAAAATATTGACCATTCGGAACATGGCTAATGCGCCGCCAACCTTCAGAACTAAGAAGTTATGTCAAACTGGCTCGCTCACCATCACAACCCGGAATAGAATAACACTAAGTATTGCTGTTAGGTGGACTATATGATAAATGGTGACACCTACCCAGAGGGACTTGGACACAGCCCTACCAACAAGTAAATTTAAAATAATAATACGAATATTTTCGAGTTTATCTACCAGCCTAAATAACCGACGCAACTACGACACAATTATACAATTTACCAACTGTACAGCTATATGTATGGCTATCTGGCCTAGAAAATAGTTATTCTACGACCAAATAGAAATCTTCGAATGGTGAGTCATTAAATGTATTTATAAGCACAAGGGTCAGACGACCATAGAAATTTTAAGTAGAAGAAAAATTTGTTTATATTTCTTACAGCAGTAGTTTCTTACAGTAGTAGTAATAAAAGATGTACTAATCATCTTGTCATATTTATTATATGTCGTGGCTCCACTAACGTTGTCATGATTCACTTATTTCAACTCAGCACTCACTACAGCTTAGTGGGTGAGTGTATCATAAATACTACATTATCCGCAATCTGAGCTGACCAGTCAGAAATTAGACAAAGGCTGTAATTGCCTCAGGGCCTGGTTCCACGACAGGCTGACAAACTGAAATTAATACACATTATATTTTCATAACACATTTCATAATTTCTTATCTAAATTCGTTGACCTCTTTTAGCAATGAAGTAATTATTTATAGTGACAAAAAATGGATTGTGCCTTTCGATTAGAAATAATTTAAATAAGTGATTATAAATTTATAGTATATACTTCAAAGAAAAAAAAAACTATAGTGTAATATAAAACGTAAATATAACAAATTTTGTAACAGAGCCAAAAGAAATTGCCACTATACTAAAATTGAAAACAGTGTTTTTTTTAATATCTTCTCTACTGCCATCTGTGTCCGGACTCGCACGGTGGCCGCTAAACTGTGATTTATTACGAATATTCATTTCAACGGGTCGCTGTCAGATCGCACGATTGCAGCGCGATTTATGTCGCGCGACGCGTCGCTGTGACGACATGTGAATGTTCTGAGATTATTATACACATTTACGATGCACTTGTTTCTTTCATACTTCACATACAAATTGTTTAAATGACAATTTCAAATTGGACGTACTTGAATAATTCGGTTAATATTAAGTAGAGTCAACACAAGCTTGTCATCATTGCTACCATATTGCTAGTAGGTGTGGGTACACGTCCTTAATATTGATAGTATTTTATTTTCAATTAATGTCAAGCAAGTCGGGATTGAGCGGATTTTATTCTATAAAAATTAATCTAAAAAGCTGTTTTTCCATTCACCTACATTTCGCATCATATAATATCTCTATTTACGAGCGGATGCACAAATAGTACACTAAATCATATCATAATCGGATGCGGAACGATTCAATAATTTACTAAAATGTCATTCCTATCATTCATTCTGACGAATGGAATGACTAAATCAGCCACCCACAGAGAGCAATATATTGTACGAATTTAGAAGATACATCATTCTCTAATTTTATAGTGTTTCCCGGATATTTTAATCATAAATAATAGCTACTTTTGTAGGTTAATGGCTACATAAAAAAATATAAAATTTAAATATTACATATTACACGTTTATAATTTTATTTTTATAAAAGCAGTATTTGAATAATAGTGTACGGTAAATTAGGGTGTATTAAGAGATCATCATGAATTTAAGTGACGCTTCGAACTATTTTATTATTTTAAATGATTTTTTAACCTTGACTCATAAAAGTTTTGGATTTTATGTATAAGCACACATTTATGATTTGACACGACATTATAATGGTTTACTAGTGTAGAAAATTTTTTCTTAAAGACGCAGCCTGTAATTTGCCCACGGCTGGGAAAAAGCAACATATTATCTTAAGAAGGAAGCTTGGAGTTTCTACGCTGTGCGTGTTAGTTAGTTTACATCTAGTGTTTCATTCGGTACATTTAGCAGTGCTCAAAATATTTTTACTGATCGGTGACCATGAGATGACTTATAAATTCTAAACAAATCGGTTCTGATGATCTTCGGTTAATATTTATGTTCCTCGATTGTTCATTTATTTAATCTGTATCGATCTCTATCAATTATGACGTAGCGTTACATGGTAAAGAAACAAACATTACCTGTTATGCAATTTCTATTTGTCAAGCTTAAAGCTCAATAGACCAACAATAACAAATTATATGTCATGTAACCATTCACAATTAAACGAATTATATTATTATCTGTGATTAAATTTACGACTATTTACTCACCAGTTTTAATACTGTTATAAATCTTTTATTTAAGTTTTAAATGACTAGCTTCAATGTGGATTCGACCGCGGAGAATTGAGAATAAACTCATCTCAATTTCGCGACCACCATTGAAGCTCGGACAGTTAAGTGACAAGTATAATTACATCATAGCGGGCATCGATTAAGAACGTCATCAGTAAAAGCGGGACAGATAAATCAACGATATGATACATGATCGCGACCACACACGACGCTGACAACAGGGGGCAATTTGTGGTAATTTGCTCTTACCAACATTTCATCACGAAATGAAAGAGAAGTAAAGAATATATATATATTGTGTTTGAAGTTGTTATGAGTGGATTTTGGATTGGAAATTATAGTTTTAAGTTTTCTAGCTCTATTAGAATGTAACAATCCTTTAATAAGCGTTTGGTTTTTCCCTAGAAATTAACATGGATATTATATTAAGGTAGAAACAGGACGCTATTTACTACACTATTTCCTTGATAACCATCAACAAAATCAACGCCGATTCCAGACATAACAAATAAAACGAACGTTTGTGACAAAATCACAATAGGGACGTCAGAATTTTCTAGTGTTACCCTTGTCGCAAAATGACATCCATTAATCGTAACATAAACGACTTCGACCTCGACCATAAATGGCCTCGAAGTTAATAGTACTTCGATTGATCATCTTTGATATTTTATCGTTGGCTGTATGGTATGTAATTAGAGCGCTGTAACATTCTAAACCATAGTAACTTAACATTTAGAATAATAAATCTTCTGGTACCTTGCAACAAACCTAACAAAACAATTCATCTATCTAATCCGTCCTTACATTACATTATATAGCGGCCAATAAGTGTTAGGAAAAGACACGCATTGAGTAAAACTGTCTTAATAAAGGGTATTTTTATTCAAATTTAATAATAAGACAGATACTTCATAATAAAACATACAATTAATGTTCCATTTTTTATTGTATATGAGGGCGCACGAGCATTTGTGCCACCTGATGGTAAGTGGTCACCAACGCCCATAGACAAAGGCATTGTAAGAAATGTTAATCATCGCTTACATCGCCAATGCGCCATCCTTGGGAACTAAGATGTTATATCCCTTGTGCCTGTAATTACACTGGGTCACACACCCTTCAAACCGGAACACAACAATACAAAGTACTGCTGTTTTGCGGTAGAATATCTGATGAGTGGGTGGTACCTACCCAGACGAGCTTGTACAAAGCCCTACCACCGAGTAGTCCTATATACCAATTTACCTACATATTTTCATATTTTAAGAATGTTTAAATAATACTACTCTTCAAAAAAAAAGGAGATGAGGCCTTAGCTCAGCAGTGGGACATTCACAGTCTGTTACTTTTAAATAATCATAATTTTTATGAATACAATTTTTCTCTCTTCATCGCAAACCAAAAACTAAGACACATTATTTAAATAAAGTGATAATTTCTAAATACGCCCATTTTTTAAATCAATCATTGAAATATATTATAACCACCATTTAATTTGTTTCGTGATTATAATTGTTCTTAACGTAATATATTTGTATCACGATAGTCGTTTCAACAATGAAGACTGAGCCTTACAAGCGACGCGAAGTAATTCCCCACGGCCAATATTTCATGGCCGGCTGTAATACGAATAATCGACGATCGACAAGTTACATAAATAACAGCTTGTAAGCTGGCGAAAGTTAGATACTGAATAGCGGTTTGCCTGTTATATGTTAAGAGTTGTTTAAAACACATTTTGTTTATGGGAGAAATTGTTTATGTCAGATACTTGGTGTCAAGTTATTTATTTGCTAGAAGCAGTTTCCACTTACATGTTTATATTGTGAACGGCAATTTAATTGTGTCATTTTATATTATTGTTGTTTGTTTTTAAATGACGATAAAAGGACAATATTATCTCGTGCAATTTTACTTTTCTAACGTGAATTTTTTATTGTTAGTAGAAAGGTAGCTATGAAATGTACTACATAATGATATGCGGTTAAGTGCGGTTTCGGTGAATTTTGGTTTTCTAATATCTGATAAAGCTCATGGTCTAGATCACGTGCACCTTTAGCACAAATTGCTGGTTCAAATCCGAAAAGTGTTGACTAATAATATTTTAGCCATATTTCAATGAACACTTAAAAACTTT
Source organism: Nymphalis polychloros (assembly GCA_905220585.2). Lineage (NCBI taxonomy): Eukaryota > Metazoa > Arthropoda > Insecta > Lepidoptera > Nymphalidae > Nymphalis > Nymphalis polychloros. Next base: position 13,009,703 of record HG992242.1, read on the forward strand.
TTGCACCCTATACGATAGACCATTTATGACACAAATATCGTTTTTAATAATATAGTATATTATGACACGAAGAACTGGCTTAAGTGCTAGTAACAGTTCGCTCTGTTAATTATACGTAGCACTATATAATCATTGGAAACCGCAACGTTCCCGGTATTACAACACGTGTTCTAAGTTACGAACATCTCATTAAAACGTCGTTACCCCATCATTTTAATTTCCACTGTAATTTATTCTTTGCCTCGACTACTTTAAATACAATGGTTATTTTAATGACATATTAATTTCTAAAACTAATCTTATAATCTATCTAGACTGTGTGAAAAAATTTTAGTGTGAATTTCGGTAATTATGTCGTCGTAAAATTATCATCTCAGCTCTAAAATAGAATATAATCAACCTTACTCATTAACATTGCTTAACGGCTGCTCATTTAGCGCTTCATAATTGATATGACATTTGAAAGAAGAAGACACAACATTGTTTTATCAGCTGCTATAAACTTTATAAGTAAAGCCGAATAAGTTTTAACTACTTTTGTTTTTAAGTTTGTGTTACCCTATTTGTGATTTAGCTACCTTATTAGAGTTTTATTGCAGTTAACTTGTCTAAAAGATGACAACGATTTACCTCTATACCATTATTAGACTCGGTAAATAAACTCCATGAAAATTAGAGTTGGCTGATTCATATGACATGACGGCTTGACAGTAACATGTCACATCCAAGAAAAATTTGTGTCAAGTCGGTAAGAAATATGTGCTATAATATTCAACAGTACTTCTTGAAGTGTACCTCAGTAAGTGACGTCAACGTTTATGACATCATAAATGCGAATCACTAAATAATATATACAATAATGTTATAAATAACTTTATTATTTGTATCGTATAATACTCATAGTTCGCGGTAATACATTTACTGCAGTAATCATTCAAATTAGGTCGAAATTTATGTGGATGTCTATATTGTCGTTTATCTAATCTACTGTAAATTTTATTGACGGTAATTGCTGTGACATCATTATTGCACTGAAAAGTTGTTATTCCCTATGTAGTTTGTCATAAACAATGAACAATGAGTAATATGGAAATGGCTTATGTGTGTGAATAAATGCATAAGCAAATATTGAAGTATTAAACTTTCTTATTGATAGTCAATCAATCATAATAATCACACACAACAACAACATATATATACACATATACACACTAGGCCATCTGATCCCAAACTAAGCAGAGCTTCTGCTATGGAAACCAGACAACTGATATACTGCATATACTACATACTTATATAGATAATTATATATATATATATTCAAGTAGCATATTAACATGAGATCTTCCTGCCGTTGCCGCCGCATTGATTGTGTAAGAAATGGTTAATATTTCTTACAAATACTTGCGAACCTGTAATGATCGTTCGTAAAAAATAATATATACTTTTTTTAAGACCAGGAAGATTCAACATAACTTTATTTTATAAGATTCGAAGTTTGTTCATTGGTTACACTTCCACAACTTAATTACTTACCGATTATTATGAAATTTTGAGTATATGTAGTCAGAGGTATAGAAAAGGACATAGGGTACCTAACTCCTTTTCCCGTCTCCATAAGCGGACAAAGCTACCAGTGGAAACTAGTGCAGCTTAAAGTATATTGATACAAGTCATTTTTTACTGACTGAAAATATATTTATAAATAGTTTAATAAACGAAATGTCATTTATTTAAGTTATGGCTCTATATTTGGTATCTTTTGTTATCTATATCCAGTCGCTTCCTGCTATTAGTCATCTATCAGCATTTCTCTAACAATTTTTATATGTGTATTTTTATAAGTGAGATAATAATTTCATCTGCAAATCTGATAACACTAAATTGTTCTCTATTTTTATTAGTTTTCTGTAGAGCTATTCTGTAGGATCAAACTCGAAACTCACCGCAGTAAACGGTCGTCAGACGACAAAAAGTAATATTCGATATTGGCCATAATAATTATAACATTTCAAAAATACACGAATGAGTAAAGATATTGCCATAAGTCGCTTGTAAATATTTCAACGGCTAGTAATTAAATTATTTCTTACAGAAAAGCACTACTGTTCTGGCTCGGTTTTTTATAGTATTTTTCTATATATATATAGGGTTTTCCATTAAGGGCGCTTGATCTTTGAAATGCAAAAAAAAATACATGTAGGAAAGATATTTGCGAATTTTTTTATTTATTTGGAAGGTCTATCGACCCCATTATGTATGGAATATGACATCATTCAAATGACCGCCACGGCTTCGGTTGGTGGCGCGCACACGAAAGGTCCAATTTTCGATGACTCTGGCGCACAAATCGGGCTGTATTTGATCGATGGCGTGGCGTATGTTGACTTTGAGGGCATCGGTGGTTTGCGGCTTGTTGGCATAGACCTGCGACTTAAGAAAACCCCACAAGAAAAAGTCCAGCGGGGTCAAATCGCACGATCTCGGTGGCCAGTTCACGTCGCCTCCGCGCGAGATGACCATGTCCAGAAATTGCTCGTGTTCCATCGTAGCGTGTGCTGTGTGGCACGTAGTGCCGTCCTGTTGAAACCACATGTTGTCCAGATCCATATTCTCGATTTCAGGCCAAAAGAAGTTGGTTATCATCGACCGGTATCGCTCACCATTGACGGTGACGGCCACACCATTATCGTTTTCGAAAAAATACGGACCAATCACGCCTCCGGCCCAAAATCCGCACCAAACAGTCACTTTCTGCGGGTGCATTGCCACTTGGTGAACCTCGTGTGGATTGGTCTCGTCCCAAATACGGCAATTTTGCTTGTTGACATAGCCATTCATCCAAAAATGCGCCTCGTCGCTGAAGATGGTTTTTTTGCCAAAATCGGCGTCAACTTCCAACTGCTCTAATGCCCAGTCAGCGAACACACGGCGCTGTCTATGGTCATTAACCTTGAGCTCTTGGGTCAGCTGGATCTTGTACGGGTGCAGGCTCAAATCACAACGCAAAATTCGCCAAGTTGTCGTCTGCGAAAGGCCGAGTTCCTGTGCGCGACGCGGAATTGCCTGCCGCGGGTTTTCGAGGACACTGTCGCGCACAGCGGCGATATTCTCGGCAGATCTCGCGTTACGTTGACGCACGGGAACCGGCTGATTGTTAACTGACCCGGTTGACTCGAATTTGTCCACCAATCGACGGATAGTCGACTCGGCAGGACGATCATCGCGACCGTAAAACGGGCGAAGTGCGCGGAACGTTGCTCGAACTGAAGACCCATTTTCATAAAACAATTTTATGATTTGCACGTGCTGCTCGACACTGTAACCTGCCATGGTGGTTTGGGAGGACGGAATGAATATAACACACTGCATTTGACAGCTGTCACTCAAACAACATGGCCGCAATCAGCTGTCAAAGTTCAAATTATTAAAGTAAATATTAAAGTAAATAAGTAAATATTATTAGATAATAATATGTAAGAATACCACTTCCGATCAAGTAATTAGTCCGTGATAATAATGTATTATTGTGTCTCTCTAATGGGTGTTGATTATAAGGGAGGCTTGTCGCGGGACCACGGGGTAATGACAGTAAATTATAGTGAGTTTGCTTTGTAGCATTTAATGACGCATTTAGACCACTTATAAATAACACAGCTGACGAAATTACAGCTAGTACCGCCTACGACGAATAAACAATTGTGTTAGCGTGTTTTTATGAAATAAACACTCTGAGCGCGATGGTCGAATGCGTAGTATTGTCAAGAAAAAACCAAATCTTGATGATCTCCAGGAATACTGCATACATTATATGTTATAAAATAAAAATACTGAGCTTTAATCTTTAAACCTTGAGAGATATTACAGGTTTAGTGTGATAAAGGCTTTTTTGTCTAGAAGTTAAGTTGAATTCGTATTTATCATCTTGGCAAAATATAATTAATATATTTTGCCACGATGATAAATACGAATAAATATAATTGCATTATAACTATGTTAATTAACTGGTTGAAAATAGGATTTGCTGGTTATTCTCGTTGGCATCTTAATTCCAAGCCAATCGTAGCTCATATGTTATATAATCTGTTAAAATTACCATATAAAGTGCTTATAACCAAATAAAAAATTCCGATTTCTGAATATATGTATGCATGAACTACAAAATAAGTTTATATATTAATCGGCATTAATCACATAATAAATGTCAAACAATTGATTAACTTGTATGAAACTTTTAAACCACGAACAAGTTGCCCCAAAAAAAAAGATATAGAAAACGCTTCTTCATCAAAAGTATTTATTAAAAATAAGAAAGATATAATCCTACTAAATTTATAATAAAATACAACAGATATATTCACATTAGATCTTAATAAAGTTGATATATGATAAGTTACATACATGACTATATTAATCAGTTTCAAGTCATGAATAATTCAAACATTATTTAGAAGCTGTGGAGGATAAAAGTGATCTATCAACGTACTTCTTATCTTTGTCGATTAGTCTTTATAACAAGTTATCGAAATGCATCAAGGTTTCTATAATATCAATTTGATTTGAAGATCTTATTGAATCATCAATTACATGTTGCGTTGGACCATGAAGTGTGGCATTTAAAGAGTTATTCAAGTTGATTATTTTTATTTTAACCGTTATTTCATAATAGCGAAAAACATTCAGTGTTTAAATGTATTTTACATTAATTAAATATTTTATCAATTTATTTAGTTATTGGTTTTGTATTGGTATTGATATGATTAATTATAGTCAAAGTAAAAAAACAGCGGTTCGAAAAAAACACTCGACCCAAAAAAAAAATTACGTTTCTTTTTTGGCAATATAATTTTCGCTTTAATTTGTTAGTATACAAAATGGTCAATTTGTTATACTTCTATTGACAAGGTGTGCTATCATTTATAACAAAAATCGTATAATTTTGCACTCAAATGTCTTGCAACGATTACTCAACTTCTGCAAACTGTACAAACAGAAGCAGTTTTTACATTAACAAGAACGAAACGCTACTTTGTTGTAATACCTATTTTCTTTAAGACTTAGGTAGTTTAATTGTAAAATAATAAGAATAAGAAAATATTTATTCAGAACAAGCTTTTCAGGTACAAAGTTAACATGTTATGCGGGAAAATCCAGAAAAATGTTAAATAATAATTTATATAAGAAAACAAAAAATACTGAACTGCACATTAAAATTAAAAATAGAAAAACAACATAATACTTCTCTGTCGTTACACTCTTGGCAGAGTGGTCGTGGTCGTCATGACAGGGGTGGTGGCAAGCTTCACAATTCGTCGCCATTCCTCTCGTTCCTTTGCTTGCCTCGTGCATTCGTGGAGTGGGCCATTTATTGCAGCTTTGACTTGGTCGGTCCAGCGCATTGGTGTTCTACCGCGCACCCTCGTGCCTTCAATTTTGCCCTGAACCACGATTTGCTCCACAGACGTGCCTTCTCGACGTGTAATATGTCCAAAGAAAGTGAGAATACGACCTTGAACGATGGAAGAAAGACGTTGTTTTATGTCCAGTTCTTTGAGGATTGAGGCGTTGGTTCGAAACTGTGTCCAAGCTATGCAAAGCATTCGTCTCCAACACCACATTTCTAAAGCGTCTATCTTCTTTTTCTCACTTTTTCTTAAAGTCCACGTTTCGGCACCATAAAGAAATATGGGAAACACTAGTGTCCTGACTAGTCGCATTTTAGTGGCCTGTGTGATGTTTCTGTTTCTCCATATCTTCCCAAGCCGATCCATGGCGGACCTGGTGATAGCCATGCGCCGTTTGATCTCTTCCGCGCATCCGCCATTGTTCGATATCAGTGCTCCAAGGTAGATGTATGATTGAATGACGTCACAATTCGCAATATTCCTTACTTCGGGCGAGTTATTGTTGAGTCGATCAACAATCATAATCTTCGTCTTGCTGCGATTTATCTTCAAGCCGAAATCAAAGCTCACTTGTTCCATTTTGGTTAGCAGGGATTCCATATTGCCGATGCTTGTTGCAAATAGGGTAGTGTCATCTGCGTAACGCAAATTGGAGATTTTATAGCCTCCAATAGTGATTCCGTCTGACCAGTTCTCGAGTGTTATTCTCATAATGAGTTCCGTGTAGATGTTGAACAGGAGTGGTGATAAGATACAGCCTTGACGGACCCCGGCACTTGGATGAAATTTACTCGATAACACGTCGTCTGTTCTTACCGATGCTGTTCCCTCTTCATAAAGTCTTCTAAGGAGATAGACAAGGTGTTTAGGTGTTCCCATAGCCAAGAGAGTTTCCCAAAGTACTGGCCATTTTACCGAATCGAACGCTTTCGAAAAGTCAACAAAGCAAATATAGGTCGGTTTGTTAAATTCTCTAGCCTTTTCAATAATCTGGCGCACGTTTAAGATCTGCTCACGAGTACCCTTCCCCTTCACAAAGCCAGCCTGTTCTGGAGCAATCTCCCTGGATAGGTAGGACTTTAATCTCTCGTTAAGAATATGCAGTAGAATTTTACTTGCGTGTGATATTAAAGCAATTAGGCGGTAGTTACTGCATATTTTTGTAGAGCCCTTCTTATGTAGAGGCACAAAGACTGTGTGAGTCCATTCTTGGGGCCAAGTTCCTGTTTCCCAAATTTTGTTACACAGGGTATGAAAAATATCGACACCATACTCTCCTGAAGCTTTGATAGTTTCAATCGGTATGGCATCCCTTCCTGTGGCTTTACCGCTTTTAAGGCGTTTGATAGCGGCTCGCACTTCATCCTTCAGTATAAATGGCTCTTTCTCCTCGTCCTGGGGCTCTGTTGGGAGATAGTTGTGAGCTTGAGGATCTTTAAATAGCGATTGACAGTAGTCCCTCCACGTCTCAGATATCGCATCTATCTCGGTCAGTAGCTCGCCCTGTGAATTTTCTATAGCCCATGTTTTGGAAGAAAGAGTTTTGGTGATGGCTTTGATTTTTTGATGCAGGTCTCCTGTTTCGTGTCTGTCAGCGTGAACTTCAACTTCCGCACACAAGTACTGCAGATGGTTATTGCGGTCACGCCTACAAGCTTCCTGTATACGAGCAGATATTGCGTTTAGTGTCTTCACGTCTGCTCCTCCAGCTTTCATTCTTCTTCTCTCTTCAACAAGGGCAAGAGTCCCATCAGTCATCCAGTGTTGACGTTTGCGAGCCAATGTAGAGGGTTTGGATTCCAATACGGCACTCTCAAGTAGCTCTTTAGCCTGATCCCACAGTTGGTCCGGGGATGCCAGTCGAGTATCTAGATCAGTCCATTGATGCCATTTTTGGTCAATCACAGCCAAGAATTTATGACTGTCTATGGGCTGGATTATTTTCTGGCTCTCAATCTTCCTAGCGGCTTTGAGCTTGAGTTGGACTTTTGCTATAAGCAGTTGGTGATCTGATCCACAGTCAGCACCTGGAAGAGTGTGAACATTTCTCATGAAACTTTTCCATCTCGAGCCGATCATAATGTAGTCGATCTGGTTTCGATAGTTCCCGTCAGGTGAAGTCCATGTATACAGTCTTCTCGGATGGTGTTGGAAGAAACTGTTGGATATCGCCAGGTTATTCTCGGCAGCAAATTGGATGAGCCTCTCACCTCTTTCGTTTCGCTGTCCCAGCCCGAATTTTCCTACGCATTGGCTGAGCTGATCAGCATGCGCTCCTATCTTTGCATTGAAATCGCCCATTACAATCAGTATCTCCCTATTAGGAATTTTGGCTATAGTTGATTCCAGCTCGGTGTAGAAGTGTTCTACGTCTGTGTCGCTTGCTGCGCTGGTTGGTGCGTATAGCTGTATGATATTCAGATTGATCGGCTTCGCCTTTAGTTTGATACTTAGCACTCGATCGCTCACAGGTGTATATCCTATCACACAGCTACTAGTTTTCTTTGGCACCACAAAGGCAACTCCATTTCTGCTGCTGTCATCGTTTCCAGAGAAGTAGACAGTGTGCGATGCTGTCTGAAAGTGGCCATTTCCCCTCCAATGCGTCTCACTTAGACCGCAGATGTTTATTCCACATCGCTCCATCTCCTTCACCAGAATATCAAGCTTGCCTGTTTGAAGCATTCCGCGAACATTCCACGTACCTATCTTTTGGACATTTCGCATCTTCATAAAGGGCATTCCAGTAGTCCGATTTCCAGACGATGCCTGGTTTCCTACATCAGCCTGGCCGGTAGTCCATTTCCCACCGTCTGCCCCGGACGCAGGACGGCGCCGGTTGCTAAGCGGATCATATGGCCACCTCTGTATTCTGTTTTCTATTTGAATCATGATGACTTTCTGTGGGAATATAGTGCAGTAGTTTCCCGTTGCTTTCTGCACCAGACATTTTAGAGGGTATTTGATCCTCAAGGTCGCTGAAGCCTCCTCCGACCGGTTTCCCAGTCGGGTTTATGGTTATACCGCCATAGTTCGGTCGCCAGAGCCTCGTCCGTTATCTAGCAGGGAGCACCGCGACAGTGTGAGACCGTCGCCGTTCGCTATTCATACGAACCACCAACGCGAGCAGGTGAGGTTGACAATTGGGTCGGATAAGATGTTATCACCGCTCTCCCCTTACTCCCCAATACACTGGCGGACAAATAAACTGCGTCAAGGCTTAGGATTACTTTCGAATTAATATTTTTGATAAGTATGCAAACTTTTTAGAATAAACTAAAAGAAAATGTCGAGGCTGTCCATTAAACATTAAAAAAAAAAACAAAATTTAAAAATAGAACTGCAGTAAAAGATAAAATTATAGCCGGAAATAAAATTTATGCATAGTCTCAAATTCGTGTTTTATAAGAATAAAGTTCGAAATTAATTCGTTTTGTGTTTTTTTTTTAATTTACGATTTAAATTATTGTTAAATAGTATTGATTATTAGTCTTTTAAACTCAACACAACTTTCGTAACCATAAATATGGATACCTCGTCCGAACAAGCCGCTCAAATTATGGCATTGGTGTGGGAAGGTGGATTAACGGACGATTGCTAGAAATTGAAATTTAAACCAGTCTACGGTTTCTAGAGTATACCGAAGGTTTGTAGAGACAGGTTCTTACAAAAAGAGACCCGGTACCGGCAGAACTCGAGCAACCACCCGTTGTGACGACCGATTTATTTTTTCAACTTCCCTACGAAATCGTTTCCTCACGTCAGTAAACATCAAAACAGAGCTGAATGAAGTGCGTGGAGTAAACGTGAGTGCACGAACAATAAGAAGGAGGCTTAAAGAAGCGGCAATCACCCCTTTTAGACCAGCAAATGATCCAAAGCTGTCTGCAGCTCACAGACAAGCTCGTTTAAGATTTACGCGTGAACATCACGGCACGTAATTGGACTGAAGAGCAATGGTCCTCCATATTGTTCACTGATGAGTGTAGGATATGTTTGAATGATGCAGACGGTCGCAGAAGAGTCTATCTTCGACGTGGGGAGAGATATGCTCAAATTTGTATTGAGGATCTTGTTCCTTTTAGAGGCGGTTCGTGTATCGTGTGGGATGGCATTGGGATGGAACTTGTGTTCATCGACATCGTTCGCCAAAACAGTAGAAGAGGTGGCTTGACGGCACAACGCTATATAACAGATGTTTTAGAAGCTCACGCGGTACCTTACTTGGGATTAATAGGCGAAAATTTTACTGTAATATAAGATAATGCCCGAAACTACACCGCTGCACAAGTTCGACAATATTGCGAAGAGGTTGGGATACGTACCATGAATTGGCCAACCCGCAGCCCGGATCTTAATCCCATGTTTGGGACAGTTTAAAAAAAGCTGTATAATATGCGAGAAATCCTGTGCCCACAGCAGTGGCAGCACTAAGAACAGCGATTTCACAATAATGAAACAATATTCCGCAAAACCGTTTAATAACCCTAATCAGATCTATGCGGAACTGATTAGAATCTGTAATAAGGGCACGTGGAGGCAATACATCTTATTAAAAGAAAAAAAAAACTGTGCTTCAACTTTTTTTGAGTCCGTCAGTGTATATACGTCATCATCATCCCTTTGTCGTTCACTGCTAGACATAGGCCTCTCCAATGGCACGCCACTGAGCTCGATCTTCAGCTTTCAATCTTCATCCGCTGCCAGCCACTTTGCGTAAATCGTCACTCTACCTAGCCAGAGGGCGTCCTACACCATACATAAATATATAAACAAATATTTGATAATTTTCGGAAATATGTCCATTACCACTTGACGATCAGCTTGCAATTCAGGTCAAAAAAAAACATTGTAAAATTGGAACAGAAATCTTATCAAGACTTTTTCACATTTGCATTATTTTCATTTTGGATGAGTAAACTAAACAAATAGTAGCATAAAGCAATTATCCACACATTAATTAGTTACAAATAAAGTAAAATGCGTCATATTCGAATCTATCTGGCATCGATCAAAGTTTAATCTGAATTAATTAACGTGTCCCAATAATCGCCCGGCATCTGTCAAACGTGTAGTCATTCAGTCATTGATTACGATAATCGATGTAAATCAAAATTTAATTTAACCATATTATCAGCTTAGAATGATTCCAAGACAGTTATTACGATACAAACGTTATTGATCGATCGATAACGTACTAATGTTTTATTTCAGTTAAACATTTAATTTATTCGTATAATAACTATTGAAAATAAACATTTATTTTCGTCTAAATTGCGTCAAAGCGTTTGCAGATTAAATTACGCATAGTTTCTATATGTATTGTTTTTAAGACAAACTGTTTCAACTATCTGAGTACCCATTATACTTATATTAACAAAATTTAATTGTTGAACGTCACACTACGAGATTTAGTTAAAAACTAAAGATACATGTAATTTGTAGTTTTTATTTTTGCTGGGGCGAAAACGACCCTGCAGCCTTATAAGCCCATATTAGCAACAATCTTTGCCAATAACTTATATCAGAAAATTCAACCCATTTCGGAGAAGGTTTACATAAAGGTTGTACATAATATTATTATATAAATGAATTTCGCCGGTTTAAAATTCGACTTACTTCGTGACAAGCATTATGCATGATCTTTGATAATAAAATCAATCAATCATCCAAGCAATCTGTTCACTACACGTCACTCGTTGTTATTTCTTAATAAATTACACTAAGTTTAATGTATTATGTTATTAAAAAGAAAAATAATTATCTTGAAAAAAATCGCAACATGCTATTCCTCGTATTCTAGGTTACACTTAATTTTATCCATTACGTTATAATTGTAATAACATCGATCAATCAAATCACTTAGTCAATTAGTTTAATTACACGATAAAAAATCAAAGTATACTGTAATTTAAACTTAATATCAATAATATAAAGTATAATTTCATTTGAATTGTCAAACATGTAATAGTGTATATTTTTATAAGGTATAATACACACAGGATATATTTAGGAATTATGAGAGATAAATACATATACAGCTAAATACACTGATCTTTGTCCCTGTAATTACAAGCTTAATGATACTTTAAACTTCTATACAGCAGTACCAATTACTGCTTGATTGTGGAACAACTTGCACAAACCTTAACACCAGCAAACTGAATTACTTAGTCTGTTGTACATTGATATTTAAGTAGATAGTAACGATGTACAGATAACACACGATCCAATTTAAAAGCGAAACTATTCAAGGGATTTTAATTAAAATAGAATTTTACAAGTACTTTAGATCTGATCTGCTTTAACATCAGAATGTGGATATCGAAAAGGAACTGTCTGGAACAAGAAGTTACTGATTTTGAAATAATAAAATACACATTTTTATAAATTACAAAAAGAATTTCTACACGATATCGAAAATTGTTATATACAAGCAGTTTTGTCAATCTATAATCTGATACTATATTTAATAATATATATATATGATGATATTATATTTAATAATAAATTGAAGTTTGTTTAATGTAAATTTGGTATGACGCGGACAGCTGTTTAAGTAATGACTGCAGAATTTTATTAAAAATTGGAGTACTTTGCCCACAAAATGACAGAATGATAAGCAAGACCTACTGTCATATTTAAAATACTTACATAAAAAATAACAGACAAGCTTCGGTAGCCAAGTAACGACACAATAAATAAACTTCATGTCGCCTGACTTGGCCCCTGGGATCAATTTGTCAACGTCACGACGATCCTCCTTGTGATAAAATTTTAATTTGTGTTATTAATGTCAACGTCTTAATTACTTACAAATTCAGAAGTGAGACTTTTTATGTATTACGTTTAAAATTATGAATATTATGATAGTATTAGTTCGTGAAGGGAAACCATCGCAGCCCTTTTTATTGCGCGCACAGACGAGTATTCGATTTGATATGGTTAAAGTTTATATGGAGAAGGAAGAAAGCTACATATGTATATGGGCTCCTATTTTTTTTTTTATTATCTATAACTTTCGGCCACTAGTCTACCACTAGTAATATTTGTTTAAAAAAACAATTATTACCTTAAGGAGAAAGATGAAATCTTTATAAAGTGTGAATTATTTACACATAATATTATATCGAATGTATCAACTTCGTTCGAAATATATAGAGAGACTTTTTCAAGTAACAAAATGCAAGCTCTCATATCCGACAAGCGTATGAATAAATCATAGCACGCCGTGATAAAGTGGCCGTGTTTATCGGAACGGTCATTTATCACTCTTGTCCAGGATCGCTTGACCTATCACGTTATTACGTTTCCTTTTGCACATAGATCACTTATATTGGTTTATTCCTATAGCGGCGATAAATTCTTCCTTCTCAGCTGTTTCAGTTAAAATCAGTGCTTATAATGTAAGTCGCTTAATGCGTTATTAAATTTCGAATATGAAGACAAGATTACAGTCTATTATATGGTTGACATCGATTGTCAATCGGTTATTAGCCACTTTGAATATTTATGCTACCATAACAAATAAATTAAACTTTTTGTTTGTTATTAAGCTTATTCGATTTTCAAATTATTTAACAAAATATAGCGAATCTATTCATAAATTATTTTTAAATTCCGATCAAAAAAAGTCGACACACTTGAACCGGGATATGTCAACAGTTTTGTGTTTACGGTGTGGAATGAATAAAAAAATGATTGACGTTTCTGTATAATATATTTAGACGTAACGATATTTTAATTCACATTTAACAAAATTGATATAAGGTATATTTTTCTTTGCACGCATTTTATTTCCTTGTTATCTGTAAATACTTTTTGCGAGGAACAGAAATTATTAAAATAATATTATCTACCAAATGATATCAATACATTGCTGTTTTGTATTATTTATTCAGAATCAATCCAATGCGGAGAAATAAATGTATCTATAAATTGCAACATCCATTCCATCGCGCTCAAAGAAATTCGGCATATACTCTTTGTCGCACTTCCTAAAAATGGAATTCCTTACCAGCTCAGGTATTCCCCTCCTCCTATAACCTCGGTTCCTTGAAACGAAGCGTGACGAGGCATCTTGCGCGCCGGCAAAGCGGGTGCGACTAGTACAAAACACTCTTCCCGACTGTACTGGCCGTCGTCGTCTTTGGACTCTACTACCACTTACCATCACTAGAAGTAGAGTCCCGGCAGTTATAAAAAAAATATACATTTTTAAAAGTGTGTTTTTAAATCTTGATCAAATGAATGATACGTGATTTATAAATAATTTATGATAAAAATGATCGATGTATTTAAGTTTAAGAATCAATTAGTGCTAATATGCAGTGTCCTGATTATATCATTGAGGTTGTCTGATTAACAAGTAGGTAAATGCTCAAGCCGCTACTTGCACGGCTGTCAGTTATTGATTTTGTATATCACTTTTTATACAACATTTTATTTTTTTCTATATCACTAACAAATAAACAATAAAGAAATGTCAAGCATTTATCCACTCCACAGTGTGAGCACAGCACTGTTGACATATTTTAAAACGAGACAATAGTTACTGCTTTTTGTAACTGGTGTTTTCGAATAAATTTATCGTATAAATTCTTATAAATTATTTAACGATTGGCCATTTAAAAAATAACAAGAAAACTGAGAGATATTGACTTGGTGGTAGGACTTTGTACAAGCCCGCTTGGATAGGTACCACCACATCAGATATTCTACCACTGAACAGCAATACTTAGTATTGGTGCCTTCCAGTTTGAAGGGTGAGTGAGCTAGTGTAACTAGTACTACTGACACATGAAATATAACATCTTAGTTACAAAGGTTGGTGACGCACTTACGTGGAAGGAATGGTAAATATTCCTTACATACAATTATCAATTCAATGTCAAAGGGATGTGACCATTTACCACCAGGGGACCCGTTTGCCCAACTGTTACCTATTTTGTAAAAACGTACATATATATATTTCTATGTTTAAAATGAAAACTTCTTAAAACTATATTTGTTATAACTTTAAGCTCATGTAAATTTTAGACTTTTAAGATATCATATTCGACTCATCATATACTAGTTCTGGTATTACCATGTACATAAGTTAAGTGTAATTTAACATCTTAAGTAATCGGTGGTAAAGTATAGAAGTATAGAATATTATACAGGTGCTTCTCGGTAGCTATACGTTTAAAATAATCCTGTAAAATTACCTTCCAAAAGATAAGAATCTCTTTGAATAAAGTAGTTTGATTTTAAACTGAATTTTAGAAATGATTTATAGGTGAATAGCGAATAAACAGAACGTGACGTTTTCTAGTGTAAGAGATATTACTACTGAAATATGTTATGGTTAAGTTTATTTTGAACATAAATTTATTAGAAACTTGACATTTGTACGTTATCGTTAATTCGAAATGTAATAAATCAATATTTTATGATGTAAACTTTCCTCAGTCTAGTGAGAAATATTTTATTACATACCGATACATTAGTAGCTAATTAAAGCGCTTATTTCAGTATATTTAATGTATGTATTGTGTTTATATTATTATATTGCAATTGACATTGTATTTGAACATACGAATACATAATTGCCTTGAAAGAGAGAGTGAGAGGCAAGATATTCTCAAAAGAAGCACAGAGATGGATAGTTGGCATTTTTTGCGCCTGAACTCTGGTCGAATCGGGTTTGCCGTCCTATCAGAATATGAGAGTGAGGAAGTAGAGGAACATTCGCATTTGAATAATATGTCCTGTGTCCTGTCTTCAGGGAGATATTGAGAGAGAATAACTGTGGTCACATACGTAATAGTAGAACCCCCTCCCCCCGCCTTCGGTCACACGCTTGCGAAACAACTGTCGGATATAAAAACGCAAGTATTACCGTATTTACATACGTATTACAACGATATTCGTTCATTAATGTCAATTTCAACAATTAATGCAGCTATGTGTATATTGTGAGTATAGTTTGTCATGTATACGTATGGCAAACAAAAGCCGGTGCGGTAATTACTCAACACCGGCGGCGCGATACCGATTGACTTTGATAAAACGGCCAACCTACTTGTTTAACACGATTTATTACCTGCGAGCCGCGAGCAGAGCTTCTACGTCCGTTGCAAAGATCGCGAATTTTGGAGCAGATATTGTATCATACTAATATAATATTCTCTTAATAATTATTATAAATGCTTAAGTGAGTTTGTTTTCAAAGGGTGCTATTTTAGTGATAGGGCCTTCTGCATTCTATTGATTAAAAAAAATGGCAATTTTCTACTGTGGCATAGTAAGTTTTTGAAACACGGGGTGGATTTAAGAAGCTGTAATTTGTATCGAATACCACTTAGGCCAACAGACATGATGACAGATTTTCAAATAACCTTCTATAATATAGCTACACGTCTACTTTTACTGAAAATAATATAATTTCAATAATAAATTAACTGTTTACGAAAATAATTGCATTTTCATTTAAGTATTTTGAATTTCGCACGAAAACACCCGCAGGTGTCATGGCGTCTGCATTTGACATCACGCCTCAAACGTTGTATTATGTCTATACTTAACGAAGAAAGTCAGAAAGTATTGAGTATTTCCTAAGGTTAAAAATTAATTCCATGGTTAACAAGTCCCTTTGTGTAAAAATACATCAATATCACCACCTTACAAATTGTTTGTGTATATACCAAACAAGAAAATTGTACTATGAAATAATATGCTGATCTTCCTGCTCGTCTTCCCGTACAGAATGTAATTCAAGCAACTCCAAAAATAGAAAATCAGACTACTTTAATAAAGAACCCTATAACATAATAAGTTTAAATTAAGAAGATCTCAACGGCCATAGCCTAGAAAATAAAACCAAAGAAAATAAGGTAGTCAATAAACGATAACACGAAAGATGAGACTACAGTAGATAGTAATTTACAAATAGAAAGTGAACTAAAAACTATTGAATTGACGAATATGAATGCTAAAAGTGAAGAAGGTAAAGAAGAAAAAGATTTCTCACCGGATAATAGTATCGCAGATCCTAATTATCACATTGAAAATAATTATTCAACGTCAGATTCGGATGAAACAGTAGAAGAAACAAACAAAAATATTGCACGAAAAGGAAAGCGCAGCCGGAACTTTGGATAAAGAATGTTGCGAAACGTCTACGAATTGCAGGGAAAGAATATGTAGGCAAAAATAATAAGGTGATACGAGAAAGACGATTAGGACCAGGATGTACAGAAAAGTGTAAGTATAACACAAAGTTTGATGATGAGATTCGACGCCATATTTTTGATGCATATTATAAATTACCTAATTTGCAAAGTAAAAGAACTTTTGTAATATTCAATATGTCCTCTATTGTCCCGACGTATCAATATAAAAAAGGAACACGTCGAAATAAATATAAGAACCTAACCTAACCACGCCTAATATGAGAACCGTCTAAACGAAAAAGAGCTTTCAAGAAAAGAGAAGGTAAAGAACAAGAAAGAAGCAGAAGTTAAAGAATCAACTATAGTAGCAATTTATGATGTATGATGCCTGTCAGTAGACACCTGGAAATGTGTGAAATTTTTACTATGTTTCACCTGTCCCCTAGGAAGGGGAGATGTGTGAAATTTTTACTATGTGTCTATTTATATATGTGTGAATTTGTTAAGCATTAAAGTTTTTTTAAGAGGCTTTAAACTTAAATAAATGTCATAAGTTGATTTTAATAATTTGTAGTTTCGTAAATATAGACTGATGTCTGAAACCTCCTTTGGATGACGATTTTTTTTTCATAATAATAATAAAATTTCTAACATATTTTTATGTATTTTGTTACTACGATAAATTTTCCCTTAATCAGTAAAGTCAAACCCTCAACAAATCATTTACATTTTGCGGTACGCACAAAATATTATATTAAGAAATTTAAAAATGCCATTCTCTAAAATCGATAATTTTTAGTTCCGTCACTATTCTCGCAAACCAGCGAAATATCCAGCTTAAGAAATGACATAGAGCGGATGATTAAACGACTACGGGAATTTAATATAATAAAACCACATGCTTCAAAGTTCTTTATGATGTATTGATATTGTATTTGGCTTAATTAACTTATAAGGTCATTTAATTAAATGAACAGATCAAGAAATTTTTGCATTTTTATTTACTCGTCTGTACATATATATAACAACATAGGATTTCCAGAATGTAATCACACTTTTAAGAAAATCTGACGCATATTCTTCATCAATTACTAGCCGTTCATGTTATTTACCACATCCAATGTTATTTCTCAAAGATTTTTCTCACATCATGTCCTAACAGCGATGATCTATCAAGTTGTCTGCAGAAGATTAATGCGTGCGGATGATTGACGATTTGCGTTACGTCGCTCTAATGGTCAATGTGCGCCATTATTTGAACAAACATCGTACCTCCCTGCCAAATATGTGATTGCGTATACAATGTTGGATGTATTTGAACCAATATTTGGACCAACCGTGTTCAAAACTTGTCCGTAGTTGATTAATGTGGAAAAATATATTTAGTTTTGCAATCTGTGTTAATAGTAACGTCATTGTGTATTTGTGGATATTGCCAGGAAAATATTTATTCGAAATTCGAATGTGTATTACTTCCTCTCCCAAATAGATTTAAGTTTATCCTTTTTTAGTATTTTCAGCAAAAAAACGGTTTGTGTTAAAATTGATTACATTACTCTAATAATTTTATTTACCTTTGCTTAGAATACGCCAACAAAGATATAAAAATAGAAAACATGTTAAAGTAAAACTAGATATTTTCATTAAGCCCGTGCAAGTGTAAAAATAAAATAGATTTAATTACAGGCACAAGGGACATAACATCTTAGTTCCCAAGGTTGGTGGCGCATTGGCGATGTAAGCGATGGTAACATCTCTTACATTGCCAATGTCTATGGGCGTTGGTGACCACTTACCATCAGGTGGCCCATATGCTTATCCGCCTTCCTATGAAATAAAAAAAAAAAAAACTTTATCTGAATTCGGATACATCGTATGATTGACTCATGACTAACTAACACTAAGATTTTTTTTGTTAGTAATCGCTTTAAATTGGCAAAGATCAAACCCATCAGAAAAAGCATTCCCAAGTTGGTGTCAAGCAGATGACCAGTCCTAAGTATCTGTCAATAACGTGTATGAAATTGATACACTACGCCGACTCCAAATAAATAGGATAAGGGTACGAAAGATGAAAGCTTATTGATTAATGATATATTTTCTATACGATTATGGACGAGAGGCAATTTATCTTAGGAAGGTAGCGAAGAAAATAATCATGTATGTAAGTAATACAAATCTCTTGTCATATTATTATTTTTCTAATTCATATTATAAGACTGACACATTCTCCATCAAACCGAAACATCATCACTGTTATTGCTTGAACATAGAAAAAATTATGAAAACCTGAAATTACACAATTCAATAAGCCATATGTTATTATTAAGATTTCTTAAGGCGGTATTACTAACAATTAAATACTAACAAACCAATCATGGTATTGTATTAGGTTGCTAGTATATATAGTACAGGCTCACCGATCTTCTACACCAGCAAACAATAGGTACAAATAATTCATCCTCGTTTTGCAATAACCGGTATGGTTATCAATAACCTTCTATTTATCATTGCAAAGTAAAACGATAACAAAACAAAATAATTACGTTTGTACCAAGAACAGTATTAAAAAACAAACAAGCAGTAAAATTTAATTGCTTACCAAAATTTAAGACGAAAGACATTAGGAATTTTTCTTAAAAAAACTCATTAAAATGTCTTAAGGACGATTAAGTACAAAAATGATAGGGTCAATAATACGAAACCCAAGTACGCAAGTGTATGAAAATTATTGAATAATTTTGCACCTCGTGAGATTCACATCTTAATCGTATAATATTACTTCAAATAACGCAATTAACTGCGTTAAGTTGGAACCATTGCGTGACGCTTAACACAGCGTAACGTGATGCTAAACTTTAATTACTGTCTGTGTAAAGTATGAGTAATATTATTTTAATGACAATTTATAGCCAACATTTGATATTCTATTTAATTGATGATTATTTTAATTTAAGTCACACAGTGTAACTTGAAGAATCCAAAGTACTTTAATAAGCCTTTTTATG
Source organism: Nymphalis polychloros (assembly GCA_905220585.2). Taxonomy (NCBI): domain Eukaryota; kingdom Metazoa; phylum Arthropoda; class Insecta; order Lepidoptera; family Nymphalidae; genus Nymphalis; species Nymphalis polychloros. Next base: position 13,029,269 of record HG992242.1, read on the forward strand.
TAAATAATATTTTGATTTTCGTTTTTTCTTAATTATCATTGTATGATTTTGTTGCTTTGTCATATACATATTTATAGATTTAGAACGGAGTAGAACCAAGATAATAATGTTGAGGAAAAGTTCATTAAAAATGCAATTTTTAGAAGACATTCAAGCAAATGTAGCACCTATTGATATTTGGATACGTTAGCCATTGGCACTGTAGGGTGGGTGTCAACGAGCCGCACTCTATATTATCTAAGATAGCTTGCCTCTTTAATTAAGCTGACACACTCACCCTTAAAACTGGAATAAAATACAACTTATTGACATAGGCGTTAGAACAGCTGAGGCTTACACAAAGCACCACCGGAAAACAAAACATGTACCAATAGTTTTTAATTACATCGTATGAAGTTGAATACTCTTTTAATGAAAGTTGTTCTGGACCCTGGGATCATGTAGGATTTATAAAATTGCCCAGCCAGTTTCTGATATTGTGATTGACGGATAGATGATGGACATGACAAAATTATAAGGGTTTCCCTAATTTAATACGGTACCCCAAAAACGACATGGACTAACAAGGACGTCTATATAATTACTTCTACAAATATTTGCTTAACATATTTAATTGAAACTACAAATTGTAAGTGAACACGAAAAATACATTATTAAATAGTTGGCCGAGTTAGGTTTTTATTTGAAAAGGTCCAGCTTGACAAGTTGTTCAAATGGCATTGCCCGTCACCGTGTCGCTACACGGCTGTTAATCACAAGACTAACTAAGTGTAGAAACTATATTGGAAGTGCCATAACATACCCTTGAATCATTTATTAAAAATAAATTTATAATTAACTGTCTCATTTGAGCAGTGGCTACCTTTTCGAGTCAGGCGCCAAACTAGGCACTGGAGGAATATGCGTATGTGTAAACGATAGCACAGCCTCTTCGATCTGTGTCGAGGATGGTCATCAAAGGGGTTTTAACGGCCAAGCATCTTACACAGTAGGGTCCTCTCCCAGGGGCCCTGTAGCTTTCGAAGATTACCCTGCGAAAAAAAAAAAATAGCTAGCTTTTCAGGTTACAAACCGCAAGGTGCTGGCTTCAATCCTCTTCATCCTACTTTTTACATCACTTTCAAATTATTTGTAAATAATATAAAGCTGAAGAGTTTGTTTGTTTGATATACATAAGCGCTTCATAAAATAGATTCTGTATACTCATACCATCTGCGCACTATACTTATATAAATGGTACTAGTGAAATAGTTTGATCAACCAGACATTATGGTCTACTGGAAAAAAAACAAGAAAAATTTGAATTATATATTCCTTCTCTTTCGTGTAAAATAGTTTTTGTAAATTCTTGATGTCATTTAGTTAAATCGCTGTTCTTTGAAATTGCCCTGTAAATAAATGGAATACGACATGACACGCATCTCCGTGTCGAGCGTTGTGGCGAGCGCTTTGGTACATTTTATGAATACAAATCGCTTGCGGTCGCTTGAATTAGCGACAACATGGCTTATGTAAAATCTAGATTATACGATATTTATTTTTATAAAAATATTTTGATATACACTACCGGCGAAAAGTTTCCAGACAAAAATTCAAAAGAGTTCCGGGACGGTTTTTCGTGCCATTTCGCCGGTAGTTGGCCTAGGTCAATTTAACCAACGCCTTTTTAAAGAGAAGGGTTTCATCTTTTATTTGGCTTTTTTTAAAAAGTTCTACAATTTTTTTTACAGTCAGCACTCCGTTTTGAAAACGACCATTTTCTGTCGTTTTTTTCAACTGTTTTGAGCGGACCTTTCTAGTAAAAATGTTTTTCATGCATTTCTTTGAATAAAATCATAAAAGGGGAAGCCCAAGCTTCAATTGCATTTTGAGAAATTTTTCTACGATTTTTTTTGCGAATATTTTTCGTTTTTTGAGAAAAAAATGATTATTTGAAAAATGCTCCAAAGTAGGAAAATGATGAGATTTACATTAAAACCTCAAGACGGTCAAAAGTTGTATTGGGTTCTGTTGAATTGACCAGAATTTTTTCAGAAATTTTTTTCGCAATTTTTTTCCAATACAACTTTTTACCGTCTTTTAGAAAAAAATCTTAAAAATGAAATTGAAGCTTGGGCTTCCCCCTTTATGCTTTTATTCGAAGAAATGCATAAAAAACATTTTTACTAGAAACGGGGTCCATTCAAAACAGTTGAAAAAAACGACAAAAAATGGTCGTTTTCAAAACGGAGTGCTGACTGTAAAAAAAGTCGGAGAAATTTAAAAAAAAGCCAAATTGAAGGAAACCCTTTTCTTTAAAACGGCGTTGGTTAAATTAATCTAGGCCAACTACCGGCGAAATGGCACGAAAAACCGTCCCGGAACTCTTTTCAATTTTTGTTCGGAAACTTTTCGCCGGTAGTGTATATTGTGTCATTACAATAATAACAAATTTACATGTAACATGTGTGTATTTTTACTTACCACTTATGAGTTTTTAATACGAGCTTAACATCCTATCGATGTAATGAAGTTGAAAAAATAACGACTGTTTATAAATATTTTAATACTTCTTTTAGTTATTGATTAATATTATTGAGGAGACTTACATATAATGTTTAAGCAACAATTACATTTGGCGTAATTTACGTTTTAAAAATGGAATTAAAATGTTTTAAATTGTGACCGCTTTTTATAAAGCTCAAAAACAGTTCTGACAAACGGTGTGACACGTAATAGATCAAAGATGTTTTTCACTCACTTGCCAACCCTATGTCGACCCATTCACGCCATGATAATAGTAGGCGACGAAAGGTTGTCGCTCCGACGTCCGCGGCCTGTCACGGCCGACGCTGACAGCATGTCACTGGTCGGGTAATTAGCTAATTGTTGCCACTAGCAATTTCTCCATTTCTATTAACATTAAACCTTATCCCAACAGAGATAAAGTCGATATTGCCTTGTTAATTCACAAATGCAATTTGCCAACCATAATTGCAGCCTGATTACCCGATCGTTCATTTGATTGTATACGCAATTTTATATTCTATTTCGTCAGAATTGATATGATATTTGCTTGTATTGTACATACATGTTTATAATTTGGAACACAGCACAATGACCTAGGGCTTAGATTCGATTGTCATGTCATTCGATATTTTGACATGTCAAACAATGTCAGCGTGTCATTACGGCCGCTATCGTTCCACGTGTTAATCTGACGTACCTTTGATTGACGTTGCAACTATCGGATAGATTAATGGATGATTTTATAAGCTGCGTTCGTTGCGCAAACATTTCAATTCATGCGGTCATAATATTATATAAAGAGCGATTTGCTTAAAATAAAACAACAAGTTTACAGCTTATAAGGAGGTGGTAGCGAATGGTGGTAGAGCTTTGTGCAAGCTCACTGTGTAGGTACCACCCTATATTATATATTACATATATGATATTCTACCGCAAAACAGCAGTACTTGGTATTGTTGTGTTCCGGTTTGAAGGGTGAGTGGGCCAGTATAATTACAGGCACAAGGGACAAAATATCTTACTTCGCAAGGTTGGTGGCGCATTGGCGATGTAAGCGATGGTTAACATCTCTTACAATGTCAATGTCTATGGGCGTTGGTGACCACTTACCATCAGGTGGTCCATATGCTCGTCCGAGTAGCTATGCTATAAAAAAGAAAAAAGTTAAATTTGCATAAAAATGTTCCTCAAACAATCTGAATGTTTTGATGAAAAGTTCGTAGAAGTTGATGAGCGTGTTGAATTAAAATCCTTAAGAATCACATTAAGTCGAGGTGAACCTTTAACTCATAGGTATATTTTTTGGGTTGTTACGTCATAGGTAATGAAATATGAGTGTCTAATTATATAATTATTATAAGTGGTCCAGTTTATTCGCCTCTTTTCATTCGTATCAAAACTGGATTGTACGTACAAAAGTTTTACGAGTTAACGATTTACGAAATTGAAGTACACAAAAACTATGTGAAAAATCCAAATTAGTAAAATCATTTCTTAATGTCTCTTCCCAGAAATTACACTGGCACACTCACTCAATAATTTTCATATGAAGTAGATAATTAGAAGAGTTCTCGAGGATATCTTTACAGTCTATGCACTGACCTAATCAGTCATGATGCTAGTTTAAACTCCTAGTCAACGTGGTGCTTTAATGCTGGTATGTATTATGTATGTGATAAAGTTTCACTATTGCTACATTGAACGTCCACGCGAATAAAACCGTAGGTGAATCTCCTCAATAAACGGCTTTAAAATACATCATAATAATTTAACTCAAGTACATATAGAAGGCATTACCTCGAGAGTGGAATGTACACGTAAAATAACTCACATCTAAATGTCGGTATTTAGTGAATTACGACTGTATATAAATTTGCTAAATTGCTCCTCATTACTCATCCAGACTATGTTTCCATTGAGAATCGATGCTTATATTATTCTTATTTCATCATAGCTTATAAATTACGATATTATATTAACAACGCACTGTTATGTTTTAACATTATTTATAGTTGTGATAAAAATAAATATAGTACATTTTAGGAATATTTAGTGGTTATGATGATGTCATCATAACCACTAAATATTCCTTAGATAACACTTATATAGTTGGATGTCCAATTGACCGTTTTCGATCACGGCAGCCATTCCCAAAATAGAAGAGGCTATATAAGTGCTTTCTAAGGCATGCAACACGAGCGGAATTTTATTTTCCTTACTATCTTAATCCGATGGGAGTCAATCCGATGGCAATCCGACACGACCAGAAAGAAGTGTATACATATATGTAGAAGTCGAATCTCTATCTATATATTCATTGCATCGCATTCAATGAGGTACAAAGTGTTATGTTAATAGGTAAACGGGACTGTAAATAATCATAACTGAAAATTATATAAATTAATCCAAAAGTATTGTTACGGAGTTCTTCAGGGGTCCAGATTGAGGCCCATATAATTTTAGATACACGTAATTTGATTGCGATTGTGATTGACTGGCGAAATATTTGTATATACTGATGATACAATATTATTTCAGTTTACGATGCTATAATCATGATATTATATGACGTACGTTTTTATGGATTGTCTGATCCTTGGCATTACAATTCCTTTACCTACCCGCCTAGACGAGTGACAAAAAAATGAGAATTTGAGCTCTAACAGCTCTTTCGTCCTGAATATGTTTTATCTCACTAACATTCTCCAGTACCACATTTTGAGCATTTCTATAGTATACTACACACTTGCTTGCAGGTCCACGTTGGATACTTAGGCGAGGTGTAGTGAGATTTGATAAATATTGCTAGTATTTATCAAATCTTAATAACTTTTTTTTGTTAAGATTATTTTATATATTTTACGTCTCATGGTGGAAGTCAACATGTAAATATTGGCTTTGTAATAAATATTAACCATTCCATACATCGCCAATGCACCATCAACCATGGGGATTAAGATGTTACATCCCTCGTGCCTATAGTTACACTGGCTAACTCTCTCTTCAAATTTGAACATAACAATATTACATACTGCTGTTTGGCGTTAGAATACATGATAAGTTCCTGGGGAATACCCACTCAGACGGGCTTGCACAAAGCCTGAGCCTACATAAAGTAAATTATTGTTCATAGGTACATTGTCCTTTGCAGTGGGCTTCGTGGGTCTCGGGACAATATAAATCAATTCTTTTATTAACAAGTCAAATTTTGACAAGTTAACAAGTTAAGCTTTTTTTTTTCATTTATGTCAAATTACGACCTATCAATTTTAGTTATGGACCTCCAAAAATCTTGTACCGGAGGCCCAACGTAACCTGACACTTGAACAAATTTTATATAAATAATATCTTAGTTTTTTTCGCGAACAATTAATGGAGTTGGTTATTACGATTGTACTGTCACAATTATTTAGAGCAATGTAAATAAAATTAAAACAAAGAATAAAACATTAAAGGGTTATATCGATAATTATTAAACGTGCATTATTTTAATTGGTCAGATTACTATTAATATTGTTTCCAAGAGCTTATAAAATAAGATGTAAACCAACTTATCCGATTGCCTTGACATAATTTTATGGCATAAAGTAATACAAAGTAGTAGTGCAAAATTTTACGTTCAACTCGAACTCGACACGTGAACGTCGCGCGTCGCCTAATTGACACGTTTGTCACTCACGTAGAGATGTGTCATCATTATCGATACTTTTAATATTATGTAGTTTTTTTGATAAAATACCGAATAAAAGTGCAACGTACATAGCGTTAACATCAATACATAACGTTTTGATGCTGAGAAGAATTTCTTATAATTATTTTATTACTTTATAGTCTACTACTTTGATAGAAAATTTTGTAAGTTTTCCAAAATAATAATATGTAATTGGAATTTTTTATCTTCGAAATTAATAATAACATAAAACTTCTATCGAAGCCCGAAAGCTTTATCAATTGGTTGCACGAATAATCTTTAACTCTATTAAATTTAACATATATTTGTATACAAATGTAGATATTGATGAAATTAATTTAACCTCAAAAGTAATATCAAAGGATTATAATGTTTATTGCTATGGTACTATGATTATTGATATGGTAACGATGATTGTTAATTGTTCGATATAAAAATATTCATGCACTTAATGCTCCATTATTTATCGACGTTTTTGAAGAAATAACTTCCCATCTCTAGTCATCAACGCTTGACAGCGGAAGCCAAAGACAGAAGCAGTGGCTCAAGACAGACTGTGATTAACATTACTCTGACACGATTCCCTTGAAAATACATATTAATTATATTACTGCTATAATTGATTTATTGCTTATTCATTGATTGTTATGTCTCGTTGATTTCGCCTATGGAAAATGATTTCTGCTCTCAGTTGGGCTTACTTTTAGTAGGGCTGGTCAAGATATGCCAGTTAGTGTTGTTATAATTATCGGTATTGGTATATATTGGTATATTCGTACAGGTACATATAGCATCGTTATCGAATAGCTAAGAATTTTAATTCAAAGATAAATATGGCGACGCCAGGAGCTATCTAGGAATACGATAAATACAGTTTTCTGATCGCCTGTCAGTCTTAGACCTTTCCGTCACAGCGCCCTTGCTCCATCTGTCATCGTCACGGCGACACTTGTGTCCCGCCCAAGCTTATTTTTGTCTGGCCACAACTTTATTGTTGTTAAATTTTTCCTTTGCGTATATAATGTGTATTAATATATTTTGAGCGCCTAAAATATAAGCTCTTTCACTACCACAATTTGAAATCAAAATTGTGATTATATTAAAACAAAATCCATGATATACATATTGCTAAGTTTTTAATTATCTACCTTTACCCTTAATTGCCATGGTTGGTTGCTTATACAACAACTTCGAACTAGGTACCTTATATGGATGCAAGCCTGGATCGGGTCAATAATAATTGACTTTTTCTATCAAGAAATTCATAGTAAATGCTCAAACGGAAACTGACAATATTACACTCCCGTTAAAACACGTAAAGCTGTTGTTCCTTCGACTGATTTCTCCCCAGTTATATACGGTTACCATTTCATGAGACTAAAACAATGAAAAGATATAGAGTGCACTTGTGCTTGTATACACAATCGTGCACTTTAATAATTCTTCCCTGGTTAGCTGGTCTCCATTGAAAATTATCATTTAAAAATTATAAAATTACAAAACGCTAAGACGTACTAAAACAGAAGCATTCTATTTTTAATTCAGAATCCGTTGGAAATATAATATATACCACCAATATGAATAAATCTGTGAGTAACAAAAGCGGTGACATTATTTTCCTTGGCAGCACCGCCGAAACCTTGAAATACAATTATTATCATCAGTAGCCATGTAAATTTATAGCTAAAATACTAATCTACTAATACTAATTTTCCTCATTTCGAAAATTGATATAATCTTATTTTAATTCGTTAAAAATAGATACGATATAACGATATATCAGTGACGGGAATCACTTATTGTTAAATGAGTATTCTTTTATCTTTATAATAATAGATCGTGGAAAAAGATTTTTCGTATTTTATAAGTTATGAGTTGCAGTAAAATCTTTTTGTTTGTACTGTTAGTATCTGGCTGGTTTTGATACCGTTATATGTGGAATATTTTAAAAATAAATATAAAAAACTAAAAGATATTTCACTTTTGTATTTCTGCCCGTCATTTGATTCTATCGAAGAATATCGCTACATTTTGAAGTTTTATTACAAAATGATGGATGGTGTCCCAATATATAACTGATCTCAGACGAGATAATGTGTCCGGTTCATCAATATTTTTTATTAATACCGTTAATTTACTTGCAAAACACTTTGTACTATAAGGGTTTTCATTATAATAATTGATATGTCCCATCTATTCCATCGAATGAAATGGACATGTTGGAGAATAATTAGCATGATCAGCAATCTACAGATTCATAAAAAATATTTGACAAAGTGAAGATATAATAACATTACCCATTATATTATTATTTGTTTAAATATGTAACGCGCCTCGCCTATACGCCTCGCTTATCCCATGGCTAGCTGATACGGTCACAGACCTCATCTTCTTATAAAAATATTTAATTGGGTTTTTCTGTCCAGGTAATCTTAGTAGCAGCCTTTGAGTCCTTGAGTCTGAAAGTTATTACTGTTTAAGCAACGTAATATAGAATTCACTTGTGTGCACACATACATGTGTACATTATAACTCGTCCTTCGCTGTTGGTCAGTCTCCCTTGAGAAAAGACACCGTGTTCCAATTCGGTAACGATAATATCTGACATATATGAAAATATGTCTGATTCTACATCGACTTATTCTGGCTGGCTAATTTTTTAAAAGATTTAGCTAGTAACCGTTCAAAGAGACATAATCTTCCTTTAAAAGGCTCGAAAGAGAAATTTCTCATTATCAAGTTTTTTTTGGATACGATAATCGACATACTAAGAAAACAATTTTTATTGAAAGATGCAGATGCAAATTTTCAATATATTTACATACGTACGCATTGAAATTAACCACCTGGCGTTTTTTCGTGTATAAGTAATACATTTCTGTTTCTACAGAACAGCTTATTGCTTATATTATGCTTATCTTATACATTTGGTAATTGGTAAAGAGTCAGTCAGGTGTACGCAAACCCCAAGCTTTCAAAGCTACTAGAACTTAAGCCCATGACAATATCTACCATGACCATAATAATATAGCTGGCAACACTCGTCATGCACAAATCACGTTATGCAGCGTGCATGTAAAATAAGGCTTTTGCTAGTCGTCCGATAACCGGATGAATAAAATAAATTAATCGTCCGCTAAAATGGATATAGGTGTTCATCGAAACATTAGTATCTTGCCTTTTCTAACGGGTAATCATTTTTAACACTAACAATTAATGTTTCATAAGTTTAAACGGTACAAAACGGCATGTTCAGCAATCTTTGGGTTAAAGGTTTTTTTTTTTTTTGGTGTTTTATACTAGTAAACATGGGCCGATTCGGTTCTGGTTGTGCTTTAAAAGTAACCTAACCTACATGCCCTAGAATTTTAAGTGTAATAGGCGAATCGAGAGAAATAGCGGAAGTGAATAATTTTTCGTATTTACCCCATTTTAGCGGACGATTAATTAATTTTATTCATCCGGTAATCGGACGACTAGACAATTGGGTAAAATAATAGAAGTTACACATACTTACAGGTGTGCTTTTTTTTTCCTTTGTCAATCGTATCGCAACGGTCTGTCTTCATCTAGACGAATAATAATTAAGCTATCTATATAATCTTGTTCTGAGTAATCTGCCTTATTTGTTAAAGTTATTTTTAAATAAGGAAGGTATTGCCATAATAAGTTATTTGTTAATAATGCTTTGAGTTTATTATGTACATTTATATCAATATTGTTTATTTCGATAGAAAACAGTGAAAAAATCGTATGAAAAGCACTAATCAAAAACCACCCATTCTCAAGTTTCATCATCGCTAACTGAACTCATCCTATCTTACCATCAGGTGGCCCATATGATCGTCAGCCTACATATGCAATAAAAAAAAAATTAAAAAAAAAGAAGTTGTAGTTTATACTAATATTCATAAATTTTATATTACTATACTAAAGTATTAATTTTCATATAAGATATATACGTTAATTGTATCTAATCAACATATTTTAATTGGTAAAAAATAATAATTACTGATTCTAGATCTGAGACCGGTGGTAGCTTTAAATTTTGTTAATTGAAATGTCAAATCAAAATTATTACTATATTATACTTGGATAAAGTATATAATATCGATTTAAGTTCAGCCAAAAGGGAAATTATTCGAGTTTTGTCCACAACTATTTGCTTCTGGATTCTTATCAATATTTTTAAATCTTATAATGTTTTATCGTTATCAAAACTTAATATTAAATTAATATCTGAGTTTTGACATAATACCCTATTACTTAAAAGATTGAATTAGATAAAATTAGATGTTATCACAGAAATAAGTCCGCACCCACTGATCGCAATCGCATTGTAATCAAAACATTAATCTTTATAAGAACATAATCAATTATTTGCCATTAATTAATAACTATAAGGGAATTGCATCAGTTCTATATATGTTGATATTTATTCCACTTTATTGTTAACAAGCACATGCATATTACAAAAGGAGTTATCGCCGTGTAACTTCTGAAATGCTCAAAAATACATTACAAATAAAATTACAGAAATAATATAATACGCTTGGAAAAAAAATTGTGCGCTTGGGGCACCCCCGTCAAGAACAAAGTTCTTTGCGATATTTCTTCGACTCAAAACGTGTTTTAAAATGTAGATTTTAGTTGATTCTGAAGTCGCGTAAAAGAACTTCGTTCCAAAATATCGTCTAAATCATTGCACTGTTACTTTACTTATAAATATGAAATATTGTTTCTGATACTTAAAACGAGTATAAGTGAAAGTATTATGAAGTAATAAATAAAGTAATTACAAAAAAAATTGGGGCAGGCTGTATACTAGCTTCAGTTATTACTTGTTTTACACCTAAATATTACATTAAGAATTTTCGAGAACAATGATTATAATAATATTATATTTGGAATCTAACGTCACTCTTTAAATAACAATCTATGTGATGTATCGACAATATCGATCGATATTTCGTAATTGCAAAGGGTTATATTAATCCAAAATTGTTTATTTTATTTAATAGGATTTTTTATCACAAATCTTTGATGTATACGAGTTCTCATTGAATTACTTCATCGATTAATTTAAAAATGTGTGTGTTATTCATGTTTGTTTGAAGATTAAAACTAAGCGGTGTTATAAGTTTGTTTATAAATAATAAATTATTATACATATTTATTTATTTATAAAGAACAATCAGCAGTCACTACACTTGTATAATAAAAATAAATTCAGTGTTAACATATAGTTGCGACTCTACAAGACGACCAATTTAAATATTGCTTTGTTCAATACAGTTATTGTACATGAAATCAATATCATTTAATAAAAATAGCTTAAATGTATTACAAGTACAATATAAATTTCAATTAGCAAGTTGGTGAAAGACATCTGTGTCGGATGATAAATGATTCGGCTGCTCCTCAGTCATCACCCCGCTCCATCACTCATCGGGGCTACGGCTGTGTGTGTTCTGGCATAAAGCGAAGATATATTTACTTAATAATTAAGTTGGTTCTTGTTGTAAAATTTAAATAAAAATTTACAAGTGTACATTAAATATGCAAACACAGGTACAAGGACATTGGTGATTTAAGGAATATAATATAATAATAGTTAATATTATTGCTTACGGTACCATCACGTAGTCCTACATATACATATATATTACCTACATATATATTAAAACAAAAAATAATTAATAAAGTTATGCTATACGGTTATACGTGCTTTTACGGTACTAAATAAGAACGCATTTATAGACGTATAGTAAGATACACAAAACACTCAGTTCAATTTATAATAAAAGTATTTTATTACAAATTTATCAATAACGTACTGTATTATTTTGGAACCAATGTTGTTTTCATTCCAACCTAATAACTGAAGGAAATGATATGAGTATCACGATTATAATGTGCTGTCGTGAATGATAAATCTATTTGATCGTTGCTCACATCAGATGTGAAAGATGGACCGTTTCCTCGTGTTCAATAGTTGATGAACAAAATACTTGGACTATACTAGTCTTTTATACTATTTAATTTTTTAATAAATGAACTTTCTTACATTAACATAAACATTAATTGTTTGATTTTTGTGATTTAATGTAAGCAAATAAATAATTAAATTCGTATTCGTTCATATAATATTACAACAAAACTGTCGGTAGAAACAAAATATGTGCGGAATTTTGAGAAATGAAATAGTGAAAGGTCAAATAGAAGTCGTCTGCTATTTTTATATATAAATTGATTAATTGAAATATTCATTGATTTAACTAATGTCAACATTAAATATAATTAATCAAATTTATACATAACCATGACCTATAATCGTTTCGATCCATATAATTACACGTCATCTAATATCGAAGTAAGATTCATACTCTGTAACCGAATATTAAAACCGTCAATCAAACTAATTTCTCGTGTCGGAGTCGTTGACGTATCGCGTCGGCATCGTCACGTCACGGATGATGAATGGCGGAGTCGTTAATCACTGCGGCGCTAGGTCATCATTCACCGTCAGGGTGATTGGGGTGTATTGCCACAGACGATCATAGATCAGTTTGACTGTTTTTTTTTCACTCGGTGGTAGAGCTTTGTGCAAGCTCGTCTGGGTAGGTACCACCCACTCATCAGATATTCTACCGCAAAACAGCAGTACTTTGTATTGTTGTGTTCCGGTTTGAAGGGTGAGTGAGCCAGTGTAATTACAGGCACAAGGGACATAACATCTTAGTTCCCAAGGTTGGTGGCGCATTGGCAATGTAAGTGATGGTTAACATTTCTTACAATTCCATTGTCTATGGGCGTTGGTGACCGCTTACCATCAGGTGGCTCATACGCTCGTCCGCCAACCAATACAATAAAAAAAAAAAAAAAAAAAAAAATAATTAGCTGACATTAATCGGTTTGAAATAGTTAATTTTTTAATTGCTGATTTTTAATCGCTGAAATTGATACTCAATGTAAAGCTCAATGCATGTTAATATTTTAATGTTATATATTCCCGTTATTACGTGTACCAATTAATAAATTTTATGCTTAATAAAAAATATGAAATTATGATAGATATTAAAAAAGTGTAAGGTATACAAATTTAATTATATATAATTATTATTGGTTTAATAAAAGTAAATAAAAAGATTAAATAATGGGTTCCTTGTCGGTTCTTTTCGGTAAAATTTACGTTTCGATCCGGTGGTGGGTTATATTTAACTTATCTATAAAATGAAAATTAAAAATTTGAATTAGTAAAGTGATGTAGTTTACTACTCACAATGTAAGTACTGACAGAATCTCAAATAAATATAATGTGTTAGATGCAAGAATGCAAGAAGAAATGATATATATATATAAACTAATATTAATTTTAAGAATGCTGATTTTAACGCATCTGTGGCAGGTTTAAGAAAGGGACGCGCGAAGTGAATTGTGTTCGTCGAAATGGCTCATTTTAATTCTTGTGTTAATATAACAAATTGTTCACAGGTGGCGCCCTCGTGTGTCTAGCTGAGATATAAAGAAGATTTATAATGTTAAACGATTTAATTTTCATGAGAATTGTGGGCATCGTTTTTAGCGATTTAGACTTTAATGAGGTTTTGTCTATTTTTCTTCTTCTCCTATCCGTTAGTGCAAAAGCTGCTACAATTGTTGTGAGAAGGCTATTTAAAAAAATGTACTATTGTAAATACTTACGTTAATTAATGACGTTTTTTATGATAATAAAACAAGTAACAATATTTTATCCCGCATATTGAAGGACTGTTTTGCACTTTTTTCTGTCATTTAAGTTCTTCTATTCAGAATGCAATCGTGTATTGTGTATTACAAACACGACTGCCTCGTTGGTGTAGTGGCTTGATAAAAATCAGATCCCGAGGTCCAGGGTTAAGGCCCGAACTGGGGCTGTAAAAATTTATTGGATTTTTCTGTCGAAAGTCCGGAGCTTAGAAGTTGAAAGTGTGTACATTCCCGTACCTCGGAAAGCACGTTAAGGCCTTGGCCTAGGCCTGAAGTCGTGTCAGATTGCCGTTCCAGCGGATTTTGATCGAGAGTGAATAGTGAGTGCACCTGCGTTTGCACAAACACTTATGCACTTTAATATGTCCAGCGCAGTTGGCTAGCCTCGCTTGGGATTGGCCGCCGTAGTCGAAATCGGTCAAGAGCACATCATCATCAGTATATTACAATACTAAGTTACGCTGGTAAAATAAATATGCATTTCTTTTAAAGTAAATAAGTCATCGAATCGTTCAAATGCACATTATTGATTTTTTAATATGATGTTTCATTGATATCAAATACGAAATAAATATGTCATAAATCAATATTTAATTCAATATTAGTATGGACTAACATGGAATTGATAACGACAGTAAATATTGGTGTGGTGATTGATTTGAGTTTACCGTTACTTATTTGAACTATCGTCCGATTAGTTGCTGTTTGACGTCGAATAGATTCGGTTTCGGCTTAAAAAGAATCTCATAATAAATACACATCACATAAAATTTGAAAAACCTGATGCTTTGAAAAGTTAATATGTTATTTTATAAAAATATTTTATATTATTATTTATATTTAGGATAACATGAAAAGAATTGTCTTAATATTTTTGTTAAATCAAAAATCCTATATTTATTACGACCAGATATTAGTTAAGTCTTTTTTTTACCAAATCATTTGGCGCTTATTCTTTTAATAAAAATTAATACCTTATTTTGTTAATACGTTCCCCTACAGTGGCAAGTGTGTACAGTCGCTCCCGCACTCAAATATCAAATAATTCAAATATTTGGGCAGACCTCATCCATCACTTACCGATGATTGATAGAGTTGTTTCCATAGCCGCTCGGAAACATAATGCTATAATAGCTCCCTGGTGCAATCAGGAATAAGCTTTAACTTACATTTATATAAAGTTCAATTTCGTTTATCCGTCGAATTGTTGACCAAGTGTTCATATTGTTGGGGGAAATTGATTTTTGTTTATAATTATATAAGGTTCAAATTTGTTTGTGATCATAATTAGAGTGGTTGGCCCTAATAACCATCGGCTCACTGTTTGTACAATTGTAAGTTTACTCGAATGACATTATCATTTGTGTTTCACTTAGCCATAATTTATTGATGTGGCTGTCGAGGATTAGATATCTGTTATTGATGAGTTTAATGTGAGTTTTGTTAATCGAATTTTATGCTACTGGTAATGTCAAGGCTTATTGGTGGTCGAGTGAATGCAATTAGCTACCTCGTATCAGGTTGTAAAAGCTTTTTGAAAGTAACTATAGTTTTATTAAAGCAAAAGATTGTTTGCATTTTTTATTGAGCTATTATACTTTGCCTGAAGCGATCATCATGATATGTGATTATATATTATATGAAAGCCGCAGCATTTTTCATTTCTTTTTGAAATTTTCGACACCATATCTTTCGGATGTGAAAATGGAATTTTAGATTAAAGGACTGTATGTATACAGATGTAGTTATCAAAAATAAAATTAGACATGAGTATAATTCTACAAAACTTCAGTTGTACTTATCCTCTTTAAATATTTACATAAGTTCACTTAACTGATTGATATGTATTAAGTTTATAAAAGGTGTCTTCTGTTTTAGGAGAGCACTGTCGCCTGAGATGCAAATTTTTACCTAGCTTAGGTCAGTGACTTATATTGTATGCTTATTAAAATTGTTTTTGTAGTGTTACTTGTTTACTGTAATTCTGTCTTGGTTCAATTAAGTGTAAAAAACTATTTATTTAAAATCAGCGACCAAATAAAACTCTAGCGCATAAAAAAAATCATCTCATAGTTTAATTAATTCTTACTTGTCGTATTTAGGGGACCTAACGAAACAAAAAATAAATACACTCGAATTGAAAATCTTCTTTTTTCTAAGTATGTTAAAACCAGTCAAAAATAATTTTGTCCGAGAAATAATTCTGACTGTAACATATTTATATACTTTAAAGAATAAATATTTCTAGTTGACATTTAACATTTCAATTTTCTAACTTGAACAGATAAGAAATACAGTAGACATTAGAACTAAAATACGAACGGCGATTGTATTTTGACAGCTCACGACTAACTTTATAAGAACCGTGTTGCTATGTAATGTATGTTGTCTGTTTGTGATTATATAGATTGTGAGCATAAATAATTAATATATAAGGTCCTTTTAAGGTATAACAAAGAAACATTGGATTAAATTCTGCCACATATTGATTCCATGGAACCACTTTGTAGCAGCTGTGGAACGAACCAAAACCATCAAGACTTTGCCAAGGAATGGTACATAACATACTTTTGGTTTAGTTTAACCAAAGATTATAACCGTTAAATGTACATGATCAGTCACGTTTACTCATTCACGAACAATTACATGGCTTTCATCAAATGTCACGTGAGATTGTATCTTACTTAAATGTGTAAGATTTATCGGTAGATTATAAAAGTTGGAGTCGTAAATTTTTACAAATATCAATATAATTATTTTTATTTGTAGTACACATTTATTAATGTACAAATAAAATAAAATAAATATTTATGTATCAAATGATATGACATTCAAAATTAAAATCTATATATTTATATTTTCTATAAATTCAAAATATCGGTGTGTTTATTGAATACAATACATTATATTGACTTAATATATTTATATATATTATATTAATATATTCAAAAAACTATAGCCTTTTCCAATCGCAGAATGAGTAGATATGAACAAAAATTAGAATTTCATATTCCATGAGGTTTTCTAATAGGTCTGCTATATTATGAACTACCAATAGCTCTTGATTAATATTTAATATTTCGCGATTCCATAACAAATATCATAAATTATTCAAGATATCGACCAATAACGGGTCAATTAAATTTCAAAGTTATTGATTTGTCTTTATTGTTCTTGGGGTTCGAAGACTTTAGACAACTTTATATCGGAGAAAATCTTTCAAGAATTATCACAAATATTATGTTATAATATACATATAGCTTTAAATTAAAAGGCGTTTTATATAAATATCTATCTCATATTGCATTCAGATCACAGATCAACCTTTGTCGTCTTCAATCGTGACACACAAACAGACATGAGCACTGCTTCCTGAGCTTTCAAAGAGCGGAATTGTGTAAACATCACTCTTGAACGAGAACTGAACGTCAGTTTCATTGTAACATACAAACCAATTTGAATGTTATTACGACAATTATAGAATTCAATTTCAGATGCATAAAAGATAACAGGTTTGAAAGCAATAGTACAAAGAATGTGGAGGAATATTCGACTCTGTTGCTTAAGAAATAGAGTTTAATTTAAATTGTAAATGTATATAGGGTTGTACAAACACTTTGTAGTATTCAAGTAATGGATTGGCCGATTGCCGTAAAGTGCGGGTGGTCACTTTACGGTGTCCCTTTAAGGTGTAATGCACAAAAGGCTTTATAAATAAAAACTGTGGTCATTTTATAAATGTGACATTGTGTGAAAGAACACCTGTGGTGTTTGATAAATTATGAGATAAGAAAAAATGTATCTTTCATAATTTCAACCCGCTTTTGTTTCATTAACACGGACGTACTCAGTCAATTGTAAACAAGAGATCCAACTTATGGTTTTAATTAATGATAGTATATTATTGATAGGAGTCTTAGCACCCAACCTTGGGTACTAATATTTTATGTATCTTGTATTTATACTGGCCCACTCGCCGTTCAAACCAAAACACTGTTAAAAGTAAATATTTTTCGGCGGTAGAAATTATGAAGAGTGGATTTGAAGCTGTTATTGTCACTTAGGAAACAGATTTCAGTCACGGCTTTTTTCTTTATATATTTTTGTGATTTTCCCACATAACAATTTCGTAGGAGAAAATTAGATAAATATTTACAGTTGCGGCTTTTGCCATAAATGGCGCCAAATTTTTATGACATGTTTATTTATCAATAATGAATGTTATTTCATGCAATATTGAGGAAGGGGAAGACTTCGAACATGAAAAAAATTTAAAAAAGAAGATGTAAAAGAACAATGAGTGGTAGGACTCGTGGTCTGAGCGGTCTAGGATGTTCCTGATATGTAAAAAAAGAGCACTTAGTTCGGGGTATCCGAATGATTACATATAAAATTCTAGGGCAAAGTCATGTAGGTTGGGTTATGTTAGGTTACTTTTAAAGCACAACGCACGAGCCGAGCGAGCGAAGCGAAAATTGTATATATGTAACACACATAAAGGCAATTTTGTCGGGACAACGTCCGTTTAATTATATTTTTCTTAGAACGTAACAAACGCCCTGTTTATGATATGATATACTAGCGGGTAATGGGAATGTTTATCATGGCAATCGAATATTATTATTATTTTAACATAAAATCTTATGATGGATGATCATATTATTATATACTATACCGGGTATAATACCCGGTATAATATAGTTAAGAGTAGGTAGTTCAAGTATTTAAAAATAAACGTTTATCATACAGGCATGGTACTTAATCAACTTTTAACAAACAGCTCACAACGCAATGACTATACAATTCGGAAACCCATAACAAATTCGCAACAATCGTCTCAACGCATTCGTAACCGTGAAATGTGTGTTTGTCATTAGAGTCTTCACGGCTTTTAGTCCATTTATTTCCTTTCTAAATCACAAGCATTGTCAATTTACCACGGCTGTCTATACTATTCACACAACGTCCGATTAACCCGAGACACAGATTGAATAATTTCAATGAAAAATTATAACAATATTACCAGTACGTGTAAATTTCCGCTTGAGACGCTATTACTCTGTGTCGCATAATACGGGGTGTGCGTCCTAGTGAGCGTCATTGTCGTCAACTTGATGAATCGATATAACGCGTATTGTGAGACTCCCCAGCTGTCGTCTGTCACAGATAGCTGACACTTGGACCCGTTTTTTTGACACGTTCCTTTGTGATCGCTCATTGTAGCATAGAGCGAAATGAGTTGATATCGATCGCTCAATATTATACCGTAGTGAAGAGGGTTCCCAGTATGAATTGGGCTCATAAATAAATAAGCGGTGTCGTGGCGTGTTTGGTTTTTTTTTTCTGCGGTGATGTACGCGTTTCTTTTGTTGCGATTCTGGGGTTCGACGCGGTAGTTCGCTGAAGGGAAATTTATGACTCTAAATAAATATTGTCGGCAGATAAATTGGTTTTATCGGATGATGAAAGTGGGTAAATATTTTTTTAGCTGACGTTCGTTGCAGTTTGTTGTATAAAATTGTTGTTTGCCCAATTAAGCGATGCATTGTTGTTAAATTTGCGCTCCGTTTATTGGTACCTTGAAATAACACACGTCTGATTTAAATGATACAATTTTTTTATTTCATTTATAATTGATTGTTGTGACGTTTACATTTTTTATAAGTAAATGTAATTATAACCCTGTCAGCTGGTTGGGGTATTGTATTATTTAACAATGCTTTGCTAAAAATTCAATCTAAGATGAACGTATCTTGAGATGGATTGTCAATGGTTTATTCGCGTTTCATATTTAAAGACGATACTTGATGACAGAAAACTGTGACATGATATCACTACAAAATAACTTAAGACACAACTACAACTAGTGGAAATTTTCTTTAAATAACATTTTTAAGATTTTTAACATCATACGAATATTTTAAAAGCGCTTTCATTTTAGATTCTAAAAATACGAACAAAATGCACTGCCAAGCAACGCCGCGGGTCGTAAAGGGGGCTGTAATTTTGAATTATCGCGCAGCACGACGGGTAGGAGTAATGAAACAGCCTCTATATCACAATTCCGAGCGTGCCTCGACGCTAAATGGCAGCTATGAATTAGCTCGTTTTGCAAATTTTTATACGAGTTCATTTCATAAACATGCTTTTGACAGATTAAATCAAATTAACATTTATATTTGATCAGATCTTGAATATTAATATAAAAATAAAATACTTAAAAAAAGTGTCTGGGCGGCGTTCCCTTTATGGGTTCCGCACCGTTAATATTAATAAATTTTATTATTAAAAAATATAAAATTATGATGAATCAAAAAAAAAAAAAAAGTACTATGACACAAATAGAACAAAAAAAAAAAAAACTAACAAAACATTTTTGACATCTATTTTGTGGTGCTGATAATTGAGATATTTAATAAGTAGCACACCATTTTAGCCATTATGACACGTCATATAAAGAAGAAAATACTATACAGGTGTATCGCGTTACTGACGCTAAATTGAAATATACAGGCGCCATATTCATTACAGTCGGGTGTAACTCAAACTTATGGTACCTTTTACGAGTTTAAGAGCACTCTCCGGCACAAGCGGTAATGTTACTTACATTTCGTGAAAAACATGGAATGGTGATGTTGAGTAATAAACGACGTAACTGCCTACTACTGCTCCGCTACGAAGAATATATTAATGATAAAGATTTCGTATTAGAAAAAAAAGTTTCATATACGAGTAGTTCGACCAATACTATTATAAGTATGGTGAAGATTTTGTTACATTATCAATAATGAATGTCTCATTGTGTCTAGCTTACATGTACACTTAACTTTCGAGGTTCGAATCCAATGTCAGGCCTATAATGAAAATAGAAATTTACAGGTGCAAACTTTCGTCGAAATTTTCGAGTATCAAACTTTCGAAATGATTATTGAAATATTTCCGTTCTTGTCGAATTATCCACACAATTTAATCACGAGAGTAAGGTAAATGAGTTTATTTTGTATTTGCGCAAATAGTTTTGCACAAAAATATATCCTGCGCAGTTAGTCTTGAGAGTTGATCCGAAATTCATAGCCAAAATCGGTTAGGAGGACATTGATTATTTATTAATTGAAAATCGTGATTAGTGATTCATTAAACGACAAAGAATGATATTATCTAGACAAGTTTATGATATGGATAACCGAGCGGATATGTAATGACCGACATGCATTGCGATGTTTTTTTTTTATTGATGAAAGATATCCGATAAGCCTTGCACGCCCTCTAATAAAATAGATATATGATGTATATATATATATATATATATATATATATATATATATATATATATATATATATATATATTTACATCATATATGTACTATACCATACTATACCTATACTATATATATATATATATATATATATAGTATAGGTATAGTATGGTATAGGTATAATAGTATAGGTACTATGTCAGAAACATTTACGCGAGTTCTAAGAACTGTACATAGTTTCTGTTCAATCAGAATATCGTTTCTTCAATCAAGCAATAAGTTTTATATACAACAATCCAGAATCAATGCTTTCTTGCAATATATTAAAACATCATATTTTTATTATTGTGTCAGTTTATGAGTGTGTCAGTGTAATAAACTATCACACCAATAAATAACCACCCTGGTTGGAATTACTATAGACGCAACGATAGCAACACATCAGTACAGCTTGCATCTTTGTTCTAACTTGTCTTCATAAACTTTTTTTTTTTTTTTCACGCAGTGGTTACCTTCATAAAGGTACCCGACTCTCTTGGGGGAAGAACCGGTCTTCATACCCTTAGTAACTTTTCATTTAAATAAAACTAGTAGAATCTGGTAGGTGTTATTGTATCCAAACAAATAATTAACACTTCATCTTTATAAGAATATTTTTGTTAATATACATTAATCGGGGTACGATGCCAACTAGTAGTCAATTTCGTCACTTTGATTAATTTTTTTTTTATATCTATATATTAGTACGTACGTGATTATTATACAGAATTTTATTAAACTTTGATCATTCGAAGAAAACTTCGCCTGTTATTGTAAAAAAGAGTTGAATTTGAATCACCAACGATATTAAAACTAAATTGACACAAATAGCTTAATATAAACTTTCATATCATTAGTAATAAATTGATATTTATATGTGAATAATAAATAAAAAATCGGTGACCAGTTTATTATTATACAATTATATAAAACAATAAATATAAAATTTATTATTCTATGGACCCGATAAAATTTGTTTTCATCGAAATTTATAACTAGAGATAAAGTTATTTACCTATAATGTATACTATTTTTTTTAAAGTGAAGCTTTTTTCGTTGCAATAGAAGTCAAATTTAAATGTAGAATTAAAGTGACTTGTTATACGTCCAAAATGAATAAACAAAAATGACCTAAAGCTGGACTTGAGTTGTCCACTCCTCTTGAGTAGATTGTGAGCTTATTTCACCAAGCTGCCGCTGGCGCCGTTCCAAACACAAATACACACACACAAGCACTCACAGAGACTAAGTCATCAGTTCTCATCTCTTAATAGTTTTAATTTACTTACTGATTTTTAGTTAGTATGTATGTTTTACCTAATTGCTTAATCCTATTTTGGTTTTAGTTACATGTTATATACTTAATGTAATTATATACTGGTGGTAGAGCTTTGTACTGGTGGTAGAGCTTTTTTACTGGTGGTAGAGCTTTTTGCAAGTTCGTCTGGGTAGGTACCACCGACTCATCAGATATTCTACCGCAAATCAGCAGTACTTTGTATTGTTGTGTTCCGGTTTGAAGGGTGAGTGAGCCAGTGTAATTGCAGGCACAAGGGACATAACATCTTAGTTCCCAAGGTTGGTGGCGCATTGGTGATGTAAGCGATGGTTAACATTTCTTACTTTGCCAATGTCTATGGGCGTTGGTGACCACTTACCATCAGGTGGCCCATATGCTCGTCCGCCTAGCTATACAATAAAAAAAAAGAATATATATATATATATATATTCTTTTTTTTTATATACACATATATGTATATTAACTGTTGGATTACTAAATAAATAAATAAGCACGAGGTTAATTTTAACACAAATCAGCGCATGAAAAATGCACAGCATATGGCATTTTCTTTAGGATTTTAAATACTACTTGAGGCAGGAGATGCGAAAAACATATAAATATATAAATATTTTATATTTAAAAATTAATAGTTCTTATTTCAAATCAACAGACTCTGTTCTGCTCTGATGATGATGAAGCTATCATATGTACAGTGGCTACATGTAAAGCCGCAGAAACGGTGATCCTGGGCTCAAATCCCAGGTCGAGCCAATAAAATGTTAATGGGATTTTCTGTCGAAAATTCTCAGTAGTAGCCCGGAGTCTGGAAATTGGAAGTGTGTACACTTCCGTGCCTCCGAAAGCACGTAAAGCCGTTGGTCCTGCGCCTGAACTCTTGTCGGTCGTGTCGGATTGCCGTCCCATCGGATTATGAGAGTAAGGGAATAGAGAGTGCACCTGTGTTTGCGCACACACTTGTGCACTATAATATCTCCTGCGCAGTTAGCTTATCTCTCTTGAGATTGGCCGCCGTGGCCGAAATTAGTCAGGAGGACCATTACTATGCATATAATGCATATGATGGCAATAGGGCGTAACATTTTATATCCCATGGCGGCGCATCCAACCGGCCAATCCGATGTATATGGATGACGCTGACAGTTATCACCTAATAAAACCATCTGCTATTTTGTACAAATAATCAATCGTCGCCATATAAGCGACGTATTATATTTTTATCATGACCGAAAGTATTTCCCCAGTTGTCGATTATGTTATCTTGACTAAGTAATCATAATTACGAACTAATTCAATATAATAAAATCTCTCATGTCACAATTTTACGAATTGTAAAAAGAAAATATTTTTAATGAAAGTTTAAATTGAACATGCTATGGAACAAGTATGGAATTTATTTCAAAAACATGGAATGACATATAAGAATCAGCGCAAGAATACACACGACATTTGTCATAGGTTATTTCGTGATACAACACAATAGAGGAATGACTCGGCGAATAGCGTAATGCCTTTCAAACGAAATCTACGCAAACAATAACTTGAAACCGATTTAAGAGAATTTATGGACACACGTTTCCAAGATCCTTGCGCTGCGTGAAAGTTTTGCCAAGTTTTACTGCGGATTAATCGGAGAAATGACAACTCTATGCATTTATAATAAGGACTATTTAGCTGTAAATATTAAGTAGCAACACAAAAACATGATGGACGACTAGACACATCGTCTATTATACTCTAATGTTCCAATATATTATCTCTGAAAAGAGGTCCCGCGTGATAAATTGGCCAGACATTGGCGTTTTTTATGTCGTGCGCTTGAATTACACACAAAAAGCGCCAGGTGAGGGTTTTTTTGCTAAAATTGTGTTAATTTATAATTTTTATTGTCAAGTCAGGTTTGTCGCTTTAAATTTTAATCAGCGCGAAATGTGTGAGGTTCTTGTTATATATTTTTTTGCAACTAATCGATATTTATGTTCAATTTTAATGGAAGGAAAAGTTTTTTGTTCGATGCGTTGGTGTATTGTTGTTGAATAGATTCGTCAACGTAATATCATATGATAGATTGTGTTTTTGATATGAAACTGTTACTTGACAAGGAATTAGTTTCGTGTGTTTTTTATTATAAAAATATATATTGAAATATTTTTAATTATCAATAGATAGGCAAAGTTTACATTGATAGTATTATCACGAGGCTTGTTTCCAGTTTGTTGCTATGGCTTATTCGTCTATCGTATTGTATCACAAGATTTCTTATAAATGAAAATATTTAATTAATCACAGGTCAGGCCGATAAAATTTGCTGTTGTCTGTGCGATGAATGTGTTTGGCCACATACTTGTTATTATACAGATCTCCTGCGAAAACGCAATCCTTAAAATTGGCAACTTCGGTTAGATTGACGTTATTATTATCTAAGGTTCAATCGTTAGTAATTGATTTCTTTCAGATCTTTAGAATAGCAATAATTAAGTGAATAGTCTTAATAACTAATTTAGAACCAATACCATCAAACTTAAATAACTTTCACTATAACGACACCAATGTACAGTTCAGTCAAAACACGCTGTACGTATACAAAGACAAAACAGTATCGTTTATTTTGAAACAAGATTACAAAATAAAACGGAGCATCGTAGCTTGTATCTCGTAGGCTGTAGTCGTAGCGCTGAAATATGAGCCATGTATTATTCAGGGATATTGCCGTATAAATCATTCGGGGGAATAATTCACAGATATGCGAAGCGAAGTTGTCTCGATACGAAGTTTGAATGGTTTTCATTTCAATTTGCGTTAGTTTTATTTGTTTCTTGTTGGGGTTCGTTTTTAACATGTTATTGTTTGTGACGTCACTTGCTTGTAAGTGCGTTGCTGTAGGTGCTACTTCAAGTTTATGTTCAAGTATTGGGAAATACACTCTTTGGGCTATTTAATCAGAATGCCAATATTTTAATTCTTTAAATTCCCATTAAGTTAATTTTAATAAAAAATAATAATAATTTAAGTGCTTTTTATCTGTGTGAATAATAATATATCAATTTTTTTCTGTTTAATGTTTATACGCCTTGAAAAAGAGAGTACTCTATAAAAACCAGTAAAAATCGTTTTCCACCCAGATTAAAATATATTCACCATATGTTACATTTATATGGTAAAAATATATTATTAACAAAAGGACGTTTTAATTATTTTATTCAAACAGTTGTTAAACAAGAGTTAATTGAAAAAAATACAAACATGAATTTGTCTGAATGCTTGCAATATATCTCTTGACAAACTCAATTCTTCAAATAATAATATATATAAATAAAGCCTAAATTTAAAGTCACGACTACATAACGATTTTGGTTTACTTATATTTATAAATTCGCTGTACATACATTGCAGTCTGTTGGCCTAAGCAAGATATGTACATATCGGCTACGAAGTTATTTGTGCATACTCTCATTTGTATAGACAGCCTGCTCCTCTGAAGATCGTGGTCAGTAATCATTTGGTCTAAATCTGAATTCAAAACTTTTCATCGTTATTTAGTTGATTGATTTGCTATACGAAATCTAAGCATAGAATACCTTTCGTCTCTACAGATACAAAACTGCATGCTTCTATTTGTATATATCACTAATTCATAAAACTAATATTATTTTAATATTTATTTATTCAAATCCTCCATAACTTACAAGCCGACTCAACCTTTACAAAGTGATTTAAACGTTAACATTTTATGCGATGCGTCTGATTTATGATACCCATTCAAATCGTCCCACTAAAACATGCCATTGATGTAAATTATGTGTCTTCTTAAACTAGTGGGTTGTTAATCTTGTTTTCGATGTCTTATTAATGTACGCTATTTGATACGAACGTATAAATAATGCTAATTTGTATTATTATTCCCAGATTTAAGTATTGATGATATTTTTTTTCTATTTTATATTTTAAAATTTCGTTTCAATGAAAAATATACTCCAGGGTCTAAGCGTGTGCAAAGTTACAAAGGACTAAAAAATCAGAAGTGTCATCGTCGCTAAATAAACATGGCTCCGTTGAAAAAACACATCTCCCGCTGTGCATAATATTTTAAACTCCCCTTGCTAGTACAAAATGGCTGTCGACACTCGGTATTTTTTTTTTTCTATGTATTATGGTGCAAGTTTTATGATTTTTTTTTTAATTCGATCACAGCAACTTCTTTATTAAACATAAAAATGCAATCACGAATTATCCAGCATACATTTTCGAGTTCCACTTATGCATATTTAAATATGTAGCGTAATAGCATATCAGTTGTAGAATTTAACAGGAATTTACATGGACGTTTATATTTATTATAATTCGCATGTATGTAGTCTCAGTATTTTCTCTCCCATTACCTTCTATCTTGAGTCTTATTATTTAGTATTTTACTATCTTTGAAACTATCACCGATTAGGAATATCCATCCGACAGAGAAGAACCTTCTATAAGCAATAAACTAAACAGCCAATTTAAATATCAAACGTATTAAATCAAAATAAAAGATTTCGAATAAGCCCAGCAAAATATGGTATTAATATAATTATTATTGCTATAAAAATATAGTTTCATATTAAAGAATACAATTACCAATTTCGGTTTTCGTCAGAAAAGAAAATCAACAGCTGCATAATATCGCTTCTTCTCATCTCTCGGACCTTCAATCTGTAATAAATTCTTGAGGAGTTCCTAACACTTGGCGGAGCAGACAAAATAATTTATGTTCCTAGTTTACGGGGCACATTCGCTAACAAATGGCTGCAGTGAGGTGACTGACATCTATGTTATGGCATCATCTCTGTGTAGTATCAGATTAATTGCTTTTACAATTATATTTATGATGTAGTTTATGAGCCTTTTTTCGAATTGGATCAGTGAAGTAGGATCCAAACTTTTCGTACGTACGTAAATAGAGGCATATGTATATACATAGGCAAAGGGACATAACACAAACTGCTTATACTTTTAATATTATATCACTTAGTATATTGTTTTCCCTTTAAAAAGTCCTTAATATTTACGTATATTGATTAATAGAAGCCGAGATGGCCCAGTGGGAAGCCGAGATGGTCCAGTGGGAAGCCGAGATAGCCCAGTGCTAAGAACGCGTGAATCTTAACCGATGATCGTGGGTTCAAACCCGGGCAAGCACCACTGAATTTCATCTGCTTAATTTGTGATTATAATTCATCTCGTGCTTGACGGTGAAGGAAAACATCGTGAGGAAACCTGCACGTGTCAAATTTTCACTGAAATTCTGTCACATATGTATTCTACCAATCCGCATTGGAGCAGCGTGGTGGAATAAGCTCCAAAACCTTCTTCTCAAAAAGAGGAGAAGAGGCCTTAGCCCAGCAGTGGGACATTCACAGGCTGTTACTTTATTGATTAATAAAACACGATTTAAAAACTAAAGATCGCTTCTCGTCTAAATATCAATAAGTGTCGTTTGTTCATTTATGTACTGGACGAATGAAATACTGGCATATGTAATGTATTTTTATTAAAATCTATAGAACATTGGAGCAGCTTAGTCAAATAACCTACATACATTCTCATTAAGAGGCGAAGGCTCATCAGCCCAGCAGTGCGAATTATTCAGGCTGTACATGTTGTAATAACTTCTGAATTTGTCATTAATTTATTTAGTCTTGGCTTTGCAGGGGTAGGATAAAAACTACATAGCGTGTTTATATTGAGAGACAAACAAACAAAGAAAAAAAATATTGCTTTTTTGAGGCAGAACCTTCAAGGGTGTATGTAGAATAACTGACCAAAGTTTCATTACAATCGAATGAAGGATTTAGCATAGAGTACATAATTTTATTAAGTTTTAAACTCTATAATTCATTTTTATTTATAAAAAAATGCTAAGAATTTTATTCATTAATGATTAGGTATATAATTGTTTCAAGAAATATAAACTCAAATTAAAATACTATAGTAAAAAGTTAAATTTTCTTTTAGCTATGTTAGATTCAAAGTTTTATTCGTAAAGTATAGAAAGTCGTGGCAAAAAGTTGAAAGGCGAAGATTACAGTGGCTTGGAAGGCGACGGCTCATTAGCCAGATGTTATCATGTAACGAATGTACGCTAATGGTCGAAGCTTCTACACAGGAGACAATACTGGTTAATGGTTAGCGGGAAATCTTTTAAACGCTGTGGATAAGCGTGAAGTTGCACGTATTATTATATGGTGTTGCAGTGAAGAAATGCAAGAATTAGATAAATGATATTTTGTAAATGATTTTTTTCATAACGCTTAATATTTAAAAATATTATCTACTGTCTCTATTTTTACATATAGTTAATTTCATTTAGATTATATATCGTAATATTATTTAATTGCCATTTCAAACAATGAAGTAAATCAATTGTTATTATATCAAAGATTAATTGAATAGACAACGCTACAAATCAAATCGTAGCATTAGATTTCAATCCTTTTGATAGCGTTTCCTTAATGTCAACTTTGAAATTTTCACTCGCCTCAGGAAACGGTCAGTTCGGGCGAACAAGGGACCTTTGATTCATTAGCCATCATCAAATATTCAGGAACACCGCATCCACCCTCCGACGGCAATTATTAACGTCGTGTCTCGACACGGCCATGGTCGAGTTACGAGCCACTAGATTTATTGTTATTACCGCACATTTCCTCCGGGTAACGTTTTAATTACACAGATCGACGATAAAGCATCCTGGGGGCGCACTTTTCTTCATTAGAAGACAGATCGCCAGCATCTACGCTGAGAGATTTATATCCTCGCCCTTAATGGTCTTCCGATAGTTCCATTGTTCTTTGAAAAAATACTCTCAGACGATCATATTTTAGAGCAATAACTTCAATCCACTGATATCCTCAACTCGAGGACCGTTTGTCACGTGACGAGTTATATTGACTTACTGAAACTTCGTAGTAAATTGATGATATAAAAGCTCATAAATCACTCCCACTTCGTAAGCCAAGGGTCCCTTTACAGTTTCCATATGCCTTATATAGAAAGGAAACCGCCAATCGGAAAACTTACCTTGTTTCCGATTGAACACCATAAAAGCATTTTCCTTGAATCCTCACAGGGTAGAAACTTCGATACTGAGAAAGCAATTGACGTCAAACCGTTTATCATTTTTCATTATTATTTACCAAGCGATAAACAACCTTAACGGTACTAATTTAGCGTGATCGCATAAACAGTGGAGGATTCTTCATATCCATTCAAAGTCGGCTCAACGCATCATCAATTATAAGTATTAACATACTCATTTACATTTCAATGATATTGTTTTTTGTGCTCATCTCAAAACAGTGTGGAATGAAATATTGAATAGTGTTTACAATAAGTCCGATATTAGCTTGAGTAGTATTTGAACTTACGTCGGATCATGTGACATGGGGTCGTCTGCTGGCCATTTGTCACAGGGGCCATTTGTACTTGTCGAATCACGGCCATTAGATGCGAGTGTGTGACCGCGTCGGCCGTTTCGTGTTCCTATATAGCTGTTTCATAACTTGATCGAGCCACAGACTAACAGAGTTCTATACTATGGAAGTTGGAAATAATAAGCAAGTCTATTTGCAATACGACTAAAGATTATACAATGACACGTATTTCCAAAGCGTCTCATACAACGAACGTGCATCAAGGGACCAATGCTCTTGTCAATATCGAGCTGTATGAGAGGAGCTGTCCTGTCGATTTATCTTACTTTGCGGCTATTGTTACAGGCGATCGAGGTTACGGTTGATTTATAAGCAGCCTGGCTAATTACAAGCGAGAACGCACCATTAATTTCCTTTGATTCAACCTAATGTCTTCAGCTGACATTCGAGCGAACAAAGTATCGTATGAGTCAGTTTTAAAGTCATTTAAAAGCAAACTTGTATATTGAAGTTCAGTAATAAATATATTCGCATAAAAGTAAAGTTTATCTCTGTTCCCTTTGAAGTACGGTCCGAGAAAACAAACAAAGCAATAAAGAAGGCCTTTATCGGAGCTACGAGTCGACACGCGAGCTAATTTACAACACAGCCGTGGGTTTTATCTTCATTAACCCATCGATTCACAATTAAGACGCGGAATAAATCTCCGGTAATGTGCTCCCCGTCCGCGCCGCGCGCCGGTAGATTCTACTTCAAACAGATGTTATGTATAAATAAAGCCGCACAGAGGCAACCACTCGATATATTCCTGTCCGCGGCAAACTTTACAGATCTATCAGCGCTCGCTAGTTGACGACAACTGAATCGAATTGTTACGGAAATTTCATCCTTAAAAACATTTGATTTAGAATGTGTCTTCCTGGTAATAAGTAGGACAGTATTCAACTTGATTATCTATCCTGAAGGACGGTATATATAAGTATGGGCAAAAATGGCATATAGGTAGCGATTACATATGCCATTGTTAATGAGACATCCTCGCAAGCCTCATCTTATTTCCAGCGTAACGAGTCGATGCTCACATTCGATTATCTGGCCGCGGTATCCGAAGCATTACACTTGATGTATCGTCGGCGACTGCGCGGGATTGTCGGCCATCGCTTGATTTAGTACGACCATTTCTTCCTGGCACTTCGTCGGATGGATACTCATCTGTCGCTAGTGTGACGAATCGCTGCAATCGGAAAGCGTAGAGGGCCTCTAATGAATTGTCCCAAATAATTGGGATAGTATTTTATATCGGCATCATTTGTTCCTTTATCGGTGCATTTGTTATTCGGCGTTGATTTGTACGATGTCTTAACCTCCCAGAACGTGCATTAGTCTTCCTAATAAGATTAACGAGGGCCTTAAATCGTTGCTCACCTGCGAGAGATTTTGTACAGATACCGAAAGCGTCAAGTAAAACTCGATCTATCTTGAACTGGACCACCAGTAACAAGACAGATATAATTTATTAGGTGCTACGAGATTAAATGGTGATTTATAAACTTAATTTGTATCGCTCTTTAAATATATTCTATTTTTGAGAGCACAGTTTTATTTACTTAACTTTTTTTATTGTTTATAGTAAAAACTATTTATAGTATTGTACAAGAAAACGAATGTTTTAAATAGCTACCTACAAGAATAAATACTACCAAGAAACGTATAAAAAAATCACGTGTAATGGACAACTATAAACTATTTTGGCACAGACGTTTATCAATCTTAATGTTATTTTTTTAAAATGTTTTGGTATTCTTAACGATCAGATAAAATCTCTCAATGTCCCATTCGATAGCCCGGTTTGTTTACGAGATGAACGCAACGTGTCCTCGCGAAGGAATGGCAAGATAAGATTGACTTTGATGCATACTTTAGACCTGACAGGCATGTCGTCATTCTAAAGCTCTGTTCAGACGCAAAACTTAATATTTTTAAATATATTTATACATATATCTTAAGACGTCATACATCAACATTTTAAGCGACATAAGGTTAAGACCGTTCATAAGGATTTTATACTCAAACTAGCTGCCCGTCCCGACTTCGTACGGGTAAAATAAGGATTTTATCCCGTGCATTTTTTAATCAGTAAGATATAAACATTCGCCTATACAGTACAGTGTATGTGTGTTCGGTACAGGGCATATAATAATAATGCATAAAGTAAAGTACAATATGCTCTACATATTTTTTCATTTATTGGAACAAAGTTCTTTTACTACTGCAAAGTACCTGGCAGAAATTGTCATGTAACAAAAAAGCGTTTTCCTCCAAGCGACCTTTCCCTCTTTCTTTCTATTCTAGCGTTTGTATGTGTATGTACGTATATGTAAGTGAGCAAATTTTCAGATTTGACAATAAGGATTGTGTGCGGCCAATGAGATAACCTCAATTCTATTCAAATGTAAATATAATTTGAACTCTTTTTTTAACTTATAATTCGCTATTTTATATTTAGTTTAGAATAAATTACTATTTTCCTAAAGTATTAAATGAAATTTATCAAATTTAATTCTTACTTTACATTTTTGCATCGGAAACATAATAAAAATAACATAAAATATACACATGTGAAAGGGAGAGTTGATTAAAAAGGGCAACGCTTTTTGCTGTGATAAAAAAGTACGAACAATATCCTTCTTTTTTTTCGCTGGATAAATGCATTTACGCGTTTCCCCCACATGAAGTGGGGGGGTATGTGGGGCTCACCGGTGCTGAAGGTGCCGGAATACCCACTAAAAACCAGCGGTATCCCCTCAGTGGCCCCCCAGGTCGAGGGGCACCACGGGATCGCTTGCGCATGCTACCGCGATGCCCTGGGGTTCCCGGATACAGGGAACCCACTTAGCCCCGGTGGCTGTTAAGGTGCGCATAGCGCCTACGCCTTCTCCCCGGTCTTCTTTGACGGATCGAATCAGCGGAGGTATTTTCCTAGCGCTGCCGCTCCGCGGCCTCGTTTTGCGACATGACACTCTCGCAGAAGGAGATCATTTCCAACCAGCACCATGCGTGCTGAATGCATAGTGCTGGCTGCAGCATGGCGTTAATCACGCTCGGCAGCGAGATATCTCCACTTACTATTACCGCCAGGGTATGCCTCTGAGGCCCCACGCAGCATAGTCCGAAGAATAATTTCCTCCTGACCGATTTCAACCGCAATGGCCAATCTCAAGAAAGATTTGCCAACGCAGGACGGATTATAGTGCAAAAGTGTGAGCGTAAACACAGGTGCACTCTCATAATCCAATAGGACTGTAAACCGACGCGAACGCTAAAAGTTCAGGTAAGAGGCAAGACCAACGGCTTTACGTGACTTTAGTGGCACGGGAGTGTGACAAATATACAGAAATATAATCATTCAAAATCTACATTTTAAAACACGTTTTAAGTTAAAAAAATATCGCAAAGAACTTCGTTTCTCCCGGGGATCCCCCGACCGGACATTTTTTATAAAATTTTTAGGTTCTGTCTACGGTTTCTATGTACTCATGCTCATCGTACAATAGTCCCACACTAACATAGAGACCTTTTTGAAAAAGTAGGCCCGTTATTTGTTTTTTTTTTTATTATAATAGGTATGCATGTACATAAGTACACAAATATTTTTGTTATTTAACTTACCTTTCATAATATTTTTCCTTAAGAATAATACAGTAGAAATACTCTTAATATTAATAATAATAATAATTACAGCACTGCAAATTTATAATAAATTTAGTTGAGAATTATACGGAAATGATAAAATGATAATTGTATACGTCACTACTGCGATCGATGTACAAACAATAATGATGGGCGAAATTTTTCCGAAAACTGTGTAAGAAATGAGATACAGCTTATTACAAGAGCGGCAGGAGAATGCTCCCATCCCAACTCCATGCTGCTTACAAGGTGAGAAGTGACACCAATAGACCCCTGACTGGGATAACTGATCAAGTGTTAATTGAGCCAGTTATCAACCGAGGTTGAAAATGATTGAATTACTAATATCACGATTAAAAAATAGGGATTGATGGTAGATGTATTTTTTAATGCCACTTCATAAGAAAAAAAAATAAAAGAATTTGTGTGTGTTGTGTGAACCACCCTTAATACTTAGGGGTATAAAAATTAATTATAAACCTATTCTCAGACCTACAGAGTATACATATAAAATTTCATCAAAATCGGTCAAGCCGTTTCGGAGGAGTATAATCACTAAAACTGTGACACGAGATTTTTTATATATATAGATGTAAATGGGGTTCGTCCATCTATTTCATATATGCAAATAGGCTACCTGACGGTAAGTGGTCTCTAATGCCTATTGACATTATATATAAGGTCCTCCAGACCGATTTCAGCCACGGCGGCCAATCTCAAGAGAGATTAGCCAACTGCGCAGGACATATTATAGTGCACAAGTGTGTGCGCAAACACAGGTGCACTCTCTTTTCCTTAGCTCTCATAATCCGATGGGACGGCAATCCGACACGACCGGAAAGAGTTCAGGCGCAGGACCAACGGCTTAACGTGCTTTCCGAGGCACGGGAGTGAACATACTTCCAACTTCCAGACTCCGGGCTGCTACTGAGAATTTTCTGATAGACCTGGGAATTGAACCCAGGACCACCGGGTATGCGGGCTTATATCTAGCCACTAGACCAACGAGGCAGTCATATTGTCTATTGTCTATTGACATTAGTGATATAAGAAATAATAACAATCCCGTACATCGTCAATGTGCCACCAACCTCGGTAACTAAGATGTTATGTCTCTTGTGCCTGTAGTTTTACATGTATTTAATATACATTTATTATTTCTAAATAAATGTAAATTTCCCACTGATGCGCTAAGACCTCCGATCTTTCCGACGAAGATGTGGAGTTGTCCATCAAGTTACTCCAATGAGGTTGGATATAAAATACCTATTACTTTTATTTTAATTCAATTATAAAATATATGAACGCCCCCTTATAAACCCCGAAAGTTATCTTTTAAAGAGGCTGAAGTCTATAATGCCGATGATAAAACAGACTTGATATTCGCCACTGTCACTGTAAGCTCACGATGCCCTATAAATACCTTGGTTTACGAGATCGACACACGGTTCCTTCGCAAAGAAGCCGAGCCGATAAGATTGACATTGATTCATGTTTCAAACTTGACATATGCGTCCAGTCATTTCTCTAAAGCTTAGGGTCCATTTCATTGGAGTTTTTTAGTGTTTTCAATTATAAATTTAACTATTTAACCAGGTACATTCACATAGAAAAGTATTTTTGAAGTCTGATTTGACAGGTACACTTAACATAAAAATAAAACACTAATTCTTTGATTAAAAACAAAATCTCTACTTATTCATAATCATTATCACAGAAACACTCTTACATAACATTTAATATGTTCTAAAGGTGATTGAAACAAGCCGTGATCGATGATAACATGTTGAAAATTAAGCGATTGCCTCCAGCTCGTTTCGGATAATAAATTATTGTAAACAAAATATTTAGTTATAGTTATCTCTTTTCCCTGATTAATTGTGGTTTTTGATAATGAATAAGAAAACGTATCTAAGTTAAGTAACAATTTTGAATTTAAAAATTAAAGTTTATTTTCAAGGATAGAGTATTGTTTGTGATTTATGTTTTATATTTTTATATTTTGACGGCTGTGACAATATCGTCTTCACGCTAATAATAATAATAGAATAAGGGTCCAATTAAATGATTTCTAATATAACATAACTGAAACTACTTCAAAAAGGTTTTTTTTTATATAGCATAACTAGGCGGCCATCTGGTGGTGAGTGGTCATCAACGCCCATAGACATTGGCATTGTAAGAGATGTTAACCGTCACTGACATCGCCGATACACCACCAACCTTGGGAACTAAGATGTTATGTCCCTTATACCTGTAATTACACTGGTTCACTCACCCTTCAAACCAGAACACAACAATACCAAGTACTACTGTTTTGCGGTAGAATATCTGATGAGTGGGTGGTACCTACCCAGGCGATGTTCCACAAAGCTCTACCACCAAGTTAACCTTA
This sequence comes from Nymphalis polychloros, assembly GCA_905220585.2. Lineage (NCBI taxonomy): Eukaryota > Metazoa > Arthropoda > Insecta > Lepidoptera > Nymphalidae > Nymphalis > Nymphalis polychloros. Next base: position 13,065,303 of record HG992242.1, read on the forward strand.
AAGTATGAAATACTTTCTTATTGATTAAGAAAAATATGTAACTACATAAGTACAATATCTACATTTACCATCAGAAATGGTATATTTAAAAACAGAACATCGAATTATACAAATTGATATAACTAACTCATCAATAACTCTTAAAAATCTAAATAACTCATCAATAACTCTTAAAAATCTAAATAACTCGTTTGAACACATTCAACAAACCGAAAGTCGCGCCAATAATTAATTCATTACTTTATTTTAGCGAGCGTCTTTTTTTTTAACAACGCTGTTGTATGAATCAAGGTATCTCCTAACTATACAATAAATTAATTCCCTGTCGTTCAATCAATCAATTGTTCATTATGTTTGTAAGTAGATAGATATTCTGAACTAACCCTTACACCGGTCTGTCTGTCGGCATGTCAGTCTGTATATAACTAGTTATGTGTCTCAAAATGGCAGTAGCATTTTATGTTTCAAACTTAAAGATAATCGGATAGAGTTGTCAGTGATGGACGAGCATTTTCGTTTATTACGAGACGGCGACGCACTCACACGATCTCACACGACCTATTCCATGTTGTTTTAGAAAGCTAACTAGAAAAAAAATCTTTCGTAGTATTGTTGTATTTCTTTTCTATATTGAAAAAGATGGCAATCGTACGTACTTTTGTTAAATTTATAGCTTAATATATAAATACCAATAATTTATAAAACTACTTCTTAATACTGATGATGTCATACTTCACTTAGTAAAGTTACCTCCAGTTCGGAATGTAGATTGTATCGAAAATAATTGACAAAAAACTCTGTACTCACCCTTTTCCACTTATTTAGGTTGTTAATTAAATATAATCTATATAAGATTATTATAATAATTACAAGGCAAACGAGTAGGCAACGGTGGCTACTTACCATCAGGTTGTCCACCTGATGGTCACACATAGACATCTGCGGGGGTTTGCTGATGCGTCGTTGAACTTAAGAGAACCTGTTTACTCGATTGATAACTTCCATATCGCTTTCCCGGAAAACCTCAGGAAGAAGATCATTCCCCAGCCTGCACGTGCGAGGGAGGAATGATGACGCATGTACATTAGTGGGATGACAAGCATTCACACGGTGTGGATGAAATTCACACCAGCGAAATTTATTATTTATCCTAAACCAAAATCAACGAATACTAACTCCATGTTTTTTTATTAACTTTTATCGAGTTTTATGACGTGAGATTCAAATTGATTAATAGGAAAAGTTAAAAACATGTACGCAATATCTTTACTCATATGATTGGTTGCGCATTAATGGAATGGTTAACTATGACGATATCTTACTACCTATAAAATATAATTTAGCCATCTATCTTCGTTTTAAATAAAGAAAATGTATTTGATTTATTTGGCATCTCTCTTGAACATAACGTCTCAAGCCGTATCAGTGTTATTCAATAATCTCACTTTAGTAACTCGTAATAAGGTTTTATATTACTATTATAACATAACTATTTATTATAATTAAATTATTTCTATTATGAATTTAGAATTGTATGATGACGTCTTTATATTCGGATGCTTAAAAGCAGCGCATGGATGATCACGTCGTAAGGAATTATAAATCTTATTATTAGTTACGAGATATTACATTAGAAGTTTGTGTTATAATAACGATTAATGATATAAATTATCGATATTAGAGTAAATATTGTCCACTTTATATTACGTTGCTATTTTAGACTGCTTCGAATTTAAACAAATACCATAATACATGGTAAAAATTCTACAAAATTAATTTAAATCGAAAATTATTTAGTTTATTTAGTTATTTAGATAAATTACAGTATGTCTAATAAAATGTAATTAGCTTGAAGTCTGTGTTACAAATAAACATAACATATTATTCCAACAATTTAAAACTCCTTAAAGTGGAGGGAGTTATCGATACTTTATGTGGGACATCACTAAGCACCTCGAACAGGCTTTGGTAATTAAAGCTGATGCATGGCGGATAAACTTCGATTATCTTTATTAAAAATTCATGCTTCATTTGCTATATTAATGAGACAAGATCGCTTATTAAATATGAAATTATGACGGGACTGCACGCTGAGATATTTTGAAATACGACTAACATAAGTTGCTATATCACTTATTGAATTTATTCAACTTTAATTCGAAATCTTTATGCAATATAGAATGATTATTCTTGTTTCTCGATAGTTGAATTTTGTTTTACTAACATGAAGTTTATTTATATCGAAGGCTTGAAATTAAAATATGCATAATATTCGAATCAAAATAGAATGATGACAAGGATGGTGAGACAATTACTCTGTTGAATCGCAATTCAGATTATTTGGATGAAAAATTAACGAAATTGCATTGTACTCGTATATGTTTTAAAACAGTTTTTGCATAATTGCTACTATGTACAAAATTTATACAAAAAGCACTCTTAAATATGTAAATAATATGTACTACTAATACAATAATATACAATACTTTAGACTTAGGCAAATTAAACCTCGATAATTGAAAACTTATGTGTGTTATAAAATAATTACTACCTCCCCCACCTTTCTTAAGGAGCTATCGACAAATTTTCAGTACCACTCCAGATTCTTGAAGCTTTTATTGCTCAAATTACCGGGACTCGAAAAGTACGTAAGGCAGTTGGTCCTGTGGTTGAATATTTTCCAGCCGTGTCGGATTTGCCATCCCGTTGGGTTATGAGAACGAGGGAATGAAGATAGCACTTGGATTTGCACACACACTTATGCACTGTAATGTGCGCCCTTAAGTCTATGATATCGGTATCTATATTACGAATGATCACCGTGGTCAAATCTCGTCAGGGAGAAAGCATCATAATCATCGCAATATCTATACTAATATTATAAAGAGGAAAGATTTCACCATTAGATACATCTTTACCGAGTAACATCGGCTATATTATTATTTTTTTTAATTAGAGATCCCTACCTAAAATGTAACGATGTAACCCAAGGTATCAAATTGTTGCCTATAAAATTCATTATTTGGCGTGCGCTGCGTAAACTATTGACGGTATATAAAAAAATGTTCTATATATTAATAATATTCATGATTGCTCACAAAAAAGTCCACGATGGTGTATGCCTAACTATTATAGTTAAGCCTCAATAACTGTTTTTGTTTAAATTACTAAGTTCAAATATGGTGGAATCGAATAGAGGTAATACGTATATCATGATATTATTAATCTTTATCCATTTAAATAGTTTGATAATTAAGGATGATTATTTACATGTAAATTCCACTTCAAGCTATGACAGGTATAAAATTCTCTCAGTAAGAAAAATGTCACGGTTTGAACAAATTGTACTGTCCTACATTTAGTTTATTACCAAATACTAATTTACGTTAAATAATAGTTTTTAAATTTTGGCGGAAGAATTCGCGGGAAAAATCCTTGTAGGATGCTTCTGTAAGATGGTAAATGACTCAACAAAGGTTTTAAATAAATGTACATTTATTAAGACAAAAAAAATCGTTAACTAACAAGAAAGTATAGAACTGTCATTTAGAATAATTAAAATATAACATTTGCTTATTGCAGTTATAATATCAAAAGCTATCACGTAACATCGATCGATCACGCCCACGGAACGTAACCACCATAAATCATTCATCAATACTCGGACCCGACGTGCATATGTCAAAATAATGAACGCCGTTGCTTCCGTTCACAATTTCATCATAAAACAGTCTGAAAGTCTTTAAACATAGAGGCTGTAATTACGTAAACAGACATATTGACGTACGTCTGAAAGGTAATCATAAGCTAAAATTTATCACGAAGTGAATCATTCATGCGTTAAGACAGCTGACAGTGCGGCACATATATTATATTGATCGACAGCCTGACGTTACTTGTCACGGGGATAATGTTGTTGCCACACTTGTACCAACCGTGTATTCAAAAAACTACCTTAATTCAGTTCATTAAAACATAAAATAGCTTTAAGCTATTATCGCGCCTTATGACGTTCTAGACTTGCACCCCTATAAATCTAACGAAAAGAACAAAGTCCCAGATGTTAAAGCTTATTCTAAATCCTTCCCTATTACACTTACATTTGATTCATAATACAATGAAGCTGATGGCCTTTGAAGAATTATAGGAATCATGGAGTACGACAGAGCATCAAATGACGACGTTACTTGAAAATTAGACTCTATACATTCGAAATAACATTTAAAATTGAATGCTTAAATAATAATGACATAAAACGTTGATGAAATGGGAGCTAGTGAGCGCGGTAGCGAGACGTGTCGCGGCGTGTCATCGGAACGCAATGAAGATTTATGAACAGACCTGTACTATGTACGTTACAGTCAAAGCCACATATGTTCGTGCTTCTGATAGTTTTGATCAACTGAACATTTCAAATGTAGTCATTGTGATAAATTATTCTACATGATGGTGTGGTTATAAGCTTTTTCACACACGACGGGTATGATGACGATTTGGATTTAAAGACAAATTGTATGACGAATTTCTTTATTCATCATCCGTGCAAGTAATTATTATTTAATAATAATCAATTCAAAATATCTAATGACTGGATTTTTTCAGTCAGAGAGCATGATATATTTCTTTTTTTACAATTATCGTTCAATCATCGACTATTTATTCATTTATTAATAATGTTAGTTGTATCATAATAATGACGAAATTAAAAAAACATAATTAACAAACGATATTGTACATTTTTATTCAATAATTTATCGAATGTCAAAATGTTGTTACGTCATTTTCTTGAAGACAACCGTTCCAATGCATGCAGAAACAAAGTAATATCGTTTTATTAAGTTTATACTTTCATTTTGATAAATTACTTTAATATACGTAATTATTATTCATCACTAGAAAATGATCAAGGTTATCTTACTACAATCATTAAATTTGAAATTAGAACAATTATTGACAGTTATTGTGAATTTAAAGTACTCAATTGCTTTTTATGATTTCAAATTTGATATTTTACATGCAGGTTAACAATTTTATCAGTTTGAGCTATGAACTTTTGTTATCTTAATAACTAAATAGGATTAAATAAAACATAACTTAAGCTCAATCAAAATAATTAAGTTATATCTATATATATTTATTAAAAATTTAAATAACCTTTGGATATTCATACATAAATAATGAAACACAAAAACCCTTTATAAAACCTGTCAAATACAGCCCTTAAATTGAATTTAAATTTAAGACAACTTGATATTTGCGTATACACGAGTGTAGAGTTAAACTCGGGACGAGTGGTGTCTCATTACGTATTAACGCCTCGGGTTGCACTTTGAATTGAAAACCGGTTCGCCCTCACGGCGTACACAACGTCTGTGTAGCTTTTGTGTCAACTACATATATTTTGTGTGCTGTTTAGATGATTGTCGTACATGAGCTTTGGACTAGACGGCATTGTTTTCTGTTTCATATTGTTTCATACTGTTGAATATCGTTATTAATAATTTTTATCGGGAAAATTTATTAAATTACCTTGTCGGTGGAAAATTAAGTAATCTATATGAAAACTGGCATAGTATACAAGTACAATAATTTTTATTATTAATAAAAAAATGATGTACTATGAAAGATATACCCAACCTGTCGTTTTTACAATTATTTTATAAAATTATATAAACAAAATTTTATCATTCGAAATAATTATTATAACAAGTAACATAATTAATTCCTGTTGAAACATATCTTCATGTTTAAGAGTTATCATGTTTTAGAGAATATCTTAGTAATAAAATGATTTTTTTTGTTTAAATAATGCAACATTATTTCATTATTTTATTAACTTTTACAATTTAAAATTAAGTATACAACTCAATTAAAATAATATCATAATAAAAAGTGCCTCATAGATCATTAACTAAAAAGCGATAAATTATCACAATAATAAAATAAATTCTAATATCAAAACCAACAGAAGTTACACAAATATACTAATCCGCCTACCGACCTTCATTAAAGCCGTCATCGTTCAAAAGGAAAATTGATTTACGACACTGCATTACGCCATTACTTTATGACGCGAGAACGCTCAGAAATAAAATACTAACAAACATACAACCGGCATCCACGACTATTATACCCACACAAATATACAAATAAAACCACCGAAATTATCATTGACCTTATCATTAACGGCTTAAAGTTGAAAATTGAATAGAATAACCTAATGCAATAGTAGAGGGATGCGGTCGCGGACCGTCATAAAGCGAATAAAATACGGGACAGAAAGAATAAACGCTCGTATAAGCGCTGTAATGTCTGTCAACATAAAATATTGTATCCTGCGAGGTTGGGAGCTACAGTTCAAATTGTTCTGCCTCTATTGCAGCATTAATCTTTGTCGCGTGAAATGGGAGACGTGGAAATTGCAGTTCTTTGAATGTTCTTTTGAAGGCTGACGTTATATAAGCATCGCAGTTTTCGTTGACATCAAATTTTACTTTAACATTTTAAGAATACTAGTTTAGATCGTAAGTGTTTAGTTAAGCGTAAAACATGAACCTTGACATCGCTAGACGACCATTGAGTAATAGAGGCTTCATTATATTTTTATCAAAATTATGGAATCGGTTGAAAATGAATTATTTTGAACATTTTTGTTTCATTCATGATAATTTAAATATCGACATCGATATGTTAATGTCCATTAATTGTTTGTTTTTTGAAAATATATACAGTGGTGGTCATATAATTAGAAACACTTCTTATGAATAAAGAAAGTATAACTTCAACGTACAAATGTTCGTAAAAATATACACATTCAATAATTAATAATCATGCAATAATATAGCCACTCAAATAAAAAACTCATTAAATGCATAAAATATAAAACATATCATACTTTTAATTACAAAATGAGTCTTACACATGTAGGAGTTTATTTTCTGTTACTGGCCGCTTGGACGCCTTTTTTTTTTTTTTTTTCACTGAGCCGCTTGGCGCCTAATTAGAAACATTTTAAAAAAGCATCCATAGCTCGTGTAGGTTTTGAAATTGGAGAATAACATTTCTTTTTCTTTTGGCGGCAATTCAAATTTAATCTGAATTTTATTTTGTTCAAAATGGGCAAAAATAAAAGTAGTGACGCATCAACTAGGCAAATCATTGTTAATTTACATATAGATCATAAGTGGGCGTACAGAAGAATAGCTGAGCATTTAAATTGTTCTGTTAAGAAAGTTTTTAATGCAATTGATCATTATAAAACACATGGAACTGTTGAAAATGTTCTTAGAAAGGCTCGGCCAAGAAAATCCTCTCCCAGAGAAGATACGCTAATCGTTGGTGTTGCTGTATATACGACTGTATAATAATGTCAAACACTAACATTTAACATTATTTATTGCCAGAGTTTTATAGTAATAAAGTAATGCGATAAGAGATAAATAAGTTTTTTTTTTATAGTATAGGTTATTGGACGAGAATATGGGCCACCTGATGGTTATTGTCCACCAACGTCCATAAACAGCGGTTTGCATATATCTTAAAAAAAAAACAACATCGCCACTGCGTCACCAACCTTAGGAACTAAGATGTTATGTGCATTGTGCCTGTAATTACACTGGCTCACTTACCCTTCAAACCGGAACACAACAATACAAAGTACTGCTGTTTTGCGGTAGAATATCTGATGAGTGGGTGGTACCTACTCAGGCGAGCTTGCTCAAAGCTCTACCGTCGAGTAAATAAAATGTGTATTAAATGATGTAATAATTGTAGCTCTTGCTTATGAATGCTCCATAGAATATAAATTTGTTATTTAAAATAGTTTTAACGTACAAATAAGGTGCACCTATAAACGCAGAATGACACAGTAAATGTTGTTAGTATTTCCTGATCTTAATTTTACTCATGATAAGACGTAATTAAGGCTGATAAGAAGGTACCACTTGCCATTTTTTTCATTGACATGCTTGTATAAAAAGCTGTAGCAGAATATAAGACAATATTCTGTTACAAAAAACAAAACACGACTTCACCTGCATGCACAGTTAAAATGAAAACTTTGGAATAACATTTTAAATTTTGCGACGAAAGTTTGTAAGGAAAAAAATATTTAAATAATGATAGTTCTATAATGACATTATATTATAACGTTGATGAAATGAGAACTGGCGAGTGCGGTATATAGACCCTTACGAATGTATGTTTTTTTTTTATTTATTTAAGCTAGAACAAACATTAATGTATATATAAATCTTTATATGTATTCTGTTTTATAGAATAATCGTCAAAATCAATTCAAAGTCAGCGAAGATATCGAGTAAATAACACACCAAAAAACAGCTGATCAGAGAACTTCCTCATTATTCAAAAAGCCTAAAGCTAGTATGTTGCTACTGTTTGCTATTAAGCAAAGCATTTGTATATAAGCAAAGGGTTGTAGTGAGTTGTCAATGTATAAGTAGTAAATATGAGGACATAAATTTATATAATATACATATTTAAGCGCTCAAGGTAAGTTATTCTTATTAAAATAATGAATTGCATTATAAAAAAATGTTAAAGTCTCTTACAATGCGAACGCCTGTCAGAAAAGTGAATACCGGGTGAACCATCTGCTAAATAGCCGCATACTTTTAACTACACTGTAATGTAAGTCCAGCGATATATAAGTGACAAATTAAATTAATAAACATTTTAATAAAATAAGTAGATAATAATAAACTTCATTACCATTGTCTCGCGGAATTCTGCGAAACACAATGTGACACTTAATTTTAATTGTTCGATAGCAAATGTCACGATGTATAAATTGAATCGCATATTATAGACTAATATATTATAATCGTATAACTAAGAATTAAACTCTCTGTATACCTTTAAATGTCAAATACTTGCTTGTTATTTTATATCTTGGATTTTGTGATAAAAGAAATAACAGGGTGATTACTAGACCCCACCACTAAATAGTTTTTATTGTTATGAGTTCAATAGGGGGCTGAAATGATTTAATATACCGACACAGATAAAGAGGCGCCATAATAGCATCTTAAATCCATAGTTAGCGGATCATTAGTAGGGGGAATAGTTGATTTATATATTGAGTAAAATTATTACTACAAGGTTACGACAATATACAACTAGCTACTACATTTTCTCACCTCTCTCTCTTTCCTACTTACATATAATGATTATGCTCTTTATTCGTTTTATTCGTTTGTTTAAATAGTGGCTTTACATTAGAAACTACTGATTTTAATTATTGAAATATCCTCATTTGATATTTTTAATCGCTTTTTACAACGTTACAGAACGTACTGTTGTTTATTTTTAACACATACATACATACTGAATGCTTGGCTGTCAACAGACCGCTGCCATGTCAATACTGTGACAGGCGATAACTCTGGCTGACACTTCTTTTCAAGTCTTCTATGTTCGTGACATGACATTTGATAAACTTTTGCCGATTGAAACTAGGCGTAACTAACATAGATAATATGTTAATTGTAGTTGATAAAGATTTTATGTTGACTGTTTTTTTTTAAAGAAATATAAACATAAAATAGTCATTAATGTGCGCGTCATATTACAAATTTTAATTAAGGTTTTATTTGTGAGAAAAAATACTAAATGCAGTAATTATCTTTGTTTACAAATTGAATAGGCTTAATTGTTTTGTAATTTATTTCGAGTATTTTAGAAGAGAACGATTCAAGTGTTATAATATTGATTTACGATTCATTGAAAACGATATTTATTACGCCATTAATTATTACATCATAATCATATAAAGTAATAATAATTAATGTTTTTGTTTAAGATTGATGTGAGTTTTAATAACTTTGTAAATAAAAATCATTCATATTGTCTTAATACTAACGGGCTTACTTACAAACGTTCTTTAGGAGGTTAAAAGTTGCTGTGTATTCTTCTTTCGAATATCAAATCAATAATTATAATAAGAGTGAAATCAGTGTTTAACTTAACAGCCTTACCAATACTTATAAAATCGTCTTGACTGACTATCACGCACAGCGAAAACTACTGAGTTTGGAACGCTAAATTCCGCTAAGAAAGGATTATTTTGGGAAAACTGAAAACGTTGTATAATTGCATATACCTCTAGATATATGTCAGCTACGCATACGTAACAGTCGTTTAATTTTTATTGTTATTGATGATGGTCTAAGTGACAACCATATACCTCTTTTGAAGAACGAGCGAGTCATTATAATATTGAGCATATTAATTTTGAAAGGCATATGAAAGGGTGTGGAATGAACCCCTCCACCTGGGAACAACTTGCTGAGAAACGATTGGAATGGAGACAAATGGTGCACCAGAAGGTCTACTCTTTTGAAGACCAGCGAAGGCGAGATCTAGATATGCGTAGAGAACAGCTTAAAAATAGACCGCCTTCAAACATTAAATATAATTATGTAAACGACGTCCTCATATGCATCAACTGTTCTCGAACGTTCACTGCAAAAATCGGATACATCAGTCATGTGAGGACACACCAATCCGTAACCTGACATACAGCAGTCGCCGTGGCCGATAACGGCCTGGAATAATCATCATCATCATCATAATTTTGTAATTATCATAAGACATCATCATAATCAGAAGATAGAGTCGAGATGGTCCTATGATGATAACATAACAACATACATAACAGTAGCCTGGTGGATTAAACTAACAAATTGAGCCATAGCTTTATTTTATGTATTTTTTATTTGATAAAAGAAGACAGACATTCATATGGGCCACCAATATTGGCCACTTAGATGTTATGCAACAAACCTATCTAAGCTACTTACAATAAATGATTAGGGAGATAGATAAATGTTTCATATTAAGAGTTTATTTAATTTATGTTATTTTGTTTTCCCATATTTCATTGATTTTGTTATAATTTATTAATTAGTATGACGTAGAATTTTTCTGTTAAGTGGTAACAATTTTTTAATGTTTTTAAGTTGGAAACATGGTCTTTTAAACAAGGCGAGAGAGGGAGTTGTAAAAATATGGTGGGATATAGTAAATGGCTGCCGCGCTGGATATTTGTTTTTGTATAGCTTTAAGATTACTTCTTACAATTCCAGGGGTTAAAGTGATCAATTAATGTGGGAAACTTAAATAATTTTTTTTATTAAAAACTTATAATTAATATACATCTGTCACTTTAAACTTGTACCACTCGAAGTAGCCTTGTAATTTGTCCCCTATCGATTCCGTAGCTATTGTCACATATCATTAACTTTCATGTTATTTTTCATGTCAATTCAAGGGGTGTTTGTTGTACGAACTAATAATTGTTCGGATAATTTCGTTTATTCAGTAAGATTGTTTAATAACACATTATATACGTTTTAATCATTGTTTTCATTTTGTTGTGATATCCTTTTGATAATTATATTCTTAATTTATAAACCTACTGCTTTACCGTCTGTTTTTATTGTGGTTTTTATTATAATTTACATTGAGTTTTGGGGTCATTTTTTTTGCATATAAAAAAGCCAAGATGGCCAAGTGGATAACTTACAATGAGATACTATACAAGTATAGTATACAGTACTTGTATAACCTCATTGATAACGTAGCTCTTAATAGAAGATCGCGTATTCGAATCTGGGCAAGAATCGCTGAGTTTGAATGTGATCTATTTGTGTTTAATTCGTCTCGTGGTTTGCCGTGAAAGAATTGTAAGGAAGCCTGCAAGTGTCGGATGAATTTTGCCAATCCGCAATAGAACTATTAGCTTCGCAGGCTTAATAAGAGCAGAAGTATTATGTAAGAATTCGCTTCATTACTCCTGTGAAATGTTGACAACCAACTTATAGTTAACATTGTGAGTTATTTTGATGTCTGTATTCTTGAAATGTTATAATTATTATTGTAGTCCATGAATGAATATCACTTTCCGACATTTCACGACAATTTTCTTCGGTGAATTATAAAAATATTTTTTCATTCGATTTCATAACGTATTTTACGTTTTGTAATATTAAAATACTTGATTATTTGTCGGTGGTATAATTGTTTCCTATTTTCAAAAATACTTCTAAACTAAATTTAGTTTTTGTAACTTAATATTAATAAAAACATATTTGACTTTTGAAGTAAAATACAAGGTTAATTTGAATAGTTCTAATGAACTTATATTTAAAATGTTGCAAAATGTAAAATAAGATTGAGTTTTTTCTGTTGTTGTCCGTAATGTAGGTAGTTATTTAAATTTATAAGCTCAGTTTTTCATTTAAAACTTATATCTGGTTAATTATTTTTCATTTGCATTTTTCATATCTGATTTAATTTGAATAGGTTTCATTATAATTGCAGCGTATACGTTGCCAGACAATTTACTAGTATATAATTATATATAGTAATTTACTAATATAAAATTTACTTATATATAATTATACATTTCTATGACCGACATTAAAGTAAATCTATATTAATAAATGGGCTGATGTTGTTTTTGTAATGCCTAAATGAAAAATTACTAAACCAATATGCATAAAACTTAAACCAAAAGATGCAGCGGTTAGGTTATGGTTAGTTTAATTTAACTCAATTTTTTTCCCTAATATTAAGAACCATATGCCCCGCTTCTAATTCTTCGACCGTCGACAATATGACTAGATTTATAAACTAACGGTCAATATTCAAAAGGAGTCGCCGTAATCTTCTAAAAAATCTATTTACAACACAATATTGTATACCAAGAAACTTTATAAGCCATAAATGAAGTTTGACTCGAAATTGTATATCATTCGACAACCCTATTGTATAGTAACAAGCGTCACCTAACAATAGCCGACTTTAATATTCCACAGCGAAACGCATTTATCACAAATCTCCATCATTCACTGATTCCATCACGCTTTGTTGAACATCCTGTCCACTAGTTGATTCGGTATAAAAGGCCGCTCACTTCATTTGAGGGTTTGAATACGCTCACACAGGTTTTAAATAACCCTAATATGACTATAAAAGGTTGAATCGTTCTGCATTTAAAATATCAAACACATAACACTATTATATTATTCATGGAACATACTAATATTCAGGTAGAAATCAATTTACATATCAACAGAAACACGATTCGACAATAGTTCGATGAAGGGTGGGATAACCCTCCTAATTCGCAGTACGGGTCTATAATATCCCGCATGCATAATTTATACTCTGATATGTTAATTTACTTCACCTTATGTTTATGCTAATCTTAATTGGTTATTTCGTTGCACAGATTACACTGACGTATCTCATCAATCGTTGGTGCTCATCTGTCAATGGTAATCACACCGTGAGAGATTGAATACATTTCCCCGCTGGCAGCATTATTATAATAAACATTATTATCTCAATTAATAATCGGACGATTTATTTCGCCTTCAAACATTTTAATGAATCTATTAAGAACTTGGAACATAAAAATATCGTAGGTAATGTAGTAGTTTTTATAACATGCACAATCCTAAAGAAAATTAAAACTAATTCAATGAACACTTAGATTTAAAATTAAAATAAATCAAAACATAAATTTAAAATAAAATTGTAATTGTTATTATTTTATAACACTTGATTGAAATATGACAAGAACATGACATGACATACTATAATTTATTGTGAACTTTATTATTTTAATTTGAATGCTAAAAAGTTTACAAAAGTTTTTTTTTTTTTTTTTATAGTATAATATAAAACAAAAATTGTAATTTCGATCTAAATAATATAAATAAAATGACTATTCAGATTTAATTGTTTTTTCACTGAACAATTTAACACATATATAGTTTTGGCATCGCTTACTAGATGGCGTTAGTTGTATCGAATTCTCAACGGTGTATGAAATAATAAAGTTCGAACTATGTCAAAGTCGTGCCAAGTTATCTAATTGTTAACTTGTTAATTTTATAGTCATTGTGATAATATTGAGCCAATAATAAAATAATAAATAAATCAAAATGCGCTACGTTCCAAAAATAATATTATTACGATAGTTTATGAAGACCTATTTAAACTATAAGCTTACTTATAAAATTGGAATATGTATTCAGTTTAAATATTACTAAATAAGAAACATCTCAATTCACATTATATTTCATATAAAAATTATATTAATAATTAATTTTGATTCAATTCTCTGTTCCATTTTTAAAGTTGGTAAAAAATGTAACGTGTATAAAATATGGTCAAAATTGAAATTCTCATAAAAGAACATTCTCATAAGAAAACAAATATTGTATGACTTTATTATAATTCAGACTCTGTTTGAAACTACTCTATCACCTGTCTCTCAGCCTTTTCGTGCGACCAATTATGTTTTTGACAGTTGAATTTCCAACATGACATGGGCCTAATCAAAATAGCATTTATTAAAAAAACACCACATTAACAAACTTGACAGCTCACGGCTTTGTTATTAATGACGAACAGTCTTGCTTGTATCTACTTCGTCTTTTAATGGTTTTTCAATGAAATAAAATTGTTTTGTTAGACTTTTTCTGTTCGTTTTATGTGGGCGGTAGCTGAGCTGGTATTCGCGTGATTGCAGTCTCGTTTTATCACGCTACGTTACTGTTGATTGATGGCACTAATATGTATGTTAGATGTACATTAATCAATCATTCGTATCGGCTTATTGCTCCGTGCCAGAATTAAAACGATTCAAGAATGATGTGTAATTTACTTTATGTGAGCTCTTATAGCACTTTCTCAATGTATTTATTATGATTTATTGATGTAAATTGAGTGAAAGTATGGTCATATTAAAAGTTGTATTTGCCATTTTTATGCAGTAATAAAAAAATTATTGATTACTTGTATGTAAATTATGTTCATCGTTGTTAAAATGTAGTAGAAAAATAAATCAAAAACTGTATAATTTTCATAAAGATATTGTATTTGAATTTTTCATTTAATATTAAACATAGATAATATTATTATTTTACACAAATCATTTGGCTGTACATAATCTTCATATAATCCCTACATCATCAGCGTAGATACAAAGTCCGTCGGAAAGTTAACTTAAATTATTATCTATTTAAGATTGCACTATTCACTAAATTTGTCATGGCGGGTCACGCCTTACAACATCAATTAGTCTATCATGATATCACAGAAGAAAATTGGACATTACAAACATTAACAATGTCAGTCATAATCCTCACTACACTAGATTACTGATGCACTGCAGCGGCTCCGAGCCTCTGACCATACATGGCATAAGGTGAATAGAAAGGACCCAAAGCTGGATTAAAAGCGCCATAAGGTGATGTGCCAAGGCTTGCTGGTAGAGCTTTAGAATATGGATGGTATCTGCTCGCTGACAGAGGGCTCAGAGGTGCCGTCGGGTATGCGCTGCGAAGGCCGGCAGTCGTGAATAAGGGATTCAATGGATTCAAAAGCGATGCCTGTGAAACTGCAGACGAAGTTGGTGTTGATCCGTCCGTTGTGTGACTTCTTAAATGTTGTAGGAGTTCGTCTGAATTTCCAAAACGCTTTCCACAGTAGGAGTCACCTACGATCCAGTTACAAACATAGGGGCGGCTCAACTGCTGGTAAGGAATATTGCCAGCGGCTCCCTGTTGCGATAAGGCCATAGCCATCGCTAAATTGTACTTTTGATGTTCGCATTGCGTACAACCCGCGGGACAGGCACCGTTGCTCATTAAAAGGTGATGGTTGTTCACTGAGAATTGGCAGCCAGTGCAATAAGGGTCCTTGCATACCGGAACCAATGTTTCTCCGCCCGCCGGTGTTTTAACTCTAGCATATCCAAGATAAGGGTTCGGTGAAGATCCTGGGAAGCCAGCTGCTGCTGCCAACATAGCTGCATGGTGAGCGCTCAATGGAGCTCCGGCGTAAGGGGGTCGAAATGCAGGATTTGCATGTTGTTCCATTCCAGGTGGGCAGCAAAGTCCAGCCAATGGATTAAATCCAGATAAACCGGGTATATTTTTAAATGCCCCTAGATGATCTTTTCCGTGTCCTAAAACTTCTAAGCCAGAACGAATAATAGGACTGGTCCCGGATGAGGCAGCAGGTGAAGACTTTTGATCATTAGAAGGACTGCTCTTTCCAATTTCTGTTGTTGGCGGAGTAGACTTTCTTCCTGGCGTACTTTTTCCAGACTTTTTGTCATCTGAACTGTCAGAACTTGCCTTTGATGGCGGCCGAGATTCCTCAGGTTTTTTCGTAACGACATTAGTTTCATATGGCTTGAAAGCTAAATGTTTGCTTTCTGGCGTTGAACGTGGCTTATCTGATTTACTCGCACTAGGTGAAGAACGACTAATTGCATCACTATTAACACTATTCACTGATTTTTTTTTGTCGAGCGGCGGCAAGAGCGGTTTTGTCGGCAATGTGTCTGCGCCGATCTGGCTACAGGTTTGCGCTAAAAGCGCAAGAGGGCTTTTCTTAGAGTCCAACTGTAACAAAAGAAAAAAATAAATTAATATTTATTAAATAAAAAAATAAGCAACATAAAAAAAAAATTAAAATATTTTTTTTTTATAAATTGTTAAAAAAATATACTTACAGAAGATGGAAGCGGTGTTAAATAATCTGGTTGCAGATACTGATTTGGATTAGTAGTCATCATGGCTCCGTCTTCAAGTACCACCATTTGGAGATTAACTTAAGCAATTGATTATTTACGATCACTTTTACACTTTACGTAAGTCACTGTCGGTTCTGTAACACAACTACTCTATGACACGGTCGCGCGAAATGTTTGTAACGAATGCGTGCGTCCGTGGCGGCGTTCGAGGTGACTTGGAGAGACTAGACCCCACCAGCACACGACGTTTCATTGCCTCCCGCCTGCCCCGCGAGACAAGGATAGAAATATCTCAAGTCTTTGTTAGAAAAGCAACGCTATATCTCTCCGCTGCAGCACACAGTCATAAAAAATAAAGCGGAAACGACACATAGCTGCATTGCGGTAGGGGAAAAAGGAAAGGCGGCATGGCGGGCAGCCGGGTGCGGATTGAGACGTGCGATGGCGTTGGTGGCGAGCCACCCATGACGGCGTCGCTTTGAGCCGCCGCGGCTCTACCTGCCCGCTCCGCTACACTCTGCAGCTTTTTTGTTCCACGCCACTTTTATTACGCTTTCGACAACGCTCCTCTCGCCGGCGCTTTGCTGCTGACACATTCGAAACTACTTACTCTTTTACAGTCGCCTTTGTTCTGGGATGTGCTCGGTTCAAAGGGGAAAATTGATCCGTTCTATGGCGTTTCCACGTAACCGTTTGATGTGTCAACGCGTGTTTTACGACTAAGTCTGGGTTTTATCTTTCGATATTTCACTTTATTGACAGTACAAAGTCCATAACGTTAATGTTAATCCGACACTAAAACCTGTCAAACACGGCTCCGTTCAAACGGGACCCGCGATGCGATCAAATTAAATATGTCAATTTGGGAACCCATATCAACAGCTGCGAGCGACGTCGGGCCCTTTAGAAATATTGCTTATTGTGTCCAAACAAAGATACTAAGTATAACGTATGGGCGGACGACAGAGGTCGTAAATAACCCGGCGGGTTGTAATATATTTGACAGTGCGCGGACATGCGAAACAAAAAACATGTTTATTGCGATACGGGGCCTCGCGGGCTGGAGTTCTTCTATAAATTAGAGACGTGGGCATTTTAGTGTTTATTTAGGAGCGCATAGGCGTCAGGCTGTTTATTGTTAGCCTAGTTTGTGACTAAATCATGGTATACGTGCGTCGACTGCGACGTTATCACTTGTTGGCTGCGGAATTGAAATGTTTTGCCAACAGTGAATTCAGTTAGGCGTCGCGCTTGTTTTATTCAAGTGTCGTATATCGTTTCTCATAAAAATAAAGTCGTTTATAGGAACGTTTTCTTGCATTTAACGTTTGCACATTTTTCTATTTTTATTTTCAATTGTTGCCTAAGTGGCACATTACATTTGCTTTTATCGTAAGTACTAGTTAATACGTTTGTTTAATTTAAGGATTATGTTACTAATTCTAATATCCTAAATCATCTTATCTTTTTCAATGTTTTTTAAAAGTATATATAGATTGTAAGATTTTTTTGATTTCAGTTATACATAGTTTTCAAATAATCCGTTTAAGCTGCTTACGAAGTTCAACGGATATTTGAAAAAATTATTGAATGAAAAATAAATCCACTATCAACTAAGTTAATACGAATATATTGAAGTTATACATTAAAGTTACTTAATATAAAAAAAATTTACAAATTAAAATCTATGTATAGCGAATAATATATTTAGACTCAATTATTTGATAAGCGGATTAAAAAAAAATCCGTTAAATGGCGTACCAATGACCTGAACTAATGGGGTCTTATCTCCATGGATAGGCTTATCTTAATGGATTTATGGGGTTGGTGGTAATCGACGATTAGATTTATTTTTATATAGTATTTATTCGAATTTATTTTATATTAATTCATGATAGACAGCTATTATATTTTTGTCCACTTTTAATATATATTTATGTGTAAAACATGATATAAAGTACGAATATTCGGTGTGTTTGGAATTCCCATTTTATCTGTGCGCTTTTTGAATCATAATAACATAAGTTTCTTTATTTATTTTTTTATTATTTTGAACTGTTAAACAAGACCATCTGTAGATGTTTTTAGTTATTATTGTATTATAGTGTAGTATTTTTAATTATTATTGTATATTTATGTGTATTATATTTGTTTTGTTGATTCATTCAGTCTGTTGTTTTATTATTCGTGACTTATCTATACTACTATATAAATCTATCTGTACATTTTTTTTCAACGATTTTTTGGATAAATAATCGTTTTATGATGCAGCGTGTGTGTGTTTGTGTGTGCGTGTATGTGTTGTTATAGTAATAAAATAATTTATTATATTTTTATTAATTATACGCGGGTGAAGCACCTGGGCACAGCTAGTAAAATATATATTTGATCTACGTGTCTATTTTTATTCTGTAATTTTGTTTATTTATACTTTTCATTCAATCGATACTATTCAGATTAATCGTGTTATAAATATAATTTTATTTTATTGAAAAAGATAAATACTTTAGTCTTCAATTATTCATTCGTTATCAACAACAATATAATGGTATCCCGCAGTTTCACCCGCGTTAAATGATTATTTATTCTCGTTTCAAACAGTTTGCCATATTTGTCAATGGTCGTAAAGAAAAGCAGTTACCATAAATGGTTATTACTCTTCTTTATATATATATATATATATATATATATATATAGCGAGAAGTTAAACAAAAATATTTACTATTGTTATGTTCCGCTTTGAAGGGTGAGTGAGCCAGTGTAATTACAGGCACAAGGGACATTATATATTCGTTTCCAAGGTAGTGGTGCATTGACGATGTAAATAATAGTATGACAACTTCTTAAACCGCTAATGTCTACCGGCTTTGGTGACTATTTACAAACTAAGCTTATAGCCTACCTCAATAGAGGCTTTATCCAAAATAAATATAAAAATCAAATTTTAGCTTCTTGGAATTTACGGGTTCTACTAACAAACTTTCCAGCTTTATAATAAGGCAATAGCTTCATATCTTTCCTAATAATTTCCGCTTCAAAAATCAACGAATCCAAAACGAATTATACGCCAATAATAATAATGTGTACACGTGTAAACATATTTCATTATAAATTAACAAGCAAAAAAATTGAGCAAAAAGTGCCGAAAGAACTTCTAAATAGAAGCAAATAGTTGGCAATGATAATTTTTTGCCGTGTTTGCTTTTGGTTAAAGTAAACGATTTTTAAATTATCTGAATTACTAAACATTTTTTATTAATAATAGCCTCCTCTTATCTTAAGGAGGTTTTAAGTTTGTCATCATGCTGCTCCTATACGGTTTGATGGGTGTACATGTGGCGAATTTTACAACACGGTTACTACCATTATACTAGTAGTCCTGCATTTGATACCTAACATATTTTTATACAAATACATGGGTTAAAATCTTGTTCATGTAAAAACTGAACTGATATTAAAAGTTTATTGTTTGTATCGAATGATTGTAGATTAAAATGTAGTCCTCACTGGCTTTGAAATGACTAATTTTTTTTATGTATATAAAGCTTTGAGGATATGTTGATGGTTTAAAATAAATTATGTGATAAATAAATGATAGGTTGATTAATTGTATTTTCCTTGAAAATGATACTTTTATATATTCGCCGAATGTTTTGTACATAAACTTTATATTTCTCTAAAAAATATATTTATATAATTTATACTTATCTATACTAATATATAAAGCTGAAGAGTTTTTTTGTTTGATCCGACTAATAACATTTTACTTGGTGGTAGAGCTTTGTGCAAGCTCGTCTGGGTAGGTACCACCCACTCATCAGATATTCTACCGCAAAACAGCAGTACTTTGTATTGTTGTGTTCCGGTTTGAAGGGTGAGTGAGCCAGTGTAATTACAGGCACAAGGGACATAACATCTTAGTTCCCAAGGTTGGTGGCGCATTGGCAATGTAAGTGATGGTTAACATTTCTTACAATGCCATTGTCTATGGGCGTTGGTGACCACTTACCATCAGGTGGCCCACATGCTCGTCCGCCAACCTATACAATAAAAAAAAAATAATAATAATAACAGAAACTACTGGTTTGAATTTAAAAATTATTTTTGTGTTGGATTGTCTTTTTATCGTGGCTCTAGGTTTGTTTTTATTCATTATATTTTTGTTAATTATAAGCGAGTGAAACCGCTCCGCACATCTAGTATATTATAATATTAAAGACTGCTTACTTGCTTGTTTGAATACTTTATAATCAGGATAATACACAAATTTTACTAGTATTATATTATTATATAAGCAATCCTGTTGATGGAGAAACGTCATAAATTGTTTAATTTATATTTTATAAAATTACGTCATTAAGTTATTCATGCATACAAAAAAAAAAAAACATTTTATTCAGATATATTTAAAAAATACATTTCGTGTTCTCATACTCGATTTTCTATCTTTATGGTATGGTATAGGTGAGCGGATATATATCAACCGCACTTGTTTTTGATACATTTAAATACATCAACTGTAGGTATTCACAATAATAAATATTTTAATTTGTACTCACAAACGACAAGTAAGGCAAAATAGATAAAACTATTACAATGTAAGATATAAGAAAATTAATTTTAAATGAGAGTAAATGATCACTCTGTGACAAAACAAATAATATTATGTAAATAAACTCAACGATTTAACATAAGCTGAAAAAAAACAATAATAAAACAAATAAGAAAATTACAGATAAATTATACAATTTACAATTCTATTTTAATACTATACTAATATATTTTAATTGTATGTTATCAATACGAAAATAAAATAATTATTATTTCACGCCCAGAGATAAATGGAGTCTGTGTAAAGATTTCTAAAAAACTTTCCTTGTAATTAGCTGGTCTTTGTCCGTAGTTATCGAATGTCTGGCGCCGGTTTAAGGGACGGATGATTAGTACCGTCGACACCCGACAAACGCGCCAATGACGAGCGGATGCGGCGAGATCAAAGAAATCGGCACCGACAGTTCTAAGCCCAACTGGGCGTAGAAAATATAACTTATCACAACTACAAGTCAGAGCTTTGTTTGTTTGTTTAAGCTAACTAACTGAAATTAAGTCGATGAAAATCCCGATTACTATAACAAAACTTTATATGTAATTAAATTTATTATTTATTTTTATTATTATACGTTATAACTTATATACATACTTATTCATAATATTAACATTATATGTAAATTCATATTCATTTAAAGATTTTTAAAATAAAATAAAATATATATTTTTTTCGTTAACTATTTTTATTTGTACAATATATTTAGTTTGAGCAGCATTAACAAGAAGAAGGCTCTGGTTATTGGAATATGAGGTTAAAATATCGTAAAAGCTTGACATTTGACATTTAAAAAGCTTAATTCAAGTCGGATTCAAAATAAAATACATTACTTTATTTCGCTGTACTTTTAAACAGCAATATAACTTGTCTTTACTCACACACGTATTGCATTAAAAACGGTTTATTGTTGCCGTCAATAGTCAAAGTTTCAAATACGGTCTAATGTTTGGAGCCGTTTGCTTTGATCTTACCGCATCCGCTCTCAAATTGACGCGGTCTCAACAACAGTGATCGCTGATCATAGGACTGTTCCAATATTGTTTCAATAGTTAAATAATAAATTTACTCTCGGTATTTCATGCTTTATCCGCGGAAATATGGATTTATTTATTTATTTACTTATTTATGTACCAACAGAGTATACAGAAAATTATCTAAATGAAAAATGTGTACAAAGGGATAACTTATCTCTAACAAGAGATCTCTTCCAGAAACCCTGAATCTAGTGGAGATTATTTGTAATACATATTTATGGTGTAGGTACAATATCAATCAGTTTTATATTATAAAATTCAAGTAGACTTAACGATAAATGAATATATTACACACTAAATACAAATTTACCAATTCGAATTGGCTGTTCGATGTCATTCATAAACCAATTGATTTATAAAGTTTGTTTTATTGAAATTTGAGCAAATAGTCATAAAATCGCTTATAATGTTATATTATATACGAGCACTTTACGCACTTCTCTCGCCGTTCTATTACAAAATTGCTAAACACAAATAGTCAAAGCTGTTTCTTAAAAAAAATTTTTTTATTATTTTTGGATTCAATTACTACAAATCCTTCCTTAGTGCTAAAGTACTGTGTAAAAGGAACCCGTATGCATCACGGTGTTCCAGTAGTTTTGACGATGCGTTCATATAACAGTCAGTCAGACAGTTATTATTTTATACCTTGGTGGTATAACTACCTACAACTTGGTGGTAGAGCTTTGTGCAAGCTCGTCTGGGTAGGTACCACCCACTCATCAGATATTCTACCGCAAAACAGCAGTACTTGCACTATTGTTGTGTTCCTGTTTGAAGGGTGAGTGAGCCAGTGTAATTTCAGGCACAAGGGACATAACATCTTAGTTCACAAGGTTGGTGGCGCATTGGCGATATAAGCGATGGTTAACATTTTTTACAATGCCATTGTCTATGGGCGTTGGTGACCACTTACTGGCCCATATGCTCGTCTGCCTACTTATACAATAAAAAAAAAAAAATATATATATATTACACTAAAGAAAGGTCTCGCTACTTTCGCGAGCACACATTGCACAATATATTTGTTGCACGTCGTGGAAGGAAAAGGATAATTTACGTTAGAAATTAATCGAATTTGAACTTTAAACATATTAACAACTCTACGAAAATCTTAATTAAATAATAAGCTTTAATAAAATTTACTCTGTATGTTATTTGGTGGTAACAGTTTAATCGTATTCCTGTCTCCTGCAATCCTTATTTGAAAAACTCGAACGGAGCGAGTCAAATGACGACAGCTCGCTGTGAATGCTTGTCTGATTATCACCAACCATATATTCGTTCGAAACAAGACAATGCTTTTTGTTGTTTTATTCGGTTAAGAAAGAGATATCGTATTAAGGGATGTGTTATTCATTGTAACAATAAATGTATATAGCTTGGGAGATAAGAACTCACTTCACGATGAGAATTCAGCTGACTTAGACAAATACATTCAATAATTCTTGATCCGGATTTACTAAGGGCGATACCCTTATGATAGATCTATATAAATTTTGTAGTTTTTGTTATATGTCCAGATTAACCTAACCACATACAACCATATATAACCTAACTTAAAAACATTGCTTAGCGGCTGTTTAGTTAATGCTTTCGCTCTTTCTGTTACCATTGATTTGACATTCGAAAGAAGGAGACAGTATTATATCATTGTCTTGAAACTAATCCGCGAAATAACATTTATAAGTTAGCCCGTTACTCATCACCTTATCAATCTTGACGCAGACTCACCCAAAACAATTTATTTATAAAATTATTATTATTAACCTTGACGCAGCAAAGCCAACAGCTATATCGTTGACTTTATAACTATCAAGTAAAATTTGATAAATTATTTTATACATACTCTAATATTTTCTAAGAATTAATTATACAACTATTTTCGCTTACGAACACGTTAAAGTTGCTCGAAAGTAAATGAAATCGTAAATATTTTATTGCAAAAAAAAAATAAGCCTCCCAAAGTACTGCCATAATAAAAGTCTTGGGTGCCCTAATTGTAATATTTATTGCACAGTAAATCTTATCGTTAAGCTGCAAGCGATAAAGCAATAGGAACGAAATATTTAGACCTTTCTTATATCTGCAATAAAATTTCAAACTTTTGTCTATTGTATTGTATTTTTGACAAATTATCTCTTTATGATACAAGTTAAATGTTTTGTATTGGGCAAAGGGAGCAGCTTAAGGAATTCAAAAGAAGTAATAGCGAAAATAAGAAAGCTTTGTATAGTTATGTCGAATTGCAATATTATTTATACTTTTACGAGTGTAAAAACACTTTTAAAATGTTAACTTTAATAATTACTATTTTAAATGCGAAAATGAATTTATCGTTTGTTTGCTACGATTTAACATCATAACTACTCAACGAGTCTGCAGGCTTAGGTAAGCTAGGACTGCAGGTGAGGTAGGACTTAGTGCCACCACGTCGGGATAGTTACCAGATATTCTAACGCTAAACACCAATGCTTAATATTTGTAGTATACTAGTTTGAAGGCTGAGTGAGTCAGTGTAACTCCAGGCATAAGGGACATAAAATCTTAGTACCCAAGGTGGTACATTGGCGATGTAAGGAATGGTTAATATTTCTTATATCGCCAATGTGTATGGACGGTAATGACCACTTACCATCAGATGTCCCTTTCACCCGTCCACCTACTTATAACAAAACAAAACATAAAAAAAATAACCTGGAAATGATTTTGATGCCGTTTAATACTATTAGTGAATGTTTTATTCGAAGGCAATCGATTATTATTATAAGAAAATATGAGAAAAAATTGAAACCGAAGCCAGTTAAAATTACATTAGAAATTAAATTATGAATCAGATATGTAAGGTTCGATAGAATCACATATAGCCTTCGAAAATTATAACCATCTTGTTAAGATTTAATATTCGTTGACGAGAAAAATTGTTACGCGTAAAAACCAGAACGCAGAGCAAGCAATAAATAAGAAGTGAACTGAAATAAATATTCTCTGTGTTTTATCAGTATTTATGGTCGCAATAAACGGGCGGGCTTTGTGAAATGCCGCCGTTGTAAATAATTTCACTGTGTAGCATGGGCCTTGTAACACTTGTTCGTTGAGCCGCTAAATGTTCTGTGATATATGAACGGTTCTTGCTTTTATTTATTGTTAAGTTAACAATGGTTCGTAACTTGATTGATTTTTATACAACTATCTTAATATCTTATGGAGTTAGATTTATTAAATTATTGATTGACAAATGTCTTGACCTTCAAACAACTTCTGTTGAAAACCTAAAGGTTGTCTAGGGTATTTGATCACTGCCTCTATAAAGTATTTTTCAATAACTTGTTTTCTATATTTTAGTGTATATTTCATTTTACAGTCGTTATTTTTATTTCTCTCGTCATCTCATATGAGTTCAAAATCATTAAATGAGGCGCTTCTTACATTTTGCTGCTGTCACATATATTGACGTGGGCACTATCTTTTTTTGAAGGCGAGATGGCCCAGTGGTATGAACGCGTGAATCTTAACCGATGATCGTGGGTTCAAACCCGGGCAAGCACCACTGAATTTCATGTGCTTAATTTGTGATTATAATTCATCTCGTGCTTGATGGTGAAGGAAAACATCGTGAGGAAACCTGCATGTGTCAAATTTCACTGAAACTCTGCCACATGTGTATTCCACCAATCCGCATTGGAGCAGCGTGGTGGAATAAGCTCCAAAACCTTCTTCTCAAAAGAGAAGAAGAGGCCTTAGCCCAGCAGTGGGACATTCACAGGCTGTTACTATCTTTTTTTATAGAATATGTTATCTGTTAATTTATGAAATGCTCAATAATTTTCCTCGAACCTTGTGAGGTAGTATGTTAATGATTGCAATTGATATAGAATTTTATATAACAAAAGACTAATTGATCTTAATTTCTATAACGCTAAATATCTACGGCCAGTAAATAATAATTTAAGTTATTGTGACATGAATATCCTTTTGCCATTATAGACCGCTCTCTTATCTAATGGCTCCACGCTGTGTCGGTAAAATTCAAAAGTAAGGGAAACAATGCGTAATGACTGTTTTAATGAGACAATTGTGTCATCCTGCTCTGTTAGTCATCTTTGTGCGTTTCAGAAGGTGGCGCTTCATGAATGAGTATTGTTAGAAATCTATTATATATTGTGCTTTTGAGTGAGTCTCCTTTTTTACATGGATGTATTTTATTTTAATTATTTAAGACAAATTCAATTTCGTCAAAATTTGTGATTTTTATTCTATCTTGTTATAAGTGCTACAGAAAAACAGTTGTTATAAGTAATAAGGTCCTCCAGACCGATTTCGGCCACGGCGGCCAATCTCAAAAGAGATTAGCCCATGTGCAGGAGATATTATAGTGCACAAGTGTGTGCGCAAACACAGGTGCACTCTCTTTTCCTTAGCTCTCATAATCCGATGGGACGGCTATCCGACACGACCGGAAAGAGTTCAGGCGCAGGACCAACGGCTTAACGTGCTTTCCGAGGCACGGGAGTGTACACACTTCCACCTTCCAGACTCCGGGCTGCTACTGAGAATTTTCTTACAGAAAAACCCAATAACTATTTATTGGCCCGACCTGGGAATTGAACCCAGGACCACCGGGTCTGCAGCCTAATATCTAGCCACTAGACCAACGAGGCAGGCATTATAAGTATTGTAGTAACAGCCTGTCATTGTCCCACCGCGGACCTAAGATCTCCTATTCTTTTTAGAAGGCTTGTAACTTATGCATAACTGGCTTTTGCATTACATAAACTTTTTCTCTTTTTTAATTTTTTGACTTAAAAAAATCACATTTATATAAATATTTATTACTTGTTATTAATTCACTACTAATTCATTTATAAATAAAATATATCTAAATCTTTAAAAACATGGCATTCATTCAATAGCTGCTATTTCTTCAAATCAGGTGCAGAACCGAGAGATTTGACGCACTTTTAGAAAAGCTTATCTCCTTAGAGGACTGTGATGGGGTGAAAGGAGATTGTGATTGTAAAATACTTAATAAGAAAAATGATATTGATTATTTTTTAATCGAAATCCTAATGAAGCAGTTCATAGAAATATTATTATTACTAAAAAATAAGTCGGATTTTATGAAGTAATCAATTCTTTTATTTCCCATACGTGTTAAAAAAAATACTACTCAAATAAAATAGAATTCACCTCGCATTAAAAATGTTACTAAGAAAACATAAATTTATCATAACTTACTAAAAATGGACATAACTATATAAATTAGAATTTTTATTTTAGTTAACTACTTTTTTATATTTAAAACGTGATGTAATTCGTCGGTTGAATGAACAAACATGCAATTCTAATAGCAATAAAAAAAGAAGCACGAGGGCGCAAAGCTTATAAACATGTAAACGAACCATCACACACAGCGAACAGCGAATAAGCATTTAACACATTCTGAGAAACAGAAATACATTTTACTATCACATCATAAAAGACAGATCTTTATTGGTAATATAATAAGATCTATTTTGAAACGCAAATACTTCAGCAATGTTCTGCTAAGTATGTTCGTAAGGGTGACGATATTCATAATAAACACTGATGTGAGCACACATGTTAATAAAAATATCTTTATCTTAGTTCTAGAAACCCTTCCAAGTCTAGTTTTATTATTGATGATCTTAAGGCGTAGTGTTGGTGGATATATATATATATATATATATATATATATATATATATGTATAATTTAAATATTTGTATTTTTCTTATTTCTATTTAAACTTAAAACTAAATGAATAATGTAAGTATTTAGTGCGAATATTTGTCTGAACTGAGTTTTTGTTTACTTCTTTTTTTTTTGTATAGGTAGGCCGACGAGCATATGGGCCACCTGATGGTAAGTGGTCACCAACGCCCATAGACAATGGCATTGTAAAAAATGTTAACCATCACTTACATTGCCAATGCGCCACCAACCTTGGGAGCTAAGATGTTATGTCCCTTGTGCCTGTAATTACACTGGCTCACTCACCCTTCAAACCGGAACACAACAATACAAAGTACTGCTGTTTTGCGGTAGTATATCTGATGAGTGGGTGGTACCTACCCAGACGAGCAGTACAATGAACAGATATCCTAAGTAATATTACCAAAACGCGAAAGTGAACACGTTTGTTACGTTTTCACTTCTTAACTTCTCAACCGATCATCATGAAATTTTGCATACAAAAAATAACATAGGATACTAATTATCTCCCTCAAACGCAGGCGAAGCCTCGGGCGGAAACTAGTAATCTATATGAAACAACGATAATATAAACGTCAAAGGCGATTCTTTACTTCTTATGATAGCGACCTTACAAAAAAATTAACATACTATCTTAAAGTGTTTTTTTTTTCAATGTCTTTCGATGTTATTTTACAAAGGAAACCAAAATAAATTTTATTTAAATACAAATATCTTAACAAATGACTAGAAATCTTTGTTGAAAATATCGCACAATTAAATAAGTAATTTAGAATAAGCTACGCAACTACAAATTTGTTGAATTGAAGCCGCATTACCATTATAATATGAATAATCCCATACAATTTGTGATTTCGTTTGAACACACATCCAACCAATAAATACAATTACTTCTAAATCGAACATACCTTCTATAAAGATTCATTCATAACATTTTCTAACTCAACGATTACTTAAAGCATCTACTGGAGCGTGAAACAGGCTTACCCTTAAATAAAAACTTTTATTCCAAGCCATATTATATTACATCCCAACGCATGCGGTATAAATAAATGGTGGCCCACCATAAAGATAACGATAAACAAAATTCAGCTTTGCATCTTCCCCTTTTTTATTGGCAGGGGGCAATTTGAGAGGATGTTTTCTGCCATATTCACCAAAATAATTTAACACATCATCAACAATATTATTATTATCAATAGTTTTTAATACATGGTTATAAAGATCAATTTTGTCTACACTTTGTATTTGTTCGTAGCATATTTCTTTGGTGCGGACGTAATTTATATTCCATTGATGGGTTACTGTGAGTTTACGAAATTGTTAAAGTCAGATAATAGGGTGATATTTACATTGGGGTTGGCTTACGTGCTGAGTGTGAGCTGACAGACGTTATGACTGACTAATCATAATGAATGAGGGTTTAAAATAGCTAGTTTGAAGATTATCTTTAATATATTGGTGTGACAAAAGCGGTAATTACTAATACGTATTTTCTTATCTATTGACTTATTCTAATAAAAAAAAAATTACAAATTTATTTAATCATGTTTAACGGAACGACAGAAATCTCTTAGTGGCAACGAAGATTAATCTAATATCCGTGTTGTAATAACAGACTTACACAGTGAACTATCCATTTATCTATAGATTAATAATAAGGTCCTCCAGACCGATTTCGGCCACGGCGGCCAATCTCAAGAGAGATTAGCCAACTGCGCAGGACGTATTATAGTGCACAAGTGTGTGCGCAAACACAGGTGCACTCTCTTTTCCTTAGCTCTCATAATCCGATGGGACGGCAATCCGACACGACCGGAAAGAGTTCAGGCGCAGGACCAACGGCTTAACGTGCTTTCCGAGGCACGGGAGTGTACACACTTCCAACTTCCAGACTCCGGGCTGCTACTGAGAATTTTCTGACAGAAAAACCCAATAACTATTTATTGGCCCGACCTGGGAATTGAACCCAGATTTCTATATTCTATAGATTATATATAAATTATTAATATCACGCTCCAGTAGATGCATTAAGTAATTCAGAATTCTATAGATTATATATAAATTATTGCAATAAATACATATTTATATATTAGCTTTTTTATTGTTACTATTGTTATGAGTATCACAAATTTACAGTCACAAATAACTTGGTGGTAAGTTTTGCTTTCATCACACAATAATTTACCGCCACATAGCAAGGAAAGGAGAGTGTGTGTGTAAGTGCAGGCATAAGGGACATGCCTGCACTTACACACATATAAGATACACAATATCTTTGTTCTCAAGGTTGGTGGTTCAATGATTAATATGTGTGCTGATGAGCGATGGTGACCACTTACCATCAGCTGGCCCATCTAACTATTCACCTACTTACTAATTTATTTCTGGTTTTCATAACTATGTACTTCGATTGATTTAATACAAAACTTAAATTTTACACTAAAAATAGTTGAACTTGAAAATTCTAACTTCTAAGCTAACAATACTAGTTACTATAAGTCTACAGCAATAATCTCTTCGTAAAAGGAAAAGGATGTTTTATTTCACATACGGAAGAATGTAATAACAGTTCACACATGAAACCTAATTCCTTGTTTGTCTCTCATAAAAACACTCTTATCTCCCCAAACAGGCGTAGACGCAGCATTACGACCAAACAAACATTCAAATACCACGAAGTAAAACAAATACGTTAATCACATCACAGCAATTAAATATTCTTATCTAAATAAGTAAAAATCAAATTTATTCAGTGACAACGATATTTGATGTTAAATAATTCATAAATATTTTCTGTTTCTTGTCAAGAAGTTGAAATTTATAGCTATGTGAATCCATTACCGGTGACAAGCACTTGATATCTCACTGAGGTTATAACGATGATATACCATTTAAATGTACATTGAAGTTTTATTAAATAAAAGTTAAAATAGTAATGAAAGTGAGCCATCAATCTAAAATAAATTAGAAGATTAAATCGCTGATATAAATTATGTTTGAACAGGACTTAAAAATGGCTGTGGAAGACGTTTTGGCAGAAAGGCTTAACATATCAACAAGGCCTAGCAAATAGTAACAATCTAGAGGTATTAAATTTTGTGAAACAAGTAAATATTCTGCTGCGGTAACTTTGAGATCTGAATTGCAGCTGAGATCATAATGACCGTCATTTTTATATTCTCGTCGAAATCAAATAAATGCTATATTTATTTAATTAAAAGCTTTTAAGATAAAATGTAAACAATGTCGCTTATTTATATTAAAATACAAAAAAGCCCAAATATAAATCCATTCCCGTTGAGGATGCGAGTCAAAGTGAAATTACAGAAGCTTTTGGAGCCGTGTGTATGAAAAATTCATTCGTAACAAAACAAAGAGGGAGATGTAGAATAATAATTTGAATAAATATTAAGAAGAGTCCCGTTCGGGTGACGTGACAAAAGCGAGCTCAGCCACGCGTGTTTATGCGTTGTGATGTTGTAATTTGCCAGGAACATTTGGCGAGGAGAGCGTAATGCGAGACGACGGCTTCACATACGCAAAATGTTATTAAGTTTTTAAGGACACGTCGTGTAAGACGCGAGACATGTGACATGTTTTGCTTTTTTTTTTCTTTTATGAAATTATTACCCTCCCAGCGGAGATTAACTTTCAGACGCAAGACAGAGTAATTCCACCTAAGACGCAGAGATTTAGCATTGTTTTCCTTTCTTCAAGGGCCTCAGCTTGATTGCTATTCTATTCACATGTCGTTTTTCATAGAAATGTTGGGAGTTAGCATCGTATTCTCTTTATGACCCACACATCCCCTATTCTCAGAAGGTTCATACAAAAGGGTGCTAAGTGTTCTCGCAAACACAAAAATAATAACAAAATCCCCGTGTATTTTGACAACATAATACTCGATGGACACAAAAGCCATCACGTCACGAGCAATCGGTTTCACTTCCCCGCCGCCCTTTGAAGAGGGTTTTAAACAGGTTTTGCAAATAATTTATTAAAAAGTTTTTGTCCCCGCTACGGCAGTTGGTTTACTGTGTGCTACCGTTTGACGGGATCCGCGATGAAAGATTTCTTGCAGATTATAATTGACAAGATCTTTGTTGCCTGTGACAATGGAATTAAGTATAAATTGAGTTCTTTGTGTGGGCCGGAAGATTAGCAGGAGCGGTGAAGAGTATATTATTCCACGGGTATATAATTCTCGAACTAGAAATTGAGCATGGAACGAAGGGAAACGTTGACAATGTAGGATTTCTGTTAAATTTAATTCAATATCTCGCTTAGTTGAGATTAATGATTTAATGCAGTTAAGAACTCGTTTCCTTAAAGCCTTGTTACTGAGAATTAGGACAAGGTTTTACATCCAAAAACTTTGTATGGTTAATGATTAACGCAAATCTCTTGAGACTTGTTTTGAATAAGATAGGCAACGAACCAACCTGAGTTTCATAAGTCTTCTGTTATTAGATATATTTGACGTAATTATTATTAATAAATGCTTCAAGCGCTCCAAATTCTGAAATCATAAAAAAAAAATAACATTATTATTGTATGTAACATACATGTCTTCCCTAAGGTAAGCCAATTAACGCCAGAGTTTTGGGGTAACAGCTGACAGATATACATATATAATTCAATTGATATAATTTAAAATAAATACACAAGACAGACACCCAGACAGCGTCACTGCAACTACGCCATTATAACTCTAATAATAAATTATTCTAATTCAATAAAATATGAGTAGTTCATTTAAATCGACAATAATTTCCGATTGGATAAGATAAAGAACATTGATATTCAAAAGAAGTAGGACGTAAAACCTCAGACATAATTGACGATTTCTTTGAACGTTGTTGACATTGGTATTGATGTCATCACATTTTATAATCGCAAGCGATAGACTCGTCAACGTGGGTAGATTACCTATTCACGGCTTGACATTTCGCCTGAATTATACTGGTGACAATGAAATCAATCTAGCAGAAGCGCCCACCCATGATGTTAAGCGTTTCCATCCAACACTTCGAAGAAAAATCGTCAAGCAGAAATATGCATGCTCAATCAAGATTCCGTAGCTTCCAACGTTCAATGTTATGTAGGTTTTTTTTTGCACCTATTAAACAAACACGAATGGAATCATTCCAGAAATCATTTGTAAGGTATTGCAATACACTGTCGTGTAATTAAATAAGTCATCGATTTATGTCTAATTTATTCCATTAGCAATTTAATCAGGCGATTGGAATCGTTTCTGCTTAACAGTTATAACTGATTTTATTCATAACATGACGTCTAACAATGTTTAATCTAATGGATTATTTCGCTCGAAAACCATTATGAAGCAACATAAATTACGTTTTATATGGAACTTTTAGTTGGCATCGATGGTATACGTTAAGTAAAAACGAAAGGTACCATAAAAATTTCTGAACAGTTCCGAGACTTCTGTGAAAGTTTTAATTTTTTTTTTTTCTGCCGAACCCGAGGGACGGTGCGGAATATAAATTCGCGTTGCACGACCAACATGCATACCAATTGTGGGTCCGCGTGACATGCACAATGTATGGAGGCGATGAATGCAGGCAAAAACCTGGTGGCAAGTACGTGCTACCGTCTGAAGCCTTGTTTCCGACTCAAACGCTAAATGGACTTATGGTAGCATTGTATGCGATGAGATTGGGCACGACATTTTAATGTTTGATGAGATGATTTTTTGTTCGATAATGTAAGTTACACGTATATATGTTACCAACTAGAACGATATACATATGTTTCTAAATAAATATTGTATATAATTGAACTACATATAATATAATACCGGAAGCATTAGTTGCAAAGTACACTTAAGTCTGATTTATTTTATCATCCAAAACCAAACGAAATATAACTACATAAACTCTACTTAGTCATCAAGAATTACATTGAATAAAATAATTTATGTATTAATATTCACGAAAGAAACAATCGAATTAAAGAAAAATTAATGATCGTCATAATTTGGAGTTATTTAATAGACAGTTAATCTTTTACTTAAATATTTTTTTATTGGAATAAAATAATGTTTGCACAAAGAAAATATGGCGTATTTAATTAGATGGTACATTATAACTTAATTGATTAAGAAGTTCTATTGTTACCTTTCCAATTCCCATAAAATATTTTTTATTAATGATATCTTTAGTTCATAAAAGTACATCCTATTAATTCAAATCAGACTAGTTATTGAGATTATTGCATTCAACCATACAAATTTTCCTTATAATTAAATGTTATAATTTATTATAAATGTTCATTCTTGTAGATTTATGGCAATTATTCAACGTTCCAGATACAGAGTAATTATTAGTAAATATATAATCTAATTGCATTATGGTAATTAATACCTTTTGAAGGTTTAAAGACAACATATTGTCTCCCATCAACAAAGGCTATTCAGGGCCCTTTAAGGGCAGACAAAGGTCCGATCGGGATAAGCGTTGTATCCCGATTTTCAAATGTCGGGGAACTTATTTCAGATTGATTCACACGGGATGTTTTTTTTATATAATTATTTTAATCATTATAATATTATCATGTTTATATCTTAACTATCGCATTATTAAAAACAAAAGCAGTATTTTTGTTGTTGTTGTTGTAAGTCGATTATAAATTAACAAAACGTAGCAATTATTTGCTTGTTCAGTTATTTTGTAACTTTATATTTTCGGCTTTTAATTGGATGTGCGCTTAAGCTCATCATTTCTGTATGAATATATGTAAATAGTAATGAAAGTTCAGAAACAACATTTATTTGAAGCTATATCATCAAATTTCAAATTTATTACAATTCTAATAAAAATATGGTTTATAGTTATATCAAATAAGTCACTACGTGTGTTCAAAAAGTCTCAAGATTGACGTTGATCGACAACAGGCAAGCAGACATGGTAATAGCTACTTACCATATAATAAGTTGCTTTAGCGTCGTATCAACGAAATTCAATGCAACCGATTTGAAATTCACATCCGATGACATCGCGAACAAAAATAGACTACACGAATTGATGGGTCTTGATACTTGACAACAAAAAATACTTATTATTCTATTATTTCATATTAGTATAAAATTAAACATACATTATTTTTATCTATCCGGAAACGCATTAACTGATAGTCATGATTGGTACGCAGAGAATTCTGAGTTTTATTTCAGCGCAAACGAATCTGGTCAGAAAATCTGGTTTGAAATGTGTCATATGTATTGAAATATATACTTGTATAGAAAATATGTTTCAAGATTGACGTTGATGAACAACTACTCCGCAGACATGGACTGTTTACCATATAATAAGTCGGTGTAGCGTCGTTTAACAAAATTCCATTCATCGGATTTGAAATTCACAATCGATGACATCGCATCCTTACTTTTGACTTTAATTGATGGGTTTTCATACACGATAAGATTTCGTCTTGAGATCAATCTTTTGTTCATTCTCTTATAAAGACAAAAGTTTATAAATACGTTATTTATTTTCTTTTTAATCTGATTAATTTTAAAATGACTGCAATCTTAGCAAGTGAGAGAGCCAAGTGGCTATTATTACGTGATAAATAGCACGGGAGCTCTCTGTTGCCCTATTTAGGGAATTAGGGTTAATAAATCACTGGGTCGCTTACTATAATATCCTAGTATAGAGATTAGCGCCCTATTTATTAATGGGTTTATTCTGGTATAATTACAGTCCACAATTTTATATACTAATATTATAAATGAGAAAGTAACTCTGTCTGTGTATGTGTTACGTTTAAACGGCTAAACCACTGAAACGAATTTGATAAAATTTGGTATAGAAAAGTAAGTCACTGTTATAAATAGTATTAAAGTAACTATTATAAATATTTCGAGAATATCTAAAGGAACGGTTACTTATTTATACTTAATTTAAAATAAAATATTGCCCACGAATGTTGTGTTCATTTATTTGACTTTATCACAATCGGATTGGTGGTTTCTTAGTAATATAGTAACGCAGCTTACATTATTTTTTAAAAAGCTTTTATTTTATTTACACTAATTTAAATATAGTTATGTTAACATTAGAATACATCATTTTCATCCCCTAACATATATCCGGTATGGTCTAGTGGCTAGGATACCTGGCTCTCACCCAGGAGGCTCGGGTTCGATTCCCGGTACCGGAATTGCTTTTTTTTAGTTTAAATGAATTTATTTTTTATTTATGTGAATGCTTAGTGCATATTCATCGTAAAATTGTAATAATTATATTTATATATATATATATAAATATAATTATTACAATTTTTACAGTATTAATATAAAAAAATTAAGTAATTATTATATCAAATATTTCAATATATATATATATATTTTTTAGATACATTTAAATATTGAGTACGGAATGGGCGGTGTTCGCTAAGCAATTTACATCTTTATAGACAATTACATATTTCATATACAATAGAAATAGAAACATAAAACAAGATTAAATATAACTACTACCATTACGAAATATTTGTACTAATTTATAAAAACATTTTTAAAAGTGTACTAGTAAGAAAAGAATAGTACAACATAGGCAGTTGAACCACCTGATGGTAAGTGATCACCACCGTAGACATTGGTGCCGTAAGAAATATTTACCATAGCGCGACCATTGAGTATATATAACACAATGACCTTAGGAAATTTTTCGTCGAATTACAACATCATTCTTATTTGATTATTTTTATCACCAGCTTTGTTACAAGCTTTTAAGATCGCTAGTAATTCTACATTATTTTGCTATATTCCGATTTCAATGATAAATGAGTCAGTCTAGTTACAATCAACTGAGGCTTAGGTACCATCTTAGGTCCTGTAGCTTGGTATGATTCAGCTGAATTTTGAAATAATCAACTAATTACTTAAGTCAAATTAAGCTATTATTGACCTAAAATATTTGAAAAATAGACAAATTTGTGATTAACGACAATTTATTGTATAAGCTACAGTATTTTTATAATACCATTAATATAATACATTAATTAATATCGACGACGACTTCAGCTAACGGAAGAATGCCTCCGAAACTGACCAAAAATGTCCCTACTTGGTATTAAAATAACCAATATATAATATATATCCAATAGGCCTTTACTAGTCAATGTAAAGATAACACTTATGAAAAATATAAAGCATACGTTAATATAATATCACGTCATACATATTCTCGTATTATCTTAAAGAAATAATAGTGTGTAAAAAATTCGATTCCATTTCAATTAATTTCATTGCCACTTCGCTTTTATTGTTGTTGATAAATCTCATTAATATATCTAGCTTAATTGAATCTTTATTTATTACCTGTAACACGCACGTGTTTAATTAAAACGAAAAATTTATGCATTTATTACCATTTATTTAGAAACTAACTATAAAGACTTCATCCGTTTCGATTTCTGACTTCTTCTTTTAATATGTTATTATGATTCTGAATAATATACGTAATGAAAAGCAAATCCAAATAATTTCTAAGTATTTATCTTTGATAGAAAATCTTTTGTGTTTTTTTTTAAGCTGTTTATACAGTATAAGTTTTCATACGAACACTACATTGATAACCATTCCATTCTAACTTCAAAGACTAAACCAAAACATCGTGACATTAGGTCATGACTACGGGGCATAAAATAATCAGTCCTCGCCTTTGAAACTGCATTTCAATCTCAGACAGACAGACATAATCATTCTCTGTTATAAATCGCAATGTCTCATTACCATATTCGAATTTATCAATCCCAAAATGTTTTGAACAATTTTGACCTTTGTTTCACTTTAACATAGGATTTATTTCACTCTGAAAAATAAGATGCACAGACAGGATTTAAATTTCATATTTGCATTCGCGGGTCTGTATCGCCTAACGATTGACAGATATCAATATGGAATCTACTTGTTGTACGAGTTGAATTCAAATATGTCCGATCAGATAGATTTACATTTTGAGCAAATTCAACCTTCAATTCAAGTACTTTGAAATTATTTTTTAAAATTACATGTCTGATAGAAGTATCTACTAATTATTTTTGCTTAAGCGGTTAGTTAAAATATGTCTTTATTATTCAGACTAAAATCAACTGTATACATAATTTCCTTTAATGTATCATTTTCTTTATTAAATCGGTCTCAAACCGTGAAATTGACTGTAGCCGATAAAAATGTAAATTTATACAATCTATTAATTTTCAATGCATTCAAAATTATTACAGCAATCACAAATGAAACGCATAAATTCAATGTTTAGCAATAAGTAATTATTTTCGTTTATACAAATCATGATCGCAATTTAATTAAATCATGTTGTTACGACCTGCCGAGTTGACAAGGTGTTAAATAGAAATCAATGCAAATTAGAACCGTTACAAACAAGCGTCAAAGTAATTTCAAACTATTGTACAATAACGAAATAAATGAATGGTTCTTTATATAAAATATTTTCATTGTTATCGTTACAATAGACAGTAGTCAATAAGATCATGTCGAGTATTATATTATATGAGGCATGTGTTGATATAAGATTAGATGTGGTGCGTCAGTTGTCAAGTCCGACTCAGATTTACGACTAAGCGTTCTATTCACCGCCTGTCCGTTATATGAGGTCTCTTTTAGATGAGTAATGTATGAGAATGGATTAGGTTACTTTATCGAATAATGTGTTCTTATGACGGGTTCTATACGTGATTTTTCTATTAATTTATTTTTGTATATACATAATATAAATTAAACGATTTTTGTGGTTGTAATTATGCATATAGGATATATTTTATCCTAAAGATCAGATTATATTTAATGACTAAAATACAATTTAATTGGAAATATTATTGATCAACTTTAATTAGTCGTTGCGTTTGATTTTTATTTTTATTTTTTTGTATATGAAGACGGACGAGCATTTGGGCCACCTGATGGTAAGTGGTCATCAACGTCCATAGAAAATGGCATTGTAAGAAATGTTAACCATCGTTTACATCACCAATGCGCCGCCAACCTTGGGAACTAAGATGTTATGTCCCTTGTGCCTGTAATTATACTGGCTCACTCACCCTTCAAACCGGAACACAACAATACAAAGTACTGTTGTTTTGCGGTAGAATAAATAAAACAACTTGGATACCTAAAATATATAATAATGCAAAACCTGAAGCAATAACAATAAGATTGATTGGTATTTAAAAGCTGTTATTTACCTTAATCCATAAGAAACCCTGACATTCATGTTACCTTTTGCAAACGAGATAACATTAACTGCTCACCAAATAGCAAAAATGAAAGACTAATTGAAACAGGAAACAAAAAAAAAACGCTTTTAAAATCGTCTTTGTGAACAGACCCTCTATTATCTAATCCCTCGCATGTTTACGAAGCGGTCAAATTTCATATCTAGCGGTGCCTTTGAGTTCGTCTTGTATTATTTTCATTATGTTCAGAAAGTTTGGAAACCGTGTTATTGTTATTCTATCTTTGAGGTGTGGCAGGCCTTTTTTGTTTGCTCTTCGACATAATTTATTTGGGACCTTCTTGTTTTGCCCGGCGTTACGTATTATCCTCTCCGGCTGTCAAGTTGTGCCGCCTGCGATGAATAAAATTGAAGACGCATAACGAAATCTTAAGAGTCATGAATTAGATGTGCCCGTATTTTAAATAATTTTAAATAAACATCGTTGACATCGTGATATCAAGCATTTGAAAAAATACTTTATGGTATCATTGTTTTATTTGATACTAGGAAGGGAGACTTATAAATGGACCTTTTAATGTTAAGTAGACATATCACCTGTGAAACATGAACATCTGTATTATATGTTTTATTATTATATATATTTTA
The DNA here is from genome assembly GCA_905220585.2 of Nymphalis polychloros. Classification (NCBI taxonomy): domain Eukaryota; kingdom Metazoa; phylum Arthropoda; class Insecta; order Lepidoptera; family Nymphalidae; genus Nymphalis; species Nymphalis polychloros. The sequence continues at coordinate 13,105,126 of HG992242.1, forward strand.
ATTTCTCTATCTTAATTCTTACATTCGACTTTCCTGTGTCCATTTATTATGAGAGTGAGAACGAGAACGCACCGCAAAATCATGATGAACAGCTTGCAAGGTGCTATAGTCTAAATCGTGTCTACACTCGGCCCCATTATTCTGTATGCAATAGCTTGAGAATAAAACCGTATAAAATATTGAAAGAAATCTCGATCCTCAAGCGTGATTTACTCACCACAACTAGAAACATTAATTTGACTGATTTATGTTTTCCGTTACATACGCTTATTCATTGATTGATTAATGATACGGCTGTGGCGAACACAGCTTTATAAGGAATTAATGTCACTTTGAACGCTATTTATGTTGATACTTTAATGGGTTGTACATGAAAATTACAAATGTTAATCATTCTGTCTTTAAACGTCCTATTAAAAGTGATTGCCTGTTAAAAATATAAACGTTAAAAAATAATCAACTCATTCCAATGTCACACATATAGTATTCATATTTCTGTACAAGCATTTATTTAATACTTATAATTGTTATTTTTTTACGACAATAATGTTTTTATTTTGATTTATAAATGCCTTGAAAGGTCTAATTTCATTTCCTGATTATTATTTTGTTTCCTTATAATTTTATCTGTTGTCAGTGTCTCAATATATCTTACCATTTTTGTAAACAGTTAAATTTTATAAAATATAACTATCAACTCCACGTTTTTTATATTCTTTAACGTCTGACTCGGCAGCTACCGGTTTTTAGCTTCTGATTGACGGCTGTCGGCTCCGCTTACAGCCATACAAAGTTATCAATTCTTATATTGAAACACTTAATTCCAGGGAATAAGGTTTTTATTCCTTGATCGGATTACAAGATGTTTCTTTGATGTCGGCATTCACTGCGGCGCCGGTCGACATAGCTAGAACTTGAGTATCATCCACTTATTCATTACGAGTTTCTATTCAGTTTTAATCATAATCGGGACTTGAAAGATCTACACTCGGGACCATTTCTAGCAACTAAATCGATTGTCGGTTATCAAATATCGATGCGTTAATGTCATTATAAATTAATTTTGACACCATTTCACCTTCAGACGATACTTCAATGTGGCCTTTATATTACACGAATTTAAGAAAACTCTGAAATGTAAATATAAGTATTATATACTAAAATTAAATCGTTTACATAGCAGAACATTACCAATGCCAAATTAAGGCTAATGTATCATACAAAATCTGAGCGCAACGATGCCAAATTCTTAGTTATTTAAGAATTTGCAAATCAGTGAGTAAATTCATATATTTTTATAATTATTTACGAATTTATTAATAAGCTACTTGGCATTTTCTAATAACCAATTGTGTAGTAAAGTGCTATTGTGTGCTTATAATCTTGGTATACAACACAACTGCTCACAGAAAATTCAAATAAATCATCTCTGTGAGTGGATGATAAACAAAAGAGATTGCTCAAGCGCCTCAAGGTTTTGACTGGTGGAATTTATTAACAAAATTATTCAAAGACAATGAGGAATATTTAGAAGCGGCGAAGATAAATGATCAGCTCTATTGTGGAGATGAACACGCGGTAATATTGGGGGAGCGGAAAAATTAACGCTCATATTTTATTTCTGTCTGACTGCAGAATATGATGTTGTTATTTTATAGATATAATCGTTATGAGGTGTAATGTACGCGACCAATTACATACATATATAAACGGGTGAGCGCATTGCCAAAATGCCTCAATAGTCCTGAAATATAATCAAAAAGGTTGATTTAAGGTTTTCCATCATGCCTTCTTAAATACTTTGAATTTTTGCCGCCTAACAGCAATACTTAGTATTGCTGCGTTTCCGCTTGATGGGTGATTGAATCAGTGTAACTACACTGTAAATGTATATACAAGGGACATAACGTCCTAAGATTCCTGGCGCATTGGCGGTGTAAATGATGGTTAACTTCTGACAGAGCCTATTTATATTTATATAGGGCCCGTCCATCTATTTTTATAGTCATAAAGTCAAGCATATATTATATAAGCGTTAAGGCTATGTATCACCCGTTATTTTACCGCGTCACCGCATTACTTTTCATCGCTGACTTGACTTGTTTTGAGTGAGTGTAATTAAAGGTAAAACGGCCAGAATATCTGAGGATAATGGGTTGGCAACAAATGGACGATGTAACTAATGATTTACATTTCTTACAATGCCAATGCTATTTGGCAGAGCGTGATTTGATGTAATTTACTACAACGTAGTACATTTGAATAAAAATGCATATATATTTACATGCAGAAAAGAAAAATAACATTTTTCGTACTATTTTGGCAAAAAAGCAATAATGTAAATAAATAATAAAGTATTAGATTGTGAAGATACACATATTTAATAAGATTGTAACGATATGTCTATATACGGAACACTAACGACGATACAAATATATCATTTTGAACAACATAAGATATACCCTAATAATTACAATCTTACAAGTTAAGTTTCAGAAAGTACGCATATTATTAAGTTTGAAATATCGGACAAACATTACATTTAAGATGTCGCTTAGGTACTATAATTGTTGCTGATAAGTCATAGTTAGTGGTAGTATTACTATGCAATTTGCTTTTAAAACTGACAATGTTGAATACTATTTAGGTGCTATATTTAAGCTATATTGTACGTTTACAAAAACATACAAAAACAAAAAATAGATAACTATTTTTATTGAACAATGTTTAAAATATGTCAATTAACTATAAGTCTTACAAATTCTTTTTTTTAATCAATCATTCGTGATAATTACTGTTACATAATTTATTTAACTTTAATTGGAACATTTTTATAAATGTAGTTCCAATTGAAGCACCTAGAATACCTTATGGTATTATGGATATGTTCACAGCTAACTCCATTACTCAATCAATGCTGATATGATAAATGGATATAATAAGCTGTTGGTGTGTTACGAAAACCACATTAAACCATACAATGCTGCTCAATAAATTATATACAAAGCCTTCCTTTCTTTTATCTTGTATATCACACGCTATTGTATGAAGCCTTAGAACAAAGATTTAACTAAAATGGCCTAACCATATATGTTTGTATTTTATGATACACAATTATAGAATTTTATAGGTATCTAATAAAATGTGTTGTTGGAGTTGACGAGACCTTAAATGGAAACCGAGGATCGGCAACAACAGCGTACGGTGCCCTTCAGTCAAATGAACTAATGACCTGAAACAGGTGACTGAACCCATCGACGGCGATGTGCCACCACTGTGGCGCGGACCGGGACACTGCCCAGCACACGTTGGAATCGTGTCCAGCGTGGAGTGTGGAGAGGGAAATCCTGGTCCGTGAAGTCGAACAAGACCTGTCCCTGCGAGCAATCGTGTCGGTGATGCTCCGCAGGGTATCGGCGTGGAGGGCTGTAGCCTCCTTCTGCGAGACCGTCATGGTCCAGAAGGAGGCAGCGGAGTGGGAACGGGAAAGGACCGTTCCTGCTTGGCGGAGATGACGTCGGCGTCGTCTCGGCCCTCCCACAGCCCCGACGCCCGCCCTTAAAAGATACGGCGTAACCCTGGGGCCGTAGATGCGTGAGGTGGGGGCCTCACGGGTCCTATTTCACGGCCCGAGGAGGACGGCAGCCGGGATGGCCTCGAGCTGCCGTACGCACTGGCGAGGAGTGCGTGGGGGCGAAATTACCTTCGCTCCCTGAGGAGAGCTCCGCCAAGCCCCGAGCGGAGCAGAGCACGGGAGGGGCCGCGGAAGCGTTATATCAACACGATCCCGCAGCCTCTCCGATCCGTGCCGAGGACGGCCATCGCAGTGGTTTTAGTGGGTAAGAATCCAACATAACCCGGTTCCTCCCCCTAAGGGAGCTGAGTACCTTTAGAAGGTTTCCACTCTGTAAAAAAAAAAAAAATGGTGTCTGGACCCGAGTGGATGTGAAAGTCGGGAGCTTATAGCGCATATTAGGAGAAGCCAATGTTTAGCAGCCGACCGTGAATAGCTTTTGATACTGATTGAATTAATTAATTAATTAAAAAATAATTTAAATTATCCCTTACAGGATTGATGATATATCGCTATATGTGTATATCACTGACGATCTCCTAGAACGGCTAGGTCGATTATGATGAAAATTTTTGTATGCGTTTGAGTGGGTGGTTTAGGTTAGTCGTGGTCCTGCGATTAGCTTCCAAGATATATTTAACAAAAAAAAAAAGACAAATCCGAACAAAACCGGAAAATTAGTCCAACCATTAAACAAACAACATTCCAGTTTATATTTAATTAATAATTAAATAAACCTGCTGGTATACTTATAAAAAAAGAAAAAAGTAAGTAACAGCATGTGAATGTCCCGCATGTGTGTGGCTTCTCTTCTTTTTGAGGAGAAGGTTTGGAGCATATTCTACCACGCTGCTCCTGCTGCACATTAGACAGAATTTTAGTGAAATTTGAGACACGATGTTTTCCTTCACCGTCAAGCACGAGATGAATTATAATCACAAATTAAGCACATGAAATTCAGTGGTGCTTGTCCGTGTCGTGATCATTGGTTAAGATCCACGCATAATAACCACTGGGCCATCTGGGCTTTTTTTAGGTATACTTATATAATATATAACTTCCTCGTTGGTCTAGTGGCTAGATATAAGGCCGCAGACCCGTTGGTCCTGGGTTCAATTCCCAGGTCGGGCCAATAAATAGTTATTGGGTTTTTCTGGCAGAAAATTCTCAGTAGCAGCCCGGAGTCTGGAAGTTGGAAGTGTGTACACTCCCGTGCCTCGGAAAGCACGTTAAGCCGTTGGTCCTGCGCCTGAACTCTTTCCGGTCGTGTCGGATTGCCGTCCCATCGGATTATGAGAGCTAAGGAAAAGAGAGTGCACCTGTGTTTGCGCACACACTTGTGCACTATGTCCTGTTGGCTAATCTCCCTTCAGATTGGCCACCGTGGCCGAAAGTGGTCTGGAGGACCTTATTATTATAATATATAAATAAAATAACACACTGCCTGTGTTTATTATCAAGTTAGTAATCTTGACTAACGATGCCATTTCCAAAATTTTACTTTCATTGCCACTGAACGTTCATACTTTTGCATCATGATAATAGATAGGTAGCCTTAGTAGAATTTATTGTTAAGGATTTATAGCAACAATATCTAATTTACATGATAAAGTTTATTTATTTAACTCCGTGTTGATTATTGAGATTATTTTTCCTCATATTAAATTTATGGGAGCACAATAAAATTATTGTTAGCTAGTTATTTCTTGCCGTCTCGCTTTGTCTTCTTCTTACATCTCATTCTGTTTCTTTCTAATTAAACAGCTATGATGTCTTAGTTATCTAATACATATTTTGACACATATATATATATATATATATATATATATATATATATATATATATATATATATATATATATAAGATATTCCTATATATATATATAGGAACATACAAATGTGATTGTTAACAACTACATAAGTCATAGAATCTGTTGCAGCCATTAGTCCCCGACTTCAGAAGGGAGACAGCGTTCCAACATTCAATATATGTTTACACAGTTCTTACGTACTATTATTTATGTAAACTTAATAATATTATGTTACGTGTGTATGTGAGATGTATGTGTAGTGGGTTGTATGTGTATGCGAATGGGGAATGTAAGTGCATGTGTGGAAGTGCGAGTGAAATGTGGGACACTTTTTTTTTTTTTTACAACTGGCTTATTTCGGAAGTTACCAAATTTCGTAAATATTGGTTATGATATAAACAAAAGTGTACAGATTTTTAGGATGTGTAGGCTTTATTTTCATGCAGTTTTCTAACTCATCATAGGTTAAGCTATGGAGCCAATCATCTGTGACCCTTTTGCATTCTCTTGAAGTAAGTGGATAGATATTTAGAGCTTACGGAGATATATTGCAATCTCATAAACGATTACATTTTTATTAATATATTTCATAAAAGTGCTGTAATATTTATGTATATTATCTTTTAAAGTGAAGTGTTATTTTAATTAATTGGTTGATTATATATAAATCGACAAAAAAATACATCTTAATCTTGAATTTTTGGTGTAATTTTCTCTGTATTTCAAATATTTGTTATATCCCACAAAAGATCAACAATCAAAGCAATTAATGGAGAATAGAATTTGAAGAAATCATCGTCATCATTCGCTTGCTGATTTCCTTTAGGAGTATTTGTGGTCGTTGTGTTTCATTTTTCCATTCATTTCATTAATCATACTTTTAATTACTCCCTACAGATGCTATGCTTATTATAGTTTATTTATATTTGCTTTGTTTATCCTCTTGTGTTATAGTTATTCCCAATTATAACATCAACATTATCAAATTTCGGAGATATAATTAACATGACATAACAGTCAAAATAAATAAGAACTACTTTTTAATTTGATCGATAAAATTTGAATTTTAATGCACTTTATTTAACATAAGACTAGTTAATTTTATATTTGTTTAAAAATTAATATGTCATACTCTTATTAACATCCTTTTCCCAAGTTAAAATTCGATAATAATAATGGGGTCTATTAATCGTCGCTAATTATTCATAATTAACATCATTCGGTGTCGTTGATATGTCAAGAGCTACATAAATTATTATTGGCCTTGTGTGTGTTTTAAATTTTTTTTTCTTATACAACTTTTAAGATTTCAAAGATAAGTCGCAAAGACCACTTAAAAGTTTTAAAAATGGAATAATTTAATTCTAAGACTACCGATTCATATACTTTTTTTTAAAATGAATTATCACACTTGGAAAATCAAATGCATTGATTCTGAAAAGATTGCGACTATACAAATATATGCGGCAAATCGCAACTTTATTTTATTTGAAGTTGTTTAACAAATTACTATTACTTATGGATGGATATTCTGCCAATAAAATTGGACTTTATAAATTAGAATCACTTAAAAATTATTTGAAATGATAAATAAACACGAAACAGATGAAAATGAAAATAATATACAATTAAATTATATTATTAATCAACTTTCAATGCTCAATAGACTTTCACTGTTGCGCTTTAATAAGACAGTATCCAATCTTAACTTTACCTATTAGCTGGTATGTTAACGATCTCTGGTAACGTTGACCTGTAATTGTACTGGTTTCTTTCAAATCAAATCGAAACGTACCAATAAAATGCTACTGGGTTTATCTGTAGCGAAATTTATGATTATTAACTCGGAGCTTTTCCTACGCTTCGAAAAACTCGTGCCTTTGTAAGTGAAAAATCTCTGGTCATATCAGATTTGACTGTGATTGCACGTATACATGAGTGGTTGACGTGACCAAATCGATTAAGCATTATCATAATTTCAATAATTGTTGATGCCAATATAGTCGTAGGGTAGAATTGACTAATTGCCACCAGGTGGACCATTTGTCTGTCTGCCCTTCTGAAAAGATAATTGTTATAAGGGCAAATTATTTAATTAATGTCAAATTTCGGCAATTAAGTACATAGTTGGTAATTTAAAATTCCGATATATTTGTATAATATATCATTAATATACTATATATTTTGCCATTAGTTGTTATTTGACATTTATTGATTTTTATTCGAAATGAACTTTTTATATCGTAATTTCAATGTTTTTAAAATATATTTTAATGTTGTCGGTTCTATTAATGTCTAAGGCAATCTTTATTGATATGTGAATTTACATTTAATTTATTGCAATAGCCATGTAAACGTATCATGCCATAAGCTTGCATTAAAACAAAATTTTAATAAAAATGTAAATTAATCTTCATAAATGTCTGAAGAATACTTATTTATTCCATAATGATTGTCCATTATCGAAATATAATATTAACGGACGATTTATTCGATTTGTACGAGGTAAAAAATTAAAACGCAGTTGTAAATAAGCATTTGCAAGTCTAAGCTGTCAATTTATCTCCTAAACGACGCGAGATATAACTAGTTTCAGCGATTAACGAAGAAGAAAAAAACGTACCTCGTTATATGGAGCCCGCATCAAAACTGTCCAATTAATTGACAGCTGACAGGTGCGCCGGACGTTTTAAGTGTAAAATAAAATTAATTATACAATCAATCAGACGACATGTCAGGGTCGTAAAGGTGTTGCTTTTCGCACGGCCAAATTCCAATCAACCTTAAAAAGCCAAAACGGCCACAGTTTCAACATTTGGGACGCTTGTATCATTATTCATTTCGCGATTTTCATCTCTAATAATTTGACCTTTAAGTCGATGATTGTTTAAGACTTTTGATCCTTATAAGGCGGGACTGCTTTCATTGTTGTCGGTAATTTTAACAGGCCGATTTGCCACACTTTAATCGAGCAGTCAATATTCGATGTGAACTGGCTGAGTTTAAATCGAGTTTCATAAAGAGAAATCTTTATGTGAGCCTGTCATTTCACGCACATTTATCGTTAATTTGCACATACCTTATGTTTATGTTCATTTGCTGATGCGTTAACACCATAAATGATATCTCATAATCGTCTTTTTTGTAAGGTTCTTCTGCTGTATAAAGTTTCATTAAACCTTTTACCTTAACATTATTACTGTTTTCGTTATGTTATTCGAGTCATGGCTATTAATTTTACTACTGGTCGCTTTCATCTATATGCCATAAAATTAAATAGCTTAGCTCTAACATAAATATTCATACTTTTATATTATTTATACTTGCAAAAAATGTTAGTAAAAAAAGTTAATTAGGTATTTAATAGTATAATATATAATAAATATATAATAATGTCCTGCAGACCGATTTTAGGCCACGGTAGCCAATCTCAAGAAAGACTAGCCAACTTCGCAAGAGATATTATGAATGAAAGAATGGTCCACCTGATCGTTTTCGGCCACAGCGGCCAATCTCAAGAGAGATTAGCCCACTGCGTATGAGATATTATAGTGCACAAATGTGTGCGCAAACACAGGTACACTCTCTATTCCCTAACTCTCATAAGCCGATGGGACGGCAATCCATCACGACCGGAAAGAGTTCAGGCGCAGGACCAACGGCTTTACGTGCTTTCCGAGGCACGGGAGTGTACACACTTCCAACTTCCAGACTCCGGGCTGAGAATTTTCTAACAGAAAAACCCAATATTTTTTTATTGGCCCGCCCTGGGAATTAAACCCAGGACCTCCGGGTCAGCCTTATATCTCGCCACTAGACCAACGAGGCAGTGAGAGTACAATATATATGTATAAACGAATACCTCTGACTGACTTAACACGAGATCTCCAAAACTATAGAGGTCCGATTTATTTAAAATTTTGTGTGCCTCCTTGCGCGACGTTGACAATCACAAAGAACGAATTTTAGGCGATTTGTAACAGAAGTGTTCACCTAATTGAAAAAACTAAGGGGGGTTATTTCTTATGAATTTTACTAGTACGAAGTCCGAACGAGCACCTGGTATAGGTGCGAATAGAGCAGCTGTTACTAGACTTCGCCATAAGAGTTAAAGAGCTTAAGAGTTCAGGAGCAAATTTGAAATTTACACACAGCTTAGCGGCTTGTCATTCAATGAGTGAAGCTAGAAGAGCCTTTAGCTAAACAATCACCATAACGAACAAAAACAAAACAAATGAAACATGCCCCTTTATAATACTAATATGAGATTAGCATAGCTTTATAATATGCATGTATCCTAAATAAGCATAAACATAAAATTTGCATAATGTATTATAATGGTAATTTTAACTTTCGCTACCGGCATTTATATTCGTATTAGCTGTTTCGCGCGACTAAGTCAATTTATTTACGGTACATTATAATATGTTCATTTTCTTGTCGAGATCCCAAGATAATTCCACCAAGGAAAATATCATTTAGAATTTTAGAAAAAAAAAAACCGAAAGATTATTCCTGATATATCTATATATATATATATAAGAGATTTCCACCGATATATTGACTCATCACGATATCGCTGGAATCATTAGGCGTTGTGACTTGAAATTCATCTCTCATTCTAAACGGAATTATCACATATTTCATCATTCTCTTTATATATATGTAGGAGAGCCCATACCAAAGATCAGTAACAGTTTCCTTAGTAACCGTTGCCGTAGTAACCGATTTCATTATATTTATATTGATAAACTAGCTGTTGCTCGCGTCTTCGCTCGCGCGTAATCTATATCTATACTAATATTACTAGCTGATACCCGCGGCTTCGCCCGCGCTTAAATATAAGTAAAGGATAAATGTTTGTTTGGAAGTCTGTTATTTTAAAGTTAGAGACATGAAATGTCATGCTGGTAAGAAAAAGTTTAGTAAGAGCTTATTAATTATTTTTAAGTTGATGATTATTCTTTATATAATCATCAGTGAACATATTATGAATTCCTGTAGTTTGACTTAGTATATTTTATATTTACTTAAATGGCTTGAAGTGAAATTTAATTTATATAAATATTCCGATTTACGATTCTGTTGTTTAAATACCTCGCCATCTATCTACGCCGTTGTGTATAGTTAAAACTATAAGGAATGGTTAATATTTCTTATATCGCCATTGTTTATGGACAGCGGTGATCACTTAAGATGGCCCATTTGCCCGTCTGTCAACCTATAGAAAAAAGACGTTTGCAGTATTTCCTTTTGGGGGCATAAATTACTAAGCTACTCGCAGAACTCACTCTGGAGCATGCAGCATAAAAACTGTCCATGTGATAGCAGTTCTCTCTATCGCCCGCCATGTTCAACGACAGGCCTTGGGACTTTTGATTGTCATGGAAATGTCAAATTGCCACGTTTTAGGGTGGAATTTCTAAAAACTTTGAAATATTTTTATATCAATTCAATCAAGAAACACAAATATTAAACTTCAAGCGGATCGGACTATTTTTTTATTTCCGCCTCCGGGACTCACATACCGAACGAAACGCGGCAGCGTAGCTACACTACACTACACTTTACGCCGATTTTAAGTGAGAGAGTGGTACTTCCGACCGGGCATGCCGACCCATTCCGCTGCAACCCGAAGGTATGCAGCGTGGCACTATAAAAACCTACCTATTACATTACAAACAGGTATAGTGCGTCTTTAAACAAATCGCTAGGGCCTTGAAAAATCGCAAAACGGACAACCATCAATGACGTTTGCCTGCATACGGGTCGCATACCCGGCGATGAGCCGTTATATATATTTATCCAAATGACTATGAAAAAGACAAAGTTTATCTACTTTAAATATCAGAAATGATATCTTTTTTTGTTTCTTATTTTATTGTTAGGAATCAATTTGTTAATACAGAATGTGCAATTTGGAAATAAATATAAAATTTGATTGTATTTTCGATTCACTATTTTAGCGTTAATAGCTTACACATAAAAGATAGATATATGCTGTCGCGGATTTTTTTGTAAAACTATGTAAGAGATATATTTCCACTATACATTATATTCGTGTAACTCTTACGGTTTTTGTAACGCATGCCAGAATGGCTTGCAAATAGGAGACATTTTCCGACTTACGTGACACTTATTGTTATATTTTGGCCAATTTACTCAATCGGTTTATAAATTATAGCCTATATGTTATTCTGATGTATGAGGTATATTATTGTAAAGTTTCATTAAAATCCATTCTATAGTTTTTGCGTGAAAGAGTAACAAACGTCCATTTACAAACTTATGCGTTTATTATATTAGTAGGAAGTAGGATTATTATATGCCCTGTACTGAACACACATACACTGTAGTGTATGGGCGAATAGATCGATTGGTGAATGTTTATATCTCATATTGATTAAAAAATTCACAGGATAAAATCCTTATTTTACCCGTACGAAGTCGGAACGGGCAGCTAGTATTTTATATAACACTTTTCAATAAATAACAAATATTAAATGTTTCTTAGTTGTTATGGCCTCAAGTCTGATTCACGTCAAGGTCTACAATTCACGAAATAGCGTCTGAATACCAAAATACATAGCCTGTGTGCAGCTTTCCCTAGCAAACACAATTAAATAATAATACTTTAAAAAAATCACAGTTACATATAAATATAATGATAATTGCGAATGAGTGGACTGAATTTTTTTCATATCGGTGTAAATCAAGCAAAAAAATATTTACATTTTTCGATTTCTCTACCGACATCATCTTTCTATTCCTAAATTGTTAAAGACTTGATTATTACATTTTCTATCATTAAACAGTTTATAAATGAAATTGTATGTATATATTATAGTGTATTATACAAGAGATTGTAATCTAAAACGAACAAATTTCCAAATGAGAAGTTAATATACCAAATATTTATTTGCATTCATCAAAATATTTGAAGTGAAATTAAAAATAAGCGTTGCCGTATGATATGATGTGGTTGATCCATTATTCAAGCACGATGCCGCTTTCTTGTGACTACATTCGTATCTTTGATCTGAATCAATTTACACTAATCAAAGTCCTTACGCAGTGATAGTTGGAGGTACCACTTTTTTGACGTCCCGTTGCGATTGAAAATGATTACAGTATACTAGTAATTTGTTGAAGTACAAGCTATTTTTCTACAACATGTTTATCGAGTGATTGCAGCTTCTGACATAGTTTTTTCAAGATTTTTTTATATACAAACATGTAATTCACTTATACAAATATATAAATGTTATACAAATAATTAATAATAATAATAATTTATTGAAAAAAAAGCATAGCTTTACAGACAAAAATACAGTTTTGATAATACTAAATAAAAGAAAAAAACAAAAGAAATATTAATAATCAAATTAAAATAACAAAAATAATTTAATAAATAAAGACACAATTATGATATAAAAACTAGGTACATGAAATGTTGTAGGCTAATTATAGTTAATACTCAAAATAAGTCTATTGACTTCCAAACTAGGATAACCTGTATCTTGGAAGTCTAATTTCACTTTATAGGACCACATAGCCCGTGTGCATGACTATCTTACGATATATATGCGTTACAATATATTATTGTGTGTGTGTGTGTGGGTGTCAAAAAAAAAGCCGAGATGGCCCAGTGGTAAGAACGCGTGAATCTTAATCGATGATCGTGGGTTCAAACCCGGCCAAGCACCACTGAATTTCATGTGCTTAATTTGTGATTATAATTCATCTCGTGCTTAACGGTGAAGGAAAACATCGTGAGGAAACCTGCATGTGTCAAATTTCACTGAAATTCTGTCACATGTGTATTCCACCAACCCGCATTGGAGCAGCGTGGTGGAATAAGCTCCAAATCTTCTCCACAAAAAGGGTAGAAGAGGCCTTTGCCTAGCAGTGGGACATTCACAGGCTGTTACTGTACTGTAACTGTGTGTGGGTGTGTGTGTGAGAGAGACCGTGTGTTAACAAAGGAGTTTTTCTGTGTCAACATAATCCAGTGACATCAACAATTTTTTTAATTTCATTTTACAGTCTCTTCTATTTAAGTTATGTAAATAGTATTGCATTTCATTGTATAACTCTCTTCATGTTTACTTAATAATTTTGCATTAATTAATAAGGTAAATCCTTTACCATTTTCGGCTTTTTAAATACATAGATGATCATAATACTTTATATATAAGTAAGCATTTACATAAATAATGAATACATTAAAAGATTTTCAACAAAACTCGACTAAGAAATAAGACAACAGATTAGGTATAGTAAATATCACTTTTATTTTCATAATTAATTTGTTTTTTTTTAAATAAATAAATTGGGATATAGTTCTACCACCTCCTCCATTATATTACTTGCAGAACTCTGTGCAAGCTCGTCTGATAAGGTACCACCCAGTCATTCAGTTGCCATACAATATTGCATTGCTCATACAATTTAAATGCCAACTTTACTTGTCTTATGTATGATATGGATAATAATTATTGGTGACCGATAGTTCTCCACTTACCATAAAGAAATAAAAAAAATACTAACTTACAAGAAATAACAATCGACCAATTTGGGAAGCACGTTCTATTCATCCAAATTATTTGTTTATTTTATTTTTTTTTAAGGAAAAAAACAGTACAAAGCAACACATTTAAACAAAATCATCGTCATCGTCATCTTGGCAGTACAGCCGCGAGTGGGCCTTGGCCTGGTCGAGAATATTCCTCCAGACGGGTCTGCTTTTTGCTTTTTCGTTCCAGCCCCTGACGCCAATCGCTTTGAGATCCCGCTCGACGCCATCCAACCATCTAAACTTTGGTCTTCCTCGTTTTCTGCGGCCGTCAGGTTTTCCAAAGAGAATTTAAACAAAATACAAAGACAAAAAATTGAAATATTATTCGTTATTTGTATAAGCTTAATAAATTCCTACACTCCGTATAAGTGACAATTATAAATTCACTAAGTAATTGCTCAGCTGTGAACAAAAGAAGAATGTTAATTACTACAAATTAACTGTTAAATAAGTCAATAATGTTATTCGTTGCTAAAAACTCACGTTAATTAACTGAATTGCGTTATTTGTATTGCAATTAATATTTCATAGGCTATCTATTTATCAAATGGATTCGTTTTGTTTTGTTTATTGTATCATTAAATAGGTAGACTGGAAATGTCACATGCTTGCCTCTATCATTATTGTGCATTTGAAATTTCAATTTTGTCAAAATAATAAATTGCAATGAATTTAAATATCAAAATTTAAAGTAAAACAGTGAAGCAGGTATTAGTTACTCTAAATCCTTTCCGTACCGTACATTTCATGATGATCGGTTGTGTAGTTAAGACACGAAAGCGTAAAAAAGTTTATTGTTACATTTATAATAGTAAACCTACAAATCTGAAAAAATGCTTCTTTCTCTAGAAGCAAAAGGCTTGGTCCTTATCCACCACGCTGTTATAGTGCAAGCTGTTGTTTACATGTGGCAGAATTTTATCCGTCATCTTTGTTTAGTCGAGCTGGTTTCCTTCACAGCTCAAGATTAATTAATAACACAATTATTGATTAGCTTCACCTATCAACTGGGCCGTTTCGTATACTGTGTTAAACAATAGTGTAAATCCTAAGATTTTCAAGATCGAAACAATATTTTATATGCAAATTTCTTGAAACATTTAACTAAGGAAATATATGTGTTCAACAATACTCAACGTCACTGTAATAAAATTTTATTCGCTACTTTTGCTATCATGATACTATAAACATTTTTATCTTTACATTATTGCGAAACGAAAGCCTATAAATAAATCATAATTATACAAAAAGCATAAAAATTACCCAATATTTACTGATTTACCGATATTTACTTATTTTTATTTACAATCTGTGCTAATATGATAAATACGAAGGTAACACTGTCTGTCTGTCAGTCTGTTACTCTTTCAGGGATAAAACACTGAACCAATTTTAATGAAACTGGCATGAAGATAGCTCGAACCCGAAGGAAGGACAAGACACTTTTGTATACAAAAAACCATACCGCGCAGGCTAGGGGATAATTAGCTATTCTTACATAATAAATAAATAGTATTTTCAGTATAAATAGAAACAATTTTATTTCATAGTGGCAATGATAAATAATTGTTGTTGTCATTTCCATCGTACATCGACCAATGACGAAATAAATAAAACGAATTTATTTGATTAATAAATAGCCTATGAGAAACTAATTACGTAACAAACAAGGCGATTCAGCTGACTGACTATATTTGAAATAATTAATTAATTTGCACTATTGATATATAAACAAAACGAGAATTAGTTAGACACGTGAATTAAATTCATTATAATGTACACAACTATTTTTACAGTTTAATATTAGCAGAAAATATTTATGTGTTGTTTAACCGTTTTTTTTTATTAATTGCTATTATATTTTTTTTTTATGATATGCGAAGGGGACGAAATATCTGCCCACATATATATATATTTATATACATAGAGCAGTATTAAAAGTCAAATCTATTATAATAACTTATAACAGAGTAGTTAAAAAAAATTGTTCAGCATTTATACGGATTTAATTATGTTTTTTTTTTCCTTTCTTAAATAAAATATTGTCTAACAAAATTACAAAATCATTACCTGAATAAAAACATAAAATAATAGCATGTTAAAGTGAATTCCATCTGATACCCACAGCGTACAAATTAATCTATCAAGGCGGCTAATCCGACCGGCGTTGGGGCTGTCAGGCCGCTTGTCAACCTACCTGCCAAGCGGGCTGTCAGGCGAGCTGTCAAAATTATGACGCATGACTGCGCCTACCGCGGCGGCAGTGTTCCTTTTTTGCTTGCTGAATATAATGTGAAACTGAGTTTAATGACTTGTTACATTATTCTTTGAGCTTATTTTTATGTATGCCAAGGTAATTATTTTTTTTTACCTCAATATTTTATATAGTTACTAATAAAAAGAGAAGTTACTTATGAGTCCCAGTGCTGGACTTAATTTTCTCTTCTGTAATGAGAAAGCATTCGAAACGTAATGTGTCTCTAACACATAAAAAAACAGCTCAATGATCAAAATTATAAATGCGCTATTATAAATCTGTTTGTATTAACACTGTATGAACACAATTTTTCAATAAATTTTTTTTAGGAATTAGAACGTTTTCTACACTATGAGACAAATCAACATAAATTCGATGAAAAAAAAATGTTACTCTGAAAACAGTAAACCATTTGTTTAACATGTTACAATATTTGTTACTCTATTTTGAACTAAATTTATTCGTACTTATTTAAACAAAACATCAGACTTGCCAAATACATATATATTTTATAATCTAACGCATTGGCTTACTGTTAATTATACATTCATTAAATAAAAATGTACATTCATTTCCCACTCAAACGTTATCATCATAACATTTTTATTCACGTCCGTAGTCGTGTCCGTGATGGATTAAGCTTTTATTATCTCGCCACGTCACGTCACACGATATAATGTGACATAATCCGCGCGCCCGCAATGTGTCAAGTGGACTGTCACGCGAGCTGTCAACCGTCTGCGTGACAAACGCGCCGTTACGCGAACTAGATTAACCATTGATCCTAATAATAAAATAAGGCCTCAATATAAAATTAAATTAGTACAAACTAAATCTAGATGACTCATTGATGGCAACGCGTAAATTTTAGGCCTAGGTTATGGGCAAACACTAATGAGTTTTTTTATATAATACAGCCAGGTGGAGTGCCAGACGGTAAGTGGTCACAAACCCCAGTAGACATTGGAGCCGTAAAAGATATTAATCTTGACATTACCGATGCACCACCAACCTTGGTAACTAAGATGTTATATCTCCTGCGCCTATAGTTACACTAATTTACTCACCCTTTCAACCGGAATACAACAATACTAACTAAGTTTAACTGTTTGGCATTAGTTTATGTGATAAGTGGTTACTCTACCCAGATAGGTAGGGATAGGTAGGTATGCACATATCCTTACCACTAAGTAGACTACTAGCTTTAACCTACTCTCCTGTTGAGGAAAAGGTTTATAGCTGCTGAAAATGCAGCAGATGAAAATTCAGTTGTGCCTTTTATTTGACCTGCTATCTTCGGTTCAGCTTCACGTGTTACCTATAGACCATTTCGGTTGTAAATAATAATTAACATGTTTCCGAATATATCAATATTAATTGTTTATTAGTCTTAAATGTTATAATTCATTATATTAACATTTATTAATTATTTCCAACTCATGTAACCTTGTTATTGTCTGCTTGAAAGTTGTATTCATTAATTTATTTTAATATGTCATGACATGTAAAATGACGTGAACTTTTTTTGTTTGTTATAGTTCTGAATAAATTGGTGTCAATGTTAATATATACATCTTTGTAATGTCCTCATGCATAGCGCATACCTTATGCAAATATTGCAATATTTAAAAATGTATGTATTTAAATTAAATTGCCAGCTGCTTATACTTATTTTGTATTTCTGTGTAATTTATAATCAATTTGTTTTAAACATTTTTAATGTAGGTATTTAATACAAATGAAATCCTTATAAGCAATTTTAAGTTTTGTTTAAGTTTCAAAAAAGTTACTTATTTAAAACAAAAAAAATGTATTATATATATTCATAGTTATAAATTTAAGATATATATTTAAAACATGTTGTGTATATTTTAATATAAAGCTCGGGTATTTCACATTTTAAAAAGAAAATCGGTAACTTTCACCCTTCACTTTCATTACATATTAGTATATTATATATCAGTAGTATATAATATATAGACATCAAATATTAGTACATTTTGAAAATGCTTAAAGCACTCAAAAAGTATAATAATAATCTATATCATGGTCCAAATACTTGTAACCTAAATACTTTAAACCTACTTCATTTAATCAATGGTGCTGTAAAATATATTAAGCCGCCAATGCCCCACCAACCTTGGGAACTAAGAAGTTATGTCCCTTGGTACACTGTATGTGTCACGAGAGAATTATATGTTATCGAGAATGTTATGAACAATAAATAATACGTATCAAATTTATTTCCTTTCTGTTATTACTGACGTGACATTCGATAGAAGAAGACACAGCATTTTTGAATTACTCATCCACAAACGACGTTTATAAGTAAGGCCGTTTCTTACATTTACAATAACAAATATAACTGTCAGACTGCAAACTTTTTGTACTGACACAGAACTGTCAAACTTCGCAAGCAAGACAGATAGTTGATTAAAACCGAAAAAGTTTATCAGAATGATGTTATTAAAAATAATTGCATATTAAATTAAAATTCAATTAATGATGTTCGTGTTTGTTTATAAAAGTAACAGCCTTTAAATCTCACCCTCCTGAGGAAAAGCCACTTCTTAAGGAGAATTGTTATAAAGAATATTCTACCACGGTAACCCAAAGAGGGGTGATGTATACGTGCAGCAGTATCTTATCCGTCACGTACAGGATAATCTTCCTAGACAGTACAGAACGAGATGAATTTTAAGCACAAATAAATTTAAGCCTGCAACCAAGATTCACATGTTCCAGCTACTGAACCATCTTGGCTTTGCTACTTAATAGTTTGCCAATAAAACATTACATTTGAAATAATTTTCGAATTTAATGAATAATTTGGCTAATATTAAAATTAATTCAAGTTTTTTAATTGCGTATTTACCTACTAGAGATAGTGTTGAAGGTGGGTTAAATTCCAACGAATTGTAATTCTACCTTGTAATTATAACATTCTTTGTATTCAAATAACTTAACATGAATAATGTTACACGAAGATATAAAATGCTCGTAAGAGCCTACTTGAATCTTAACTAATTTTATGAATGCGAAAGTAAATAATTACGCTTTCACGTTTTAACTACACAACCGATCATCATCATCATCAAGGGTAACATCAAAGGTAACTATTTTGATTTTGGCTATCCAGTTTACATACCAAAAGTCAGAATAAATATAATCGACGCGTTCCATTCTGGCGGTAAAATAACTCATTCTTCGGAGTTAAACATGTAAGTGTGGTTCTCGTATGTACGTCAACATACGTATTATTACTCGTTCAATATTATATATATACATATATATACATATATATATATAATATTGAACTCGTCGTCGTCGTTGAAATTGAATAATAAAGTATAAATAAACGATATATTAATCAAGAATAAAATAATAAAATTACAGATGATAGCGTGCATTCGTTAATAATTATCACAAAGGATAGTAATCTTGCTGGATCCATTAGAATCTACATTCATTTTGAAACGGTAGAAGTTTTACATTGAATTTTATGCTGCTACTAAAATTAAGTATATTTTTATTATGTAATTAATATTACATTTCAATTATATTAATTATTAGATATATAACCTATTTGTATTATATCGCAATTAAAAATAAAACAAATACTAACTTTTTTTTTTACTTTATACGATGCGTAAGTAGGTAATTATGTTCTTATTTATTAATTAAGGTCGAGCGACGATAATTATTTTTTTAATTAATTAATTTTTCTTAGAATTTAATTAACGCGATTATTAACACTTAAACGTTAATTACTTCGTTGATATAAGGTCATAAATGTATAAGTTTATATAATGGTAACTTTATTATGATAAAATGTAGTTTAATTCGATCAATTTATTAGCCAATCAGTCTACAGATGGTTCATAGCAAGGTGGCACTGACCTCGGTTCCTTGGTCCACCTGGTTAAAGGGCGTTGCTTTCCAATCAAGGGATTTTCTGTTATAGCTTGCGAAAAGTTAATATTTTTTTTACAGTGTCAATATCTATAGCTGTGTTACTTATAATGAAATTAATACGAATAAAAAATGGCGAATTGTGCGTGGGACACTCATTTGAAAGGTGATTTATATCAGCCTTCGTTTTCTCGGTGGTAGAGTTTTATGCAAACTCGTCTGGGTAGGTACCACCCACTCATCAGATATTCTACCGCAAAACAGCAGTGCTTTATATTGTTGTGTTCCGGCTTAAAGGGTGAGTGAACCAGCGTAATTACAGGCACAAGGGACATATCATCTTAGTTCCCAAGGTTGGTGATGCATTGGTGATATAAGCGATGGTTAACATATCTTACAATGCCATTGTCTATGGGCGTTGGTGACCACTTACCATCAGCTGGCCTATATGCTCGTCCGCCTATCTATACAATAAAAAACAGGCACAATAAAATACACCAACGTTGAGAAAAATAAAAAAATATAACGATGATATTAATTTCGTCCGACATATTAGATAGATAATTCACATGTGTTACATAAAACTGCCGTGACAATCGCAGTCACCGTCATTGAATAATAATTTACTAACGTACATACGTAATTCAATGGTCACAGTACACTAATTTCGCCAAAACCCTCAATCTCCAAGTATCTGGTGTTATTTCATTTTGATCTTAGGTTTTCGTCATAACTTCAACATTATTTTTCTTGTATAGATTTTTTGTTTTTACTTCTGCAATATTTAGTACTCGATAAAATATTCATTATTAATTATTATGCATACGATTCATTGTAAATGTGTGTTGTTTTTACACGAACGAAATAATCCGCGTATATTTAAAATTTTAATGACATTTCAGAATTTAGTAGAGCATTTAGTGTACATATAATACAAAGTTACAATGTAGCACATAAACTTAATACATATTCATATATATATCACTCAGTAATTATGATAAAATTATATGTACCTTTTAAACGTGTTTTTCTTATATTAAATGCATTCGAATTTAAAAAAAAAACTGTTCAATATTTATACACTTCGTAATTTAAATTTTATCGAAGTATTTTATTATGCGCTGTAAACTGACATCATATTAAGGTTTATTTTAAAGGAATATATTAACATAATACATAATTACGAGTCACAAGAACAAGTTGCAAATGGGTTAACGATAAATGCATATTGATAGCGAATAGTTTAATTGATATATTCCTTTTTAATATATAATAAATTCATGTTATTCGTTTTATTTATCTAAAAATATCTTTATCTTTTTTAAGTATATAAAAATCATTAATGGAAAATGTAATCAATGTCATTAATACAGATAATAAATCATTTCGTGAATGTCTGTTTTTTTTTATTGAACGTAGACGTGATGTGACGTGATGATACGAACACGTGATCATTTGTAGTTTTAAAAATATTTATCATACACCGCCAATGCTCAACACTAATAACTGTAACTAAGATGTTATGTGTCTCCTACCTGCTATTGTTGTGATATTACACAGAAGAGCTTACAAAATGGCCGACAAAGTCCATGTCCATGCATGCAAACAAAATCGATTTCATTCTAATAACTTAAAACCAGGAGAGACTTATACTTTATAATTTATACTTTTAACGTTAATGATACTTTTTTAAATCGTATTTCCGAATTCATATTTAATGCAAGCGTGAAATTGATATCTCTGTAGTAAAACTAAAATATAATACAAGTTATTGTATACAAAATTTACTGCCGTTCCCGACTTCGTAAGGAGCAATAGTAATTCATTTATTTTTTTGTTAAACAAAAACATGTGACCCAGTCGCAGCGCCACCTACCGGATCCAATCTATCCGGGAAACTACTCAAACACAAACAAAACATTTAATCAAAATCGGGTTAGCTGTTTAATAAGATTCAGTGATACGAATACGGACGAATTTATTTCATTCTATACAGATAAACCTGTGTATGCTTAGCGTGTAAGTATTCTTTGTTTTGCGTCGCTAAGTAATACGTTACTTAACGTTAGTGCACACTTCAAAAGTGCGACCACATATTTATGTATGCATGACTCATTAAAGGCCACACAGCTTATAACTACACCAGATACTTTGACATGCATATTTTTTTTTAAATACTGGTAACATTATTATATACTCTTCATATTTACATATAATTAAAAATGGTACGAAGCCGTTGTGGAATTTTAATGACTAAGGCTTTGTACGGTTAGAATAAGAGTCTACATAAAACGTTTACACGTTTTTAATATAGAAAATATATACATAAATATATCGAATCTTCGAATCATCGTCATTGACGTTAAAAAGAAAACATCTTTTCAACGTTTTATCAACAAACACATAAACGTACAAAGAAACGCTCACTTTTATTTATTAAGATAGAAGATAATTGAATTCAGGTGTATGCATTTAAAGTATAGATTTTCTTCCCAAATATCTGAATCTACATTTAACCCATTTAAATGGGAAGGGCTTTGTGCAAGCCCAGCAGGGAAGGTACCACCCACTTATTATATATTCTAACGCCAAACAGCAATAATTAATATTGTTGTTTTCCGGTTCGAATGGTGAGTGAGCCAGTGTAACAACAGTTACAAAGGTAATAACTTAGGTCCCAAGGTTGATGGCACATTTCAGATGTGTATCGTTAATGTCTATGAGCATTAGTACTTATTAACCAAAAAGGTAATACAAATATGACACAGTTAATGAAAATTTAAAGGCGCATACAAAAGTCTACATTATTCGTAAAATTTAATAAGATTCGATATTTAACTAAATCAGTTCTTCCAATAAGGTTTTATTTAGCGGGTTGTTGAAGCAAAAATACAACCTAGCCATCCATTCTACTCACATACATCTTTTTATATGGACTACGCAATATTTATTATGTTCTTTTAAAATTAATTAAATATATTTGATTTTAAGAATATGTTCGAATCATTATTCAAATCCAATTTAGAAATTAACTTGTAATTTCTACTTTTTCTAATCTACATTATTAGCTATAGTACGTAAATTATGTGACATGACATACCTCTTAGCTTTTATCCAATATAAAATTAGAATCTATAAAAATTGTGTTCATCTTCAAGAAAATATCTCACTTACCTACTCACTTAACAGGTTGAAATACAAGACAACAAGAAATAAATAATCATATATTTATATTCAGTTTTCTTACCTGTAATCAAGTCTCTCAAATGTACATTAAATTTGAGTTACGTAAATATAAATATAAAGTTTTGTTTATTAAATTGGGTTCGCCACAATTTCTTAAATCATATCTTTAAAGCGTCCAAGCAATAATGCTCATTGTTTAAGTTATTCAATATAGTGTATTAATGAATTTTGCGTAACTAAATCAAGTTATATATTAAACAAGATCATAATTTTCCAATTTTTCATCCTCTGTCGTCTAGCTATCCTGGAACTTCAGTACCGTTCTGTGACGTGACTCGCTGTCAACCGCATGAGTGATGGCGTGCCGCGTCGACGTTAGCACCTGATTTATTACTTCCGAGACTCCCCCCTTCCCCACCTGTACCCGATGAGTACGAGCAAGAAATCATATTTCAAATGCAGCTTGTGTAATAACAAGTTGCGTTTTGATCATATATGATTTATTTTTCAAATATTGCAATTTTGTTTTATATAAGAATAATTTTGGAAGAGATACCAGTCAAGTATCTAAATATATTTTTAATAATGAAAAAGTCTAGGTATTGTCTTTTAAGGGATTATAAAGTATGAAAGTAATAATTAATATACGCTATGTTAGTGATGTAGGAATAGTTGAATGGAGGCTCCATTCTATTCTGCCCACGTCGTCCAGAATCATGTCAGGATTTTTCCTCAGGACTCTTAGCGACTAACAATTTTTTAGTACATTCTTATATGACTTATACTTTATTTTTTATACACCTAATTATTTTTAATGAATCAGTCACTTTTTGGTGAAATGAGACAAAACATCGCCATAGTAGCTTCCTACATATATCTATTGATGATTTATGTTGTCTGGGCTCTAATTTCAATACGTTACGAATATCATTCGCATACGATAAAATTTAATTAACCTGTAAATACCACCAGAGATTAAACCATGTCAATTGTTAAACGTTATAGCAATAACAAAGTTCCGTCGTAAATGTCGGACAGCGGCAATCTACCACCGCATATATCATTCTGTTTTATGAATTGTAAATTTGCGTTATATAGTCTTTAGTGAGCCATATTTCATGTTGTATTAATGCCTCAGCAGTGGTAGGGTTGGTACAAATGCGATGCTTGTGGAATTAATAATTTGTAAATAAGTTTCATGGTACCATAACGTACCAAGTTCCATTAGATTTGGTTTTGATCGTTCGTACGTTCCTATTTATGAAACCATATATTATTAACTATTGTTGAAGTGAAATGAATTTAATCATATTACCATTCAACACTATTCAAAGATACAAGCCTCAGTTGTATTCGGGCCGCTTTAAAGCGCAAGCTCAATCCATTTCATTCTTATTATTATTTTTCTTATATTATATTTATATAAAAAGTAAGATATTTGAGTAAAATTGTGTCACGTGTGTTTTTGCATCTCCCAACCCTCATTGGAGAAACTTAGTGGAAATAGCCCCTACCCGTCTCCTCTAGAGAAAAAAAGTCTATTAACTTTGTCGTATCATGCTAGTACTTAAATAAAAGAATGGGCTTATAAATATTTTATTTCGTCGAAAAATGACAGATTTTGTATTGAAATAAAACAAACGTCACAATGATCATAAATTTTTGGCGACATAATTTTTTTTTTGGGTAGTAGGAGAAGTTCTATCTCTATATACAATAACTTTTTCTGCCGGAATTTAAACATTCGGAAGATAATGGACAATGTCTTTTAAAAGCGAAGAAACAATATTTTATAATTAATTGATAATTTAAAAAAAATCAAGGTATAATCACATAAATATTTACATATTATATAAACCAAAATTATGCTTTTAATAAATTTAAAATACGACGTCATTAAATAAAGATACCAAGAATCTTGGTCATATTCTTAATAATTTAGATGAATTATTTATTATTTCGTTAATAAAATGTGAAATTTAAATATAATTAATGATTTATTTAAAAAAAAAAAGAATTAAGGACTTCAATGATCATTCACTGTCAAGGAATAATTAATCATGAACATGAGCATCATTAAAAAATTAATAGAAAGTATTATGTAAAACTTACCTAAAGTTTGTTTTTTCGGCTTCACACAAAACCGATCCGTTTCGATTATAGTTGATTTTATTTTTATTATCAACATAGTAATAATAATAATAATAATATCCTGGGACATTATTCACACACGGCCATCTGATCCCAAACTAAGCAGAGCTTGTACTATGGAAACCAGACAACTGATATACTACATATACTACTTTTCTTTTGTAAATACATACTTATATAGATAATTACACCCAGACTCAGGACAAACAGATATGTTCATGCACACAAATGTCTGTCCTGGTTGGGAATCGAACCCACGACCTGCGGCGCGAAAGGCAGGTATCTACCAACCACGCCAACCGGCCCGTCAAAATAGTCTATAATATTATGTTGTATTTCTGTTGAGAGTTGTCAACGCAGAAAAAAATAATTTTCAGACGAATGTTTTCATAACTACAACTGATAAACTTAAATTGACGAGCCGGTTGGCTTGGTTGGTAGATACCTGTGTTTCGCGCCGCAGGTCGTGGATTCGTTACAAACCATTCAGGACAAACAGACATTTGTGTGCATGAACATGCCTGTTTGTCCTGAGTCCGGGTGTAATTATCAATATATTTACAAAAAGAAAGTAGTATATGTAAGTATATCAGCTGTCTGGTTTCCATAGTACGAGCTCTGCTTAGTTTGAGGTTGCCTCGTTGGTCTAGTGGCTAGATATAAGGCCGCAGACCCGGTGGTCCTGGGTTAAATAGTTATTGAGTTTTTCTGTCAGAAAATTCTCAGTAGCAGCCCGGCGTCTGGAAGTTGGAAGTGTGTACACTCCCGTGCCTCGGAAAGCACGTTAAGCCGTTGGTCCTGCGCCTGAACTCTTTCCGGTCGTGTCGGATTGCCGTCCCATCGGATTATGAGGGCTAAGGAAAAGAGAGTGCACCTGTGTTTGCGCACACACTTGTGCACTATAATATGTCCTGCGCAGTTGGCTAATCTCCCTTGAGATTGGCCGCCTTGACCGAAATCGGTCTGGAGGACCTTAGTTTGAGATTAGATGGCCTTGTGTGAATAATGTCCCAAAATAATATTGTTATTAAATAGTTAAAAAAAAATCCTTACTAATATTGTTAATGCGAAAGTGAGTTTGTTCGCGTGATAATTACTCAACTGATCATCATAAAAAAAATACATACCTCAAGTACAGGCGACAGAGATAGACACTGTATAATAAATATAACACCCCCCCTGCATTCATGTACATAAATGAATAATTAAGGTATACCTGTTTGTTATGTCACCATAAACATTTGGATCAGCTACATCGGTTTCTTAGAACTGGATTACACTATTATATTAACAGATGAACATAAAGAACTACTTATAAAAATACACATGAAATGTATATATATTATAAGTTTATTATGCTGTTTGTTGTACAGATGGACAGATGGGCCACCGCCCATAGACAGTGGCAATGTAAGAAATTAAACATTCCTTTCATTGCCAATGGGCCACCAATCTTGTGAACTAAGATGTTATGTCATTTGTGTCAGCTACGCTGGCTCACTCACCCTTCTAACCGGAACGCAATAGTAAGTATTGTTAAAATATGTGATGATTGAGTGGTTCCTACATAGACGGGCTTGCACAAAGCCGCAGCACTCATAAAACGTTTTAAATTGGTGTTCGTTAAAATTAAACGCATTTATTTTCATTGTATGTGAATGTATAATTATGTTTGATATCCACAATCTTATATATTATAAAATATTTTATAGTAAAGTCGTTTTGAATATTTATATTGTTACAGTTATAGAAGATATTATAATTGTGTTGTATGATATTAAACTTTTAGAAGTAATTAATTTAGACAATTAAATAGAACGAAAAAAAAAATTTATATTTTATAATTTAATTTGATAAAGTGAATAACATAAATTTTAGAAATAATTAATTATTTCGTATTTATAAATTAAAAGTGGAATTTTATTATTCATATAATTAAGTAATGAACGAGCCGTTCATGATACAAAAAAAAGCTCACAGATGCTAAATTAAAATGTATTAATTTGTTAGTTAGGAAACGTTATATCGTAAGAAATTAATGACTATATAAAAATTGTTTTACAAAGAGCCGACCAATTACAGGCTAACTTTACATTTAAATAACAGTATTGCCAAGATATAACTTCCCCAGAATGTTTCTACTCTAGTTGAAAGATAATTGCGACATTTATGTTTGTGAAATATTATTTTTTACAATTATAGAAGATATAACTAATTATTTATACATAATACATACATTCATATACACCTTGTGTGATATGAAAGTTAAGTTACTTATTTAAGGCTGTAATGTATATACTATAATAATAAAAAAAAACGAAATTGCTACAAGCTTTTAATGAATTTCTAACCATCAACGTCTTTAAAAGGATTTCAAAAGTCATTTGCAATTGTTACTTTAAATATCTATGAAATTGTAGGCGTTTTTATCAATTTTAGCACATAAATTTATCGTCTTTATTTATATGCACATAATGTCTAAACATGAATATTTATATATAATTTCCTGTAATTATACATGTATAGAGTTTTATGTTGTGTATAATTCAGTGACTAATCTATTTTAATTTTAATAAACATCTATAGTATTTACATTTATATAATAATATTAATGATTGGGTGTCTTGAAGTTGTTTAAAAATATTTATATTTGATTCCTAGTGACTGTACCACGTTATCTGTGTACAGATTCGATTAATAAAAAATAAAAAAAACAGTAATATCTGTTGTATGTATGTAAATAAATTATCTAACGAAGATAATGGATAACTATTATTAAGTTGGACGTCAAAAAATTACAAATCTTAATATATTAAATAAAACACCTTTTTTGTGTTAAAGAAACTTGTGCAACAACACCGTTTTTGGATTCTAGAGAATCAGCAAACTGTTACAAATTAAAAAATCAGGTGATGACACCCATTGTAATAAATTTTGGAGATTATAGCAATAATATTTCACAAATAAGAAAAATTTTATCGTCCTAGTTACCATGGCTACCCGAAATAACCCTTAAATACAGCAAGTGAATCTTTTTTTTAATTAATATATCATCTCGTAGTCAGACATCTTGATGAAAGTTGCAGGTTCAGATGGAAAGGCAGTGGAGCAGGCTTTACCAAAAGTAACAGCCTGAGAATGTCTCACTGCTTAGCTAATACCTTCTCTCATCTTCACGGCTTCTGTCCCGTATAATGTATTATATATCATAGATATTAATTTTACGAGTATATTTTATTTATTTACATAAACAGAAGAAGGAATAAATTAAAATTAATTTAACTGGAATTTATTTTATTTGCTTTAAATCAAAATCAGTTAAGTCATTATATTTATGACATGCAAATATTTTAACTAAAATTAACTAAATATTAATAGGCATTATATTATAAAATTACAAAAGTAATATATTATAATTTTTCATTAAACTTGACTAATAAAATTATTTAATTTATCTTTTCAGTTTTCAAAATTGAAACAACAAGTAAATAATTTATTTACTGTAATTACATACGTTATTAATATAAGAACCCTCAAAAAATGATCCTTTATAATTAATCACGTTGCGAAGACATTAGCATCACACATAATGGTACAATCCAAATGACTCTAGAAGCATGATGATTGATACAGAAACGAACGCGAGACGCATGTTATTAATATTGTTTATACATGATGGATTGACCCTCCCGCTCAGGGTAACTCATACATCATTCTTTATAATCGATATTCGGTCATGCCGAACAGCGAGGATTAGAAAAGTTCTGTAAGAGATCACGACTTCAACAAACAAACAAAAAACATCATAAATCTTATTGATAAATCGATTTTTGATAACAACATCTCCAACCGATGTTTCAATCTCCACGCAAAACTCGCTTCGACGATGAACAGTAATGATGTCGATTAAATTAACCACAATCGCGACGTGAGACTTTTTAATATGATATATCGGAACATTAAAACTCAGTGGTATAAAGAAACAAAATTATGATGTTCGGAGTCTAGCAATAAAATTATAATATATTATTAGCAGTCCTATGCGGCGCGGTAATAAACAACTTTTGTGAGGAAGGCAGCTCTCCGGCCGATTCATAAATTTCGTGGCGCGCCGTTTAGTTTTATGTACGATAATATCTATTCACACACACACACAGACGTACTAACGAGACTAGTGAAAATATCGAGGCATTCAGTAAAAACAATGACACTAGCGAAAAGTAAGATAAACCTAACAAATATGTGATAAAAAAGATTTGGTTTTTTATCGCATGGTTTAAAAATAAGGTCATTTCTTGTGCATTTTATTCATTTACTCGAAATGGAAGTTGTAAAGATTAAATCTCTGAGTGCGTCAGTAAACAATCCATTAACGGCTGTAGAAGAAGAAGATACGGCGAGCGGGCACCTTGTACAGCACCTATTAACATAATCAGACATATTCGCCGAAGTAATGTATGTAAAGAAGTTTAATGAAACGTCCCCGATAGCAAGATCGGCGAGTCATGAAATAACTATCATTAAACCCGACACGATACGGACGATAATCATCGGCTACGAGCAAAAAGCTATAGCGTCGGTTGTGATGCAAATTGCATATGCTATAAATCAAGAACTTAATCACCGTGCCACAGCTCAGGCCGTAATAATGAGATTACTTGAAAAAATTACACACGACACAAAGGTAAAGAAACTTACATACGTAACAGTAGACATGATGGGAACAGTGACAGGAAACATTGTAGATCATAACGCGAACAATTGACGGCGTATCTGCTAACTGTTAGTTATTGGCTATAAAAGAAGATTTTATGCTTTACAGCGCGATAACAGTGCACGGAGGAGGCTGAGATATAGAAATAAATTGATATCGTAATGACAAGCCGAACGGCGATGTAAAAAGCGATAATGCGATACGATTTCGAATAGAATTGGAAGTTATAGTCGAGACTAAAAGTAGAAACGATGACGATAATTCACAACATACAATAAAGATCGCTATTGATCTCGCAGAAAACGAATCGACTCGTAACAGAGAACAAAACACGCTACCGCCGAATGTCGCATAAATCTTTATTATTGCAGCAACAAGCTTATACCGAGTCGTTTCAGGTACTCGAACCGGATCTGGCTCGGTATAAACTCACGACTCCGAAGCATTTTTTCGCTCAATGAAATATGCTACATCGCCCCCGGCCCGGAGGAAGGAAACTCATAAATAAATAATAATACTACCATTTATATTACAAAAGGGTTTGGCCCGACGTGTCTATTATCATCTGAATTGTTTAAATATGATAATGTATCAAAATAACAGGCAGTTCGTTCGCGGCCGCGACTTCTGTTCCGCTATTATCATAAAGATTCACTTAATAGACTGTTTCGAAATTATTATAGTACTCTGACACTGTTTTATCGCTGAGGAAGATTATCGTGTCGACTTTTTGCTCGTATATTTAATTTTAGAGTAGGAGCGGAAATTTCTCAACGCAAATTACAGCTCCTAAGCACCACCGTAAAATTATTTAGCTTTTTTTAAATAACTATTATATTAACACCTCGATTTTATAATTAGATAAAAAAGTAGTCTTATCTAGTAATGAGAAGTAATTAAAGATCGCCTGTCAAGATAACGCTCATTTTAGCGAGTAAGATTATTTTTATGTCTGTTGTAACATAATATATTTATTATACACGAAGATTGAAATCAAAGTCGGTCCGTTTTAAAGTCAGGCCGACGCTTCGGTTAGGCATATAAAGGGTAATAAAGTACCCCTAATAAACCCCGAAACGCATCGGGTCGCTTCGCAATAACCGTATGTAGACTAAACAAATGATTTTCTCGATAATAAAAACTTCACAATAAAAGCGCTCACGAAATGTCGGTCATTAAGTGTATTTACGCAGCGAAACGGATATAGGGGCCGTAAAAATGTGGAACGGCTTATTGAGATGTTGGCAGCCATCGTTGTGTTCAGACGCGTCTCAATCGGAGTTCGCGGTACGCCAGACTCGGTGCGGGATGCGATCGATTTAATCTTACGACTATCTGATCAGATTGTCCGATGCAACTATAGGAAACATACTTTTGTACAAAGAGTTGCGTATGTTGTACTTTTGCAACTGTAAAGACATGAAGAAATAAATCAATCGATTTTCAAGATTAACTTATTAAGGGACAATAAACTTGTGGCTCTGGAAAACCATCAAATGTCAGATTAAGCAAAATCAAATTCTCCTTAACACGCTTTAAA
This sequence comes from Nymphalis polychloros, assembly GCA_905220585.2. Taxonomy (NCBI): domain Eukaryota; kingdom Metazoa; phylum Arthropoda; class Insecta; order Lepidoptera; family Nymphalidae; genus Nymphalis; species Nymphalis polychloros. The sequence goes on from HG992242.1 coordinate 13,136,848, forward strand.
TAGTAAAAAAATAAATACAATATCTTACTTTAGTCAAAATTATACCCAAAAATCGAATCATTAATGATGCAATACACCTACGATTGTTCTTCCAAATTGATTGTAATCGAATGAGATTACTATTCACTTTAAATATTACCGATGAATTAAATTTTAACAATGAAGGCAAACAATACTCGCTAGAGTTATCAAGATCGCATAAATATCTGAGTCCTTTGTGTTCCGAGTTTTATGACCACTGCCAAGGAAAAACGTTTTGGTAAATACATGAATGTACCTACTCATATAACGAACTGCCTACATACGTAAGTATCGACTAAGTCTGTGCAACCAGCGTTAAGTTTATTCACATTTGAATATATCTCACACAGTTTCTATTTGGCTTGAAATTAGCTTAGCTCTGCTTTGTACCTAAATGCAAAATGCACTTTACTTTTTAAATGAAAGATTGAGAGTACCTAAACCTCTTCGTGTCTAATAGTAAGACATTTCAATTATAGATTGTTAGATTATATTTAATTAACCAATTTGACCATACCCCTAATCCAATGTAACGGTAATTAGACACAGACGGAGAGAAATCAGTTTCACAGCTTACATGATCTCCAAATTACGGTAGTGAATCACCGCAACTAACTCCGGGCTGCCACTAAGAATTTCTTGACAAACCCAAAACATCGAGTTTCCGTTCGAAATGCTTAACAAAGTTAGACTATTTTAAATTATATCACACTATATATAGAACAATATTATATTATTCCAACAACAACATTTTTATTTCGATAGAAATATTTGCTAAAAAAAACTTGTAACACCAAGTTTCCGTCTCCACAAAGTCAATTCAACCTTGTTTCGAAGTTTTCACTTTTATATTAAAATCCCACAAATTACTTTAGCTATGCCAATTTTTATTAATTTAAAATCTAATTTCTCTGACTATCACATTCCAATGGAATGGCAATCCGTCATGACTTTACGTGCCAATGGCGCGGCGTTACGTGCTTTACGGCGAGGCACGGGAGTATAAACACTTGTAACTTTCAGATTCCAGGTTGCATCTTCAGCAGAGTTTCGATAACTTTTAACGGGACATTGGAATGAGGTATTCATATAGATATGTGCATTGTATAAATACACAAATAAGGTAAAATAATTGTATTATTTCGTTACGTAATTAATATAGGTAAACTTATAACACAATAGGACATGAGACTACTAAAGAAAATGAATATTTTATTAGTTCATTGTTAGACAGCAACGCTTTTTGTTGTAACACGATTTCATACCATTCGATGAGAAACTGTTATTTCATTCACAATTTATCAAGCCTTTGTATTTAAATGTCTAAATTTTTAGGGTTCCGTTCCGATAATTATAAATCACTGGTTTTCGCCTGTGCCTTCGCTCGTGGACAGTGGCAGATGGTAGGTAATCCTTTTGGATTCGATAATACACGAAGTATTTTTTAACGCGATTTCTCTTGTCATAAGAAATTGACGTATTATAAAGAAGTTTGCATCATTTTAGACATACAAATAAATACCAATCCTCTAGGTGAAAAATGAACAAGTCCTCCAGTCACCAGTAAATGCAATAAATATGAGGAATAGAATTTTACAATAACACTTTAATTCGGTTTTACAAGAAATCTACCATATATATTATGTTAATTGTTAATATTTGATAAATATATCTCAACCAGCAAAAAATAGAAACAATTGAATTTGGCACGGCTTATTCTTAAGAAAATTTTCATTTAGTTTCGATTGAGATTTTTTTATAATAAAAGTTGGTGGGTTGGACCATCAGGTCCATCCATAGACATTGCATTGGCGCTGTAAGAAATATTAATATAGCCACAAAACCAATGTGCCACCAGCCTTGAGAAATAAGATGATGTATCCCTTGGGCCTGAAGTTTACTGACCTTTTAAACCAGAGCACAACAACACTAAGTATTGCTCTGTTTGCGGTAGAATAGCCAATGAGTGTGTCTGCTTAGACGGTATCAAAGCCACCACCAAGTGAATATTGTAGTGATTATAGTTTTTTTTAATCATTTTTCATAATATTTAATTTCAATTTATTGTATTTATCATAATGATTTTGTGATTCAATACTGGTAAATATGACATAATACTGGTAAATAACATATTAATTGAACATCAGCCCTGCAGTCAAACACTGCGTACTATATTAAGTCTGTAATTGCTATATTATTTTATTTCACAGTTTATATTGTTTTTTTTTCGTACTTATGTTTTTGTGCTGTTAAAGATGAATACACTTTTATTACGGAACCCATCCTGATCCCGGCTAGCTCATATATTTTAAATAGATGAGGAAGAACGTCAAATTCATATTTTAATTATGATTCGACATAAAACGCAAAATCATGACAAAGCTTATTTTGCCTCTTCGATTATATATTATCGTATTTTTTTTTATTGTGTAGATAGGCGGACGAGCGTATGGGCTACCTGATGGTTGGTGGTTACCAACGCCCATAGACAATGGCATTGTAAGAAATGTTAACCATCGCTTACATCGCCAATGCGCCGTCAACCTTGGGAACTAAGATGTTATGTCCCTTGTGCATGTAATTACACTGGCTCACTCACCCTTCAAACCGGAACACAACAATACAAAGTAGGTACTGCTGTTTTGCGGTAGAATATCTGATGAGTGGGTGGTAACTACCCAGACGAGCTCTACCACCGAGTAAATTAATGTGAAGCTTTTTTAATTTTGACTTACCAATTGGAAATTCATTTTAATAAGATAGTTAAGGGTGAAACTTGTATGTGTGTGTAAGAGTACTACGTTTAAATTTTGGGGTCTCGCGAATTTACAGTACAGTAACAGCCTGTGAATGCCCCACTGTTGGGCTAAGGCCTCTTCTCCTCTTTTATGGAGAAGATTTGGAGCTTATTCCGCCACGCTGCTCCAAAGCGGGTTGGTGAAATACACATGTGACAGAATTTGACACATGCAGGTTTCCTACAAGATGTTTTCCTTCACCGTCAAGCACGAAATTAATTATAATCACAAATTAAGCAGATGAAATTCAGTTGTGCTTTAGTGCCGGGTTTGAACCCACGATCATCGGTTAAGATTCTCGCATTCTTACCACTGGGGCATCTCGGCTCGCAAATTAGCGTTCCGGTTTTTTTTGTTTGTGTGTGTATAAAATTTAAGATATTATAGTTATTTTATTTAAAAACTTCATTTACTAAAATATTAGAGTTGGTACAAGGCATTCTCTAAAAGTCAATATTTAGATTAATCAAACATAACCTAAAAATTAAATGAATCTAAATAATAACTTCTTAAACATATTACACCGCGCTTTCGTTTTATAGGAATCAATAAGATTGTTTCATTTTTCGCTTATTTTAGCGAAATTACCACTCTAAGATTTGTCAAAGCGGTCGTCAATTTAAAAATTCTTACTTGCCATTAACCAACTAATCTTAAATGAATCCCTTGTACTAATTAGAACGAGAAAATATTTGGCGGTAGACCAACGGACTTGGTGTTACCTATTTATCACTTACCATACAAGATTAATTCTCTACATAAATTAATCAAATAAAACTCAGTCAGATAAGAAATCATTTGAGATAGCAAAAATGTCACCTACAAATGTAAGCTTAAATTATTTGTGTTTTGTTCAACCCTTGTAACTGTTAGATTATCGAGTATGGTCATAAATAAATCTAGATGGTCGTGTGATTTCCTCGGAGCAACAATACTGTAGTTAGTAAGTTCTAGTTGTTAGGACGCGTGGGCGGAGTCCGGAACTCATCAATCACGCACTCAGGCTCTTTCAACCTGCCGACGTGTAGGGCCGCTACGTTTAAACACATAAATTATTCGTGTTTTTGTCCGACTGTCTACCGTAGACAAAATTTGTTAGCGACAGTGTTAATTAATTACACGTTTAAATTTTTTATAATTTATTTCTTTAGTGGATGAGATTAGACTCGTTTTGATTTATTTTATGAGATATTTATGTTTAAGGCGTATTAAGTTAATATATTAAAGTTTTAATCTATGCTAGTATTATAATACAAAACTGGATATTGTGTTAACACGTTTATAATATGAGGAATTGAAAATCCACTTGGATTTTTTATTGTGTACATAGTGCATCAAGTTAAATATATAAGGAAAACGATAATGTAGGGAAAATACAAAAGAATTCCTGCCTCGTTGATACAGTTCCAAGTAGTAGCCAAGTTTATCAGATTGGAACCGGAATCTGGTAGTTGGCAGGGTTCATACTCCCATGCGCACCTTCTCCCCCCGCCTTAATAGCCGCCGAGGCTAGGGGTGTTCCCTGTATCCAGGATCCACCGGACACAGGGAACGGGCCCGCATAGACGGGCCGACCGTCGGAGCGTCACGGTAGCATGCGCAAGCGATCCCGTGGCGCCCCCATTCATTTCATACTCCCATTCCTCTGATTGCATGTAAGGTTAAGTTCTGCGCCTGATCTTCCTTCCGATCATGCGAGTCAATAAAGAGTGTGACTTGTGAGATGTTTTTGGGCTAAAGTACTATTTGTGTAAAAAGTTAGTCTCATTTAAGAATAATTATCATCGCCATTACCAAATTGGTCATTAAAACGTGGTTATTATGATAACTAAGGTAACTAAGATGTTACCCTTGTGTCTGTAGACGGGCTCACTCACCCTTCAAACCGGAACACGAAAATTCTAAGAATTGCTGCTTGGCGGTAGAACAAAATATGATGGATAATTGGTACCTACCCAGACGGCTGACACAAAACACCTACCTACCTAACAGTACTAACGTTATTATATAAAATTGAAATTGAATTAAGATATCCAGATATTTATAATTAACGCGAGTGTGTAAACATTACGAGAAATAAATGCGATTTCTCGCTGGCATATTTAACCGTTTCGACGATTACTTTAATATCACATTTAAAAACTTATAAAAATATGGCCTTTTAAATTTAAAAGCTGTTGAGCCACTTATCTTTAATTTCACCCGTAATTATATTTTATAATAACATTCGACAAAAAACGTTCGTAACAGCTATATTGACAGCGTTTCATGATGTTTGATAAATGGTGTTTTTTTTTTCATATTCCATTTACTTCCATTACAACAGGCTTGATACATAAATAATTTATAATTGCTTTAATTTAAATTAACATTAGTACTGTTAAATTGCAATTTATGTTAAGGTGAAACAATCGTTAGCACGGATGTGAATTCCACTTTTTTATAATGTCCTAGGTCCCTCAGATGGGATAGCGGACAAGTCAATCTTGGACTTCAGCTCGGGTTACCTTAGCCAATAATCACATTGGCCAATCAGGTTATCTCATTTTTTGTAGGCCTTATTCAAGAGCACCTCTTGAATAAATCTGAGATTTTAGAGCAGGCGGCGAAGTTCAGGTTGCAGGAGTTCGTAAAAGTGACTGTAATGAAATAACAAACTTAGACAAAACGTTTTTTATAAACCATACTAATAATGCTTGTCTTATCATTATTAATATTCCTGTCATAGCCGTCTAAGAGCACAGAACCAGGGAACCTTGATATGCGTAGTCCTGATTCTGTTGATCTATTTATTTTTAGTAATCTTCCACAGTTCGAACCCGTGTTACAAGCAACTGACAGGTAGAGTCAGTTTTTACAGCGCCATACAGATAGCATTGAGTTTGTTGTGAAAGTCGATCGGAGTCACATGCGGACAGCGACAGTTATTTATGTTGTTAAGCAATTAATTTTCATACTTAATTTTAAACAGCTAGAATAATTTATTAACACTAAATAATATATTGTTTTTTAAAAACAAATTATTTTTTTTAAATTAAAACAACGCATTATTGTAAGACAAGAAAGTTTACTCGGCGGTAGAACTTTGTGCAAACTCGTCTGGGTAGGTATCCATCCATCCACTCATCAGATATTCTACCGCAAAACAGCAGTATTTGATATTGTTGTATTCCGGTTTGAAGGGTGAGTGAGCCAGTGTAATTACAGACACAAGGGACATAACATCTTAGTTCCCAAGGTTGGTGGCGCATTGGTGATGTGAGCGATGGTTAACATCTCTTACGATATCTATGGGCGTTGGTGATCACTTACCATCAGGTGACCCATATGCTCGTCCACCTAACCACCACCGTCCACCAAAATAAATTTTTCATAAACTTTAATAGTTATTTTTAATTTATGTATTTTATTTATATAATTAAGAAATATAAATTGTCTCAGTCAACCCTACACAACCCTGGTTACTTAATCATAGAGAGTTGACGTTAGCTTGACAGTTTCATACGGATGGCGTCAGGTCTTGAAAAATTACCCTCGACGGTATTTACTTAGAAATCGATTTTATGTCAAAGTGAAACGAGATTAGCCACCAGAAAGAAATGATAGAGCTTAATATTTATAATATTATAAGAATGTACGTTTATGATTCGTTATTAGTATAGGACAAAATCTAAATATATATTTATCAAGTAGGCTTTTACCAACAATATAAATGGTAATTTAAAAAATGAATTTAAAAATTGAAACTAATACTGTACTTTCTAACGAGACTAAATACAATGGTTAATTATTTTTACTAATTAACACAACGTCATATACATTATTAAAAATTAAAATTTATGTTATCTGCATGAATATCAACGAATAACAATCTCGCTCTTTTTACCATTGATACTTTAACCTCGTAAAAATAATTTTGTGATATTATATATTATAATCCACCAGTAGTAACAACGAAGGATATAGTCGTTGATTTTGAATACGTCACATTTGCATACACATAGAATAATTACGCTTAGAAGGATAGTGTCGTATAAAGTTTCGCTCAAAATTATAGTAACTTTAGAATTGCGTGAGCTTATGAGTGCGTAAGTGTCACGTAATTACATTCATCGACACGCACACATACGACCGAATTATGTTGCAAGTGAATAGACACTTCCCCCATAAAGCGAGGAAATTGATACTGTTTGTTTGTAAAAGTATTATAATTATGTATTGCAATATTATTTATTTAATTTAAGCTTTTATTTTATGTATAATCATAAAGAAAATATAAAAAAAATATTTATAATTATTTGAACAGTATTAATGTTTTATACGTAATTTAAAAAAGTTAAAATAATAATTTTAAATAATTATTAGATTATTATTATTTAAAATATTAAGCAATCGTGGTAAATATGTTTTCCATAGCTGACAATATTTTTATTGCAATCACGTCTTTTGTTTACAAATTATTTTTATGTTTTGATGAATGTTTTGATGAATTTACCTAAAATTATAAGTTGCCAAATAGTACTTACATGTGAAATGATATTTTCTTTTCCTTATTTTTTTCATCAGTAGCGTTGTGACACCCTTTTACTACACATTAAGTCATTTTTTAATAAATTGCGCGAGATGTTTACTTTCACACTTAATCGTGACGGCTGACGTGACGTCAATGTATTGAACCTATTTGGGTGAAATTTAATGACTTCAATTCGCTTGGGCCTACACTCCTTCTAAGCGTTATTATTCTATGTGCATACATATGTACATATTTATGTAATTACAAAACAAAAGAGATTTTAAACAAGCGTATAATATAATTTGTTGATTGATATCATTATTTTGTGTTTGTATATTTGTAAAGTATATTAATTACTGTAACCTATGTTATAAATAATAAAGCATAGTCACTAGACTTGTTCATATTTTGACAATATTTTAAGTGAAAGTTTCACAGTAAAACATAATATGATTTGCTGTTCCTCTCGGTAAATTAAGCAGCTGATTTAGTAGACGTATCCGAAAGCGACACGATCCCGTGGGAGACCTGAAATATTGCACTTGCTTTGTAAGTTTAACTTTAGTTTCAATACAACGTGAAACTTTATATATTTTTATATGAAATTCAGATTTGTTCCATTTATATATCGTTACAGTGAAATAAATTTTTATTAAAAAAAATCATTGATTCGACTTTTTGAAGTAGAATCTTAAAAAGTACCGCCACAACCAGGATATTAAAAATAATTACTCTTATTAAGATAAAGCAATCTTTAATGTGCTGTAATAATATCTAAGAATGAAAGTATTTTTCATCAACATAAAAGGTTAGATTAGAAACTACGAGATCTCAGTAAAATATAATTAGAACCAATAAATTTATAATGCAAACGTAAATTCATAAATAAGAACATCTTAGATAAACTCGTGTTAGCAATATCAATAAAAGCAAATTTAATATGCAAAATTTTGTTTTTTGTTAATATAATTTATTTGAGCGGCAATCTTTGAACGGTATATTAAATATTCAAGATCTTTTAATAATAAAACAGACACTTCTAGGTCATTAATGCACTTAAGATAAATAAACAATTTGAGATAATATTAAAATTAAGAAGTATAATTACATTGAAAAAATATATTCGACTCGACAAAATGCTAAATTATACGGTAGAATTTTATGATTGATTTATTTTTCGGAAACAACATTTCCGTTATCACGTCGAAAAATACATAAAAACATAATAAAAACGTAGGTCGAAGTCACTAAACACGAATCATAAACAAATTAAAAACACAATGTGAGTCATTTAAGATTGAGCCGAAATACCAAGTTTGTTCAATGTCAGTAAAAACCACAAAGATCCTATCCCACTCATCGAGAAGGTATAATGTATTTTTATTTATTTTAATGGCGCTTTGTAAGATGTCAGATATAATGAATATATTACCGGTAGCAGCAGAATATTCTTTTGAAAAGGTAATTATTTAAAGGTACGATCAGTCGGTATTCTGATAAACAGCGCGATAACAATACATCTCCGACATCGTTCACGCATTCTCTATCCCCATCCATTACTGTTTCATCTTCAATAACAAGTTTCGCTGTACCAGCTTTACAAAAACAACGTCTGTTAAACTTAAGACTTTATTATTATCGACTTAAAGATTATTATTGTGTAATATATAGCTACGTCTGCGGGAGCGCTAACTCTTTCATCTATCATAATCGTTCATGCTGAAAACAATCAAGATTGATTTTTCATTTAAACAACATTAAACTTTGCGTCTTTGAAATCAAGGTTTAAATTCATGTGGCCAGCAATAGCTTTGTCGGTTGATAGCTAACCACCGACGGAGGCGAATGTAGGCGGCGGCGTAACGAAGGGACCCACGGAAAATGACAAATGACATCTGCCTACCGCCTGTCAAATAATGGACAGATAATAAATGACCCCGATTGTTTATCATCAAATATCTCATATATCATTATCGCGTACTCAGCGCTTTAGGCGGAGGGCGCTTTGACTTGGTGGTATGATTAATATTGTTTAGTTAATTCTGGGCTTGTAATATAAATAGTTCGGGGAAATTTGTCGGTGTCATCACGAATCGGTCATTTTGATAATGCATTGCTTTAAGAAACACAATACATTAAACAATTAACTATATATATTTATTATTATTTGAAAAAAAGGAGAAACAAAACACTATAATATTGTGTATTATTTCAGGAAGCATATTTTGAATTACATGATACAAGTTTTGAAACAGAAACTAAAAGTCATGTTTCATACTTTACACCGATGCAAAGAGACTTCGAATATAAATCTTCTCCCTCTTCGCATAAGTCACACATGCCAGCCTGTGTTTACTAACTTGCTTTCCAACATGACAACACGCGCTTTGAGCGCAACATTATCTGCACCGTCCATTCATTCGATAATAGCTTCTAAGACTATACGGTTATAGCTTATAATTGTAAAAAAGTTTCTTACTAATTTTAAATGACAATAGGGCTCGTGCTTCGCTGTCAGTCCGATGCCCACTGATCGTGAGGTGACTAATTCAGGAACTGACCTGACTCCGTGTCAAACATTGTACCAATAATGTGTAGAGTGTTTGCGCAATCTTACTTGTCACTTATTAAATTAAAAATTAATGAAGAATAACATTTCGGTCATTAGTTATGCGAATATTTTGAATTCGTAATTAATATTTTGCAAAGCAATTAATCGTTTATTGTCTACTAGTTTCTACCTGCGTCTTTGTCCGCGTACGAAGAGTAGGGATGCATTGGCACAGATGTTAGGTACCCCATCTCCTTTTCTGTATGACATACATGCTGTATGGAAAATTTCAAGATGATCGGTTAACTATGTAGTTAAGACTTAAATTCGTAATAAAATCACTAGTTATTATAGTAAATTTTAATTCTAATTTCTCAAGCACTTATAACCTTTTCGAAACATCATGAACAATACGAAGTTCCTCCGATGGACTATTTTTCACGCAGCGCCAGTAAGCGATATGTCAAAATCAGTGCCCTCGTAAATTTTCCGTCACCGCACTAGTTGTGTTAAATAGAAGAATACGACTTTTAAACGGTATTTCGTTGATTATATTACTCGTGTATAATATTTTATGAAGCAATAAAAACAAGCATAAGAATCAAGTATTTAGAAATTAAATTTTGCAATAATTATAATATTAGGCAACATTAAGGAACTGATATTAGTTCTAAAATAAAAAAGCTAAAATTTTATAATACAAATATGAAGTTATTATAAAGCTATTATTATCAAATAAAAACAGATTCGTTTGGACCATACGCTTAATTTCCAGACCCGTACAGTAAGCTTGATAAATGAGTGTCGGAATATCAAAGGGGCACAATGGAGACCTGACCTGAGACGGATCGTTAATCAAAAAACATCAATCCCGTCAAGGTTGTAGCAACTAAACAAACTATGTAACGAGCTTCAGTATAAGGAATGAGGAAGATGTATTCTGTGTTAAGTAAAAAGGTATTGTTTTTTACACGATTGCCCAAAAAAGGAGTGTATTTTTTATAGCTCGTGTATGTATGTGAGTTTATTTATTTCACTACTACTTTTAAATGCCTGATCAGATTAAGATGTAAGGAGTATTGTTAGAATCCGTACATCGCCCTAGTGACACGTGCTATAAATAAAAAAAAATAAGCAAAAATCGGCAGTATGACTACCGCGATAAAACAGACGTGCTTTATTTAATTTTTGAATTTATCGCGTTAATTTTTAAATTCTTGAATGGAATTATTAGAACCCACCAATGGTGATCTATACAATCATATATTATATGGGTTATTTTCACTAATGATATGTTATACTAAAATAACAAAAGGTGACAAAACATATTAACAATGACTATCTTAACACAAAAATGTTACATTCCATAGACTTAAATTAACAATTACATTATATGTATTAACGGTCTTAGTTATTAACGTTGTCTAGCAGTTGTTTAGTTAAACACTGTTTTTTTCTCTTTCTTACATTATTAATTTGACATTCAAAAGAAAAAGACGCAGCTTATCTAATTCTTTCTTGTGTCTTTGTTTAAAAAGCAAACGAAAAACTCCAATAATTTTTTTTCATCATATTATTTTTCAAACACAACAAATTCAAACACAAAGCCCATCTTAAACGAAGTTGGTATATAACAATATATTTCCATCATTATCAGATTTAACTCCACCTTATGACAAATGGTCGATCAATGTCAGTTCCTAATAGGATTACTTCCCCTAATACTTAGGGCTGAGGCTGTACACACGACAATGGAGGTTTCGTAGAAGAATGATGGAGTTTTAAATTAAGTACGATGTTTGATCGTGTGGGGCTATATCTGAGATAATTCATATAATATAAATTAAGACAAATTATCATAGGTATATAGGACCTAAAATCATTAGTTTTTTGGCACAAAGAATGTGAAATATCTGAAATTCGTAACAAAAATAATCTCGTTCGTTTTTTATTATTCTAAAGACAAATCAAGGTAACCGTTTACAAAATCGTAAAATATTTAGCCTACCTGATGTCAAATCAAATCTTGGTCAACATTCGCCAATTTACCGTATTTGCTCGCTTGCGAATTGTAGTCGTCAACACCTAGATGTCTTTAGTGAATCTGTTGGTTCTCTTAAGAATAAACTTAAAACAAAATCACATTAGTTTATGTAATAATTAAATAATTAACTAGTTAGTAATTGCACAAGTACTGTTCTTGTTAATTATGTTTTTTTAAAGCATGCTAGGTTTACATCCAGAATACTGCAACTTATTAACACTCTGTTTAGCGTAGATTTTATTTTGTATGCACTAGTTGTAAGTCAGTTTTGTAAACTTAAATAAAAAAAAAAAAAATCTGTTTTACAAAATGCACAAATCATAGTCATATTAATAACAAAAGCTATTATTAATAACATATTTATCTGATATGATAAAAAGTATTGTATCACAATGATTTATTTATTGATGATTCAATTCTCATCACTACTCAACAGTTCTCAACACTAATCTATAATATGTTTTATGTATATTTACTATATTAGCTTATTCTAAATTTTTTTTTTTTCAAAATAATACAATTTAATTTAAATAATTACATTAAAACCTTAAATAAATACAAATAAAAATTAAAAATATTTACTATACAAATCGTGACCGCGTGGAATGGTGGCAAGAATGCTAGCAGCATTTCCCCTTTGAATCGCAATTCCGATTCTCTGGGCGAAAAATGAACCAGCCCTCCTGTCACTAGTAGAGGCAATAAGACGGGGTGTAATATTTTGGATGAAATTTTTTGCACTATTACTCCAAGGTCCAAGCGTTTCAACTGCAAACGGAATAAAAATATAATTTTGAATAAGAGAAGAATATTTGTTAATTAGCTAAATTTGATAAATAGTTTCAATAAGGTCATTACCCTCAGGATGTTGGTATGTGAAGTAAGAAATTGAAGAGTACATCAGGTCTTAAGATCTTTCTAAGTAATATAAAGGACAAAATATTCATAAACAGTAGCTAGTTTTGACGATAATTAAGACTTCTTACAAGACTTGTTTTAAAATATTAGAACGACTAAGCCTGTGTTATAAATTTAGTTTATAATGTAAAACTAATTTAAATAGTTTAATAAGAAGCTTTGAATATTTATCACTCCAGGGTTTCCTAGAATGAAACATGGAGCAGGATGCGGGACGAATAAAGGCGAACCGGATACGAAAATCGCTTCATCGACAAATTTATGCAGTTGTAAAAGCAGATTTATTCGTGAGGAGGCGATGTGTGAAGCCGTATCACATACGGATGTTGAAGATCGTGAGCATAGAGAATATAATACAGTCAAAAGTTTAAAACTAATTCATTTGGCATTGGCATGTTACAATTACTGGTTCAAATCCTAAAATAAACCAGTTGAAACCGATTTCACATTTTTTTAAACGAAACATAGTATAAATAAACTATATTATGATGATGATAGTGATGATGATGTAGTGTTATACTCCCATTCCTCAAAAACGACAAGGAATAACAATTCCTTCGCTTCATTCCGTCGTCGCATTTGGACTCTAGTACTTACCATCAGGTGGCGAAGAGACACATGCCTTCCCAGAAGTTATAAAAAAAAATCTCCTTTTGCTCAGTCAGATTTCCCTCCTGTCTGTTCATAATATGAGTAAGGCTATAGAGACTTCATTTTTTCTGGTTTTGGAAACTGATGTATACTAAAGTAACGCATGATAATAATAATTTGATAATAAATGCTTCAGATTTACTTGGGTTTTACAATACTCCGATAAACACAAATACGATTTTCTATTTAATTCTTGATTTTTGTTTTCACTTAATCTTTGAAAGGACAAAATTTTTAACAAATCTGCAGCCGTCGGTCTTTTAGTAACGTAAAAACTAAAGCTTTTTATTCATAAACCCGTATTAAAATTGAATCGTCAGTGTGTCTCAAAGCGATTTTCATGCCTAATAACGCGTGGAGATCTTTATGTTACACAGAAAAATTTATGATCGAGAAAAATGACATCAAAGAAACGTTGTAATGTTTGTGAAATGCTCATAAATTTATAGTATAACTCATTTTCCTGGCGGCGCATCAAAGTGTAGGATGTTTACTGTAACCGTAATATCTAATTAAAATTATAACCACCTTTCAACTGAATTTATGTGTTTATATTCCATAATTCTAAATGCTTTAATAATGTAATTGGTTAAGAATTTAGATATTTTATGAGTTATGTGATCCTCTTGTTGGTTGATATGTGATCATCAATTATTTTATCACTTGTAAGAAAAATGGTTTGTCAATTATAAATTTGTGAAATCGCATTTTAAATAAAGTTAGATAAAGGTTATTCTAAAATATATTGATTATTTAAAATACAAATGTATATATCTGTAATAAATTTAATTTAAACACTATATGGGTTTTCAATGAATTTTCAGCCAACGTGCATTTTTAATATAGTAAAAAAACATCCTACAAAGTTAAAAACGGAAGTATTTTTTATAATAAACCTCCGTGCCATCCCTTTTTACAACCCCAGTGATAAATTTAGTGAAATCCAATTTTATGTAATCGTATTTATAGTACAAAGAACGTCAAGCTACATCTTCCTCGAATATTATGATGGCAGAGAGAGAGAGAGAGAGAGATAGAGACATATATTATTTTTCAAGATATACGTTGTGTAGCAATTAAGATGCTTAAAAAACTTATTTTACTTTATATTTCAAAGGAGTATAAAAAGGTTTCCCAAGAACTCTTAATGAGACCTATCTAACTTCCGCTGATCTGTTTGATTAAAGACGATTGGGGGTAAGAGATGGCGCTTAGCTTCTACCATCAATAGAAGTCCAGTCAGTAGAAAGAATGTCCCAGTATCCTGAGACCAATGCAAAGGCAAGTCACTCGTCGAGGAAAAACGGTGGTACACAAACGATCGCCCGACATCCCAAAATGAAGAAGAGGCTGCTTTTCAGTGAGTAGTCTAACACTCGGTCAAGAGTCCCGAGACACAGAATGTTCCCCTATGCTCTAAAGGCATTTGATAAAAAGCTTCTTACGGAGGTTATTCAAACAAAATTTATTTATTATACTGCAGTGAATGAATTAAAAAAAATGAAGTCCAGAAAGTACAAAATATTTAAGGATACAATAAAATAAAAAGTGTTATTGTGTTTGCTATTTAAATGTTAGTTATTTTAGGTGTACCATGTTTTTCTCAATATTCAATCATGTTAAAACCACAGTTGACTCTATTAGAGAGCTTTGTATGATTGTCGTAAGCGTGCATCTATACACAAAAGACACACAAATACAAACCGAAGGCTTCATTTAACAAAAACCGTTGAAGCGGTTTAATGTGTATAGGGAATTATAAAAGTATTACGTAATAGCTGGTTGCTACACCACAAAAAGGGTGTAAGTAACTCTGCGGTCCATAAACTATTATCACGCATGAATTTATACCGAACTGTATTATAAAAATCGAATAGACATTAACTTTATAAAGCGAAAATATCTATGTATAAGAGCTTAACGAATTTAATCTTATAATAATTCATACTAACAAACAAAGTCATCGGCAGTTTTTAGTACAATATGATGTATGAATGTTGAACAATTAAAATTTACATATAAATGACTGGAGTAATTTTATTAATGGTATCGCGTTGTACCCACGCTATTATTATACAGCTGTTGCACTTATTCTCAATTATTTTATATTCCTTTGTTAGCAGAGATGTGTCATTATTTGTTTTATAATAGCGTTTTTTATTATTTATATAATTTGTAGTCAACAAATTACATAAATAATAAAAGTACATACTGTACTTTCGTATTAATAACTTTAATTATTTTAATGATTTCAATTAATACTTTTATCAAAAAATACAGTGTACCTTTGTCATGTTTCAATTTTTTCGTATTGATGTATATGTATAAATATACCGACAAAATCACTTTCAAAATTATATACCAAACAGGGATACATTAAACTCGCTTTTCTCACATCTCGATTGTAATGACTTAAACTCTCTGTATGAATTATAAAATGACATAAAATATAGCCTTCGAACGAATGAATATATTTTATATTCTTGGTCGTACAAGCTAAAGAGTGTAGGTAATGACCCAACCTGTCATTACCTTACCCGTATAATTTGCAATCTGCGGACATAATAAGATGCTGTCGCTTGTTTATTTATTCGTAAGCTGCGCCAATAATCAACCTCTTTTATTTCGAAATGTAGATTTTTTTTTATTGATTGTATGATAAAGCAGTTTGTAATAAACGTTGTTCTTTGAGATATGGAAATGGCCGATAGACATAAACTATTTATGTCGTGGTAATGACGCTAATTATTTTCGATATTGATTTTATTTTTATACTTATTATATTTAAATGGCAATGAGGTCGTTTTTGTGTTAGCCGCATACTGTACAAGTGGTTCTAAGCTTGGTGAAAGAAATTCAGTATGATAACCAAAGGTTTTCAACTAAATACCGGTAAATAAATAAGTATTTTAGAGTATAAGAACGAAACTTTTAGTGAAAGATTTTGAACTCATCCCTGTTTAGTTCTTGATTAACTTTATAAGTGAAAGACTGCCTCGTTTGTCTAGTGGCTAGATATAAGGCTGCAGACCCGGTGTTCCTGGGTTCAATTCTCAGGTCGGGCCAATAAATAGTTATTGGGTTTTTCTGTCAGAAAATTCTCAGTAGCAGCCCGGAGTCTGGAAGTTGGAAGTGTGTACACTCCCGTGCCTCGGAAAGCACGTTAAGCCGTTGGTCCTGCGCCTGAACTCTTTCCGGTCGTGTCGGATTGCCGTCCCATCGGATTACGAGAGCTAAGGAAAAGAGAGTGCACCTGTGTTTGCGCACACACTTGTGCACTATATTATCTTCTGCGCAGTTGGCTAATCTCTCTTGAGATTGGCCGCCGTGGCCGAAATCGGTCTGGAGGACCTTCTTATTAAGTGAAAAAAGGTTCTCAATTCGGTCCAATGTTCTTTTTTTGTATGTTTGGCCGATTTTGAACCGTCTTATAATTATTCTTATTTCAATAAATAGGTCTACGTTAAAAATAATTTAATTTAAATTCGATACACAAATTCGCGATATAAAAAAGGACATCTATCGGATACGTTATCACTCATTTACTAATAAATATAAAAAAGTAAAATACATATTCTAAAAAAATTAACAAACTTCAAACACATTATTGGATGTATATTTAGCATCCCAGGGTACGGTGTTCGTTTTTATATTAGACTAGCGTTTTGCCCGCGGTTTCACTCGCATAGTTCCCGTTCCCGTGGGAATACGGGTACAAAATTCCTATGTTACTCGCTGATAATGTAGCTTTCCATTGGTAAAAGAATTTTTAAAATCGGCTTAGTGGTTTAGGTTTGAAAGAGTTACAAACAAACAAACTCACTTTCGCTTTTATAATATTAGTTACACAATAATTTTTAACTTTCACTCTTAATAAACTTAAAACTCATATCAGAAACCTTTGATGAATAAGGCATATTACTCAACACAAGCCTATAATATATATGATAAAAAGCGTGGAAATTGTATTTTGTTGATTTAAAATCAGGATATGAATTTTTTTTTATTGTTTTTGATTGACTCTGTAATTAAAAAGACTGACTTTCTTGCGGGATCTCCTCGGTAGAATCTACATATCGAAACGGCGGTGGCTCTACATTTTATTCATACGTGTCTTTATAATCTTGAATAAAGATTTATTTGATTTGATTTATATAATATATCAATTTCAAAGCTATTCCGTATAATTACAAAGCTATAAAAAACATTTATAAGGTATGTCATACGTGTATAATTACTGACCTTCAAACACGATCGGTGATAAATGCGTATAATAGACATGTTTGTAAAGGTCTCAATAAAATTAAATTATAATATCTGTATTAAATGATATAATTAATTGATTTTGTTTTCTTGAAATGTTCTTACAATTATTGATGACGAAGTAAAAAGGAAGGTTATGATTTTAGTAGCCTATTAAAGTAATTGATACATTTTACTTGGTGGTGGGGCTTTGTGCAAGCTCGTCTGGGTAGGTACCACCACTCATCAGATATTCTATCGCAAAATAGCAGTACCTAGTATCGTTGTGTTTCGGTATGAAGGGTGAGTGAGCCAGTGTAATTACAGGCACAAGGGCCATAACATCTTAGTTCCCAAGGTTGGTGGCGCATTGGCGATGTAAGCGACGGTTAACATCTCTTACAATGCCAATGTCTATGGGCGTTGGTGAGCACTTACCATCATGTAGCCCATATGCTAGTCCGACTTCGTATGCCATAAAAAAATATCTTATAACTAAGATAATCTTCACTCTCAACCGATAACACTCAAGATAACTACAGTTAACTAAAATATGTATCTAATGTTAGGTTAATTTATTAATTCTTATTCAATAAGGTACCAATATCAACCATCGGTTATCAACGGTCGGTATCAAACGACGGTTGACTTCAAAATATTTTACTAATTGTAAGAATATATAGGCAATTGCAATTATTCAATAATTCAGTAATGACGGATTGTAAATTTACTAAAAAGTTTTTATTATCATAAGAGGTGCCATTCCGTTTTCAAATGACTTAATGAAATGACGTTGCGACAAAAATGAAGTGAATTATAAATAAAAAAGAGACGCGAACAGGGACGGCAATTGTGACTTGAAATAAACGCTAGAAAACGGAATAACAGTTGTTTTTGTTATATAACTGAACTTATTCAACATATATAGATTTTTATATAACATATATAACTTTTTTTGTCTTTTATATTCGATTTTTAATTCTCCTGGAAAAGATTATTTAAATTTAAATTTCAGATAATTGTTTTAATATATTATATTATAATATATATTTTAATATATTTAAGTAAAATAAAATTAACAAACAACAAAATACTTCATCAAACTGAAAAACGAAGACTATAAATTGTAGAGTGCTAAAAAAATTATAAACAAATTTGCTGTATATTATAATTATATACTTACTTATAAATAAAATGTAGATGGCGTTCCTTAACTCAAACGATCAATATAGACAGGATAAAAAATAATAAAAATACTGTAAAATGAATAATAAACACAAGTTAAGCACATGAAAATTCAGTGGAACTTGCCCGGGTTTGAACCCACGATTTATTTTACTCTGTAACCCGGGCCAGCTCCACTGAATTTTCATGTGCTTAATTTGTGTTTATAATTCATCTCGTGACGGTGAAGGAAAACAAAGTGAGGAAACCTCCATGTGTCTTATTTATGCCACTTGTGTATTCCACTAACCCGCATTGGAGCAGCGTGGTGGAATAAGCTCCAAGCTTCCTCCTCAAAAAAGGAGAGGAGGCCTTAGCCCAGAAGTGGGACATTCACAGGCTGTTGCTTACTTACTCTCTTACTTTTTATATTAATCATTTTTTCTCTGCACGTCTCGTCTACTCTGTGGTTCTTGCTAGATTTAATCGATTCAACGCTGAACGGTGTTAAATAGATTACAATGAAATATGGCGCTCAATGACAAACTTCGCTAACGGATAATAATGTAATGGAATCGTGCTGTGAATTTAACGTTTTGTTTGACAACTTATACATAAATTGTTGTCTTGATTGTTATTGGAGTTAATAAATGAGTTTATAAGTTGTGTTTTGCTTTTTTGTTTTTGTTTTATAGTATAGGTTATAAAAGATTTGTTTTTTGTAATTAAATATCAAAATGATATAGGTACTTTGAAATCATATTTATATCAAAGCTATTTTTATAGCAACATGGGTATGGGTTTGTGCAAGCCCGTCTGGTTAGGTATCACACACTCATTACATATTTTACCAAGTAGCAATAATCAGTATTGTTGTGTTCCGATTCGAAGGGTGAGTGAGCCAGTGAAACTTCAGGCACAAGGGACATAACATCTTAGTTATCAAGGTTTGTGGTGCATTGGCGATGTAAGGATAAGTTAAATTTCTTACGGCACCAAGGGCGTTTAGTAACCACTTATCATCAGGTGATCAATTTGACAGTTCCCTGCATATATTGTTTAACAAAATAATTATGACCAATCAACAACAGTTATGTATATATATATACTATAAGTATAACAGTTAAACTTTCGCCGCCATTTTATAAGAGTATATCAATTGACTTATTTAAACCTACATGTTACAGTACAATCAAAAGTGATAATAATAATAATAATATCCTGGGACGTTATTCGCACACGACCATCTGCACACTAAGCAGAGTTTGTACTATGGAAACCAGATAACTGATATACTACATATACAACTTTTCTTTTGTAAATACATACTTAGATAATTACACCCGGACTCAGGACAAACAGACATGTTTATGCACATAAGACATTTATTTGCAAAATAATTTGCATCCTGGGTGGAAATCGAACCCACGACCTACGGCGTGAAAGGCAAGTATCTTACCAACCACGCCAACCGGCTCGTCAATATCTATTTATCATATGTTATACCGATTTTAAGGTTGTGTCATCGGTAGGCTTTGTTGCACTGATGGTAGGGTACGTGGTACCATCTGGGATACCAACAACTCATAGTTTAATTAACTGTTACGCCTCACTTATAAATGTAGCTTAGCGCGTGTTTATTTAAACTCAGATTCGTCCCTTTCTTTCATCATTGAATTTAATTTTAATATTTGAGCTTAAAAGATTTCTAAGTCAGTATAATTCTATACAAAATACATTTGACATTGACTTGATGCATTGACAGTTCTGAGGAGTTCCTATGCTTGATGGTGACTAGTGACCACCGATTAAGCAATTTGTACATCTGTCTTCATAAAATCTGTCAATCACCAACCAGAAACCAGATTTATTTAAAAACTCTAAAACAAACATTTATCTATCAATTTTTTACATAGTCAACATCGACATGAAACTCAATTACGTATAGTTTAATAGTAGACGGTTTGTAAGACAAAAATACGCAGAATGAATATTTATCACGACAGTTTTTGTCAGCCTTGACGAGACATATCTGTCGGTGCTCGAATCAGATAATTTCAAGACGGAAATGTCAATAACGTCATAAAACGAGTAATTAGCTGGGAGCGAGCTGTTTTAAAATATTACCAACACGAATTTAACGTTAATCGGTGTCATTAAATACATGAACAACATTTCCTTTGTGAGGTTTGGTGGCAGTGTAAGCGTATTGCTTTTGAATCATAACTAAAATAAATATATATTTAGGAAATGTCCCGTATTTGGCCAACGCCCATAGACAATGGCATTGTAAGAAATGTTAACCATCGCTTACATCGCCAATGTATCACCAACCTTGGAAACTAAGATGTTATGTCCCTTGTGCCTGGATTACACTTTCTCACTCACCCGTCAAACCGGAACACGACAAAACTAAGTACTGCTGTTATGCGGTAGAATATCTAATGAGTGGGTGGTAAGCTCTCCTGGGTAGGTTACCCAGCTTGCACAAAGCCCTACCACCGGGTAAACACGACTTTACACGACTGTCCAAGAAGGAGTGTATTTCTTCAGGATTCACATAATAAATAAACTCATTATTCTATTATAACTTTTTAATTAATGAACTGATTCACATGTATGGGGTACTGTGACAAGCCTACATTTTTTTGGCGATTTTATTTTTATTTTTTGGCATCGTCATAATTAGGCTTAGGGTATTTGAAGAACATATTGTCATCAGCTTATTGTTACAATTAATAGCACACTCTTTGATATTGAATTTCAATTAAATATTACTACTGAGGCATAAAAAAATTGAATTTAAAGAAATAAAAATATTATTTAGTTTTTACCCGCCAGCATTGACGCTGTATCTTTGTGATTTATATGGGTACACAGACCTCATTTATTCGCTTACGACACATGTCTTACAACTTCGACAGACATCAAATTATCTCAAATATATAAGCTTTGTACTGATTTCTGAAATGTCTATCAATCTGTCGTGTGTACTTACCTAGCTAGTTTATTTTAAGATTGCATATAATTAATTTTGTTCTTTCTTTAGTAGGGTAACAGTATGATAATGTTTTTTTACAACAAAAAAAATACTGTCTGTCTGAAATCTCTGATCAGATCAGATCATCTGTATAGAAAAATGATGTCTGAAAATCCACAACCGCGCGTTTCCTAAGGCATTTCCTGCCTCGCACAATCACTCTGTGGAACCAGCTTTCGCTGACGACTTTTCCGAACCGATATGACATTGCAACCTTCAAGAAGAGAGCGTACTCTTCCCTCAAAGGCCGGCAACGCATCTGCAAGTCCTCGGATGTTGCAGATGTCCATGGGCGGTGGTAGTCACTTTCCATCAGGTGAGCCTTTTGCCCAGGTGAGGTTTTTTTTTTAATCTAACCGTAGGCAAACGCCTACGGTTAGATTAAAAAAAAAACCTTTATATACTACATATACTAAATTACTGTCATTTTACAGAATTACGTTCAATGCAAATCTATCTGTGGTTTGTAATATCTGAGAAGAACCAACAAGAAGCTCAGTAGTTAATCTTTTCCAACATTTCAAATACAATGTTATGTCAATCAAATAAAATTAAAGTTAAATATATTTTGCCTGACAGTCAACAAGTGCTGACGCCACACTTTTTGTCATCTATATAATCTTGTGTACAATTATAATACTCGTAAGATATTTCTTTTCTTTTACGTGAGGTTGGTTAATTCTGTTATTGTTTAACGCAAACAAAATAGAATATTGTTAGTTAGAGCATATTACTTACTATCGCGTTGATGGTTGAGATATATGTACGTATTTACATTAACAGACAAATTGTCGAAATAACTATCGTGATCACTTTGACTTAAAACTTTTCTCTATCTGTTTAAAGTACAGTAATACTTAGAATTACTAAGAAATTAATGTATATAATTATTTAAAAAATGATGTTTAATGATTCTACATGTGGTAGATGCTTGAAGTAATACACAATGTATTTATTAACATTCATAAATGCTAAGTAATGTTATAAAAAACTTATTCACGGAAAGGCTGTGCGTGTTTTATTTCAATTTAAAATGTACTATAAATATTTAATACCTCACAAGAAACAGCGATCGTTGTCCTTATCTATCTATCTACTAATAATACTTAATAGGTTTGTCTGTAAATGTAGAGACAATATTTGATATATAAGGATTTTTTATCACTACAAAGTTATGTATGTCAATGTCAAAAAGCTTAATATATGATACAAAGCAGAAGTTAAAAATAAACATAATGAACGTAAGAATGCATGTTCTCACTGAGTATTTGTACTAAGACTTAAAGATCAATAGTCTATGGAGACTGGCGATAAAGGTAATTAAATAATTTTAGATCTAGTTTAGTCCCAGTATACCTACCAAAGTGGACCGACGATTTAAAAAAGGTGGCAGGTACGAGATGGATGCGAGTTGTCCAAGATCGTGATGGTTGGCGTTTTATGGGGGAGACTTTTGTCCAGCAGTCATACCAAAAATACCATAGTTTTTAAAAGCCTGTAAATTCATGGTAATTTTTGTCATTTTCGCGCAATGGTTATGTGAGACTCAAAACATTTGCAAAAAACCATTAAATTGGAAACTAAAATCGAATAACAAAGAACAAAGAAAGCTACTTTTATTTGGTACCTAATAATTTAGCTTAGTGGCCAGACCAACGAAGCAGTCATCGTGACAGTATATAATACAAGTATATATTGCGTAACGTTTGAAGAACATAAGACCAACGCAAGGAAATACGAAATAAAGTAGGCATTACAAAAGCAATCATGATAATAAACAATTCCTTTTATAATGTCCGCCTTTATTATACTGCAGTAGTTTGTATAAAAATTATATTGCCGTATATTTTAAATTACCTACTCCTTGTAATACAGACATTATGGGGATTGATTACAGACTAGTGATGTTCAGTAATAAGCTGAGCTTTGTGATTAAGCTTTAATCGGTCGAGTTTTTTCATTTCAGACATTTAAGGATAGATAATGTATTTTTTAATGTTTTAATTTTAACTTAAACGTTGGAAGCATAAAGTGGTAAGTTTTTCCTACTTCACTTTGAATTTATGATCTTTTAAAGTCAAAACCTTGCCCAACTTTGTAACAAAACTCATCAATATCCAAATTGATTTTATCTGTGGCTATTTATAATATAGACTAGTCTACTGAACAATAGTTATTATGCTTAACAAAGGTGCTTCAACTATTCCAGCACTATCAAAGTCCGATGGGACGGCAATCCGACACGTCAGAAAATAAACCAAGTACAGGACCGACTAACAGTTCTATATATATATGCTGATTTCCAAACTACGGTTTTTATTTACTGTAACTTTCAATTGAACTCGGGATAGCTAGATACTAGTACACTAGCGAAGTAAGCAGAACTCAAAGTTAACCTTTATGCCCGCGACCCATATCACCAATGAACCTTCCAATCGATTCGATGTGCCCTTCTAATATTACATATCAAGTAATGGCAATGTCGCGTGTTAGACATATGTCGTATATTCATTATTCTCACTTAGTATTCTTATCAATGAAAATGATCATATATTATTATTAGAATTAATTAACGTTAGAATATTTATATAGTTTTATATTAAAACGAGGAGCAAAGTCGGTCTGAATGCATTAAAATACGCCGCCCTTTTATCACGACAAGCCGCTAATTACAAATGAAAATCGCTTCCTAACCCGTCACACGATATCCACACGTCGTAACTCGTCCCCTCGCATCCGATCCCGACATGTAACATGTCATTAAAACGATCATGAAATCTAAGCCATAATGCTCGCAAATTAGGTTGATATTCGATTGAATTGTATGATCAAATGTGTTAGCTTATCTGAACATGTTTCTATAATCTATGCGTTCGAGATAACTTAATTACAGAGCCGCTAGTGGTATCGTGAAATAAATTTTTAATTGATCCCTTCATGCCTTTATCTCTGCTCGGAGTTGACAAATGTGCCGTGTTGTTCCTTATTTCTTGTGTAATTTAGATAAAAATAACTCGTTTTATCGATATCGATACATCGCTACCTGAACCCGCACTAATGATGCAGTGTTACCGTCTTAGCAGATTTATGGTATTTCATGAACTGTCGATATGTATTTTTCTTATTAATACCTGGTTTTGATACCGTTAAGACAGGTTATGCTTTAGTCATGTGACGGTACCACAGAACTAATTTCGCCATATTATTAATGGTTGTTGTAATGTTAAATAAAAATGTTTTATTCAATTCGTGGTTGGATGATGTGAGGTATGTATAAATTTTTATTACAGTGCCAATGTCTACGGGCAATGATGACCACTTACCATTAAGTAGCCCATTTGCCAGTCAGCCTTACAATATTTGTTACTATTTATATTTATACAATAAATGTTACTTAAATTAAAAAATAATAACAATATAATATATCGATTTTAAGCATAAAGTAAAGTAGCAGACGACGGAATAAAACCTGCAGTACTTATTGCATAAATAAATTTACAGACTACAGCAGCATATCGTCAGTGTCGTAATAAAATGTGCTTAATCGCTTACCTTTACAGTGAACCAATAAATTTGACATTTGTATCACCTACTTAAAATACGCCACCATTATAAGTAAAGCAATGATATATTATATACTTTACTATCCCGACGTTTCGATTTTACGATTATCTATTTATTAAAAGTGAAATAATTGTAATCAGCAATATAAGTCTCAAATTTACGGTAGTAACGTTAATATTGAATTGCAGGCTTTATACATAAGTATTGGGAAAACAGTTCTTTTTTTACTATTTGCTACCTTGGTCTCGAGTCTAAGCCTGTAGATTCCGAGGTTCTGGGATCAATCCCTAGGTAGAAACTATCAGTCTAGAGTATGGAAGTTAACAGTGACACTTCTGTGCCTCGGACAGCACGTAAAGACGTTGGTCTTGCACTGAAATTATGTTCGACTCGTTCGGATTTGACGTCTCATTAGATGAGAGTTATGCAATAGAGATTGCGCACACATTCATAAAATTGTCGGATATGCGATTATGAATCTAAAGCGGAGCTTGATAGTTTACTTGATTAACCGATTTGAAAACAGTTGGCGTAAGGCAGTGACGGAAGTAGCGGAGTGTTTAACCTCCTTACAACATAATCAAAATCGGAAGTCGAATCTGGATCACAGGACTGCCACAGGACCGAGGCAAATGGCTGGCGATAAGAGAGTCCTACCCAGAAGTGGGATTAAGAATCCTACACCATGATTGCACACTCACTACGTTCTGCCCAGTTTGATATTCTCCCTTTAGAATGGAAAATTAGTCAGGAGTACATTTATCATCACAAATAGTAGTCGTTTTATAATTAGTTCTTAAGGGTCTCGTTTTTATTTTTACATTGGAGCTAATATAGCAATTTAAATTATCAAAATTTAATTAATCACAATAAAACATAATTAGAAATAATTGTATTACCTTGCGGCTAAACATCAGACACATCACGCTAGGCCTAGTCATTAATATCCATAATATAATCATTAATTATGAACAACTATATTTAGTTGATAAATATGCAAAATACACAGCAATTAACGCGAGTAATATTTAAATAAAACGCACAAAAAGCAGTTAATCTTCTTTAATCATGATAACAATCTAATAAACTGACAAGGAAAGGATTTTTATAACACACTCAGCAATCAATCAAAGTCATCAGAGCGACCGTAAAAGTCGTTTAAATCATTAGCGATACTATTACGCTTTGAAAACTGTTACGTAAATCATTGTGTGAATAATGGTCGCGCAAAAAGAGCAATTAGTGTTGCGCCAGTGTCGATAGTTTGGCGGATGTCGATAACATTCCGCACGGCACGACGTGACTGCACACCATAATGCAGCTATATTATTCTGTGACTTAGATAAGGGAATTTCAACTTAATTTCTTAGTTAATAAGGATGCAGGTGTCGTACAATATATTTTGTAGGTGATCAGAGACGTGAGCTCGATTAAAAAATGTGATTTGTGGTTGCCACTCAGCGCGTGTTTTATTTTGCGAGGCGTGTACGTGACGGGCAGACGGGAGCGTTAAAAAAGACGCCGACATAAAGTGTTAGAACGATTCGTATGATTTAGGATTTCGAGCAATTTAAAAACTTTTTTATTTTTTATTGTTATATTCACGTTTCAGTTGATATACGTACTTAATACCATAGTACAATAGATAGAAATTATTATAGATTATTGTATGTATTATTAGAATAAGTTAACGCATCACTCATAAGTAACACCGTCTTCTCCATACGTGGTAATACCATACTACATTACCATATAACCTGTTCAGAAAATAAATGAAAGAATAAAGCTTATTAAGACATGAGTGAAATTTGAACAGGAAATGAAAGTTTGTCAAGTGAATTACAATCAATTACATCAGAATAAACAGTCTAATGGTGAACCTTTAATCTATTTCTGCCCTAATGTTCGGTGAACGTAACAAAAACAAGACGATTAGCATCAAAGAGTCGGTTGTTTGGCGCGCGTGATTGTCAGTCGACATGCGTCTAGGCCCATCATTCACACCTGTCAGTCAGGAGACGAGGCAGCGGGTAGTGGAACGATTTGTATGGCGAGTAAATCACTTTTGAAGTAATTTATGTGCGAGTGCTAGGGATGTATGAATATATTATCGATGATTGTTTTATTATTATATTTTAATTATTTAACTTTTTTTTTTATTAGTTTAAACTTATGTCAAATCCTAAAAATGAATTTTATCAAGAAAATTTTAATTATTGAAATACAAAGAATTATTTGTTTTAAATACGAATTTAAGAGATATTGCAACACGAAAGATTGTTTCTAAATTAATTATAATTTAACTTTTACAACAGTTATTGTAATTTTTTAGGTATCCAAATAATAAAATTGATAAATATCAATCACTCTGTTACGTCACTTAGGTATATCAAATGTCAAAACGTTGTTTGATATGTCTCATAACGAACAAAAAGGCAGGTAATCAACCCTCTATTTATCATAGCATGTCACGTGATGTCGTGTGACGTGATGCGATGACAGCTGACCACTTTGACGTGTCACCCGGGGTTCTAACCAGAGTGTTCATATTGAATAACAGTTCTATAAAACTAGGAATAATATTTTTATAAATAAATAAAGCTTTAACAATTATATATTGCTTTAATAATTAAATAAGCTTTAATAATTTTACTTTTCAACCAATGTAATAATTTCTACAAGATATAAGTTTTTAATACTCTGTCGGATTGTAAAAACAAATATAAAATAAACAGTAATATATTTTAATAAAACGAAAGATTATTTAAGCCTTGGTTTCATTAATAATTTGATTTATTAAAAAAAACATCGAATCACGAACGTCGATAGGCAGCGTGCGAGTTCCTGTCATCCCTCATGTCAAACAGTGTGTTGTTTGACAATTCGTGTCCGCACAAAAAGCGCCGGGCCGCAGTAATCAGCCGACTACTTATCACAGCGTGTCACTGTGACGTGACGCGATGACAGCTGACCGCTTTGATGTGTCGAACGGGACGCGCTAATGACTGAATCTGAAACTGAATTTGAATAAAATTTGAATTGTTTGTGCAACTTTATAAATGTACACAGATTTTTTATGTTGTAGATATAATAATAAATATACCTTATATATGAAGTTTTTATTTAAAGAAGGTAGGCAGACTAGCAAATGGGCCACCTAATAGTAAGTGCTCACCACTGACCATAGACATGACACACATTAAAAAATATTAACCATCCCTTACATTATCAATGCGCCGCAAACCTTGGGAACTATTTTATTTTTTTGTCCCTTTGCCTGTCGTTACACTGACTCACTCAACTTTCGATTTCTGGCCATTTCTTTGATATAATGAAAGTTGCAATCAAATTTAATTTAATTAAATAACGCTATATATATTTCTCTTATTATGAATGATTTTAGTATAAAAGATTTTATTCAGCACCAAATGAAATATTATATTATGCGATTGAAAATATTCGTAATCACGTAATTCTTAGAATTTTAATTTATTATGATAATTTTAGCTGTAATTATAACATTTATACTAAACTTAAACGCAGAAATTATTATTTAAAAATGGAGGAATTTATATTTATGATGTTTTAACTTAGAAACATTTCCTGTTTGATAAAATATTACAGCACAAAAAATATAATTTATTACATACTACATATGTATAAAGGAGTATCCTTGTTTCATTAGTATTTCAGAATATTGAGGTAAAGAAAAAGTAATAAAATGTAGTTAGAGCACAATTTGTTTTACCGTCAATTAATTGATAGCTGTAAATTATCCAATTACATTTTTTTTTTTTTTGGTTTTTCATCTGAATATGGGATGGCAGACAGAGAAGAAATAAGCCACCTGACTAGAAATTGTCACCACCTTACCACCTCACCATAGACTTTGGGGCTGTGTGAATGTATCTTGTATCTCAAATTGCATAGACTCACTTACCCTACAAGTACAACAAAATAATAAATATCAAACTCATTATTTTATTATTAAATTTGCGATTCGAATGAACGACCTTTTGATGTCATTCGTCTTTCTTTAAACGCTATTTAAACCTTAATACATCGCTTCTTCAAAGACGAATGTTAAAACATTTCTAAACACTTCTAAAAAAGGAACGTTGAAATTTACGAGTCGCGGCAAATCTTTATTCTTTTGAGGGGGCAATAAAATTAAAATGCGCTTGCGTCGGAGCGCGAAGTCCATATGCAGTAAAGCAAACTGGACGCAATGGCGCGATGATTCCATTATTTTTTTTCAAGATTTTAGGGTTTCGTTGGTACATAATAAGATTCAAATAACTTCAATTTTTTTTACGTAAATTAATAATCATCCACCAGTTGTAAAGATAATATAAATAATATCCTCGTAATCAATAATTCAAATTTAGAACAATTTCCAACGATTCGAAAGAGATCAATCACAAGTACTAGCAAACAGCGCAGGAGGTGGTTAAAGTCCCGAAAAATCGTAATACCGCCAATTACATATTTTTGAGGTATATGTATATTCATATATACCAATAACTATTCGTCTGTCCTTTCTTCGAACGGGTAAAATTCATATAAAGTTAAAATTGCCATTTTCCCCATTAAAATAAAAAAAATCCTACGGTCCTTTTCAGCGGATTTTAGATTGTGATATATTGGAATCAGGTCTTAGAAAACCATTTTATTAGCAAAAGTTGCAGGCTGTATAGAGATTGATCTTTTGTGTTATATTATGTTGTTATCTAAAACCATTTTGTTTCAAGCCGTCTCGGATAATGCTCGATTACAGTATACTAACGGACATGATTTTATTAATATAAACGTAAGTTAATTTGTTTGTTCCACTCACAACAGAAATATGAGAAATGACGTCGAAATGTTATCACGAAATTTATTTTTATTCGATTACGTAATTATTTATATATTTACGTTTATTCGATTACGTAATCATTTCAAAAATAAACTCCACGGAACCTTGTGTTTCAGCAGCAATTTAATGCTTATACTTTTTTATTTCACTATTGTACTGTGATTTATGCGTCGTCACGTATATCGGATGGACGGGGGGTCCGTCTGTGCGTTTGAAGTTAAAAAACATGACGGCTGCCATATTAAGCGAAGATATCATAACTACATACAAATTGCATCATATAAATTCAATATCGTGTAACAAGCGAGCTTAAGTTTTTCAATGGTGATTCTAGCGTGTTTCCTCTTGGCTGCTAGTTAGAGTTTCTTGTTAGAAAACCCAATGACTTTCTTAACAAGAAAAGCCATGACCTCGACATATGCACCATTATAAACTAACCACTAATCCGACGAGGCAGTCAAGAAAGATATACCTACTAAGTTTAGTAGGATTATACTTATATTTTTACTCGTTTTATGTGCAAGCTCGTCTGGGTAGGTACCATCAGATATTCTACCGCAAAACAGCATTACTTTGTATTGTTGTGTTCCGGTTTGAAGGGTGAGTGAGCCAGTGTAATTACAGGCATAAGGGACATAACATCTTCGTTCCCAAGATTAGTTTCGCGTTGACGATATAAGCGATGGTTAACATTTCTTACAATACCATTGTCTATGGGCGTTAGTGATAACTTACCATCAAGTGGCCCATACGAAAGTCCACCTACCAACATAATAAAAAAAAATTGTTAATCATATTTATTTGTAACTAAAAAAAAGGTTTAATTTTGTGCTAACGGAATCAGGACTTTTAATTTGAATACAATAGTCGATTCCTTAACGAACATTCAATTCCAATAAGAAATTTAAGCTGGATAAATACGATGTCAAATAATATATAATTTATTTAAAACCCGACAGATATTGTTCTGTCTGTATAAATCAATCATGGCGATTGGTTGTTCGGCTTGGAATTGCTAAGCTGCAGCGCCATCAAGCACCAAGTTACAATAAAAAAAATATCATAAAAGCCTTCTCTATGAAAAAAGAAACATAAATATGCCATAATTGTTCCACCAGAGTCCAACTATGGTTTTATTGAGTCTCTTATAAATAATTAAATAATAACCAAATCGTTACAGCTGTTTCCTAAACTAAATGAATTTATATGTACACAAGAATACAATAACAATAATAATAATAATATATCCTGGAACATTATTTACACAAGGTCATCTGATCCCAAACTAAGCAGAGCTAGTACTATGGAAACCAGACAACTGATATTCTTACATATACAACTTTTCTTTTGTAAATACTTATATAGATAATTACAACCAGACTCAGGACAAAAAGACATGTATAATATATACACACAAATGTCTGTCCTGGGTGGGAATGGCAAGTACCACTCTAAAAGGCTCGTCAAATGAAATATAAAAAAAGCGGAATACGAATGTTAAAATTTTAAAAAAGAATGCCTTATCTATCTTAGTAATCTCAATTAATAATTACTTCTGTCTAATCCGTTAATTACAAGCTTAAAAATAATTACGTTTGAAAGCGTGTTGAATTTGTCTATTAACCGCCCTTCTAATATCAAGAATCGTTAGAGACAGTGAAATTAATACTACATTATAATTAAAAGTACTAATGTTGAACAATGAACTATTTTATCTGTCAAGATCGAGAGATAAGCGAAATTCTGAGGATTTCACTAATTATAGTCGCATTTTAATACAGAAGTATAATATTTTAATTGTTAATTAAAATATATACGCAGTACAAAAATTAATCGCTTGTTATTAAAATAATATATGTATGTATGTACAATTAAAAGCTTTATTGCAATGTATTAAGAATCAATTTAACAACGAAAATTAAATTTTTAATTAAATTTTTATTTTTAAATGCTGTTTGATTAATTATTTCAAAGGTAATGATATTTATTTCTAGTGTAATGGGGGTTGTAATGTTAAGGAGTTATTTATGATGCCATTAAGAGGATTGATTAATTGCGTGTTTGATAATAGGTTTTATAAATTAAAATTTATAAACTTATGCTCATATTAATGATATATTTATGGCATATCTCTTTGTTATCTCTTTTCATCGTCATACGATTTATTATTGCTATGCTTAATTAAGATTTAACAAGCATTATTAAATTATTAGATATATTTATATATCAATCACGATAATGTTCTTTTCTTTATATATATATTATTATTTTTTATATCGTATGTAACTAACGATATATAATTAAGATTTTTAATTGATAACGTTTTAGCATAATAAACAGTTTTTGATTTAATTGATATGCAAGATGAGTAATAAAAAAATCCATGAATTTCAAACGAATACCACAAGTTCAAACTCGGACTAGTGTCATTTTGCTTTTATTGTTATTGTTTTGTTAGAAAACCTGATAGTTATGTCTTATTAAAATCAACATAAAATACTGTTATTTACTCATCGTGCTTATACATAATTTAATTTGTTAAACGATATATACATGTCATTTATAAACTTATATTATATAAATACTAATATAAACAGTGTTATTTATTATAAATAGCTTATTATTATTAAACGTAATATATTCGTTAACAATGCATATATTAATTAAAATCCACCAAGAATCATTACAAGCAAATATACAGACAATTCTGATTGTTTTAAGCATATTTTCATCGCTACGTCATGAATCGTTTTAAGAAGGTTTTTTTTTATTTTTATTGAATAGCTTGGCGGACCATCGTTTGGGCAACCTGATCGTAAGTGGTGACGTCCCCATAGACATTGGTTATCTAAGAAATGTTAACTATCGCTTACATCGCCAATGCTCCACCAACCTTGGGAACTAAGATGTTATGTCCCTTGTGCCTGAAATTACACTGGCTCACTCACCTTTCAAACCGGATCATAATAATAACAAGTACTGCTGTTTTGCGGCGGATAAGTGGATGGAACCTACCCAGACGAGCTTGCACAAAGCTCTGCCACCAGTATAGCAAGTTAATTATGTAAAGTTAAATTATATAGGCTCAGTATAAAAAAAAAAACATAATTAATATTACGAAAAAATATGTTTTTAACCTCATTATGTTAAAGTGATTGATAGCTTCGTTACAGTTAATTATTCTTTATGATTTTTATTTGTAATTAGTAATAAAGTACGCATATTCACGTATCTGACCTTGTGTAATTATTGGTGCGTGCGCACCCGTATTCATTATTTTGCTTTAAGATTATATAGATGATAAACGAACTTGGAATTTATGTTCTTTGATGCATAATTTTATATGACATTTACTGGTAATTTACTTTGTGCATGTCCACCTAGTACAACTCATCATATTCTACCGCTAAAAAGAAAAACTTAGTAGGTATTGTTGGGTTACATATGAGTGAATTGAGTGAGCCAGTATCTACGTGATTACGCCGAACTAAATTCGGGTTATCAAACGGTAAATAAAACTAAGGAAGAGCTTCCGCTGATGACACTATGATTTATTTCATTTGATCATATTACTATTTTTTTTTCCTGAATGAATTTATGCTGTTGGCACTACTGGCCTTTACAGCGTCACCGGGCGTTGGGGCGAGTACTGGACTCCGCCTTGAAATTTGGGCCGTTACGGGCTCCACTTGACGTCTCTCCTGAGGGTGTCTCCCTGTATTACTATTATTGTTCCACACTATCTATAAGCAATAGGTAAAATTTAGATAGCGCGATTCAGAAAATTTAAATATTAATAAGCGCCATCTATCGCTATCGGTTTGTAACGCCATTATACACTTTAGGACATCTTATACCATTATTGTTGGTGAATTGCCGATGTAATAGTTGATATTTTTGTAGTGCCAATGTTTACGGGCTGTGGTGACCAGGTGACCGATTTCCCTGTCCGTCTATTTTATGTCTATTTTATAATATTGTTACGAAGTCATTTAACAAAGTAAAAATAGACCTTAGTAAGGTAAGTTAATTATTTGCATCGTTATTTAATTACATAAAAATGTACACTAAACACAGTCTTAGTTAAGTCTATACTATTTCATATTATTAATAAAATTTAAACAACAATTTATGCAAGAATATTTATAGTCACGGCAAATTAAAGAGAATGTCTTGACCGAACGTCCTCTAGCTTTATTTGCACAGCAATTAAATTTTTATAATGCAATAAAATTGTAATAACACATAATAAAAATGCAATTTTATATATATTAACCATTTCAAATATATTTTTATTATACAATCTCTTAAAATTATAATTTTACGGTTGGAATATGTATTTTTAGATGTCTTCGAGTTTTATTGATTATGAAATTCATATAATTATAAATTTAATAAAATAAGTTATGGTATTTTTATACGGAGTATTCCATTTTATTATGCAAAGTTATAAATTATGTCTGTTATGTCATATTTTTTTATTCAGCAATAAATCAGTACATATATAATAAAAGCTATAATTATGGAGATTTGCCGTGACATGATATTATAATTTTATAGCGTGGTGATTTTAAAATAAAAATTGAAAATTATATGACTCTATTAACATGTTTTAATGATATAAACTCACTCCAAAATATATTGCACCACATAGAATAATAACGCTTAGAAAGCGTGTAAGCCCAAGCGGATTGAAGCCATTCAATTCCACCCAAATAGGTGGAATACGTTTGATGTTATGTCAGCCGTCACGATAAAGTGTCATAATAAGCAGCCCGCGCAATTTATTAAATCTTCTTAATCTGGATTGACTTGAAAATCAATGTTTATACATGAAATAAAAAAAATAGTCATCGAACATAGAATCTTCTTTTTCGAAGTCGTTTAAATTTGAACTTAAAAAAATACAAAGAGAGAATGACGTGACGTTAGAGTTTAGACTGATTGTCGCCCAACAGTGACACGTCAGTGACTTAGACAGCTGTCACATTCGCACGTTCCGTGTAAACGTGGCTTTATTAATAATTCATATATCTTATGACATTGGTATCAATTGAATATTTTTTAATATTATTTATTCCGTGAATTAAAAACTTATGACCTCCAGACTAGACATCTGCACAATTTATCTTAATTTGTCAAAATAATTTTATAATTTCTTGGTAATTGCTGGCACTCGGAAACAGAAATGTCGGCAGACCAATTTAAGATTAATGAAGGGTAATAAAATACTCATATTCATGGTTATTATACGTTATTGACTTATTATTAACTTGTGGATTAAATCGTGTTATTTTTATTAATATTATTTAAATTGTGTATTTGATTGAGATTGTGATATAAGGTCGCATATCCCGAGGTCCTGGGTTCAAACCCCAGGTCGGGCCGATAAAAGTTATTTGGTTTTCCGTCGGAGATCTCAGTTGGAGACTTTTATATCTTACATTAATTATGATACTAAATGCAGATTAACATACAAAACGTATTATAAAGTAGTAGTCAAGATTTCTATAAATAGCAGATAAATAATAATTACTAGTAATTTCATAGTAAATTGATGCAAAAACAGACAAACGGCAATAAACAGTAATAATTCAAGGACGGCATCATGCAATATTTTATCGATTATTGATTTGCTCCAAGTAACTGTTACAACAGCAGAGCAACAGTGCTGCTCTTCTCACTTTGTATCTCAGTCGTGAAATTTAAATTATTTAAATGGTATAATCATTGTAGTCAATATCGCATATCAGTTTTTTTTATAGCATATGTAGGCGGACGAGCATATGGGTCACCTGATGATAAGTGGTCAACAATGACCAAAGACATTGGTATTGTAAGAGATGTTAACCATCGCTTACATCGACAATGCGCCACCAACCTTGGGAACTAAGATGGTATGCCCGTCGTGCTCTCACCTTTCAGTAAATATGCGGTGCGTGTAATTACACTGGCTCACTCACTCTTCAAACTGGAACACAATAATACAAATTACTGCTGTTTTGCGGTAGAATATCTGATGAGTGGGTAGTACGAGTACCCAGACGAGCTTGCACAAAGCTCTACCACAAAGATCTATTACACGATCGATTTCTGCGGCGAGTTTTGAGTTTGTTCGTACAGTATATTAAAAACAGTAAAAGTAACAGTCTATCCAATTGCTGGGACAGGGCCTCCTCGCCCTGGAATTTCGAGGAGGCGGCCCGCCTGGCCGAAGTCGGAACGTTGCTTACGGTGGACCGAATAGGAACGTTGGGCTTGAGGGTGTCCATCGGTAAAACACAGGCCCTCTTATTCCACGGTCCACGTTTGGGCCCCCCTCGCGGAGCGCGTATTACCGTCCAGGGGACGGTGATAGAAGTGAAGGCTCAGATGAGGTATCTGGGCCTGATTCTGGACGGACGATGGAGCTTCGGGCAGCACTTTGTCTAACTGGGTCCGAAGCTCATCAATGCTGCTGCTGCCTTGGGCCGCCTCTTACCCAACGTGGGAGGGCCGGAATCACCATGCCGGAGCCTATACTCTGGAGTGGTGCGCTCTATGGCACTGTATGGTGCACCAATATGGGTCGACGTTCTCACTGCTCGTAATAAGGCTCTTCTGCGGAGACCGCAGAGAGTCATAGCGGTGAGAGCGATATGTGGTTACCGTACGGTGTCGTGGACGGCAGCGACACTTCTTGCAAGCGATCCACCCTGGGAACTCCAGGCTGAGGTGCTCGCGGAAGTGTACCGGTTCCGGGTGGAAGCCAGGGCGAATGGCGACCGTCCAGGAGCAGCGGTGCTGGGGCGAATCAGGACTCTAGCCCAACAAGCCCTGATTCGCAGATGGGAGGCGGACCTGGGGTCACCATCAGCAGGCCTGGCGACAGTGGAGGTAATCCGCCCCCACTTGAGTCGCTGGGTAACAAGAAGAAGCGGCACACTAACGTTCAGGCTGACGCAGGTGCTTACCGGACATGGCTGTTTCGGCAAGTACCTTCATGGGATAGCGAGGCGGGAGGCATCACCCTCCTGCCACGAGTGTGGTGCGCCACTGGACACAGCGCTCCACACCTTGACGGAGTGTGCTGCGTGGGGGCAGAGGCATTCCCTGGCGGTGATAGTTGGCGCAGACCTCTCACTGCCGAGCGTGGTTAACGCCATGCTTGGCAGCGAGAAATGCTGGACGGAGATGGTCTCTTACTGCGAGAGCGTCATGTCGCAGAAAGAGGCCGCGGAGCGTGAGCGTGAGGCCTCTGCCTCCTCTGACCCGCTCCGTCGAAGAAGACCGGGGAGGAGACGTCGGCGCTATGCGCACCTTCTCGCCGCGCCCTAAGCCGCCAGGGCTAGCTAGGTTCTCTGTACTCCGGGAACCCAACTAAGAAAGGAGGCCCGCGTAATCGGGCCAGCCGTCGGGGCGTCGCGGTAGTATGCACAAGCGATCCCGTGCCGCTCCATCAAAGACGATCAAGGTACGCTAGTTTTTTAGTGGGTATTCCGGCTTTGAGAAAAAAAATTGGAGATTATTCCACCACGTTGCTCCAGTGCGGGATCGTAAATATATATACATATGTGGAAGAATTTCCGTGAAATTATAAACATGTATTTCTTCACGATGTTCCTAAAAATAATTTATGCCCCACTGACGGCCATCGACGGGGCATTTAGATAAACCCACTTCGGGTTATGTAATTATTACAACTGAATGCATTTTAAAATAAAATTATTTAAGCACATTTATTCTTCCAAGGTGCTCCAACAATTAATGACGACAGTTTTAGAACGATACCATCAGTTTGATCTAAATTATAATATATTTATCAAGAATAATGAAGCATTAACTATTATTTATTGACGTGACTATTGTTTTTGACACATGAGAATTGACAGTAGCTAAAGTTCAATTGGCTATTGTCAAGGTTAATAGAGACAGCGGACGGACGGACGGATGTACAATATGAGTCCTAATTATCATTCATTTGGGAATGTTTTTGTTGTAAAATATATCATTATCTGTTTCTTTTAATACGGTGTTGTTAATATATAATAAGGGTATATGATTTCCAGCTATATATATAGATATATATCCAAACTACCATATATAATTTGATAAATGACGTAGAGTTTAGTTATAGGCTGTGTTACGTCAGACTAAATTATTATAATATGGAGCCCTATAAGGCTATTACCAAACCATTTTGAGTCCAATATACTTACAAAAAATATTTTAAAATTGCCGTTTTGTGTTTGGTAACCTTCTTGTCTTAATACGTGGTAAATTAACATATCTAAAAACTTGTATATAAAAATAGTAACAGTATTCACTAATGAACTAAGGCCTCCTCTCGTTTTTAGGGGTAAGTTTGAAGCGTATTCCACCACTCTGCTCCAATCCATGTTAGTGGATAAATATGTGACAGATATTTTTTGGTACCTTACTTAATTAATTATTCAAAGTAAGTTCATAAAAGTCCAGTGGTGCTTGCCCGGGTTTGAACCCGCAATCTTCGGTGAAGATTCACGTGTTCTAACCATTAGGCCATCACTGCTCTTTATACTTTGTCTAACATCGGGCATCATATCATGGAAAACGTTCTCATCAAGCGACTGAAGAGTTTGAGCCTGTTAAGTTTAAAAGTTCTTAACCGAGAAATTTAGATTCCTTCCATAAGGTAGATTATACAATTGTTTCACTCGCTTAGTGACCTCCTTCGCCTTTAATAGTCTGCAGATCATAAGATCCTAAAGGTTCGATTCAAGTTAATAGGTTTTTTTCAGGAAAGGCTATAATGGCCCGAAGTTAGAACGTTTGCGGTGATATGCTACCGTGCTTTTGATAGCACGAAGAGCCGCTGGTTCTGCGCCATTACAATCTAAAGAAACATAAAAATACTAAGTCTTTTTGCAGTACACATTGTATACAACAATTTAAAAACTATCGGTCTTACATATAATCATTGTGTAGCGGGTGATGAGTTAATTACTGTTGTATCTTCTTTTTTGGGATGACAAATCGATAATGACTGACCAATGGTCCACCTGTTGGTAAGAGGTCAATAATAGAAATACTTACATCGCCAATAATAATAATAATAAAATTATTGCACAATTACAAAGAAAAAAGAACATATCAAATATAAACAAAAAGAAAAAAACATAATAATAATAATAAAAAAAAAAAAGCTAAGGAAGGATGATGCATGCAAGCCAATGTAGCACCAAACTTAGGGCTAAGATGCTATGTCCCTCGTGCTCACTCACCTTTCAGTAAACATGCGGTGCGTGTGTGGTGGTAGCTATCCAGATTAGCTTGTAACACCAAATAACATTCGTACACCTCTTCACCAGTTTATCAGTACAAGTCACCATTACAAGTGGTTCTCTGTAAGAAATCAAATATATATATAGAAGAATAAAATACCATTAAGAATAAAAACCATTCATATATATACATAATTATATGAATGGTATTTTAATCTTCGGTATATAGTACAGCGTAATTAATGTTTTTAAATCCACAACAGCGCGATTCTTAAGCCATTTCCTGCCTCGCATAATCCCTCTGTGGAACCAGCTTTCACCGACGACTTTTCCGAACCGATATGACATAAAAACCTTGAAGAAGTGAGCGTACTCTTTCCTCAAAGGCCGGCAACACACCTGCAAGTCGACGGATGTTGCGGTCCATGGGCGGTCGTAGTCACTTTCCATCAGGTGAGCATCCTAAACGTTTGCCCCCTCTTACATAAAAATAAATACATATATTTGTCCTCTAAAAAACTCACTACGATTTAAACTGAAGTAACACTCCAATATTATTAGCAAACAAAAAGATCGCTATTGCATGTTAACGATAAAAAAAACTAACGTTAAATTACATTCTGTCATATTAATAACGCATTTCATTCGAATTTAAATGCATGGAACTCTAATTCAGTTCTCCAAAGCAACGTTGAAAAGCAGACGGTAGCTATTTATCGCGCCATCGCGGCCCGATGACGTCGGCCTTCCCGTGAAACGTGATGGGATAGAACGTTTAAGTTCAACGGATGTGGCATTATATTTAATTAGAAACTTTTTTTTTTATATATAATCAATATTTTTTTAAAGTTATTAAGGAGAAATTATTAAATAATTTGAGAAATCATATATAGAAATATGTTTAGCTTTCTGTGGAAGCTATAGCCAAACTTATATGGGCTCATGATATTGGTAATGGACATCTTAGGTTATTCCGATGTATACAAAACTTTAGTAGTTATCAACAACATGAAGAGCACTTATACTATGTATATAATTTGCCATTGCTTAAATTCAACCGACTATTGGCTCTCTTAATGGATTAAAAAACATATATTAACAATGATAACCTCAGTGCAATAATTGACAGAATATGGATAACAAGTATATAATAATGTACGACCTTGTACCTACGACGTTGTTGTTATTTTTGAAAAACCGCATCCACTTCCATCACGATAATTTATCACATCCTGCGCTTGTCACATAAATCAAGATGGAGGCGATAACAGACCACCACTCATAAAGGCAACAACGAGAACGGTTTTACGATTCATAATTGTACTTTATTAAATAACAGCCTGCATTTTAATGGTAGAATTCTAAGCAATAAAGCCTTCGTATAGAGTAAGCGGAACATAGAGATTTATTGATATAAATCAGTTAACATAGTTTCTATTTGTGATTTATTGATTCAATAAATTGATTCATTGGTACGTGGAGCGACTTCTGTTGTGTGAGATCTTGTTTTTGATTCTAAAATAGTTCAAATTGCCGTGGGAAGGTGAAATTATAAAACATTATGATTATTAATTAGATGGATACTAATGCTACATAATTAATCTCTCCACAGATTATTAACGATAAATTATTAACATAATAACAATAAACATACATTATACTTTGTAATATTTATAAATGTCTTCATACAATGTAACGCAACTGCTGTTTGCCATGTTCAATTTTGATGACGTCATAATTGTAATAAGAAATCCTTCTAAATATAGTAAGCTAGCTACGCGTCCTGACTCTACAACAAATAAGGGTTCAACTACAATACATATTACAACAAATTATGTACAATGTAATATGGAGCCAAACGTTATAATTATGTGCCCACTTTTTTTGTATCATATTAAGCTTATTGAAATTTGTTACATAGTCTATACTACTATATAAATCTATTGGTTCTGTCTGTAAATTATTTTTTTTCACCTAATTATGTGATAAGTGGTCGTTTTATGATGCAGTGATTATACTATTTTTTCATATTTGTCTGACTGTCTATCTGAATGTCTTCTTATAACTCAAAAACGGCTTGACCAATCTTGATGAAAATTGGTACACACAAAGAACATATGATGGCGCAAATGTTATAACATATATAAGAACGCTAAACCCTACGATATCTTATAAAAATTAATTTCAAATCGTTAATTACGTATTGCTTTACCAGTAGGCATATGTGTGTGTGTGTGTGTGTTTTATTATAGTAATAAAAGAATTTATTATATTTTATTAACTCGGGTGAAGCCGCGGGGCACAGCTAGTCATTATATATAATTCTCGGATATTAAAAATGTTTTACAATGTCAGAAACATGTCTTATTATTATTAAATGTTTAAATTTCGCTTATGTTACTTATCGAGGACTATTCAATAAAACGTTTAATACAATTAGTTACTCCTCGAATTTTGACCACGACGATAAATCTTAAGGAACTAAACAAGTGTGTGTGCACACAGGTGCTCTCTGTCTCACTCCTCACTCTCATCGAATGGACGGCAATCCGACACAACTTTGAACCTGGAGCTGCTAATGTGAACTTATTGATCCGACCCCTGGAACCCAGGACCGATAAGCTACCTAAGCAAACTAACTAATTAAATATACCAACAAGGCATTCTGTTGGTTAAAATATTGCTAGGAATAATTAATTAACTCAGTCAATACTCTGTGCTCGCGCAGACAAGCAAGAAATGTATGATTTATGGAACGCGTCAATGATAACGTTTTTTCCTTGTACATAATAGGTGTAATAAAAACTCACCGCTTAACTTGTTATATTCGAACGTTATAATGTTTATATAAAAAAAAAGTTTATATAATATCAAGATTCACCATTAGTCATTTTTTTATGAAGATACTTTGTTTACAAAATCTCTTGATAACTTTAAATAATTGCAAAGATTTAGGACAGAGGCAGATTCAGGATACATAATTGGCACTAGTTTTAGTTGTCAGTCTGGAATTTCGACAGAGGTAAACATATAATATAGCAAATTATTTAAATATGGTATAAGCAAGTCGTAATATTATTGCGACTATTATTTTATCGTGACTCATGCATAGGCTTTAGTATCAGAAGAAATATCTTAATGCTTTTCAGCTATAAAAAAGTATTGCTTATTATTTGAGTGATCGAACCGCAAATTAGTTCGCTTACTCAAATGGTAAGGGAGAAGATTTCAAATTCGTTGATTTCTGCTCAGGCTTCATTAATTGTATGTATTTCGTTTGAGAAAAATAGTATCTTCTCTGCAGAATCTACATCGATGAATTTTGGTGAAACAACATTTAATTTAATCATGACGATTGTAAATTGCTTATAAAAACCTAGTTGAATAAGGAATAATCTAATTTGATTTCAGTAA
This sequence comes from Nymphalis polychloros, assembly GCA_905220585.2. Classification (NCBI taxonomy): domain Eukaryota; kingdom Metazoa; phylum Arthropoda; class Insecta; order Lepidoptera; family Nymphalidae; genus Nymphalis; species Nymphalis polychloros. The sequence continues at coordinate 13,179,868 of HG992242.1, forward strand.
TATGAATAATGTGCATATAAGTATAAAGAGTATATAAACTAGTATCAACTGACAGACTTGCACGGATCATTTAAACCAAGGTTATTCAAAGGAAGAATAAAAAATATATATCGCACATCAGCAACGAGAGTGTCACAACTCAAAAAACGTAGTTTTTGGGAAATCAAGATTTTCGTTTTCTTAGAACTTATAATTCCATTAAAAAATTTCTGAGAGAGCATATCGGGGAACTTAAGATATATTTAAGAAGATTATTTAATGCTCAGTTATATTTTTATGGAAATTAAAATCTAAAGATATTTTTTCAATTTTATATTAATTTTTTACTTTTAAATTCCTCTAATGTGTTACTTTTCTCGACAAAATTGTAAAAGATTTCATGAAATGAAACACTTTTATTAGTTAATAATATTTATTGTTTTTTTAAATTAATCAGGTAATACTAAATATATTTATAGGTTTCTTTGTACGGAGTTACTATTAGTTACATTAGAAACGAAAAGGTATCAAAACTTTTCATATAGAAACAAAATAGCACATTTTCAGACAATAGATAATCTCTCCACTATAAAACTATTATGAAAACTATTAGAAAATAGTTTACACATACAAAATAAAATTGTATAGCATAATTTGTATGAACTTAAACTATCCTAGAAGTGAAAAATAAAAAAAATAGCTCTATAACTATCTATAACTATAACATACTAACTAGAGTAAATAGTAAATTATTAGAAAAAAACCACAAAGTAAGCCCTTTCTAATTGAAATAAAAAAAAAATGTTTTATTTTTTAAGTAAAACTTTTGAAGTACGTCGGTATTTGAAAAAAAAAATACTGTGATACACCATTGTCAATCATCATTGTGTAGAAAGTGTGTTGGTATTGTTGATGTTTCCTTTAGAAGTTTCAGGTTCATCCAAGCCAATGCCATCGCGTAGTACTAAATCAATCATGAACTCACCAAAAAGCTGAAACGAACAAACGTAACAAATATTCTTCTCTTATTTAAAATTATATTTTTATTCCGTTTGCAGTTGAAACGCTTGGACCTTGGAGTAATAGTGCAAAAAATTTCATCCAAAATATTACACCCCGTCTTATTGCCTCTACTGGTGACAGGAGGGCTGGTTCATTTTTCGCCCAGAGAATCGGAATTGCGATTCAAAGGGGAAATGCTGCTAGCATTCTTTTGCCACCATTCCACGCGGTCACGAATTGTATAGTAAATATTTTTATTTTTTTTTGTATTTTAAATGTGATGTTTACGCTACAAAAGGGTCTAAAGTGGCTCGGTGAAAAAGGGTATTAAATGCCATCTCTCGGCAAGGAATCGCTCTATAATTATGACGTTTTTTTAACAGATAAAGTTTGTGATTGTCTATCTTATGGAATACTTATCTCAGTTTCGTATTTTTATGTGTTGTGACTCTCTTCTTGCCGATGTGCGATATATTAGCATTCATTATATTTAGTGATTTGGATCAATTAACTCTATATTATATAGTTAATGTCAGGTAGAAATGTAGTGTGCTCAATAAATATGAAACAATATTGCATTTAGCTCAGTCGAGTTGATTGCGAAATTTTCTACGCCTCGTTATTATTCTTTATTAAGCGTATCTTAAACAAACTTTAATATTTTATGGTTATATTGACTTTTAGTTTTATATACGTTTTGCATGCAAGCTTTTGAAATTATAATTTTTATTGTTTTATGGATTGTGATCTGAGGAGTAGAATTTCACAATTTCCAACTCTAGCCATCCTTCTCGTCCAATTGAATATATGATAGTTAATTAAGATTTTTCACATTGCTCATATCTATGGGCGGTGGCGATCACTTACCATCAGGCAGCAAATTTTCCTGGATGCCTACCTATTTTAAATTAAATAAAAATACCAAATGAAAACAAAATATATCGTTTCCTCGATCGATCGTTGTAAATATTTAAGAATCATGAGGTGAATAAAATTAACAGTTAATAAAGAGAGGCATAATAATTGTGCAGTCGGGGGAACCCTATCAGGAACGAAGTTCTGTGTGATATTTTTTCGACTCAAACCGTGTTTTAGAATGTAGATTTTAATTGATTATATTCCTTTATTTTTGTCACACCTAAAAGCATCTCAATCTCCTTTATATTGACCTCCTAAGTTCGAACGCCCAACACATCGCATTTCGTAGTATTTGCTAGGCACAGTATGAACGCTATTTCGTTATATGACGTGAGCTTAGGCCACTGCCATTTCACTCTACTGTAAGCCATGTAAAAGAACTTCGTTCAAAAATTTTTAGAAGACTGACCTTACGTGACGTCAAAACACACTCGTTTTGACGAAACACTTGTTAATTATTAAACCTTCCAAGCAACACATGTACAATAAATTATTTCGTAGAAATATTAAACATACATCCTCATTACCAGTTTATGCATAATATCATAAATATGTATATGCGTATCGTGTTTTGAAGTTAATTAATTATACTATAATCAATATTCACGTTTAAAACATATAAATAATATCTTGTACATAATTTTACGTAACATCATTTTATTTACACGTCAATCCATAAAAGTAAACAAGATATATTCGATTGGGTTTGTACGAAAACGTATCATGCTAGCTTTGTTAATGTATTAATACAGTACGGTTATTCTGTAAGAACGAACTCGAAACTCACACTCACAGAAAGTGATATGCGACATTAACCATAAGTCGGTAGTGTTGACAACATTTCACGGGTGAGGGGAATGAAGTGAGTTATTACAGAATAACACTGCTGATCATTCCTTAATGCTCTTAAGGTTCTTTTAATTTCAAATATTTACTGATACAAGATAACAAAGTTTTGTTAAGTGAGTAAAAATTAGTCAAGTAGTTACATACATACTTGTATATATTTTTTGATATACTACGAACACAGAAATAGATTTATAAGTAGTACAAGAATAAAAATAATTTTTCTCTTTGGGAACATTTTCGAAGACATATTTATTTTTGATTAAAAATCTTAAGTAATGTTACGAGTTAATATAATGAATCTTTGTATTTTAACAAACATCAATCATAGCGTATTGTTATAACACTAAAAGTATGCTATTTCAGTGCGATTCGATTGTTTGCTTCAAAATATACATTGCAAGACCAATGCTTACTTACAGGTGAAGGTTAATGAAAGTATTTAATTTATCACAACGTTTGTTGTATTTTAATCAGGCTTTAATTATAATTATAAATTATAACAGTTTAAATATCATATTACAAGTGCATTAATTAATCGATCTTATCTTTTAAATGCATTTTTTTACAGATGGCTGATAAGATTTAATATTAAATTTCTAACGCAAAATTCTATTTGATATGAAAATAGTTTGTATTGCACATATCAATCAATCTTTCTGTCTTCGTTCAAATTATGCGTAAAACAATGAATATTTTTAAACCTGTGTAGTATGTAGTCTTAAAGTAAAGTAATATTATAAGTCTATAGAAGACCTGCTACATGTTAAACTAAATAATCGTTTATATAAACTACATATTTTTAATACCAACATCACAGTTAAATGTTTAACACCACTGTGTCCTATGCGAGAACAGTCTAAAACCAACTTTATCACATTCCAACAAGATACACATTCTAAAAACATAAAGTGTGACTTCATAAATACATCTCCAGAGGCTCATAACTTTGGGTAGCGTGTTGTGGGGTATTATTTTTAAATTATTTATGGTGTAATGAAATAATTCACGTATGCTAATGCCGCGACGAATGGCGTCTTATCACGATATATTGGATGTGCGTTAATTACTAACTCGCTATTTGTGCCGTCAGATCCAAAGAGGTTATAATTCATAATAAATTGAAAAATTTAATGGCTCTGTTACACCTGCTATTATATTATTTGAATGTGTTGGATCACGTAAGTCAATACGTAGAATATAATTTACAAAAAAAAGTTTCGAGGAATATGAAATCAAAGCTTCTAAAATACAAAAAACTAGTAAACTTAGGTAGGAAATTTACTGTAATAATAATTAGTGTCATTTGACATGTTACTTAGATTAGACAGAAAAAGAGAAGCTCTTTCTTTGTGAAACCATGTTTTTTAGAACGTTAAAATTTAATGGGCAAACAGTGTATCCATTCGATGAAGCAATAAATAAACGATTCAACGCCAGCCCATGATTAAACCAAGTGACGTCTAGCAACCGCTGCACGTTCTCAATATAAATACGCTGTCAAAATTGAACATTTTACAATTGGCTTTACAAAAGCTTGAACAAAAGACCCACCAATCATCCGCAAGTAAAACCATCAAGTGTGGGAGGCAGCGACAGTGGAACAAACGGGCCGATAAATCAGACTCGCTCGCCTGCAGGTGTTGCGCCACTACAGACCTTGTTGAAATATTGGTGCAAAGAATATTATATTTGATTAACAGAAGTACAAAAAATTTATTTTTCCAAAAAAATATTGACATACGGTGCCATGATATTTGTATACTAATGTTCATATATTAAAGTAGTAACTAAGGTCAATTTGGTTAAGTAGAAAGAAAGAACACACAAAATTATTATATATAATGATGTTAGCTAGCTAACATATAGAGGTTAGCTGTTAACGAAGCGTCATTATACGTTCTAGTTGCTAATTATAAGGTCGTAGATCCTGAAGTTGAAGTCATAGGGTAGACCAATATAAAAGTCATTGAGATTTTCTTAGAAAATAAATCCCAGTAAGAGCCAGGAATTATTAAGTTGGCAGTTCCATTCTTCAGAAAACACGTTAATCCGTTGATCTCGCGTTTGGTTTCTCTCCGGTCGTATGGGATTTCTGTCCCAACGGACATTATAAGTGAAGAAGTAGAGATAGCATACTACACATGTAATTTTGTGATAAATAATCTTTTTATGATGCAGTGATTCACATTATATTATTTTTTTCATTTTTGTCTGTCTGTCTGTATGTCTTCTTATAACTCAAGAACGGCTTGACCAATCTTGATGAAAATTGGTACAAACAAAGAACATGTGATGGCGCAAATGATAGGCCATATATAAGATCGGTAAACCCTACGGCATCTTATGAAAATTAATTTCAAATCGTTAATTACGTATTTCTTTACCAGTAGCCATATGTGTGTGTGTTTGTGTGTATGTGCGCGCGTGTGTGTGCTATTATAGTAATAAAATAATTTATTATATTTTTATTAATTATACGTGGGTGAAGCCTCGGGTGGCCAAAATTCACGTTAGACGAACTAGCTCAAACCCATTCGTAACCCAGATAATAAATTATTGTTAAAGAGATTTATCATTCTCTTTTATTTATTTATTATTGTTTGATATCATCATCATAAAAGTTTACGTTATATTTCTATATTAGGTACATTTATTACTTGAAGGTTAAAATTTAATTCGTTTAGCAAATCTGCGTGTGCATTTCATATTCTATGATGAAATATTACCACCATCTTGTATTGCGGATTAATTGAAACGTCTGGTGTTAGGCGAGCCGATTTTAAATTTTAATTATTTATTGAATTTATATTTTCACGATTTATCACGCTGTCAATTATACATTGATTACAATGACTCATTTGAATTTTAAATATGAAAAATTATAAACTTATAATTTTATTGCAAAGTCTATTGAATTAATAGCGTAGCATAATAAAGTATAAAAACTTGCTTCATGAGTCATGCTTTATATAATACGATACAACGTAAGTTGTTGTTTTTCTGATTGTAATGCCATTCCTATGAACGGATATCTATGCAAATATAGTATTAATATGTCTTCGTGTTTTAAAATTCATTACATATTTATATCGAACAAGTTGGATTACTTTCAGGTTGAGGACATGCAGCGCTCCTATTTATATCAAAAAATTCGCAAAATCTTTTCTTAGTGCGCCTAACTCTCTCCATGGTGAAATTTTCCCCAAATTTCAAGTAACTGCGTCTCATTGTTTAGCTTTATTAGTCAGTCATTTATTTAATTGATTTTCATGTTAAGTAAACTGTACTAAAATCTAAGTTTTGATTATATTAGTGGAATTTGAAGCTGTTCCTTGATCTTTAAAGTATCTTTAATAAGTCTAACTATACATGTTCATCCAAGACTTCATTTGGTGGTAGTGCTTTGTGCAAGCCCGTCTGGGTAGCTACCACCCACTCATCAGGTAATCTATCGCCAAACACCAAAATTTAATATGGTTGAACCGGTGAATTACAAGCACAAGGGACATAACAAATAAGTATCCAAGTTTCGTGGCTTATTGGCGATGTACAGAATGATTAATATGTCTATGGGGCGGTGCTAATCACTTACCATCAGGTGGCCCATATATCAGTCTGCCTTCCTACTACATAAAAAAAAACACTTGAAGTATGTATGTACATAATTAATTGATAATTTGTCTTACCAATATCGTTAAGCCCGTGAACTTTTTCAATAGAATAACATCAGATACAAAAGAGGATGAACATATTTTATTATTTTTGGTATGTAACTTAGAATTAAAGTCATATTTCTTGTTATTTATTTAACTACATTGTTAATTTTTCAAATTTAAATGACTACCATTAATATTATATACGTCCAACTGATTTGTGAACGGTAATTATTATCACCCACTTAAATATCGTTAATAAAATCCACTTCGATATTATGTCGCATATTAATCACACCATTACAAGCGGATTTGAGCTTTAACGTAAATGAATAATGATTAGATTTGTATGAATAATCCCATCAAATGTCGGCAATCGTTGGCACTAACACTCATAACAGTAAATTATGTTAGAAACATAACCTACTGTGTTTAATAACGAAGGGGTTTTCAACCTTCGGCACTTATTTATGTTTAGAGGCAAATAAACTCAGTTGTAAAGTAGTGTCTATGACTTAAATATGACCTTGTTATTCGTATACTAATAGGTGGATGTAGAAAAGATTGATTTCACATAAGAGCACTTTTTGGTTTCAAAATAAATTATTCGATTTTTAAGTAGCAGCTCTGTTCCGTTTTTGGTATCTACTAATCGGGTTTTAATTGTTCTTCTTTAAAGAAAAGTGATAGGTATGTAATATTGTTGATAATGATGACGATGAAGTCCTCTGGACCGTATTCTAGTGTTGCCACCTTAACCCTTTTCGGGCAGAATCCAGCCCATTTCTGGTGGTTTTAATCCTTTTTAACGTTTTAGCCCCAAAAGAGCAAAATTTCGGGCCGAATTTCGAAGATTTCATTTCTGGTATTTTGTATTTTTTAGCTTATTAAACGTGCCAAGGCAAGATTAAAGATTTTTATTTACGAACCGAGCGTTCTGGTTCGCCAATAAAGTTCTAGTCAGCCAATTAAAACGGTGGGACTCGGACCAGATGCAAGTACAAACAATATTACGACAAACATATTATAACATTGTTTACGATTATTATTAATACATGGTAAACAAAATCAGCGATCGGAACTAAGTCGTAGAGTCCGTTTCAGAGGCACTACAGTGCCATCATTATTCGTAATCAAACTGCTTTAATATATTTTTGACCCATTCTAGCTCTTTTCGGAGTGCTGAGCCGCTCTCCTTGAAAAATCAAGGTGGTAACACTGCATACAGCACTGGACAGTTGCCACTTTAAATCATTATTTGTGAGCACACGGTTTTAATTAATTTTGCCCCATTATAGCCATTTTCACAGTGCTAAAAAGCCCTTTTTAAAAAATCGAGGTTGCAACACTGCCGATTTCAGTTACGGCGGCCATTTGCACTGGATACAATTAAGTTGAGCGGGATATATTTCCGCAACAGAGTTGTAATTTTTATTCTCTCTATTTCATAATCCAGTAGGATGGCAATCCGACAAGACCGAAGTCCAGGCGCAGTTCCAAAGGCTTCATAAACAACACTAATAACAGTACCAACTCCCACGCTCTGGACTACTATTGAGAATATCTTGATAGAAAATCCCAATAATTTTTTATTGGCCCGGTTCAGTTTTTTACCTCAGAGTCTGCAGATTTATAACCTAGCCATTCAACCAAAGAGGTACTTGATATAAAATGCTCAATATTTACCGTGCAATTGTTATATTGTATTATTATGTTTTTCAATTAAATGTGACACCAACATAACAACATAATCTGTACAGATAACGTACGTACATTGTACAGGATTTATAATGGCTATAGATTAAAAATACTCACAACACAAAGAACTATAACACGAAAATTGTTACACAAAAATGAACAACATATTTTTGTACCACTATACAATATTCAGTATGATATTATTTCCTGTAACGCGAGGCATAAATAAAACAATTCATACGGGTTATAATAATGTTACAAAGCGGATAACACCAACCGTATTATTTATGTTCGGCTGTTATATGAATGATGAATTACTGAGGGCTTGGTAATGAGCAACGCACAATATATCATAATCTAACGAGGAACATTAAACTTAATTATTCGTATAATAAAGATGATTGTTGTCGCAAATAATATCGTTGTTTTTAAAGCCATCAGCGGTACAACAATTTTGAGCGTTTTTATAAAGCCGTGGGCGTGCACAGGTAATTAATAATTTATGAAATATTCATTTTATTGTATGTGAAGAAAGAATTGTTAATTAGGTTTGTTTTTCTAATGCGTAATGAATATTGATTTTTAGAATAATTATGCCCACGCAATATGTTTGTAAAATCATATTACCAATAAATAACAGCTTATTGTTATAAATAATGATGTTTCCATTTGTTTTTTTTTTTGACATTCATTTGGAGCTGAGGTGTTCGGTACAGTATTAAAATGATTACATTAAGATTGCATAGTTTCAGCCTTAATTACTTTGACAAGAATTTATATATAAATAGAAAAAGACAAAACAGTTTGTTTTTTAGCTATTGACAATCCTTAGTATTATAAATAAGATAATTATGGAAATATGCTAGTTCATATATGTTTCGCTCAAATTTTCAATAATGATTGCAGTCAAATTACCTTCACCGGGCGAACAGTAGGTAGAGTTTATTGATTAGTCAAGATGATTTATTTTTATTGTACTTACTCACCATTTAACTTATTATATTAATTTATATGTAGTCATTGCCGAAGCAGAGATTGTCCAGTGGTAAGAACACATGAATCTTAACCGATGATCGTGGGTTCAAACCCGGACAAGCACCACTGAAGTTCATGTGCTTAATTTGTGATTATAATTCATCTCGTGCTTGACGGTGAAGGAAAACATCGCGAGGAAACCTGCATGTGTCAAATTTCACTGAAATTCTGTCACATGTGAATTCCAGCAACCCGCACTGGAGCAGCGTGGTGGAATAAGCTCCAAACCTTCTCCTCACAAGAGGAGAAGAGGCCTTAGCCCAGCAGTGGGATATTCACAGGCTGTTACTTTACTACTTTATATGTAGTCATTGAGATGAAGATTGTTACGTACTGCTATGTTTTAACCTAATGCTCCTTGCATTAAGGAAAAAAAAGGGAAAGCCTTAGCCCGGAAGTGGGACATTTACAGACTTTACTTCGAACATAATGTTACTTTGAATTAGATTACATTGCATCATAGACAATTGAATTCGTTGATATTCTTTACAGCGAAATATTTAAAGACGTATTTTTTCTTAAAGTACTTCCCTGGATCTTGAAAACTGACTATAAGTGGATCTGTCTACTAAGCCATGTCAACATAACTTCAATCAATTTCTAATTTTCCATTTGTTTTAATTTATTACCGACAAATGTCAAATTGATAGTTGTTTTTTAAGCAATAGACACGAACAAATGTTTAACAAAACATTAAAAAGCTTAACAGGTTTTTTTAATCGTCGGGCCGTATGCGTTCCGTAATCGACAATCAAATTGATTCATCCATAAACATCGAATCAATCGAAATCGAGACATTATAATCGATATTTTAAATTATCGATTTTCACGCTATCGAATAACGAGGTTGTCGGGACAATGGCTTTGGTATTTTGTGTAATTTATTTTACGATTGATTTTTTTTTTCTCCGTCGATATTATTTATTGTTAATAATTTAAAATTTTAATTAATTTTTGATATTACTAAAGCATTTTGTGTCTAGATGTGTCTTAATGTTAGAATATTCGTACCTTAGTCAAGCGAGAAGTGTAACTTTGTCGTAGTAAGCCGTTTTTATTTATTTTCATCTACTATCAGATGAGATAACCGCACATATCCAAATCGGCGAGGAGGCTTGATCATTTAAGTTTTCATATTTAGTTCACTAAGTGATACAGATAAATTTGATATAATCTAATGCTCATTTTCTTTTTTATAAAATATGCTGTCAGTAACGTCCCTTAAAAGCCCTTAACTGTTTCTCTCCTCCAGTTTTTGACATTGACGAGCCATCCAAGGCATCCCCACGATCTTTTCCTTCAGCACCAAGCGCGAGTTGAATATTATAACCTGTTAGATGGATTTCAACCTAACTTCTGGACTTGATTAAGAAGGACATGTAAACTTTTACAAGGCTAGTTTCTTTTAATATAAATAGTAATTAAGTTTAAAATAAAAAAATAAGAACACAATAATTGTATTGATAAAAAAAATACACCCAATAAGTTCAAACTCGAGAAACTTTTTAGGTAATATCCGATTTTTTTTTTTTTTTTTTATTGTATAGGTTAGTGGACGAGCATGTGGACCACCTGATGGTAAGTAGTCACCAACGCCCATAGACACAGTGGTTTGTATATTTCTTAAAAAAACAACATCACCACTGCGCCACCAACCTTGGGAACTAAGATGTTATGTCCCTTGTGCCTGTAATTACACTGGCTCACTCACCCTTCAAATCGGAACACAACAACAGAAAGTACTGCTGTTTTGCGGTAGAATATCTGATGAGTGGGTGGTACCTACCCAGTCGAGCTTGCACAAAGCTCTACCACCGAGTAAAGTCCATTCAGTGGTATGTCCATCCAATCTGTTCATTGGTACAATTTACGTACACTTGCAAAGTTTCAAATTGATATCACAATTAGAAGCAGATTAAAATCGACTTCCTATTTCTGTTACATACTTATTTTGTTGGTTATGGATATTACATGTCCATACTTTGTACGTAATAATACAAATAGTAATAATCATGCTTTGGAAATTTGAATATTATATTTATTTCGATTTGAACGTTAATTAAAAATATCTACACAGGAAACGAGATAGGATAATATAACTGTCTTTTTCTCGTAATTTTGATATCAGATCTCCAAATGGATTCATTTTAATATTTTTCGTATATTAATTTATATTTATTCATTATATTTAAACCGAAATTATTTTGTTAAATGCGAATGATATGTTAATTTCGTTTTATATTTAAACGTTATATTTGCATTTATGATAAATCGTGTCATTAGTGTTTTATTTATCATATAAATTACTTAAATAATTCAATGACAAAGTGTATTAATATGCATCAAAAATCGCGTATCATAATTATATATTTTTTGTTTTACCTTATTAGTCTAGTGGATAGCTTGTTAGTTGCAGTTGGCTAATCTCGGATTCAAGACCTCGATTCTTGAATCCGAGATTGGCCAAATAAATAAATTGTATGGATGTAACTATCTAATTGTTACAATTAAAAAGTATCGTTTAATTTTTCAATATATTATAATTTACATTAAAACCTTAAATAAAAATTTAAAATATTTACTATACAAATCATGACCGCGTGGAATGGTGGCAAGAATGCTAGCAGCATTTCCCCTTTGAATCGCAATTCCGATTCTCTGGGCGAAAAATGAACCAGCCCTCCTGTCACCAGAGGGGAAATAAGTTAAATACAAAGTTAAAATAATAATTTAAAAAAAAGTTGAATAAAACGGCAAAAGTATATTTTTAAGTAAAATGTAAACCATATTTGTCAGATTATTTGAAAAGTAATAAATATATGTATTTGTGCTAAAACGGCATAAACTTAACATTACTAATACCAATAATATTACATACAAAAATAAGCCTTTTTTTATATATAATACCCAAGATCTGTTCAATGTTTCTTTTCTGATTACCAAAAGCGAAGGTTGATATTGGTCCTTTTAGATCCAGGCCACCAAATGCATTTGACGGCACAATAAATATTTATGTAAGGTTTTAATCTAGACGTGCACGGTGCGTTATCGTCAGTAAATACATTATAAAAAACCTTCAAGACTTTACGTTCAAGTACAGGATAATCGCTAGCCCGCATCGTAAATCCGAGTAAGTAGGTGACGGAATACATTAATGAATGTTATCGCGATTATATTTCATCTGCATAACACAAAGATAAGCATTTTTAATTCAAAATTTAAATGTCATAATAAATTATGTTTCGAGTCGACGATTCGACTCACGCGATACATATCTATCGAGCGGCCTTTGTTTTTGATGTATTAAAATTAAATTACTAATGTGAAAATTTTATTATATCTTATCTGGTAATTAGAATTAATTATATAATCTGCATGAAATTGACGACGAGATTTGTTTAATTAATTATTTTAAATTAATCTGCTATTTTAGATGTGGGTGTATTTTTTTATTCATATAATAGTTTTATAAGTATTACTACGTCATCATACTGACGACTTGCTGCTGGTGATATAACATTCATACATTAATCATACATCAGTGTGCTTAGTGCGAGTTTTTGAGGTGATAACGTCTTATAAATCGATGAACGCCGTCTGCACGCACGAAAAAGCATGACTCATTGTCACGTTACGCCTGAGCCGAGCGCGCAAGCGAGAGCATGGAACAAGCGATAAAGAGACACGATCACGCTAAGCGTTCGGCTTGTGACGCATCTATCTCCAAAAAGCAAAACCGCAAAACAGCAGTACTTTGTATTGTTGTGTTCCGGTTTGAAGGATGAGTGAGCCAGTGAAATTACAGTCACAAGACACATGCCATCTTAGTTCCCAAGGTTGGTGGCGCATTGGCGATGTAAGCGATGGTTAATATTTCTTACAATGCCATTGTCTATGGGCGTTGGTGACCACTTACATTCAAGTGACCCACATGCTCGTCCACCTACCTATACAATAAAAAAAATACAAGATATTGATCTCTAAAAGAACTTGTACCGACAGCATATTGTGATGTGTAATTATTGTGTCAACTTATTGACAGATAAATATGTGTCTATGAATATAAACTTGTGGTAGCGAGTTATGCAAGTCAGCTCGGGAGGTCTGGGTTATCCAAACATAATTTATTTAACTAACAAACAGCAATAGTTTGTACTGCTATTCCGGTTTGAAAAGCTAGTGAGCCGGTGTATAGGCAAAATACATCTTAAATTCCATTACTGGCGGCATATTGACGGAAGGGATGATGATTATATTTCTTTCAGACAAATGAAAACAAAATAAATTTACGAAATATTAAATTAAAATTCTACACAATATTTTAAAATTATTATTTCTTCACTCATAATTGTATGATAATTAACAATATTGTAAGTACTTCATAATATAATTAAAATTGAATGTAAATTTTAAATTTAATTATTCCTTAGCGCTTTGTTTCAATGGTATTGTCATTGAACAAAGTACACTTAAAGGTTGAAAAAAAATATGTTTTAATTAAAATAATTTAAGGAAAGTGTTGTTGTCAATGAGATCGATATCGCATTACAAGATAAATACTTTTATTTTATTTACAACTAGCTACTCTACATTTCAAAGCCGGCTTTGTGTAAAATGCTCAGCTGAAACGGCGTGGTAATAGACTGCAACAACAACAATAGCTACAATAAATAATTCTGTTTAACGGTAGGACACCTGATGAGTCGGTGGTATTCACCAAGCGGGATTGTACCTGAAGCTCGACTACCTACAAAATAAATTATATGAACTAATCTTTTCTTTAATTTCAAAGATGAGGACAGAAATGTGGACCGATAACTTTTTTATTTACATACATTTCTCCTTAATTCGTTCATGAAAAACATTTTCAAACATCAATTACTACAGACAGGTGTTTAAATGTTAATGTTCAATACATTATAAATTTTAATTTATTTCAATTATAATGGTAAGAATTTTTTATTAAATATTTCATTCATTTTGGTTTTTAGTCTCTGCTTATGGTTGAAAGCACAAATTAAATTACTGGATGTGTTATAGCGATAACTCGTCATGTTTATTTTCATATAATTTATTTAAATTAATAGCATTTAATAATAATGAGATGCGTTGCTTTAAGATGTTAATCGGAAAACGTAATGAGTAGTTGTAACGCAAAAACGCAGTTTTTTTAATTAATTGTAATTTTTATGTTATATCAAAATTCGTAAACAATAATAATATATAATTAATTACATATTAATTATACTCCTATAAGAGTTTACAATCGCGAAAACAACCCAACGAATATATTTATATAATAAAAATCAAATATAAATACCAAGAACTGTCAATTAAAATTCTTATTTGCTGTTGCAATTTAAATTATTACTTTTGAAGATTAATGCCGAAGAAAATTAAAGTAAAACATTCAGTTATAGCTAAATGACTGCCTCATTGGTCATGTAAAGCCGCGGACACGGTGGTCCTGGGTTCAAATCCCAGGTTGGGCCAGTAAAATGTAATGAAAATTCTCAGTAGCAGCCCGGAGTCTGGAAGTTGGAAGTGTGTACACTGCCGTGCCTCGGACAGCACGTATGGTTGTGCCGTTGGTCTGGCGCTTGAACTCTTTTCGCTCGTATTGGATTGCCGTTCCATCGGATTATACCTTTGTTTGGGCACACACTTGTGCACTACAATATGTCCTGCGCAGTTCGGCCGATTGGCCGCCGTGGCCGAAATCGGTCCGGAGGACCATTATTATTATTATAGCCAATATAATTATTTGTCGATGAATTGCTTGGCCCGATACGCGTGATTTGATGAGCGAAAAAAAGTTTTTGGGATACCAACTGCTTTACGTGCGTTCCGAGGCAAATTTGCAGAGTTAACACCGGGAGTATCCTGAGTCTGAACTTCTTCCGGTCGTGTCGGTTTTGCTAACCCATTGGATTATGGGTCAGTGTAATTGAGAGTGCGCGGAACAACGGTTATATGTTAGGCTGTAAGTATATAGAAACCATCCAGCCCAATGTTTCGCTGTCAAGTTTACATAACAAATTAAAAATAATCCTGAATTATATTCTAATGGAAGAGGTTTTGATTCTAATTAGCTTCTTCTTAATCGAATTATGTGTAATTACATAACATAACAATTTGAAAATTTATAATACTTAAAATAACATTATGAAATTATACTACATATATCTAAAATTAAGTTATATAAACGTGAGCACAATAAATTATTTAATAAAAATACACATAATTCTATAATTGCATTTGATTTATAATCTTGAATTTTATTACGTTGAAATTTTAAATTATTTTGAAACATGTATTTTTTGCAACGCAACCTCGCCTTGTAATTGCACCAGCATTTTAATAAAGTGTCCGACTTAATGATTATTTCAATGGCCATTAATATTTATAAATTAATGAAAATTTATAATCATATCCATTAATTAATGTAAAGGATCAGCATTTTTAAAATAATTGAGAGATAAAATTTAATTGCTTAAAATTGAATCAATGTGATATATTATGCACAATAGCTAAGCTACGCTTATATATATATATATATATATTATAGTTAAAATAATGAATAAGTAACTTTTGTTAGTGTATAACGTATGGGACGCATCAAAATAATTGAAATGGTCCTAAACTTCCACTTATGTCCTTTTGGCTCCATATCAAGATCAGCTTGAGGGTACCAAATTATTGTATTGTCATTTAATGTTTTTAATATTTGTATCTCAATAGACATGTATTCCGTGCCTTTGGTATATCAAGTAAAAAAAAGGGACGGATATAGGATTACGAAATAAATAATTCGAAAATTACTCCATAAAACAATAGACGTCATAACTTGTTCTCATTATACTATAAATCATAAGAACCTATTAAAAAATAATAACAACGTCAAACCATATAATAATAAATAACAACCAACCGAATTGAAAAGGTCATATCTTAGATAAGACCAAACATAATTTGAACACAATTTACGAAACCCGACCAATTTAAAAGCTACGTAAAACATAAAATCGTATAAAGAACTAAAGACCAACACTACGCGCCGTCGTAAAACTAGGTAACTGCCATTTACTAAAATTAATAACCCATATCAGGAATATAAAATCTAAATGAGCGGGAAATAAAGCGATAACTGCTAAATTACAGCCGACCTGAGCTATAAAATCTACGACGGCCCTACGCACCTTCGTATAGAATCTCGAAATGAAAAAGTTTTATATAAATTGAAATAAAAACTCGGTACTACGAATCAGAAAATGAATTATATAAGATATATATTTGAACTATAAATATATGTCATATAATCTATCAATTTTGGTATAGCTTACAATCTTGTCATATGTATATATGAATATAATATTTTTTGTTAATCTTTTTACCGTAACGACTGGAAATAATAATAATAATAATATCCTGGAACATTATTCACACTCGGCCATCTGATCCCAAACTAAGCAGAGCTTGTACTATGGAAACCAGACAACTGATATACTACATATACTACTTTTCTTTTGTAAATACATACTTATATAGATAATTACACCCAAACTCAAGACAAACAGATATGTTCATGCACACAAATATTTGTCCTGGGTGGGAATCGAACCCACGATCTGCGGCGCGTAAGGATACCAACCACCGGCCGGTTGGCGTTAGATAATGTCAAATAAATATTATATATTTATATAATTTATCATCATCAGTATCGCAATCCACTGCTGGACGTAGGCCGTTCCGGATTCCAAAGCTCCGGATTCTTTACATCCAGTCGGGTCTCGCCACTTTATTCAGGTCATCTGTCAACCTAGCTGAAATATGCTATGGGTTGTGTTAGCTGATGCCCGGTGTTCACTCTAGGACTTGTCTTTTCCAACGGTCATTCCATATACTAAAATATAAAAAGTGTTTGTTGACCTCATCCATCAATTTACAGTCTGCGAGCAGGTTTACCAATGGATTTTTGATGTCCAGTTGGAGGTTAAGTGTAAAAGTTAGCCAAATCTTTTCCCTGCTTACACACTACGCTGTTTCCAAATCAAATAAAGGCAAGCAAAAAATTAAGACTAAATCTTAATGCCCGCCTAGCAAAGCTAACGTATACCAATTACATTTGAAATCTATTTTTTCTATAACATTTGCATTAATTTATATTTACATTAGCGACAGAATCTAAGTAGGCGTATCAAGAGCTTCGTCAAAACAAACACTCAGTCACGATTTAATAGGCACAGCACCTTGACCAGGTTTCCAAGCTGTGTTGGTTAATTGTCCAATTTAAAATCATTAAAAGTATTTTTGGTTAAAATTGTACACACCTAAAGATGTGTTAACTGATACCGTGTTGTTGATTCAATCAATGTATTTGATATCTTACTCATTTATAATCGAAGTACATTACCAAAGATTATTGGAAAAATCTTCGTCATAATGGCAAAATATTAAATGATATACAACATTACATATACTAATGGTACACGCTATAGAAACGGTTTTGGTAAATATTTGAATTCCATCATTATCATTCATCAGCTTGTGTTCATATTGGATAACACAGACTGGACCTACTTTATTTCCAGAGATCACAATTGACCTTTTTATTTGCCTTTTACTGTTCTTAGTGACGCCAGTTGTTTGTTTATTTCACACTATTTAATGAATTTTTCATTTACATAAATAAACTAAATCAAATAATACCAATTATTTTTATTTAACTCCCCGTTCAACACTTACGTCAAAAGTAATCTAACCAAAACGCTGATCGTTGCCACTTGATACAGACCTTATTTAAATAATTTCATGTCAAAACATGCTAAGTGTTTCCTCAGTAAGCCGACATTTCAAACCCACAGCACCGCACCAATAAAATTTAATAAGCAAGTTAAGTAATGCTTTAAACTTAACCGATAGCATTATACGGACGGTAATTTGTTTTTCAAACACACGCAAATAAAATTGTGCTATAATATAATTCGATGAAATTGGATGAATTATGAGCTTACAAAATTTCTCCTATTAATTTGTTAAATTAATTTAATGAATTGTATTGTATATCGTGTGTCATGTGTCAACCTGATAACGCTATATTTGTATTTCAAAACATATTCTTAAAAAAAAACGGCAATGACACTGTTAGACGAAGGTATAAAATAATGCGACTTATGTAAGGCAGAATTATATCCAATGCATGAATTAGTCCTAAGGATGGTTTCATTAAATACTGCGTTTGATATGTTAATCGATAAAACGATTGATATATAAATAAATATATTATATTTTACTTGGTGGCTTTATGCATTCACTCGTCTCTATTCTACCACCAAACAATTATATTTTTGGTAGGTATTATTATGTTCCGGTTGGAACGGTGAGTGAGTCAGTGTAACGACAGGCACAAGTTAATTATGTAAGGAATGGTTATTATTTCCTACGGCGCCGATGTCTATCGGCGTTGGTGACCCCTTACCATCGGGTGGCCCATTTATCGATCTATCTATCTATTTTTATTATAAAAAATATTAAAGCACACGAAAATTCAACGGTGTTTGCTTAGATTTAATGTTTGGAACTTTTAGCTAAGATCCACGTATTCTATCCACCCACTAAACTCCTATATATATCGACTGTGTAAGCAAAATGATTAAGTATATTTAAATTATTTGATGTTTCATATGGAAGGAATAAGCATGGAATAAGCTCTAATCCTTCTTCTCAAAAGAGGAGAAGAGGCCTTAGCTCAGCAGTGGGACAATCACAGGCTGTTACTGTACTGTGCTGTTACTGTACTGACCATTTTATTTTATAGTTTAATAACAGAAGCCGAATTTTATATTTCTTATAGAGTACAACCTTAAAGAAACAACATTTACGTATTTTACTATAAGATATTTATTCTACAAGTCACTAGTCTGGCTGATAATTTCCACATCACTCTAAAGTAAAAAAAAATAGAAATACAAATTGCCCTCCGTAAATTACTCGCAAATGGCTACAAATAATCCAATCAGTTAGTCGTGTCCAATAAACGATTAATACGGACTTAATGTAACCGAAGGTGTGGTATGTCAACGATTTCACGACGAGCCACCGGTCGTCTTTTAAGGTTTAACTGCTGTCACGATGGCTGTTGTTGGGGACAGCGTATCTGCCAGTGTTGATCCGCTGAGTTTATTTATTAATATTGTTTATGTTAACATTTTAATTTATTATTTACATATTATTATTAGGAGGCAATCAACATTGTAATTTCGGTAAAGCTTTTAAGGAAGCAGATTCCGAAGTTCAAACCTAGGGTCATATTAATAAAAGTTATTGAAGACCGTAGCAGCTTGGAGGTACAACAATGTCAGTGCGGTACTATGCCTTGAATGTCACATTTTTTTGAGTTAAGCCCAGAGACGTCTTAATGGATTGTCATACCATTTAAGAATGAAATCGTTTACCGCTTCAAATAATACTAATACATAATGCTAATAAAATACCTTATACTAGTAAAGTTTTTATGTCAAAAAATTATAAACAAGCTAGAATTCCCAATCAATTATTGATTACAAAGCAATCTAAAAAAATGTTTGCGTTGAAACTTTATTCCACTATTATTCGAATGGCACATACCAAGTTATTCTTGTTAAAAAAACATATTTATTATCTGTTTCGACATTCTATTACCCACTTTAATTCATTTGGTAATTCTGTTTTTGCCACAATTATGGCATACCGTTACCGTTGGAATGACTTTAGTTCGTCTAATATGGATTTTTATGTCTTACATATCCGATAGATCTAGTCGAGTATGTTAAAGCAACGATATTATTATAAGCGATATCGATTCTTATGTTATACGAATAAGGGATATTGTCGCTTGATGGTATAAATTTTGTTTCTTCGATCGAGATAAGAGTATACCAATAAAGATTCTTGGCAAGTCGCTTTGTAAATACGGAGAAATGCTGTATCTTGCACACTTTCTAATCGTTATCGATCGACTTTTAATAAGACGACTAATTTAGTGCGGATGACGGAGAAATTCTGCCCTGTGGACACTTAATTTTATAAGCCTTTACTTATTTTTTTGTTATCTATACATACATATATACTAGTTCTTGTATATAACTTTCTAGGTATGTTATATTAGGTAGACAAATTTCGTATCTCAATATGAGGTTTAATATTTCACTGATTGGTAAATACTCAAATGGAGTACTCGTAAAATTCAATTGATAAATTGCTTTAAACATTTTTAAGCTTCAATAACTTAACAAGCCATACAGCGCTGATGTTTAGAAATTAAGCCTTATTTTAGTAAAAAAATTTAAATAACAACCACTAAGTCTGTGCTGGACAAAAGTTCATAATTTGACCTCTTAAGGCTTATTTTCATCCAAATATCAATCCCGATTCATGCCATGGTTTGCCATGAAATATCTACGGAGTCGGGCAAATTTGCAACGTGATGGTAAAGTATCACCGCTGCTCATAACTATTGAACTTGAATCAATATTAATCATACCTTATATTGCCAATGCGGTCATCAAACTTGCGAGCTAAGATGTTATCTCCTTTGTGCCTATCATTACATTGCCTCAGAATATATGATATATATCTTTGTAACGAGATTCACGTCGACAGCGAGATGGCTTGCAAGTCAGTCACTGGACAAAATCGGTTTCTTTAATATATTTACTGTATTTCATCATCATCATCATCCCTTTGTCGTCCACTGCTTGACATAGGACTCTCCAATGGCACGTATTTAATTTTAATTTAATCAATTTAAATGTAGTTATTAACCTATTTGGCTAAATTAATTAGTGTTTTTAAAACGAAATTTGAGTTTTTAATTGGGAATTATAATATCTTGTATGCACTTAAAAGCTCATTATATATTAAAATATAAAAATTAATGCCATATTCACCTTAAATAATATGATAATTAAAAATTTAACGTGTTAATGCAAAAATAACGTTCATTACCGTTTATATTTATGTAATTCAAAATGCAATAACATATTAAAATATGTAATAAGCAACGAACGATAAATAAATATATCTTGTTGATTACATAAAATATTACATTCATGTCCATAACAAACATAACGATACAGCTGTATAAAGGCCATTAATATTGAATTAACATATTCCACTATACAGGCTGTTAAGCAACGCAATTTGCACACATTTTAGTTGCAAATAATATTTTATGGCGCTCCGCGTTTAATTGCGAATGAATTATGAAAATTTACCGGCGCCATTTCGATGTCACTGCTTTGTAATGTGGTACAAGTTATAGGAGGTATTGTTTGCGAATTCGAAATTTAAAATAAATAACTCACTAAGAGTTATTTATTTTAAATTTTCTTTTAAGAAAGTTGTAACTAAAACTGACAAAAAAAATATGTGCGTCTCGGGACGACAGAAGTGATAATATTTATTATTAATTATAATATATTAAATATAATTTAAATTAGTACGTGAGAGTTGCTAAATTATCATAAATACTATCTGTATACGCTAGATGGCGTTACGTTGGTAACTCACAGGTAAAGCAGTCCGCGTCGGTAATAAAATAGTATAAATAAATAATAAAGTGAAAGAGGAGGAGCCTGCCTACTGCTGCTGTATGCGTCAGAACAAGGGAAGCCAGACAAAATGGCGCCGTAACGCGTTACGTTACGAAGCGGTTTTACGCTCCCATAAGAAGTTATCACTTCAAAATATCACAATATTTTTTGGTTGGTTATCCTAAGGTCAGCTGAGCTATTCTGTCAGAACTAAGTCGAAACTTACCACAGGATGTGAAGTATACTAAGTTATACACAATAATGGTTATGATAATTATAACATTTACGCGCAACGTAAATCGGTTTGTAACAATTGACGAGTGAGATATGAAGTGAGATCACACAGAAGAAAAACAAAAACTAGCATGTAGATACTTTTATTGTATCTACAGCTCTTTAAAATGAAATCTCATTACGAACGTATTATAAAATGTATGAATCATTTTTATACAAAATCACGCTACCTCTCTTCACTCAACTAAAACAGTTTATATCTATTTATAATAATATAACTCTTTCTGTTATTAACATAGAGCATAATTTCGAATAAAGTTCGAATACCTAACTAAATGTGTCAAAAGTGACAGTTCCGTTCGTTTCAATCTGTCAAATTAAGGTCTTTATGGCTCGTTTATGCGTTAATTCCGCTTCAAATATTCCTATGGCAATATAACGTGTGATATAATTAGGAACTTAATTTAGTAATTATTTATACATAAATCAATAAATATAATTAAAAAAATTCAAATATTTTAATTACACATGGCGTATATTCCGCAGATAAAAAATTATGTATCCATATTTATAATGGAACTAGATGTTTTAAATAACAACTCGTTGGTCAATTAAAAGTTACAATCTACGTAAACCTTTAAGTGGTGAGCCGATATTTATTGATTCAGCGGTAAAACGTGTCGCGAATGTCAATTGCCGGCCCCTACTATAAATAGATTTATTTGACATATTTATAGACCACGTTTCAATCGACAATTAATAAGCTAGTCTATTTGTGTTGATAAATAATAAAGCAATAATCACATTTTATAAAAAAAAAACAAAGACCGTTGAATGGTATTATAAAAATCTATCAGTGATTAATTTGTTTTCCAAACAATAAAGGAACTTCAATCGAGATTTACACACATTTTATCGTAACATCAAATCGTATTTGCATACAATGTCTCCTCTATCCGTTACTGATTCTACGTATAGATCACAGCACCACAGAAATACATTTACATTGGCTTGAATTGTATGTGATTTACATTGCTTGCTAAGTATAGAAAAAATTGAAGCAATGTTTATTTATATAGGCATTGTACGCTAAACAAGCGATTGTTGTTTTACAGTGGATAGTTTAGTATTATTATATTATGGATGAAGCGTAATAAAGCAGGAAACAGACGTAAGGCGATTACATCTTGAAATAAATGAGGTGTCAGAAATATTCTTGGATATAATCAGATTCAATTAAGTTGATCCTTTGATTGAGCCATTGGATTTCTTATCTAAAGATTGTTTGCTTATCAAAACGATTTAAATAGATAGATAGGATTTTATCTTACTCTAGTAGTCGCCAGTTACTTTACAAGTTTTTCTAGTTAGTTACATTTTACTGCAAATCCATTTAATTGTGGTAAGAAAGTTACTAAGTTAACATACCTTGAAACACTATAGATATCGTTGAGAGTTAGTAGCTATTAAAATATTAAAAACTTCTTATGGTAATCATGTCTATTTACAATCATCCAAACCAAATACAAATTAACAAAACATTTTTATTTAAATCATAATATTAATTTATTATAATTAAAGAGAACATTTGACACAGTATAGAAAAATGATGTTTTGTATAATGAAGTGAATTATAAAGATGACCAGCGTCAGGGCAAATAGGTTAATGATAAATTTATTACGACAGTTATTATTTGTATATTTATAATAACGAGGATATTATGTTAATATAAGACATATTGATTTGCGACGATTTAAATTATTACGTAAATGAGATTGATACGTATAAATACGAGTATAAGTTGGACACACGACTTTGTAGAAATTCTTAACCCAGAAATTCGAAGTCAAAAAATCTAACAAGTTTAATCATTGGACTGCCACAGTCCTGTACTTCTCCATCACTAGATGCACTTTTTTTTTGTTTCTCAAGACAAAATAAAAAAAGGAAGAACAGTTTGTTGAAGCTTAAAACGAATATAATGAAATTGGTCTAGGGTTGATATTATAATATAATTCCAAAGGCGTTAATCCATTTGGAAATATCTTAATCGCTTTACCGACTTAAATGCTATGTTCAGTCATTCATAAAACTCCATTATAATTATCGTTGTTTTCAATATACAAAATGACCTTGTCTTGTCTTACATATTTAATTAACGTATATAATAAATTACACAGCGCTCGTATCCGACAATCATTGAGAAATTACCATTTTCGTATAAAATTTATGGCATCCATTATAATTTTGATTTTTAAGCCTAAAGCGGTGATAAATCGTATTATTTTTATAACATTAATACTTAATATTTTAATTTTTTCAATTGCATCAATTATTTAAAATGCAAAATGACAGGTACGATAGTTACATTAGAATAATGAATGGTTAAATTTTCCTTTAATTGTTTATTAATTTGTTTTCTACCATTAAATGATAAATATATTTTTTTTTTGTAAGCCAACGAGCGGGTTTCTCACCAGATGGAAAGTGACTACCACCGCCCATGAAGGACTTGCGAGTGTGTTGCCGGTCTTTGAGGATTGAGTACCTCTTCTTGAAGGTTTTTCTTGTTGTTTTCATACAAGTATCAGTGATCTCCAATTTAATAGTAATCCGATTTAATAGTAATATTAGAAATTAGAGAGTCAAGGCGAAATTGGAGATGGCGGAGATTTCACTGAAGATGAATGTGCTGGCGATGACAATGTAAAATTTGGAGTTGGCTCATTAATTTTGACTGAATGCTTATGTAAATTGCCTAGCTCAGCTTCAAATAACACATCGTTGATAGCCTTTTTTGCATAAAGACGTTGCAAAGGATCAAGTTTTTCTAATATTTCAGCCCATTCCAATACAATATGATTGGATATTTTCTTCGGTTGGCTAGATTCGTTGCATAGCTTAGGCAAACTCGGACTTGGGACATCTATCAATTGTCCTCGGCTTGTTCTCCTTTTTACCTTAGAAAATGTTGATTCTGGAATAGTAACTGATGAAAAAGATGTTCCGACTTGAGAGATTTCATGCAATCGTGGACTCTTTTCTTCGTCCAGTTCATCTTCAGTCTAAAATAAAAAATATATATACTTGAAATTGCTTAAACCACCATAACGCAAGCAAGCAAAAAATAAAAACGAAAAATATACTATAACAGAGTCGTTACGATCAAAAGCAGATTTATTGAAAAGTCTAAAAGAACCAAACACAATGCATCTTGAAACATTTGGTGATGTAATTAGCCTTTAGCATAATAAATATCTCGAGGAAATAAATATTGATTTACTTGTGGCTTATATTAATTGTGGTCTAAGTTATTCGTAGTTTATTTCAAATCATTTACGGCTTAATCACCTGCTGAGCCGAAGTTCGCCGTTGTTCCAATGTCCTTAAAAAATTAAGATATGGAAAATACCATATTTTTGGTCTGTACACGTTGCTTTCTTTAACTCCAGGTCGTTGAGATGCGATTATTTTCCTTAGCTCTCTTCGGTAATTAGATCTAATACTGTTGATCTTCTTTTTAACATCTTGTATTGTCGCTATAGGTTTAGTTTTCTTTAATATTGGCACCAACTTTGCCAATGCCTTGTTCCTATCAACAGTAAAAAAGTATTTCTACTATAAAACATAATTTATGCAAACCCAAAATAAAAGTATATTCAGTACTAAAATTGCGTGGTAGAGCTTCGTGCGAGCTCGTTTTGGTATCTACACCATCTATTCATCACTTATTCTACCACTAATCAGCAGACCGATAATGAAGGGTGAGTGTACCAGAGCTCCTAACATTAGTGGCGCATTGGCGATGTTTGGAATGGTTAATATTGCTTACAGCACCGATGTCAATGGTTGGTGATTACATCAGGTGGAGCATATGACCACCAGCATATCTATTTAAAAAATATATTGATCAAGTGTAAAAATAAATGATTTTTTTAATATTTCTATATATATATTTTAAAGTATGTACTTATTTACAGTTATAAGTTATCAATAATAATTATAAGATATAAATAATTATTATTTTTGCCATTATTATGTATGATATTCATAGTTTGATGCTTCTTTAGTCTTATTAACTAATAACAACTGTCAACTATATGCAATGTGATTTATTTTATTATTTAATCATTTATGACCTTTCTTAACAGCAAATTTAGCAATCGAAGTAATATTTTTTGTTAGTGTTTATGACACGTCTGCGGACTGATGGCACGAGTAAGTCACGTCTGCCCACAAACAGCCTTATGAAAAGTGTAAGCTAACCTAACCTAATAATATGAATGTTCTGCCAATCATGGGTTTTAAATGCAAGTGTTATTTGTGCTTACTGACTGACGCACACATCCTTAAAAACGAGATGCATTTCTGTTTCAAAGTATTGATTTTTTGGGGGTAGTGTCAATGATTGAACTGAACTGAAGGCGTACCATGAGTTGTTATTATACTACGTGTGTTTATTAACGTTACTGTTGAAATTTTTGCACTCATTTTATAATGAAATGCTATATTCATATGAATAATGGAAATATATTATTTATATGTCTAGTGTCAATAAAATCAATACAATGGTTTCAGCGTCATGTAATTGATACTTAAATGTTCCTACGTTCGGATCTTCTACAAGTGTATTTCATATATATACACGGCCGAGTAGGTTTATGTAAATAAAGTTCATACCTTCTGTATTTATTTGTATAATGGGGATTTTTCGTATCCCACAACACTGGAAGCGTTTCAAACGTCAATATAAAATCTTTTTCTGGCTCAAGCGAATTACAAACATCTTCTTGATCTATTGTAGTGCATTCATGTTCTTGCTCTAGTGAATTTATTTCTTCTTCTATTTCCAGTGTATCAAAATCTACTTCTTGTTTTAGTGAATACGATATGAGTGGAGGTGGGGTATTTGCGCTCGCGAGGCGGGGTGCGAGGGACGTTACGCTTTCGTCCATCTCCTGCGCTCACCGCGCTCTGACTGACGGATATTTGAACGAACGCCAGGGAGCCGCTTTACGCACACGAATGATTGATGAAGTGTAATTGACATTACCCGCATCACTCACACAAGCTCTCAAACATTGATTGATGTCTGCGCGATTGTGATGTAACCATCATTTTTATTTACTTCAATCGATTTCATTAACTCTTCAGTCTTTGTGAAAAACATTGAGTCTATTTTATTCATGGATATTTTATATTTCGTTTCTTATCATTTCCACTGAAACGATTTCCACTGTGGCAATTTATTTTCGAAAAACTTCTTTGAAATACTAGAACAATAAAAAAAACAATTTAAGTCGTCTTCCTTCAGTTCCATAAAAATTAAAAATATACGCCAACAAATGGCTGGAAAACACATAAAAATAAGATAAATGGTATTAAAATCCATAAATAACGATGGTCAATTTAATAAATAACAGCCGACTTTTATATATAATAAAAAGTAATAACATGTCATTAATTAAATCAGGACTATTTTAATCATTTAAATATTAATTTAATTGTAGTGTGTACGCAGTACTAAATGGATCAAAAACAAACATAATATTATGTTCTAGAGAGCGTCACAAACAAGAAATATCATATCTAAGTCAATTAAATGATTGAGATGGTAAAGTTACGAATAAGAAAATATCGAAATTTGACAATTTGTTCCTATTTGATGACATGATTACATGACATTATAATAAGACTATATAATTTTTTATTTAGACATTGTCGAGATAGTGAGAATCATTCACTGTATTTATTATTTAATTATGATATTCATAGGTCATAATTTAATCTTATTTTCTGTTTCTATTTTTAATGAAACATGTAAATTTAATTGTTAATATTTTTAAGGCATATTTTCTCAGAGATTATGATTCGTATTAAGTATAAGGCTTCTACATAATTATTTGTGTGTACATATATTTATATATATAATATATTTGCAAATTATCCTTGTAGTGAATCTTTACGGAAGATACGGAATGAAAAACTCTAAGAAAAGTGTTTGTTTCACACAGCAAATGTGTATTCAAGAAACAAAAATCGGGAAGCGTGCTGGAAGAAACACACCTTCTCTTTAAGGAAAGAGGATACTTTTGCTTAACAGTGCGACAGCCTTTAAATGTCGCACTTTGCTATTTGAAATTAATTGATTTGTTATACATAATACTTGTTTTATTACAGAATGTATAATTCGACAGTTTAAAAGTGCATCTTCGTGATAGCATACCTTAAATCCAACTATCTGTTCACGTCGTTTCTAATGATAATTAAATCAAACAAAAACATGTAACATCCTGAAGCCATCGGTAGCATCGTTAAAAAAACGTACAAAAACACAGCAAAAACTTTAATTACATCGCATGCTTAGTCAATACGTAAATAATTTACAACCGTCAATTAAAATTAGCTGTCGGTTACAAAATGAAACATGCCAATGATAAATTGATTTAAAAATACTCAATATATATAAAAATATGTTAAACGTGTTCCGCTTGTAACTTTGTTGTACATATTTTAATGACGGATAAAAGGTTAGTAAACTGATAGTTTTGCAATGGTTTTGTAGAAGGCAAATGGGCCACCCTTACGTGGCTGGTAAGAGGTCATCTTACAGTTAGTCCATAGACGCTGAACACTAGCAATCGCCGCCGCTAATCATGGTAAGCCTTGTGTTTGAGGCATACACACCACAACCGGAACATGGTACTAATTATTGTTTTTTTCGGAGTAGAGTAAGTATCCAATAAAATTTTATGTTATTACTGCATCTATATAAAATGATAGGCATTGGCTAAAAACGAATCACCTTTTTGTCGACAATTTTAAATTATAGTGATGACTTTTTAAATTATTGCAATCATATTGTTATATACGTAGGATTATATACAATTTATTGAATACAGAAAAAGACACGGGTATTTAGTGTACCACAATACACTCGCGTGCAACGAAAATCGTGTAAACATGTTTGACCGGCGATTAATGGGCCGACATCGTTTCGCACGCAACTATAATTAATGAGTGATTTGTGTTAAATGGTGTATCAGTAAAATTGGCCTGATGTTTAAATCACTCAACCCGTTTGACAGCCGAATAAAAAATTAACGATTTATTTGAATTTTGTAATAAATACAATTCAAATAAATCGTTGACTCTGTCCAACCTCTGAGAGTTTATAGATAAGTATCATGAATTAAGAATATTTTAACTCTTCTCAGATAAAGATTGTTGTGTTATTAGTTAAAAATAATTGAGTTTGATAGACGTGAAAGAAGGTTTTGTGAAGCGTATATTTATTGAGTTGTTTGTAATAGATTTTAATGAAATCGTATTAATAATTTAAATTTTGTGTTTTAGTAATTTGTCCATTAATTATTTTTATATAATATTTATAAATATACTTTTTAATCTTTATTGTATTTCAGATTTTCATTAATATTTCAAGCGCTTTATACCCTGAACACAATTCAGCGCTTTTATGCTATAAAAACATTATTAAAACAAAAGAATGAATATAAAAAGGTATTAGAAAAAAAAATATTGGCGATAAATTTAAAAAGCCGATAAGCGGTAATTCAATGACGTCCCATAAACCTCCCACGCCCGTAACGCGACACCATCATGCCCGCTATAAAACCATATTTAAGCCGATGCTTGTATCAACGATTTATCGACGTGTAAATCATTTTAATTGGTAACTGCGGACATTTTTTAGTGTACATAATTGGCAGCTCGGCCGTTTTTCACTTGCGACCGTCTGAATGGATTTTTCTGGAGAACGTACATATATTAATGCCGATTTCATTTTATATTACTAATGCTAATATCACTCGCTGGCTAAAGATATTACAAAGATATATAAGTAATAAAATTATAGAAAACAGAAGCATATTGCAGTGTCCGAAGTTCATGAACATATGCAGCACCAAAGAATGCCAACGCCAATGCGTTGTCAGGTTTTGAAGAGTGCGTTTATATAAACTACGTTTACTTTAGCAAGACTTTGTGAATCTGGTTCCATAATTTGTACGTGCAGAACAAATTTTGAAAATCGAGAGTTAGAAGGGGGCCAGCCATCCTGATGGCTACGTCACGTCCATAGATTGCATTGATACCGTAGAAAGTGTAAGGCTTACCTTACGCAATCAATGCACTGCCACTTCTGTTATTACTCTATTTCTTACTCATTTTATATGTCAGAAAATATTAAAATTAAACAGAGATCTATCAAATTTCATAATATGTGAACAATGTTTTATTTGATATTACTAAATATATGATTTTAAAATCGTTTTTTTTTTTTATTATGGCTTATATAAACAATGTTTGTTCTTTAGATAAAATTAAAATTGAATGGTCTATGATAGACGCTTTTCAGACGAAGTATGTACGTACATCGAACAATTTTTCGAAGCAAATGAAAAATTTATTCGACGAACGGTATTTACAATAACGCTGGCAAAGCTATCCGTTTATTGTCGAACGTCATACGACTGAATTTATGTATTTCTGAATTGTACCGTTGTATTATTATTGATATATAACATTTTTTTATAGCATAAGTAGGCGGACGAGCCTATGGGCTACCTGATGTTAAGTGGTCACCAATGCAAATAGTCATTGGCATTGTGAGAGATGTTAACCATCGCTTACATCGCCAATGCGCCACCAACCTTGGGAACTAAGATGTTATGTCCCTTGTGCCTGTAATTACACTGGCTCACTCACCCTTCCAACCGGAACACAACAATACCAAGTACTGCTGTTTTGCGGTAGAATATCTGATGAGTGGGTGGTACCTACCCAGACGAGCTTGCATAAAGCTCTACCACTAAGTATACTATTAATATATAATATACAAGAAAACTATATATTTCGTCCATATTTTCAAGAGATACAAAACAAATTATTACATAAGATCGTTTGAAATAAATATTACCATACAGATAACGTTATAATAAATAAATGTATTGTTCAAAGATGAAAAAAAACATCCTTAACAGCAAAAAAGCGCACCATCGATCACTCCAACTAAAAACAACTTATCATGTGTCCGACAAAAAACAGAATTCCATTACATGAGCGCATTAACAAACAAATGTTCACACTTAACCTTTCTTTCGTGTCCATGATATACATCGTTGGAATACGCCTCATTATTACTCGTGAGCAAACTTACCGACACATACATTTCCACCCTTAACCCCAAGCCACAGGGTTCACAATGCCTCGACTCGGGCTGATCTATCGCTGTCGTGTCTTTAACACAGGGAGGTATCTCAGGTGTCGTGGAAAACTTAATTTATGTTAAACTCGTCCGCACCGCGATTATTCAAGTGGTCGGCGATGGTAGATAAGCAAGATTAATCGAGTGCGGCCCTGTATAAAAAATGCGGGGACAAGCAACTCGTGTGGTACTGTCCCCCGAAATAAAAGACTTTGGGCTTCCTCTTGTGGATTTAGTGTGGCGTCAAAAATACTCGAATAAATTCGTGCGGTTAGAATTTAATCTACACAGTTTTATCTTTTAACGCGATTAATTATTTTATTTTAACTGCAGCGTGATTTATAAAGTTATAGGCAGAGGTATTTGGACTTATAGAAGACATATAGCTTCTATGTAACTATTTTTTATTGTATGACTATAATTGTAGTAGAATATCGTATATAGCTTTTTATAACGAGTTGGTTCATGTATTTATTTTTTGCCATAAAGACAGATACAAAAGACACAGGATATCATTCGAAACCGATTAAAAAAAACATTTTCTTATATTCCATTAAAAGATTTTTTATTACACGATCACCGACTTCTTAATAACCTATGTTAAAAAAACTACCATAGTATTATTTTTAAATTGATTTTTATTGATTTTTACAACTCAAACCTATTAGCAAATATCCTAGAACTAGCTTGATTACATATGTATGACATACAAAGGCGCCTTTTGTTACAGATATCCGAAACTTAAAAGTTTTATTTTATTTTGATTTAATATAAAATCTAATTAAGGCTGCCTCTACAAACAAATACTCTGTAACCACAAAGGCGCTGCAAAGTCGCGGAGGTCAGCAGAAAGCGCCCTTTGAACTGCTAATCTGAACCAACGTCAAGTTAAACGCTGCATAAATCTACGAAGTAGGAATATGGAAGAGAATAGACTATTAATTAATTAAAACTTTTAATTACTTGAAAAGAGTATTACAATATTGTGATGAATATGAAATGGTTTTTAAAAATAAAATAATTTAAATCAATTTTATAACATGTTTAATAAACCAGTCATTATTTGAACTTATTAGTCTTAGATTCGATAAATAATTTTACTGTTTATTTGTTTTATAACAAAGGTAGGCGGACGAGCATATGGGCTACCTGATGATAAGTGGTCACCAATGCCTATAGACATTAGTATTGTAAGAAATGGGACAACTTTGGGAACTAAGAAGTTATGTCACTTGTGCCTATAATTACACTGGCTCACTCACCCTTCAAACCGGAACACACACATTCACGGAAGACTTTGACATTGTAAGAGATGTTAACCATCGATTACATCGCCAATGCGCCATCAACCTTGGGAACTAAGATGTTATGTCCCTTGTGCCTGTAATTACACTAGCTCACTCAACGACTAGCGACGAGACGAGCTCGCATATAGCTCTACCACCAAGTATTCATATTTCATATGTCGGCCTCGGTTTAGCTGGTTTAGAAATAAATAGGTTCTAGGTTCATATACTGGATTTTCATAACACGTTACATATAGAAACTTTGCAAATCAAATTCCACCTAGAAATTGTTCTTTAATTGCACCAACAGAAGTTTCACATCAATAAAGTAACACACAAAAAATTCGAAGACATTACTATTAATGATATTTTATTATTACTGTAATTTTATAATTGTACGCTTAAAGCGACTGCACGCCCACCTCTGTTCTGATTCATTCGTATTCCAAGATCGAGTGAGTTACGAGAACCGCCGACAGCGATGTTAACACGTTTCAAACATCCACCATTAACAATATTCTGATTAATATAACTTTATCGTTTTGTAAGGACAGACTGTTTTTTTAATTTTATACATATTATTTGAAACAATTATTCATTTGAAATGTTAATTTTAAAAATCATAGAGTTGATAATAATGATAAGTGCCTTTAATACAATATGAGATTTATCGTTTGCAAATCTCAATTACTGATGACGCTTAATACTACTTAGTAAAATTCGTCATTAAAATAACTAATTGATCAGAATTTTAATAAGAGACGAGTTTAACGAAGAAAAGTTTGTGTGCAAGTGTATTTTTATATTTTTAATATTAAGTGATAAATAAGAATGTAATAGATTTTATATTAAATTTGTTTACAATCGGTGAATACATACATGAAAGTATATACTATTATATAAGATTTTATATATTAATGTATATTATTTAAGTTTTATATGTGAAAATCTATCCTGCAATTCAAAGTTTCAGTCATGAAATATAAATAGCAATTACTCATATTACACCAATCCATTACAAATAGAAAATGTGTGTCGGCAAGTCATATGCAATTGACACCTCATTACACCGTATGTTCAAGTGAAATTCTTTTAAAAGCCCATTATCATTATACGTAAATCAAACATCACATGACGTTGTTAATGTAGTCAAATTGAAACCACTATTGTAATATGAATAGATCAAACAGAACAGCACGAGGATTCTTGGGAGGTTAATAATAATAATTGATTTGGCAAATTTTCATAACAGTCTCATAGATTATGGTTTGATAGAAGTGGTATCTACATACATTTTACAATGTGTGCACATGCTGACTTACAATCAAATACTAGGTAGTAGAACTTTGTGTAAGCTCGACAGGGTAGGTACCACTCTGTCATCAGATATTCTTCCGCAAAACAGCAGTACTTGGTATTGTTGTGTTTTGGTTTGAAGGGTGAGTGAGCCAGTGTACTTACAAGCAGAAGGGACATAACATCTTAGTTCCCAAGATTGGTAGCGCATTGGCGATGTAATGAATGGTTAATAAGGGGTTTTCCAATAGGGACGCTTGAACTTTGACAGCTGATTGCGGCCATGTTGTTTGAGTGACAGCTGTCAAATGCAGTGTGTTATATTCATTCCGTCCTCCCAAACCACCATGGCAGGTTACAGTGTCGAGCAGCACGTACAAATCATAAAATTGTTTTATGAAAATGGGTCTTCAGTTCGAGCAACGTTCCGCGCACTTCGCCCGTTTTACGGTCGCGATGATCGTCCTGCCGAGTCGACTATCCGTCGATTGGTGGACAAATTCGAGTCAACCGGGTCAGTTAACAATCAGCCGGTTCCCGTGCGTCAACGTAACGCGAGATCTGCCGAGAATATCGCCGCGACAGTGTCCTCGAAAACCCGCGGCAGTCAATTCCGCGTCGCGCACAGGAACTCGGCCTTTCGCAGACGACAACTTGGCGAATTTTGCGTTGTGACTTGAGCCTGCACCCGTACAAGATCCAGCTGACCCAAGAGCTCAAGGTTAATGACCATAGACAGCGCCGTGTGTTCGCTGACTGGGCATTAGAGCAGTTGGAAGTTGACGCCGATTTTGGCAAAAAAATCATCTTCAGCGACGAGGCGCATTTTTGGATGAATGGCTATGTCAACAAGCAAAATTGCCGTATTTGGGATGAGACCAATCCACACGAGGTTCACCAAGTGGCAATGCACCCGCAGAAAGTGACTGTTTGGTGCGGATTTTGGGCCGGAGGCGTGATTGGTCCGTATTTTTTCGAAAACGATAATGGTGTGGCCGTCACCGTCAATGGTGAGCGATACCGGTCGATGATAACCAACTTCTTTTGGCCTGAAATCGAGAATATGGATCTGGACAACATGTGGTTTCAACAGGACGGCGCTACGTGCCACACAGCACACGCTACGATGGAAGTTCTGCACGAGCAAGCGCCCTTAATGGAAAACCCTATATTTCTGCCATTGCCATTATGTAATGAACAATTAACATCACGTGGCCCATTTGCACGTCCGTCTACATATAGCATAATCATAATCACATGCGGAAGATTTTCTGTGTTTCTTAAAAAAATAAAATTTAATATTAAATAAAAGGCTGTAAATTTTCGTTTCCTTTAAAGGGAGTTTATTCCAATAAAGCAACAACAACAACGCTGGTTTTTGGTATTCGCCCATTTCATATATTTTTATACACAAATATCATAAGATATTTTTGTCTTAAATAATAAAAATTAAACTATCCAGCAGCTTTTTCCAGAACTACTATGTTTTGTTTTATATTTAAATATATTTTATTAAGCTTTAAATATGAATAATAGTCGACATCTGTATAAAGTGAATGATTCTTAAATATTAAAATAGATAATCCACTCATTCGTGAACTGAACTAAAACTTATACATAAATCTTGGCGTTGCCTATGGTTGACTAAAAACCATTTCTACGTCATTACCTGTTCATGGTGGTATTAAGAACATGTTTATACAAAACACAATCGTAACAATTGAATGATTAACATCTAAGTGGTTGTAATGAAATCAACACACGAGATTTTTGAACTGGCATAAAATAAAATCTATTTCCCATATGTGACAGCTAGGAGGGCTAACAATAAAATTGATGGAACAATTTACGCGTAAACAAACAAATATTATTTTATATTTACTTTGTGGTAGGGCTTTGTTCATGCTCAACTGGGTAGGTACCACCAACTCATAGGATATTCTATCAAACAACAATACTTATTACTGTTGTGTTCCAGCTTGAAGATGTTAGTGAGCCAATGTAATTACAGGTATAAGTGACATAACATCTTAGTTCCTAAGCTTGGCACATTGATTATATAAGGAGTGATTTATATATATTGAAGAGGCGGTCTCTTTATAAATTTAATTAAATAAATTTAATTATGATGGTTCGCTTGACATATTTTCCAAGCCTTAGATAAAGTAAGGTTAATTTTAACACAATAATATGTACTTGAAAATTATAGATTTTTGCGTCAAACATTCGAAATATAATAATGGTCATACTATTATCCTTGACATCTAAATTTATACCAAAACATCTAACAGAAAAATAATGAAATCATACGAATACGATAACAACCAAAATACATGCTAGTTTCCTTGAATACGCATGTCTATTTCCAGTATTATTATGACCTTCGTGTATTTGAAACTTTATTCTAAGTAATTGACATTGATATTTTTGT
The DNA here is from genome assembly GCA_905220585.2 of Nymphalis polychloros. Classification (NCBI taxonomy): domain Eukaryota; kingdom Metazoa; phylum Arthropoda; class Insecta; order Lepidoptera; family Nymphalidae; genus Nymphalis; species Nymphalis polychloros. The sequence continues at coordinate 13,216,048 of HG992242.1, forward strand.
CTTTTATATGTCTGTGTCTATTTTTGACTTTCCTACGATAATATTTTCTATTATGCTACTGCTCCACCTGCGCGAGAGCACGTGCTTCCATGCTAATAAAATTATACGAAGGTGTAAAGTAAAGGTAACTTTTTAGATGTTTATGCGCTAACAACATAAATTTGTTATATGGTGATTAATTAAAAATATTATGCAAACCTACTACTTCTTTCGAAAATATTATGCAAACCTACTACTTCTTTCGAAAATCTTATTAATGACAACAAAAAGCAACAAAAATCAGTATATTGACAACGTCAACGTAACGATTATAGACGTAGACCATTAATCAATTGGTGGATTTTTACACATCATCATCATCATCCCTTTGTCGTCCACGGCTGGATATAAGCCTTTCCAATGGCACGCTACTGAGCTCGATCTTCAACTCTCAATTTCCATCCGCTGCCTGCTACTTTGCATATATCGTCACTCCACCTAGCTACAGGGCGTATTACGCTACGTTTGCCAAGGTAAATACTCTCAACTCCAGAACACGTCTACTCCAACGGTTGCCGGTTCTGCAACATATGTGTCCGGCCCACTGCCACTTCAGCTTACTAATCCTTTGAGACATAAAAAGGATTTATTTACATTAAATTACGTACTAATCCTTGTTGGCCACAGCCTAAGCGTAATTTACCAGCGCAGTAGCTTCAACCATTATGTGCAGTTAAACCACTATTCAATGTACATTTGACTAATATGTTTATGTAGCCGCAGGCTTAAAGCATAATTTTTAATGCGACAATTATGGCGCAACTGGACACTAATATTTAACGCAGATGGAACAGTAGCATTACAAGATCACGTTATGTGTGACGATAGCTTGTGAATTTATCAAACAAACATTTTTTATTGATTTTACTATAAATATTCGATGAGACTTAATAAAGAATAATTTAATATCGATGTTATTTGATTAAATGTTTAAATAATTTTACTAACATCGAATGTTGGTATTATTATTTAACGGCAATTGTCATGACGCATGTGTCACTAACATATATCGTTTTTTTTTAACAACAACCTTGTTAAAAAGAAGCGAGCTGAAACACCGCCGCCATCTTTTAAGTGCGCATAAATTATTGGCGCGACTTGTGACTGTGAAGTCTACAAATGTATTATTTGGATTTAATGAGAAATTGAGTGATTAATTTATACCAATTTAAATGATTTGGTGCTCTATTTTTGAATATACTCGGTGGTAGAGCTTTTACTCGGTGGTAGAGCTTTGTGCACTCGGTGGTAGAGCTTTGTGCAAGCTCGTCTGGGTAGGTACCACCCACTCATCAGATATTCTACCGCAAAACAGCAGTACTTTGTACTGTTGTGTTCCGGTTTGAAGGGTGAGTGAGCCAGTGTAATTACAGGCACAAGGGACATAACATCTTAGTTCCCTAGGTTGGTGGCGCATTGGCGTTGTAAGCGATGGTTAAAATTTCTTACAATGCCATTGTCAATGGGCGTTGGTGACCAATTACCATCAGGTGACCCATACGCTCGTCCACATTCCTATATCATAAAAAAAAAAAAAAAAAAATATACCAACTCGAGATTTTTATAAAAACAGTTTTCACTTCAGGATGCTAAATCTATTTAAATACATAAATGTCCTGGCTGAATGTTTAAAACGTAAAACTTTCAACAATGTTCATATCATTTTAAATAAAACTTTACGTTTTTATTTTATTTTTCAATTTCTTAAGTCGATAATTTGATGATGCCATCTTATCACATTGGTGGTAGGAAAGAAAATAGATTAATGGATATTTTGTGGTCTCATCAAAAAATCAATTCTTTATTCCATCCATCCACCGGATCGGAGAGGAAATACATTGACCTAAGAAAAAATATTTAATTAATTATACATAATATGTACTTAATATTTATCCTAAAGCTTAGGTAGTTAGGTAAGGCTGACATGTAGTATTACTTAGCAGCTTCTACGTAACTAAGCCAAAGTCAAACATCCTTGACACGAGCTGGGTTCTATCAGAAATAATAGTGGGATGCAATCAGATTCAACGCTAATATTACACCTCGAATGCCTCAGATACGTGTTAGAGTACATTTATAACGGACGAAAACGTTACGAGATTGTGAATTTTTATTTCTATTCACTTGGTGATAGCGTTATGCGCCATCATGTCTGGGTAGGTACTACCTACTCATCATATATTATTAATATTAAAACTTAGTATTGTTGTGTTCCGGTTTGAAGGATGAAGCCAGGGTTGGTTCCAAAATTGGTGGCGTATTGGCCATTTAAGAAACACTTATATTTCTTACAGCGCCAATTTATGGCTGATGATGACCATCAGGTGGCCCATGTCCTCGTTCACCTGCATATTTTATATAAAAAATATAAGCTATATAATATTAATGACGAATTGCTTCTCTGTATAGAAATATTTAAAAGTAAAAGTTAAAGTAACAGCTTGTGAATTTCCCACTGCTGGGCTAAGGCATCTTATCCTCTTTTGAGGAGTAGTTTAGGACCTTATTCCATCACAATGCAGTTCGGTGGAACACACATGTGTACATATTCAATTAACATTTATTTGGCAGGACACCCAGAACATTTACGGTCTATTGATGGAGAGGAGGCTCTACTTGTATTAAATAACTTTAGTTTAACCAGCTTGTTACCTTATTCCACCAGATAATTATAATATTAAAACAAATGTCAATTAAAGATTATTTCAATTCGTATTTTTTATTATATAATATACATAATACGTATTTTATTTATGGGACAACCATTAAACATTTTAACTTTAACTTACTAGCTATTTATCATATGATTTATATTAAAATCAAATTCATCTTTTACGTCTCAAGTTCATTGCGTTTAAGCTTTCATTTGTTTTATCCATATATCAATTTACAAACTGAGTCGTCACGTCCCCGTCGCGCTGCCTGTAAACAGATGAAGAACTCCAATTTACTTGGCGACGGGTCGGGTCAGGTTGCGGCGTTGTTTGACTTTATGGCTGAGGGGATTGTATGGGTGGATATTGCAATCATATCATGTAAAATGTATTAGGTATTTTTTTTTCAAATAATTATATTTCCTTATATTAGTTGTAAAATAATAATATGCTACTTAAGGTTGTACTTGTAAACGTTGTTAAGCGGATGATTAGTTAACGGATTCTGTGTCTTTTTTTTTGATGATAATTCATTAATGACAAAATGAGAGAGAGAAAATCACTGTTTAACTAGACATCCGCTAAGTACCGTTTATAAGTACGGCCGTTAGTTTTTAAAATATAATCCTTAAGTACCTATTAAAACATTCATGTTCAATTTCTAGACAGGACTCTCAATTGCAAAAAAACATATAAATATAAGATATTACATTAAACTTAAAATAAAATCTCATTTTTAACTCTAGTTAGTAATAGTTGATCTATTATTAAGAAACAAACCCGAAGAATGTGAAAAGTCTTGACAATTTTTTCCACCATTAATAATTTTGAGAGCGGCACCTTTGTCATCCCTTGCATATTATCGAGTCGACACGAGACGACCCTTCACTTTTGCCGTGACGAACCGATACAAGCGAGTTTGTCCAAGAAACATACACGTTCAAATATATAATATTGACCGATAGACCTTCTGGGAACATTATATAAGGACCGCCATTTTAACGTGTTTACGCTAAATCGTGGACGGTTGACGTTGGGTAAAGCAATGCAAATGTTTAATCACGAACGATCTAATCATTTATGTAATTCTACGGAAACAGCACATCAGCTACCCGTTTTTGTTTCGTTTATTTTTTAATACTTCACGCTAATGTACGGAATTCCTTGTTTGAAATTTGACTGTACCTAATCATTTTAAACACTAATACAGGTCAGATTCTTCAAAATTATAAGTAATGCATTTTTAGGATATCATCAAATTCAATATTTTACTTATTTTGTACTGTATTTGAATTAGGATGTGTGTATGTAAATTAAACCTTCGCTTAAAATGTTATTATTATTAATAATAATAATTAATATTAATATTATTGCCTTATAGTCCTTTATTATCAAGACAATGCACTTGAAAATACTATGATTTTCATCATCGAAGCAGCCAGGTTTTAATCAAGTAAATAGCCCATTTAAATTCTTCGTTAGTACAAAATTAATATTAATATAAGTTAAGATTTATATAAAACAATATGATATATATTCTTAAAAATAATCAGATCTTATAGTCGCACAGGAAAACTGTAGGAATTTCTCCTAAGAAAATATTATGCACCAGGTATCACACTTCATAACCTGGCAAGCAAAGCATCTCTCACTGTGTTTGCGTACAACTTAGCGTCAAGTTTCTTCTCTTATTAGCGCAAGTACACTAAAATATGTGAACAAACAGCGCTGGCTCGATAATTTATTAATATGCCTAAACATGATGTTTGCAGGAACACTTGACGGAGTTAAATAGTTATTTTCATACATCACGGACCTCAAGAAATTAGGATGCTTTCACATGTTTATTTTTTTTTCTTTTAATAGTTGGGTGGACTGCCAAATAAACCTAGTGGTAAGTCACCACCGCCTATAGATGTAACAAATATTAAAAATTGTTTACATCGCCTTACCTTGGAGATTCAGACTAAATAGAATAAGTGATAAAAAGGGTGGTACTACCCAGACGACCTTGCACAAAGCGTATGTCTTTGTATTTCTATTGTGCATCAGGAAAGCATAAAAAATAAAAATAAAATTTAGCTTCTAGAAATTTCATAACTTGATCTACAATGGCTCTGACACACATCTTAAATATTTTACCCGTGAAATGAAAGATGTTTAAAAATATCACATTCACAAATGAATGTACCTATAAGCGCAGTCTAGCATGATAGATAGATATCAAATTCAGAAGTATACTTTCAAGATGTACATACGTACTTTTATACTGATATAAGTCTCGTGATCTGCTTCTTTACTAGTCATCCTCTTTACAACTCGTTCGTACAGTAATAAGTCACGAGATGTTAAGTGTTATCCATTTTAATAACACCGTAGGAAGTATCTATCGTTATATATCAGATTTCTATATAGAGCCCACTCTTTATATAAAGCAAAATTGCTAATCTCGTACTTTATTTTGCTTGAGTAAATAAATTATTTTTAGCCACTTACTTGTTAGCTTATTGTAACAAAATTTTAGCTTTTATTTTATTTATTGTTGATCCGTAGGAGAAATGAAGATTTGCTGCCGATGCTTGCTCTTGCCATTTTTCTCTCTCCCTAATATTATTTGGAAGCTGAGATTACCAGTAACTAGTTTTACAATTACTCAATCAACCATCAATTAGATATATCTAAGTAGTAGTAGCAAGAGTAACAGCATGTGAATGTTCCACTGCTGGGCTAAGGCCTATTCTTCTCTTTTTGACCACGCTGCTCCGTGTGGTGGTGGGCATACAGGTTGGTGGAATACACATGTGACAGAATTTCAGTGAAATTTGACACATGCAGGTTTCCTCACGATGTTTTTCCTTCGCCGTCAAGCACGAAATGAATTATAATCACAAATTAAGCATATTAAATTCAGTGGTGCTTGCCCGGGTTCGAACCCACGATCATCGGTTAAGATTCACGCGTTCATACTACTGGGCCATCTCGGCTATATCTAAGATTTATATGTAATCTGTTGGTGCCCTAACAAAATAAATAAGATTTTGGTCAGACCTATCGTATTTCACCACATTGTAAGCGATTGAAGTTCGATACTGTTTCAGTTTTTACAACGCAAGGTCCGAAAACGAGCCCACAGGGTATCATAATAAAGAAACATGGAATTGTTCCCATAACGATTAAACTTGTCCTCTCGACGTTTATATTCGGACATCGTAAAAAAGCGCCTTTATTATTCTTTTGAGCACTCGGGACTGATGATTGTGGTAAGTTATTTTCATTCGAAATTTTTCACAATAGTTACATTTTTTTTTTTCAATTTGTTCGAAATATTCAATGTTACTTTTATTAAAAAAAATTGAGATACAATGATTTTATATTGGAACTATTCTAGCAATTTATAGTAAAAACGGTGTGTGTCGACATTGTCTATGAATAGTATATATTTATATACAAAAGTTTTAGAAAAAAAAATTGTATAATTTTTTTTTTGGGAATAATGTTAGTTTTTGTTAAAATCCACCTGAAATAGAAATAACAAATAATTAAAATGTTTTATTTACAAAGTAAATTTACATTATATTGTAATGTCAAATTTAGGTTTCTTAGTTTGTTCTCATAGGTAGGCGGACGTGCATATGGGCCTGATGGTAAGTGGTCACCAATGCCTATAGACATTAGTATTGTAAGAAATGGGACAACTTTGGGAACTAAGAAGTTATGTCACTTGTGCCTGTAATTACACTGGGTCACTCACCCGCACCCACACTCAAACCGGAGCACAACAATACCAAGTACAGCTGTTTCGCGGTAGAATATCTAATGAGTGGGTGATATCTACCCAGATGAGCTTGCACAAAGCCCTACGACCAGTATAATGAATTTGGTGTAAATCTTCTTCCCATGAATCATAAATATTCAGTATAATTTTTTATTAAAAAATCCAATATGCGAAACAATTTTTAAAACAAGCAGCGCTGTTTCCAAAAACAATGCAATTTCGCCTCAGGTGTCAGTTTTTAATAAAGACCCAATCAGTCGGCCGCCGGATGCTCCGCCATGTCCCCTTCCGACCGGAAATGGAGTCCGTGTTTGCGGCGCCCTCTGTCGACGCCGGAAACGCTGCAAGGAACGACGCGAATGAAAATTCTTTTGAAATAAATGGTATTCATTTTTTTTCCTTAATTATGTGTTAAGTTATAAGTACTTATTTATAGTAATATTATATGAAAGGACATTTTTCATTGGGGTTTGACGCAATGCCGGCTATTTAATTCGTATTAAACAAAGTATTTTATATTTTGTATATAGATAAAATCTAGCCTACACAATAAAGACTATTAATAATTGCTTGTAAACGCACCCTAGTACACAAATCTACAGGGTTATTTGTAACGACCCAGCAACCTCGCAGGACTAGATATCTAACACCATAAGCAACAACTTTTGTTCTACGACTTTTGATAATTTGTTAGATTTTATTTCCTTACAAAAATAAGTATTAATTTAATTTCTCGCTTAAACGTTTATAAGTCTACGCGCATCGCAAAGATTGACGCGTCGCGTCGTCCTTTCGTCTATGAATGAAATATAGACCTACAAATGTCACGACAGTACGACAAAAACTTGAAAAATCATTTTTTGTCATGTATTGAGTTATGTCCGAACTCGTAGAACAAAAGTTGTTGCTTATGGTGTTAGCTATCTAGTCCTGCGAGGTTGCTGGGTCGTAACAAATAACCCGTGTAGTATAACTAATACTGTATCACTTTCGGAAATTTAAGACTTGATTAATTTTCAAAATAAGAGATTTTGAGAAGCTTAAATATAAGATGTTAATCATAGATGATAAATCTTATATTTGTTTTATTTTAATCGTTTTATCCTCGAGATGCTATCGATGTTTCCTCATCGTGAGGAAATTAGATACGATGGTAAATATCCACTTAAAGAAGGCAATTATGCTAAGCAGTGGGTTATCATTGGGCATCTATAATTATTCTTCTTAATCCTTACTTAAAAAGGATGGATTTAGCATATAGATAGTGAGATATTACAGAGCCTAGATATATTATTTGACTTTTATGAAGCAAATTTTCGCTGCCGCAACATAATGGATGTAAATTATTTCTTTAGGAAAAATAAATTTAACCATATCACTTTATCGGTGAAAATATATAACTATATGCGTGTAAGTATATATTTATATGCGTATAGTTATAGCAAGATACAGTATTCATTAATAAGCTATGAAATATTATAGGTATATCTCATATCTTAAGCTTATAATTTTTGAAAGGTAACTTTCAAGAAAAAAAAATTATGACCCTTTACTTTAAAAACATTATTTAAATTAGTCGTGCCATAAATCTTAGAAATAAATTATTCATTAAGTAACCTAATAATAAAAAGTTATTTCTGCGTAATTTTTAATTAAAAATTAAAAAAATAAAAGTTTGATAAATCAAATAAGGCTATTAATATATTCATGTATAAACCCTTCGAAGAACAATTTCATATTACAAAATATTGATGTTTAGCGGTAGAATAACTGATGGCCGGGTTATTTAGTAGGTATCCGTCTTGAACAAGCTGTACCACTATTAAAACGACTTGACTTGTATCAGAAAAAAACTGCTGGTTTGATCCCAAAAAAACACAAACAGTAAGCCAGTAAATTTATAATTTTTATTATGATGATATTATATTATAAAGTCAATTTCGTTGTTGCTTTATGTTATACAAAAATGATCATTTCATCAATTATTTTCTTACTCCATGAATAGTTAATATAAAGTTTAAGTGTTCAGTTTTTGCTGATACCGTTCAAAGTTAACGTTGCTTTTTATTTAGTCTTTAAAAATATACTTATATTATGTAATAGAAAAAAATATCATCTCAATATTACATAATTTCTACGAAATGTAATGAAAATATAAGCAATTAAAATAGCTTAGTTTCATAGGAAATAATTTTGAATTTACTTATTATTATTGCTAACGCGAGAATGAGTTTATTTATTTGCTTGTTACAATTTGACGTCTTAACTACTCAACCGATTATCATGAAATTTTACATATAAGTTGTCAGAGGGGTAGAAACGGAGATAGAGCACCTAACACCAGCGCCTCCATACACGAGGTCAAGCAGCGGGCGAAAACTAGTAGTTCAAAATAATGAATTGAGATGTAATTTATCTCGTGCTTGTCGATCGAAAAACGTTGTGAAGATACCTGCACGTTTTTTTTATATTTTATAACATAAGTAGGCGGACGAGCATATAGGCCACCTGATGGTAAGTGGTCACCACCGCCCATAGATATTGGCATTGTAAGAGATGTTAACCATCGCTTACATCGCTTGAGAACTAAGATGTTACGTCCCTTGTGCCTGTAATTACACTGGCTCACTCACCCTTCAAACCGGAACACAACAATACCAGGTGCTGCTGTTTTGCGGCAGAATATCTGATGAGTGGGTGGTACCCAGACAAGCTTGCACAAAGCTCTACCACCAAGTGTCAGATGAAGTACGACGTGTACGAGAAAATATATGCATATCAACATGATCAGTATGTAAATAAGCTCTAAGCCTTCTAAGGAGATATTTGATCAAACATGGAATACATATATTATCTAGGTTGTGCTTTTTTTAAATATATAAAGGTAGGTTAGGTTAGGTTAGGTGGTGGGCCGCGGATGCGTTATATCAACACGATCCCACAGCGTCTCCGATCCGTGCCGAGGACGGCCATCGAGGTGGTTTTAGTGGGGTTCTGTTCGAGCGCGTGATCGCTACCCGCATCGTTAACCACTTGACATTAAGAGGACCAAACCTCAGTGAATGTCAATTTGGATTTCGATGTGGGAGATCCACAATCGATGCAGTAGCGAGGGTTAGAGCTATAGCGGACGACGCGTTTTCACAGGGTGAAGTAGTGTTGGCGGTGTCTTTAGATATCACCAATGCATTTAACACTCTTCCCTGGACTACTATTACCTACAGCAAATAATTGCAGACTACCTTTTGGAGAGAACAATTATGTACCCTACGAAGAATGGATGGGAAGATAGCCCTATGACATGTGGTGTTCCTCAGGGCTCAGTTCTTGGTCCACTCCTATGGAACATTGGCTACGATTGGGTTCTGCGTGGTGCTAATTTGAGAGGGGTTGAATTAGTGTGCTACGCTGACGACACCTTTGTAACAGCCAGAGGACGTACATACAAAGATGCAGCACTTCTGGCTACTATTGGAGTAGCGGAAGTGGTAGGCAGGATTCGGCATCTGGGACTGGAAGTAGCTCTGCAAAAGTCTGAGGCAATGTGCTTCGACGGCCCTCGGAAATCGCCACCTCCACGCTCTAGGCTATCGATAGGCGGGGTCTCCGTTGGCGTTGAGTCGACAATGAAATACGTAGGGCTTGTCCTCGACAGTCGATGGAACTTTAAAGAGCATTTTAAACGTCTCGCTCCTAAACTAGTCGGAACAGCCGCAGCATTGAACTGACTGCTACCCAATGTGGGTGGACCAAATGCAGGCTGTCGTCGTTTGTATGCTGGTGTGATAAGATCTATGGCTCTATATGGAGCTCCGATATGTGTCAATGCTTTCAAGGCCCAGAATAAGGCATCTCTTCGCAGACCGCAACGAGCCATAACGGTCAGACTCATTAGAGGCTATCGCACCATTGCATATGAGGCGGCGTGCGTACTAGCTGAGACCCTACCCTGGAATTTAGAAGCTGAAGTGCTAGTGGAGGGTTTCAGAATCGAAAAGGACAACGGGTCATCTGCCTCCAGAGCAAATAAGACGCTGGAGAGAGTCCGTCCAAGAAACGCTACTCGAGAAGTGGAGAGAACGACTCGAGGTGCCTATGTATGGTGTTATGACTATTTCGGCGATAAGGCCCATACTTCAGCAGTGGGTCTCAAGGAAGTGGGGAGCACTCACGTTTCACCTTGTACAGATCCTTACGGGACACGGATGTTTTGGCAGGTATCTGTGCAGGGTGGCTCGAAGAGAGCCAATCCAAGTGTGTCACGAGTGTGGCCATGACGAAAATACGGCACAGCACACCTTATCGGAGTGTCCAGCATGGGTGGAACCGCGAAGTCGGCTTGTCGCTGCTGTCGGACGAGACCTTTCGCTACCAGCCGTTGCGAAGGCTTTAGTAGACTACAATACCTCCTGGACGGCGATGGTTGCATACTGCGAACATGTCATGTCCCTAAAGGAGCAAGCGGAGCGCACCAGAGAGGAAGATGTCTCTGCTGAGCTCATACGCCGCAAGAGAGTGGGGCGTAGACGGGTGGCCTATGGTCGACAGCTACCCCCCTAATGAATAGCCATAGGGTGGCATATGCGGGGACATCTGTCACCCGCCGAGAATAGGCCTTACCTTAGCTAGAGGTGCACCAAGTGTTCCAGTGCACCTGCAGTGGAGTAAACCATAGGGGGTCTGTATTCGGACGATTGCTGGCGGAGTTGCGGATGTGTGCGAAAGCGTTCCTTTGGCTTCGCCGTATAGCAACGAGAGGGACACCTTGGGGTTTTAGTCGGTAAGAGTCCGACATAACTCCCTCGCCTCCCCGGGCGGGGAAGTATCCGAAGATGATTCCCCAAGAAAAAAAAAAAAGGTAGGTGATCTCACGGTAGCATGCGCAAGCGATCCCGTGGCACTCCCGTTAAGACGGGAAGGGTACCGCTGGGTTTTTAGTGGGTATTCCGATGACCGGGGCACACTCGGTGCTCTGGACATATGGCGAGCCCCATTAACCCCCCCCCACTGTTCCCGTGGGGGGAATCGCATAACGAGTATACCCAGCGATAAAAAAAAAAGGTTAGGTAGGTGGACAAATAACGATAGGCGCAAAAAAACGTTATTGTATGTGGTTACCAATATCCATAGACATTGGCGCATTAAGAAACATCAAATGTAACTAAATTAAATTTTATTTCCCTCGTGTCTATGGTTAACTGACACACTCACCCTTCAAACAGGAATACAACACCAACACCGAAAAATACCCATGCTGTTATTCGGTATCTGATGAGTGGGTGCTACCCACGTCTGCGTGACTTGCACAAAACCCTACCACCAAAAAAAGAGTGTAATTGTTTTGGAAATAAACGACCTCACGACTATTTAGGTATTATAAATCTGATTCATTGGTGGAACCTAAATTTATTTTAATTAATGTATCAGAAATGAATCGAAAATTTTATGTGTAACGATAATTAGGTCTTTATCAGAATATTTTATAATACATTTTAAATAAAATGATATAAGAAATGAAACTTTATACAAATATTAATCAAAAGTTGTCCCGTTTGTTTGTTTACAGACTTTAAAAGTGCGAAGAATTTAGCATCTTCTAGAATTGCCAATATGTTGCCAACCGTTATGTAAGAAATCACAATAATATTACTTGCTAATGAGATTGTCTAAACAGTAAAGCTTAATAACTTATTGGCCCGACCCAAGTCAACCCAGGACCTCGGTTTGCTGAAGCTGACTAGATCAATGTGACCATAATAAGACACAAGTTTTATTATTATATAAGTCACATTGGGCTGCCTCCTTGGTCTAGTGGCTAGATGTAAGTCCGCAGACCTGGAGGTTCTGGGTTCAATTCCCAGGTCGGGCCAGTAAAAAGTTATTGGGTTTTTCTGTCAGAAAATTCTCAGTAGCAGCCCGGAGTCTGGATGTTGAAAGTGTTTACATTCCCGTGCCTCGGAAAGCACGCAAAGCCGTTGGGCCTGCACCTGAACTCTTCCTAGTCGTGTCGGATTGCCGTCTCATCGAATTATTAGAACTAGAGAAAAGAAAGTGCACTTGTTCGTAATGACATCTCCTGCGCAGTTGGCTACAAGCACATCAAGCCAAACCAGCAAACATAACTAGTTTAATAAAATTCAAATATATTAAAACAACTCAAGCAAAACGATAAAATATCAATTCGAGAATCAGTAACTTCGCGATACGATCGTAAAGTTTTATGAAGCATTAAATGCAAATACACATTTCTTGATAAAACTGTGCACGGCTTTAATCGTATGTCGTAACACATTAATAATCATATCGTATTGGCGAGTTTCCATAAAATTCATTTTTTATCGTTTTAACTGTGTTAGTAATCTAAATGTGTTGGCGGTATTATGTTCCTCGATTCATTTTCTGTCGTTATGTTTGATGTATTATTTTAAATTGTTTTACTTTTTAATAATTCCACTTTACGAAATCAACGAGATAATTTTCTACGTTTTCATCATGAAACAAATCATACATTATTTATAAAGTGTCAAGTTAATGCGTAAATAAAATATAATATATATATATATATATTTTTTAAATAAAATTACACACATGTAGATTGCTTTTTAACAGAAATGATTTTATTGATATGTTACCTGTTCATAATCAAGCTTTGTTTTGAAAAGAAGAAAGGCACGTCTTAGGCAGTTCACACTAGAATGGCTTGTAAAGACACTTTTTTAATTAATATGCCAAAGGAAATAGTTCACACTCTTTAACATACTTGTATCTATAATATAACACGCGTCAAAACATAAACACAATTTTTATTATCTGTGTAAAAACTTGTCTATCAATGACAGATTAATATATTATATATTAATATATTATTAACAAATTAATATTTTATTGTCGGTTTTTCGATTATTAAAGTTACGTTAACTATATACGATGAAACTTTTTTTTACCTAACGTCATAATGTTATTATTGTCAGCAATGTTAACAGCTGATTTTGCCTTTGTCACTTTTTGCTTAGCTATTCAGGACTCGTAATAAAAAAAAAATGTCACCAAGAGTTACTGTAATACGATAACATTAGGTACGTTTGGGCGTAATTAAATATTGGCTGTTTATTTTTATATTTTTTTTATATTATGTTTCCAATTGGAATGTTATTTTTTTCAATGTTCTTCAGATAAACGTGGTGTGAAAATGCAAGTAAAATTCCAATTATTTTTCAATTTGTCTTTTTGTATTGATAATTTTATTGCTAGTTAGTACATGAGTATTATCTGTCAATAAAATGTTACATTTATAAGCTCTTAACGTTTTTAAGAATGCCATTAAGAAAATGTTATCGTATTACAGTAACTCTTGGTGACATTTTTTTTTTATTACTAGTCCTGAATAGCTAAGCAAAAAGTGACAAAGGTAAAATCAGCTGTTAACATTGCTGACAATAATAACATTATGACGTTAGGTAAAAAAAAGTTTCATCGTATATAGTTAATTAATTACTACAAAAACGAAATTGTTTATGTTTGTTAATTTTTAAAGAAACTGGAGTGGAGAAATTTTACCTTTTTTGTGTGCATTTGTTCAAGCATTATAATGTCTTCTAGTAAAAAAAAAAAGTGACTGAATTCTTATTATTTTCAAATATTTAAGAAAAGCCTACACTTATAATACAGCAAAATAAATAAGAAATTAACGGTCTTTTAATTTTTTTCGTAATAATATTTTCGTAATCATTTTAAACTTTTGAGTAACTTTTATTGCGTTTTTTATATAAAATATATTTATATTCTGCATCAGACTATTTTTATTCATGTTTAAATATTTTAAATGTTTAAGAAAATAATATATATATTTCCTTATCCATCCGAATCACAAAAAAACAATGACCTCAGATTGAAGATTATATGAAATATATCAAAATTATACTTTATTATATATTTACCGTTTCCTTCCAACAAATTTTATCGCCCATAAATGATCATAGCTTTATTATCAATCAATACATCCCGCATGTCTGCCCACACACCTTCAGTTGACAAATGGAATATTAATTTTCACATAGTATAAATTTGATTTCTATCTCATTGAAAATTATATACTGCTAAATAATTGGTGAAATCGATTTTACATATACATAATATATCGATAGAAAGGTTTTAAATATGCATTTCAATAACAAAATTAAATTGACCCTGTGATCTAGTTCAACTTCGACTTCGTGACCGGCGGCTATTAATTATAAAACATGATGATAACGGATGTCCTCTTGACATATTTCATCCTATTTTGCTTACTGCTGCTCTCAAGGATCTGAGCAATAAATATTATGGTAAATGTAACACTCACTCTCACAATCCGATGAGATGGCAATCCGTCACGATCGCACGTGCACGTGAAATAGCGACGATACGAGGCGCGCGAGTGTCGAAACTTCAGCCTGCTACAGAGAATTACTTGACGTAAAAACGCAATAACTTTTTAATTTTACATAAATATCCCAAGGTCCTGACCTTGGGATATTTATGTAAAATTAAAAGAAAATGTAACTCCTCTACATCTACCTACTCTTTGTGTTACATATTTAATCGCGCAACTGGCTGACCCATTAAAATACTATTATGGCATTTGCATATATAATAAATAATCCATAAATGTCCAACGGTCTGAGCTGTATTAATTACGAGCCATTATGGTACGCGCACACTTAACAAGTTTTTAAAATTGTCTTGTTAATAATTTTCTGAATAACTCTTTTATAGAGTTGCTTTTTCGTTAACGTAATGAAATTATTATTAGCTTAAATATCGTCATATCTTAATACAGTGAGAGTCAACTGCTGGGTAAGTGTCTACTATTATGATTAGGCTATTACAGCTTATTCTCATGCATTTATTTCTTATATTGTTCTTTAGATTTGGATACGAGATGAGTTATATAAAGACTTGTGGGTGCTTGCTCGAATTTAAATTCTGTTTTTCGTGATTAATAATAATTGTATTTTTCGTCATTAATACAATTATCTTACAGTAATACCATTATCTTACAGCACCCATCTCGCTCTCAACAACTTAATTGATCTTTAACGTACCGAATTTGATAGCTCTAATCAGCAGCATAAAATGATTGATTAGCACCCATGGTTAGCAGAATAAAATAATTGAATTTATTTTAATTGGTTTTAATACAATTCTGCAAAACGAAACCACATATTGTTTTAAAAAAAACCAAATCTTTCTTTATATTGTTACTTTATTTAACATAAATATTCATAAAATTAATATAAAATATTACGGCATCACAAAGTTAGAAACATTCCAATATACGTGCAATATTAATTTCATTTAAATATTCCGCTTTCAAAATGTATAAATTGCCAAAAATAGCCGACGCTTTTATTAAAAGGAATAAACATCGCCACATATGGGACTCTTTAGCAGATATGAAACGACATTATGGTAAACGAGAGCCATTGTGCGGCGCAAAACATCAATACCACCTTTATTGATGGCGATCGTAAAAATATAATTGTCAACGCGTTCTTTTAAATTATCACGCAAATCGTCTGAGACGTCAGTTGATTTTATTTTATGCGATATGGGTTTGATTATGTATTTAGTATTGTTATTAATTCTTTGGTTATTAAACTAAGTAAGGTCTTTGGATTCCGTCGCGTTATTTTTGAATACTATAAAACCTGTACTAATATTATACAGTCTCAATGGCTGAACCGTATAAGGGACACCTAACGATCACAGATTCGATACTAACCTTTTGATTCGGAGGGATAATAAATATTTCTATTATCCCAGTGTCATTATTGTTTTTTTTTTTTAGTGAGTCGATCGGAAATATTTTGGTGACAGTAATAAAATAGTACTCTACTTAAAAATGTATTAGTGGCACAATCGTTTTAGCGGGTGATTAGTTAAACATTTTTGTGTCTCCTTCTTTAGAATGTCAAATCAATAATGACAGAAAGAGTGAAATCAGTGTTTAACTAAACAGTCGCTAAGAAACGTGTATAAGTAAGGCTATATAAATTTCACGATGAAAATTTACAATTATAAGATGATTTTCTTATAACTTTTTCAATAATTTCCATCCTTTTTACAGTGAAAAATGTTATAAAAAAAGTCTCTTTGTCGATATATTCAATAATATAAATTTACAGAAATCAAATTAATATCTATTTTAACAAAATGGACTGATATTTAATTGCAAATATAAAATATACAATATTATATAAATTTTGATTTTAATTTTCAATATCGAACACAATAACATATAAAGAATAAAACACCCACACAAAAATGTTTATTCTGGCATCACATTAGCATTATAGCAACCAAATCCTTTATAATATATTTGAAACTTCTAATAAATGAACCTAGATTATTATAAATGAATATTTACGACAGTTTTATTTATTAGAGAATCTTAAATGTAAAATAAAACGCGAATAATATTAAGCTCGGATAATCCAAGTTGCATCATAATCGTAAATTATAAAATTACGATCTGACTCGTTGCGATCGGAACGCCAAACGCGGTAGTCCTTAGAACACGAAAATTGTTTTCGAAATGGCATCATTTCTATAATTGTCTAGCAATACAATCATTTTACTTCGCGTGAGTCTTATTCTACTGCTTAATAACACTACTTAATATTGTTGTATTAGATGTTATGTCCCTTGTGCCTGAAGTTACACTAAGTCAGTCATCCTTCAAACCGGAACGCATGAATACTAAATATTTACTGTATCGTAGCGGTAAAATATATGAAGACTGGGTGGCCAGAGAAGCTTGCACAAAGCGTAATGTCACGGTAAAATAGTTGTATAATACCATGGAATTTCTAAGGATCTTTCTTCTAAGCGTTATCTAGCTTCTAAAGGACATAATCGTAAAACTTTAAACGTTAAATGTTCAAGTTCGCGCCTACTGGATTTAGCTATTGGATTAAGATAATATTTAGGACTATTACTTCTATCTATATTGATGATATATTATTGCATAATTCTAATTAAGAATTGCATAATTTTGAATATGTATATTGCATAATGTTGAATATTATTATATAATAGTGTATTAAAAAATACTTGTATAGGAAACCTAATCAATAAAAATTTGGTGTTGACCATTGAAAAGGGAAGATCCTCCGACCAGACGGGTGTTGGTCAGGTGGGCTATTATAAAAATATTATAATGAGCATAAAACTCAAGCGCTAGTTGTATTTGCCTAGTGCTTGAAATTCCAGCATAATTATCTTCCTCTCGTTTTCATATTTTATTTGTTATTTTTTATATTTTCATTTGTGTCTTGCATCTTCTTTCCTTCAATATTTGTCTTTTATATATGTATTAATTTAATATTTGGAAACTATTATTATCGGTTTAGTTTTATTAATAATTTTAGGAATAATTATATGAATTTCCTATAATAATAATAGCTACCAATTATTTAAAAAAAACCGAACACAGGAGTAAAATGTACCGAACTGTTTTGCCTTTGCTTACATATATAGAAGGCCTTTTCTTATTTATATAGAATAGATGTCTTCCTGACCGAAAGCGGCCACGGCGGCTAATCTCAATGAAGGTTGCTCACAACATGTAAGCAAAGGTGCACGCTTCGTTCACTTTTATTATCCTACGAATTAGTAATCCGACCAATTGAAAAGAGATTAGGCCCTGGACTAAACTTTTCATATTAAGAGCGTAAACCAAACTTCCAATTGAAATTCATTTCAAAAAAAGGAATATGTCAATTTAAGTTAAATTAAAAACAGGTATATTTATCAATTTAAGTGTAATAAAAGTCAGTATAATTAAAGTAAATAATGTAGTACAAACAGCAATTTTCAATAATTTGTAGTTTGATTTAATAAAATTTTATTTTATAACCAAATAATACAAGTTTCGGTTAACGAATACAATGTTGTTACATACATTCATCGTTATTACCTCTTAAGACGATCTCTGATAGAGATAAAAGAAGTAATGTCGACGCGGCTTTTACACGCATAAATGGAGCCACAACCCCGGTTAACGTATTTATGACGTCATTTATTTTGATTTTTATGTTTCGACTTTTTACTACCGATACCAATATTTATAATACGTTTCAGGTGAAGTGGCTTTAATATTTTCTTTGTTGTATTTTTTTTTAAATAGTTGTCTATAACAATTTTGTTGTATCAATGTTAAGGAAGTTGGGATATTTTAATGATTTAATAATAGTGCATATTTAGTATAGCTTATGTAATTAAATTTACGTGGCATTATATATGACAATTTAACAACAGATTTACCAATTAGTGTTATTATATAAAAAAGATTAACTCATATATTAAAGATATGTAAATGCATTAGAAGAGAATCGAGACTGAAGACTAAAATAATGTCATAAAAAATCATGATATACGTTAGAATAATTAAAAATACTCTTGAGTATTATTGGTTAACTTATACGTGGATGCCAATACCATCTATCGGTCTTGTACGAAGTCTGCGGCGATACTTTATTTTGTACCGGGCGTCCTCTACCTCGGGAACTCCTGCTATCGCCTGTCATCTACCCTGCAGGCATCGATGGCAGCGACGATTAGGACCACGAATGGAAGTACGACAACCACCGGACATGACAATAACACGGACGTGACAACCTGAAGAAGTAGGAGCACCGGACATGACAAACATCCACTAAATCAATTTGACCCTGTGACCCTCACGAACGAAAATATATGTCACGGCAAGTTGGTTTGCCGGGGAGGAAAATGGGGCAAGCCGAGGCTCGTACCCAGACTGTCATCATGGGCTAGTCAGGAGGAGTCACACACTTGAACCGTGTAATACGCACTAAGCATTTACTTATAAGGCCCAAGGATTTTTGTTTAAGTATATATGATTTTTTAATATCCATACTTTTAAGAAATTGCGTTAAATTACGAAACAGGCTTCTGATGAGACACTTAAATTTTATCTGCATTATATCCGTAAAATGCCGACTCTACACTTAGCGTCAAACACCTGGCTTAATCATATATTATATGCTATTTATATTCTGTAAAACTGTATACATTTATCAGTATCTTGGTCAAAATATTGAGTCTTAATCATGATACTTATTTTAATGAACATTATCTATAAGTCCAATACATATTTGAAATAGTGATGTTTTATCTAAATATGTTGTCTGTTGATGTAATGGTATTTTTGATTGAAGTTTGAAATCTGTAGATTATTTCTCAAAATTAGTAAAATTTCTGTTCAGAGCGCAGCGTAAAAATTTCAAAATTCACCCGCGTCTCTTACACCCCTCTCTCGGTGCCTGATCTCATTATTATGCTTTCTCTATCAATAACGACCGGTAGTATTTTAATAATCGCGTTGCACATATTCACAAATTATTCTGCAAAATTTCTAATCATTTATTTGATTTTGTAGAAAGGGAAAATTTTATTGATCTTAACCGCACTCTTAACTTTTTTGACTTTCTAGAATTATCTTCAAGGCACAAACAACAAACGTCTTTTATAATTATCTGTAGGTATATTGTATGTGATACATACAAAAACAAGAACATTTGTAAATTTGTATTCCTTTATTCAAAATAATTTATACGCAATGTCAACACACAAATATAATATGACACATATATTTCCAAATCATTATGTATTCACAGACTAAACCCGTCAATGCACTTACGGAGGCAGCATGTCAGGAAACAGACGAACATGAAATATTAATGTTACAGTCTTGACAAATGATCTAGTCGCTGCATTTTAGTTCACACATATGAAGAAAATTCTCGAATATATTTTTTGTATGTGGAATGGATAAACTCTGCGTAGAGTTCGCACTGCCCGTTTAAAGCTGACTTTGGTCAGACTCCTTGGCTACCAAGATAATATTTTTATTAAGCGGATTAGGTATGGAAATTGATCGACTTTAATTATTACCCGAAGATTGCAGCATCACTTTTCATATTCTTACTATATTTGTTGATTAATTTTAATTACAAACTAATTATTACGATAAAATTGAAACGACAAACGTTTTGACGACATTTGTATACATTTACTATTGCCTTTAGCAGTGGCTTCAGTAATAGCTTTTATAAATTACAAGGAAATATAACGTAGAAGAAATGATTCGCTGTGTCACATTGCGTCCAAAATATCTAGGCAATAATAAAATGTGTCCAAGCTGCATTGCTAGTGATGTCGTCTGAATTGTTTTTCAGTATCACGCGTTCTCTATTCAAATTTGTTTGAATGGTTGTCACATGTATAGATATAATTGAAAACAGCTATATCTAAACTTATATCACTAGTAAATAAATAAAAAGTTAGCTATCGTCATCATTTGTTTTTCTTTATTCCATTTATTAGGAGCGGAGCCGTGTGTTATAGCAGTTTGCTGATGTTCTTTCGCCTACATCCGCTGTTAAGATGCTAAGTATTAATGATGTTCACAGACATAATATACTTAATACAAAAGATGCCTTAGACAAATCTTCAGACATCTACTAGTCAAAATATTCTATGCTACTCTATTATTTTTATGAGTAAAATATCAATTATCCCGATCTTTTTTACAAACATAAAAGAGATTATTTTTATAAAACGGTTCTATTATACATTTGTATACAAATTAATTATTTAACTGATCACAATTTTCTAATTAAATGATTTAAGAATATAATAAAGAGCACAAAACGATAAACAATACAAAAATACATCACTATTCGTTCACTTACTTTGATAAATATTAATATTATACTTCATGGAGCGATATCAAGTAAATACATGATTCATGAGACACAAAAATTGATGCTGTACCCTCTTGAGAAATGACCGGCATTATATGCAGTTGTTTGCAGTTCGATTCCCGTATAATTCGGACATTTGGACGTCCAGGTCGTAAATGAATAATTGAACTGATTGGCCTTGGTAGCTGAGTGACAAGAAAATTTTCAAATAACTTTAGGTAGCATTTTTTGTATAGAAATTGGCGTGGTAAAATATAAATTTAAAATGAGAAATATTCATTCATTATTATTTCAGTGCACGTATAAATGTACGTACGTATTCGAAACGCTATGTTTTTTTTAATGTTATCATAAACGTATAAAATATCTGATTTATATAAATAGATGATATGGCTCAATTGATGGAATTCATCAATCCTAACCGAAGATTCTTGGTTCAAATCATATGATGGACCACTGAGCTTTCATAATTGATTTGTGTGATAATTCACCCTGAGCTCGGTGATGTATGGAAACATCGTGAAACATGCATATTATGTCGGATGATATTCTGTTATGTGTTAGATAATGTGTAACGTGTTTAGTTAAACACTGATTTCACTCTTTCTGTCAATATTGCTTTGACATTCGAAAGAAGAAGACACAGCTTTGATTGTTTATTTCAGTTACGTAACAGGATATCAACGCAAATATTCTTTAAATATAAATGACTATACAACGAAAAGTATACAATACTCTACTAATCACAATACAAAGATAAGAGGCATACATAAATTTAATATCATATAGAAATAAAAATAAAATATTAATTCCAAGCTTCCGCTTTGAAAAATCGTTTTGAAGCTAGATATATGCATTTTTAATAAAATTTCAGTTCGTACTTGTACTAATTGCATTTAAATTATACATATTTGTATTTAAACAAAATAAAAAGAATCCACATTTCAAACCTTTGGTGCCCTACCAAACTTAACGATTCATAAGTACTTGTAAAAGTCTAGATTTGACTAAAAAATATTTTGATTTGATTGTTACACTATTTATTCGCTAAGCAACTTTTTTTTTATAGTATAGGTAGGTGGACTTTCATATGGACCACCTAATGGTAAGTGGTCATAGAGAGTGGCATTGTACATTTCTTTAAAAAAAAAACATCGCCAATGCGCCACCAACCTTGGGAACGAAGATGTTATGTCCCTTGTACCTGTAAATTACACTGGCTCACTCACCCTTCAAACCGGAACACAACAATACCAAGTACTGTTGTTTTGCGGTAGAATATCTGATGAGTGGGTGGTATCTACCCAGACGAGCTTGTTCAAAGCCCTACCACCAGTACAAAGCTTATATGTAATATATGTTAATATGTAATGTTTCACTTAGATATAACGCTTGTTACATACTAAATATAATTATATAATCTTTCAGACCTTCCCCTTAAGAGGAGTGGAGACATAAGCCAAGCAATAGAATATTTATGGGCTATTTTACTCTTTTATTAATGTAGCAGTATTATGACATCCTACACACTTACACATACGCACATACACACACTCACACACACACACACACACAATCTAGTGAAATGTACATTTTGAATCTTAACAATGCGCGCTACATTGCTAAGTTTCAAAATGTATAAACCGTTTTTATTTTCAAAGTATCATAGCAACAAAATGATGTAGTTTTTTTTGCAGATGATGTTTAATTCAGTATAGTCTGGTCTAGGTCATTGCCGCATTATGCATGCATCTTTACATTTTCATGAGACAAAAAGTGTTTGATGAAATATAGATTTTAATAATAGCTATGTTATTGTTGTTGTCAGATAAATAGTCATCATAATATCTTCATGATCAAAAAGCGACCATTCGAGGCAGTCAGCGAGATATGATTGTGTTGGAATGAAACACCAATTAAATTTTAAATTAGTTGCTAATTTTTCAAATTAGGAATAAATTTTCAATTTAGGAATAAATTTTACATTTTTCTTCATGAAATAAAGGTAATGGTTCTCTAGAAAGTTTGCGGGCTATATATATAGTATTACGGGAAAAGAGCAAAGCTGGTTCTACATAGCAACACTGAAATACTTTATATGATTAATATAGATAACATATCATAATTGCCATACAAATAAATTACCCTCAATTTGCATTTCCCTTCAAGATATCCAGTAACCGCGTATTCGTTACAGACGACATCTTAATTACGTCGTTTAATGCGTTTGGCGATACCTTCATTGATACATTGACCATCACTGATTACAGTTATTTATAAGTACGCTTATTTAATAAACTACAATTCTATAAATACTTTAAAAATACTAGTAACGGTAGAATCAGAAAGGTAATATATAAATGCTACTACTAACTTGTTATTAAGAGCCTCAAGCACCTCAAGCAGTTTCAACTCTTTTAGAACCATATCAAAGTAAAACCAAATCTTGCTTGCGATGTAAAGGAGAAATAGATGATGTGAAGGCTTATCTTCTTTAATTACGAGACTTTTAAATAAACCTTATTAAAGTTTTAGTGTACATTTTGTGTTATTGTATACTTTAATTCCTTAATAGTCCTGACGTTTCTGGATGTAGGACTTCGAGTGCTGAAATTAAAAGATCGTCGCAAATACGACTATTTGGGGTATCTCTATAAATTGGTATCGAAACATGCTACGTAAGTACAAACTTAAGTCTCTCGCTTGCTTTCTCGCTTACGACCTTTTAGAGCTTCGATCAATTTTGACAAGTGACAATCAGTAGAACTGTCACTGTTACGACATATAACTAAATGACGTCAAAGGCATCTGTAGTCTGTCAAGGATATTTTGGCACGTGACCAAAATTGGAACACATATCAATTAATGTCATATTTAGATAGCCGCTGCAACAGAAATCTGATACTATATCTAAATCAGTTTTAATTCCCGTCTGATGGACTAAATTTTATAAAGAAATATGTATATATTATTACAGTTGGTATATTTTGTGTTCTTCGGACGTTTGTTTACGTACTTAATTATGATAAATGGCTGAAGCATCAACCAGTAAAATTGTTACACCAGATAAGAATAGAATAAAAAGGACGACCAACCATTGTTGGATAATTTTGACATCGATATTTACTATATTATACTGATAGACAATAACCATTGATGTAATTCCTAAAAGTAAGATTTTTTTACTAACTGATAACCCTTAAACTACAATGACTTGTCAGTGTCGTTAGATTGCCACAAGTTCCTTGTCACAATACAAAACAGCTTGCAGACATTTGACAGTTGTGTTTTTATCAATTAATCCTTAACACCTGAAAGTTATAACACATATATGGATACACATAATTTACATTGATTTTTAATCCCATATTTATTCAATAATAAATTCTATACATTTTCTCAAGATTATAAACACATATATTTTATCAGCGATAACCATATAATTACGTGGCATTTAGCAAATGTAATATTTAATGTTTTTAATTACACGTTTGATTTCTCTATCGCATATACGGGTTAACTAAATATGTACATATATTGATGGAACGCACCTTTTCCCGCTTTTGCAAAACAAGAAATACCAATATTTACGAGTGTTTTCCTACATAAAAAACTATATTTTACGTTATAAGCATTATCTTGCTATGAATTTATGTAAACATTAATGATATTAACATATTCATTTCGTATAGTTTCATCGAGAAAATATTTATCTTAGCCGTTACATTTTTTTGTAGTTGAAAGTAAAAAAAATTCGATGCAATTTAATTTATTATATCCATATATTCATGAAATCAATAACGCTTTAAAGGTGGGAACTGACTATATTTAGGCTATAGGTATTTTTGATTTACAAGGTTAATATTTAGAGGCGAGCGAGCAAGAAACTCATTAGGACGTCGTTTACCGACAGTACGGTAGTACCGTCAACTTCGGAACTCTTGGCTGTTACTGATAATTTGTCTTATTAGCTAGCTCCTAAACTATCGAGTGACTGCCAAATTGTCAATGATTAGTTATACAACTGCTAAGCATAAATTTCATAACAAAATTAGCTACCATCGTCATCGACACGTTGACGCTGTGTGGCACGGCGGCCAAACGCAAAACAAATTAATCAACTGCGCAGGACTTGTTATACTGCACTCTTTATTGCCTCACTCCTATAATCCGCTGGGACCGCAATCTGACCGGAAAGAGTTCAGCTGCAGGATTGGCTTTACGTGCTTTCCGAAGCATGAGTGTGTACATACTTCCACTTCCAGACTCCGGCCTGCTACTGCGAATCTTTGTCAGAAAACACTATAACTTTTTTACTGGCCCGATCTGGGCCTTGAACCCAGGATCTCGAAGTCTGCAGCCTTATATCTAGGCACTAGACTAACGAGGCAGATACTCGAATAGATAACATCAAAAATTGCCAATTTATTTAAAATCAAATTATATATACCGTTTAAGGGTAGTGAACACCTTATTGCCCATTAATAAAATCAGAGTAACATTTTTCTTATATTATTAAAAAGATAATAAATTACTTCGAAACTTACGTTAAGCTTTGACAGTCTGTCGCCGCCTTAATAGTTCCAATGTTTAAGCAATAAATATAGCAATTGACTCAGCACACTTAAAAGTTAATTAGTAAGTATAAACAGCAAAAACGTTCAGCGAGACTTGGATAAATATCATAAAAGGTTAAAGAGGAAATGGCTGTATATTTACAAGAACAAAAAGTTTTATGGAAATGTTATGCAATATAAGATCCAACAGAATTTATTTCATAACTATAAAACGTTGAAATGCCTATAAAATCAAATGGACTGCTCTTATAAGTATTGTAACTGCAAACGTCATTATACTTTTCTTTGACAGCTCTACCTAATCTAAATTCTTAGTTAATCTGGAAAGTTACAATTTTTTTTTTAATTTATATTTCAGGAAACAAACATAATAATAATACAATAAATTTAACGAGTACAACAAATACGTAAACCAATAAAGTTTCCAATAGTAAACAATTATTAAATAGTGAAATAAATTTTATTACAATTAAGACAATTTAATATGAGAATTATTATTAAAGCGAGTCAAAATGAATCAAATAATCTATTACCTTAAGATAGGTATGCCGGTAGACGGTGCTTTACGCGTCGTTGCGTTGTCGTACTTTTTTTTTTATTGCATAGGAAGGCGGACGAGCATATGGGCCACCTGATGGTAAGTGGTCACCAACGTCCATAGACATTAGCATTGTAAGAGATGTTAACCATCGCTCACATCGCCAATGTGCCACCAACTTTGGGAACGAAGATGTTATGTCCCTTGTGCCTGGCTCACTCACCCTTCAAACCGAAACACAAAAATAGCAAGTATTGCTGTTTTACGGTAGAATATCTGATGAGTGGGTGGTACCTACCCAGACGAGCTTGCACAAAGCCCTACCACCAACTACTACGTTTTTTCAGTGTCAGTCATTTCACTGAGTAAAACTACCGCACAAAAGCTAACCTCAACTTAAAAAACAAATAGAGATAGATTACAAAACTAGAAGTAAACAGTTAATCTTTTCACTGATGCCACTTCTATATACATCATTTGTTCTATAATGTATTTACTGTACAAATAATTATAGGTGCTAAAGTGAACGTACCATTTAACAGCCTAAAGACGTATTCACACTCGAACAAACCGACCAAGATATTTACAAGACGTGTCGCAAGCTCGTCAATTCGTTGTAAATCGTTGGGAGACATCGGGTGTATGAATAATGCAAGTAAACGGTGATAAATAACGATTATAATATTATCGTGTCAGATAAATCGGACGATCGAACGGTGAACAAGGCCTTAGCGCTGTAGGTTGTAAGTGTAGGTGCCGGTAATTCTGCTGCAGATGCGGACACATGGCTTTGTAGATGAACCAACATATATCAAGGAAATTACAATAGATCAATCATTTTTAAGAACTATTTATATATACGTTTTCTGAAAATTAAATTACTTTTGACATTAATTTCTCTGTTAAGTATTCAATTAAGCATATCGACAGTATACATAATTATATTAATATATTTTTTACATATTTTTTGTCTGATAAATAATTTCTAACATAATCATGATCGACCTTGTAAATTATTCAAAGAAAATGTTTACTAGCTGAAATATCAGACGCCGTCCTTTTGTCAAATTGACATGAAATTATTCTATATTCAAATTTCTTCATCAATATTTTCGAATTGTCAGTTTATTTTTTTTTGAATGAGAATGAATGTCAAATAAGAGTAATCTCAGTAGTACTTTATTTTAAATCAACCCAAATATGCACGTTACCTTACTGTCACTTGTTAAGCGATTTTATATTGACTTCTTATCTATTAATATTTAAATATCGTCGTCAATTCTTGTTATTATCTCAGTTTAAATTTATAATCTGGTATAATTGGTGTGTAGTGAAGAACTTAATAAAATTTATCTATCTTTTTATCTTTGTATCCTGTCCTTAGCATTAAGAAATATTTAAATTTTAAATAATTTGTTAGTTGTAATGTTTAAGCAACTATAAATATTGAATTAATTTAAAAAAGGCTATTTATTTATGCTATCAGTGTAATGTAAAATTATTTTAAATTAAATTATTATATTAAATATAAAGATTATTATTATTAGAAACTATTAAAGATTAGATTAAATAGAAATAAATTAAAAATTGCTTAAGTCTAAGATGTGTACAGTACCCACGACACTGAGATCTATCTTTTATAGATACGTCACTCTTGCTTTTTAAATAAACGACTTAATCGTTCCATATACTACAACATATGCGAATTAAAACACATTCAACATAGCACGAGTTGATCGCTTAACTTGATGCAGATTGGATGTTAATATATATAATAATAATAATAACCCCCCCGTGGGATCACCTTGTCGTGGTAGGGGGGGCTTACGGGAAGTAGGTACAATTTACAAGGTTAATCATCTATAACACCTTCTGCCCCCTTAGGGAGAAACTAAATTTACGGTCACTTACTAACTATCTATCTAACATAAAAACTTACACCTTCCTACTAACGGTCCCAAGACCCTTTTTTTATGGAGAAATGTTTAATCGAGTGTGCAATTTACGGTCGCTGCCCGGGGGGCGCCGGGGCATATCTGGAGCCGATGCTAGATGTGCCAGAATGCGATCCATCGGCGATGAGAAGTTGAACAGGCGGGCTTCCATCGCAAAGTCTACTACAGCCGATGACAGTTCCACAGGAACACCTTATCGACCCCCACCTTCCACCACGTTTACATCGCATACGAGTGTTGCACAAGAGACGCTTGATGTCGAAAAACTTGTGCCCACCGTTAGCGCTAAGCGCATAAAATGGACGCAAGACATGAATGAGTTCATACTGCGCACTTATCTCTATCTCACCACCATGGAAACAGATGTTGCAGCCTATTTATCACCATTACATACAAAATTTCTCGAAAAATATCCTCACATGCAAGTAAGCCGACAACGTGTTGGTGATCAACGACGTGCAATTATACGTAATAAATTGTTGCCACAGGATACTATTGAACGTATATATGAAGAAGTAAGCTCCGATTTACAGACATTTAAAAAACAATTTCACTCCACTCAAAATAACACAATCTTAACACAAAGACCAGTGCATACTCGTATGCACTGGAGTAAGGAATAGTCAAGGCTGTAAAGAACAATTGACAATTGATTCAGTAGTATTTAATACTACTTACAAGTCCAAATTCCTGGCTAGTAGATAGTTCTAAATATTTACAAAATACATCCACAAATAATATTATTTTTACAAAATATAATTCTCAATTGGAACACTAGACTCAGAATTAATACCCCGAAAGGGCTAGTCGAAACTACACCTATCAAAATTCAACGTGGCATATTCCAAGGTGATGCCACGTTGAAGCCCTCTTTGGTTTTGCCTTGCTCTCAATCCACTTTCCAATGTATTAAATACAATGCACGAAGGATACCAGTTACACGTACCCACAAACAGACAAAATATTACACTAAATCACTTATTTTATATGCATGACATAAAACTTTACACTTCTACTCAAAAAGATTTAGAAAATATAAAAAAACTATTGAACGGTTTTCACAGGACATCTGTATGGAATTTGGTATAAACAAATGTAAAATAAGCTCAGTAAAAGCAGATCAATTTGAGAGATACAGTTATTTAACAGAAAATGGCACATAAATCGATCCACTAGATGAAAATGAAACTTACAAATACTTAGGCTATGATCAATCAAAGCAAATATTACAAAAGGAGACAAAAATGAAAGTTACGCAAGAATTTAGGCATAGAATAAACTCTGTATTAAAATCTAATTTAAATTCAAGAAATTTAATAAAAGCCATCAACAGTTATGCTACAGCCATATTGACATACTCTTTTGGTATTATTAAGTGGACAAAATCTGATTTAAAGAAACTACAACGTACAATAAATACTACTATGACAAAGCATAGAAAACATCATCCCCGCTCATGTATTCAACGCACAACACTCCCTAGATAGGATGGAGGAAGAGGCCTTATAGATATTGTCAATCTTCATAACAAGCAAATAGCCACACTCCGAGAATTCTCTCATGACAAAGCTACATCATCAACTTTACATAAAGCTATAGTAGAAAACGAAAACAAATTTACACCATTAAACTTAAAAGACACTAACATACAGACAAATGAAACTTTGACTGACAGACAAACTAAAATAAGCGAATGAACCCGAAAGTCACTACACGGAAGACATTATCAGGAATTGAGCCTACCCAACGTCGACAAACTAGCGTCGAACGAATGGCTTAGTCGTGGTGTGCTCTTCCCTGAGACAGAAGGCTTTATTATAGCAATACAAGATCAGGTTATTGAGACACGCAACTATCAAAAGTATATAAAAAATTCCACCTTACCGACAGATATGTGTAGGCGATGCAATAGCTCTTCTGAAACCATACAACATATTACTGGAGCATGTAAAACAATAGCTCAAACTGTCTATAAACATAGACATGACCAGGTCGCCTATATAATACATCAAAAACTAGCTTTAAAATTTAAACTTATAGATCCCCAGAATCGTACAGCTTATTATAAATATAATCCTCAAGCGGTTTTAGAAAACCAAACCTTCAGACTATACTTTGACAGAGCTATCTTAACCGATAGAACAATTCCTTACAATAGACCGGATATCACTGTAATAGACAAATTAAATAAAACTGGCTACATCATAGATATCGCTATACCAAATACTCATAATTTACAAAACACTATTTCCGAAAAATTAGCAAAGTACACAGAACTAATAGATGAAATAACCAAAAATTGGCACCTACAAAAAGTTATTATAGTACCGATAATTCTTTCTACTACAGGCGTTATCCCACAACACCTTCACCAGTCACTTAAATCTCTTGATTTACCTTCACATACGTTTATTCAACTACAGAAAGCTGCAATATTGAATACATGCAGGATAGTACGAAAATTCATGCAGTCAGACAAAGATCAAATTCAATTGCCAAACAATCAGATTAATTAAAATTTTAAATTAGAACCTAGATGATGTTCACTTGACTTTGGTCCGTGAACATTAATTTACCGGTTTATACCGTGATTCCCAAATTAAGATAACAAAATAATAATAATAATAATATCCTGGGACGTTATTCATTATTCACACACGGCCATATGATCCCAAACTAAGCAGAGCTCGTACTATGGAAACCAGACAACTGATATACCACATATACTACTTTTTTTGTAAATACGTACTTATATAGATAATTACACCCAGACTCAGGACAAGCAGACATATTTATGCACACAAATGTCTGTCCTGGGTGGGAATCGAACCCACGACCTGCGGCGTGAAAGGCAAGTATCTTACCAACCACGCCAACCGGCTCGTCAAATCATAATCATATCATATCAATCATAAAATAATATCATATTTAAATTTTATATTTAATATTGAGACCCCAAAGTTTGGTCTCGATCCATTTTTATGTAGACATTTAGCTGCTCAATTAATTTTGATGATATATTTCTAAGCTTCAATCGCTCGTGGATAGATTCTCAGAATGATAGATTCTCAAAAGGACACATTACACATAGCCAGAATGTTCAAATTAAGTCCTATTCACTCGATACATAAGTGTAAAATTCTTATTTACATATGCAAAGTCCATACGGCTAGTTAGAAAACCATCTATTAATACTCCATCAAAAAGGAACTTGCAAGTATAAAATCATTTTTAAGAGAAATTATTTTAGGAATCAAAAATGAACTTGGTAGAAGGACTAGTTACGAACATATTTTCTATAAGCATTTATTTTGAGAGACGTGAGAACGAAATCGAATTTTTTTTTAAATTCAATTTATTTTTATTGCGAAATAAAATCGTATCTTCGATTTAATGGCGCCGTAAACAACAGAATGTTCGCTGATTTGTGATTCAAAATTGTCCGTGTGTCCCAAATACCATGTATATCGGAAGGTTGAAGTTTTTGCACAATTCCACACAGATTTATGTCGTCAGCTTACAGATTTATGACTGGCTGAACTGACAATGTAAGTTAATGCCACGACTAAGATACCGGATTGTAAGCTAAGGAAATAACGCTGTCTGATTATATATCCTCATTATGTATTACGAAAACGCAATAATTATGATTTATTGAGTTTGTAACGACGGAAACGTGCTTTGATCTATGGTTCATGCACTGCGTTTGCGATGTAAATTATTACTGGGTATCAAAATAATCTTGATAGAAACGGCGAGAAATGTTACTTGTATGCTAATTGTAAGAACTAATTAAAAGCGATACGTGCTTGTTAAAATTTAAATTTGTGTTAATAATGATGCCTTGAAGTTTTGTCTCTTAATCCAATTTTTTTGGGAAGGTAAATTGAGCTGCATAATATATTAAAGGTGTGTTTCTCACGCGTTATTTTAATTAATGAATAAATTTATTTTTTCATAATATTACAAAGCGTCGTAACAACTAAATACAATATAAAATCTTAGAAGACTGGAGGCTCGAAAAGGTAGATCCTCTACATCAGGTCAACAAGCTCAACCTTCAATGAATACAACACTTATTGTACTTCACAAAAATGATATAAAGTAATATTTACTTAAAGAAATACGAACTAATAATGAAATAATATACTTATAAGGGGGATTCTCAAAAAGACACAGTTCATGTAATCAGAAAATTGAAATTTATTCCTCATCATAGATACATATTTTAATTATAATATAAAAACCAATATAATCAAGGAAATGGATTATGTAACTAATAAATATCAAATGTAAAAGCTATTCTCAATAGCGACTAGTCATCTGCGCAAAATATATTGTATATGGTCCTCCTGACCGATATCGGCCATGGCGGCCAATCTCAAGGGAGATTAGCCACCTGCGCAGGAGATATTATAGTGCACAAGTGTGTGCGCAAATACAGATGCACTCTCTATTCCCTTATTCTCATAACTCGATGGGACGGTAATCTGACACGACCGGAAAGAGTTCAGGTGCAGGACCAACGGCTTTACGTGCTTTCCGAGGCACGGGAGTGTACAAACTTCCAACTTCCAGACTCCGGGCTGCTACTGAGAATTTTCGACAGAAAATCTCAATAACATTTTATAGGCCCGACCTGGGATTTGAACCCAGGACCACCGTGTCTACGGCCTTACATGAAGCCACTAAACTAACGAGGCCAAAATTTTTTTACTATAGTGCACAAGTGTACACAAGCGCAGGTGCATCGTAAGCATGTGAGATATGACAACGTGGCTCTTAAATGAAGGTAGCGAGTTCAAATCTAGGCAGCGTCTCCTTTCCACAATTTCACGCGCGTAACCTGTGTTCATAAATTAACCTCGTTTTTGGTGGCTTAAGAACAAGTGGAAAAAACTACACACGTAATACAATTCTACAGGGTAACATTACGTAGTGTCAAGTGTCAACTATAATAGTCGGATATAAAAAAAAATAAAGTGACATAGTAATACCAGCCATATATGAAGCATTCAAAAAAAAAGAAGTTATGTTAAACTTGATGGGAATCGATCGATCTCAATGCTCATCAAAATGTGCCTGAGAAAATGCCGTTCAAATAAATTGATATAATCACCTCGCTGCCATCGCAATTTATTGATAAAGACGGCGACAGACTCGTTAAACTTCAGTTTAATATATTATGTACATACATATTCATATTTTTAAACAAAATAGTCAATTCCTTCGATAAGTTTATACATATTTTAATGTTAAACTACTTTTGTTTACTATCGCAAACATAAATATATGTGACAACTGTAGCGTACCATCAGTTTGCCAATATGCATCTGTACAAAGTCACGCAAAAGCAACTAAATTGTATAAACAAAAAGTGAACTTACTTACGAACAAAAACATACATTATTACTTTTATAGATTAACCTTTAGCTTCTGAATTGGTGATCAATATCAGCTTACTAATTTGAATTTTATTTGAACGCTCATTGGTCGGATTTTTGTCGGCGGCTATCATTGACCAATCACCACTTAGATTAAGGCTAAAGTAGTTAATTTAACTTTATTTTTTTAGTAGAACAGTATTATCACCAGTTTCAGAATATCGACCGGGTGGAACTATTCAGCTATTCTTTGAAACAATCTCGAATTTTACCTCAGATCATGATCATGGAATGTCAAAAAGTAATATGTTCGATAGGCTATCTCGATTAAAATGGTGTCAAAACCACGAAGACCAGATTAAAATGGACATTCTGGCCTCGCATCATTTCAAAAATGACTTTAGAGGTTTCTTTAAGCATACTAATAAATTAAACCACAATCTATCTGTTCCTGTGAATGTCAGTGGTGAACCTAGTAAGATAGACAATCTTTTGATGGATAACTTTTTTGTTAAATCGCCACTTGGGCCATCGGAGTTGTTAATTAATGTTGAAACTGATAGGAAAATAGAGATAAATCTTAATTATGAAGAAGTTGCATGTACCATTAAGCATATGACAAGAGGTAAATCTCCAGGTCATGACGGTCTCAGTATTGAACATCTACAGCATGCGGGGCCGCACTTAATTAGACTACTCTATATATTATATAACCAGTGTATGAGTCATAGTTTTATGCCTACTGAAATGATGCGTACTATAGTTGTGCCTATTGTAAAAAATAAAACAGGTGACATAGCTGATAAAAATAACTATAGACCAATCTCATTGGCTACAGTTATATCGAAGGTGTTTGATAGCTTGCTTAATAGGCAATTAATTAAATTAATTACACCACGTGACAATCAATTTGGGTTTCGACCGGGTTTGTCCACAGAAAGTGCTGTACTGTCTCTTAAGCATGCTGTCACATACTATGCTAGGTGACGGACTCCAGTTTATGCTTGTTTTCTGGACCTGTCGAAAGCATTTGACCTGGTTTCATATGATATCTTATGGAGAAAACTCAAAAAAATAAACGTACCACCGGAACTGACAGATATTTTTAAGTATTGGTATGGAAACCAGGTCAATAACGTGCGATGGGTGGCGCGATGGCTGGTGTCTTATTACGTCCGTATGGGTTGGAGTGCGGGGTGAGGCAGGGGGGATTAAGCTCACAAACGCTCCTTAACACGCCTTAACATTAATATATAGATTAATGGCCTTAACAACGCCATTAATCTATATATTAATGAGTTACTTGAGGAACTCAGCAGCACTAGCAATTTCAGTTGTAGCGACATCTATCTCGCCACATACGAAAACTAAAAACTGACGTATTCTACATCGCGATATTAAAATTATCCGGGCGATTGAACTTATATACAAGAACCCGACAACAACCGTCGGGCAGTAGCCCACCAGACTAACACCCGTCTGGTCGGAGGATCCTCCCTTTTCAATGGTGGATGAGGAACTTTACATCCTGTTCCACCCTATCTCCAAACATTGATGGGATATGTTGTAATAACATTAGCTATGCCGATGATATGGTGCTGTTGAGTGCGTCAATTTGTGGCCTTAGAAAACTGGCGGCTCTCTGTGAATCCTATGCGGTAAGACATGGATTGATTTATAATGCCAAGAAAAGTGTAATTATGGTCTTTGAGGCTGGAGATAAAGCGCCAAACGAGGTTCCACCCATTTTACTGAATGGTACTGCACTTCAAAGAGTGTTACAATTTAAATATCTTGGGCATATTTTAATTCCCAGCCTTAAAGACGATACAGACATTAAAAGGGAACGGAGAGCGTCGTCAGTGAGAGCAAATATGTTGGCTCGTAGGTTTGCACGTTGTTCAAGTAATGTTAAAATTACCTAATTTAGAGCTTACTGTACAACTTTTTTCAAATGCAACCTATGGGCCAGATACTCTCAAAAATCTTACAATGCTCTCCATGTTCAGTATAACAAAGCTTTTAGGATGCTGATGGGGCTGCCACGCTTTTGTAGTGCATCAGGGATGTTCGCAGAAGCGCGGGTTGATTGCTTTTCTACTATAATGCGAAAGAGATGCGGCTCCCTGGTGCGTAGGCTGCAAGGCAGTACCAACAGTATCCTTAAAATTATTGCGAGTAGACTGGACTGTACGTACGTGGGTCATTGCTGTGCCATTTCTTATGGAAGATCGCGGTAATTAATATAATATGTAATTATATTCATTTTTGAGAATTTCTGGCCCATATTATGGCCTTTAAATTTACTAACATAGATAATAAATAGATGTAAACTAACAAATTGAGTCTGTGTTGCTTTTAATAAATGAATTATTATTATTATTATTATTATTATACATTAAATGAATAAGATTTAAACATTGGTCAGTATTTAAAGTTTCACGAGTGAGTGTTATAGAGATATCGATGCAATAACATATAGAGGCAGTTTTATTAGTCTTGATATTATCACAACTGCAGTTCCAACGTTTCTTTCCTTAGTGACCACCAATTATCCTCTAAACACTTTAACCTTTTAAGTAATACTGATGTACTGTTGTCCACCTAATAACTCTAACCTTTGAAAACGTCGTTTAAGAATTTTCGAATAAATAATATTAATGTAACCAAACACTGAACCAAATTGATATTACAGTTATTGTGGTAATATCATTGATAAATATAAAAGTTCAGGTTTAAGTGAAACGTTTTTGAATAAAACTTTTATTTGTACTGAGGCACACATATTCAAAATGTATTAAAAAATAATACAATAGTTTCATGCATCAATTGTTTGTTAACTAAAATATACCGACTGCCTCGTTGGTCTAGTGGCTAGATATATAAAAAAAAGTGGCTAGATATATAGCCACAGATCCCAATATCCTGGATTCAAGCCCCAGGTCGGGTCGATGTAATGTTATTGGGTTTTTCTGTCGAAGATTCTCAATAGTTGCCAGGAATCTGGAAGTCCTGCGACTGTACTCATTCCGGTCTTATCGGATTGCCGGTCCATTCCGATTATGAGAGTGAGATAATAGATATTGCATATTTGCGTACACACTTATGTACTATAATATGTGTATATATCTGCACAGTTAGGTAATCTTTCTTGAGATTAGTTGGAGTTTCCAAAATCGGACATCATTCAACATACACAAACGTTAATAGATAAATCTGGCTGTTTTAATTAAAATGCACTGTTAATAGTTATTTGCAGTACTTTTACTAATGCAACCGTATACAATCAAATGCTTAAGAAGACAGGAGTTCTTTATCAGTGGTGGTATAAACGAACCGTTAATTTACACTCAAATAAATATTAAGTAAATATAAATTTACTAGTAGCTTACTATAAATAACAAAGAAATTTTAAATGCTATTCGAGTTAAAATTACGACATTCTTATGCCGTTTTCGGAGTAAATTTAATATGTTTTCAAGAACGCAGTGACGGTGACAGGCTCAATTCAGCACGACAAATATTTATTTCAGTCATAACTTTAAATTCAACTAGCTGTACGTCCCGAGTTCGTTTGTGGTAATACATCGTAAATCACATTCTGTGTCTCTACATAACTTTATTGAAATGTCCGGTAATATTTGTAAAACTACTGAATTGAGTTACATATGATATATGGTTATATTTGCTTACGTAAACCATACGATTAATATGTTATTTATTTTCATAAAGATTAATAATTTGTAAGTTATCTTTAAAATATATGTATGATGTCGCTGATGTTGACATTTTTAACGTGTTTTTTTTAACAAAATCTTTGATAAAAGATTTTTGTATATGTACTATATAGTTTTGACAGAGTTCGCTTCAAACTCTTCTGGAACGACATTCTGGATTTTCTATCCAACTACTTCAGCTTAATAAGCTGAAGTATCTCTAAATACATATAACATAGCCTATAAAATGTATGTAAGTTTTATATATATAATTTTGTGTGACGCTTTCACACAAGCAACAAACAGACAAAACTTAATTATAATATCAGTATGATAGTTTGTCATACTAATGTATTTTTTTTTAAATGTCAGTATTACTACAATGAAACTGAATACAACAGCATGCATTAACGTGTTCCGTATATGGTTATAAGCAAATAATAAGTCTTGAAAAACCACAATTGCTGAATAAATTCATTAGTGACATCCAAATATGTACCGTAAGGAAATACCTTGTTACGTACAAATTGCTAATGACGTTAATGTATACGCTCCGATACGTCGAGTTTTTTAGATAGAAAATAGGGTTCCGTGTTTAAATTTTAAAATAAAATATCTAACTGTTGTAATCAGCTCGAATAAATTATTTCTTTGAAAATAACAGACACGAAAAAAATATATCTTTTTATTTATTTATGTGTACATTACATTCCTTACATTCCTTATTATATTATTAATTATTATGTGACATGTAATTAAAACCAAAATAGAATTCCTTAGGAAGCAGCTATATTTTACATAGATTTTTTTATAGCATAGGTATAGAAATTATATGGTATGCTATGAAAAAAATCGGCGACGAGCATGTGCTAGCCTATATGGGCTACCTGATGGTAAGTGGTCACCAACGGCCATAGACATTGATATTGTAAGATAGGTTAACCATCCATAACCATAGCCAATGCGCCACCAACCTTGGGAACTAAGATGTTATGTCCCTTATGCCTGTAATTACACTGGCTCACTTACCCTTCAAACCGGAACACAACAATACAAAGTACTGCTGTTTTGCGGTAGAGAATATCTGATGAGCGGGTGGTACCTACCCAGACGAGCTTGCGCAAAGTTCTACCACCAAGTGAAAAGTAAATATATAGTAAGCATTTAGTAATAGAATCAAGGCATGATTTTAACATTGATATTTTAATAAATATGCCGACATAATATCCACATAAAACACATTATTTGATTTGATATTATTGTATTATTTACCAATTTTTATAATTATACTAACTAATAATCTTTTTTTTTATTTATTTCAGTAACGGCTTTGATATGACCATTTCAAAAGTAAAACCATATTTCAAGTATACTATGAAAATTGCATACGCACTTAAATAAATACTCATATTATAATAATTTAATCAATTATTGATATTGTAGTTATTTTAATTTAACATTAAATAATTAGGGGTAAGAAAAATTGTGCTAATCGCACGGAAGGCTATAACTGTATTCAAGAGACACATGTAACTGACACATGATGCTATCTTCAAATCACTACATATAATAAAACAAAATTCCACGCCGCGTGTGTCTCTCTGTCTGAAAACTTAAAAATTGATGTTTATACGGTTTTCACCAATGGACAGAGAAATTCATGAGGAAAGTGAAAAAAATCTATTACGGTTTTGTGAAAATTGGCTGAAGTACGACAATAAATGTAGAAGATGTCGGAAAAAATCAGGCCAACTGGGAGCTTTTCTGACGTGTGCCGCGTAAAGTCATTAGTTTTAAATGTATTACGATATAAACGTTTTATGTAGATCCTCATTTTTCTCGTGAAGAGCCGGAACGGATAGCTAATGAATTATAAGCACTAATGAAGCACATGTGAATAAAAACAAAACTCAGTACTGCTTAACGGGCTTGTATCCGCAATTTTTGGTTAATATTCCCGGCTTCTAACAACTGATCCATCACGGCATGTAAGACTTGACTATTACAAAACACAAAAAAAATATTCGAGAAAGTAAATATTGCGTATTTCGCATGTCACTTACACTTAAGAATTCGTATAACCTTTAAACGCGG
This sequence comes from Nymphalis polychloros, assembly GCA_905220585.2. Taxonomy (NCBI): domain Eukaryota; kingdom Metazoa; phylum Arthropoda; class Insecta; order Lepidoptera; family Nymphalidae; genus Nymphalis; species Nymphalis polychloros. The sequence continues at coordinate 13,255,548 of HG992242.1, forward strand.
CGGTCGTTAATTACACGATAAATTGTTTTTATAATAATTAACTTGAGTGTTAAATTAAATAAAATACCATTCATACTTAATTGTATCGTGTTATGCGAAGATCATTTTAATTGCGACGGCGAATACACGTTCTCGTGACAAAAAATACTAATTGTCATACTAAATGCAGCGGCAGTTATTTAAGAATCGCACTACATAAGAATTCCCTTCATAAACATATAACATTATGTACAATTGGGTGTATTTTTAAAAGGTTTTATTAAACTTAAAATGTACATTTTTCTTTAGGTCAAAGAGTTGAAATTTTACGTGTTGGTACTGTTCTAATTACAATATATAATAAACATGGTCTGATTCAACACCCTGGATTGAGTCCAGATGAAGTAACCTCTCAAACTCTTCCTCAAAATAAAGCACGCAATCTTCCTCAAATATGGGGTGACGTTTGAAAAATAAACAATTATATCAATAAATAGCTGTTGCTCTCACAATTTCATAGCTTCATTTTATTTCCATAATAATATTAGCAGAAAATACTTATTTATTATTTTGTAAAGTACAAATCATCTTTGAATATAAGGGTTTTTTCACGTAAATTTATTTTTAGTTGCGACAAAAAGCAGATGTTTTATTTGTTATTTATTACATACAGAAATATCGATAATGATTATTTAAAACTTAAAAAAAAGAAGATTACTAATACAAGATTACGATCTCGGTAATTTTAAAGAATTTTGATTACTGTCTATCGATAGTAATCAAAATTCTTTAAAATAATTTGAAAACAGACTACTTTATCTGATTGATCGATGATACCAAAATGTATTCACGAGCAAAAAAAAAAGTAATCTATCATAGTTATTAAAGGCAAGGCAATAAATACAATTTTTGCTCGTCATAAATTGAGCTGTCGTTAAAATGCTCTACTGCTCATTTCAAAGCATGATAAGTATTGCAAAATTATGTTCGAAAGAATCCTGTTCTGCATTACTTCTTAGTTATGAGGAATATATTTCTCTACACACAATCGACCATTTAATTACTTTGAATAACTATATTCTGTATCTCCATTATAATAAGGTTTAAATTAAAATTGATTAAGAACAGAAACGATTATAACATTTTCGAAATTAATACGTCAACTTTTTGAAACTATTCTTTTATTATTTATTAGAAACAATAATTATTATTTACACAGTTCGTAAGTAATTTTAAATATTTCTTATGAAAACATGACATACGTGAAATAGCATAATCAAAGTAACAATATGTAATAATAATAACCAAGAAGACGAAAGACCAGTAGTGGCGTCGCATCGAGAAACATTGGAATGACCTGGAAAGAAGTCAAGCATGAGTCCATCGAAAGAACTCGATGAGCAACTATTGTGTCAACTCCTTGCCGCGAAATGATGTGGAGATTTTTTTATGAAATACTTAGGCGAATTGTCAAACGGGCCCGGATGACAAACGCTGATGGATAGTGGTTAACAACTCACATAAACATTGTCATTCTATGAAATATAAACCATTTCATACATCGCCAATGCGCCAGTTACCTGGGTACTAAGATCTTATGTCCTTTGTGTCTGTAGTTAGACTAGCAAGCTCACCCTTTAAGCCGAAACACGATAGTAAATATTACTTATTTACGGTATATGTGACGAGTGGTTGATGTCCATCCAAATGAGCTTACACAAAGTCCTATCATCAAGTGGAATATGAGAAGCATTTCTGTGAGTGCATCAGTTCTTAAAGACGCACATTCATGTGCATTGAAATATATTCTACGTAGTTCTCTGTATAGTTGGCTAGTCTCATTTGAGAAGAACCAACGAGCATGATATCGCTCAAAAAAACATAATCATTATCTTACATATTATGTAACACCAAGACTTATAAATAAGATACATAAAAAAGTGTTTGGTATAAATAATTCTAGAAGTCGTACATTGATACTATTTTTTCATCTAGATCGCTGTTAAAGGCCGGTGATTAAATTCCCAGTGGCGGCATCAAATCATTGTCGGCGGTCGCTTTGCAATTAGACATCTTCACGCCGATGCTGACACGTCACAGGGTTGCCAGAAACGAAATTACAGGTTTTATTGTCACTCGTATAATATTTAACAATATCCACACTAGTTAGAATATGATTTTTATTTAGCTTAAAACACTCTCGCTAATAATGGTACACAGACAAATTAAGTAATAAAGTCTTTTTTTTCTTTTCCATAATTTTTAGTACGTAAATGTCCCGCTATTGAGATGAGCTGAGCTAAAAACATTGATTGCTCTGATTTGAATCTGTGATCTTCAATTAAGATTCACATGTTCAAACCATTGCTTTGATGGAGCAGCTCGTAAGAAAACGAAAAGAAAATACATCATACTTATACCTAATTTAAAATCCTTATGAAGAAAATATTAACTTACCATCGTGTTGATAACCCTGCGCCGCGGGTGGCGGGTCGGGATCATCTCAAACAGATCGAGTCTAAAAGGGTTTGACGTGATACGTCGCTCCCAAAAGAAATTAGTCGCGGCTTTGAAGGCGGATCACGTTGCGTCTAATTGCATCAACTTTGATCTCATCGATGTGTTTCTTGTCCTGGCTTTCGACATGACAAGAGAGATATTATAGCAAGCAAACGTCAGAGACAAAAGGGTAATTGTGTCATACCTGACCGTATAGAGATACCATATTTTAAGAAATGAAACTTAAAATTAGCATCTTCTGCAAGAAATATATATGATATGAGTATTTACATTTATCCCCGTTATTATTATAATTTATGCAATAATTATAAATCACAAAATCTATTATTTATATATTACATTAATTTTCTAGAATGCTATATAGAATGGTTTTGCATTTCATAATTAAATACGATTGTGAGTTGATTTATTTCGTACCACAATATTTCATATATTGTTAAAGTTCAATCTCATACTCACCACATGAACATGGTTTCATAATTAAAAAACATTATTATTATTCAATTTAATAGAATTCGACCAATGGACGACGAATCCATCTATACTAATATTATAAAGAGGAAAGACTTTTTGTGTGTTTGTTACGATTTAACTCAAAAATTACTGGACCGATTTTAAAAATTCTTCCACCATTAGAAAGCTAAATCTTTACCGAGTAACATAGGATATATTTATTATAAGGGGTTTTCCAATAGGGACGCTTGAACTTTGACAGCTGATTGCGGCCATGTTGTTTGAGTGACAGCTGTCAAATGCAGTGTGTTATATTCATTCCGTCCTCCCAAACCATGGCAGGTTACAGTGTCGAGCAGCACGTGCAAATCATAAAATTGTTTTATGAAAATGGGTCTTCAGTTCGAGCAACGTTCCACGCACTTCGCCCGTTTTACGGTCGCGATGATCGTCCTGCCGAGTCGACTATCCGTCGATTGGTGGACAAATTCGAGTCAACCGGGTCAGTTAACAATCAGCCGGTTCCCGTGCGTCAACGTAACGCGAGATCTGCCGAGAATATCGCCGCGACAGTGTCCTCGAAAACCCGCGGCAGTCAATTCCGCGTCGCGCACAGGAACTCGGCCTTTCGCAGACGACAACTTGGCGAATTTTGCGTTGTGACTTGAGCCTGCACCCGTACAAGATCCAGCTGACCCAAGAGCTCAAGGTTAATGACCATAGACAGCGCCGTGTGTTCGCTGACTGGGCATTAGAGCAGTTGGAAGTTGACGCCGATTTTGGCAAAAAAATCATCTTCAGCGACGAGGCGCATTTTTGGATGAATGGCTATGTCAACAAGCAAAATTGTCGTATTTGGGACGAGACCAATCCACACGAGGTTCACCAAGTGGCAATGCACCCGCAGAAAGTGACTGTTTGGTGCGGATTTTGGGCCGGAGGTGTGATTGGTCCGTATTTTTTCGAAAACGATAATGGTGTGGCCGTCACCGTCAATGGTGAGCGATACCGGTCGATGATAACCAACTTCTTTTGGCCTGAAATCGAGAATATGGATCTGGACAACATGTGGTTTCAACAGGACGGCGCTACGTGCCACACAGCACACGCTACGATGGAAGTTCTGCACGATCAAGCGCCCTTAATGGAAAACCCTATATTTAAAAAAAAAATAGAGATCCCTACCTAAAATGGAACAATGTAACCCAAGGTATCAAATTGTTGCCTATAAAAGTCAAAATTTGGCGTGCGCTGCGAAAACTATTGACGGTATATAAATGGTATATGGTATATGCCTAACTATTATAGTTAAGCCACAATAACAGTTTTTATTTAAATTATTAAGTTCAAATACGGGTGCAATCGAATAGATGATATTATTAATCCTCATCCATTTAAATAGTTTGACATTTACATGTAAATTATACTTTAAATGATCCGGATCCGACTATTCGTTTAGAAGTTATGACGGGTATAAAATTCTCTCAGTAAGAAAAATGTCACAGTTTGAACAAACTGTAACTGTCCTACGTTTAATCTATTACCAAATACTAATTTACGTTAAATAATAGTTTTTAAATATACGCGGGCAAAGCGATTGTTGCTAATAAAAATGTAACTTAACATAAGTATAAGATGCATTATTTTCAATTCCAATTACATACATTTTGGTATGGTATGGTATTTTTATACCATGCAATAATTTTCGATTTATTTGAAAAATACAAATGATAAGAAATATCATATATAATTATAGGTAACATAAAAAAACAAGTGTCGATGCGAACTATCGCTTGCGTTAGCTTCGCACATACTCAAACTTCAACATCAATATTCCCCATTAGCTCCTGTCATGGATCAGATGCGTCTGATTCGTTGAATCATGGCGTCTGCCTTCAATGTGCCGCTTTACGAAACACTTCACATGATAAACTCGTATTTATATTTTTATTGGGCATTTAATAAAATAATACACTTGCAGTTAAAAAATAAAAGTAAGAGAGTCAAACGAAATAAATTGTATATAACTGCTTATCAATGTTAAATTGATCAAACCTACCTATGTAAGAAAATAGATACCTTTTGTACTAAATTCGTTAACACTATGGTATCTAAGATTTGATGTCCCTTGTGCTTCCTATTAATACTGGTCCACACTCACATTTAAACTAACACACACTAAAATAAAAAATGCATTTACGCGTTTCCCCGCATTGCTTGTAAGAGCCTGCCTTATATCTTGATTTCGATTTATATTAAACTTTGTTGCAGTACATGCTCTCCCAAGTAAGCAACTCTCTTGCCAAGCATCAATTAGAGTGTGTGAGTATGAAGTACATTACGCTGAGGAGGAATTAATTAGTTAGAGATAAGATCTTCGAGGTCTTAATTACGACCAGGTCTTAATTAAAAAAAAAAGCTTAATCAATTGGAAAGCTGAAAATGGCACAACATTTTTAAGTTATAAGTGGTTGTACTTGTATATATTTTTTAAAAATATGTAATCCTGTGAGACATCTTTGCATAGACTAAAATACGTAATTTAGTCATTGGCATAAAATAATACAACTATTTATAATCACTTGGTGGTAAGTCTTTGTGCAAGCCCGCCTGGTCACCACCCGCTCATCACTCGTGTATACAATGTGTTTCATTTCAAAGGAGGAGTGAGCCAGTGTAACTATAGGCACATAACATCTTAGTTCGCAAGGTTCCCGGTGCATTGGCGATGCGAGGAACTATATTATAAAATATTTCTTACAGCGCCAATGTCTTGCGCCAATGGTGACCCATTGACGCAAATGTCTTGCGCCAATGGTGGCTCGTACGCCAACGTATTTTATAAAAAATAAAACACAAATTTACATTTTTGTAAATCTAACCCCGACGTAGTCTGGAAGAAATTGATAGTATTGGTACCATACCGACGAAAATGACGGCTAATCCACTTGTCTCTTCAATGTATTGACATATGGACTCTCTTCAATGTACTGACTGCTAGACTGGAAGCAAAAGTCAATTATCTATCAAATTTTCTAGATTATATTACTGTTATTACTTGGATATGATTGTAATCTACTTAAAATGTATGTAGTATTCACTTAATACGTTTCGATCTTAAAACTGACATAAAGTAACGAAAATACAACATATAGTTCGAGATAATTAATTTATTATATCTAAAAATACAAAATAACAAATTAAATAAATATTTTTGCCTGTTATGATGTATGGAAAAAGCACGGTGAAGACTGGCCAGTCGCAAAGTTTGTAGTTCTTATAACTCGAGAAGCTTTAATAGTGGATATTAAGACATTCTATAAGGCAAATGACATGGTATTCTTTTAACAGAAAATGTATGAGACCCATAACAACATAGAAGCCGAGACCCACGGATAGAACGCGACAATATTAAACGATGATCGTATGTTCAAACTCTGGCAAGCATCACTGAATATTCATGTGCTTAATTTGTATTTATAATTCATCTCGTGCTTAACGGTGAAGGAAAACATCGTGAGGAAACCTGCATGTGTCTAATTTCACTGAAATTCCGCCACATGTGTATTCCACAAACCCGCAATGGAGCAGCGTGGCTGAATAAGTTCCAAGCCTTCTCCTCAATTAGGAGACGAGGCCTTAGCCGAGCAGTGGAACATTCTATGCTGTTGCTAGAACAATATTTATTATTCCAAAATAAGGTACATTCACATTTAAACATAGTTATTTGTCTTGTCTGTTGATCAACAAATTATAATAATTTGATAGCTACGGCTGTACTGCCAGCCTGAATAAAAAGTCCTTTCAACATATAAAATAAATCTTATCTTATTGACTTGCAATTGAATTGCAATGACCAGCTTTAAAATACATTTAAATTAAAATTACGTATTGTAACTAAGTGAAAAAAAAACAATTTTCTTTGTCATATTATATAATTTAAAAAAGTTTAACTTTTACTCGTTATTCTTATTCATCACCAGTAAAACAGCCTTAGTCATAAGACCGCCGTGTTTGTTGTACATGTCACTGTAATTCCTTTTGTAATTGCATTCTTATTATTATACCGTTAATGTGTATAATGTAACGATAAACACAATCATAACGCCATAACTGAAAACATTTCTGTTCTTAACAAAACAACTTAATCGATTTTAATAAAACTTGGCATCGTTATGGTTTAGGCCAAGTTACTTTTTGCACCACCAAGTTTCCAACTCCATAAAATCAATCAATCCTTCCTTGAGCAAGACATTCGATTCCATAAACAACTTTCGTATACATTTTAACATATGTCATTTCCGAAGCTTAAAGTTTCTATTAAAAAAAATGTTAATAAACAAAAAAAAATGTGAGCCGTCACGTGACGCTTGGCAGATGTGAAACATCGAATGAATTAAAATGATGACGGTTTGTTTATTCATTTTACGTTTATTTTAATTAAATACAAAAATCTTAAATTTTAAAAGTTAATTTCAAGTTGCGACAACTTAATTCTTTTACTCAGTGACTTCAGTAATCGTTACACTCGAAGTCGCCTGAATTAAATGAATATAAAATTATAAATTAATTAAATTAATAATTATTATAATATTATTAAATTTTTAATATGAATTATTTCGCCACACCGTACGCACTACTATGCATAGACCGTATATATATACTAGCTATGCCCCGAGGCTTCACCCGCATATAATTAATAAAAATATAATAAAAAAAATTTTTATATAATAACACACACGTGCGCTCACACACACACACACATACAGACACGTATGGCTACTGGTAAAGAAATACGTAATTAACGATATGAAATTACTGTTCCCGTAGGGGAAACGCGTAACGGATTTTTCCAGCAAAAAAAAGGGTCTTTATGTGTACCAATTTTCATCAAGATTGGTCAAGCTGTTCTTGAGTTATAAGAAGGCATACAGACAGACACACAAAAATGAAAAAAATAGTATAATGTGAATCACTGTATCATAAAACGATTATTAATCACAAAATTAGGTGAAAAAGAAATGTACAGACAGAGCGAATTGATTTATATAGTAGTATAGATATACCATCGTATAGCGTGGCGATGCGTCGCCACACGCCAAGGAATGCCTCGCCACTCACCACGCCAACAATCGATTTAACCCGCGGCTATAGATGTTTCACACCAAAACCATGCAGGGAAAATAAAAAGTAATAATATATACATAATTTTAATTAAATAATAATTCAATAGCCAATTCCTATATATAAAATAATATATATAAACACAAATAAATAACTTAGACATTGAATTGATGTCAGCGAAGTCATTATCAGAACTTTGGAAGTACAATTAAAGTGTATATAAATAATTATTTGAAATTGTATATAAATACTTTATCCTTCGAATGAAATTGGCTATACTGAGTGAGCTTTTTTCAATCTGATTCAGTAGAAGCTTTACATTTATATTTGTAAAATGTATGAATAGAATGAAATTTATATGGTTAATGCATAAAAGGGAGATTCTGAAAAAAGTATAAGCAAGACAAAGACATAACTCGTTCCAAAAAACAAAATGTTAATTTAAAAATAAACAGAACTATACACAGTAAGATATACATTTTTTTTATTCGTTAAACCAAGGAGCGAAATACGGTCTTCATTATTTATCCTTATCGAGAAATGATTAAGCGCACGATCAACAGACAGACTGGCAACATTATTTATTTGTAATTCTCACGCAACATGTGAATATTGAACAATCATTGTTTTTAGCTTTTAATTTCAATTAAATAGAAAGGTGTTCTTGTACGTAATGTACGTTGTTTTATTGAATATGTATTATGTCATAAACTATTATATTATTTTCCACCTTAACAATGGATTTTGTTATTGTAGTGAAACGTTTCTTGTAAAAATTAAAGAAGGATACAAGATGTATTATCAGATTGTTTTTTTTTTCTATAAAATTAATCAGAAAGTAATTCCGATCAAATCGAATAACTTCAAATAATTACCTATAATATTTCGATAATTTTCTCTTAAAGTTATCTTTGTTCAGTTTAGGTAAGTTTTGCTACTATTCACAATAGCGATGATGATGACGAATGATTCGAAAATGAAATCGCCTTTTTCTGTATCACAATATCTCAATATAGAATTGGATTCAAATATTTGGAATTTGAATCTACTCAAGATTTTAAGTTACTGAATTCGATTATATATTTTTAGCGTCTGTCTGCTTACTTTTTTGAAGTGAAAACTTCTTTAGCGGCGTTGTGCACTTTTTTATGATGGGTAAAAAATGTTAAACTCGCGTCAGGTCACGTGAACTTGATTGAAAATTCGTAAGACGGATTCAGACATATTAAATTTTTGAAGTAAAAACGTTGTGTACTTTTTTGTGATGGGTAAAAATGTTAAACTCGCGTCAGGTCACGTGACCCTGATTGAAAATTCGTAAGACTGATTTTGAAGTGTTAAATTTTTAATGTAATATAAATTGTCATGTTTCTATACGATAGCGCAATAAATGAATATTGTTGTTTTTTTATGACTATATTTTGTATTCGTATGTGTCGTGTTCATGATAATTTATTTTAAGGTGCATATCTTGAAAACAAATCACGATATATATCTACTACTAGCTAGGCCCGCGGTTTCACCCGCGTATAATTAATAAAAATATAATTAATAAAAGTCAGCCTAGAACCTTCCTCGATAAAAGGACTATACAACACAAAAATATTTTTTAAAATCGAACCAGTAGTTCCTGAGATTAGCCGGATCAAACAAACAAACTCTTCAGCTTTATATATTAGTATAGATAAGCCACTATATTTTATCCATGAAATGATTGGTCAAGCTGTTCTTGAGTTATAAGAAGACATACAGACAGACACACAAAAATGAAAAAAATAGTATAATGTGAATCACTGTATCATAAAACGATTATTAATCACAAAATTAGGTGAAAAAGAAATGTACAGACAGAGCGAATTGATTTATATAGTAGTATAGATATAACATCGTATAGCGTGGCGATGCGTCGCCACGATAACGATATAGGAATATATCGTTTCAGATTTCATGAAATTTGATTTTACGATTTTATTTTCATTTTAAAAATGTGCTACATAATATTCACTCTTTCGCATGTTTATACTTATAGTTTAAATACATCTTTACTATAATTTTCTGTTTAGATATATCAATATTTAAACTTTAAAATATTAACATAATGATTTTATTAACTGTTAAATTTTTTTTAAATTCTAATAAATCTACAAAATGAGGTCGTATCTACGATTTCGTATCTCATTAAAAACCGTTTTCAACGTCGGCATTTCTAAAGCCTCATTCCAAAAATCCACACATAAAATATTTAAATAAAAAAATCAAAACACACCATTAATCTTTTACGCTAATTTCGTGCCAATTATATGTTTTTTTTTTTTTAACACCGGATACCGGCACTTAACCGCCCAAGATTAAAACCAGCCGTCGGTCCGTACCCAAAAATCATAACAACAGCCACATCAAAAAAATACATCACTCATCGTACCTTTGAAGTGTAGGCGCCGTTTAATTGATAGTTTTCGACCACTCATAGGTCGGTAAATATTGTATTCCTGACAAATTAACGGAGGAACTAGTAAAATGTGTTTTGCTGTCGGTATTGCCGACGTAAATAGAATTAGGGTTCCGAAAATGTTGATTCGCTACGTTTCGATTTATTTGTGATTGTTTAATAAGAGTTTGCGTAGTGACATGTTTTACCAACTTATTACATTTATAGTTTACTTTGGTATACATTTTATTAAGAATTCAGATATTTTATGACTAAGATAATCGATGGAACATTATAAATTATAACTATTAATATTTTATAGTCTGTAAAAAACATCAGTTAAAACTAAAAAACAAATTAAAACAAATATATCTCGAAATAATAACTGTCAAATCTGCACTTAAAAAAATATGTTTCACAATTAAAATATAATCAACTACAACTAGCGAAAAATGGAAAAAAGATCGCTATCCATTCAAGTCCGTTAAAACGAAACCGGCATCTTTGATGTAGCGGTCTGTTTACACTAAGCTAACTGAGAAACAAGTCATTTCATCGGGGCGTCTGTGCCGTCTTTGATCTCGCCGCCGCCCGCCATGTTGAATTATTGCCGACATCTTGACTGTGACGAGACACGGCCGCCGTGTTACGCCGAATTTCAATCGTCATTGAAGTAAATAGCTTATTAGTTGCCAATAATGATGCTTAAACTTTTAACTAAGCATTAGAAAGCAGTTTTTTTATTAAAATAATAACAGCATTAATACGATGAAGAATATTATCTCTAAAGCCATTATGGAAGATTCTAGTGCGGGACAAATTGCACCCAAATTAGTTTAAATTTTTTTTATTTCAAACCCTTTTCTTACTTCTTGTATTAACTTTTTGAGAACGTGTCGAGACTAGACATTAAGTTTTTAGTTATAACGTTTCCAATTATATGTAAGTCTTTACTTTTAATTCCTTGGAAAAATAGCTTAACATTAGCTTAATAGGAATATTAGTAATAATTAATATAATGTCACTTTCATTTAAAATTAAATGTAAATAAATGTAAATGTCACATTACTCGTTTTTTGGAGAAGCATTTAGTGGCAGAAATGCTCCATGGTTCTCCAGTGTAGCTTGATGAATATGGTAGGATTTAATAACAATACGATGTTCATAAAATATTAGCAACTTCTGACGATGCGATTAAAGATGGGATCCCTTATGTCAAAATCTCCCAAAACAATTTCTTTTATTAACTTTCTAGATATTAGGCAGTACTTCGGTTATCCAATCAGTATATTGAACCTTACTTAGGTACTTACATAATTATTGTAATATGGATAATTAGCGTTGTAAGTATATTCTCAATTCAATTTCTTAATACAATATTGTAGTATATTAATATTAATGGCGTCCCTCTGTGCCCGGTTCCCGGTCTCGTCAATTAATTCGGCAGGTGCGCGTTCGCTCGGTAATTTTACTTTTAAATATCAACTCGTTTCAATCATTAACACCACGTAAATATTTTTTAATTAAGGTAATTTTTAATTTGTGTATTTAACGATTTTGTAATTTAAAGTGATCGTTACTTACAATTATAATCCTTACTATTAATATTATAAAAGTTATTAGAAATTGAGATTTTTGTTTGTTTGTTTGTTACGCTTTCACGGATAAACCACTAAGCCGATTTTAAAAATTCTTTCACCAATGGAAAGCTACTTTATCAGCGAGTAACATAGACTACATTTTATCCCCGTATTCCCACGGGAACGGAAACTACGCGGGCGAAACCGCGAGCAAAACGCTAGTATAAATATAAATCTATCAGGGGTGTGTCATTGATTTTAATGAAAATCTCCCTGGTTTTTTAATTTACCAAAGCAATGTTATTCTTTAAGACATCACTTCGTAACTCACTCGTGGAATATAGGAAACCGACTTACCTACCTACTAGTATTAGTTACGCTGTCTCAATGCGTCTATCCTTTTGAATGTTTTAATTATTTATAGTCAATGTTGCTGATCACTTTTTGATTTTGCGATCGTCATCGTGTTAATGGTGCGCTTGAATCTTTTTCTAACAAACTTGCTATACTGGTAATATTCAAATTTGTTTTTTTTTTATTGCATGTGATGGCGGACGAGCGTGTGGGCTACCTGATGGTAAGTGGTCACCAACGCCCATAGACATTGGCATTGTAAGAGATGTTAACTATCGCTTACATCGTCAATGAGCCACCAATCTTGAGATCTAAGATGTTGTGTCCCTTGTGCCTGTAATTACACTGGCTCACTCACCCTTCAAACCGGAACACACACAATTCAAAGTACTGCTGTTTTGCGCTAGAATATCTGATGAGTGGGTGGTACCTACCCAGACGAGCTTGCACAAGGCACCACCTACCACCAAGTAGAGTGATGTTTGAGAGCACAGATGTTGCTATTTAGATTTTAAAGGTAAATAAACTAGTCTAAATATTTCTTATATATGCAACTGATAGAGTTATTTTTTAAATAATAATACCTAAGTATTGTTTCCTTTTTAATATTAAAATGCGAAAGTGAGTTTGTGTGCTTGTTTGTTACGGTTTCCCATCTTAACTACTTAACAGATAGTCATTAAATTTCACCTTCACATTGTCAGGAGTACTGAAAAGGCTTATAACCCCCCATCCCACTCTCTAGTGGGACGGGATGATTAATGTTTTTTACAACATTTTTTAATTTAGTTTTTGTACTTATATATATGATACCTTAATAGGAACTTATAACTACCCGATAAAACCTACAACAGAGATATGTCATTACGTACAATTTCCAATGCAATGCAACATCGATTTCATTTTAGACCATTCATATGAAATTGACAACACAGACAAGATATAATGACTAATATATAAAATAATTAATTAAATTATAGTCATTTTGAAATTAGAATATCGTAAGTTGGACAGTCGATTAATATAAATAAATGAAACACCAAACTTTGCTTCAACAAAACTTCCGAGCACGTGTTCGTACAGGCGTGGGGCGGAGCGTCGATAGGCCACGCCCCACGCAACATGGCCGACTGCAGGCTGTGGTGTGTTGCAACGAATGCATAGATTCTATTAAATTGATTTGTGATTAGTTTATGATTGGATTATGGATTAAGACATTTTAAGTACACAAATTATTTTGATAGTATTTTGGAAAGAGTTATAATTGTTTTCTGTTTTTATCACATTTATACAAAAGTCTTCATTTGTGGGTAATTGTTTGATTATTTTAATTATTATTATAAATAAATACATTTTTTTCATACACAATATTGTTATTATATTAAAATAAAAATAAAAATAAATATTTATTTAAAAAGATCTAGTATGTTTCAATTAAATCAATAAAATTAGCCATGTAATTTGTTAACAGGCGACAGCTGGCTATTTAAAAAAAAAATCCGCATACATCTGAAATTCAATTATTCCGTAGAAATGTAGTTGGTACATAATAACACCTTTGTATCCGATAAATATTCTAATTAAAGTAATATCGAGATGTAACTGGTAATTAGGCGTCGTAAAATACAAGGCAATGTAATTTTCAGTAATTTGTAGACTAGGTTGTATAGTCTGTGGTAATTATTTCACAACACGTTAGCTATAAATAACATTGCATTATTATACTAACTAATGAAATTGTACTAGGACTTGCTGTTGCTGATCTCTCTTGAAATTTGTCAGTGACTGAATACATTTTGGACCTTATTTTAAGTGTAATAAATTTACATATAAGATAAGTATCTACTTGCTATCTATAAGGAAATACTTAGATACTTAATATTATATATTATAATATTATATATTAATATTAAATAAATTATAACCTGACTTTTCCTTTTTCTAAGTTTTTAATTTTGCTATAATTATGTTCGGAATGTTTATCTACTGTCTTGATGCTCTCCATTTTGTATTTCAAAGGTTGTCTGGGAAAGATTCCTTATTACCATAAATTCTCCTTCGTACACTTTTTTACTTAAGTTTGTACGTTTATTTCTTAGAAATAAAGTCACCAACCATGATATTAAAGTTGCAACGCCTCTGTGCTGGTACCAGTTTTTATATAAATGAATATTGTGTGATACTGTATGAGACACACCACCAGAGTTATCATCACTAAAAAATTATGGCACCTGATTAGAAAGAATCTCTATTTCGTTCGCGACATGTGTCGACATCTAGTTGGTAAACGTTGAACTATTCGCCTCGTAACAACAGAGAACCGACTCAGTATTTATCTAAGTTATAATTTGCGGTGAATCAACTATAAGTAAAAATCATTAACTTCGGGTTCTAAGCTCTTAGTAAAAATACTATATGGGGTCTAATAGTATAATTCCAGTCATTACACTGTTCGATAGGAACCAGGGATGTATTAGGATTTTAGATTTAATTTTTTTATTTTTATTTTGAATACTTAGTTTTCAGTCTCAAAGTATCTTCAGGTATCTATGAGCATGTGATATCTGTTTGTATTGTGCGGAATATAAGATAGCTTATTGGTTATACTAATTAATGTTGTTTTAAAATAAATGATAATAATTTCCCGTTGGGGATATTTTACATGCATCATTTTTGAGACTATATTTTTTATTTTAAAAATTATAAACATTCTGAATTTATATAGTACAGTAACAGTACAGTAACAGCCTTTGAATGTCCCACTGCTAAGCTAAGGCCTCTTCTCTTTTGAGGAGAATTCATATATGTAGAAGAAAATTATATCTACATATTTAAAGTATTTGGAAATGTCAGGTGATTAACCCAATAAGCGTATTTTATTTTCTCACTCCTCGAGTCCATCCCTGTCTCAGCCACGGTCCTCTGCTCTTCAATATCATAATGACCGGTACCAACGAGGCGCCAACTCCGGTTTTCGACTTCGGCCAAATAACATATAATTTGACGAAACCGCCGACGTACAGTCATACCGACATTTACAAACTAAATAGCACCATTCGAAGGCTGCGGTCAGAATGCACACATTAATTTACTATTCAAAGACGGAGTTGGAAAGCGTTGCTAAGATTTTAGTTTTATTTAATTGTGAGTTCGTAGCGAATCAGGGATCGTATCATCCAGACTTTTATACTCGCATGGCTCTCTTATCAGTATAATACACAGGTATTAGAATAATGCCCAGCAATAGCAATATAAGCTTCTTTTGTGTTTAATAAACGAAGTTGTCGTAAGTCTAATAAGGAATTATAGTTGCATTTATTCTTCTATTCGAATAAAGTTTTTATTCAAATAGACTTTTAAAAGTACTTTTGAATCTTCAATCGTTATGACCGGGTCAGAATATGGATTGATCTATAGATTTGTAACTTCAAAAGAGCGAATAATTAATTCTAATATAAAGAATAAACAAAACTAAAACAATACCTAACATAAAACTAAGCTCACAGGTTTATATAAATATTAGTTTTCTCCTGCATAATGAGGGGACAACGTGTATTAATGGCCCAGTGTTAAAAACGCGTGATTCTTAACCGATGATTGTGAGTTCAAGCCCGGGCAAGCACCCCTGAATTTCATGTGCTTAATTTTTGATTATAATTCATCTCGTGCTTAACGGTGAAGGCAAACATCGTGAGGAAACCTGCATGTGTCAAATTTCCCTGAAATTCTGTCACATGTGTATTCCACCAACCCGCTTTGGAGCAGCGTGGTGAAATAAGCTCCAAACCTTCTCCTGAAAAAGAGGAGAAGAGGCCTTAGCCCAGAAGTGGGACATTCACAGACTGTTACTGTACATCATCATTAAAGTTAAGCTCTTAACAATATTCCCTTTAACAAAAACCGACCAACTTTCTGGACGCATACATTAAATGCGGTTAAGTAAATTAGAGGCAACCTCCTTGTTCGTTTCATCAACCAACGTATCATTTGTCTAGGCCAGTCATTAGATGATTATTAACGCAATTCCGACAAATTTACACGTCGAATATGACGAATGGACCTACAATTTGACGGCGCCAATTTTTTAACTGACTTTAGTATAGTGTTACTAAATTATGTTACCTGCGTATTACTTAAAGGTTACTTCCTGGGTGGGCGCATTTATGAATGGTTCGTATAATATTAAGGATAATTAAAGGTGTGAGTCAATAAGGGATTTCATTGTTTTGTTTTTTAAGATGAAAAAATGTATTTTTAATATTCACAAAAATGCGTATCGTTGAAAATGTAAAAAGATTTCAAAACAATAGAAGTCATATATAAGACAACTAAGATTTTTTTTAAAGGAATTGTTAATCTTGTCCGGATCTAACAAATAACAAATCTTCTATCTTTCTTAAGAACTTAAATCAAGCTTATAGCTTTGATTGTTCTTTATGTTTTTAAGTTAATGGTTCTCATATATCATTTTTACACAAATGTTCCGAAGATTATCTTTTGCGTGTGATGAGATATTTTTGTTTTTTTTTTTTTTATTGCGTAGGTAGGCAGACGTGCGTATGGGCCACGTGATGGTAAGTTGTCACCAACGCCCATAGACATTGGCATTGTTAGAGATGTTAACCATCGCTTACATCGCCGATGCGCCACCAACCTTGGGAACTAAGATGTTATATCCCTTGTGCCTGTAATTACACTGGCTCACTCACCCTTCAAACCGGAACACAACAGTACCAAGTACTGCTGTTTTGCGATAGAATATCTGATGAGTGGGTTGTACCTACCCAGACGAGCTTGCACAAAGCTCTACCACCAAGTCTTTATATTATTTAAGAGGGACGAGCGGGAGGCTCACCCGATGGAAAGTGACTACCACCGATAGACATCTGCAACATCTTGCCGGAAAGATATAATAATTTGATTGTTACACAAGTCAAAAGAATGCTGTAATACAAATAGGTTAACTGATAATATTATACAGCCTACATGCATTAGCACTACAATGTAAAGATACTTCCACGTACTTGTAATTATTCTATCAAGTCTCAAGCTATATACTAACCGCCTTATTCATAAACGTTATTTAACTGGTGATTAGTTAAACAATATTTTGTCTTCTTCTTTCGTATGTCAAATCAATAATGACAGAAAGAGACAAATCAGTGTTTAGCTAAACAGTAACTAAGCAACGTTTATAAATAATGCCGTAAATCCTTTATTCACAAAAAAATTGTTAAAAAGTTTAAACAAAGTACCTTATTATTATTAAAGCCTTTACCAAGAAGAAACGATTGGTAAGTTAAGTAAGTTAGTAATACATTCATTATATTATATATTCGTAAGAAAATGGCGCATTAAAGTACGGGGAAGTTGTATCTGCAACTTAGGATATCAAATTTAATAGGTAATATGTATGGAATATTGTCGTATCTTTATATGTCTACAATTCTTCTGGAAGTGAGTGTCGGTAGGTGGCGCTATGATTGGATTCCAAATTGGTTGAGACGAATCATTATAAACAAAGATATAATATTAATTAAGAACTTATTTGGTGCATAAAATGCCAGTATAACTAAGTTTTTGTTGGAAGATTTGGATCTAAAATTTTAATTACAAATATATAAATGTTAAATATTCAATTGTTGTTTCAATCTAAAACAAATTAATGTGTTTTTCTGTTGTTTTCATTTTTATTGTATTTTTCTTATCGTAACCTCGTTGCGCTGTTAGCCTTAAAGATCTACTTTCAGCTCTCTTAGTAAGCGTAGTAGCAGGAGATAATATGGATAATTCAACTAATAACAAAAATGTAATATTATATTAGGTCCTTAAATATTAAATTGGTGTTTTGTACGGGAGGGATATAAAGTCCATTTTTTTTTTGTAAAGTATATTTAATTAATGAAAGTATGAACCGTTCTTATCTATGCACTTTTGCCATCTCATAGGTAGTTCATTGATCCCTTTACTAAAAAAACCATGGGAGCGAGATTCAATAAACTCTTTGAAGGCTGTTTGAACTGCCGCATCGGAGTTGAATTTTTTTCCTTGTAAGAAGTCCAAATTCCGGAAAAAATTGTAATCTGTTGGAGCAAGGTCCGTGGAGTACGGTGGATGTCGCAGATATTCCAATTGTAGCTCATCTAACTTAGTGGTTGTTTGTTGTGCAGTGTGTGGTCTTGCGTTGTCGTGAAGCAGCAGTGGCCTAGAGTGATTGACCAATCTCGGTTGTTTAGCAGCTAGTTCTTCCTTCATAGTTTGCAGTTGCTGACAATAGATATCTGCCGTAATCGTTTGGCCAGATTTTAGAAAGCTGTAGTGAACGACACAGACACTCACAAGTACCTTTTTCTGAATCAACTTTCGTTTAGGGCATGATTTAGCCCTCCAGGGTTCAACCATTACGACGAGCGCTTCCGATTATCGAACAGTATCCACTTTTCATCACAAGTAATGATTCGATTTAAAATCCTTTCATTATTGTGCCGGTTGAGCAAAGTAACACAGCAGTCGACGCGTGTTTGCAAGTTCGATTCACTCAATTCATGAGGTACCCATCGTTCAAGTTTTTTACTTTTCCGATTTAAAAGTAAAAGTAACAGCCTGTGAATGTCCCACTGCTGGGCTAAGGCCTCTTCTTCTCTTTTGAGAAGAAGGTTATGGAGCTTATTCCACCACGCTGCTCCAATGCGGATTGGTAGAATACACATGTGACAGAATTTCAGTGAAATTTGACACATGCAGGTTTCCTCACGATGTTTTCCTTCACCGTCAAGCACGAGATGAATTTTAATCACAAATTAAGCACATGAAATTCAGTGGTGCTTGCCCGGGTTCGAACCCACGATCATCGGTTAAGATTCACGCGTTCTTACCACTGGGCCATCTCGGCTCTGCGTTCTCCGATTTGCTTCAAGTGGATTAATACAGTTTTATTACTTACCCCGAAGCCTGCAGCTATCTCTGAAGTGCTTTGTGATGGATCCGCTTCCACAATAGCCTTTAACTCTTCATTTTCCACTTTGGTCTCCGGCCGTCCACGGGGTTGATTCTGAAGGTCGAAATTTCCAGAACGAATACGTTGAAACCAAAATCGTACCTTGCTTTCTTTTGCGACACTAGCGCCGTACACATCATTAATCCTTCGAGCTGTTTCTGCAGCACTGGCGCCACGGTAGAACTCGTACTCGTAAATATACCGATATTTCATGTTTTCCATTGTGCGGTAATAAGCGACGCCAAAGAAAAAAATAATTAGGAAAAACCAAATGAATGACTGTTTTCAAAACACAAATGTACCAGCTAAATTAATTTATAAATTTGAATTTGGTATTCTTAACCAAAGAGGAGATATTTTAGATCAAACTAGTCAGTACGACAAAACGCTAATTCCATATGTAAGGACCTACTATATTAAATCGATATAAAGATCATTCAAATCACTAAATTTTTAATCTTTGTGTTACATTGGACTCAATCTGAAAATACATTAATATATTACTCAATTATTTACTTACGCTATGTATGCAGTTCATTTGTTAAAAATGTATCGTGTGATTGAATACTTAAAGCGTATTTAAAAAATATATAGGATATAAATTAAACTATAATTAAATTCATAAACAAATTCAGTGTGAAATTAATCACAACACACTTTGTCAATGCCATTTTCACACTGAGCGCATTCAATAGGGAAATTTTTATCAACGAATGAAAGATCAAAGGCCCCTCTATATTCACAATACAACTTGAAGCGGACAATAAATTTAATTAAAACTCAATAACAGACGAGCGTTCTTTGCCAGATCGTCCGTGAGCATCCAATATTGTATTATCTTAACTAATAGACCTTTACAACACAAAGCTTGCATTCAGAATTACATCGTACCTATTGTTTGTGTATTATGTGTTTCCTTATTGTTCTTTAAATCGTTGAACTTTTAAATAAAGATTATTTAAATATAACTCAATAATTTCAAAAATATACATATATTTATTTTATTTTATTTCTAAAATCTTTCAATTGAATGAGGAAAACTTTAATGAAGGAAGGTCATTCCGAGCAAAGCTCAGTGCTTGATAGGTTTTTGTTTTAAAGCAGTAATCACCGGTTGAGATTCACGTGCTCTAACCACTCGACTATCTCTCTTTTTTTATTGTCACTCGTATCTTGGAATATAGGTTTAATTCCATTTACTAATCCGTATTAATATGTTAACTCACTAACGAATCCCTATTAACAATCCGCCCACGATAAAGTGAGACTCGCCAATGTCAATTGCTAGGCAATGCTACAAGTGCCCAATTATCTCTGATTGAAATAATAATACAGCGCATTCGCAGTCCGCATACAAAATCCGAACGAAGGCGGAGTACTGGAATGTCACTTTTTATAGACTCCCACCCGTGAAGTTTGATGCGGTCGGAGTCGACATATCTGGACGTGCCGACGGCTCTGTCGGCGAAATCCCGAAATATTTTCGTCATGTTTTGCGCGATATATATTCAGTCTCGGCTTTTCGTAAAATCGATTCGTCGGAATCGGACGGTGTTTTGGTAAGGCATTCAAGTATACCTTGTCTATTTCTTTTGTCTCAATCATTTGCTGCCAGACATTTGGATTTATTGGAGTCGGTCTGTATGTTATGTAAAGGGCTTGCTGCCATTTTAAATTCCCCTAATCGTTGAGATTTCGGAACGAACATCAATCGTCTTTAATTATAATGGATTCGTATGAGTGTTTATAAATGCATTCCAGTTTTGTTTATTATTGAACTGATCTATATAATTTTACCAATTTTAAAAGCTCTCCAAAGATGGAGAAACACTCTTATGGCCACTCTTTATTTCCCAAAATTCAAATCGAATTGTATCAACTTTTGGTGTTTTCCTCTGATACACAAATAACCATACGATGTCAAAATACTTTTGAAAAGAAAATACCCTAAATAGAAATAAAATGAGAATCTCAGTGATGTTAATTTACCTAATTTATAATACAATTCTCAATACAATAAAGAGATAAAATCTTTTATTATTAATAACACTATAGCATAGGGTTGGCTCTTTGTACTATTACAAGCGTATATTCCGTGCCAAGGACGGTGACGTCAAATTAAAAGTCACAACCCTTACATTTATAAACAAACTTTTAAATTAAGAACATGAATTCAATACTAAGCATATATTATTGTATTATGTAAGTGTGGTTCATGATAAACATCAAAAGCTTGCCGACAATCGATACGGATTTCGTATTCGTGGCGGATGCAAATACGATTGCATTTGCATGCATATTTCATAGCGTTCTGAGCTGCACTTTAATTAGTCTAGAGTTGAGACCGCCCACAGAGCCTAGTATTAAGTTATATAGTTACTTGGAATTATAATTGTATAAAGAATTTTACTCAAAATAGAAATGAAAAACAGGCGCAGATTTAGCTCTTGCTGGATTTCCTTTTAAATTAATTCAGTTTATGTCATTTTTATATTAGTAGGCTACAACTTAATTAGCGCTTGACGATTCGAAAGTAGATACTCCAAAAACTTTATGTTTATATTATATGAATTAAATAATATTTGATTTAAAAAAATTACGCTACTTTTCCGTTAAAGTGTATATTTTAACAGTACACTTAAAATCTAAAAAGTCATTAGTAATCCTAAATTTTGAAATTGTGATATAAAATCGTAAATCTTAAATCGTAAAGCCTGGAAATAAAATCGTAAACCAAAACAGTAGAATAGAAAATATACAACTAAGGCACGACCAACACGTCTATGATTTAATTATAGAAACAAAAAAAAAAAAAAAAAATTGCGTATATGAAGTAAATATCCATTTTTCGTGGTATTTAAAGTCACAATATTTTGTAACGATATCTTCTAACATATAACATAACAAGATATACATGTAAAAAAACTCAAAATTGTCATAGTTCTTTCTGAGATTAATTCGAACATATAGACAATCGTGGCGTGGACTTTAAATTTAAACTAAGTATATATACATATATATAATATAAATATAATATAATATACTAGCAAATTTATACACAGGAGGTTAAAGAGTAACTAGTAGGATAATTTTTGGTCAATTATGAATAAGATGAGTGCTCTGGTAATTAGAGTCATTAGAATCAAATAATTAAAAGTTAAATAAGATAAAATAATATAAATCAATTTCTAAATCTGTATTGAATATTTGTTTGTCGAAATTATAAATTCAAAGGTTTTCCAATTAAAACCGAACGGTAGCACATTTATCTTCATCACGAATGCGGTATTAGCATCAGCTCAATATCCAGCGAAAAAACCTCCCGCGCCAAGCCTTACATTGTGTGCAAAGTGTGCTATAAATGACCTCTTAACTCTGTACACCCAATCGAAATTAAACTCCATATCTTTTGTCATAAAGTATATTTTTCCTCGAGTCCCAATACAATTGAACTGTTGCTGCAATACATAGAAAAATGAACTTTATGTATGTGATATTAGGTCAGTTTTAGATAAGAAAGAATATATTTAAGGCGAATATTCAAGGGCTAGCGTTTGAAAAAGTATTATCAATCATCTGTGACGATGATGAACGACAGTGAGGCGTAAAGGTGGGTGCAGATGGGTGAGTGAGTTAAGTTTATTAAGTTAGCGATGTAAGATTTAAGGATATATTTACGGTCATATATTAAGGTGTGATAGTTTTAAGCAAACAATTATAATATTCAAATCTAGGATGCTAATTAGAATGAATACAAAAAATGGACAATGAATGATGGAATAATAAGAGATCGATTGAGAGTGAGTTTGAGTCGTTTTTTAAAACATATCACTTGTTAATGTAACTGTACTGGGATTACGTTACCTAAATATAAAAAAGGACAAAAGTTTCTTAACATTATTTAAGGGTGAAAAATTAATTTGAAAACATAGTATTATAACATATTTTACTTTATTATCGATGTGATTTTAAACAACACACCTAATGACGAGAGATTACAATATTTTCATATGTAAATACAAAATATGCAGTCCAATCCAATATATTCAACTATGTGTCATCAATTATAATATACGCTGATACTCCACTTACGATTAATATAATTAATTTATGAATAAAGTTTATATATTAAACCTAACACTATATACTTATAAAATACACACAAAAATGAGGATATCAAAAATTATGACATTAAAAACAGTTACGAAAATTAAATTGCAAGGCAATGTGACGTCACAAATTAACACACTGAGGGGCAAATTCCACTAATGTATAACGATTACGATAAGTTCCCGATTCAATTCCAGTCCAACTTTGACTATTATATATTATCGGATCGGAACCGAACCTATTAATTAACATATTATAACCGTTATGCCAAAGCAAAAATTAATTGTTAATTTTTATGCCAAAAGTCGATACTTCGTATCGCGCTTCGATTCGATTGCGATAAAATGTAGATTGTTAGTAGAATCGGTCAGTACACTGATTTCCAGTATGTCAGCCTCGTGTTAGAAGTAAAAGGTAACAATTTTTATAAATTCGAATGGTGTTTTAACGTTATGACGTAGAAATTAATGACTTGATCCAGACCATACGATAAGAAACACGTTTTATCTTTTGATTAGTAACCTCAACTTAAAATCACTAATAAGAAGCGAATTTAATAAAATAACATTTACGATGAAAATACATAAAAATAAAAATTTGCTGATAACGTTTCGTAGTCACCGAACGGAAAAAATGTTAATGAATTAACATTTAAATAATGATGTTTCGTTACGAAATTCTTAAAAGTAAAACCCGAAAAGTAATCGGTTCCGTCTAAAGTTGCACATTCATTTGTCGAAATCGATCGCGTCTTACGCGCAGCAATTAACTTAATACAAGATTTCATTATAAAGAGCCCGTCAATAAATATTGCACATCAACCTTTGAAAAGAGATAATCAGCATTTATATAAAAAAAAAATGTGTATTTTATTCATTTTAACAATTCCTAATAGATACAGGACTGTTAGCGTTTTGTGCGACAGAGATTCTACCATGCGCCCTTAGTCGATTGTCTGTGTTGTGTCTTGCAATATTTATTGACGGGCACTATACTTTATAATTTCGTATATACATTTCTTTATCCTAAGAATTTTATATTGTAATTAATTTAATATAAGTAAATCAATATAAGAATTTGAAACGCATATCATAATCTACTTTTATATATAAATTTTTCGACTTCGTGATGATTAAGAATAGTTTTTCAACATCATTTATAAGTATAAGCAATATTGTCAATGAAACTAAGCAGTTATAGTTTCATATTAATTTAAGATTTTAAAATTACAATTACAAAAAACCACAATACCAATACACCATACAAGTAACAAACAAGTTAATATCGGCGTTTACGTTCACCAATGAACATTCTCCTTTTAAATACCTTTTACTTAAACGCCAAAGCGCCGCCGACGTGTCAAGAGATCGATAAAATTTCAACTTGCCGCCAAATGAGATAAGTGAAGTGCCCTTACAAAATTTAACGGACGATAAAATATCTTTTAAGACCAGCCTAATTTATATGTTTCCGCTTGTTTTGCGATTCAGTTTTTTTTTATGCTTTTTCGAATAATCGTTTTAAATTTTTATAGATATAAATTAATTGTTTCTTAATGTGAACCATCTTGGTTTCAGATTTTATATTATAAATAATATGAATATAGGTATGCAATAACATTTTTTAATAGTTATGAACGAGATGTAAGATAGAAATGAACTTCTTATAAACTTTGTTTAGTGGGACACACAAAACAATGCTGTGTCTTCTTCTTTCTAATGTCAAATCAATAAAGATAGAAAGAGCGAAAATAGTGATCACCTAACGAGCCGCTAAGCAACGTTTACAACTCATTAAATTATTAGCATTATATCACTTTGCCTGTTTTTAGAATCACTAGTTTTTGCCAGAGGCTTCTTCAACCTGTGAGACATTCTGTATCCCTCAATATTATCTAGGATTATTATAATATTTTATTTAACTTCTCCGATTAGTATTAGTGGTTTAAATAAACTCAAAAACACTACAATTTTATTTTTCTGACAGAAAAACCCAATAACTATTTATTGCCCGACCTGGGAATTGAACCCAGTACCACCGTTTCTGCGGCCTTATATATAATCACTAGACCAACGAGGCAGTCGACGATTTTAATTATAATTATATAAAAGCTATATTTAGAGTAAGTAATCATGTTTAAATACTAAATTAATGCTTAACGATAAACCGTCGAGCGAGGTAATTAAGTCGTATGCTGGAGCTGTGCTTAAATTTACTTAATTCAACTTATACCTGTCCTCCTTTCAGTGTAACTATATTTCTGTCGGTTAATTCATTTTAATTAAAACATTTTGAAAATTTATAAAAGAGTAAATTGAATTTGCTTATTATAATATGTATTTAGTGCTTTGTGCAAACCCTAAACAGCATTGCTTTGTACTGTCGGGTTCCGATTTGAAAAATGAGTGAGCCAGTTTAATTGCAGGCACAAGGAACATTGCTTTAAAGTACCCAAAGTTGGTAGCGTATCGGCGAGTGCTTCGTATTTCTTACAATTTTCATGGTCGGTGGTGACCACTTACAGGTGGACCATTTGTCAGTCCGCATACCAAATTTACATTTTTTTTAAAACGAACAATTTATTATATCTGTTACCACCGTTTTCTGATAATTCATCACATTTTCACGCCTAAATTGTACCGGCTTTAAAAATATATTGATGCAATTTTTGAAGTGATAACTTCTTATGGTAGGCTAAACCGCTTCGTAACGTAACGCGTTACGGTGCCACTATTACCGACGCGGACTGCTTTACCTGAGAGTTACCAACCTAACGCCATCTAGCGTATACAGATAGTACTTATAATAATTTAACAACGCTCAAGTACGTTGATGCAGCTACCCAGAAATTGCCTCGAAGCGCTCACGAGTGCATTCAACGGGATACTCCGGACTGGTCACTTCCCCGAGTCGTGGAAGAGAGGGAAGGTCATCTGCCTTCCCAAACCCGGAAAAGACCGCCGATTTCCGGAAAGCTACCGGCCTATAACGCTACTCTCGCACATCGCCAAGCTGTTTGAGCGTCTGCTGCTGCGAAGACTCGTGCCTCATCTGCCCCTGCGCGAGGAGCAGTTTGGTTTTCGCAGCAACCACTCCACGACGCTCCAGCTGGCGAGAGTTCTACATCACTTAGCCAGTCAGAGGAACAAAGGGCATCCCACCGTCGGGGTCTTTCTCGACATGGAGAAGGCCTTCGACCGGGTGTGGCATGCCGGACTCCTGGCTAAGTTACTGAACACCTCGACGCCCCTCACATATGTGCGAGTAGTGGCGTCATTTCTGGAAGGCCGTAGCTTTTACGTCTCGGTGGAGGGCGCGGATTCCCAACCGCGCCCCATACGAGCCGGAGTACCCCAGGGTAGCTGTTTGTCACCGCGTCTATACGCGGTGTACACGGACGACATTCCCACCCTCCGCGACCATCTGCGTGAGAGTGAAGAGGACGTGCTGTTGGCCCTGTACGCCGACGACAGTGCGTTCTTCTCGTCGTCCTTTCACCAAATCGTCGCTGCAAACAGGATGCAGCGTCTGCTGGATCTGCTTCCGGAGTGGCTAGACAAGTGGAGGATGGCTGTCAACGTCGGCAAGACGGCCGCTCTGCTTGTCGGTGCCAATAGACCGCTGCGTCAACTTACCCTCCGAGGCCAGGACGTGGAGTGGCAGACCTCAGTTTGCTACTTGGGGTGTCACTTGGACCGTAAGCTGCGCATGGTTCCCACCGTTAACAAGGTGGTGAGTCATGCCGCGGCTGCTCGGTCCAAGCTGCACACCGTATTCACATCCCGCCTACCAATGAAGACCAAACTGAGGATCTACGGTGCCTACGTCCGCTCGCGCCTGACGTATGCGGCCCCCGCCTGGTACGCGCTCTGCTCAGCGTACCAGAAGCGGAGGATTCAGATCCAGCAGAATCGATGCCTGCGCCTTATTGTGGGAGCCCCGAGGTACGTCAAGAATGACGTAATACATCGCGACACCAGGACGCCCGCCGTGGAGGAGTTCGTCCGCCACCTCGCACGCAAACTGTTCGCCAGAGCGGATAGCAGCGCGTGCGTGCACCTCCACGGCATTGCACCACTGCATGCTCGACCACCTGAGGGGCGTCCTCTACCTCGGGAGCTCCTACTGTCACCGACCTCCTGTTCCGGCGCGGGCTCCGACGACGACGACGATTTGGAGGACACGGGATAGGACGACGACTACCACCGGAACGGACATACCTGGACCAGGACAATTAATTAATTAAGAAGACCACCACCAGGCCATTGGCCTTGACCTTTAATTAGGTCAGAAATAAATGACCCGGCAGTTAAGGCTGCCGGAGAGGAAATGCCCGGGTAGAGAGGGAGACCTCGAGGCCCGTACCCATACTGGACTTAGGGCCAGTAAGGAGGAACCGAATGAGGGGCTCAAGTACTAATTTAAATTATATTTAATATATTATAATTAATAATAAATGGTATCACTTCTGTCGAGCGTCCCGAGACACACACGTTTTTTTTATTAAATACCTACTTAATAATGTAGTTTATTTGTGTTATTTTTATTAATATTACCTAAATAACCCTCTGATACTGTCTGTGCACGCATTGTGAAATATTATAGTCTAACTTTATTCTTGTATATTAATGTATTGCTTTCAATGACTGTAATTCGTTTTGTGTACCGAATAAATAATTAAACTTTCCAACAATTTAACACTTTCCTTTACGAACACTCTCTTCTTGATCCTTACCAATCCGGTTTCCGTGCAGGTCATAGTACGTCCACAGCCTTAATTAAAGTCACAGACGACATTCGATGGGCTATGGACAATAAACAGCTCACAATTTTAGTGCTCCTAGATTTCAGTAACGC
Organism: Nymphalis polychloros; assembly: GCA_905220585.2. Taxonomy (NCBI): domain Eukaryota; kingdom Metazoa; phylum Arthropoda; class Insecta; order Lepidoptera; family Nymphalidae; genus Nymphalis; species Nymphalis polychloros. Next base: position 13,283,950 of record HG992242.1, read on the forward strand.
ATTCAATTGCGTCGATCACGATATCTTGTTGAGTCTGTTATGTTCTTTAAACATATCTCCATCAGTGAAAGATTGGTTTCAGAGTTACCTCAGAGGTAGAAGACAACGAATTCGTATCGACGAGACTTTCTCGTCATGGTGTGAAGTCCGTGCTGGGGTACCACAAGGTGGCGTGTTGTCTCCCTTACTTTTCTCTATCTTCATTAACTCGATTACTCATGTTATTTCTTCTCTCTATCACATGTATGCTGACGATATTCAAATATATCAACACTCAACCCTCGAGAACCTGCCTAACGCAATTGCTGCTATTAACAGAGATCTAGTGGCAATCTCTAAATGGAGCAATCAGTACGGTCTTAAAATAAATCCTACCAAGTCACAAGTCATTGTTATTGGCAGCCCAGCTATGACTGCAAGAATTGATTGGGCGAACATTCCCCAAGTTGTATACAACGGCACTAATTTATCTTACTGCTCAACAGTTAAAGACCTTGGCATACATCTAGACCGAACACTTTCCTGGTCAGAACATCTAACTGGAATTAGTAAGAAAACATACGCGTCATTGAACTCCTTGCGACGTCTACAAAAAGTATTACCAATTCCTACCAAAACTATGTTAGCAAACTCCCTTCTACTATCTATTCTCGATTACGCGGACGCAAGCTATCTTAATCTAACCGAGGATCAGCTTAATAAACTTGAGCGATTACAAAATCTAGCTATTCGGTTTATTTTCGGTCTCCGAAAGTATGACCATGTTTCAGAATTTCGTTCAAAGCTCAAGTGGCTCCCTATACGCCGTCGCCGAAACTTGCATACTCTCTCTCTTCTGTACTGTGTGTTGTTTAACCCGACTGCTCCTTGTTATTTGAAGGAGAAATTCGAATTTCTTGGAGATCAGTCTAGTATACGATCATCACGAAGCCTCCTCCTAAAACTGCCTACCTATAGCAGTAAATATTATAAGCAGTCCTTCACTGTGCAGGCAATAACACTTTGGAACAACTTACCGCTAAGCATAAGACAATCTAAATCGCTACAAATATTTAAAAATTCTCTGAAGAAATTCTATTTGGACACTAATAATGATGACATTTGAGATACAGTTATTTATTATCCTATTATACTTTCTATTATACTTATTAATAATATTATATTATTTTTTTTTTTTTTTATTTTTTTATTACATATACTATATAGATATATGTATGTATATATGATTTATTTATAAATATCTATAATCTGTTTTATATTTTATTTATTAGTATTTTTTTGTATTTATGTATCTGCCATATTTATTGAGTTGTATTTGTTATTATTTCATAATGTAAGTTTTTACTGCACCACCATATTGCCGTCTTCCATACACATGATTCCTCTAACCCAAAGGTTGTCTGGAAGAAATGGCTTATAAGCCATAAGACCGCCTTTTGCTTGGCCAACATTGTTTTAAAGAATATATATATTTCTCTTTTTTTTTTTTTTATCTTTATGTATATTTGGTGTGCAATAAAGAGTAAAATAAATAAATAAATAAATAAATGAATTATTTACTTATAGCTTTCCATGAATATAACAACACAAAATAAAATAAAGAATCAACAAATAATATTTTTTTTTATATGAAGACACATATTAGGTATATGTTGTAGATTATCATTAATATATGTTTTTTCTTCATATTGTAATAAAATTAAAAAAATATATATTCCATGATAACATCTTAGATTGTTGTAACGAAGCGGAAATAAAGTATTTTTAGCAAACGTTGATAATATTCTTTCGTTTAACTTCATAAATCTTTGCTTAAGGAATTAAAAATAAAGCTGCAAATCTTCGAGCAATTTCCCGTGGGCAGTTAAAATAAATTTTACTGAAAAGATAAAGATTTTTTTTTTTTATTTATAATCTTTAACGGAAATATTTGGTATCGAACACCGATTCACCAATTTCGAAGAGCTCACTTAGCGGGATAAAATTGAATTTCCATCTAATTAACTTGATCATTCTAATTTATTAATTACCTAAGTGTATTCTTTTTAAAAGCAAGCCATGTACACACGTTTTGTGATGTAATTGTGTTTGAAATTGTATAGATTCCTAATTCTCTTAGTCTGAGAATTAGTCCTGATTACATTCGGTTTTGTGTATCTAAATAAATAAATAAATTTAAAAATTAACAGACCACCCATGACATAATTCTGTGGCGATGCTGACAATGACTCCGCAAATATCATGAAACAATTCAACCAATTGCTAACATTCGGTAGCCACTCAAAACATACTTACATTATGATGTTTTTTTAACTCATTGTTTCTTAAAACAGAACCTCGTATGTACCATAAAAAAAATTAACACCTCAAACCAAAAATAGGCCAACGTCTCAGAAGATAAGGTTGAATTTTAAACAACAGTATAATTTTTAAAGCTATTTGAAGGTTCAAATCGTAGGCGAAACGCAAACAGTAGCTGGCCACCCGCGGTTTTTCAAAATTGTTGGTCTCGAGTGTGAACTGTGTAAACACGATTAGTCTGAGCGAGTCGACTCGATGATCGATCATACAAAACCACTCGAGTGTAATATTTGCTTTGCTCATGATGTTGTGGACGAGTGATGTTAGCTTCTTAAAAATGTGACAATGATTAAAAACATTATTATATTAAGTATTAATAAAGGATGAAAATGAATAACTTTAACGCATTTTTATCAAACAGATATTACATAAATTTAAACGACTTCAATAAAGGAATTCAGCTTGGTTACTGAAAAGGATGTAAGTACTGTCCTCCAGGCCGATTTTGGCTACGGTGCAGTATATATATGTAGTGCAGGACTAACGGCTTTACGTGCTTTCCGAGGCATGGGAGTGTACACACTTCCAACTTCCAGACTCCAGGCTGGTAATTAGAATTTTCTGAAAGAAAAACCAATAACTTTTAAGTGGCCCGACCTGGGAATTAAACCCAGGACCTCCGGGTCAGCGGCCTTATATCTAGCAACTATACCAACGAGGCAGTGAGAAAAGGATATAATGTACCTAACACCTCCACCTCACACGCAGTCTAAGCCCCAGACAGAAACAACACGTCAAGAAAACATAACCTTATTTACTTGGTGGTAGGGCTTTGTACACGCTCGTCTGGGTAGGTACCACCCACTCATCAGATATTATACCGCTAAACAGCAGTAGGTACTTGATATTGATGTGTTTCGATTTGAAGGGTGAGTGAGCCAGTGTCATTACATGCACAGATGAAATAACATCTTAGTTCCCAAGGTTGGTGGCGCATTAATGGATGGCGATGTAAGCGATGGTTAACATTTCTTACACTACCAATGTCTAAGGGCGTTAGTGACCACTTACCATCAGGTAGTCCATAGGATCGTCCACCTACCTATTCTATAAAAAAAAATTGAGATTAGAAACATATTTTACATTTACATAAATAATCTATATACTTATTATTATACAAATTCGAAAATATGGCAATCGTACTCATGACAACCAAATAATCTTAACCTATAAAGGTGCGGCATTAAACACAAAGTCAAGATGTTAATAAATAACGTATTCAAAATATCGTCACCTCTACACCTGACACACATCTCTACGGCTGTCTATCATCAATATTTTACAATTATACCGTTCGACTCAACAATGGTATTTGTTCGGCAGCTTGTCATAACAAAAAGCTACCGTGACGCGGCCAGCAACTAGCTCAAGCATACTTCGCTATACAAACACTGCACGGTGCTCAAGACCAAAATGTGTTCAATGTCATAATCAGTTGATAAATAATGTTGATTTAACGATATCTTATAATCCACTTCGATATTTAAAATTTATGTTGTTTTTTTTTTCAGTTGAGACGTTTGCGACATTGTCAAGTTAATAACAGATTGTTGCTTTGACAAGTTTAATGATTGATGTTCGAAAATATTTCATAACATTTCAAAATTTCTACATTTCTGTCTGCTTATTTAAAATAATTATTTATCTGTGACAGCAATAAAAATATACTGCATATATTAAAACGTTTATATAATATGTCTATATAAAATATCAATATCACAATATCTTACAAAGTAAAGTTAGAGCCTGTCAATGTCCCACTGCTGAGCTAAGGTCTCTTCCTTTAAGGAAGTTTGGCTCATTCCATTGCGCTATTCCAATGGATTGTTGCATACATACGTGACAGATTTTAATCCGACACGCAAAGGTTTCCTCACGATGTTTTCCTTCACTCATTCATTATATATAATGTTGATAATTTAAACCATGTTGTGTCTTCTTCTTTCGAATGTAAAATCAACGATGACAGAAAGAGAGAAATCAGTGTTTAAATAATCAATTGCTAAGCAACGTTTATACGTAAGACCATTATTAAATAGATATTAATTATAATATTGATTGCTAAGTAATGTGCTTCGAAAATATAACTTAAATAACTCTTAAATATATATAAATAAATTATTTATTACAACTTCATGGACATGTAATTCCACATACAATAAAAACAAAAAACTTGGTACTTAAAACCGTATTACTTATCAGATTTTTGGCATGTTTTAATGAACTGAGTATTATATTTGATTAAAAATAATCACCTCTTTTTAAACCTGTACAAACACAAAGTTGGAACCCGAAATCGATTTAAAAACTAATTACTCGCTCCCTAATAATCGTCAATGCGATAATATCGTTATTTTTATTTCATCAACGCATACCGGTATCCAATTACGTATCGAGCGAATAATCGATCCACGAACAAAGAAACATCGATTTCTTTTATCTGTCAATCAAAAGCATCGATTGTGATCCAATCGACTCGTCTACAAATTTAATTTTACAGCTTCTAAACATAATTTTATTCTTTGTTAATCTTTATTACAGTGTGATAGAGCTTATAATTGAATAATTAAATGTTTTATAGTTATATTACGTTTGTATAATGTAACAGCAATGTCGCGCTGTGATTGATTGACGGTAGAACGATAATTTTCTTTGTGGTTTAAGCGCTACCGGCGTAGTGACGGTACCACAATGGTGGTATGTATAATATAAAAAGGTTAAGTTCGAATCGGATTGATTTATTGTATGATTTTAATAAAAAAATATTAATTTTCACTAATTTAATTTTATTATGATATGAAGCTAACGTGTTTACCATTCTTTATGTAGTAAGTAAGTAACAGCCTGTGAATATCGCTGGGCTAAGCCTCCACTCCTTTTTTGAGAAGAAGTTTTGGAGGTTATTTAACCACGCTGATCCAATGCGGGTTGATGGAATACACATGTGTCAGAATTTCAGTGAAATTAGACACAATCAGGTTTCCTCACGAAGTATTCCTTCAACGTCAAGCAGGAGATGATGAGATATAAACACAAATTAGACACAACACAAAATTCAGTGGATTCAAGCGTTCTACCCACTAGGATATCTCGGCTTTTCATTCTTTATTTAGGCTGAGTTACAATATTGAACAAATGACAACTTTACCATTCTGTATCCAAAATTATAAATTGCCTTCTGTTTTCATTTGTTTACTTATACTATTTGAAATTAAAATTATAACTCGTATTAAAATGGAACTTTTTTAAAAATTGTTTCAATCTACATTAATTAATTATTATTAAACAATTTATAAAACTAGTTCTAACTCGCAATTATATTGTTAATACAACAAATATGATATTGAATCTTTTCGTTTTTAATTGTTGGTAGGGTTTTGTGGCCGTCTGGGTAGAAACCGTCCACAATATTGTTGTATTCTGGTTTGAAGGGTGAGTGAGCGAGTCTAACTTTATTCAACACACATAACATCTTACTTAAGCGATGGTTATTATTGCGTACAGTGACAATATCTATAAGCGAACACAATCAGGTGGTCCATTGATGAGCCGGTTGTAGTGTTTGATAGATACTTGCCTTTCGCGCCGCAGGTCGTGGGTTCGATTCCCACCCAGGACAGACATTTCTGTGCATGAACATGTCCTTCTGCCCTTTTTTTTATCGCTGGAAAAACGCCTTGACGCGTTTCCCCCACATGAAGTGGGGGGGTATGTGGGGCTCACAGGCACTAAGCGCCGGAATACCCACTAAAAAACCAGCGGTATCCTCTCCGTCTAGTCGGGGGGCGCCACGGGATCGCTTGCGCATGCTACCGTGATGTCCTTCTGCCCCGAGTCTGGGTGTAATTATCTATGTAAGTATGTATTTACAAATTAAAAGTAGTACATGTAGTATATCGGTTGTCTGGTTCCATAGTACGAGCTCTGTTTAATTTGGGATCAGGTGACCTTATGCGAATAATATTCCAGGATATTATTATTATTATTATATTATTTGCCAGTCCGCCTAGCTAGAAGATATAATAATACAAAAAATGTCGTAATTCTATCTTTATATATAGCTTAATAATAATAGCTCCCGAAATACTTTTGTAACGAATACTTTAACATTACATTAGCGTATCTGAAGTCGGCCCCTGTCAATGCTATCTCGAACATCTTGCCCGTCAAAAGTATATCATTGTGACTGTACCAACTATCAGATAAACCGTGTATAGTCAGCAAGAAAAGTGCCTAATTTTATACAATCAACAAACTGATATACAACAAATAAAATTACTTTGCAAATAAAAATGTGTGCTAAATCCTCTATTTATGTGACGTCATAATAATGGTACAGCCGACAAATCAATTCAACTTTATGTTTGTATAATAAATTATTGGACGTCTGTAGTTAATCCAAAACAGCGTAATTTATATAGGAAAATGTTTTTCTTAATAATATTTTAAAACTCACAACGATTTCCTAGTCTAGTCTGCCGGAACCATGCGGAACAAATATTATGTAAAAGACGATTGTGCGTCCACAAATTAATCTTAGAAAAAAAACTTGTACTAACAACAATAAAAAAGATGCTATTGCTCAAGATTAAAAAAACACTTCACGGTAGTTTGATTATATATTAATTAAAATGTAATTTTTCTTCTGTCGTTACAGCTGACAATCAGCTACCGGATGAAACATAACGAATCACCCGCTTTAATCATAATGAACTTAATAAATGATCAAGTTTTATCACTGCGAGCTGTCTTGGTACGTTTTTATCAATTTCCAAACGCACAGCTGACAATCAAACCGGACTCGACTTGGCATTGCGGGGCTACTGTGAAATTTTATCTTTAATCTGAACTAATTTATCAATTGTAATTGTTAGTTATTTCTTATCTATTTTATAGTTTTAATGATGTGGAATTGAAACTCTAGATATATTTCTAGGCAATAATAAGTGCCGCTAAAGAGTCGATGAAACAGATAACTTTCTTTATGAGTGGTGTTACTTAGTCAAAACTCGATTAATAAATTTCTAAAAGACCTTTTTTTAATAATAATTATTCCTTTGCTTAACATGAGAAAATAACTTAGAATAGGCGATAATGATACAATAAAAAGAGTTTACCATCGTATTTCTTATGCTCATTGAAATTAATTATGATGCTTGACAAAACACCAATTGGATTGATACAGGTTCTTTGGTTTCTGCAATACTGAAGCGAAATAGCGGCGCAAATAGCCGTCCTTGTTTCACAACTAAACACTTACAGCGTTTATTGTTAGATCAGAGTGATAACACTATATATTTAACCTTCTCACTTAGTGGCAAGGAAAGCGTTTCTTTTGATGACACCATTCTACGTGGTCATAATGATATGGTAGATAATTTTAATTTTGATCTCTATATATTACTTTGCTATCAATGTATGTACGTATGAATGTCTTATGTATATGAAGAAACATTTAAAATCCCATATTACTCACCATAAAAGAAAGAGAATACACTTTTAAATATTTTACTAATAATAACAACCCACAAAGAAACGAACGAAATCTCTCGTATTTCATTGAAATTTAACAATCGAAATAATAATAAGTGATAAAATATTAAATGTTTTACTTATTATATTTACATATATATTTTCGAAGCTGTATATTCGCCGGCAAATATGCAAGTTCGTTAACGTGCAATATTTTATAATAATCCTGCGCATAAATCACGCTTTAGATCCGATGCGCAGGAGTCACTTACGCATTTATCGTGCTATTTAAACCGATTTGATCTAAATCATCTGATTTTATTTATGGTAGATTTACTTTCAACGTTCATATTTCGTATATTTATTTATTTATGCCAAACAATTTATATTCTTTGTGATTATAATTCACATGCTGTATATTTATAAATATAACTTTTAACTTACGACGAAATTACATTACAAAAAAAAACTTGTCTATGGTTTGTGCCGTAAATGAAAATATTCCATTTTAATCAGAACTAGTTTTATTTAAAAAGAAATAACTCAATGACATACAAATGTCTATTTTTAGTAACAGTAAATTAAAGTAGCCAATCTATAAACCGAATACCAAGCTAGACCACAAGAGGATACGTCAATGTCAGCGCATAAAGCAAACGGTGACAGCGACGGAGCCGCCGTCAATACAGCCTTAAAAAGAAACAAGATTTATTTCTTATTCAATTTAAAACCTCCGTCAAACTCGACGATGTGATGTGTAGACCCAGCTTTATTGCGATAGCTCGCAAAAATGACTATACAAGAATTGACAGGCGGGATATAGTTTGGCAGACCGAATTCGTCATTCATAACCTATTCAGTTGAAGTACTTACGACTCTTTGCGTACGATATGGCTTCGATTATATCGACTCATTTGAGACTAGCCTTAGAAAAGAAAGAAACAAAACATATTCATTGATACTTTCATTTATATAATTACTAGCGTTTTGTCCACAGTTTCACCCGCGTAGTTCCCGTTCTCATGTGCATACGGGGACAAAATGAAGTCTATGTTACTCGCTGTATGTTACCGTTAGTGAAATAATTATTAAAATCTACTTAGTGGTTTAGATATGAAATCATAACAAACAAACAAAATCACAATCGCATTTATAATATTAGTTAGGATTAAGTAAATCATACTTGGTGCTTTGTGAAAGCCCGTTTGGGTGGGTGAGTACCAACCCATATACACTCTATCACCTAACAGCAATACAACGCTATGTTCTGGTCTAAAAGGGTACACCTACTTTACCAGCTTAATTACTGGCACAAGAGATACAACATCTTCGTTACCATAGCTGGTAGGGCAGTAGCAAGAAACTTTAAAAGTTATTAACGGTGAAGAAAGTTTTGAAAACATTGTTGTACAAAACGCGATTGCTTAATGATTTTTATTGTTGTTATTATAAGCCCTTTTTCCAAGAACTTATATACATATATAACTTCTTAGAAAATACTGGTAAGATTACATACAATATATAAGTTATAAGATGTATCTCGCATCTGTATTTTCCGTAAAATAATTATTCGTTATAACTGAGAAATAAAGTAAAGCGATAGCTTCTCAAACTTTTTGTTTACAAAACCTGGTTAATCTAAAAAATGGCGAACGTCTTTAAAGGGAAAATATATTATAGTGAGAGTATCATTTATATTATTCCAGTCGCTGTGCATTCTGAAAGTGATGAATTGTAGGTTTTGGTTATAAATTACTGTAATTCTTCTTTTTCATTATGTGCTTCAATTGCGTAGTAATTAACGTTTTATTTATAACGTAAGTATAACAATTAAAAATTTTAAAAACATATTTACTTTCTAATATTTTAGGAATAATCGTACGTATTAAATAATTACAATCACTAAATAACATATTTCAAGATTTTCCAAAACTCCATCGTGATATGATAAAAACTCGTTAAATTGTAGTCTAAACTCGTCATATTGTAATTTTTTATTTTTATTTTATAGTACTTAGACACAGGTAACATAGCACAGGGCACAGCTAGAAATCCCTATACTAACAACAAGGAGAAAGAACATCCTCGATCCTATACAGACCGTATTTTAATAATAAGAACGCATAGTATTATCTTTTATCTCTTCAATAACTAGCTATGACTCCCGGTGTCACATGCATTAAATTTGAATTATAAGCGCCTGAAATAAATAATATAACATTAATAAATCGATTTACAAATGCCAAAATAATTATTTAAACTGTACTGATAGAACTGGATATTAGGTTTCTTCAATCATATAACCTCTAACATTATAAAAAATTTAATTTTATCACGCGCAAAAACCAAAGTAGAGATTTTCTTTAAGAGAAGCGAATCTAATGTTCGTATTTAAAAACAAAACGTCATCATGATATAGTTAACACTGAATAGCTTTGAAAACGTATTAAAAAATATTCTCAACCCTAAGATACTTGCAATAATATTTCAACGAGTTCGCGAAATTAAGGTTTCAACAAGTACAAAGCACCCAGGAAGCTAATGTAACAGCTGTCAAAAGACTATCGCAGGGTGACCACCATTCAGTATCACTATCGATACATTAAATTTAATTAAATCACGTTCAAGTTAAACATTACATTAACAATAACAAACTTTAGAATAAACTTTTTATAATTGGATATTTTAATGTTAGAAGTCTACTTCTGTTTTTTTGTGGTCTTGTTCATAGCTTATTATACCACTACATTCACAATCACATAGAATTCGATATTTGCAAACTGTACTGTATTGCCAAATGTATTAGAATTTTTAATTGTATATTTGAAATTTAAGATTACAAATGCATGAAAATACTATATTAATTTTAAACAATTAGTAAATTGTATAGAAATGTTTTTCAAATCGATGAAAATTACTCTGAACGAAATAAATTCCTAGTTTCGTATGAAGTGTGGTCATCGTATCGCAGCAACTTTTTGTCTGTTGTCTGCTACCGCCACCTCTCCACAGACAGACTTGATCTATTCTCCTTCGGGTCCACATTTTTATCTTACAAAGTGCTCAGATAGACACGGGGAGAACTTTGTGGAAAATTCATCTCTCGCAAAGCTTAAAATGTCTTAACCGCCTATACCAACGCCTTCGAAATGTAGCTTTATAAATCAGTCATAGAGTTTATAATTAATTGATCTTTTTTGTTTGATAGCCCAAATAGTACTGTGAAAATTGAGGAGTAGGGTATAAATATATGAAGGTACATTAATCTAAGCAGACGTGCATTCCTTTGTGGGGGGCAGAGTTGAAACGGCGTGAAAATATGACTCGTTATTTATGTCTCACGTCAAGGCTGGGATGAGAATTTGAGAAATCTCCTTTACTTAACCACGTCGAGTTGAGTAAAATGGTTTGTAAGTTATTTATTTGAACACGTGACTTAGTGTTTTCTCTGTGCTTCATATCTTATAATGATAGAGTCTATATGGGCGAAGTCTCTTGTAAATGCACTTTATATTTATATACACAATCATTGGTTCGTCTGTTAGTGTCTGAATGAGATCACTATGTATGTATTTTATCGAGACGATTGCTATCTGGGATTCAAAAGGAGGCGCTGTAGTCAAAATCAACCAACTCTGTATTCATGAACAGAATGACCGATATTCAAAATATATATGTAGTAAGCTTTTGGCCCGATGATGATTGATGCCATGTTATTAAAGGTTTTTAATATACATATATTTTGGCAGACAAAGACTCACCGTGATTTTTCATTATTATGTATTATTTATTATTAAATGAGAATTTAATCATTAAAAATATATATATTTATAAATCGGGATGGCTTAGTGATAACAAGTAAATCTAAAAATGGTGTGTACAAACCTGGGTATTCACAACTGAATTTTCATGTAACTAATTTGTCTTTATAAATCTTATGTTGCGAAAGAAAATATTTGTGAGGTAGCCTGCATGTGTCGAATGAAAATCTGTGACATGTGCCTCCACAATGGTTGCATTGATGATGATACCTTAGGATAGCAGTGTAACAATAACTATTACTTTTTAAACTTATATTGTTACCTGAACTTTAATCAGTCAAAAATATATTTAGTTATCATCCCTAAGAAAGTTACATTAAAACACCTATTAATATTATTCATTTCCTAACAATAATATATATCCTTAACATAAATTTGTATTAAAGAAAAAAATATTGACGTCATACATAGACGATAATCTCCTTACTCTATGCCCTATTTCTAAGTACACATGACTCCTTTCCACCTACCCAACAAACGTAGCTTTAAGCTGGGAGCACTTTTTCTCACCTCAACCGCTGGATCAACAGCGCTGGAACTTTATGACGTCATTACGTTCACACCCCGCTCTAAGCTACACCACTTTTTCCCAAAATTTATTTGACAATTATTAAGGTGTCCGCATTAAGGCGGCATTATACCGCCCGTTCTAGAGGAAATTCATGTTTTTCTTGGGATGTTTTCGATCGTAAGTCAGGGTAAAGACCAGCACGTGCGAACTATTAGCCTCCCAACTGCGGATTAGAAAATAATTCAGCGCTCTGAATGTTATTATGGAGCTGAGTCGGATTTATTTTATTGCCCCGCGAGATATATGCTGGTCTTTCGGCTTTATCCTCTCTTCCGCAGTTTGTTTATCGAGTGAGCTGGAGATAAACGTGTGTAGCAAATTTTATAGTCGCTCGGGACTGTTTCGGGCTCACAGTTTTCGTATAAATCTTCTTTATGCGCAGTTCTATGTAATTATAGCGTTATTCGCTTGAGTAACCTCCGTCGTGGATGTTATTGAATGTTCCTATAAAATATTATTGATCGTCGTAATAAAATATGGTTTATGTTGCGTGTGCCATTTTTTATTGGCCTCTTTTATGATAGCGTCGTAATTCATTTGTATATCTGTTTTTGCGAGCTCTATCTATTTCGGTTTTGTGTCTATTAATTTTTTATGAATAGCCAACGGTATCTTCTGGAGAATTTATCCTCTCTATAGATGTTTATGCTCACCATTAGGATTATTAAAAAAAAATGTTTCAAGTAATAAGAAAATTCTAGAACCACATTAAAAATTCAACTAAAAGATATACTAATAGATTTAAAATTTTGTTAAGCTTCAACCGTGTAATTCTAAATGAATTACACGCTTCCTGGCAACAATTTTTCCATCTTTGCCAGTAATATTTCCTGTTGCCACATTAGTGGCTGTAATTGCCACGGCCAGGTGCTCGTAAATAACGTAAAGTGGCAACGAGGCAATGCTTTGTGTTGTTTTAACTTATTACTGAGTCGGACGTGACTCGGAGCTAATGGCTGCACTGCAGTTTTACGTTTCATGCTAGTTTCATGTTTATGTTGCCTAAATTATAACAGTACGTGTAATTTATTAACGACAAAAAAGTATTAAGTATGTTGTTCTAATTTATACCGTCTTATATGCATAATTGGATATTATATTGTTTTAAATATTTAACAACAACAAATATACACGACAGTCAGATCACGCTCAAAAAACAAAAACGTCAAACGAATTTATCTGTAACCACGGTCGCATACACAGGTCTTGCAACTGAGTCCAATTTCAGTGGTGAGAGATGAGGTGCGAGTGTGTTACAACTGCTAATTCGCAATACCATCCGCTTGAGGTACTACGTCACTGCTATCGAAGCTGATATTTTTCTCTCCCTAGTACTGTGTTATTTAATCATTGTTATATCGTTTTGTTGAGTTTTGCGGATTTTTTGTTATTTTTGTTTTGTTATTTAACTGTTTGTTTGGATTTGAAAAAGTGTTCGAGATAACTATTACGCGAATTATCATGCCTTTGGCGGCCGTAAATTGAACTTAACAGCGTCATTATGTCAACGTACCCCATATTGAAGTTGCAAGACCTGTGTATACGACCGTGTCTGTAACTTATGTTGACAGAGGAGGATAAAATCATCGCAACTATGATAAGATTCGTTTGATACTTGTTCAGTGAAATAAATCGTGTGGTACAGGGGCCATTGATAATTAAACCTGAAATAAATTATAAGGACTATACTTAGAAACTATAAACTACTAACTATAGTCCATAAAATTTTAAACAACGGTCACTAATCTCCAGTCAGTATAGACGCGACAAAAACATAAAGGATTCGCTCGATCAAGAATTCCCAGTTAGCAGGTATCGGGTAATCACGACGCAACTTTATCAACGCTTGTACCAACAAATGAGTGAAGCGAACGATTTATTGACGCGATAAGCGCTAAGTGCCGCTCGCGCAAATATTTCGAGTCGGCGTCTTCCTCGCGTTAGTTAGCGCTTACTTACATTCGCTTACGTTTCGCTCGCGTGATACTTGTTGACTTGTGGTACAAGTACTGGCAGCATGTAATACATTTTACACTATAAATAATAATGTTTCATTAACATGAAAATAATATGTTACTAATATTTACGTAATTTGTAACAAAAATATACCTAAATATATAAATTTTTAAAACTGTTTAAAATTCAAAAGACCTCCAATACATAGATAAATTTATAGAAATAACAATTTCACTTTATTTATTTTTTCCGGATTCTGATATGGTAGATTTCTATATGATTCAAAGACAAAACTCTAAACCAAAATCCGATCATGATAATGAGAAATTATTGCCACAGTCTTATGGTATGGTAACACGACATGATCAGAGATAGACTATGATGATCATGAGGTGACTGATCACTCCAGTATACCATCTAGGCATTGGACAAAATACTAGCACGAGGCATTGATAAAATAACCTAACCCATAGCACTATGAAAGTGACGAAAAATATATATTAAAATGATTGAATAACTGAAAAAGAGTTAAAGCCGGATTCGGTTCAAAACGCTGCAAGTTCATCTCTTGTGAGTGTTACATCGGAGCTGTCAGTCTTTAACTAGGTTGTCGACAATTTACGTTCCGCGTTATTTGACTAGCGCACCTACCAGCTTACTTTATAATACTGTCTGAAGTTAATTTACAACTCACTACAAAGTAAATCGTTGGACATAGTTTAACATTTACAAGTTACGTAACGACTTTGTTACTAAATGTGTTCTAATGTTTTCCGTTATTTTGCTATTGAGTTTTGTAATTTATTATTATTGATTTGTTCAAACGCGCCATAGTTTTCTTTTTTCAAACATGATTACTGAATTACTTTAGTTTAGATATAAGAAATTTCGTTTTTGATAAATTTAAATTATGTTTAATACTAATTAGCTTTGGAGTAAACATAAAAAAATAAAACATATAGAATTGTATTCTGCAAAACATTTTGAATACATTTTGCTTTTTCAATTCGTAATCAAAGGAACAGACTAACTTGTACTAACAGACATAAATCCTAATAAAGTAATAAAACGTTTTCACTGAAATTGTTGGCATTTAATATTTCAGTAAATATTTGCGCTTTTTTTGGAATCGCTAACAGTTACAAATAGCTTTAAGTTAAGATTCCACAAAAAGAAAATTGTTATTGACCAACTTAACATACATACACATACAACACAATTTAGCTTTTGTGGAGATACAGCCTTAGAACTGTCATTTGCTATTAAAGTCGTCAACAACAGTATCTAGTTCATTTCTATATTAAAGTTGTAATTGCAACAACTCAATACAATCTTTCCAACACTACCCTCCGATCGTCTTATCTTTATCGTTGATACTGAATAGTGCTAACGCTGCACGCCTTTCTACATCACTACACAGATCCTTACAATACCATGAACATTCAGCTTACAACCATACGTCAATACATTTAAAGCTCAAATTACAGTACTATAACTCAAAAACAGACAAGAGCGTAACAAACTTTAACATGATCGCAAATAAGAACCTTGTGGCAATAAGCGTAGTGGAATCGAATAAGACTCAAAGAGTTGCCACCACGACCATTGCGAATCTGATGTCGATAAAGATAATATTGAAATTGTTAGAATTGAATAAACTATCGATTGTCGAACAGATATTCCTTACCGGGGATTTTAAATTAACTCGGATGCAACGCTAGTCGATTGTTGAGGATAATGCTATGATAGGAATAAACATTTCTAACATCTGAGGTAAGGACAACGTTGAAAGACTTTATCCATTGTGTTTCAGGAGTTTCATACGAAGAATATAAATTCGATTTATTCATAATTATGTTTAATTTAATTTATCTTTTGTTTGTTATATTATTTCCGGACATTCACATTTTGATTATATAACATCTACTTAAAGATCGATGGTATAGTGCAAACTAAAGAATACTAAAATCTTATTAGAAGATTGTGTGTTTGAATTGGAGCGCCATTGCGTACTTTATTGTTGTTAATTATTCATTTCGTTTTCAGCGTTGAGGACAATATCGTGAGGAAATATATAGTTTTAAATGATATTCTGTCACATGTATCTTCAACTGAGTAGAATGGTGAAATAATAACTAAAGCAAGGAACTTTGCAAACCTTTATGGATGATGTCATTAGTACGAACTTTCAAACAAAAATTGCTACACCCTGGAAACCAATATTGCACACTAAGATATAACCTTTAGATTTACCATTTATCTTTGTTTATTCCCACTAACAACATTTACTTGTAATCGTCTAAAACAAAAGCAATAATGTTAGCTTGTTACGTTCTTCAGCACAAAGTAAGCCTTTTTTATCTCGCTCCACTAAGTTTTCGCTGCACATACTTGCACTTGCCAAACTATCAGCGAATCTTTATAGCGAATTTGCTTAAGGGCTGTCGAAAACAAATGAATATATAATAACATTTACTAATATTTATTCACCAATTTTAATTCAATATGTTTGATACGATTGAACATTCTTAATATTAAATCTTAATCTTTAAGTTAATCAAAATTTAGATGAATTTACAGTCATCTTAAACACAAACACAAAAACCTACTCAACAAACAACGTATTTTCTTTACTTACTTTAAGTTTAAGTTTAACTTTTAGATGTACATATCTTTCTATCCCTCGGTATAGCCAACTATTCAATAGATAAAACACGACTAATATATATTTCTGAATATTGACAACCCTAGTACGTTTAAGCCAGATACACGCTCGTTTAAGCAAAGCACAGGATTAAACGGACGCCCCAATAAAATTTACATAGAAATGGCGTTTTACGCGGACACATTTTTACTGACCCGATTCTACCTAGGCGCTTTTAGAGTTACTTATGTATGGTAGGTAAGATTCACTAGAATTATTTATATTAAAGCTATTTTAAAATAAATTTAGCGTACAATTACAATAATATAGAAGGTATGTTTTGAATAATAACATAATATTGTGAAAACTAAAAATCCTAATGAATCAATTACCAAGACGAATCATTTGTCTTGTATTCATGAAGAACATAATCAAGCTAACAGCATTATGAAAAAAATAGATATTAGTATGATACACCTCAGGTAACTCTTTTATTTACCTAACAAAAACCCTAAACGGTAGTAATTTTTTTCCTTAAATTTATTTAGTGATTGTAGTCTGCATTAAATAATGATACTGCTGTTACTTTAATATTAATTTTAGTTACTAATAATATTAATCAATAGGACACAAATTAACTGTCAGAATTTTATTATTAGAGTTATGTGTAATATATTTATTCTTATTTTTAATATATTGAATTCCCCAAAGACATTTGCATATGTGCGTTTTTACATTTATTTTTCTTTGTATATATTAGGTCCTTACATATGAAATTGGCGTTTTGTCTCCTCTTTGGTTAAGAATTCCAAATTCAAATTTATAATTTCATTTAGCTGGTACACTTGAGTTTTGAAAACAGTCATTTATTTGTTTTTTCCTCATTATTTTTTTCTTTGGCGTCGCTTATTACACACCCACATGGGTCGGTTCTCGGCCCAATCCTGTGGAACGTTGGCTTTGACTGGCGGGCACCTTTCCTGCCCAGGATGGGGGTGTTGTGCTACGTGGACGATACCCTCATCACGACGACGGGGCGGACCTTTCAGGAGGCGGCCCGCCTGGCTGAGGTCAGAGCGTCGCTCACGGTGGATCGGATCGGGCTGCTGGGCTGCGGGACGGTGATTAAGGTGCATGCCCAGATGAGGTATCTGGGCCTGATCCTGGACGGAAGATGGAGCTTCGGATAGCATTTTGTCTAACTCAGCCCGAAGCTCATCAACGCTGCTGCCGTCTTGGGCCGCCTTCTACCCAACGTAGAAGGGCCGGAAACACCTTGCCGGCGTTTATACGCTGGTGTGGTGCGCTCCATGGCATTGTACGGTGCACCCATTTGGATGGACTCTCTCACCGCTCGTAACAAGTCTCTTCTGCGGAGACCGCAGAGGGTCATAGCGGTGAGAGCGATACGGGGTTACTGTACGGTGTCATGGATGGCGGCGATACTTCTCGCGAGCGAACCGCCCTGGGTACTCCAGGCGGAAGTGCTTGCGGAAGTGTACCGGTTCCAGGTGGAAGCGAGGTCGAGTGGCGTCCATCCAGGATTGGAGGAGGTGGAGCGAGTCAGGGCTCTAGCTCAGCGAGCTTTGATTCGCAGGTGGGAGGAGGACCTGGGGTCCCCCTCGGCAGACCTGGACACATCTGTCCAGGTCTGCCGAGTGTGGCACACACCTGGATCAGTGGAGGCGATCCGTCCCCACTTGAGTCGCTGGGTCGAACGAAGACATGATACACTCTCATTCAGGCTGACGCAGGTACTTACCGGGCACGGTTGCTTCGGTAGGTATCTGCATCGGATTGCGAGGCGGGAGCTGACACTCTCCCGTCACGGCGCGTCACACCCTGATTGAGTGTGCCGCATGGGGGCCTCAGCGCCATTCGAGTGTGATAAACGCCATGATCGGTAGCGAGAGGTGCTGGAATGGTCTCGTTCTGTGAAAATGTCATGTCGCAGAAGGAGGCCGCGGAACGGGAGCGAGAGAACAGTGCTGCCGCTGACCCGCTTCGCCGAAGAAGACCGGGGAGAAGGCGTCTACGCTATGCACACCTTCTCCTACCGCCGTAAGTGTCACCAGGGCTAGGGGGTCTCTGTATCCTGAGAATCCCCTAGGATTTGGAGGCCCGCAGAGGTGGGCCTACCGTCGGGATGTGATGGTAATATGCGCAAGCGATCCCGTGACGTCCCCCGAAAAGACGGAGTGGGTACCGCTGGTTTTTTAATGGGTATTCCGGCGCCTTCAGAGCGTTGCGAGCCCCACATACCCCCCACATTATGTGGGGGAAACGCGTAAAGGCGTTTTTCCAGCGATAAAAAAGGCCTCTTCTCTTCTTTTTAAGGAGAAAGTTTGGAGCGTATTCTATTTAAAATAATAAAGAAAAATAATTGATTTGTACCGACAAAGTCCTAGATAAGCTAGAGGCTGATCATCAGTCCTCATTTCTACAAATGCTGCGTGCACAGTATATGTACTTACATACTTAATATTCATATTTCACTTATGTTAATTTATTTATTTTGCGATTATTCATTCATTAATTACACTAACTTTACTTCAATATTATTTTTGGTTTCGTGTCGGATTTATATTATTAGAGCTGTCTGTAATATATATTTTTAATTTTTAATATATGTATTTATTACTGCAAAGAATTTTGCGTCTGTGCCTTTTTGAATTTCTTTTTTATGTATAAAAATATAGTAATAAAATAAAAATAAAAATTGCTAGTACGAGTATAATGAGAAAGACGCAAAGCAAAACAATATCTTACAGGCGAGTAAATTTTTAGAGTTAATGAGACTTTTAGATATATATTTTTAATTACTTTTTCCTTCTTTTTTTAAGTTTCTTTTTTTTATATTTATGAACTGTTTTTCCATTTCTTTAATAGCATGTTGTGTTTACTTGTAATTGATCTCTACACTTAGATAATAAGTTTCTATTTATTGTTTCTATAAATGTTTTAGTGTAAGGGATTGTAAGTAAGCCTAACAAATAAAATAAAATAAAATTATCAGTGATCACTTATACTATTATATTCACGACTAACCTCGCAAAATTCTTAGTAAATATCTAGATTTAACATAAATAATCCGACACCTGACTTGTAAGATAATATAATACAAATTAAATCCAACCCGAATGTAATACCGGGACATTGCGGTCCGCAATTTACGTTCTCGTCCCGGACAGCGGGAATCACGGGACTGAATTACAAGGGAAGGTATTAGAGAGATTTTACTCGGGATTTTGAGGATTTTAACTTGGGTCTATCGAATTGGCTACTGTGATTGTTACGATTTACCTGAATGATTTTAATATTCGCTAAAATCATTTAGGTTTAGTGTTGTAAAGACATAAGTGATTATCACTACATAATAAAGTGCTTATAGCAGGAAGACTCTATTACCTCACTCTCATAACGATCTGAAATGACCGGAAGAACTTCAAGTGAGATCAATGGCTTTAAATGCTATCCGAGGTACACTTATTTCCAAACTGAGAATTTCCTTAATAGAAAAATATAATAACATTTTACCAAATCAACGCGAGATTTATACCTCGTAATCCACCTAGACACTAGAACAAAATAAGGTAGTCAAAATTGTTTTAAAATACCTTCATTTATTTTGTAAACAAACATTTAAAACATGTGTAGGTTAAACCAATATATACGATGAAACCTCAAATAATACCACAGGCAATAAATAAATCTCATCCTCAATAATTGGCAACATAAAGACCAAAATCGCTTGATCCTCTTAATAGAGTTGACGGAAGATTTACTGTTTTAATAGTTCGCAATATGGCAGTGGTCAAGACCTGCAATTTATCAGACGACTAAATTAAAAGCTTTGTGTCGTAATAAAAGCGGTCGCCACAATACTGGGGATTCGGGGATTCCATTTGATAGTATCACTTGGATTCGGATAATTTAAACGTGACGTCATTTGACAATTTACGTTTATCCTATTTGAAATCGTATATGATTTTAACTTTAAATTGCTTATATAATCAAAATTTATACATTTCATATAAATGTAATGGACCCTTGGGTTATACAAAATTAGAAAAATATTTTGTCTTTCGTCTGTGTAAACTTACTCGGTGCTAGAGTTTTGGCCAAGATCCTCTCAGTAGGTACCAACACATTCCATATTCTAACTCCATATATCGCCAATGCACCACCAATCTTGCACCAGCCATACATTATTGTGTTGCATTGAAAGGGTGAGTTTTCCAGTAGTTCTCAATATTTGTGATGCATTTTCGTTATAAGGAATGGTTGATGTTTCTTACGCTGCCAATGTCTATACTCGTAGGCGTTAGTGACTATTTACCATAACGTGGCCCATTTTACGCCTCTTTAATCGAAAAAAGGTCGCATGAACCGCTTACACGGAGTCATACTCAGATCACTTACATGTATTACCTTTGTTGGAAACCTGTAAGATTGTCTGGAGAGAGTAGTTATCATAATGTACATTTTTTCTTTTCATGGTATATGGTTAGAAAAAAAATATTATTAATAGAAGAGATACTACATTATAATTTCTAGATACCTTATAGTTTTAATACAAACGACATAGTAATTCTAACTGAACTGCCACAATTTAGTAAACTACTTACATAGTGATGTAAGTGACTGCACGGAGTGATGATTGTATGACAGGAATTATAAGACCTAGTAAAACGATACTTCAACTATTAAATCTCTAGAAATGACAACAGTTTGTATAATTTTCGTTTAAACTCGGCACCTCTCATGTTTATTTACTTTTATATGTATTACAAAAGGTTTTTGTTGGTTTTGATATTTCAATTAATACAGTAAATATTCTATATTATCTGAAACTTCACATAAATTTGACCAAGTTCACTACTCCACAGAGATCGTTTATCTGAGATACAACCCTGTACAAACAAGACGGAACAATTAAGAGCACCACGGCTCTGGCTATTAAACCTCCCTCGAATCAATTAACAGTTTCATCTGTCCCTTTCTAACCTTTTGTTGAGGTGTTTTGTGTCTCTGTCACTCTAATACTTCCATGCGGTTGACTGGGTTAGTTAACACGTTAGGTATCGTGTACCAGATTTCTAGTGCATAATTATTCGTCTCGTGTTATACAAAAATATAGTCTTCGAATAAGCTAAAACAATAATTGACGCAGAAGTCTCCATTGTCAATTATCGTTTTATCATATCGTCCACAGTGCTCGCTTGATCTAAGCTGGATCTTACTGGGGGTTACTCTTCAAGTGATCTAGCGAGATGGTTCGTGACAGACCTTACGTGACGTAAGAAAGACTGGTCTGTATTTAAAAAAAGGCTTTTATCATGTTTCCGTAAAAACAGTACCACAGCACTCTTGCTTCATATTACTGAGACCTTGTCTTGTTAGTTGACGGAATAACAGAGGCTTGTTAACTCTTTGAACAACTCTCTTGTGAATCTCCAATTTAGAAGATTAGACATCAATGCCAGTTGTACTATGTGTAAAATTAAAATATATTGTATTAAACCTAAATTAATTAACAAATTTTGAATCCATTATGATGATTGCGATTTGATGGCATAACAAAATAAATCCATTTTATCCATCATATCCATTTTTACTGGCTTTGTGCTGGGTAAGCAACTTGGTATTGTTGTGTTTTGGTTTGAAGGGTGAGTGAGCCGGTGTAATTACAGGTACAAAGGACATAACATTATAGGTCCCAAGGTTGGTGGCACATTAGCGATGTAAGCGATGCTTGACATTTCTTACATTGCCAATGTTTATGGGTGCTTACCATCAGGTGGCCAAAAAGTTCAGCCCCGTACCTATTCTATAAAAAATCATACAGATGCAGCTAACGTTATAAAATATACATCTATATGTAATATATCTGATGTTTTATAGTTTCGAAAACATTTGTAAATACCTAGCGTAAATTTTCCCAAGAACTGACCAACTTATACCAATATATTATTTAGGATCAAAGGAACTTGCTAAGTGATGAAATTCTTTTATCGCGTCGGTAAATATTTACACTGAAATCAGTACACGCCACTCCTCTAAACTAATAGTTGCTTCGACGAAAAAACTAATTTGTAAACTCTATATTTAGGTAACTGAATCTGCTTTTCTTTGTTCAATATCCATCAGCTGTTCCAAGTAATGAAATATCTTAATAATGACACTTAAATGCCATCGCTTATGCGATACAATAATTTGGATAATATTTTTTTATTTTATATAGTAACTGCATGTACACAATATTATTAATTATATATAATGAAGGATTTTTTTTTAATACTATTTTAAGATAGTAAAAATCTTGTAATATAAGTATACTAATCATAATCCTTTGAGCACGAAAAGTTTCATCAAATTCAGCAGTTGTTTTTACTGCTCGAACAAATAGCTTAAAATATATAAGTTCTAAATTTAAAATATTATAATTGGAAAATTATTAACAACAATGTAATAAATAACACGCGTTAAAATATTCTGACGTCTCATCCTAAATGTATTAATTAATCACTTAACGTCAATGAAGTGTCATCATTTTGAGTGTTCCAAATGAGACAAGGTGGTAATTTTAGTATTGATTAAACCATGAAGTTATAATAAGGAAATTCTATCATTAATAATTATAATTAAATTATAACCACTAAATGTAATTTAATACAATGTGAAATCAAATTTACAAAAGAGGCTGATGCCTGATATTTTTATTAATTACTTATTATAACGTAATTAAACATTATATAATAAGGTAAAATTGAAGAAGAAATATTACTACCACTAGAGAAAAATACAACCTCACTTGATGGTTCAGATCATCATGTAATTTTGCATACATATTGTCAGGGATATAGAAAACGACATAGGATATCTAACCCCTCCTCCCACGAGAGCAAAACCGCGTTCGGAAACGTTTGTTTAAATTAGTGTAAAACTACTTTTTTTTCTTCTGTCACGCGTACCATCATAAACGGCGTGTTATTTGAGCCGTGAATAATTTTAATTTCGAAAACAGACGTACGCTATTTTTTTATTTCGAAAATACAATTGACGCATGTGAATATAAAGTTTTTACATCGATTTCAATTTATGACATTTTAGAATGTTTACATTAATATTTATTTATTTTAATTAATCAATCAACTTTAACGTCATCCATACCAGTACTTTTTGATCAAATTTAACTGATTTGTTTTATTTATTAAACGATATTTGGTTTTTATATATTTGACAAATATTTATTGATAAACTTTATTGTACACAATCTCAATTACATCATAATAACACTGGACATACATACATCAAGATAAAAGCGTGCAAAGACAGTACAGTGATCTCTTCCACGTAACCTTTACGACAGATACTATAACTAAAAACTTTAGTGTAAGCTATACCAATATTTATCACTTTATATTGAAAGCTTAATAATATTGTAATTTACGTACAAATATAGTACATTTAAAATTAGACTAAATATTTGAGGTCAAACATCAAAATGTTATTATTTTAAGAAAGAAAATATATTTTTAATACTCTCTCAATCAACAACGCCCCAAGCAGAACGTCTAAGGTAATTACCTCCTTCATACATAATGCATGCGATGACTACAATTTTAAGCCAATAAATAACACTCGCGTAATACAGACGAAAATATGGTGACGCTTTTATTATACATCCCAGCTTAATGGCGACCGTGGTGAGGAATTGTGTAGAGCTGTACGACGCGTCGCGTTGAATATATAATTATTATTAAGACTTTTGCGTTTAAATTTTAAATATTTTGAAAAAAGCTACAACAAAAATAAATTATTGTATATAAATATTGTAGGTCAAAATTTATTCAATATTTTTCATTAAAATAATTAATTAATCTGTTTGATTGATTAAATAAAAGTTTGAAAAGTAAACAATAATAAAATTTGAAATAACAGCTCTCTATATATATTTTATAATTTAGAGTCTTCCCTACAATATTATCACCCTCAGCCTCGGGCCTTGTTTGTGAAATAATGGATTCATTCCATATTCATTTACATCCTTAATAAGATTGGTGTGACACTGCCTCTGTCGCCAAATTACCCTGTCAAATATAATAATCGCACTGAGCTCTTCTACTAAAAGTCGTGTAATTCACTTAAGTTAGAAAGAGACAAATGTATGTTGAGTGATGCGTCCTTAAGCAAAATCCAATTTGAGTACTCGTTCGTAAGATTTTATATCAACTTTTATTTATTAGGCAGCATTCACTGTGGAATATATCATCATAATTATTTATTATTATTAGTTAATCTGATTCAAATATTTTATAGTAATATTAATTTGTTCATAGTTGTTTTTAAATTTTATATAAAATTCATTTGCATTTGTTTTGGGTAATAATAATAATAATTTAATAATTTTTCAAGTATAAGAATTATATATGGGACAATGTATACGTGTCGTAAAATTCCAAAAAGCCATTAAAGGTAATTCGCGTACTTTTATTACAAAAAAAAACCTCTTTAAGCTTTCAAGTCATTTCTTCTCAATAAAACGTTTGCTTAGTGTAGTTAAAAATTAAGCAAATGAAAATTCAGTGGTGCTCGCCGAAGTTTGAATTCGCAATCATAGATTTGGATTCACGTGTTCATATTATAAAACAAAGTCCCCCACGTCTGTCTGTCTGAATAAACTCAAAAACGACTACTACTGCATAATTCTTTATGGGTTTTATATAAATTGGTTAAAATATGTTATATGACGATGATTGTTGAAAATGACGGAAAAAATCAAACCAACTAAAAGCTAATAAATAAAACTAGCTTAACTTTTTAATTTTCACTTCAACATAACTTTTTTGTAATAAATAAAGCAAATATAATAAAGTATACTCTTCTATATGTTTCAATAATCGTAGATCAAAAATAATTCAATTTGTACTAACACCCTATCCAAACATGCCAACGATTCCAGGAACGCAGATGCGAACTACATCATATGAACTGGTGAAAACATCCATTGAAATTAATCGAGCGTATCAATTTATTGGAGTAACAAATGGATATATAAATTAGATTACAGTATAGGCAATTTATAACACATTTTATGATTGAACTATTTCGTCTATTGTGTACATTTTCGAACGGAAAAGTTTACCATATTTGAAGGAGTGAGTTAATGTTAATAAAGTATGTTCCGAATTTGAATTTATATGATTATCGATTATCAATTATGAAAAATGTGGACTACGTAAATAGACTACGTAATTGTTAGATATATTATGTAATAGCAAACTTGATGTAGAACACAATTGCGAAACCTCAGAAAGTGATATATGCGACATTATATTCTTTAATTATCTTTTATATATGTATAAGCGAAATACCACTGACTAACTGACTAGTCCGATTGACACCGCGACCTAGACGCTCACTGACAACGGATTTTAGGCAAATGCCATCCAAAATGTTTCTTTTAGTATCAGAAATATTGGATCATATGTTTTCAACTAAATTAAAAATTTAAAGGTGATACTTTGTATAAATTTTACCCGTATGAAGTCAAACAATTATAAAACTTAAATAATTCTAGCGTCAAATAATATAGTCCTATATAATACTAGCTGTGTCCCGCGGCTTCACCCGCGTATAATTAATAAAAATATAATAAATTATTTTATTACTATAATAACACAGGCACACAAACACACACACGCGCGCGCGCGTACACATATGGCTACTGGTAAAGAAGTACGTAATTAACGATTTAAAATTAATTTTCATAAGATACCGTAGGGTTTACCGATCTTATATATGGCCTACCATTTGCGCCATCACATGTTCTTTGTGTGTACCAATTTTCATCACGATTGGTCAAGCCGTTCTTGAGTTATAAGAAGACATACAAACAGACCGACAGACAGACAAAAATGAAAAAATAGTATAATGTCAGCATCATAAAACGATTATTTATCACAAAATTAGGTGGAAAAAAATGTACAGTCAGAACCAATAGATTTATATAGTAGTATAGAGAAAAAAACAACATCAATTTTGAAAAAAAAAATAGTACCGAATACACTCATTGCATTTATAATAGTCATAAAAGTAAATAAAATATTATGATTATTATGTTTATGATACATAATTATCATTAATTTATATCTAGTGTAAATTGAATTCAGTAAAACTATCAAGTTTCACAGCCATAAATCTATTTTTATCACTTCAAATGGGCACTGGGAGCCATGTACACGTTCATATTTTACTATATATTAGCATAGATATGGGTGTGGAAGGGTGGTAAGTGCATTTAAACGTAAAAATACGCGGGGGTGAGTCGTTATGAGGGGCACTTTGTCATCGGACAGCAGTTTTATATTCGTTGTGGTCATTTCACAGCCGCTTATCTACTCTCCAGGCACGGGGTGACCATGCAAAATGATTCCACATTGCATTTAGGTGGATTGAGTATATTTCACGTATCTTCGATGGAATGTCTTTTCAACTTTTCTTCAAGTCAGTTACAATGCAATGCTTTAAAATATATATTATTTGAAAATAATATATATTTTAGAACATTGCATTGTTGCAAAATTTGAAAATAAATATGAATGAATGAATTGTTTATTAAATCTAAATACATTTTCCAAATGTTATCATTATAGAAGATTTCATTTCAGATATTCTTCCGTAGAACAGCAGTACTTAGTACTGTTGTGTTCCGGTTTGAAGGGTGAATGAGCCAGTGTAATTACAGGCACCAAGGACATAACATCTTAGTTCCCAAGGTTGGTGGCGCATTGGCAATATAAGCGATGGTTAGCATCTCTTACAATGCCCATGTCTATGGGCGTTGGTGACCACTTACCATGAGGTGCCCCATATGCTAGTCCGCCTAAATAAGCCATAAAAATATATTTAAAACTACCGCCCGGTCTGAAATATCTATTCTACTTAGAGAAATCGACAAGAAACTCAGTAGTTAGACATCTAGTATTTTATCATCAAATTTACATAATAATCCTCTAATACCTCATCACATTTCGATCACAAAGATGATCGCTTAATGCTTTCCGATAGAACAAACAATAACAGCAATTTTCCCCGCACCGTGTACACGAAGTACGAAGACAATACATCAAAACACGCCGGACGAGTCCTGTCACAGTCGCACAATCATTTTTCATTACGCACGATTCATTAGCATGCGGGGGCCAACCAATTATGTCTGCTCCATCAATCATGTTACCCTACCATTTCATATTTTATGCAGCGTGTCGAATAAGTGTTCTATTTCAATATATAACTAGTTAGTCTTTGTTAAATGGAACACGATATTGACATAGTTTTATTACCAATTAAAATACTAAAATTATTGTCGGTGAATATGAAAATAATCTGATATGGACCAGTGATTTGAATATGTGAATATTAACCAAAGATTGCACGCTTAAAACTGGCTCAAGATCACTGAATTTTATATTTTTAATTTATGGCTATAATTCATCTCGTACTTGGTAGTGAAGGAAACCTGCATGCTTCGGATGAAAATCTGCCACATCTCACAAGCGTGGTGGAATAATCTTCTCAAAAGGTGAAAAGGCTTTACTTTTACTTTTAACACGAAGATAAAAACTATAATATAATAAAAAAATTAAGTTAATTATTATTCTTCATTATTACAATAATAACTAGAACAATATACGATTATGTAGATAACATTTCACACCCTTAAACCCGGCCACTTTTAATAGCAAGCGATTCGACACACGACCGTCCATTACCAACGACTGTTTTTATTTCAGTTATTACCATTATTTATAACGTCACAGACACAAATCGAGCGATTTATGTTTATGTGTATTTTATATGTCAGGTTTAATGGCACGCACTTCTAACGCTTTTATTATAATTGTGATTTATGATATTTTTAATCTCTCGACAATAGACTGGATCGTTTAATCTTTATGACGATGGCATTCATTATTTTATTAAAATAAGAATAAAGTATAAGCGTTAAGGATTATGTTATAGATATCGCGGTATTATAGAAGTAGCAATTTTAAAATAAGATAAAATAAATAAATCCCAATATAGTTGAAGTATGAAGGAAGACTAGTGTGCAGGACATAATATGATACACAACACAAGCTACGCTGTCGAGGCCACATGGGCAAACAGCAACAAGTCCATTCGAAAAAAATCTAGTGCACTCTCTACTCTTATAATTCTAATCTAATTGGATATTTTTATAGCATTTTTGATAAAAATTCGTGCAATTGCAATGTTAACAGTGAAATTTACTTAACACATTACATTAATTTTTTTTAAATAATCTGCAATAAATCTTCAATTTAAAATAAATACATTAAAATATTTATTGCTTAATATAAGATTGATTATTAGTATGAACCTGTATAATTTAAATAACTTATGAAAACAAAATGCGATAAATTACTGCCCCGATTTTGAGTGGATATATTTTAAATTTCGAATAATATGAAAACGTTCCATTTATACGTAACACTAATAAACATTTCATTGATATCTAATATATCACCGAATCATAGGAGTTTGTGTCACTGGAATAAATTGAAATGATGCAGCATCGGGTGGTCGGGTGGTTACAATGATTTGTGTGGCGTGCCGATTTAATGGCAACCATACATCTTGCCAAGGGAGGGAGGATAAGCAATTTTTCAATACGCCACCCCCGCTACGTTGCGAAAGTAAACCGATGCTCTGACGTTAAAGATTTCGACAACTTACAAATGAATTGATCGAAACTTACGGCCACCTATAAATTTTTAGGGGTTATAGTTAAACAATGCTATCTTTTTCTTTCGAATGTCAAATCAATGGTGACAGAAAGAGAAATCAGTTTAACTAAACATAATACTGTCTGTATTTATTTATATTTCGATGTACTTATGATAAAGTAACATTTCAAGGTAAAATTCGTACGTCCCTGTACGACATGTTTCTGACGCTAAGTCGAAGATGGCGAATTAATGTACCGTTAAAAATATCGGACGCACCGTATCGCACGTAATGGAAAGTGCTTATATCAGGAGACATGATATAAACATGTGCTACAATTATATAGTCCTACATCAACAAGGTGTGGTTAAATCTAATTAAGTATTTAGGTGATTTTGTAACTGATTTAGAAGGAACTGGACTTTACTAAACAATTAATCAATCAAACTATTAATAATCTATTAAAAAGAAGCAACACTATAATATAAAAAATGACGAACGCTTTATTTTTTTAATATTGAGTGAATAGCGATTTTTTATTTAATACTATTTATTAAACCACATCATATTATAGCATAGAGCACAAACTCGTCACTTCACGTTCAACATTTGCAATAGATTTTATCTGTCTACTCATTACGATCAAACTTCAGCCGTAATTTGTAAATAGAAGAATTAATTTTATCATAAAAAAACCAAGAGTGTAACATACAACAAGTAAATAAATATACTCGTAATAATAATTTAATTTATTTTCATTACATACGAGTACGCACGATTTTTAAAAAAAATCCATAATATATATAAGACTGCTACTTGATAGGTTTTGAATTTTTTATGTGTAATAATTCAAAATTGTTTATGGTCACTGTTTTATATTTATATTGTTTATGGTATGAAATAACTGGTCGCTTCATGCGTTTTATATTACTGTCAGGTGTTTAGATTAAACTTCCGTTTGCAGCTGGGATTATAGCAAGGTGGTAACTACTTATGGCAAAACGAGTTTGTTAATTTAATAATTAATTACTGATGTCTCGTATAATATATATTTAAGGTATATTAATATACTACAGTTACATGAATGCGCGGATAAACTACACAAAATCAGCTTTTCTTGTTCTTTTTTTTATTGCATAGGTAGGCGGTTGAGCATATGGGCCACCTGATGGTAAGTAATCACCAACGCCCATACACATTGGCATTGTAAAAGATGTTAACCATCGCTTACATTGCCATGTATGTATATGTCACTTGTGCCTGTAATTACACTGGCTCGCTCACCCTTCAAACCGGAACACAACAATACCAAGTACTGCTGTTTTGCGGTAGAATATCTGATGAGTGGGCGGTACCTTCCCAGACGAGCTTGCACAAAGCTCTACCACCAAGTAATCTACCTCCAAAATGTCATAAATTTTTAATTGTTTTTTATTATAAAATAGGTAAGCGGAAGAGCAAATGGGCCATGGTAAGTGGTCACCACTGCTATTAATATTAACCATTCCTTATGGGCCAATGCGCCACCAACCTTGGGAACCAAGATGTTTTATCCCGTGTGCTGGATAGTAATTACAGTAAAAACTTTAATTATTGTATAAACAGATATAAAACAATGTCATTATTATTCGCTTATATTTAATATTAAAAAAATCTCCCTACTTTATAAAAGTGTATATATAATTTGAGAAATGAATTAATACATATACATAGTTTATTGACTAAATAATGATTTGTATAATTTATTGTTGCAAAATTTATTTGTCTGTCATGTTCCAATTGTCTGGCTACGAACAAATACAAAACAATCGTTCCGTATAATTCCGGCTCATGTCATCAAATAATTTATACAATCCGGGGGTGAATTGCAATAAAAATTGTATAAATAACAAAAAACGCATAACGTAGCGTTACATGCGATTTGAGA
The DNA here is from genome assembly GCA_905220585.2 of Nymphalis polychloros. NCBI lineage: Eukaryota > Metazoa > Arthropoda > Insecta > Lepidoptera > Nymphalidae > Nymphalis > Nymphalis polychloros. The sequence goes on from HG992242.1 coordinate 13,315,455, forward strand.
GTTGGTACATTAGTTATTATAACGCGGCAAAATATGTGGAATAAAACGTAATTTATGAGGCAAATAAAATATAGCAGTGGTTAGGGCGGCAGATGGGGCTGGGATTGTGGAGTGCGGGAAAAGTTACTAGCGATCTTTGCATTAATTCAAACATCAAGCAATCGTCTATACTAATATTATATACTAAGATTAGATTTATGATATTCTACCGCAAAACAGCAGTACTTGGCATTGTTGTGTTCCGGTTTGAAGGGTGAGTGAGCCAGTTTAATTACAGGCACAAGGGACATAACATCTTAGTTTCCAAGGTAAGTGGCACATTGGCGATGTAAGCGATGGTTAACATTTCTTACAATGCCAATGTCTATGGGCGTTGGTGACCATTTACCATGAGGTGGCCCATATGCTCGTCCGCCTACCTATACAATAAAAAATACTCAACATCTATTTAACCGATTTTAAAATTTCTTGTTGTACATACAGAAATCTATATTATCAGCTAGTGACATAGCATAACTTTTTTTTAAGTAAAAATCCTTAATTTACATTTTCTTCTAATAAAAATCATTATTGGCGTATAATGGGGTAATTAAGAATTAGACGATCCATATTTAATTAGTTCGTTAAATCTTTTATCTAATTCAATTAGTTATCATTAATATTTTAAAAAACGTACTCGGGATGCAATGTTAATTGTTGATTATGTGGATGAATGAATGAGGAACAGTGTCATTTTATCGTTTAGAACAATTAAATAACGGTTGCTAACTAACAAATTGAACGAATATTAAATATATTAATTTTAAATATTATGACATATTTTATTTTATACAAAAGCTGGACTTTCGTAACGTTGTAGGAAGTAGTTGAAAATAATCGCTACCTCTCACAAATTGATCGCTTCTCACGGCTATATTGACAGAGTCCTCGGTTACGGATGCTGGAGAAAAATAGCGGTCATTTGTTGGCGTCGCCGTTTTGTTCTGTTGCCTTCGAGAGCGAGATAATGGCTGATTTATATGTACGATTACGTGTGACGCGCGTCAGTGGGCGGCTTTAGTAGAGGGCTGTTACCGGGTTATGGATTATGGCTGTGAGGTGTTAATAATTCTACTGAAGCTGTCCCGGTTTAGTATTATTTGTGTTTCGTTTTCTTTTTATATACTACCTTCTGTTGACTACACAGTACTAAGATTCTTGATTTCCGTAAATGAAAGTGTACATTTTGATTAGCACTGAGTAAATTTTTATATATGGTATAATTTTTTTTATTAGAAACGCCAATAACGCAATGGTTTACGGGCCAGCTAATGATGTAAGGATCGCAGGTTCGATCCTTACCCCTTGGGTTATTACACTTAACAAGATTAATTGAAGGATTAAATATTATTAGTAATGCTTTTGAAAAAAAGTTTGTTGATAATAAAGGATTTTACAAAATATATATCTAGATCAAACATTTTGAGGAGAAGGTTTAGAGCTTATTCCGCCATGCTGCTCCAATGCGGGTTGGCAGACTACACATGTGACAGAATTTCAGTGAAATTTGACACATGCAGGTTTCCTCAAGATGTTTTCCTTCACCGTCGAGCACGAGATTAATTATAATCACAAATTAAGCAAATGAAATTCAGTGGTGCTTGTCCGGGTTTGAACCCACGATCATCGGTTAAGATTCACGCGTTCTTACCACTGGGCCATCTCGGCATACATTTGTCATCTCAGAAATTGATATTAATATACGAATAAAATTATAAAAATTTAAATATGTTCGAATTTTAAAAAGATAATTTTATGCCTATATTAAAAGGCAAAATGCAATTATTGTCGAAAAGAGATATTTTACTACATAGGAAAGCAGCTGCAAAAATGAACAGGAGACACACATGACAGACACAAGGGAACATCAATACAGATACTTCAAAACCATTAGTGTTGTTAACCAAGGGGTAGAACAGGAAATACTATGGAGTAAGCATAATTTTAATAAATATATTTATTTTAGAGCAAAAAGCATTACATACAGACAAAAGGGTTGTCTCTAGTAGGCGACGCATTGTATGTATTTACGGTGTATATATTGCTTATGTGTGTGAGCGGTGATAATTATTACTAATTAATTTGCTCGTCTGAGATTCCTTTTTTTATTTGCATGAAAAATTTGAAACTCAAGTCGGGCTCTAGTTTCTACGGTATGATATATTTCATATCGTAACTACATAAGTTTATTTTATAGTCAACCAAAAAAATAAATCAACCAAATGTCATTTACTTCGCATACGTGTTCAGTTTTTTTAAAACATTAATTATTGCAGACGATATTTCGGTAATTTCTACTAATGGCAGTAATTTACCAGAATTTCTTACGGAGTCTTTCTGTACCTGCCTGTTTACGCTTATAAACGTTAAATAAAATAAATAAAAATAACAATATTAAAAAAAAAAATTAACTAACTACTCAATACCATCCTTATTCTAAAACAAGCATGTCACGGCATCGCGAAATCTGAGCGTCGACAATATTTACAGGCTCGGTTAATTACCTTTCATTTGTTATTCATACGGACGTGCTCACTATATCTACAAACCTATACCAGTACGCCAATATAAGACTAATGAAAATAAGATAAGGCTTAAGTTTGCTTGTATGTATATTATTCTGAGGTGCGATGTACGAGCTAGTGAAATTGTTAATGTTAATATGACTCCTATGTTTACACAATAAGATTAAAAATTGCTTGATAGAAATTTGCTTTTGTTTCGAGCTTCAGACACTGACAGTATGTAAGCTATGTACTGTAAATATGTTTATAAATACTTACATCCTTATATTAATCAATATAATTTTAAAATAACACATACACAAATGTCGATCAAGCTTTTAATCCTATTGGGTGACGATAGAAATCATAGTTATAATATGCTTATTAACGTTTATTTTTAAATTTACTAGAATATTTATAAGAAACAATTTTCAGTAGGCATAATTTATTTTTCCTATAAATTTCATCAAAATACACCCCAATGTTTTTTATCACCCATGTTTCATTAAAACAAACATTTATTATAGATAGTGGTACCATACTGAATGATTTTTTTAATGAATATTATTATTCACAGACGTTATTTACATTTAAATTTAAAATACAAATAAAATTTAATGATATAAAATCAGTGAGACCAATTTTAAAATATGGTAAAATATGGTACCTTTGTTTATCTGTTAAAAAAATTTGTTATTTATATTATTTGTTTAATCTTTATCTCTGTACATAAACATGATTGAAATATACATCTCAAAATCTGTTGAAATGTTTACTTGTAATATCAGATTCAACTTTAAATATTATTTTCATTTAAAACACGAAGTTAACTAAATAAATAGACAAACAAACCTAGTTCTAGATCGTTCCCTTCCTTATTAATTATTATTACACTAGCTTTCAAACCAAACCCAGATAACACAAGTGACTTTAGCCTGGCTGACATTTACATTTGAGCCAAGATAGTCCATTGGCTATAACAAGTTTTTCTTCTGCGTTTCTATATATTTCAACAAGCTCCAACCTTTTTCCTGGGAGACAAGGCAAAGAGTCTCCTGTAGTCAGCAGTGAGACATTCACAGGTTAATTTACAACTTGACATTTCAATTATAAATTTCTAATGATATCTACGCAACCATCACCTCGAAATTAATTGACCAACTCTTAACGATGCAATTGCGGAGACGTTGAAAGATTAATATGTTATAGGATATAAATACTAATAATATAATACAGTAAAACCTTTGATGTTTAGTTTGATACATTCATTATTATACGTATCAATTCATACGTTTTTTGAAACCATAATGTTTTATGTAAGAGAAATACGATATTCGATTTATAAATGATTGAACGATAAATAATTGTTCACTATTGATTCGGTTGAAGGAAACATTGCACATAAACCTGCACGTATTCGAGAAAATCTGGTACACATACCTGATCGTCTACAGTGAAATTGCTAATTGTTTTAGATATACTTTAGATATCTTCAACGATAACACCAGGACCATTAAAGATAAAATGTCTATACAAAACCGATTTTATTTTAAGTTTGTATTATTATTTATTATTTTTTTCATTTTGTATTATTTTGTTTTGTAAGTTATTTATTTTTATTTTGTAGGTGATAGTTTTTATAAGATTTATGATCAAATTTTCACACATATATATATTTTAGAAACCCTCATTTTTACTTGGTAGGGCTTTGTGCAAGCATGTCTGGGTACGTACCACCCACTTATCAGATATTCTACTGCAAAACAGCAGTACTTGCTATTGTTGTGTTCCGGTTGAGTGAGTGAGGGTGAGTGAGCCAGTGTAATTACAGGCACAAGGGACATAACATCTTAGTTCCCACGGTTGGTGGCGCATTGTCTATGGGCGTTGGTGACCACTTACCATATGATCGTCTGCCTTCCTATGGAATTTAAAAAAATGCATGTAATGTCCACATCGAGAAGACACAACTGGAAATATTTTCGGTTAATTGTATTACTATATGCCGTTGTTGCTTGTATAATTGAAGCCAGTTCTGTAAACTAAATTAAAAAAAAAGAAATAATTACGTATTAAGCTTATTATTTTTAATATTTATCTTTAATAGAAAAAAGGAAGGCTTATCCTAGGGTGTTTTGTTTAGAAATATTTACAAAAAGTACATGAATTTTTTTATTATTTATTAATCGATTCGATGCATACATTAATCATACTAAATATAAAGGTGCGTATTTTCGTTATAGTTTAACTCTTGAATGAGTTGAATTATTTATTCATTCCATAATATTATATTTGTATTGTCTAGATGATTCACAGTTATACTAAGATTTGATAGGTGTCAATAAATTCTATTTTATGACCCAAAAAGAGTCAGATTCAAACATGTTGGTTTAGTGCCAAACATTATTTTCACGAGCATGACATGATTTGTCAGTTAAATTATAAAATGCTTATTTTAGTAACATTAAGATTGCACTAAATATAATAAAAAATCGCCTCATTTGAGTGAATTATTCAAAGTTTAATATATTTTAAAGTTATTAGCGTAATAAAAACGTTGAAATTCAAATCGTTTTCGTTGTATAAATCGTTATTCGTCGCATGTTTTGTTATTTTAATCCTGAAATATGTTGAGCTGAAGTTTGTCATTGGGATAGTCGGCTGACAAGTAGCGAATTGCGACGCGACGTGGGCGCTTATTTATCGTGTGTTTTAATGTAACGAATGTCTATATGTTTGTTCGTTTAATCAACAATGTTACCTGTTGCTTATGATTATAGTAATTATTGTCTTTATGTACATTCACAGGTAAAATTTATTGGATGGTCTTTAAATAATTGTCAATTCAATCAATGCTGTTTTGCATTGGATGCACACTGTTGCATTTTCACTTGTTTCTTGCGAATGAAAAGATATCATGAATTAATTACATAAATATGAAGAATGTGTGATAGAAAATTTAAGATATCTTAGAATATATCTTAAACTTATTCTAATAACGATTTTGTAACATTAAATTTAAAGAAAACTAATAATACAAACAAAAATAAATATTTAGTTGCATTCAAAAAAGCATTCATGGGGCATTCATATCACAAAGTTAGTTTATATGTAAAATAAAACTAGACAGTCTTGTCTTGATACAACAAAATAGTCTTACTCATGTCTTTAACGTTTAGACTTCCTTAGGCTGCAACCAATCGCTCGCCGTTATAAATAACGAAATTTGGCAGCAAGCGACCTAGATTTATTGAATCATTCCACTAATAATTTATTAGTGTAAATTATTATGCTATTGTGTCGCTTTTTGTTCGAACTCTAGAAATACAATGGACTTTCTCTGGATTTTATTGGTATATCAGATTGATATAATGATGTTCATTTAAAATTTAATTTACTTTGAAGCCATACAATAGAAATAAAACCATTCGTTATTGACGAACTATAATAACAGTCAAAGGATTTGAAGATACGCTGTTATTATCAATGTTTAAAATTTTGTTACTGAATTAAAGTTCAAGCATTTTCGGTATAATTTATAAAAAAAAAAAAAAAAATTGGTTAAGAACTATAACGAAAGTTACAAAGATAATGTCATCCATATAGAGGAAAGTACAGCATAGTAATATATAAGTTACTAGCTACCCATCCCGACTTCGCAGGGGTAGAATTAGGTTCTACATAAAACTTTTATATTGTAAACATACAATGAAAAACTGTTTTTTTTTTTGGGCCAAGACCTTTGCTGCTATACGCAAAACAGTTCACCAAAATTTCATCACAATCCGATGAATAGCTTAGGAAGTCATGGAGGACAAACATACAAACATTCATTTAAAAGGTGACTGATATTAACTGTCTAATTTAGTAAATTTGAATAAATTATACTTATCTATATCACGTTTGGTAAGACAGTTACATTTTTAACTGACTTTAATAAGGACTGTTCTGTGTAATGTTTCACCCCTTACTTTAATACGTATGTGTTATTTTTGAAAGATACTTGTCAAGTTTTATGACTCCTTGTAGAAAGGCGATATAGGAAATATGAACCATTCCTTACATCGCCAATGCGCCACTAATCTTGGGAACTAAGATGTTATGTCGCTTGTGTATGTAATTACACTGGTGACTGGCTCACTCATCCTTTAAACCTGAACACCTTAGTATTGTTGTGTTATTTGCTATTTGGCAGCAGAATACAAGGTAGTGTCTACCCAGGCTTGCAGAAACCCCTACCACCTGGTAATTTCTTCCCTAGCTCCAATTCAATCTTCGGAAATAATATCGGTCGTATATTTTTTGAAACCATCCCTTAAGAACATAAAGAGGAAACACATTTCATTTTTAAAATCGATGTTTTTTTTTCTTTTGAGCTTTGCAATTTCTCTCTCATCAATGCAAACGCTATAAATTAAAAGAAACTTGTTGCATACGAAAACATTTTGTCACAATTATAACATTTATAATTGTCATTAAAATGTCACTACAAATTTAAAAGTATCCGTCTCTCTTATATATAAGGAATAATTGAATCGCAATTTTCCCTTTATTCAGATATGAGCATGGGAACGTTAATAAAAAATATTATTGTGCAAACAATACCATATTTGGATAGTAGATATAATTAGTGTGCATCCAGCTTTATAGGGTGACAGTATTTTAATTGAGCATTGTAAATATAATACAATATAACGCTATGGTATGTGTGACTTTTTTTAATATAGTGTGTACTGAACGATAACATTCTTGATGGTAGGCAATGTCTATTCGCTCTACACTTAAATCACACTAGTTCGCTTACTTCAGAAAACTTTTCATTGCAAAATTATGTAAACATTGTCAATTTATTCCAATTTACAATTATTTTTTATTTTTTTTATAGCTTGGGTAGGCGGACGAGCGTATGGGCCACCTGATGGTAAGTGGTCACCAACGCCCATAGACATTGGCATTGTAAGAGATGTTAACCATCACTTACATGACCAATGCGCCACCAACCTTGGGAACTAAGACGTTATGTCCCTTGTGCCTGTAATTTCACTGGCTCACTCACCCTTCAAACCGGAACACAACAATACCAAGTACTGGTGTTTTGCGGTAGAATATGTGATGAGTGGGTGGTACCAACCCAGACGAGCTTGCGCAAAGCCCTACCACCAAGTAACAGATTAAATAGTTTAAGTCATTTCGATAATATGATTAAGTCACTGCTCAGTAAGTCAATACTTTATTTTGGATTAAATATCACAAAGCTCAAATAAATTAATTAATAAATATATCTTAATAATTTCTTTATTAAATATATCTTTTTCTTTCATTTTATTTTTATATTTAAAATATTAAGTAAAGACGCGTGTTTTATAAAATATACAAAATGCATCAGCGTGTTTGTAGCTAAAGGTGACGTGTTAATGAGCGGGTAAGTAATTATGACGCGTCAAAACGTTGCTTTAATCGGTGAAACGCCAAGAATGACGGGCCGTCATCCGTCTGCACGTTACAAAAATTATTCTCAATTACTTTTTTTCGTTATTTCCAGAGAAAAATGGCTACACGGATCTCCTTTTAAAACAACGGAATGTACTGAATGTTTTCTTCTAAAGCAAATATATTAAAATTTATTTCGTAGTACTTGTAAAATTACGTGTATAAACTTAAATAATAGCTTTTTAAGAGATATTATAATAAAAAAACATTGGCGATGTTTTTTTTATTCATCACTCGGTCATTCGACGTAAATAGATAACTGATGACACAACAGTCTCTGCCTGTGTGTGTGTGGGTGTGTGTGTGTGAGTGTTTGTGTGTGTGTGTTTGAGTGTTTGTTTGTGCGTGAGTGTTTGTGTGTGTGTGTGTGTGTGTGTGTGTGTATTCTCTCACTCGCAAGATACGTTATTACGATCCAACGTCTGTGTGAGACTCTGATACTTAAAATTTCTTGACAAAAAAACTAAGTTGTTGATGGCCAACCTAGGTTTTAAACCATAGAAGTAATTTGACGATGTAAAGGATACTTAATATTTCGGGTGTAGTTCCGAAAATGTCATACTGCTTTTTATCTTGAAATTTCGTATTCCTACGTATTTTGAGTCACTGATCACGAATATGATAATTAAAATTGGCGCAAATTGCCAAAATATATATATTTATATATATTGAGCATCCAGAAGTGAAACTGATTTTATAAAAACCTTGGTCTTTTTAAAAATCGAACACCAAATCATACAAATCGATGTAAACAACTCAGTCAATTACCCTTCAAAATCCAAATAACACATTTGAGCACATTCAACAAATTAAAATCAAAAGTCTCGCCAAGAATTTCCGCTGTTGTATAAATCAAGAAATCCCCTAACTGTATATATATGAATACAGGTAAATAGATACTGTATTAATAGATCTAAGTACTAGGAAACTAGATCAATGTACTTAGGTAATTAAATATATAGTTCCAAATTTATGATCAAGCACTTGTTCGTTTTAATCAGAACCTTTTAATAATTCGCGCGCACCGTTTGCGATGCTGTAAACATCTCAGTGGTGACACAAATTACTTACAATATAATTTGTTAACAGTCAGTTCAAGCGATTTATGAGACGATAAAACTAATGTATTTGCTATTTCGTTATGAGCTACTTTGGCAATGCCAGGATTACTTTAGGCAGGAGACACACTATGTTGAAGATAATTTTATTTGGCTGTATGAGGATTAAATTGTGACGGCATAATCTTATGTTAGCTCAGTGGTTAGACTACGTGAATCTTATGCCTCAGGCATGCATAGTGTGCTTAATTATTTTTATAACCAATCTCTGACATGTAAAAGAAACCAGCATATTGTGTCGACTGAGATTCTGAGATATTTATATCCATCAACACGCATTTCGGCACGGTGGAATAAGCTCCATAACTTAATTATCTTAAGGCGAGGAGATCTGAACCCAGCAGTGGTACATTTTACAGGCAGAAGGAAGCATTACACAGAGAAGTAAAATAGCGAAGAGGTACAATCTTAAAAAAAAAAAACAAATTACGGATCTTTGACGATCGTTATTTAAATGTTATAAGAAAATAGATGTTAGTAAAGACAGATTATCCCTTTACAATTTTTCTAAACGCATGTACAGATAATATTTATTACTAATATTTTAATTTACTTATAAATAAAATAACGTTGTGTATGAACGTACATTTCAAGGCTAAGTCGATCAATCATTCACACATCATTAACCCCGTCGTTCGAGGCTCTCAATAACATCACTAAAGGGGCGCGTTTCGAAAAGCAAATCTTTTTAGGAGATGACAGACCAATGGTCACTTTATTATGGATATTTTTCATGTTTAGAACTGAACTGTTAGAACTGAATACGTAAATTATATAAATAAATTGACACGCAAACTTTTTCATCGTTTTGAACATGACACAAACGAATTTACAAACAAGAGCTGTTATTTATATAAGATATTATTTTAAAATTATAACCATTTCAACCTAAACAGCTTATGTAAACGTACACATACATGTATATATACATATATCACACGGCTATATATCAAACTATTTGCACAAAACCAGTAAATACGACTGAAAATACACAACGGCGTAATAATTTTAAAACACATTCAGCACAGACCATTTACTTTGACCCATTTCGCTGTTACATTTTGTAAATAAATAATAGAGTTTTATAAGATGCTGTCCTAAATGGGAGGTCAACAGAAGTCTATACGCTGGCACAGCAAAAAGTGTTCTGGTTAAGCTATCTCCTGAGCTTAAAGTTTAGAATAACAACGAGAAGTTGCTATAAGCGAAGAGCTTTACAGAATACAAGTTGCACTACTTTGATGTTAAAGTATGAATACTAAGAATAAACTAATGTAAAGAAGTTTGTTCTTTAAGATTACGGAAATTACACCATTAGACATACATACATATAGAGGATGCTTGCTAAATAGATGTCTGAGAAAGTATTTTTATTGCTGCCTTTAAAAATGGTAACTTAATGTTTTTCTACAAATTAGATACTTAGTTACGTCACAATTTAAATATTACCTTCGTTTTAACGTAAAAAAAATGTCTCGTAATCCGATTTTGAGATTAATATAATTCCTTCTTTAACCGTATTTCGTTATTCAGTTTAATAAAATATATTTCTACCTGCAAAAGTTTATCTCAATTCAAATTAACGTTAACTGAAGCATCTCTTGTCATCGTCGTCAATAACGACTCCCAGACAATCATTAAGTACAATGACAAACAAAAGCGAACAAGGATAAAATCTGCGAGTATCGTAAAGAGCGCGTCTTATGACCAATTACATTAAAGATAAAGCCTTTGAAAGACAACTGTTTAATATAAGCAATTCCCACGACTTTACGCGTATGAAAGAACAGTTGTTGATAAAACTATAATGATTCCGAATATAATCTGTATTGATACAATAATGATATTATTTTTAGAACTTTAAAATATTAATAATACTTACAACTAAGATTGTTAAATTAAAAATTTAGGTATTAGTCTGCTTATTTAAATTCGCAATAAACAAGTTAATGTCCATACAATTAATGTCTTTTGGCAAACCTTATATATCCTTGACTCGTTCAATAAACATTTAACAAGCAGAATAATAAAAAAAAAATTGTGAAGTTTTCAATAACATCACATAGCATACTATTAAATCAGTCAAAGTATATACCTAGTGTGACATATAATGTAAACAATAATTGTACTTAAATATTTGAACTAACTAATGTTCGCATCAATAGTCAAAATTCAACTTAAGACATTATTAAAATGTCAAGGAAAACATATTTAAATTTATCTCTCGTATTTAAAGTTATTTTATTAACGATGCTTAAGTTTATCAGTAAAAAACATAAAAAAGTAAATCGGCAGACGAAGAAAAGGTACTGAACTGATTTGATTTTGCCTATTTATATATAGAAGGAAAAACGTCTTGATACCATATATGTACTAAACATATAAAGATATTATTAATTCCAAATTTTGTATAAATTTAAGAACTATAACGATAATAAATCATGAGTCTCGTCTCATAACATGTGTGTTTTAAATACGAAAATAAAATATTATTTTATGATAACAATAAATCAAATGAAAGTCAATTTAAACTTCAACTGAACGGAAACACATAGTCACTTGGTAACATCCTGTCAATACAGAAAATAAAATCGTAAATCAATTGTACGAGTCGTAGAAGCAACTGAATCCAAAAAAGCGTATCAGTGTGCCATCGAGTGCACTCTACCGTCTCACGGGTCGTAACGTTACAATTTTACGACCACTTTTATTACCAGACGCTTTCGTGCGCGATTACCCCCGAGAGTGAGTTTCGCTGTTAGATGCCCCCTAACACGAAATTATACCCTACTAGTCGAGTAACTCTAATGCAACTCGAAGCAACCATTGCCGTTTCATATCAATTAAAATTCGTCAATCTCCTACTCCAGCCCGACATGGACGCAGCGGTGTATGTTTAATACGTTTAAGACAAGGGAGTTGTCAGCAATTACGCTTTAATGCGTGTTTTATTATCACGGTCTAATGTACTGGGGCATTAATTTATCACCTCCTCTGTTTACGAGTAAGGCTTGACAATTGAAATGACGGTATATTCAGAACTCAAAGGCGGGCGTAGCGCTACCAGTAAGTCTCGACCTTCCGTGATGCTCTCGAAGCTTTGCTTGTAAAACTGGAAGGAGACTTAGTTAATAGAATAGTGGGTCTTGTTCGATTGGTCGTTTGCTACAATCGTTTGGACAGACAAGCGATGGACGTATCAAAGGCCTTGCAGCTGAAATGCAGTTGCAGTTTCGATTGTATCGAGACGTCTGCGGCGTGCTTGTGAAGTGAAGGTTGATTGGAACATGTCGGCAGTGATACGATGTTTGGTTTTGAGAACGCTTCTTCGTATCTAGCTGATTGTTAGCTGGCTTTATTTACAATAGCTTTGTAATTTGCGTTGTGTTTGATTTCCTTTGCTTAATGTGGAACAAGAGCAATAAAGGCGAGGTAGGATTCAAACTAGAAAAACAATAATATTCGTATACATAGAACGTTCAGAAACATATAATGTAATAAATTATTACTGTTATCTTTGACTGTTAAAGTTTAAATAAATAGACACATTTTTATTTTAAGCTTTTTGTATTATTAGCTGTATTGTGTTAAATATTTTATATTATAAAGTGTTTTGGCAATAAATGCGCCACCCAACGCAAATAAAAAAATTCAAAACTATTAGATCCAGAGCTTAGCTAGTTCTAACAAACGCACACACATACATACACACACACACACACACACATATACACATAAGGCTACTGGTAAAGAAATACGTAATCAACGATTTGAAATTAATTTTCGTAAGATACCGTAGGGTTTACCGATCTTATATATGACCTATCAATTGCACCATCACATGTTCTTTGTGTGTACCAATTTTCATCAAAGTTGGGTCAAGCCAATCTTGAGTTATAAGAAGACATACAGACAGACAGATATACAGACAGACAAAAATGAAGAAAATAGTATAATGTGAATCACTGCATCATATCACATTGCAAAATTAGGTGAAAACGACAATTTATCACAACATTAGATGAAAAAATAAATGTACAGACAGAGCCAATAGATTAATATAGTAGTATAGATAATGTATAGACCAAAAAAAAGGAATGTACAACAAATGAATAAAAGAAAACATTTTTATAATTATTCAGGTTTGATGTTTTTCATCCCTACGCAATTTATAAACTATTATGACAATAACGTTTTAATTCAATCAAATCAATTGTTATGTCAACATCGCATGTCACTATATATCATTAGGCATGGAATGACGTTGTGGTGATATGGTAATGATCGCTCAGGAACATGGAGATGACTTTATAGCACGCGATTTTGTTTAGATTTTTATAATTGTATATATTTAAAATTTATATGTGATATGTATTGTTTTTTTCTAGTTTAGTTTGAAGTTTTTTTATAAGTTTATATTATTATAAATTTAAAAAGTTAAATCCTCATGTTATGCGTGGCTGGAATTTATATATTGACATAATAGCTTATTGAGTTAATAATATGTATGTAACGGAGATATAAAACATAATTATATAATCCAATAAAGAAACTCAAAAATATTTGGACGCAAACGTTTATGCAGAAAAATTTAAAAACATTGAATTATGTTTTTCGATATTATATCACTTCAAGATTTCTTAGAAAATAGTATTGCGACTTTTATTTTTTATATAACATCGGTATAAGTCTTACATGAAACGAGATTGACACCAAAACAAGTGATAAACATCAGTTCAAAAACACACATTGTAGTCAGATTTCGAATACACTAACTACACTAAAATTCCCAATGTTAATTTAACGGCTCGTTAACAGAAAAAAATAACATATCGTACGTATATTAGTTGAAAGATCATCGCGTGTTTATTGAGAATGAATCAATCTACCATTCTAATGGATAGTCAGATATAAATCTATTTATGTAAAGTTTTCAATGCACATTTCGCATGCCATTCGACCATTCGCTAGAAAACCACAGATATCTTTAGCGTATTCTCGTTTATTGGTAGAAAATTGTTTGTATCGCAGAGCCGTGGAAGTGAAGTATTTTTGCAAATTTCTACTATAATAATCCTAAAATATAAGTCCTAATCTATTGCTTAAAGTAACATTAAATATCATTTTTATCATGGTTATTGCGTCACTAAATAACAAATATGGCGGCTACGACATTCCATGCAATGTGTCTGTTTCGTGTATTACATGTGTGGTGATAATATCTATAATATTATAATTTTAATAGTACAAGCTTGGTAAAAAGTCTCTATTATATACCCCTGACAAATTTTATGTATTTTGTCATTTCCTTTATCATAAGCTGCCTGGCAGAAAAATAATGTTAAGAGTTATAATTAAGTAATGTTTTGTGGACGTGTGATATATTGTTATGAAAATTAAATGAAAAAAAAAATTGTAAATTATAATTTGATTAGCCAGTTTTACCCATTTAGTACCCAGTTCTTACCCCCTTAACCTATATAATACTATAAATAAAAGAAAATTAAAGATTAGGTTTTTTTTTTTCATTATTTTATGTTTTCGATCAAACACACCGTTAAAAATACAGTGTAGCTTAGCAAACAATATTTTATATTTTTCCTTTGTAATTTATTTGCCTATGTAAATATATAAAGTAATAAAAGAGTAAAATAAATTTTGTCTTAAAAACAATTCAATAAAATTGCAATAACCTTAAAGTTAAAATACAATTTTCTTTGTTCAGGCTGATCCCAAAAAAATGTTCATACATTCGATAGACGAATTAAAATAATGTGTTTTGATTTATTTATAATTTTAAACATAAATGTACTTAAATGTAATGTTTAAGAAATCTTCATAAATAAGCCAATTAAAAACTGCAAGCTTATATAATAATTGATGACGTCACGTCCCGAATGTCAAATATTTATATAATAATGATAAATGACATTTAAATCTTTATTTGTCAATTAAACTCGGTCGTTAGAGCGGCGAGTTAGTGAAGATTAAAGAAGAGTTATTTTTGTCTCTTTGTATTTAAACTGAGATGCTTTATGAGAGACAGGTGCGGTGTTACTAGGCACGATATCTTATCGATAACGCTTTAATTTAGATTTATCGATACTTTAAACAATATTTTGAAACTATAAAATTTTAAGGTATTATAATATTTACATAAACGCTTATCACGTCTTATGATCTAAATATCGCTTAAAAATATCTAATAGAGAGAGAGTGTAGCGACATAATTATTATTAGAAGACGAAATATTATATTTCATTAAGCAGGATATGTGTTTTAATTATATTGCCAGGTATTATCAGTAGATTCTACGTTCTGATTCAAAACCGTTTAATGACAATTCAAAAGTGCCTTTACCTACTACTAACTTACTGTGCCTACTTGAATAAAATGTTATTTTTATTTTTATTTGATTTGTTTAGAAAATAATCAAAGTAAATAATGAATAGGTCAGAGTAGATAATGACAATATTCCCCCGTTATATGTATAATTCTCTAGACAAGATTTCCCCCGTTGCACTTCGTGCGTTTATTTTCCTTATCGCTCAAGGTGAGGGTAGTGAAATAGTCCCTTAGGGAGCTAGACAAACCTATCAATAAATGTATAATGTTCTACTACCGTTGATATAAATAATGTTATTTTCTGTTAGATGTTTAACGAGTAACTGCAAAGGTCTTCTCTCTTCTTAAGGGGAACGGTTTGGAGCTTATTCTTCTTCGTGGTTCTAATGCTGCTTCGTGTACCCCCCAAGTACACAGTGGTAGCACTTTATAAGATATTATGTACAGATGCTATATCACGATGATCTCCTTCGTCGTCAACTAAAGTGCTTTAAAAACACAAAATTTACGAATAATCCATGCTGCTAGCCCACATTTAAACCAGCTCCATTTTATTAACAATGTATAATAATCGACAGAAAATTATTAAGTCATCTGGTGATGCAGATGTCCATGGGCGGCTTTAGTATCTTCCATCATTCCAAACCATGAGGTGAGCCTCCTGCAGTTTCAGTCCAGTTAACTCTGACAAACGTAAAAAAATCCTGGTGAAAAAAATCACTTCATCTTTTCATTTTGTTTATTTCAACATCTTGTCATCGATATCACATACATGTAACAACACTATCGTCTATTTTCAAAAACCATAATTCATACTTCACGCCCCTTATTAATGCGTTCGAATCAAAGGACGATGACATATTTACAGTAATTATTCAAAGCGATACTATGAAAATTTACTTTCAGATACACCTAAGATTATTTTAAGCCATTTCTTTACTAATTCATAGTTTGCACTCATGGAGCTCGATGAACATATATTTTCTTAATAAAATATTAAAGACTGACAATAATTTTAATTTTAAGTATCTAGTTGACAATGAAAATGTAAATTACGCTAGTTTATAGGTATAGATGTAAAAAAGAATAAGCAAAAACTCACATCAGTAATATTCAAAAATGTATTTGTGTCTTTCATTTTTATAACAAAATTTGGTTGAGAAAGAGATAGATGCATTGATGACTTATATGAATAAATGTATTATTATTTTATTTTTTTTTTATTGTGTAGATTGGCGGACGAGCTTATGGGCCACCTGGTGGTAAGTGGTCACCAACGCCCATAGACAATGGCATTGTAAGAAATGTTAACCATCACTTACATTGCCAATGCGCCACCAACCTTGGGAACTAAGATGTTATGTCCCTTGTGCCTGTAATTACACTGGCTCACTCACCCTTCAAACCGGAACACAACAATACAAAGTACTGCTGTTTTGCGGTAGAATATCTAATGAGTGGGTGGTACCTACCCAGACGAGCTTGCACAAAGCTCTACCACCGAGTATACTATAAACAAAGTGTTGAGAGTGAAATGTCAAAATGATTGCAGTGTTCGAATCTTCTAATCTTTTTTACGCATTTTACTCTGACCGTTTCTATTTTATCACTCTAGAAATAATATTCTAATTAAACTAAATATGCGAGAGTGTGAAGATACTACGTACAAATTACCTTTCCAAATATTTACATGTATATTTGTTCGATACCTACAGATGCAATTCTATTCCACACTATACATTACTAAGAAAGTGTATTTATTATAATTACATTTGTCATTTATTAGGAATGTGCCTATAGCGACAATTTTAATAAATAAATACCACATATGTACTTATTTTATGACAATATTTAAGTAAGACAATTAGCCTTAAAATGTAACTTATATGTTCATTTTTTTAAACACACACAAAGGATTATCAACACTTCACCAAGAAATAATGTTCCCTGTTTGCTTACAGCCAAACATAGGTATAAGGTTCTCCAGACCGATTTCGGCCACGGCGGCCAATCTCAAGAGAGAGAGCCAACTGCGCAATAGATATTATAGTGCACAAGTGTGTGCGCAAACACAGGTGCACAAAGAGTTCAGGCGCAGGACCAACGGCTTTACGTGTTTTCCGAGGCACGGGAGTGTACACACGTCCAACTTCCAGACTCCGGGCTGCTACTGAGAATTTTCTGACAGAAAAACCCAATAACTATTTACTGGCCCGACCTGAGAATTCCGGGAGCACCGGGTCTGCGGCCTAATATCTAGCCACTAGACCAACGAGGCAGTATAATAATATGTAGTATGTATGCTATACTTGGCATGTATTTTAATTGTGCAAACACACACACAAATAAATACTATCCTCAGCTCTATATTTACATTTATTAAGAATATGCCTGTAGCTGCAACTTTAATGATAAAGTACCTCTTTTGTAACAATGTTTTATTTTGCTATAAAATATAAATTCTATGTTCGCTTTTTAAATACACACACAAATAATGTCATCCACTTACTTTAACACATACAAAGGTATAACATGTAATAAGTATGCTATAACTGGCGTGTATGTTTGTGCAAGCACACACACAAACAAAGAATATCCTCTGCTCTGTGACGTGCTATCAACAACACCATGTCTATAATTTATGTCCAAACGATAGCGCTCACAGCTTTGATCTCTCAGGTCGCTTCAAAGTAGTAATTAAAGCAAGTGAGCCGAACAAACGTACCCGTAATTAATTAACGGTAATAATGAACCATTATGAAATGTTTAACGACGTGGAAGTAAACACGCCCGGTGATATCAGTGGGAATGTTTTCGGTAATCATTTCGTCCCTTTGATATGAAATTATTTGTTTGATTAATTTTATTTTGTTAAGTGCATAATATGATTTTTTATACTTCGCTGCTTCAAATTAAATGTCTCATGTTTAAGTAAATTTTGTTTTATCAAATTAGTTTGTCGTTATCGCGCCTTATTTATTTTATTTTACAGAAAATATTAACTTATATTGTAAATAATGTTTTATAAAAATTAATATAACTTAAAGTTTAAGTGTTGATTTAATTATGTATTTATTTACTGTCTGTAAATTTGATTATAATTATGTTGTGAAATATAATAAAAGTGACATTCATAGTTGATATCCTCCTAACCGATTTCGGTACACAACTGTTTTTTTTTATAAAGTTGATTGCATAAGAGCAAATGGGCAACTTAATGGATGCGGTCACCACTACCCACATATATTGACGCTGTAAGAAATATTAACCTTTCCTGATATCGCCAACGCGCCACCAACCCTGAGAACTAAGATTTTATGTCTCTTATATCTGTAGTTACACTGGCTAACTTACCTTTCAAACTGGAACGCAAAACTACAAAGTATTGCTGTTTAGTGCCAAGTTGCTCAATATTTCTTCACTTTCATATTCCGATATGAAGGCCTACACTACCAGAAAAGGTACAAAGGCAGGGCCAAAAGCTTTGTGTGTATTATGAGGCACACGAGTGTAATCACTACCAATTTTCAAACTGCCGGGCTACTACTGATATTATCACAGAGTAATTCACTAACATTTTCAGACTAATAGTCCATAAAAAGAACTCAGGATTTCGAAATCTCCTGCTTCATAACCTACTAGACCTGCTATGTACAGTTAATTATAGTATAAATATTATTTATACGTAGAACGTTAGATTGCTGCGTAATCTTTTTTACGCTCTTTGAATAATATTGTTCACACCAAGCCCCTTCAATCTCATTTAAGTCAAATAAAACAAACCAGTTTCAATAAATTTCATAAACCGGTAACGATAACGAGTTTCGTGTCTCATCATATTCCGTAAAAACTTCTTCAACTCTCGAATTAATTGAGTGAAGAATTTTATTCAACAACCAAAATAAATTTACACTGAAATATCATTTTTAAAAACAACCGTGAACAAGCGCTCGGGGTCGGTTGGACCACCTTGTCAGCTAGCGCGTAAATTAACATGAAAACGTCATACAAAGAGGTAACCCTTCGCCGCTGCATAATAAACTATTCCAACTGCTTCTCTCCCGCAGAGCGCCTCCGAGCCGCCTATTCAAACGACCGGACATTATCGTAAATATTATGGTATTTATTCAGATTTCGGGCACAAACAATTCAATTCACGCACCGGCTGCTAATTGGGCATAAATCGTGGTAAAAATATTCAATAAACTCCTCGCATCGATTAATATTTTAAACGATGAATGCCTTCATTTGGATTCGTGTTAAACCATGCATAGATAATGCGGTGCGTCGATATGTCGTTGATAGTTGAAAGGATTCGTGTTTTGTTCGATACCAATTATTTCGTAATCATTCACCGTATCGCCCCGTGATGCGATTTATTTGTTTATTTAGCTCCGATTAATTTGTTTTCTGTTAGTCGAACGATCGTGAATTGCCAACAACAGTGTTTGTTTCATTGTGAACTCATATATACTTATTATTCATGATATAGTAAATGTCGGTTAAATACTTATGTGTGTTATAAAATATACAAAAAATAACCGACGTTTAACTAATAAAGGAGGACAATTTACAACGAGAAGAAAACATGCCAGACGGTAACATGAAAAATGTCGAGTTGAGCACTTTATAATAGAAATAATAACGCAACAGCCGCCATGAATTATTGCCCACATTTCATGTTAAATTGTATGTAAATGCGAGCCGCAGCGACACGGCTCCCACAATAACATAATAATGGTGGATTTGTGACTCACGTCAGGTTGTTAGTGTGTACTTAACCCTTTATCGGGACACGCACGCGGGACGTGAGATCATTACTCGGGTCGCGGCGGCCTGGTACAATGAGAATTTTCGCTTTTGAATCCTTCTAGTTTTTAGGGTTAACATGCTCTTTTAAATTCGTGAGCGAACAGTTAAATGTGTGACGTGTAACGACATTGTGCTGTGTTTATTTATCTTGACTACTTAATAGATGCCAGATTTTTTTTTAAATTTATTTGTATAACAATCACACCCCTGTTTTTTAAAAACGGTATTAATATTCAAGTCTAAATTAACTAGTACATAATATGTGAAAAGGTTCAAGAGGCGCATAAATAACGTTGCTTTTCTTATATACACAAAATAAAAATAAACTTGTAAAAATCTATTTTTGTTAATTTTAAAGTATAAGTAAGAATAATTTAAAAAACATTTAACTATTTTTGTATTTTCCTATTTTTCATATAGTTCTAAGATACCTTTATCAACGTTGCCAGTGATAATTAACTTATCACAAAATCATAATATAAAACGATTATGTGGAGAAAATTGGTATGATGGATATCCAACAAAGTTAGGTCCACCGAAGAGGTTTTAATGCAAGAGCACGCCCACAACATAACAACTGCGACGGCAACGGTCGCCTAAGGCACGGAAATTGCTTTTCGGTTCCCTGCAAATCCCCAAAAATTATCTCAAAGTATCCTCGGGGCACGCACGTATTTCATCGGGCGCCCCGAGCGTATTAATAATTCAATTTTTGAAGTGTTTACAAATTGCAATATTTTTTGCGGCCCTTCAGACCGGCATTGTATTCGAGTGTTAAGGTTTAATTTCTAATGTACTATGTTATTCATATTTTTGAATGACGTTTTTTTTCATATTAAAATAGAGAAATTAACTGATTATACTGAATTCATTTGCGTGGATTTATAATTTGTTTCTCACAGTTTCATCGCTGCTTAAGTATTTAGCTGAACAGAAGACCAAAAGAAATTACATGAAGGTAATATTGGGTTCTTATAATTTTGACGGTCTATCAACCTATAGGTTATATATTTTTAATGAATGTATATAACTTAACTAAATTATATTTTTATTCCATTTGCAGTTGAAGCGCTTGGACCTTGGAGTAATAGTGCAAAAAATTTCATCCAAAATATTACACCCCGTCTTATTGCCTCTACTGGTGACAGGAGGGCTGGTTCATTTTTCGCCCAGAGAATCGGAATTGCGATTCAAAGGGGAAATGCTGCTAGCATTCTTGCCACCATTCCACGCGGTTATATAGTAAAGTAATTATTTTTAATTTTTTTTTTTGTATTTTAGGTTTTTGTATAAATAAAAACTCTGTAAATAAAAAAAATAATAAAAAATCCTGAACTATGTACTTGCGTAAAATGATGTTCGTATTACTTTATTTCGGTCACTTTTGGCCTAATTTGATAACAACATAGATTTATAGTCGAGTAGAAGATTGATAATTGCTTATTTTATAAAAAACAACGATCCTTGTAAATCATATTTCACATAAAACAAAGTTATGTAACATTCATGATACATATATATCTTCGGAAACGAAAACTATTTTTGGAGTTTAACTAATTAATATATTCTAATTGAGAAATTGATTACTTTTTTTGTTGATTCAATTTTGGTGTTATATTACCCGGACTATTATGGCATTCGTAGAACCACTGTAACGACACGAGCACGTCTGGTTAGTCGTGAGAAGGCTATCGTAAGTGAACATGAATGGCGAACGTGACACAAAGATTTTTTTTAATAAATACTATCGCGATGTTTCTTCTATCGAATCGAATAAAATTTAATAAATATTCTAAATAAATTATGTAGATATATATATATATATATGTATGTATGTATATGTAAGTATTTGACTGCCTCGTTGGTCTAGTGGCTAGATAATATAAGGCCTCAGACCCGGTGGTCCTGGGTTCAATTCCCAGGTCGGACCAATAAATAGTTATTGGGTTTTTCTGTCAGAAAATTCTCAATAGCAGCCCGGAGTCTGGAAGTTGTAAGTGTGTACACTCCCGTGCCTTGGAAAGCACGTAAAGCCGTTGGTCCTGCGCCTAAACTCTTTCCGGTCGTGTCGAATTGCCGTCCCATCGGATTATGAGAGCTAGGGAATAGTGAGTGCACCTGTGTTTGCGCACACACTTGTGCACTATAATATCTCCTGCGCAGTTGGCTAATCTCTCTTGAGATTGGCCGCCGTGGCCGAAATCGGTCAGGAGGACGTTATTTTTATGTAAGTATGTATGTATGTGTATACATATATATATGGAATACTATGTAGTTTATAATTATCTATATTTAATTTTATATTTTATATATATGGATATGTGTTTATTAAAATTGTTATCTCCTTTTCAAGTTTGTACTTACCTGCTCTCTTACAAAGCTCTTTTCAACAAAGGCTGTCTGTGAGAGATGGCTATAAGCGATAAGACCGCCCTTGCGCACCATTTTTTGGATAGACTGTTTCTTTACTCTTGTGTCATTTATATGTTGTTGTGCAATAAAGTGTTAAATAAATAAATATTCCTTATATAATACCAATACATTAAATATGACATATATTGAGTTTTTAAGCTTCAAGTCCTAATAAGATTTTATAAAGCTTTCAAAAAATTTTAGTTACTTTTTATTTGTTATTACCAACCAACCAAGATAGAACCGAAGAACCAAGAGGGAGATAGAACCGATTAAGTTCATATATTTAAATCTTATTCAACAGCATATACTGTCAATAATTTTGTCGTGTTGTGTCGAAATGAGATTTGTGCCTGTAATTACACTGGCTCAGTCACCCTTCAAACCGGAACACAACAATATCAATTACTGCTGTTTTGCGGTAGAATATCTGATGAGTGGGTGGTACCTACCCAGAGGAGCTTGCATAAAGCTCTACCACCGAGTGATAAAATATATCACCAAAATTTTGACAAACTTTTTAATTATAATGCGATACATATAAAGTGATTATAATTAATTATCCATATCAACCACATTGTTCCAATGACGGTTCGATAACTTGTTACCCGTGTAACTGGAATTTTACCCGTTACACACGGCAGTTACAGGCAGTTTTCCTCGCGAGGCCTAACTTCACTGCCAAGTACTAGACGAATTATAAACACAACACAGAAAACTCAGAGACATTTGCTGGGATTTGAACTCGTAACCTTAAAGATTCACGTTTTGCAGTTACTTTATTTTAACGCAGTGGATGCATCTATATCATTTATCGTCATATTTCAACCAATTTTCATAAAGCGTAAGAAATTATACACCTTGACCTTCCTCTTAAATCGTTCCATTCATCAGTGAAAACCGTATGAATATCGACATGTTCTTTTTTTAGTTTATTGCGTTCAAACAGACAGAAAGATGTGTCAGTGGACTTTGTTTTATATATATGGTGATATGATAAAACAAAAGAATGCGAAATTTATACAAATGTTTATTATTATCAGTTTATTCAATTAATTAATGTATCGTTGTGACACTAATAGTTTGTGATATGAAGGATGTTTATTGGTTTACTTTCAATTAATTCCATAAAAAAAAAACTTTCACTTTTTCATATCTATATATACGTAGTTCGTTATGTCTGTAATTACACGAGCGCAACCCTTAAAACCAGAACACATCAATTTATACTACGACTGATTTCGTAATACATACAAATAAACAAGCCAAATGAAAGACACGTATAAAATTCGTTATCAAGTCGAATAGTTCCCTAAATTGACCGCGTAATACCAATTCAAATAGCTGTGTAAAAAGATAATTCAACATGATGAAGAAACCCCGCTCCGTGCTCACGCTCCGATCCTCTGGATTAGCTTATCTTTAACGACTAGATGTGAAAACAAAGGACTTAAAACTTCACGAGTTTATAACTTTATTACACTTCGGAAACTAAATATTTATTTTACTTACAGTTCACGTGATAAAATCTGTCGAACTGCTATGTATTTATGTTTAGTAGTATTTAAATTTTGATCTTAGTAAGCTACCTTAGAATAACTAACTACGTTCAAATCGGAACACAGCACTATTAAGTTTTGCTTAAATTAAAGTAAGCAATAAAGTGAAAGTCTTTTGAAATAGTTTAGTAATAAATAAAGATGTATTAATCAAGAACTATTTGTAGCGCATAATATAGCTAAGCTCTTGGATAATCGCAAGGAATTATTAATTATATTTACACAGGCACAAATTACATAACATCATAGTTTTTCCAACATTGGTAGCGCATTCACCATGTAAATAAATCTATACTAATATATAAAGCTGAAGAGTGTGTTTGTTGGATCCGGCTAATCTCAGGAACTACTGGTTCGAATTTAAAAAATATTTTTGCATTATATTTTTGTGTTATATAGTATATGTCCTTTTATCGAGAAAGGTTCTAGACTGATTTTTATTCATTATATTTTTATTGATTATACGCGGGTGACACCGCAGTGACAGCTAGTGTCATATATATGTCAATATTGGCCAATACACCGCCATCTATGAACTGTGGTGACTACTTAACATCAGATGGCTCATATGCTAGGGTACCTATTGTAAAAAAAAAAACAATTATTTTAAGCAATTATTTATAACATATTTTCTATAATAAAATATATAAATTACAACGTAACAATTAAACTCAGACATCAAAAGCATCGTTACCGATCAATCAAACGAATCTTCAACTCGAACCAGTTAACAAAGCGTCTAATCGCTTCACGCATCGTGAAATTTCGTGAATACCGTTATTCTTAGTCAAATTAATGTAAAAATAAATGTAAAAGCAAATATAAATTCTAATAACGTAGAAATAAAGTCTTGATTGCATTTGGCTCGAGCTCCATCTGTTTGTAAACTAAAAACTGGATCATTTCCTCCTGACAATCCGCTTGTTGAAGAGAGCCATCCGTCTCTGTCATGGCATTACGTAGTCGTTGATGCCAGTTGCAAATGATTAAAAGAAATTGATGTAATTCGAGGCAATTTCACAATGCCATAATTTCGTTTGAAATACACAACAGAGATAAATTACACGAAAATACGGCGGTATTTTTGAAAACGATTACATCACCCACAAAGTCAAAATAAGACTAAAAAGTAACTGTCTGTAAACACTGCTCTCCCACTGCTGGGTTAAGGAGGAGCTAACCTCTTTTGAGAACAGTTTTTATATGGTAGATTTTTCTTTTTGCTTTACCTTCATCATTCACAAATAAAGCACTTGTAAAATTCAGTGTTGCTTGCCAATATTTGAACCCAAAATATTCATTCAAAATTCTCACAACCTGATCACGGAGCCATCTCGACTTTATATGGCGGTTAAATAACTATAAGACTACAGATATTTCATATGAGCACATAATAACAATAAACCTTAAAGACTTTTGACAATATGTGTCTGACCTATTAAAACTTTGATGCCTTCAAACAACTTTGAGGACAGCATTTAGGACGCATTTGTGAATAACTTATGTCATTTGATAATTAAACTTCTACGCCATATTTATACAAGCAGAGAATAATATTTGTCTTATAATTACTAAATTAAATAAATATATATCGACCATAAAGGATATTAACAAGAAAGCTATTACAATTTTCCTGTTGAAGTTAAAGTCGAGATTCATTCAATTATGTTATATTTGTCAAAGAAACATTGACAAGACTAAATTCAAGTCATTAAGCAAAGAGTTGAATTAAATTGAAGACTAAATTCAATATCATTTATCATATCCCGTATATCATTACCATGTCTTTTATTACATACATTGTTGGAAAGTCTTACGTCCCTTTATTAGATGTCTTTTAAATTGCAAACAAGACATTATGTCATTAGAATACGAAATAAACCGACCGTAAAATAATATGTTTCTCAAAACAAATTACGAGCATTGAACAGCGGTGATGGATTATACGCATAATGCTTCTGTGACGACCTAACAAGGGTCAATTTCTGTGCATTTACTCTATAACATGCTCAATGTAGGAGCACCATAAATTCAGAGGAAAACAGGAAAAAATACCAGAATAGCTCATAAAAGATGTGTCAAAATTAATGTGATTATTAAATGTTAACTTTGTTATTACTATTGATGGGTTTAGCGTCACCAATCGATCCTGTCTCCCTGAATTTTTCAATTAATCTTTCCACAGTTGACGAGGTTAAAACACTATTTTGGCAATATTTTGTAAGTTATTAAATTTATAAACAGCCGCCGCCACACTTTCATTATTTTTAAATATTGTTCAATAATGAAAACACGTTATTGTATGGTATATCGCTCCATTTTTACTAACCCTAAACTGTCAGCTATCAAATTATTCTATTTTCAGGGCTGCCAACAATTTCCTGCAAAAATGGCGGCAAATTTAAATCTTGCATTGAATATGTGAATGATCTATACTGAGTCACCCTACAATTAGTTGAACATTTATTAAAGAAAACTTACTTAAGAATTAATTTGGTTTTGTATTGTGTATTTATAATATTAATCTATCGACGGAATTTCAGTACGTTATTCATATTTCAGTAAAGTGAGGCTGAATATCACATTTCAGTGAAGCACAAACAGAAAGACACTTTTCGCCATTACGCGTATGTCGCGTGCTTGCTTTTATTATATTTTTAAAGGCTTCGCCCGTGTGTTAGTGCAAGGCTGGTTTTATTTTTATAAAAGGAGTATATGTCCCTCCTTGAGGTTGAAACTGGCTTCATACGAAATTTTATCAAAATCTGTTCAGTGGCTTAGTACAGTAATCAAAATTAATTTTTAAAATAAGAATATATTCTATCCAATACAAAATACGTCATTATATTACACAATTTCAAGAAATTATATTTAACATACTTTTAACTAACGTATCCGTATTTGACCAGAATACAAGGGGACCCTTCTCTATTGTCGATATATTTTAAACGATTTTAACCCGTAATAGATAAGCATTAAGGGATATAATTGCATAAATTAATAAAAAATATATCGTGACTTGTTAGTAATCGGTTCGTGCTATTATACTGTTGACAGGTATTAATTTTCAATATTTTGTGTATTGGAACTAGTTCTTATAGCTGGTTAACGGTCTTCTTTGTTGTGGTGTGCTGACATCGTGTGATTACTACAGTCATTTATTTTTTAGTATATAATTATATACAAGAATATGTTGCTTATATGCATTTATAAAATACTTTCATTTTTATATAACTGTAATTTTATATAATGAGTATTTATGATACAATTTTATTTGGCATTTTGAATAATGATAAAATATATTCTTAATCATTTAAAACAAGCAAATATAAAACAAATTTTATTTTATAAATATTATATTATATCATTCATAAAAAACACTTATCATATATTAAGTAAAACAGCGTCTTTATTTTCCACTAGTGAACAAAGATCTCCTATCTTCGTACGTTTTTTTTGAGCTTCTTCTAACACATTTTTCATAGACACACATGTAACAGAATTATATTTGCCGTATTACCCGGATATTCTCACGTATTTATACACATGAATCATGCTCATGAAAGGTAACCTAAAGGGTACTTGCCTGGGGTCGAACCCGCAATCTAACTGCCTTGCCTGAGTTCATCACCTACGTAAGCCCCTTAAATCCTAATTCCAGGTGAACCTTTCTTTTCAGCGTAATACCGGCTTCAAATAAATAAAAGCAAGCGAATAGCAATATTATGTCCATGGACAAAGTATCGCTGTGTTGCAAATAATCTAGGACTTTCATTTAATTAAATCCTTCCTAATATTATAAATGCGATAGTGAGTCTGTTTGTTAAAAAAGTCACGAAAGTCACGCCCTTACTATTTAACCGATCATTATCAAATTATGCATAAATATTGTCCGCTGACAGAAAAGGATATAAGGAATCACGCGGGCGAAGCCACGGGCGGAACCTAGTATTTCTATAAACGTAATAAGCGCCGCACGCCGTCATTTACCGCACGCTTGTCCAAATATTCTCTATTTGTTAGCCAATTGTTTCATTACGAGTCGAAACTACGTCATATTGCTGGCATCTTTCCGCCTGTAATTGGCTGTAATGCTGTGTCACGTGTATCTTATATCTGTACGAGGTTTTTGTTATAAGCGTGTTTATTAAATAATTGTTAGCGAGTCTCTTTTCATCCGTATTAAATATGATGACTATCAGGAAGAATTAATATGACTTCATTCACACTTTAATATGACTTATTTAATTCAAGTGCATATTGTAATAATAATACATTTCATAACATTTTTAAACGTATTTGTAACATACAATTAATGTGTAACAACAGACAAATTCAACAAAGATTAGCCAACAGTCTAGGAAATACTACAGTGCTTGAGTTTGTGCTTCTGAGTGTCATAATCAAATATATCGTTAATCCGACAAGACAGGAACGCACCCAAGTGCAGGAGCACATGTTTCCTGAGACATTTTAGCCTCAACACTTCAAATTTCCAAAAATAGTTCTACTACTAATAATTTTCTGCCAAAAATACCTAATAACTTTTACTGACCCGATCTGGATTTGAAACCAGTACCTCGATATCTGCAGTCTTATGCAAAATACTAAAACAAATAAACAGTCAAATGAAAACAAAATAAAACATAATTAATTACTATAATTGTACATTATAATTATAACCTGAATGTATGTTGTAGTAAATAGTTGAGTGCGAGCCTTTCGGCCGCGTTAATTCACTATGATTGATTATCTTTGGCCTAATGAGCTCCGGAGCCATCTTATAGAAAATGTCCAAGCTACTGCTTACAGCGATTATTTATAACTATAGTTTCTTTTAATTTTTACGACAAAATTCAATCAAATAAATGCAATGAGAAATGTAAAGGGGACGGTAGTGGTGCTTTTGCTGGTGCATGATCCAATGTTGTATCGCAAGGACGCAAATATGAAATAGCAAACTAAAATTTGTGTGTACTTATATTAGATTGTAGGTACATAATTTATATATGTTAGACAAGAAAAACAATTGATGGACAGGATCTAATAATAATTAGCTTTACTTGTATATGCATTTTGTGAAAAATTACAATGCTCCAATTGCAACATTTACCATCGTGGATTAATGGCAAGAATGCTGTCACTATTTTCCTATTGAATCGGAAATGCGTCCTCATGTCTCCATATATTATATCAGTTTTCGCGTATAATAAAAAAAATAGACTTCAAGAAAAATAATATGTCAGGTACCTTTTAACCTTTTCTAAAAATTATTCATACGCAGAAAGCTAATTTATGATATGTATGGGTTTGTCGCTTCCTCTCACCCTTTAAACCGGTGACGTTATGAATTATGATCGCTTTTCCTTCACAATAAGTGCATAAATAGGGCCGGGCTGATGGCTCGAATAAATCATTTGCGGCCATCTATCATCCAGTCAGCAGGAAGTGTTACTAACCAAGTGAGGAGACTTCAGGGCCAAATGTTATAATGAATTTATCGAAAAATAATCATTCGAAGCAAGGAGGAAATAGTATTGACATTGAAATGTCAATATGAAACTGATGATCATAATTAAGTCTATTTGGCTAAAGAAGATAGATAGTGAAACGGAAGATTACTTCAGAAACTGTAAAAATTATTTAATTTTGATTATTGTAAATGCCAGTTCAATTGATTGAAATATAAAGAATCATAGCATGTTATTGTTTACAAGAGGTTTTTGGACAAATTTCAAAAAAACATTGTAAATTACTGTTTATTTATTTGAAGAAAAAAATATTTGTGGCATAAGCTGGCAGCATATTTTTTGAATAGCTAGAAATAAATTGCTACTAAATGTATCAATACATAAAAGTGTTTGAAACTCGTCACGCTAATCTTTGTACCAGTTAACACAAATATTCATTCAAAAGCTGTTTTTTTACCATTGCTCCTTTGATATAACCAATAATCGCTGACGAAACGTACACGCGATAACATGAACAAAGAGTTTCCTACAGTAAGCGCTGAAAGCTATTCCGGGGTTAAATCTAGTTCCTGACAATACACCTTCAAAGCCAAATTGATATCGATTTTTATATATTCGTAAATGCTTCATTAAAGCTTTGCAAATATATGAATCTTTATTTTTCAAACAAATCATTTAAAATAGGTCATTGACTTAGAATTATTTATTAAACTTAAGTATCTGTAATTTTTTTTTAGTTGTATTTTCAATATATTCGGAACTGGTAACAAAACATTTACAGCCTTACTTATAAACGTTGTTGAGTGCTTAATTGAACAAATTCGTGTTCTGTCTTCTTTTGAATGTCAAATCAATAATGACAGATTGAGAAAAACATTGTTTAACTAGTCGCCGTTAAGCAACGGTTTAAAAACGACCGTCATTCTTGTAATAATTACAAGTTAAGGGGGTAATAAGAATCTATTTGATTAAAATTTATTTATTTTAAGTATTCCAAGTACAAACTCAATTAATATCAAATTTATAACTGAAAAAATATCCATCGTTGCTTATTTACCTAGATTTAACTAACCCGTGATCATGTAGCATTTATCAATTTATTTGATCAAGTAAAGTAATTTTGGACTTTCAAAAAATCATTGCCACATAGAATCTACTACAGCATAATCCACTTAACAAGCCCCTGTACAGTAACACTTGCCTCATTTCCACTTTCATTAAAAAAATAGGTCAAATGCCACATACTGTTTGGTCCATTTTTATTTTTGTCTAAGCAGTAAAGAGTTAACGTGTCTTCTAAACTGTGACACAGATAGCCCGACTTGAGAGCTTGAGTGCATTTTGAGAAGCTGTGGAATTATTCTATCTGGAGCGAAGCAAACAGTTGCAGACAGCGCGACACGCTATCTAGACGTTCCGGTGAGGAAGCGTTTCTCAAAGTGGTTAACATGAATACATTTGCTGGTACACGTACAAGCTAATTAATATGGTTTTTTTTAATGTATAGGTTGACGGACGAGCATATATGCCACCTGATGGTAAGTGGTCACCAACGCCCATAGACAATGGCATTGTAAGGAATGTTTACCATCGCTTACATTGCCAATGCGCAACCAACCTTGGGAACTAAGATGTTATGTCCCTTGTGCCTGTAATTACACTGACTCACTCACCCTTCAAACCGGAACACAACAATACAAAGTACTGCTGTTTTGCGGTAGAATATCTGATGAG
The DNA here is from genome assembly GCA_905220585.2 of Nymphalis polychloros. Taxonomy (NCBI): domain Eukaryota; kingdom Metazoa; phylum Arthropoda; class Insecta; order Lepidoptera; family Nymphalidae; genus Nymphalis; species Nymphalis polychloros. The sequence continues at coordinate 13,346,939 of HG992242.1, forward strand.
TGGGTGGTACCTACCCAGACGAGCTTGCACAAAGTTCTACCACCGAGTATCATAACTAAAACAAACTTGTAATAACCAGTGCGGAGAGAAGGATATATTTAAAAAATATTTTGCACGTACTACAATTTCTTTGCATATATATAGTTTTATAATAATTTTGAGGAAAGTATTTCGAATCTTAACTTATTACTAAATATGAAAGTTAATTTCATTAAAAAGCTGTTGAAGCTTCATGCCGCCATAGAGCAAGCTATTTTACAGATTCACATAAGATTGAGAAGCTCTGTCTTCAGCAAATACATCGCAGAAGCGATTCAAGCGGGCGACGGCCGACAACCACTTAGTGGCTTCATTGTGCTCCCCGTTCCTACAACAAGACTTGAGAACAAATAGACATACCACCGTCAGAATGAGAACATGAACTAGTATCACGAAAATTAGCCGTCGATGATGACCAAAAAATGCCTCAACTTCAAGAACCCACTTAAGATATGCAAAGGTATAATTAGGATATGTCCCAACGTTTATCCAATTATTCTGCCATTAAGCAATAATTTGCTGTGGAGTAAAATATGGTAAAATACAGCAATTAAGCACAAGGTGACAAAACTATTCGACGCGTAAGAAATACTAATTATTACCCGTATCTTGACATCAAGGGTCCCATCTGCTCTCATTAGCATAACTTATGACGTATACAGTTCCAATTTCCATTTTCATATAGTAATATACCAATCTATACTACTATTTTACTGCTTAAAAGTTAACAAAATAAAGTTTAAAGGTGCTAATCTCAGGTAATTTGAAAAACATCTTTTTGTAGAAATTTGCAGACTAATTTATCGATAAAGGACTATAACTGGGGTTGAGATGTAGTTGAGTAGTTAGAACTGATATTTAACGCGGATGAAATTGTTAGAGCAGCTATAATTAAATAAAAATCAAACCAAAACTTATCAACTAACAGCATTAATACTCATTGTACACAAGCTTCATTTCGGATCTACATAACTGGTTATCACACAAACTACTTATACATTGCAGTAGTAATTATACTACGTTTTACAAGCTTTTATTTAACTTCACCTGTTAGAGTATGTATGGTAGCATTTGCAACAGAATTATAAGCCAGTTCAAACTAACCGCTTTAGCGAAATTTTTTGGTACTGGTGACAAAACAATCTGCCATATAGATCTTTATTAAATTTTTTACTGATACTTAATTAAAAAAATATATTTTTAATAGTTTTTTTAGCTATCATTAACGATATTGTAGATGATTTTTGTGAAATCTTTTGAGATAGTAAATTTTTAAGGATTTTGAAGAGAGAGTTGTTTAATTCCTACATATGTTTAATAATTTAATATGTTATTTTTTATGCATATTGCAATGGACACATAAATATAAATCAATTGTTCCTTTCTAAAAGTACACTATCTATGGTCGAAGAGATCACTGAAAGCAAGTCACCGTGTGACTTCCGTAGATAGCTCCCGCTCGACTCGAACACCCACCCACTTGTCTACGAACTGTTTTGTTATTATAAAGCGTTATGTCATATGACATAAAGATCTATATCGATAATCATTTTTTTTTCCTTATAACGACAGCTCTGTCTCTAATAAAATCTGGAGTAGTATTGACATAGCCATCTAGAGTCAAAAGGGTGGTGTAAATAAAGTCAAGGAAAATAATAACTTAAAATTTGTTTTTAGTAGCGCTTTTTACCTTTAGTAAACAAAACATAGACGTATTTTAAACGAACTAACAGAATTAAAGAATTGACGATATACTATTTTTAGTAATTTTATTTTTGTACTTCTTTCTGTTATACATATGTCAATACCATAGACATTGGCATTGGCAATATGGGAAATATTAACTATTTCTTACATCCCCAATGCGCCACCGACCTTGGGAACTAAGATATTATGTCCCTTGTGCCTGAGGTTACACTGGCTCACTCATCCTTCAAACCGGAACACAGCAATACTAAGTATTGGTGTTAGTGGTAGAATGTCCGATTAGGGGGTGGTACCAACCCAGACGGGCTTGCGTAAACCCTTGGTTTACTTACATATATTTAAAAAAACATTCGGTGGTAGCGCTTTGTGCAAGCTCGACTGGGTAGGAACAACCCACTTTGATCAGATATTCTACCGCATAACAGCAGTACTTTGTATGGTGTGTTCCGGTTGGAAGGGTGAGTGCAGTGTAATTACAGGCACAAGGGACATAACATCTTAGGTCTCAAGGTTGGTGACACATTGGCGATGTAAGCGATGGTTAACATTTCTTAAAATGCCAATGTCTATGGGCATTGGTGACCACTTACCATCAGGTGGCCCATATGCTCGTTCGACTACCTATAAAATAAAAAATATATTTTTTTATTACATAAAATACATCTATGTTGTTATTATAATTGTATGTTTTAGAAAACACGTTGTTCAGCTTTATTATATGCAACGTATGCAAACTGTATTCTTATCGAGCTACAGCTCGGATTAGCTGAAACGTGAGCTGGAAGCGATCACATTGGGCAATCGTGCCAAAATTGTACTAAGGCTGTGTATTTTAGAAGCTATTTAATATAATCACATTTAAAAATAGATATAGGTTTAAAAAAATTATAATATTAATTGGTAAACTATAAAGATATAAATTTGTGGATTAAAATAAAACTATTTAATACGCACAAAAAGTCGTTCTTATCGCTAAGTAACCTGTTCTTGACAAACTTATGGGCCTTAAACAATGTGAATTTAAATTTAAGTATTGTACGAATAAAATAAAATAATATAATTTGATTTATACGTATCCCTCAAGTATAATAAACTTCATAGTATATATGGGTCCGGCCTCACAGGAGGCCCCATTAGGACGTCCGTTCCCCTTAACCCGGCTTGAATTCATCTCGCCCATCCCGCCCGATGACACTGTAGAGGCCACTAGGGCCAACAGCAATACGAAAAACAAAAAAAAGTATACGTGTTATATTATATTTAAAGAAATAAAAAATACGAAAGGAGTCTTAGGATTCAAGATTCTCTTTAAATATGATTTTGAATATGAGTATCGATTAAGCTTAACTCACTTGAAACACAATAAAATTAACAGCTGGTAATTTTTTTTTTTTTGCTTTTCTTGAAGTTTTGGAGATTATTCCATGATGCTACTCCAACTTTCACCTGTGTGAAGTCGGGATAGTAAACCAGTATATTTATAAAATATATCCAAAGTTTTATTTTTCAGCACAGCTTCCACTCATTAAGATTCGCAAAGCGAAATGTATTGTCTAAGAATCTCAAAACTAGCGAAGTTAGCCTACACATCTCAGTCGTAATCCATAGCTTCCACTTGGCTTAACGTCTCTTAAGTCGAGTTTGTTCATTGGAACGATCTCTGAGAAGATAACTGGAGATGTTATCTCAGCGCTGAAGTGTTGTTCTGTAAGCTAGACGGAAAATTGTGTTACGGATAAGCAGAAGTTGTGATACGCTTTAATAAATTTTTCCTTTTAGTTTAGTTTGTATAATTTTACTGAGTTACTCGGTGCGAGTTTTAAAATAATGCTTAGCTTCGAATTTTTAGTTATAAAAAGAACAATTTGTTAATTATATTAATTTAATTATATTAATTTAGAAGAAAAAAATATTATTTAATAGAATTATGTAAATATGCATAAAACTATTTTGTGTATTTTTGTGTAATTGTTTGAATTTTAGTTTTAGCTAAGTCCCAAGCTGGGACACTATTCCAGCTACAACTATATTTAATATACTTAGTTACTTTTTGTACACTAAAACACGAAAAAACGTATCCATAAATCGAACTATGAACTTAAATAATAAAGCAGTAGTTGTTGTTGGTATTATTAAAAATTAAAAAAAAAACATTGGTACATCGCTATGCTGGCCAATACCTAATAGTTTGCGTCCAATATTTTTTTCATAAATCTCCTCTTAATAAATAAATTTGTACGACAAACCTAACCTGCGATCGGTTTTAAAATCCACATCACTACCAGCCAGCCCATTGTGTTACATACCTTAGTAAACATTTTTTATAAATAAAACACGAACCCCTTAAAACCATTTGCCTATTTCTCCTAAAATAATAAACCTATCACTCAAACGATATTCCCTCCCGTCCTAATCATTTAACGTAAGTTAACAGGCAATATAAGGATGACAGTGCAAATAACTAAAAAGCGATGTCGGTCAACGTTTGAAGGGAATGGTAGCCGACGACCGTGACAGCTTGGCGACGGCGGCGTGTTTGATAATGTAGGGTTGTCACAACATAATAATTATATTTGTTAAATAATTTATATTTAAATAATCTAGTTAATAACGAAAATATTACAGGTGAATTTTAGAAATAAGGCGGTGTATTTAAGTACCTTCTCCCCATAGTACACGTATATCACTTACACTAAGTGATCTAGTTAATAACTGACCACAATATAACACAGTTCCCATAAAAATAACCAACTATGTTCAGCAATCATATTGCATTAATATTTATAACTTATGTTCACTAAGTAAGCCAATTAGAACGCCAATACTCAATACTTATGTTACACATGTGCCCGGCTTTTCTAAGCTATTTTATTGCTTTTTTATTGTACTTGTAACTTTGACTATACGTGTTTGATGAATAACTCGTTTTATTATACCAATAATTATAAACACACGTAACATTGAATCGCTTATTCGATCATAACCCCTCTATATATTTAAGCTCTAAGCTGCAGCTGTAAATACGAAAACATATGTTTTATAGTATGTAAAATTAGAAGATAGTTCGAAAATCAAATCTGAGAAAACCCTCATGAATTGTGAATGAAATAGGCGGTATACGTTTATAACCTCGTTACTATAGTAACATCCAATCATATTAAAATGTTTGCCAACCCTAAGATAATGTTGTCAGCGTGTATAATGTCGGCGATTATAGTCGGCGCGAAACGAACCGCAGCTCGGTCGACTTGCCCGATTCGCCTTTCAACAATTCATATTCTATGTCAACTGATTAATGTCATTACTATGTTAACTATTGGTCTCTACTATATTGAAGTTGGCCACAAAATAATTCATCGTTATTATATTCTGTTACTTATCATTGTCGGTCATTTCTATCGGGCAAAATTTATTGTCGGTATATAATTTCGGTAATAATTGTAGATGTGTATCAAACGTATTGTTGCAGTTTTATTGCTGTTGAATATGATAAAATTATTGAGCAAATGATACAGTAGTTGCCAAAGTCCTCCTTTTATTGTGAGTCATTAAAACATATTGTGTATACGGCAGTAATACTATTTCGAATTCGTTAATTCGTTCCGTGATTCGTATATCCGTAATACCCTTACATACATAAGTGTTCAATCTACCATACGCTTCTAGAACATTTCTTTACAACTGCTAGCGACTTGGATCGTGCAGGATCTTGATGGGCTACAAAGATTTCTTAAAAGCAGAGTGTTGTTCTATGTCATTAACAACTTTTTGGCTTTCGAAATGTAAAATATTGAATATACATATTGAATAATGAAATTAAAGTTTGATTTTAATAATAACAATTATTTAATCTATTAATTTTTTATATGTGTACTATACAGAGAATAATTCACAAATCTGATGTATAACGCTTACTTATATCATTACATAAGTGTTATTTAATTTAATACTACGAATCGATGTAATATAAATATAATATAAATAAGAAACCGCTTGAAACCAGATTTTGATTTGTATCTTATTTATAACTTTATCAAAAATATTAATTAAAGCCGAAGTCCCGACTTAAATATGTGTGCATCTGTCTCGCATCTGATCAGTGATATCACAGAAACTAAGAACCCGTAAAAGATTTAGATAACATGTCTTATTTTTTTAATTAAAAGCAATTTATTCATACTTATCTCAACGGAGTCCGGACATGTTTAATAGTGGCTAATCCTCTTTTAATAACGCCGAAGTTATTGTAGATAAAAAGTGTTTAATATCGCTATTATTAAGTCAATGACCATATTTAAATAAAGCAATAATTGTATACTGCTTTGTTTATCCAATATCTGACTTGATTTCAAATACCAAGTCGGGCCAGTAAGAAGTTTTTGAGGTGAGGTAAGGTTAACTGTTAAGATATTTACACCAGCAATAAGGAGTTAGGGAGTTGTCCATGAGAGTCACAATCCTCTGTAAAGCCGATGGTCCTATGACAGAACTTTTTGTGTCGGATTGCCGTATCATAAGATAAAAAGAGTGAGAGAATAGAGTGCGACAATACCAGCATACTTTACACAACAATATGTTGTACGCTTGTCCTTGAAATTGATTGTGACCAGAAATTTGACCAATACTTTAAAATTCAATATTTCCAAACATGCACTTCTAGTTTAGTTGAATATTATTTGTTTATGTATACTTTATTGCACAACAAAATTAAACTTTACAAAAATTGGACTTAATTACTCTACTGTAGTCTCTACTGGCCAAACGTATAAGAAGGGTTGTTAGTAGGCTTTGCAAAATTAAATTAAATATATAAATAATTCCTACAAGACTATAACATACCTATATATATGGATACATATTACGTAGGTCTAGGAAAAATTGGGCGAGCAACTCTTTAAAATTTAGATTTTTTCAAGGAATAATTAGGAATGTTTTTAAGGAGTTGATAGTATACCTATGAACCTCTCCAATTAAGTGTAACGCTTGTGCAGGAGTTTTGTTGTGTTGTGTAGGAGTCACATTATTCTGACCCTTTTGCAAGTTACACCTCGCTAGGCGATCCGATAACATTTTGTCAATCCAGCAGCAAGAGCATTTTGAAATTAATTGTAGCACAACAAAAAAACACAAATTGTAATAACATATTAGTAAAACTTTTTTTTAATAACTGAATTGAAACATCAATCATTTCATGGTTGAAACCTAATTAAACGGCCACCATTTATGAATATTTTCAACTGGTAGAAAGTTATTAAAGTCACTATTGAAATACTCAACAATACTAGTACAAAAGTAACAGTCATCACTCAAATAACCAGTCTTGGTTAATAATCGCGGGGGTTTGTTTGTGAAGTAAACAATGAACAGGCATTTTTTACCCCTCGCCGGTGGTCTGGACCCAATCCTCTACCTGAGTGGCTTACGCAATTGGACGGGTTGAAAATTTGCATACAGCTTAACTGTTTCGATGCATAATGACATTTGAGGGTTTAATAAACTTATGCATATAACAAAGCTTGTAATATTTTCGAAATATTTTTAAATTGATGTTACGTCCGATGTGTCTGTAGTTACATTGGCTCACTCACCCTTTAAACCGAAACACAACATACGCTTGGCTTATATGCTTGGCGATAGAATATAATAAGATGAGTGGGTCCGACACCTGCCTAGACGGGCTTGCACATATCCCTACTACCAAGTATAATCTTTATGTATACCTTACGCCATATTTATTAACAATAATGCCAATAGTGTATACCAACAACTGTAGGACTGACTGCCTCGTTGATCTAGTGGCTAGATTTAAGGTCGCAGATCCCGAGGAGAGAGAAGAGAGATTTAACTTTCCAGTAGAAATCAATGTTGACAGGCATTTGATTATAAGACAACCTCATATACTACAGTACCTAGTACCTGTATATGGGCTGGAATATATCGAGCAAAGATTTAGAAAACGATTAAAATTACAATATTTAGTTTTACATAAGAACATTAATTAATTAAAAATAGGCTTTTAATTTTACAGTGGAAATTCCCCCGCCTACGTAGGTACGAAGCACTTCGAATCCACATTTTTCATTCGTTCTGCAATATTTTGGAATACTTTGCTTGAGATTGTATTTCCCGATAGATACAACGTTGTTGTATTCAAATCAAGAGTTTACAGGTATCTTCTAGGCAAGCGTGCTACAGACCGTGATCGTAGACCGTGTCGATGCTTAACATATGGCAAGACTACGGTCAAACGCTAGCCTATTAAGGGTAAAAAAAAGAACATTTTATTTTATTTGTTGTAAATAAAGTTTCGTTATTAAAGTTACGACCAATATAACGTGTTAAAATAGACAGAGCATTGCCCTTACATGTAATTATGGGTAATGGGGCTGCAAATTTGCTGGTCAATTGTCTCACCATCAAGTTTTCCATTTGCTCATAGAAATTAATAAAAAACGTCATAATTTTTTTTTAAGTAATTATTTTATTTAAGTAAATTTTTGGAATTTTAATATTTTTTAGTATTATTTATACTAAAAAGTATTAAAATTCCAAAAATTTCGTACTCCGAAAGCGTTTAAATTAAAACTCCATGTTCGATACAATTTTCAAAGAGCTCATACTAAATTTTGTATCATGTTATGAAATATATTTAGTGTTGAATTTAAATTATCCACAATTTTTTTTTTCTATAGTTATATATTATATTAACGTTCAATCATATTAAACGGTAACAAAAAAAATTTTCAACTTTAATTGATGTAAACCATTTGGTACTACTAGCGACATCTATGTTTCTTATTAGTAAGCTTATTAAATTGAAGGTTAAGAAAAAGTTTGTTGTACTATAATAATAAATTTTTATCATAAAATGTATAACATTTTACTTTACTTTTTTACCACTACAAAAATAATACGACAATTTAGTATTTATATTGTCATAAAATTTAAGCACAATGAAACTGTAGTAACAGCATAAAAATTATGTGTTTTTCAGATAAATATTTCGACACCAGTCAATACTCGTTACTCATTCTATTTAAAAAAAAATCATTAGCGTTTCAAAATTCTAAATTGCACGAATCGCGCTCACTGTATGTCAATATAAAGCGCTAAGCGGACACCGCAGAAAGATGACGCTTAAACTAAATTATTACTCAGCCACCGTTTACCCGCTCCGTGGCTATTCAATTTCCCGAGCTATGCATCTCTGTCGCCGCATCGCCTTTGACTGCGCTCTGCATATTTTATATAATCCTTTCATCAAAACGCCGCGGCTGGCGCTGTGGTAATTTTTCCCGCGCGCGAGCGAGACGCCTAACAAACGGGGTGTCAAACAGCGGTGGGGATAAGACGGCAAAGCTCCCGCAAAGTACACAAAATGCAAAAATGGCGCGGCGACGAGTGACAACGTGTCAGAGAGGGGGGCGCGTCAGAAACTGGCTCAGTTCAACGCCGACTGTCGTGTGTCTCGCACGTGCTTGTTGTTAGTTTAACGCGTCCGCGGCCTGTGACTTGTGAGTGATGTGCTGACACAGAGCTTTGATTGTGAAGTGTTTGTGAAACGTTTTTAAACTGGAGAAGGATAATTTATTGTGGAGCACCATGCTCACATCTAGTAATCAGTATTTGCGACCGGATTACCTGTCGCCTTTACCGACCACCGTAAGTTATTTTTTTTGTTTACTTTATTATTAAATATAAATAAAATCGCAAATATTACTTTGAAGAAAAGAACTCGGACATTAATTGAACTTAATATATTTAATTTAAATCGAAATTTAACTTATAAGTTGGAAGATTTTGTCTCATATCCCATTTCTGACTTGAATTTGAAATAACTTTTCACAATACTTAAAATTCAATTACATTAGATTTATTTAGATTCATTTATATTTTACTAATTACAAGCTTAATTTATTATTCTTATTTGATTTTTGTGAACGAAATATTTTATTTATATATTGAAACTTAAAAAAAATACTACATTATTTCCGTCTTTTAATTTACAATACAGTTAATCCAATTCTTATAAATTTTAATAAAAAAAAATTACGGACATATTGAATAAAATTTAATTACTGTAATAGTTTCAAAATACTTAAATACCATTTGTGTAAGAAATATAAATCTTCCGTAAAGTTTTTTTTGTTTTTTATTTCGATATATAAAAAGAAAATGTTAACAAAGACTTAGTCATGAACAATTAATGTATATCCAACAAAAAAAACTTTATTATTCATTGAACGTAACTGTGTTTTATGAAACATTTATAATATTAAAATAAACGTTTAGTCACCGATTTCTGTACAATGTCGAGGAATGAGCAATAAATCCTAACAAATGGTTCATTAATAGCAAGTGGATTTAATCCAATGGAATTAATATTTTTTTCAAGCCGATAAACAAGGCTATAAAACATGCAATACTCTGAGTAAGACATTCAATTTAAAATGATTGATTGTGGAGCGAAGCGTTCTTTTGGACTATTAATATTATTATGTTGACGTTATTAATTCCTTAAAAATAGAATTTTGAAACATGTTTTCTTTTGTTATTTTAACAATGATGATAAGTGAAGTTATGAAATAAAGTAATATACAAATATAAATTAAAATCAAATTAATTACCTTTTTCTTTATAACAAATTAGAAATGGTATTTGTTTTAGTATATTTAATGAGTAATGTACGTACGTACAAAAATTTATTAGATGAAATAAAATATTACTTTTGCGTCAATTATAGAATAGGCCTTGAAAAATAACATAGTGTAATTACGTACAAACAGTTAATAAATCAAACATAACTTGTTATTAAACTACAATTAAAATTGTTATTATAAATCACAAAATGTAATTATAATCTTGCTAGAATCCTATTAGTTTAAATGTTTTTGTGAAATGACGTCGACATTCTGGAAACATAAAACAAATTCCCTCCCCAAAACGTTCGCTCAAACTAACGCCGTTCCGTGATAATAGACGTGACAGCCCGGCAAGTACAGGCGCGCCGCAAATTCAGCGGCACAAATTGGCCTTTTCACTGCGAGATTACATCATGCGGGAGCCGAGTGAAATGTCAAGCGGGGCCGACGGCTGCCAGACGCGCGGATAATGGCGCGTCGGTCGCGTGATTGGACTCCCTCTCCCTCCCGCCCCCGGGCACCCTCACTCCCTTTGTGCCGTCACTCGCAACCCGACGTTTCATTTCATAAACCTTTCTTTGTTGCAGCTCGACGCGAAAAAGAGCCCGCTGGCGCTACTAGCGCAGACCTGTAGTGCGATCGGCGCTGACACGCCGAACCCTAAGCTCATCTCCGCTGCGGAAAAAGCGAGCAAAAAGTACGACGATAAACCAATGCATGTGGATAATAAGCCCAGTTTTAAGCCTTACGAATCGTGCCTAACTTCGAGAGAAAAGACTAGAACGCCGGAAGATAGAGCTTCGTCAGTTAACGCTCATTCCAAAACTCCGTCATCGAAGGGTAGTGCGTCAACGACTCCCGTTCAAGCGCGATGCAATAGCAACCAAAGTTCGTCATCTCAAAGGACATCACCACCGGCGCATCGCAAAACGCCATCCGAGAAATCTGAGGAGAGATCGAGTCCTCTACACTCACCCGCTCATACCAAATCAAATTCAGACTCATCTAGCTCAACTTCCAAGTTACCATACCCGCAGAGCACTATGCCGTCCTCAGAAACCAAAGAACCCTCCAGTTTCAAACCTAGCGTACCAGTGAGTTCATCAGCTTTCCTTGGCGGGTTACCCCCAACTGGATTTCCACTACATATGGACCTCATGACTAGCAGTATTATGGCAGCCCAACATCAAGCTTTGAAAAACGGATTGAACCCATACCTCGCTTATGCCAGAATGAAAGCTCCCGGAAGTGATTTAGGTATTTGTAGAGATCCTTATTGTACTGGATGTTCTCTAAGTTCCCACTTGCTCAAGTCTGCGGTATGCCCAGCTGGATGTGCTCAGTGCGATCACGCCAAAACGCCATTTCAGCTACCGACCGGACATCCAGCAGCGGCTGCATATGCTCATGCGCAATTAGCCGCTTTAGCAGCGGCATCTCAGTTACCCTTCGTGTGCAGCTGGATGGCTGGGGACTCGGCATACTGCGGTAAAAGATTTGCGACATCAGACGAACTACTTCAACATTTAAGATCCCACACTGCTAGTGGCGAATCGAGTCCAAGTTTATCAATGCTGAGCGCGACTCACCCTCTTCTGCAGCGAACGTATCCGACGCCACCATTGTCACCGCTGACACCACGATTCCATCCATACAGCAAGCCATCTCACTTGGTGTCTTCGCCACCATTGCCGTTCCCTCTACCGCCGCATCCATCTCTTGCGGCTTACTTCCCTTCATACCCGTTATTCGGACCGCGGCCGCTGCACCCTTGAGGACCGTCGGCGCTCCACGCACACAAGAAGGGGGGCGCCGACCATTAACGCCCATGCCAAAAGGACATTAGGAACTGAAGGATGTGTATATATAAGTTAGTGTTCTTCTAGTTTCCAGTCGGCTCATATCATCGACGGACTTGAACCCCAGCGGGGTACGACAGCTGTGATCTCTAACTTGTAATATTCGTGTTGTTATAGTGCACTGACTCTGAGTCCGCTATCGCTTCGTCCCGCGAACGCGGTTATAATTTTCTAGTTAGACTAACTGAATTTTTATGTACCAAATCTATAGTGACGTAATTAAATTAGTTTCTAATTTAAGTTGTTGCAATTAGTGAGGATTGTTAACTGTGTTTGTATTTCTTAATCGATGTACTTCGATAATACTTTTGTAAAATGTCACATATCTTTTAATAATATGCGCTGAGAGATATTAATGTTAATGTTATTGAATTAATATACTCTTATAATTTCTGCACACACTTTCTAAATGTGATAAAAATCTTAATTATTCTGAACACATTATAATTCAAACATTAAAAGCTTAAAATGGCACCGTGTCTTTTAAAATAAAAAATAAAATGTTAATAAATAAAACATCAATATAGAATATAAATTTTTAATCAAGCAAAGGTAAAGTAAATTGCGTGTACTATATAACTAGTATATAAACACTGTAATAGCTGCAAGGATTATCTGTTAACAAGGATTTGTTGTTAAAAAGTACATAAAAATGAAAAATATACGTAAATATTTAATTTCATATCTTCGTTTCAATGAAACCTTACGACGTTGCCTTCAAAAAACATATCAAAACTAACGAACCTCAATAGAAAAATCAGGTATAAATTATTCACATTAAAAAAACCAATAAATGATATTTTAGGATTAATAATAATCTATCCAGTTTAATAAGAAAATCCTTAACTTTCAAATTTAGAAATAGCTTATATTTGATTCATATAACTAAATTTTCTTCTTTTAGAACTAAAATTGTATGGATAATTTCAGTTAAATTGGTTTTCTGGAACTGTTTTAAAATTCAGTTGCAACATTTGACTTACACATATTATGATGAGTTAAATAAAAGTTGGTAAAAATAGATTTTATATTACAATTCAGTGAAAGAATTAATATTACATTACTTTCGATTGTTAAGATAAGAAAATATACAGTGCAATTAATTGCAATTGCAATTAAATAAACATTGCAATTAAATAAACATTTATATTTAATTTATGAAGGAATAAAATCTTATGAAAAGAAATTTTATAAAAAAAGATGAAATAGTATATTTACATAGAGCTCATGAATTTGCTCGTTATGACTTTATTTCTTTAAATATATCTATGGAATATATCTTTATACATACTATGGGAGTATTTTATACTTAAATTGATAGATTTAGTAATCAAAATTCACATAATATAGTTTGATTTAATTTTAATTTTAAATCTCTCGAGTCGTTATTTCAATATATTGAATATGAATGAATTAACCCTCGTTCTTCATAATACGATTATTATAATGAATACACATTATTAAAGATAACTTTAATAAATTAATAAAAAACTCTTTAAAAATAACAAGCCTTTCCTATAAACTTTATTTAGCGAGTGATTAGTTAAACAATGTTCTGTCTTCTTCTTTCGCATGTCCAATCAGTAAAGACAGAAAGAGCGAAATTGCTTCAAACAAATCTCGGATAACGTAATAAAATAATTACGACATTTTCACTCTCTTGAACTTTAACACGCTTAAAAACTAAACACATAGTACATAGCACTAAGTAGATTTTCTAAGAAACGTCCAGATTTTAATAGTGTATACTCTTAAATCATCTGACTATAGCAATATATAAAATATAATTATTACAGCCGCAAGCGAAACTGAATGCTTTCCCAAGATATAAGACTTATCATTTTTCTCACCGCTAGTATGAGTCAACTTTGCAACGGCCGTAATTAGGCACGCAGCGGCTTCCATACAATAAATTATGAGCAATTTATCTGTCGTTCTGTCAGCATATATCATGCTATGCAGTGCATTTGCTAGCGTTGAAATATTATGACCGATGTACTGAGCGAGCTATTCGTTGACGCCTCAATATCAATAGCATCTTTAAGATTAATATTATAACATTAATGTATGGTCGGGATTACTAATTACTTAGATATATTATATATTAGATTATATCTTTAATGCTATATGCGTTGTTCTTGTCGACCATTATGTTTAATTATTCTCTTATTTATTGCGTTATTAATCACTGCCTTGATAAACAGTTCTAACTTCTACTATGTAATCTAATAATATGAATCCAATTAAATAGTTTATCATGATGTTTATTTCGCCGTATCTTTTATACATAAGGATTTTGAAGCCCGTGCTAGGTTTTATATAGCAATTAAATTTTAATATGAGATTGTCATAAATTTAAAAAAGAATCTTACAAGCTTAAAATTTACCTATAACGCTTTTATAACGATCATCCTTTGAAATGTAACGGAATATTTAACGAAAGAAATATTAAAACCTATAGAGAGTCGAAACTCTAGAAAATTAATTCAGAAATACTATATATAAGAAAAATATATAAATGTGAATTAACTGATAGTACTACATATTTGAAACAAAATCAATCTAAATTAAAAACAAATATTATTATGATAAGCTAAAAGGAACAAGTATGTTTTCTTAATATTTTTTCTTCGTTAATATCTCACTGCTGTCCAGAGCATCGTGCTGCTCCACTGCGGGTTGGTGGATATACACGTGGCCGATTATTCATCAAACATACGACTAGCTTATAATAAGTAAGTATAATACTGCAATTAATAATAATAATAATTCTTTATTCAATCTCGTTTTACTATGAGAAACGATATGTATTCGCTGGAAAACTGCTACAAAGAAACTATTTAAACTAAGCTCCGCACCTGGTTTATCGGTGTACGTAAGCCAATAAAAATACTAAAAACATATTTTACATTGATTTGGAAAAACGAGTGAAACTTAAAAACAAAGTAGTACATATATGAACACAATAATTAACAATTTACACTGAATAATAAACACAGCATGTAAAAATATAAAACTAACTAACTCAGCAGCTTAAATATATATGATAATGAGTAAATTGTTTTTATCTCAAAACACCACACACACACACACACACATACACACACACACACGCACACACACACACACGCACACACACACACCCATAGGTTCTGTCTGTACTTCTATGGTTGGCCGGTAATCATTTTATCATTATGCCTCGCCGTAAAAATATATGTTAAATAAATAAAATATCAATGGGGAAAGGTGACTATTAGTGTGACACATTTGCTCATCTAGATTCCTGAAGAATGTATTTTTAATTTAACATGTTTATCTCCAAAGTAATTTTTATATAATTAATAAATTATAACGAAATTAAGGTTTGTTCTCATTTACCCGAAATGCTTTCGGTAGCAAAAATATTTAAATTAATTCACGTCACGTCTAAAGTCTAGAATGTGCTGAGGATATGGTCGATAAAGTTTAGAAACGATTAATTAATTAAACAAAGTTTCGAAATTTTGCAATTGAAATTTATATAATTCCTGCCATACCTTGTATACCGATTTAAATTAATACAAGTATCATTTGAAATTGTTAAATATTTTCCCGTTAATGATTTTTCAATTGCTCAAGAGCTTAATGCCTATTATTCAATTTTTTTACAGTTATCATTTTTTATTTTAAAATTGTATTAAAATATGACTGCATTACTTTACATAACTGATACAAGTTCAGAAATCGGGATCGCATTATCACATATCTTATGTAAGAACAAGGTTTACAATAACGTTTTTTTTTAAATCTTTTCATGATGTAAAAATTTATTTTATTTTATTTGATCTAAATTCATTCATCTAACGAAAAAACATTTTTTTTGATAAAGAAGTTTTATAAGTTAGAAGCTATGGCATTTAATCTACCAAGAATATCAATTTTGCTGTTTCTTTAACAAGAAAACCCATTTAATCAAGATGGTTCTGAACTGTGATTGGTCAAAATCTATTTAATTACTTCGAAAGCTCTTTACTTATTTGACACTGGGATTTCTCGTATAATTTCTATTTATTTACTAAACAGACCAGACGTCATTATGGATAGATCATTTGAAAACTTATAAATAGATTTTGTATTTTTGCTTTTATTGCTTTTATGTCGGGCTATGTACTTAAGATCTCGATTATGAGTTCCTTACAATATATTATATAATATATACGTGAGTAGATTCATATGATGTGTACTAATGACGATATAGGTCGGGCCAATAAATAGTTATTGGGTTTTTCTGTCAGAAAATTCTCAGTAGCAGCCCGGAGTCTGGAAGTTGGAAGTGTGTACACTCCTGTGCCTGGGAAAGCACGTTAAGTCGTTGGTCCTGCCGGACTCATTCCGGTCGTGTCGGATTGCCGTCCCATCGGATTATGAGAGCTAAGGAAAAAGAGTGCACCTGTGTTTGCGCACACACTTGTGCACTATAATATTTCCTGCGCAGTTGGATAATCTCTCTTGAGATTGGCCGCCGTGGCCGAAACCGGTCTGGAGGACGCTATCTTACCTTCTAATTACGATACTGATAATGTCCTCATTTAATGAAGTGCGACAACTTTTTACTAAATTCTATGTACATATTACTATATTTAATATTTCTTAACTTTTTTAAATAAATGCTGTTTAATGTCGAACACAACAAATGTGATGACGAGTTTATTAAGAGTTGCAATTGGAAAGATTAAATCATTAAATTTAGTATATCTTAGCGGAGTTTGAAGTTGCAACTTAGTAATAATTCTGAAACTAAATTTCAAATATAAAATTCAGTATATTTGATTCTGAACATCCATAATGTTATATTCAAATCAATCTTATTGTCAATTATTGTGAATCCTTTTGATAAGTCCTTTTGAAGACCCGTTAATATATCTTTTTTTGCTTTGCCTACTTGGTAATATATACCGTTGTTGCTTTTTTGGGGTAGTTAATTGTCATTAAAGATGTTTAAGCGTACCCATTTTTGACGTTGATTTAAAAAAGTAATTGTATGTTAAGCATTACTAATGTAATAATAATAATATCCTGGGACATTATTCACATCAATGATATTGTACATACACTAGTTTTCTTTTGTAAATGAATACTTATATAGATAATTACACCCAGACTCAGGACAAACAGACATGTTCATGCACACAAATGTCTGTCCTGCGTGGGAATCGAACCCACGACCTGCGGCGCGAAAGGCAACCAACCACGCCAACCGGCTCGTCCGTAATATAGAAAATATAATATAGAATACAACAAGACAGAAATAATTATTATTGATTTTAAAAACATGACAACATGCTTAAAAACTAATTAAGCGACTACGTTTAAATTATTAATTAATATATCGATAAGTATATATAATAAGCTATAAGATAAGCTCGCGAGTTCAAATTGAAATTGCGAGCTTGCATTGTGACACGATTACAAATATATAATTTTTGTAGAGTTAGCGTTATAAAGAACTGTTATATACAGAGCCAAGATAGCAAGATGGGAGGTTATATAATATGATTATGATTATAACATGTGAAGAGCGAAGATTGCGCGTTCAAACTCGGGCAAGTACTTTTATTACGTGCCTTATTTGTACTTTTAATTAATTCAAAATATTACACCCCGTCTTATTGCCTCTACTGGTGACAAGATGGCTGGGTCATTTTTCGCCCAGAGAATCGGAATTGCGATTCAAAGGTGGAATGCTGCTCGCATTCTTGCCACCATTCCACGCGGTCACGATTTGTATAGTAATTATTTTTAATTTTTATTTGTATTTATTTAATGTTTTTAATTCAATAATCGTCGTTGACATTCTGTTGGTTATATTGGTCAGGTTCCATAGTGATTAGTGCGATACGTTCGAAAATTGATCCTATCTACCTATTTATGATTTGCGAATATTCCCTGAAAAGATTGGCAGCTGCCATGACCTGGAATTGTCGTACGCAGAAGTATGGAGTGTGTCGTAGCAAGATCACTATATTTCTCCCTGAAGAGATCATCGCCGATGCACAAGCGGAATAAGGCACCAAGAAACTGCGAAAATGGTCCCGCGGCCTCATTGGTGTCCGATAACGGCGAGTTTTACGGAGTCATTTTGTGATTGCAATTACCAATTTATAATTATTATGCATGCGTCGACTTCTAGGAGAACCTAATTTTAGGCCGACTAAAATATATCGCGTGTATCGTAGTTAAATTACGAAAAAGGATTGTAATTATTTAAATTCAAAATTATTGTACCTTTCATTCAATTAATTACTTATTTTTGCTAAAGTTTTATAAGCACGGTAATATTATTAATTAATTGATCGATTCAGTGATTGTCAGGCAATGTCTACAAAATAATTTTAATATTTTACGAACATGATGAACACGACCTTATATAAACAAGTCTGTATTTTATAAGTTAACCCAATGTCACATCCCGACTCCCGGCTCACGCGAGCTCCTTGATACTCGAGAACCGCCACATCAAAGGCACCGCCGCTTTGATGTACCGCCATAACAGTACAGACGAGAGAAAAAGTGCCATCCCATTTCCGAGTCGTTTTATTTATGCGTGTCACTTTATACGTGTCGTGACGAGGTAATCGTTTCTAAAGATGTTAAGAATTTTGTTTGGTCGTGATGAATTGGACATTCCATTTTTAAAAGTACTCCTATTTTTAAAAATGGAACGTTCTGATGGCCAATGTTTTATAATGACTAACTGAATTTAATAGTAGTGTTTTTTCACGTAAATGTATTTTGTTATTCGTTATCTGGATATTACAAATTTTATGGTCAATTATAATTTCGAATTTGATTAGCTATGTCGATAGTCTTGCACATAACTAGTCATGTATATAAAAAATATATATACGTTTTAATGATAACTTATATACAAAAACACATTTGGTGTGATTATAATTGACATTTTAAATATATATTCAGTTTTTTTTTTTTTTTATAATATAGGTTGGCGGACGAGCATATGGGCCACCTGATGGTAAGTGGTCACCAACGCCCATAGACAATGGCATTGTAAGAAATGTTAACCATCACTTACATTGCCAATGCGCCACCAACCTTGGGAACTAAGATGTTATGTCCCTTGTGCCTGTAATTACACTGGCTCACTCACCCTTCAAACCGGAACACAACAATACAAAGTACTGCTGTTTTGCGGTAGAATATCTGATGAGTGGGTGGTACCTACCCAGACGAACTTGCACAAAGCTCTACCACCGAGTAAAGTTTATCAGAGATCATTAAATTTGTAAAGCGAATAATTTAAAACACGAATAAAGAAATTGCTAGTAGATATATTAATTTTATACAAATATTGCCAAATGGTCCACTTGATGGTAAGTGGTTATCACTGCCAATATATATTGGCGTTGTACAAAATATTAACAATTCCTTAAATTACTAATACACCACAGACCTAACGAAGAAGTTAGGTACCTTGTTGTCATTCGCTCGTTCTTTCTTATGGTGCTAGTCTGTGGCTGGTGGTGACCGATCAACCATCAGATGGCCTGTCTACCTATTATAATACAAAAAATACATACGAATACTATCCAACAAAAGAAATATGTTCAGTAGTCATTACGTGTGCCCGAATAAACAAACAATTATCGGTTATTTATAATTGTAAAGATACACAGTACTTAAAATATAACAATGAAAAATTATATTACACGAAATCAATATAACTATTATAATGAGACAAAATGAAGAAGTCATTCAACCAAGAACATAAGGTTTTGTTTAGAGACGTGCATGTAATAATATACGAGGGGCCGTCAAAGTCAATATAATTTGAAGTGTAGCAGCAAGGCGGGCAGATAAGCATCGTACAGTGAAGTGGAAGAGTGATTAACGTAGGCTCTTCCGACGCTTTGAAGGCGCCGTGATCGGTGTCGGCGCGCATTACCGACAACCACTGAATGGCTTTTTTTTTTGTATTAGTAATTTCGTGCGTGATTACACTGTGGTTACTTTTTTTGTTTTGGTATTAAATTAAATTATGTAATTTTTGTTATTTATTATATGCAATGTGTAATTAAATAATAATAATACCTTTTTTATTCGTCTCAATTTTAAGTTCATAATTTACTTTCAGCTTATAAATACTGCCGATGTTAGAAATATTTCGATTACCAATCCTCAGAATTCCGATGCTATTCGATTGCTAAAATTATCGTGACGTTGGCAACATTATAAAATTAGTTATCACTATAACTGTAAGAGGTCGAATCTAAAAATAAGATCCTATTCAAAGCTTTTAAAAATCGTATCTTGATGTATTTTTTAATATTAAATATTTAGGAAGGCCATACATCGGTCGCCATAGAAACATAAGAGGAAAATCATTTGTTTTATGCGATGGTGTAAAAACGCATTTATAATATTACTATACCGTGGTTCGTAAAAATGTTTAAGCTTTTAAAAAGAGGAGATTCGATTAATTTTTTTTGTTTGCTACCTCGGAACTTCGTAACTTATGAACCGATTTGGTAAAATTATTTTTTCATTGGAAGTGTATACATTCTATTTATATGGCACGAATTTTATTTGACGTAGGTTTTGTTTTTTAAACAATAATAAATTATCTGATACAGTAACAGCCTGTGAATGTCCGACTGCTGGGCTAAGGCCTCTTCTACCCTTTCTGTGCAGAAGGTTTGGAGGTTATTCCACCACGCTGCTCCAATGCGGGTTGGTGGAATACACATGTGACAGAATTTCAGTAAATTTGACACATGCAGGTTTCCTCACGATGTTTTCCTTCACAGTTAAGCACGAGATGAATTATAATCACAAATTAAGCACATGAAATTCAGTGGTGCTTGCCCGGGTTTGAACCCACGGTCATCGGTTAAGATTCACGCGTTCTTACCACTGGGCCATCTCGGCTTAATTGTCTGATACATATTTAAGATTTTATTAAATAAAGTGTACTCTCGCGATAACTCACAGATAGAAATAAGAAACAAACCTGAGATATTTCAAAAGTCCTCTATTTTAATTCAAAGAAACTTCAGATATTGTGTAAACATTTCAGTGTCCGAATCCATTAGATGAAGACGGGCTTTAATGTAAGCAGACAGACTGACAAACACCGTGTCACCGGGATCGGCTGGGACGTGGACGTGGTGATGTTATTCATATTCAGATATATTATAAATATTGATATATTAACGCGTTAATATGAGTGTATGTTTTTTGTTAATATTAATTATTCAAGGATGTACATTAGTTACATAACCGGTTTTCACAATAGATAGAATAAGGATCGAGATAGAACCAGTGGCATAGCTAGGTGGACAAGGGCCCCGGAGCATATAGAAAGAATCAGGTCTTCACCCCTTCTTTCCACGTAGCTAGAACTTACGGAGTTCTGTAATTGGTGATGTTCATTTAAAAAGTTTTTTTTTATTTTGATAAAGCTTAGCTTTCATTGACCCCTGAGCTCCGGAGCCCTGGGTCACTGCACTACCTGGCCCTACGATAGCTAAGCCACTGCATAGAACGCTAACTATGTTTCGACTGTTTAACGACTTCAGTCGGCTTGATTTTTTCCGAGATGTTCAACAACCACCGTCATAATATTTCAGGTTTACATAAAACTTTAATGAATTATATACATAATCCTTCCTCACGAATCACTCCATCCAACTGTGAAGGCCGTAAGGTCCTCCAGACCGATTTCGGCCACGGCGGCCAATCTCAAGAGAGATTAGCCAACTGCGCAGGAGGTGTTATAGTGCACAAGTGTGTGCGCAAACACAAGTGCACTCTCTTTTCCTTAGCTCTCAACATCCGATGGGACGACAATCCGACACGACCGGAAAGAGTTCAGGCGCAGGACCAACCGTTTCAGATGCTTTCCGAGGCACGGGACACACTTCCGACTTCCAGACTCCGGGCTGCTACTGAGAATTTTCTGACAGAGAAACCCAACAACTATTTATTGGCCCGACCTGGTAATTGAACCCAGGACCACCGGGTCTGTGGCCTTATATCTAGCCACTAGACCAACGAGGCAGTTCATCCAACTGTGAATAAAAATCAACTCAGTAGTTTCGCGTACAAACAGATAGACAGACGCAACGGGGGTACCTATATTTTATAATATACTATATTACTGTCTATAATTATATTCCGTTATATTTTTATATACTACTTCTTCATTGATCCGAAATTGTATGTGGCAGTTATTATCCATATATGCCCCTAAGGGAGTGATTAATCATTAACTTTCTAATAAGAACGGATTTGCATACATTGCTATGCAGATGATAGTACAGTGCACGGGGGATACCATGGACGCGCAGGAGCTGGGCGGGCGGAAACTGAAGAGAGACGGACGGATCTTGTTGTTGAGCTCGATAGGACGTTAGGACTCATTGCCAAATGGGGCTCTGATAATCTTGTTGAGTTCAACGCCAAGAAAACACAGGTATGCGCTATCACAGCGAAAAAGTCACCATTTTCCCCTCCTCTTTCCCTCTGTGGCACTACGCTGGAGATACAAGGCAAAGTTGCCATGCTGGGTGTTGACGTTCGGTGCGACGTCAATCCAAAGGATCACATCGAGGCTGTTATAAAAACAGCCTCACGAAAACTCGGAGTCCTGAACATGGTGCGGCGTTTTTTCACGCCACAACAACTGCTCCTGTTGTATAAAACACAGGTGCGGTCTTGCGTCGAATATTGCTCGCACCTCTGGGATGGCTCCGCTAAGTACTAACTGGAGGCCTTGGATCGGTTGCAGCGACGTGCGGTTCGCATTATTGGCGACGTAAAGGTCACCAACACCCTCGAGCCTTTACAATTGCGTCGAGAGATAGCGGCACTGAGCGCTTTCTATCAAATGTATCACGGCGAGTGCTCAGATGAGTTATTCACCCTCATTCCTGCTTCCCCTTTCCTTCACAAATCTACGCATGCTGGCTCTCGATGTCACCGCCTAACTGTGACATCATTTCCATCGCGCACGAAGAAATTTGGCAACTCTTTTCTTTGTCGCACCTCCAAAACATGAAATTCTTTACCAGCACAGGGGAACACCCCCTCCTCTTATGACCTGGGTTCCTTCAAACGAGGCGTGAAGAGGCATCTTGCGGGCCGGCAAGGCGAGGGCGGCTAGTGCAAGTCATTCTTTCTGACTACACTAGCCGTCGTCGCGTTTGGACTTTACTAACACTTACCATCAGGTGGAGTAGAGTCATATGCCCAACCCGAAAACAATAAAAAAAAAAAAAATGATAATAGCATAGTTCCGAGACATATTTTAGCTTTTTCTTACTCTTAATATATTCGATACATTTTATACAAACACTTTTGTTGTGCTTACATATGATTTAACAATTATATGGTATCGTATCGTTATCGTAATCACAAATGACAAATAAGTCACAAAATGAGTTTAATGAGTAAATATAAACAGGTAAGCTATTCAATATGAGAATCATATAATATCAAGGAGATAAAGATATAAAATGATAAATAAATAAAACTATTAACGAAATATTTTTTTAATTTTTGTCGTTGTTGTATAAAGATTAAATTTTATATATATGCTGCCGCGTGCATTATCAGATGTAGCCTAATCTTATCTAAAAATTTCGAAATAAAATATACAATGTGTCGAATTCGGAATAAATTAAAATAAATTTAAATATAGTGTCCCATTTTTCCGAAAAAAAATAACCCTACTCGCCTTATAAAAAGCTCACTTAACTTTTAAACAAACCCTCTTATCACTGACAGCAAATAAAGAGGAAAAAAACGAAACAAAGCGGTACAAAATACCCTATACAGAGTGACGCACAAAGGAAGTCGGAAGCGCATAAAGCTGGCTGTTTACGAGCGAGCTGCGCTGATAAGAACATCCTTTATAGTGAGCCATGATAGCGCCTAAGTTAAGTCTTTCAGGGAAGGTGGAGGGTTAAACAGCGGCCGTTTGAAGGGTTACTTGATGCTTTGTATCTGTTTATGGTGGGGTTATTATATAGTATGTAAATGCTACTTTTCGAGATTCGTCTTTTTTTCTAATTATATATTTATAATGATTATATTATTTCAAAGATCAGATTTTAATAAAATAGTAACCTGTCTCTCTCTACTCTTAAAAAAAAGTTTTGAAGCTTATTCCACCACGCTGCTCTTTTCGTTGATAGCACAATCTTACCCCAAACACAAGTTATCTCAGGATGTTTTCTCTTTACCACCGAATACAAAATGAGTTATAAATACAAATTAAGCGTACAAAATCTAAGTTTATCAGTGTATCTCAACTAGTGAGTGAAATTAAGGTTATCAAATTTATCTAACTCTTCGAAAACAACTTGAAAATATATATACACACATAAACAGTACTCTACCTCTATGTTTGTACATGATATTTAATTTTAAAATACTAAACGTTTTCAACTAAACCAATAATATAGATCACTGTTAATATGCAAATCACGTGTTATATATAACCCTTTAAGTGTTTTAAAAAAAACGAGTAAGATCGTATCGAGATAAAAATAGTGAGAGCCAATGAAAACAAATGTGCATTCGAGAGGTCGTTACTTCGTAAGTTTTACTGTTAATAAGCTAGCCCCTAATTGGCCTCATAAACTCTCTATCTAAAACAAACAGCTTGACGGTTTATTCCTAAGAGTAACTAATTAATAGACACGGCGTCTTACTGCAACATTGTAGAGATGAAATGTTAAATGATTATAATTTATATTTAAATGAATAAGTCTTTTAATCATTTAACTGTAATGCTTTGCGTTTGTCCAATAAGTTTATTATCTGTTGCGAAAATAAAGAAAAGCACAGATTATGTTAATCCGATTTGCGTAATTTTAAGTATGCGTTTTATGTTATTGTACATCGAAGGAAATATCACTAACTTATTAGAATCATGTTGCCATCGTACAATGTACTATGTAAAATGGTAATTTCTTTTTTGCATCATAACTTCGCATACCTTCATTTCAAGTGCTATTGCAATATTATGCAACAATAATAAATTCTTTGTAATTAAACATTCCCTCGTCGATATTCCTTATATATGCATCTCCACATGTAAATAAAGTTTCATAGAATAATTAAAAATATATTGTCATCTGCATTAAAATGCATGCTATTTACTTAATTTGACAACTATAACAGCTTGCAGCAGCATATCATAGATTATTTAGATATCCTCCTGACCGACTTCGGTCACGGCAGCCATTTTTAAAAAAAGATAGTTGAACTGGGCATGACAAATGTTCGCACTAACAACATTCATACTCCGGGCTGCATCTGTTAATTTTCGACAGAAAACCCAATAACTTCTTAATGCCCCCATTTGGGGTCGGAACCTAGGAATTGTATTGCCTACAAACCCTTGCTTACGTAGCTAGATTCGATGTAAATGTAAGGAACTTTTGCTAACTGGGCTAAGGACTCCTTTCCTTTTAAAAATAAGCCTTGGAGCTTATTCCTGCACTCTGCTTCATTGGATCATGGATACACATAAGGCAGATTTTAATCCGATACATGAAGTTTTCCTTACAGTGTTTCTTCACCGCCAAGCACATTGAGAGGTTCTAGCCACCTCGGCTCTTTTAAATTTTATTTTAATTTTTTTATGGTATTCATAGATGGACGGAAAAATGGGCCACCTGATGTTAAGTGATCACCACCGGTCATTGACATTGAGCGCCAATACACCACCAACCTTGGGAACGAAGTTGTTATGTCCTAGCCTGTAGTTAAGGTCACTCACCCTTCAAACCGGAACGCAACAATACTATGTGTTGCTGTTTAGCGGTAGAATATCCGATGAGTGGATACGTACTCAGACGGGCTTGCACAAAGCCCTACAACCGAGTTGCATAATTACTTAAATATAGTTTACCCCATCTGAAATATGTAATATCGAATATTCTGTGACGAAACTAAAGCTTTGACGATATGTACTATATTTTTACGATAATCATAAACATGTGATGTGACGACGGCTTTGTATTAGTTTTAGTACTCCTGTTTAGTTTAAAATATTTTGATGTTGTAAGTGACGGGTCGATATGTTGTGTTTATGTACACCACGTGTCGAATCTTTTAAGTAACGGCTTGTTTATCTACGTCTGTTATTAATTAGTTCGACATGTTACAAGGGAAATATTTTAAATCATTTTGTTTTGGTTATTTTTAAATATTTAAGAACATTTCAAGAGACGACGAAAGATAACTAAAATTAGTTATCTTTCGTCCGCCAAGCAGTAATACTTAGGATTTTTGTATTCCGGTGTAAAAGGTAATCAAGCCAATGTTACTACATAAACAAAGGACATAATATTTTAGTTGCCATGGTTGTCATACATTAACGCTGTAAGATATGGTAGATATTTCTTACAGTGAAAATGACCACCATCATGAAATGAATGAAAATTTGGAATTTTATTATGTTTTTTTCTTTTGTATTGAAACTGAGTACTCAACCCATCACCTATCAACTTCATAGCATTTAAACTAAAATATTTAGTAATAACTAAATAATCGTATTGGCTTTTAAATAAACACATGGAAGACAGTTAGCCTTCCAAAAAATACATTTATTAACGAAACGACTTACCCGATAAAAGAAAAATAATTGAAACGATAACTGGCATAGATGCACGCACATCTGCGTTAACATTAAGAACATTAAATTATAGATAAGCACGTTATAATTTTCAACAAATTACACCGAAACTGGTCTGTTTCTGGCTCATGATAGACGTACGGTCGTTTATTTGTTAATAATGATCTTCGTTCGCGTTAAATCAACGATTTAATGACCTAATGGTCTTAGCAGAGAAAAGATTCCGTACTTCTATTTCTTTTAATTTAAGTTAAAAAACAATATTCAAATATTTGTTGGATGTATATTAAATTATAGAATAAAGCAGCTAACGGCGAATTTTACCCAGAGGTAATCGGTAGTAGGTCTGTATTGGTACCAACTTATGATTAATTCTACCAACAAACATCAAATTCATGAGTGACCCAATGTATAGGCACGAAGATATAACATAGAATCGATAGCTGGAAGTATATTGACGTTGAAGTGATTTGTGTATGTTGTGCAGTACCAGTATGTATTGCTCAAGTTGACCACGTACAATGAAATGTGCAATTTTTTTTTAAATATTACCCATGAGGGCAAATTACTCTATTCCACCTGACGGTAAGCGGTAGTCGAATCCAAACGCGACGACGGCTAGTGCAGTCAGGAAGAATGATTTGCACTAGCTGCCCCCGCTCTGCTGGCCTGCAAAATGCCACTTCACGCCTCGTTTGAAGGAACTCAGATCATAAGAGGAGGGGAACACGTGTGCTGGTAAAGAATTCCATGTTTGGGAGGTGCGACACAGAAAAGAGTTGCCAAATCTCTTCGTGCGCGATGGAATTGATGTCACAGTTAGGCGGTGACATCGAGAGCCAGCACGCGTAGACTTGTGAACGAATGGGGAAGCAGGAATGCGGGAGAATAATTCCTCTGAACACCGTATTACTCACCGTAATACAGTCATACAGATTCTTGCACCTTTAGGGAATTAAAAAATACGTCGTTACATCTATGTAATCAAAAATAATATAATGTATCTACACATTTTTAAATATAAAAAAAGGCAACATAAAGTGATATATGCTACGTCATAGTCAAAATAAGTACGCAAAAGCAGTCTTATGATGAAAGAAGTTTAGGAAAACAAAGGAAAAATTTAGAAGAAATATAACAAAAAATACCTTTTTTTATAAAAAGACAGTTACTCCTCAACTCAGTATCAAACTGATTTAAGATATAATATTAGTTTCCAACATAATTGTTCAATCTAATCTAATTGTAAATGTGATTTATCTATGCGAGTTTTTATCTATGCGAGTCTTCATTTTCCGATACGGTGATGAAATTAAAATATTGACGATTCAAAACGCTTAATTAGACAGTTTACTTCAATAGAAACACGCCCAATATCAACCCAATAATGATAGTGCCCAAATCACATTACGTCCATTAAACCAAATTGTTATCACAGTTATTTGATAATCGTTAACTCATGGTGGGAAGATTAGGCTTATCCAATTTATTATAATCCTCCCGTAAAGGATTATGGAGGTCGAATTACAGTCTGTGTAAACTAGTCATGTGTCAGATTTATCAGTCCACACGATATGATGTACGAAAAAAATAATATCTATGATTTTATTTTTTATGATGTAGGTGGACGAGCATATGGGCCACCTGATGGTAAGTGGTCATCAACGCCCATAGACATTGGAATTGTAAGAAATGTTAACCATCGCTTACATCGCCAACGCGCCACCAACCTTAGGAACTAAGATGATATGTTCCTTGTGCCTGTAATTACACTGGCTCACTCACCCTTCAAACCGGAACAAAGCAATATCAAGTGCTGTTATTTTGCAGTAGAATATCTGATGAGTGAGTGGTACCTACCCAGACGAGCTTGTATATACAATGCCCTACCATTATCTAGTATGGCCTAGTGGCTGGAATACGTGAATTCAACTGAAAACCCCAAAATGCACCATTTTATCATGTGTAGACTTATCATCAACAGCATAATATACATGACTAGCAGCATAATACAAATATCAACTGACATTTCGCGATCGGCTTCTGCGGTTTTGTTTTTGTTCTTACAGAACAGCTGTACTGTTTGGTCAACCGTTAAGAAAAATATTGAATATCATTTTAAATTTATTGTATATAAATTATGTTTACATTACATTACATAGGTAGATTAATAGTCAAAACTCATATTTATCTATATTGAATGTTTTAAATTATTTTTAAGTACGCTACATAGTATTGTTAAAAAAGCTACTACTTTGACAAGCATAACACAACCTTTGGATTTTTAGGAGATATAACATATCTTCGATCCTAATATCTCAATATTTTTTATTAAATTAATA
Source organism: Nymphalis polychloros (assembly GCA_905220585.2). Taxonomy (NCBI): domain Eukaryota; kingdom Metazoa; phylum Arthropoda; class Insecta; order Lepidoptera; family Nymphalidae; genus Nymphalis; species Nymphalis polychloros. Next base: position 13,376,172 of record HG992242.1, read on the forward strand.
CTTATTTATTTATTAATTTACTTTTTCATAACTATTAGTTTTTACAAACGTTGACTTATATTAAAATAGATAATTACCTAAATAATTATGATGTCTTTTGGTTTATTTTTTATACTTGTGGTACTACTTGTTTGTGTTGACTAATAAATAAATAAACAGAAAAATAAATAAATAAAATATATGAAATATATATAAGGATGCGTGGGTAAATTTTTTTTATCTCAAAGCCGTCCCAGATTAGTTTCAGCCTCTCAGTAAAAGACATACCTACAAAAAAATACATATTGTTTTGTTATAAAATACCATTTCGGTATCATCAGAAAATCTCAACTGCTGCTGAATTGTGCCTAAACTCCGCACGTAAAATCTTCCGCATCCAGTCAAGTCTCTCAAGTACCTTCAGGTCAACAGTTAAACTTCTAAGCATTCGATATTAATATCAAAAATGTAAACTGACCCGAAACACGTATAACTTACCCGCCAACGTCAAATGTGCGTGTTATCGTTAAAACATACCATTTTTTAGGCAAACAAAACATTTACATGGAGTATATATCGCTTGATATGTGCAATTCGTCCATAAAACTCGTGTTTTACGATGGCAGTTACCGAGTTTAGTTTATAACAATGTTTTCATTCAACTACTCAGTATATCTCACGGTTATTCATAAATCTCCGGTTAAACTGTGTTTACGAACATCATGCCGTCATATATCAGATGTCTATTTCCATTTCACGATCTCAACAGACAAATTTTTCAAGTAACGTCAATGATTATTTAATTTTGTACACAGATGTGCCGTAATAGTATAATTAATAGTTAATAGCTTTAAGCGTTCTGTTAAAAGCATTTCTTTTTTTGTTTGCATAAAGAACCCTTAAAATATAAAATCCTTCTGTATTTTTGCACATCTTAGTTTTTCCAAATTTAAATGAGGCATTCCATTCAACACAAAACACAGTAATAATAATTAAGTCAAAAAGAATCAAACAATATATTAGGTCCTTAGATATGAAATTGGCGTTTTGTACGGGAGGAATATAAAGTAAATATTTTTTTTGTAGAATTTATTTTATTAATAACAGTATGCACCGTTGTTATCTAAGCACTTTTGCCATCTCATAGGTAGTTCATTGATCCCTTTACTAAAAAAACTATGGGGACGAGTATCAACAAACTCTTTGAAGGCGGTTTGGACTGCCGCATCGGAGTTGAATTTTTTTCCTTGTAAGAAGTTGTTCAAATTCCGGAAAAATGGTAATCTGTTGGAGCAAGGTCGGGGAGTACGTTGGATGTCGCAGACATTCCAATTGTAGCTCATCTAACTTAGTGGTTGTTTATTGTGCAGTGTGTGGTCTTGCATTGTCGTGAAGCAGCAGTAGCCTAGAGCGATTGACCAATCTCGGTTGTTTAACAGCTAGTTCTTCTTTCATGGTTTGCAGTTGCTGACAATAGATATTTGCCGTAATCGTTTGGCCAGATTTAAGAAAGCTGTAGTGAACGACACCGGCACTGGTCAACCAAAAACTCACAAGTAACTTTTTCTGAGTCAATTTTAGTTTAGGGCAGGATTTGGCTGAGTCTCCAGGGTTCAGCCATTGCGACGAGCGCTTCCGATTATCGTACAGTATCTACTTTTCATTACAAGTAATGATTCGATTTAAAATCTCTTCATTATTGTGTCGGTTGAGTAATGTAACACAGCAGTCGACGCGTGTTTGCAAGTTCGATTCACTCAATTCATGAGGTACCCATCGTTCAAGTTTTTTTACTCTCCCGATTTGCTTCAAGTGGATTAATACAGTTTTATCACTTACCCCGAAGCCTGCAGCTATCTCTGAAGTGCTTTGTGATGGATCCGCTGCCACAATAGCCTTTATTTCTTCATTTTCCACTTTGGTCTCCGGCCGTCCACGGAGTTGGTGGAAGGTCGAAATTTCCAGAACGAAAACGTTGAAACCAAAAACGTACCGTGCTTTCTTTTGCGACACATCATTAATCCTTCGAGCTGTTTCTGCAGACGGGAGTGTAGAGGGAGCAGACATTGCCACCACTGACGCACTCCGTCAAAGAAAACCGGGGAGGAGGTGCCGACACTATGCGTACCTTCTTCCCCCGTCATAAGCTTCGCTGGGGTTAGGGAATAGAGGCCCGCTTAGGCCAACCGTGTGGGGATCACGGTAGGATGCGCAAGCGATCCCGTGACGTCCCCTCGAAGACGGAGTGGGTACCGCTGGTTTTTAATGGGTATTCCATTCCATTCGGCGAGTTCCACATACTCTCCACCTCAAGTGGGGGAAATGCGTATATGCGTTTTTTCAGCGACAAAAAAAATGATTGTACGGCTTTGTGCCGTGGAACCCATGCCATCATGGTGATGTAGACTTCAATTATTAGTCGCTATTTGATTTGCTTACTATAAGCCTTGACAGGAACTTGCAGTAGGCTATCACGTCTGTTTCATGCTAATTCCATATTCTTTGTCCCAAACATCTCAAGTAGCAGTAATCCCGAGCCGACTCTGTTAAATCATCACACTATCGTGATCGCAGTCCGAGCATAAAACACCAACTGGTAGCAGCTATCGACGCGATCTGACGATATTTACGCGCTTGCTCCGACGATTATTATCGACAGTGGTTTCTTATGACGGGGTCACACTCAACACCAACTACAATTTTACTATGAATAGCTTTATGCCAATCACTTCAACTATCTCTGCTTTTATTTGGTGATTTATTTAAATTTTAAAATATTAGCCAAATCTTGAACGATAGTGTTAACTTTTAATATAAAATACGATTCCAGTTGATGAAGCCGAGATGGCCCAGTGGTAAGAACGCGTGAATCTTAACCGATGATCGTGGGTTCAAACCCGGGCAAGCACCACTGAATTTCATGTGCTTAATTTGTGATTATAATTCATCTCGTGCTTGACGGTGAAGGAAAACATCGTGAGGAAACCTGCATGTGTCAAATTTCACTGAAATTCTGTCACATGTGTATTCCACCAATCCGCATTGGAGCAGCGTGGTGAAATAAGCTCCAAAACCTTCTTCTCAAAAGAGGAGAAGAGGCCTTAGCCCAGCAGTGGGACATTCACAGGCTGTTGCTTTTACGATTCAGTTTCTATTTAATTTTTTTCAATTTGTCTTAAGTTAGCTCTAAGTTGGTACTTACCCGGCATTTACTCAGTGAGTCCACAGCACAAATGAGCGAGGTGTCAGATTACATGAAGCTTGTAAGTGTCCTAACTTTTTACTGTGATAAAACGAACACCGATACTATCTACTCTTTTATCGATACTTACACAACCCTATCGGTAGCATTTTTATCATTTTATTTTAGACCCTTTCTAAAATAAATAAGACTTAATTTTCTTTGCAAAATATAGAGAATAGTGATGAGTATATGATAACTTTAATATGTGTTAAGAGTTAGGTTTTTTATTTGTAATATTCATACTTAAAAAGCAATTAAATTGTTTATGTATTCAATAAGTTTTCATTATTCTGTAACCAAAACTATCAATGTAATGAAATTGGATTTTAATTAACCATTAGGTTCAGGTTATATTAAATACATAAGTATTTATCAGACTCATATTATGTGTATGTTTGTTAACACATTACGACTAAACCACTAACGCTGATCCTGGTAAAGTTTGACATAAAAGTAGCCTGAAACCTGATTAAGTGTATACGCAATTCATGGGAGTAAATCGAAAAATATATACTAAGCGGGCAGGGTCTCGGAGTAATACATTATAAGTTTTTTCCTTTAATATTGTTTTTTACTACAAACAACTTAAAGATTGGACAAAATTAAAAAATTAAAATACGTGAATATTTCCATTTTAATATAAAAGTTCAAACCATTAAACAAGCATATAATGAAAATTTTATAAAAAATAAATAACAATATATCCATAAAAATAAGTGTATAATACTTAATATTACTACCAAAAAACAAGATATTTACAATTAAAATAACTCGAAACTCGTAAAATTCTACTGAAAGATAACAAAACAATTCATAGCAATAAAAACCTCAATGCCAAAGAGCCTGACACAAAACGGACCAATCAAGTGGAAATTAAATAGAACACTATCTATACAAGCGCAATTAGGTATCGACTCACTTTTATGAGCAAAACATTGACTACGCTACCCAAGCGATACACAAATAATTAAAAACTGAAAAACTTTAAATCACTCGAAACTCTACGTTATTGCGTTTATAATAAGATATAACAAAATCTTTCCCAGGCATAAAGAATTACTTGCCTTCCTGTTTGACGATATAAAAATTGACATATAACTACGACGTCGATTGCTAAGCAATTATCGACTCTAGAGGTGTGAAAATAAGAATGTTGTTGTTTTAAAATGTGTGAATAAATAAAATTGTATCCGCGCTAAGGAGGAGTTGACACGGTCGTATAAAACAGTTGATATGAGGACATAAAAATTCTCGAAGCGCTGTCAGCGGCCCCTCTATCGCCATTACATTTGTCAACTGTCAAGTCGTAACGCGGTGGGTACAATTTAAATGATAATTATAACGTGCGGAGTCCAGACGGTTCGTTCTGCGACGCCATCTTTATGCGTGTTTTTTTTCGAAGATTAATGACGCTTATGAGAGAAGTAAGGTTCATTAAGTTTAATGTAGAGTTAACATGTTACGTTTAAAATTACAATCATAACCGTTTTAAATTAACAACGAAAGCCTGAATAGGTTAATTAATGTATTTGTATTACAATTTACAACTGATGATTAAATTAATACTGATCACATTATTTTTTAAGTAATTAATGTAAATAATATGTTAACGAAAGAATAAATTACAGAAGAAACGTTTTTATCAAGATGCCATATAGAGATACTAGAACATTCCAAAACCGATAAACACCCAAAAACATCGTAAAAAGATAACACGAACTATAAATTGCCCCCATTTAAAGTAACCCTCAAACTAAAAAAAACGTTCAAACGTTTGAAAATATTCAAAGTATCTAATGTACACAAGCCCTAAACACGGACACAGCACATTAATACAACTGACACATTACATTGACAATAAACAGCGATACTATCAGATTATTTAGTCGGCAGCTCGTAAAGATGGAAGCTTCTTAAAATAAATAACCGTCCAAGATTAGATCGACGCTCGAACCGCTCAAATGTCTCAGAGACGACCGATATTAGAGTTTTTTCGAGACAGTACTGAAATGCAATACAATTTGAAACCAGTAGCGAATTAATCTGATTACAATTCCCATTATCATTCTTCGAAAATTGAAATTGCATGGGATGTTAATAAAATGCTCGATGGTAATATTAAAAGATTGTAATGTGTGCTGTATGTTAACGCACATGCATTCAATTAAGAGTTATTTCAAGATGCCGCCTTAAAGTCCTAAATGCATACAGTGAATTTCAACTTAAGTAATAATGGCCATAAATACGCTAAATAACTGCGCCTTGAATCGCTTTAAACTTATAAAAATATAAAACACAATTAAGATTAACAAGATTCCAAAACGTAATTATCGAATCTTATTTCATATAAACGTATTTTTAAGTGAATGTATGTTTTATATTTTATTAAATTGTTAAATAGATTTTAATGACATTTGATAGTTATATAAAGTAACAAATTAATTTGCATATTGTATTTTTATTCAGGCTAAATGATTGGTGTAAATATCAGGTATTTATTTACATAATATTCTAATTTACATGCAATAAGTTCACTAAGACAATCACAAGAGCATCGTCTATATTTCTTGTTAAAGAATTGGAAAAAGGTCTTTAAGAAGTTTCAAATTCCGTAAAAAACAAAATCATGCCATTCATGGAGATGGCTTATAAGAGAAATATTTCACACAAACAAACGCTAAAAGATAAATTATATGGAAGATTTACTCGGTGGTAGACCTTTGTGCAAGCTCGTCTGGGTAGGTACCACCCACTCATCAGATATTCTACCGCAAAACAGCAGTACTTTGTATTGTTGTGTTCCGGTTTGAAGGGTGAGTGAGCCAGTGTAATTACAGGCACAAGGGACATAACATCTTAGTTCCCAAGGTTGGTGGCGCATTGGCAATGTAAGTGATGGTTAACATTTCTTACAATGCCATTGTCTATGGGCGTTGGTGACCACTTATCATCAGGTGGCCCATATGCTCGTCCACCAAATTACACAATAAAAAAATAAAAAAAAATCCATGGCCATTTGTTAATAGAATATGAAGGTACTCGTTTTTAGATTTTCAAATGATCGGTAATCAGTTTTTGACTATTCCTATGAAAAAACATCATCTAACTTTCTATTTGAATTAATGATTTTTGTATGAATTGTCATTTTTGCTCCAAGAGTTATATTTGTACTTCAGATGAGAGCATAAAAGCTGATTATTGTGTCATTTTTAAATATAATAATATTAATATGTGCTGTTTTATTGGTAACAAATGTTTAAATAATAATTCATTACATTCATACGATCAAAGAAACGCAATATGAGATTTATTGCAGTTTTGAATTTCACCTTATGTATATTTTTATATAAGACGACATATTGAAAAATTTGACCAATCAGTGCAATATTTTGGATTATGTTCTCATATATTCCGAGTCTCAAGAGTTAGTTAGCTGGAGGAACTTTGAATGTTGCATTTATTTTCGATCTTCATTTTTCTATTGTAGGAGTTACTAAGTTATATGCCATTTTATCTTGCTTTATTGCGTTTATTGAATACGAGGCTTAAATTTACGCTACACTAGAGTATTTAAAAATAAGACCGCTCACGTGCGGCAACGTGTACGTGACAAGAGACAGTTTAAAATACATGAAATTTTAATGGCTTCCATGTAAACTGATAATGACAAAATTTCAAAATTTATGCAATAAACTCCAAAAGCCGACAGAACACCTGCAGTATCCAATAACTTTGGCAACCTTTGTCCCACGCGATATTGCGATAAGCGCTATCAAATTTCTCCCGACATCGACACGAAATGTCGGACAAGCGCTACGCCTAATTGGTATTGCCTGTGAAACGCCGAGACATATCAATTAAAATAGCGGCGGTCGGTCGCAGGACCCAGTCATGCCAGGAACTTGCAAGGGCCGGTGGAAACGAAGATGTGTGAAACATCGGAGAGTGTATTGCAAATCGACACTTTAAGATGCAACTAATACCTATAATTAAATTATAACTATATTATTTCTGGTGGCAAATCTCAAAATTAATTACCTCATGGTGACATAAAAAAATCCACATTTTGCGGTAGTAATGACCACTGATCTGGTTTATACGTTTGTTGTACTTTCTACTATCAATTAATTAAATAACTGTCTCGTTGGTTAAGTAACTATTAAAAAGGCTGTAGATTCCGATGTTTCAGATGAGGTTCAATAAAAGATATTCGCTTTTTCTCACTCGTCTCATTTTATAGGTCATAAAATTACAAATGAAAAGATAGTTAATATGAGCATTATCCGTCATATTATACGAATTGTATAATAATTCATTAAAACCAAATGTACTTGATCAAATCCTTACATGTGCGAGTAACATCATTGGATCTTTTTTTGATGATTGGTACTCCTGCATCCTCCCGATTACCGTCCCATGAAATCCATAGATCGCTGGTCCAATCCAGCTCGCAATACATTATGAGATTGAGTGAATAAACAATACACCTACGATTATACGCTTAACCGCCATAATATTATCCTCTGTGCAGTTGAATCTCCGATGATAATGGCCGGACCGACCGCTAGTCAGGCCATAGCATCGGTATCCGTAATTAAAATAATTCTGTATCTCGTTTCTCATAGTTTTACTATTCTAGTTTGCTTTAAACAGTTTAAACATACAATTAACATGCATATATTTATCATCGTGATTTTAATTATGAGTAACAATAAATCTTTTTAATGAATTATTGTTCCAAATTTAAAAAGAAAAAAATAATATTTACATAGGGTTAGCACGTGATAAAAAAATTCAATATATATTATACCACATCCAAAACAGCTCGCTTTCACTCACTCCTCACTAATCGACAATGTATGGTCAACATTCTCCATTTAAGGCGCGTTTAGCATTTATAAATATTCCGTAATGCCTCCAGGAACGTAATGGGCCGTAGCGCTGTTTATATGATAATATCTATCGTGCCTAGCATGCCACTGATAACGGGAAATTACAAATAAACTAAGGTGGTTATGTGGTACCACTTTATGTATATGGTTCGTCTTTATACCGTGAATATAATTAGTTACACAATGTTGTGACTTATTTCATTTGACTCAGCGTCAGTTTTTCTATTGCTCCATAAATGCCCATCACATTTACATAAAATTAGTATATAATATACGTTTAATTTAAATAATATAACATTCGTTAAACGACCTAAGAAGTATATAAACTAAATATATATGTAGATACGTATTTAAAAATTCTCTGTGTAAAATTAATAATAAATATTCTGGACATACATTGTATATTGTATAGAAATGTATATTTATACATTTAACAGCATGTATATAATCTAATATAATTACCAGTCCGTCTTCTAATAAAAATAAAATACTTTTATATTTGTAAACTTTTTTCTTTATCGTGTAACGTTTGGTGTTAGAGCAATGTGCAAGAGATACCGCCCACTCATCAGTACTTGGTATTGTTCTGTTCCAGTTTGAAGGGTGAGTGAGCCAGTATAATTACAGGCACAAGGGACATAACATCGTAGTTCGCGATGTTGGTGGCGCATCGGCGATGTAAGCGATGGTTAACATTTCTTCCAATGCCAATGTCTATGGGCGTTGGTGAACACTTACCATCAGGTGGCCCATTTGCACGTCCGCCTACCTATGCTATAATAAAAAACTAAACGTATTATTTGCATTGAGTTCTCTCGAATAATACAACCTTTGCCAGACTTTTACATTCGCTCGAATGTTGAGTGAGATGTCATTATCCCAAAGCCACAAGCTTAATACTGTATATATTAATACCAATAACGCTTATACATTATCAAGAATATATCGCGAATGTTTTCTTAATGTTAATAATATGAGGCAGTTATAATTTTGTATAATTTTTATACATGTTAAGATAAAAGCATTGAAAGGCTTTATTTACATTATTTCCAGCAATAATCATTATAAGATTTAAAAAATAAATAAACATTTAGAATTTTAGGATTTTTATTTTTTACTTTTTTTTCTACTAAAAATATTAGGATGTAATATTTCTTAAACTGCTAATAAAAATAATTAAAAAAAAAAACAAAATCTCGCTTAAATTCATTAGTTCAATGTTGTAATTAATAGGCTTTACAATTCACAACTCAACATTGTATAGCAATGGTAGTAACAACCGAGTCAGACCCCTGTCGAGGTCAACGCAACGTAAACGCCATGCCGACGTTCCATTTCCCGAAGTAAATCATAAAACACCATAAACGTATCGTCCATACGTACATAAATCAGCGACTGTAAATTCAATTTTATTCCACAATTAAACCGGCGGGCTTTCTCGACGCCCGTAAATAAACGTAAATATACATAAATACTCGTAAATGCGTATTATCGTTAAAACGTCAGCCGAGTTGTAAATCTAACGGAATGGCAATGCGGCTGTCTTACTCCGGCCATAGATTGAATAACCTATGTAGATATGTCATATAAATTGGTTCCAAGACCTCATAACTTATCATGTCTTAATTTATAAACCAGCTGAATCAATTAATTCGACTCAAATATTCCTTTCAGCGAAGATGGTTTATTTTGGTTATAAATATTTTTAATGTATATTTTATGGAAAAATTAAATATAACAAATAAATCGAAAACTTGTCAAGTATATTATTTCAAAATAAAATCAAATCTTACTTAACAAAGATTACAACGAAGATGCCCTAATCAATCTGCTGATGCTAAATACACAACAGATACTAAAAACTGCACAACCGTGCGCCCAAACACAGATGCACTTAATAACCGAGAGAAAGAGAAAGAGATATACGGCGAGTTTTCGGGCACAGGAGCTACGGCTTTACATGCTTTCTAAGGCATAGGAATGTTAACACTACCAACTTTGAAACTTCAGGCTGACTGACAATGTTTTGCCAGAAAACCCATAAAGCTTTTTTTGACTCGCCTCTGGAATTGAACCCACTACGTTATGATCTGTAATCTTTTAAGATAGCCAGTTTGACTAACATATTATATCACCTTTTGACTAACATATTATTATGGATACTTTGTTATTTTAATATTCATTGGTAGCTTCTGCTGACCTTTCTTAAGGGCAATGGTTATTCCTGGACAAATATAACTTCAGTGTACCGACAAACACCAATAATTTGTAATGTTCTGTCCTGATATAAATCAGGAGCACTGAGTTTAAAATATAATAACATACATCGTATGGTTGCTCTAATGAGCTAAAGTGCTCTATCCACAGATAGAGCACGTGACATCTCAATAAAAGATCGAGCGCTCAAATTCGGACAACATAACTGAGCTTTCACGTGCAAAATTTTTATTCAGAAATTTATCTTACGGTGTCGAAAGAAATGATGCCCTTCCGAGATGCAGGTGTCCATGGGCGATGGTAGTCGTTTAATATCCGGTGAGCCTTCTTCCTTTTTGCCGCCCTCTTACATAAAAGAATAAATAAATGAATGACATAATTATACCATTATTAACATGAGAATTCTTCGTCAAGAAATAGTCGTAACTCAATTTAATTACGCTTATTGTTTCCCAAAAATACACCACTTATTTAAACGGTTAAATTAGATTCAAATAATTTAGCATGGAGGTATATCATGTCAAAAAAAAGATATAAAAGCTTAAGACAAATATATGTGTAAGCATTTTTTTAAAATATTAAATTAAAGCTAATATATTTTCCACTCTGCCATAAAATTAAGTGGTTTTAACAACTGTACCCGATCACAAGAAGGAAACTTTTATTCAGTCAAGTGTTTTTAGTTTTCTTAGCTTGTCTACATTAATGTTCACTAATATAATGGTAATGCTGTTACGTATTTAATAAATGGCACCTGGTTTTAATGTTTTCGTAATGGCAACAATGACAAATTTATATTAATCATTTTGTTAATCATAATATATTGTGTCGACTAACGTTGATAAATGAAGGTTTATTCGAAAATAGAAAAGAATACATTCTATTTTTAAATAAGTTATAATATCAAATAAATATTAATGTATTATTTATTGTTTTGTTTTTTATTTATCACAAATTCTGTTATAAAGTAAGTAAAAAAAGTAAAGTAACAGCCTGTGAATGTCCCACTGCTGGGCTAAGGCCTCTTCTCCTATTTTGAGGAGAAGGTTTTGGAGCTTATTCCACCACGCTGCTCCAATGCGGATTGGTGGAAAATTCTGTTATATGTAAAATTAAAACAAAATAGAATTTAATTAAAAATATATTAAAAATGTCTTTTAAAATAATTTTACGTATCTGTTAAATATTTTTCTTTGCCTCAACCGGACCTCGCATAAACGTTCTTACATTTTTTGTTCAATCCAAACTAATTGCTCACAAATAAACTCATAAATGAAACGCTTAATGATTTTAATGTAGCAGTAAGTATTACAGAAATAGGATTTGCGTCTATCCTGTATCTAAATCGTTTAGTGGATTGTTTAAGGCTGCAAAACTAGAGGAGTTGGCTTCAAATTCTTGGCCAGACCAATAAAATGTTTTTCTCAATAGCTTAGAGAATGGAAGTTGGAAATTTATACACTGCGCCGTGCTTTATGAGAGTGAAGGAGTGCACTATTTGCGTACACGCGTACTATAATATATCCTGCGCAATTGGCACAGTCAATAATGACCGCCGTGGCTATTGTGTGATGAAATCATAATTTATATATTCAACATAAAATAAAATAAAATATTTTGTAAATTACAGAATTATATAAATATATATACACTACAAATCGTGACTGCGTGGATTGGACGCAAAAATATTAGCAGCATTTCCCCTTTGAATCGCAATTCCGACCCTGCGGGTGAAAAGTGAACCAGGCCTCTTGTCACCAGTAAAGGCATTACGATACGAGGTGTTATATCATCTCACTTACGCTGATTATTACTACATATTATAAATAAAGCCCCCATCCTTCTCCGCATTTGTCTGTCTGTCTGCAAGAAACTCAAAAAGTACCGAACGGATTTTCATACAGTTCTCACCAACGGACGAAGCGATTTATGTGGTATGTTTAGGTGTATAATTCATTAAAATTTTATGTAATGAGTTGAATTATAACGAAGATTGTCTAAGATGTCGGAAAATATCATGCCGACTGGGAGTTTTACATGCGTGCGCCACGTAATCCAATAGAGATATTTATGTTATGGACCAAGTATTCAATGTCTTGTATAGATCCGTACAAAGCCAAGACATACAGCTAGTATAATATATAACATTATTTATTTAACTAATTCAATCCAAGAAATCACAAGCTATATTTTACGAGAAAACAGTCGTTTCTGAATTCCGTACAAAGTAATAACACAACTCGTGTTGAAATGATAACCAAGAATTAACTTGTACTCTTTACTGGTTATTCATTGATTTTAAATTATAATATAATTGAAAACACCACTATATATATTAAATAGCTTCAACATTAACGACGCAGGTGTTTACAACTGCTTATTTATACGGCCTTTAATTTAATAAATGTGACATTATATTAATTTAAAATTGTTATTAACATTTTTAGGCCTTATCTGGCGCTTCATTTATTTGTTTACGTACTATTGATAATAAAAAATTACGATTATAAATTACGGGTTGTTGTATATAATTTTTTAATGTTGTAGTTAAGTTTCTTTCAACGCAATAGTTAAGTATTAATGCATTTTAAGGAGCCCCGATGACCCAGAGATTTTGATGAATGAATCTTAACCGATGATTCGGAATGTAAACCCGGATAAGCACCACTGAATTTTCACGTGTTTTATCATATGTTTATAATTTATCTTGTGTTTGTATGTGATGATGGCGATGATAACTTCGAGATGAAACTTGCATGTGGTGGATCTTGCATGAACCTCTTGCCCGTTTGCCTCTCCTTACATGAAATAAGGGTTACCAGCTCCTATAATGTAAATACTTGACACGCTTGACCAGACCAACGAGTGACTAAGCGTGTCCTATACTTTGAGCTTAAAGAAAGCAAGCGTAAGCATAACAATAAATCCTCAGACATACTGCCCTATTTTGTGTCACTCACTTATTACATTCATATTATAATAAACTAGCGGTTCACCCGCGGCTTTGCCCGCGACATAATCCAAAATAATAAATTATATTAATTATGGTCTATCTAAGCTGTGAAAACAGTACTTTTTAAGTAGATCAGACCAATTTTTTATACGAATGTTTCAACCCATTTCTCTCGTTTGGGGATGAGATGAGAGATGAGAGATGAGAGATGAGAGATGAGATGAGAGCATGAAATTTATTTTTGCTCAGAAGCTTTAAAATTAAATTTCATGCTTCTTACATAAAAAATGACGGACCCGCCATACAAACATTCAGATAGTTTTTAAGAACCCTGATATACGTATTTATTTATGTCTAAACAGAAGCTATTATATAAAATTTCATGATTCTTACATGAAAAATGATGGACCCGCGATACAAATGTTCAACCCCTATTTCACCCTCCTAGGTGGTGAATTTTGGAAAACTCTGATTTCCGTACTTATTTATTTCCAACCAGAAGCTTGTATACGAAATATCATGCTTCTAACTTTGAAAATACAACAGTGGTTTAGGCTCTGCGTTGATGAGTCAGTCAGGACAAATCTTTTTATATATATAGATAGAAGATAATAAATTACTTATATATAAAAATGGCTGGTAATATTTAGTGTTAAATTTAATGTAAAAAATATTTTCTTTTATCTGATGTAACGTAATTGCTGTAATCCGCGCGGATGTGGCGACTTACGGATTTGTGACGTGGGTGTTACGTCATGTCACATTCACAGCAAACATTGTTAGCCGGCGTTAGTTCCAACTTCCTCTGTTTACTACTCCTCTGTTCGGCTTGTGATGTCTTGCGAATTTACAATTATAGTTTTACTGTTTTGATAAGCTCGCATTATAATTCGGTTTTGCTAAATACCAATTTCCATAGCACTTTCTTCGAAAATTAAGGATTTTCATACAAATGTTTTGGGTTAAATACCCAAAAATCCTTCCTCAGTACTAACCTTCTGTGTTAAAGGTTTTCATGGTCTTAGCCCGTTTGCATTGATATTTCAGTCAATCACTTATTCTTTGAAATATATAAAAGATAACCCGATACAAATTATATGTTTCAAATACCAATTCAATTTGAAATAATTATCAGACTACATATTTCTCTTGATCACAAGCAATACCTATATGAGATATGAAATCATATAATACTATAGAATAATTTTCCGTAGAAACTATATTTTCCTGGTTAATCTAGCACTCAGCCAGAATACCGACCACTAACAGTGAAAGGTAAAAATGACCCTCCACGAAACTTTAACACCATTATTAAAGATATAAATTTTATTTATAAAATTAACTACATATTCATTATATCTACATAATTACGTGAACCAATAAAACTTCAATAAATAGATAATAAAAAATATAATTTATAGTATTGTGACATTTTGATAAAGCAGACGTAGAGGTTTTATATATCGAACGATAAAATTAAAATTCTTTTTTTAAAGTGTTCGCCACAAAGGATCCGAAAGTCTTAAATTGTAGCTGCTCTGATTTGCTCCCGTTTATCGCAAATTACCTATAACTTAGCGAAAAAAGATAATATAGTTTTTAAATTCTTATTAATTGGGTGTTTTTTTTTTTTAAGATTAACAGCAACTTAGCAGATTATCGATAGCTTATTATTTTTTTTTTATGCCATAGGAAGGCGGACGAGCGTATGGGCCACTTTATGGTAAGTAGTCACAAACGCCCATAGACATTGGCATTTTAAGAGATGTTAACCATCGCTTACATCGCCTATGCGCCACCAACCTTGGGATTTGGTTATTAACTTAACCTTCTAAGCGACAGTTATCACTACGATAGTGAGCTATTAAGTTTCAAATATAAAGGAAACTTGTAGTTTTACAATGCTCAAACAGAACAGTATTAACATACAAATCACTAAAATCCAACCAAAACCTAGATGGCTTTAATTTACCTTTTGAAAATACAAGAATATATTACGAGAAAGCGCAACGTGTTTTAGAACGAAATTCACAAAACACATGTCTGATGTGTGCCAACATGGAGCAGCTTTGAGGATTAAGCTCGGAATCCTGCTCCTCAGCACGAGGGAAGAGCTTAGTCTAACAGCGTTACATTACGAGCTGTTCACGTATATACGTATTTTTTTAAATAAGTGTAAATAAAATGCATATATCATTGGATAATTGTTTTTTGTATAGTACTTTTATTTTATATTTATTCGTTATAATAAATGGATACAATAAATTAGATGTTACACAATAAATGAGAATAAAATAATTGTTTCCTAGATGCAAACACATCATACAAAATTATAAAAGTAAATTTAACTCAATAGCAGAATATAATTACACAAAATAGTATAATAATATTGTATAAATCACATTTTAATCAATAACATTATAATTATTATTTTGCATATGTACTTTTTTATTATTATTTATTAATATTTTTTTAAATTTCTGTTTTGATTTTATTTATTCTTGTACAAGTATATTTGTATATGTTAAATGTAGTTGACGTTTTAACGTACTATTTGTAAACTGTTGTATAAATATTGTTGTAAACTATTGTTTATAGGATTTACAAAAACCGAAGGGAAAAATCCTGATCCTATTAGTATTAGGAAAAAGACAATGCGCTTCAAACTGCTGGATCACAAAATTGACACACGCCACATGGGATACGACACGGATCTTTACAAATGTAATCCCATTGTCGTAAAATCATCCACACTGACCAGATCCGAGAGAGGGATGTTGACAGTGCGATACGGATTGAATGCAAACTTCGAAGCACCTCAGTAACAAGCGTCTTGAGGTGATCTTCAATGTATGGAAAAGCACTTTTAAATTATAACATAAAATTTACCTTTTATTTTACTTTAGAAAAATTTATATTTGTTAGTTAGATAGATTTAATTAGTAGTACAATAGATAATACTTGAAGAAAAAGTATAGTATAAATTTAAATTAGGATAAACGAGCCTCCAAGCGATGTGAAAGTAAGAATCGATCTTAAACCCTTTGGGCTGACTTCATTACCTACTTCAACGCCTTCGTAATCTTACCGGCGGATAGTTTAACTGAAAGAGACAATAATATAATTAGCATTTTCTTAAAAACCATCCAGTTTGAGTTATTAATCACTACTTATATTTTTTTTTCTTTTTCACTAAGTTATCGGGTTCAATATTGTAACATTATAGATAAAACAAATGCATTGGAGATAAGTTTGGTTTCTCATATTTCGATTAAAAAATTTATTGAACATAGAATATATTTCACCGATTTCAAATGATTTTGAATTCAGCTGACTTATCTGGTCACATTCGTTAATTGTTTCCCTTAAACAGTGCTATTTTATTATGAGAATACACTAAGAAGCCATATATGTATATTATTCGCTTTAAAAATTTAACTTATTTGTTATAAAATATTTAAAAAATCACATAATATCAAATTTCCGATTTCATTGTTATTTTATTTTATTAATAAACTGCTGCATGTGTACGACATTTTCAAAACCGAATATCACTATTTAAATACTTTTTTTTTTTTTATCATTGTAAGAAATGTTAACCATCGCTTACATCGGCAATGCGCCACCAACCTTGTGAACTAAGATGTTATGTCCCTTGTGCTTGTAATTATACTGGCTCAATCACCCTTCAAACCGGAATACAACAATAACAAGTACTGCTGTTTTGCGGTAGAATATCTGATGAGTGGGTGGTACCTACACAGACGAGCTTACATAAAGCTCTACCACCGAGTACAAAGCTCTACCACCGATTGCCATAAGATTTATATAATTCTTTAATATAATTAATCAGTGTCATTTTAATTTTCTAATATCTTACACCTAGTTTTTTCAAACATAATAAGTGGTAAAACAGAACTTTATCATACAGATAAGCTCTCTCCATAACAAACGAACCTATCGGTGGCTTGTTAACGCAGTAACAAGTTGACACGTGTCGTTGGCAGCCGCTGAAACATGCCAATATGAAAAGACGACAGACAACACAGGCGACCTTTATAAATATAATATAAAAACGCAGAAAGCTAAAAGATATTTTTATGCGTTTTCAATACGACACGTTTGCGTTGCGTATTAAAATAAATGAAAGTTTGAACGCCGAATGCTTTCTTAGAGCTTGCTCTGTAAACGTCAAGTATGTTTGTCTTAAAGATTAAATTTTGCGTAAATTTTTCAATCTTCTAAAATATTTTGTTTAAATGACCACTGCTTATATGACCACGCCATCGTTAGTGTAATATTTTACTGCATTGCTGAAAGTTTTATAAGAAAAGCTAACCAGTAAGTTATGAGACCTTTCTTAGCATATATCTCAACATTATGCAACAAAATGTTCTCTCAGTTTCCTTAGTCAGTAATTTACAAAAGTATTGATAACAAAATCAAAACCACTTTCAATATATGCAATAAATAACCACATAAAAAATTTCAATCATTTATAAAAAAAAAACACGTATAGAAACACTTAAATATTCACGATCTTGTTTGAAACCAACGTGAATTAAACGGTGATACAAGGATTATTTATACGCAGCTAAAAAGACAACATCCAAACAATCCCTGTGATCCAGTATCACTTGTCCCTTTCACTCGACAGACCAATAAATTAGTCAGAACAGGACAGCAATAATTCACTCGGCGCGATCGTAACGCGATATTTTCATCGTCACGATCGTAAACGTGTCGCGTCACGTCGCGTTACGATGTATTCGCGACAGATGCGCGCGACAAATGGTGTGACAGCTCAGATTGGGTTATGTTTTTCGCGTTTAATATATTCGAGTGACAAACAACGGTCTATGTAGTGACGGTTTTTTTTTGTGGGATTAACAAGTTACTATTTTTAAACCATTTTTTTTAATTTTTAAAATAGTACAAAGGGGAGACTTTAAATGTTAATTGTAAGTTGTCATTAGAGATTATATAAACAAAATTATGAAAATTCAAAACTCAAAACATTATTGTGCGAGTGTATTTGTATATGTGAGATATATAATATGTAGTTGACGTATTACCGTACAATATATTGTTATAAACTATTGGATTTTATACTCATTACAGTTGTCATACTCTACACACCTTTGTACTAAATAAAAAAAAGCAAGTCATTTGTTTTACACAGTACAGTAACAGCCTATAAATGCCCCACTGCTGGGCTAAGGCCTCTTCTCCTCTTTTTGAGGAGAAGGCTTTGCAGCTTATTCCACCATGCTGCTCTAATGGGTTGGTGGAATAAACATGTGACAGCATTTCAAATAAATTTGACATATGCACAGGTTTCCTCGCGATGTTTTCCTTCACCGCCAAGCACGAGATGAATTATAATCACAAATTAAGCAGATGAAATTCAGTAGTGCTTGCCCGGGTTTGAACCCTCGATCATAATCAATGTTACATAGCTTACATTTATATCAATCAGATCAATGATTTATTAAATATATTGTTATAAACTTTAACAGAAATTATAATACAATTCTATCGCTATTACTATCAGTAGTCTGTATAGGATTTCCGGTTTAATGGGTGAATGGAACTGCTGGCTTAGTAGCTAGTAACTTTCTTCCAGCGCCTGTTCCTCCTTTGCTTTTGTAAAATAAAAATACATTTTAATTAAAAAAGCGAACATTCTTTGTTTTTTTTTTAATAAATTACTTTATGAATATTATATTTCCCATAACAATAATTCCCGAAACAATAAATTTTATTAAATAATAAAGCTATGGTAATAAAGTACCTAAGTGGGTCGCATATGTATAATGTAATATATATATAATGATTAATATATGAGTAGCTAAGTCAAACAAAATAACATTTTACGCTAATGATTAGACAGTAGCCCACAAATCCAGACGCGAGATCACCGTTCGCACTACAGTTTCTCAGTAGTCGTCTCTCGCTTACCGAATGACTGCAACAAATAACATTGATGAACGTTTATAGCGTCGTTTAAATATGGTGCGCTTGTCATAAGCTAAAGCGGTTTTCATACCTAAAATAAAAATAATCTCTCTTCTAACGCTCGAGCTCTCATTAGCTGATGGAACAGCTATCCGACCGGAAGGTGTTCAGGTACATGCTGTCTGACGCTCGGGAGTGTACACACTTCCAGACTCCGGGCTGGTACAGAGATTTTTCTCACCTTTTTTGGCCCGACCTGGGAATTGAACCCAGGAGTTCAATTCCCAGGTCCCAGTTCGACGTCTGCCTTGTTGGTCTAGACAGATCCGAAGAGGCAGATTCATGTGTCTTAACTACTCAACAGATCATCACGATTTTTCACTCGGACGGAAAGTAAACAAAAACGCTACAAGTTCATAAATTGCAGCCTCAAAACGAATCGTACGGGGTCAAACACTCGCGCCTTGCAAAATAAACACCTATATATCCTCGAGTAATTGTATTAAATGCGACTTTATGTTCGCCGAATGTATTTACACGTTCATACGTTACGAATTTCACGTGTAAATTACTTCTTTGTTTATTTTATACACGGATACGAGATTTAAAAACGTACAAGACACGGTTATTGCTTGAATCACATTCGAGTTATTGTTTCACAACTCCGTTTATGTTTTAATAATGATAATAAAATACATTATAAGCCTTAATAGCTCAGTGGTGATTTTTTATGTAATAGGTAGCCGGACGGGCTACTGGACCACCTGGTATTAAGTGCTCACCACCGCCTGTAGATACCATTCCTTACATCGCCAGTGCGCTACCAACCTTAGGAACGAAGGTGTTATATCCCCCGTGCCTGTAGTTACTCATCCTTCAATGTGTGTGTGGTACCTACCTAGACGATCTTACACAAAGCCGTGCCACCTCTTAGAGTACTGACGTACCTGACCTGAACTACTACGTAACATTTAGTGTTCGCTAATAGTATTCATTAATAAATAGAATCAATACCTAAATATCCCGCTTGGCTAAGCACTATTTCCCACTATAAATAAGGACTTCTTCTTATATAATTTTTATGAAATAGTTTTTTAAGTACTTTCTACCAGTTGCTTCAATACAGGATGGTGATAACACATTTAGCAGAACTTCATCCTACACAAATAAGTTTATGCACATTATTAACTTACACCAAGCAAGAGATGAATTTACAAATACAAATTAAACACATTACATTTCATAGTGCTTGTCCGAATATAAAGCGGTAGATTTTCTTTTTAATTTATATTGTGTCGGTTTTAAACTTCGGTTAATATTGAAATATTCTAATCGCATCACAATAACAAAAATTGGGCGGTCAGGAGACCCCGACAGTAACGGAATTCTATGCGATATTGTTTCCTATCAAACCATGTTTTAAAATGTAAATTTTAATTGATTATATTACTATATTTCTTTCACGCCAAAAAAGCACTTCAACTTATATCCTAAATTCGTAAGCCCAACGCATCGCATTTTGTAGCATTTGGTAGATACAGTATGAACGCTTTTTCGTTATATGACATAACCTTGGGCCACTGTCATTTCACTCTACTGTAAAGAACTTCTTTCCCATAAAATAAAAAAAGAATAATCAAAGAACCAGAAGAATTATATAGAAGAAGATAACCATAATACAGTAAAATTTATATCAAGATATTTCTTTTTTTTTTGCAAGAAAACGTCAAACGTCAGTGTGTCGCCACCAATGGGATTCAAGATGTCACTGTCATTGTCATTTGCTGTGCCTTTAAATACACTGGCTGACTCACCATTCAAAAGAATAAAGTTGGTACTAACCCAAACGGGCCTTATATATTTTAATGTTTTTTGTTTTATCAATTACAATTAAAAGATATATAAACCAATACGTATGTATGTAATGTCTTATACGACCCTGAACTACAATAATGATTATGTACGTAGTTAATGAAACAGTAATAAAAAGTGTTTATTTTGAAATGCGAAACATTCCCTGTTTTCAAATCAAATTATGTTCACATAAAAACCATTCTTATTCGAAAGTGTTTAACGATTACAATCCGATGACAATATAAAATGAAAATGTCGTCATCTTTGCTGATACTCGTAAAGTTTATACATCTGTAACACGATAGCAAGGGAACAGTGAGTAATTAAAGTTTTTATTATACGGCGTGCGGGTTTTTATATATCAATAAATTTAAATAATCTGTCCGTCTGTTTAAATGTAATAAACATCTAAACGGTTACGTGGTATGGTTTTAATTGAAATATTGAATAAATTTAAAAAATATATATATTTTTCGACTTATATTTTGTCTCTTGTATGGTAATTAGACTGGCTCACTCAATCTTTTTCTTACAGCGTCAATGTCTTTAGGCGGTGATCATGGCGACGATTACCAGTATACCTTTTAAAAAAAATATATATAATAATCTTCAAATCAAGAACTTTCCAAAAATACACGCGTTTCGTCAAATCAAAATATGATATTAAATTCTTTTCAATTCATGATATATTTATATTACAAAACTCCACTCCATAGTGTAGACGTCTCAGCCAGCAGCGCTTCATTCATCAAAGTCTCGACGTTATGAATGCGCTGTCAAATTACAATGAGAAAGTTAATAGAAAAAGTTTGACAGTGTCAGGGTTCGTGACAGTTTAAAATTTAATATTCATCATTTCGCAACAATGTGGCTCCGGCTTAATGAGCGCCTTTAATACAAAAATGAGCTCTCAATTTCGATAGATTAATGATTTTTGACGATGTTTTCGGCGTAACGTTTAGAAAATAATATTAAAATTGTTTGTTTCGCATTTTATTAATTACTAGTTACCCGTCCCGGCTCGCATGGCTAGAAACCCTACACAAAATTTGTATATCGTAATATTTTACATACAACTCTATTAGTTTAAGTGGCCTACACCAGTAAAGCTCCGGCGTGTTTTATGCAACATCTGTGCACACCATACGAAAATCCTGTAGGTACTTTTTGAGTTTATCGCGTTCAAACAGACAAACAGACGTGACGGGAGACTGTTTTATAATATCATACTGGTTTCGCCCGTATTAGGCGTTACTGATCGTCCTCGTGGGTCATAATGTAATGCTCTATAGTCTAAAAGCTTTTTAAACAAATGAGAACAATGAAAATTTTTACAAATATTTTTTTTTAAATTAACGCTTTGAAGTAAATATACACAATCACATATTTATAATATTTGATAAACTAGCATGTCCAACATACTGCAAAGCTTTTCTGGTTAATTCTGGCAAAACTGTAACGGACGTAAAAATCTAAAAACTTCATGTACGTAATGTACCTACCTCGTTGGTCTAGTGGCCACATGTAAGGCCGTAGGCACAGTAGTCCTCGGTTCAAGTCCCAGGTCGGGCCAATAAAATGTTTTTGAGATTTTCTGTCGAATAAATTCTCAGTAGCAGCCCGGAGTTTGGAAGTTGGAAGTGTGTCCACTCCGGTGACTCGGAAAGCACATAGAGCTGTTGGTCCTGCGCCTGAACTCTTTCTGGTCGTGTCGTATTGCCGTCCTATTGGTTTATGAGAGTAAGGGAATAGAGTGCATCTGTGTCTGCGCGCACACTTCTGAACTATAATATGTCCTGCGCAGTTGGCTAATATCTTGAGATTGGCCACCGTGGCCAAAATTGGTCTGGAGGACTATTGTTATTACACATAAAATTCATGTTCACTAGAGCTCAAATATTCTATTTTCGTATATTATATTAATAATCATAATTAAAAAAAAATGTGTTTCCCTTTTTATTTGATATATTGATGTATTATATTTAACTTTTTATTTTTCTTTTATAATATTCGAGTTACATAACAAAACTCAAATAATTCATTCAAATACATTCCTAATCAAAAGTGATTGATTCTTAGTAAATGTAGTACTTTAAAAAAGCGAATTCTACCTTTGTCTACAGAATTAAAACCTCAAAAATACTACTCCTCGAATGAAACATCTTTTAACAAGATATATAATGTAAGCTTTATATATTTTAAAAGTGCTTTAGAATTTCGCTTTCATCACTCATGTCATCGAGAACGGAAATGAATAGGTTCATCGATTTTATTCACAAAAATATCGATTCACGATCGATTTTTATTTGTTCAAAGCAATAAAGTCTATTTGGAAAGTCGTCAATCAATCAAAGAGAGCGTAATAATTTTATGCGCGGGCGCATACGTTGATCGGATATCAGCTATAAATCACCTTTCTAACAATAAACTTGCATTTCATTCGATAAGATTAAGTCTGAAATATTTATCTTTTAAATTTCATTTGGAACGAAAGATGCAGATTAAATAGAAATATTATATCGCTTATTATTCTTATTATGTATTTTTTATTAACACCTCTCTAATTTCACGTTAAATTGAAGCGAAGATAATTTCATACAGCGATAACTGTTTACTTTTTTGTCAAAAGATAATCCAAAGAAAATAAGAGCATTATATTTAAAA
This sequence comes from Nymphalis polychloros, assembly GCA_905220585.2. Classification (NCBI taxonomy): domain Eukaryota; kingdom Metazoa; phylum Arthropoda; class Insecta; order Lepidoptera; family Nymphalidae; genus Nymphalis; species Nymphalis polychloros. The sequence goes on from HG992242.1 coordinate 13,399,933, forward strand.
AATATACTAAACTAGCTGTGCCCAGAGCTTCACCCGCGTATAATTAGTAAAAATATAATAAATTATTTTATTACTATAATAACACACATACACGGTGGAGTAAGGTTTACCGATCTTATATATGGCCTAACATTTGCGCCATCACATGTTCTTTGTGTGTACGAATTTTCATCAAGATTGGTCAAGCCGTTCTTGAGTTATAAGAAGACAGACAGATAGACAGACAAAAATGAAATCTATTATCTATTTGCAAGTCCGCCTACCTATTACCAATAAATAAATCGGTTTTCCTTCATTCTTTGCAACAGAATCGACTTACAATAAATAACATTTTAAAGTCAATAAATATTTTATATAATCAAATATATGTATTAATATTTACATAAATCGGTGATCAGATTACATTTAAATAAAAGAGAGTTGAAATATAAGCTCATAAAACGTTTCCTTCTGTGCGTTACCAGTTCTATACATATTAAATGAAATATTGCTGTTTGATTTTTGATTTGATTCACTAATGAAGTGAGCATATATAATTAATTATATTCATTTTGATGACGAAATAATAATACGTTAGTTGTTGTTAGAAAACAATAATGCCTTTTCTCGTCTTGATGGGGTTTGGACTATTTTACCCATATTCTGTATAGACGTATAGTATAACTGCCTCGTTTGTCTAGTGGCTAGATATAAGACCGCAAACCCGGTGGTCCTGGGTTCAATAGTTATTGGGGTTTTCTATCAGAACATTCTCAGTAGCAGCCCGTAGTCTGGAAGTTGGAAGTGTGTACACTCCCATACCTCAGAAAGCACGTTAAGCCGTTGGTCCTGCGCCTGAACTCTTTCCGGTCGTGTCGGATTGCCGTCCCATCGGATTAGATAGCTAAGGCAAAGAGAGTGCGCCTGTGTTTGCGCACACACTTGCGCACTATAATATATCCTGCGCAGTTGGTTAATCTCTCTTGAGATTGGCCGCCGTGGCCGAAATCGGTTTGGAGGACCTTATATGGTATAATATTATCTGGCACATGCAGGTTTTCTCGAGATGTTCTTTTTCGCTTGTGATGATTTATAAACACAAATTAAGCCCACGAAACCTCAGTGATGCTAGCTTGAAGCAGCAACCTTTGGAAGGATTCTCGTTTTGTAACCACTGAACGATATTTAATATTATAATAGCTATAAAATTAGCGATAAAATACTAACTTAAATTGTTTTGTTCGGAGTTTTATTTGAGTTTGAAGTTTCAAACGCGAAGCGCGAATCAGAATTCTCTCAAATAAACATCGTAGGACAATTGAATTCAATTCTTTTTACAATTATGAAGAAGTATTAACACTTATAATCAATTCATTTTCGAATAAAGATGATATAAAATACATTATAGGTTTGTATGTACTAATTTTTGTTTCTGATTTGGTCGCTTAAAGGCCAACAACTTTGAGGTTAACAGGTTTAATTAAGACAACAATCACAAAATTAAGACAACAATCACAAAACTAAGACAACAATCACAAAATTTTGGCTTCTGCACAAAGCCCTACCAAATTAACATAAATACAGATAATTTCTATGATAAGAAAACAACTAGCGTGATCTAAATTTAAATAAATTTAAATTTAGAAAAGTGAAAGGCTACACTTAATGCAACTACAAATAGAGCATAGTGTCCACTTCACAAAATGTTCGATTCGCGATTATATTGAGCCATAAACATCATTTGTAAGACCTTAGCACCAATAAAAGCCCTTTGAACAGAATTATCTCAAAGGCCATAATATTAAACGCATTGCCTGAAAAGCCATGGAATCAATTGGAAGTTACGAGGGACCATTACTACGTACTTTCTTATGCAACATCTTATACCATAGAGTTACGAAGATATAATAGACAACTGAATTTTTTTTATTAAGAATAATATCGCAATAAGTAAATTCGGTGGAATATTTTTTCTGTTTATTTATACGAAATAATATTAATTTGAATTATAAAGATCTGAAAAAATATTATAGAAAATTGTTATTTTTAATAAATGTGAAAGCATGCATGTATGCATTTTTTACTTTATTCGTATTATAAATTTTAATTATGATACGCTATTAATAATTTTTTTTATTAAGATTTCATTAATAGCGTATCCGCTTTTCTCTCCTCAAAAGTGTCGACATAGACAACTAACAACAAATTATTTTCGCAATTGTTGTGGTACTTCGCTCCACGCCACCTATTGACAGTTTACAATAAAACGTCATAAATCAAGATGACGGCCAACATGGCGTCGCCCGTTTGACAGTTATCGCATGTTGCGCGGGAACATTAAACTCATTGAAATTTATTGCTCAATCGCGTTGCCTTCCAGCATTTGATTTATTGTTAATAGATTCCCGCTCTATTGTTTATTTTATGTGAATTGTTAATAAAACGACAATGACAATTGAATAATCGGAAATTGTTACATAAGGATGACATGACATCTCTATCAACAACTTATTTGCAATCACGTTAAATGATTACGGTTAGGCTATTTAAATTGATGATAGGGCTATGTACAAGCACTTCTTTGTAGGTACGACCCACACATCTGATATTCTACCACCAAACAGCAATATGAAATATTGTTACATTCTGGTTTGAAGGGTGAGTGAACCAGTACTTAGCCAGAGTCAATATCTATGGGCTATGGTAACTCGGTGGCCCATTTGCACTTGATAAAAAAGCAAGGAGTTTTGTTTGTAGAACATGTTCTGTCCACATATTTGTTTAGTAAGATATATCCTATAGGCTGTACATCATGTGTTATACTAATATACTTATGTCTTGCTAATATTACGAGTATAAATGCGAAAGAAACTTAGTGCGTCAATTTGTTACTTAATCGCAACTAAGCCACTGAACCGATCGTAATGTAATTTGATGTAGAGGTAGGCTTGTTTGCGGGACATATGGGAGGAAATAATTTGACACATTAGAGTCACGGGCTACAGCTAATAGGTACTTAAATATTCAGTTATTTGATTATATTCTATATTTATATCGATATTCGCAGTAAGCTCGTTAATAAGCTATATATTTATACGTTACATTATTAATTTATACCATTCCTGCATATTTTGACTGCCTCATTGGTCTAGTGGCTAGGATTAAGGTCGCTGACCCGAAGCTCTTGGGTTCAATTCCCAAGTCGCCACAATAAAAAAAGTTATTGGGTTTTTCTGTCAGAAAATTCTCAGTAGCAGTCGAAAGTCTGGAAATTCGAAGTGTGTAGTCCCGTGTCTCGGAAAGCACGTAAGGCCATTGGTCCTGCGCCGTGCCGTGGATTGCCGTCTTATCGGATTATGAGAGCTAGGGAATAGAGAGTGCGCCTGTGTTTGCGCACATGCTTGTGCACAATATCTCCTGTGCAGTTGGCTTATCACTCTTGAGATTGACCGTCGTGGCTGAAATGGTCTGGAGGACATTATTATTATATACCATTCGTTTCGTTTGCATTTTGATTATGAAAAAAATAAAAACAAAATTGCATTTTTAAATCTTCTCTTCTAGTAACGTCGATTAATAATCTTATCAAGATTACAAGTTTTTTTACATCAAATTTCCCATCTCACTCCCGCGACCCGTTATGGACGAACGTGTTATACATTCCAAATTACTAACTAATTAAAAAGAAGGTTGGATAACAATCTCCAAATCCACAGTGGATTGGAATCAGTCCCATCAATTTCCATTAATTACTGTACAAATGTACCAGTTTAAAGTGAAGTAACTAAGTCCCTAAAAGAACATTCGACGTCAAAAAGTAGCTGCATGTAAGCTAGCTGTCAGTAGCTATCTGTAAATGTTTTACTATTGAGCAATGGTAACCTTTTAAGTTGAACTCAGAATTTATTCCATCAAATTACCATGTTACCAATTAGTGTTATACTAGTCTTAAATTTCTATCTACTTACATAGGTTTACTTAACTGTACTGTGTTTGTTTTATACAGTAACAATAAGAGTAACAGCCTGTGAATGTCCCATTGCTGGGCTAAGGCTTCTTCTTTTCTTTTGAGGAGAAGCTTATTCCATCTTCCATTGGAGCAGCGTTCCAATGCGGGTTGGTGGAATACACATGTGACAGAATTTCAGTGAAATTTGACAAACGCAAGTTTCCTCACGATGCTTTTCTTCACCGTCAAGACGAGATGGATTATAATCACAAATTAAGCACATGAAATTCAGTGGTGCTTGCCCAGGTTTGATCCCACGACCATCGGTTAAGATGGGCAATCTCGGCTTTTTTTTGTTTTATATAATTGTGTAAATGTTTTATATAATTAACAATATCAAAAAAAAATTAACATAAAGGTATGGTTTGAAATGTATAAAGAAAAGTTAAAAAAATATTATCATTTTTATTTATCAATGGAATAAAAAATATATTTTAATTATAAGGGGTTTTCCAATAGGGACGCTTGAACTTTGACAGCTGATTGCGGCCATGTTGTTTGAGTGACAGCTGTCAAATGCAGTGTGTTATATTCATTCCGTCCTCCCAAACCACCATGGCAGGTTACAGTGTCGAGCAGCACGTGCAAATCATAAAATTGTTTTATGAAAATGGGTCTTCAGTTCGAGCAACGTTCCGCGCACTTCGCCCGTTTTACGGTCGCGATGATCGTCCTGCCGAGTCGACTATCCGTCGATTGGTGGACAAATTTGAGTCAACCGGGTCAGTTAACAATCAGCCGGTTCCCGTGCGTCAACGTAACGCGAGATCTGCCGAGAATATCGCCGCTGTGCGCGACAGTGTCCTCGAAAACCCGCGGCAGTCAATTCCGCGTCGCGCACAGGAACTCGGCCTTTCGCAGACGACAACTTGGCGAATTTTGCGTTGTGACTTGAGCCTGCACCCGTACAAGATCCAGCTGACCCAAGAGCTCAAGGTTAATGACCATAGACAGCGCCGTGTGTTCGCTGACTGGGCATTAGAGCAGTTGGAAGTTGACGCCGATTTTGGCAAAAAAATCATCTTCAGCGACGAGGCGCATTTTTGGATGAATGGCTATGTCAACAAGCAAAATTGCCGTATTTGGGACGAGACCAATCCACACGAGGTTCACCAAGTGGCAATGCACCCGCAGAAAGTGACTGTTTGGTGCGGATTTTGGGCCGGAGGCGTGATTGGTCCGTATTTTTTCGAAAACGATAATGGTGTGGCCGTCACCGTCAATGGTGAGCGATACCGGTCGATGATAACCGACTTCTTTTGGCCTGAAATCGAGAATATGGGTCTGGACAACATGTGGTTTCAACAGGACGGCGCTACGTGCCACACAGCACACGCTACGATGGAAGTTCTGCACGAGCAATTTCTGGACATGGTCATCTCGCGCGGAGGCGACGTGAACTGGCCACCGAGATCGTGCGATTTGACCCCGCTGGACTTTTTCTTGTGGGGTTTTCTTAAGTCGCAGATCTATGCCAACAAGCCGCAAACCACCGATGCCCTCAAAGTCAACATACGCCACGCCATCGATCAAATACAGCCCGATTTGTGCGCCAGAGTCATCGAAAATTGGACCTTTCGTGTGCGCGCCACCAACCGAAGCCGTGGCGGTCATTTGAATGATGTCATATTCCATACATAATGGGGTCGATAGACCTTCCAAATAAAAAAAAAAATCGCAAATATCTCTCCTACATGTATTTTTTTTTGCATTTCAAAGATCAAGCGCCCTTAATGGAAAACCCTATATTTAAAGTTGTATTTTATCATGCTTTAGTTTTCATTTATCAAAACGGCATAGAGGAGTGAAACAGTCATTTAAATAATATTACACGTATCGTTTTTTTAATATTTAGAATATTATATTAAAATGTTGCCATTAGCAAAATTATACTCGATTTAAAAAGTGGTTCTCTTTCAAATAATATAATGTGATGGGTTTACGTACCCCTGTTGTCATATCTCAACATTTATCCAAACTAAGAAATAGTTTACCATTCAAATTGACTACCCCTAAAAGTTTAACATGAAAAGACTAAAAGTCAATACGTAAGAACGGAGTGGTCATAACATTTTATACGCGCCATTACCCCGCCTAAGTGTGACGTAAATTCTTATAACTCGAATAAGTATTCAAAATATGAAAGATGACGTCGTTAGGGCGCTGGGGACTTGAGACCCTGCTATATATACTTTAATGGATTTTAGTAGTCGTTTGCGTCTATTTAAGGTCGCTGAATTGTTAATACACAAAAACCAGACAATATTCATTATTATTTGTTTGTTCGATTACATTGTAAACAGCTTTTTTTCTATATTTGAACGAAATATTAATGAATATTCATTAAAATTACGTCTATTTAATTTATAAAACATGGTTGGTCGCAAATTGCCCGCCGAGCGGCGACTGTAGCTGTCAGGACTATCAGCATGACAGCAAGGTGTCAGGGTGACAACCGCCGAGCGATTTATATAAAACTGGCTTGTCACGATTAAAAACTGTTCGTTTTCAGTCACGTAGTCGTAATAATATTTTTGGCGTTCATCGATATCATTATTTTTGTGTTTTCTTAATGTATACACATACAATAATGAATTATAAAACACAAGAACATGAATTTCACGCTTTTCATGTGAATAGTTGAAAAAAGCGGGTGAAACAGAATCGCAGCTACTTTTTTATGAATATAAAATCTCCTTCGAAATCTTCTGATATAAGTTTTATGTATAATAGTTTATTACATTTTGCAAAGAGGCAATAAAAAGAATCTCCTTATCTATTTGTAAAAATGTTTTATTTATTTTTTCGAAACATTCTCTTAATTAATATCAATTTTAGAGAGCATAATAACTTTTATTTTATATAATAGGGGGCAGACGGGCAGGTCACCGGATGGAAAGTGATTACCATCGTCCATGGACATCTGCGACACCGTAAGGCTTACAGGTACTAGCATTCGAAGGATGAATAGGCTCTTTTCTTGAAGATTTTAAGGTGTTATCCTAACAAAAAAGCCACCATATGATAAGATAATATTTGCGGAAAGGTGTTGACACTATATACATGATAAATCATTACCAGTAATTGGAGAATGAGTATAACCCATACATTGTATCCCATGTATAAATTTTAAGTGTATTTTTGTATTTACATAATTAATATATGCAATTGGATTGATCACGGGAACGTTACTATTTGCGGAATGCAATCAATAATTATTCCTCAATGAAATGTTGATATCCTAGGCTATAAATATAGTGTATATATATTTTATATATTTAATACAGAACCAATATAGTTATGACCTTTTATGCGTCCATTTACTGCACACGGATAGACATTTTCTATTTGTGTGCTATTGCAAATAGTTGCCAATGAAATAATACTTTAAATATACAGTATATTTTAGTTTCCTTTACATTCATTTTATCTCTACAAATAACAATATGTAATAAATCCCCTCCCGTTTTTTTACTTGTCATATTGTACTCATTTAGTTTTTTTTTTAACACGCGATATCAGGCTGTGACACAAGTAAAATAAGCCTTATTAAAAATATGCCTTATCAACTGTTATATAATATTTTATGAATCCAAATTCTTATATAACATAAATTTGAAAAAATAAAATAGAATGTTTATATTTAATATTTTTAACTGTAAATTGAGCGAAAAACATCGTCCGTAGATTTGCAAATTGCACACGACGGATGGTATATGTCAGGCGGTGTCGGTTGTCAGCGTGTCAGCTAGCTGTCAGAACGACACCCGAGCGATTTACATAAAACCCGGTAAGTGACAATTAATATTGTTCGTTTTGTGTTGCGAGTACTTAACTTATTTGAAGGACATTCATTGTGTTTTTATGATTTTAATTACGAATTGCGCTTTTAACTTTTGCAGTCACGCTTATTTTCAACTTTAGTCGTGATATTTTATGTGATTCAAATTATATTTCCAATTTTCGATTTATTGTTTGCAAATGTATATACATTTAGAATCCAAAAGAGAAACTGATTTTAACAAAAACCTCGAATTAGTCTTTTTAAAAATAGAACACCAAATCATATAAATTGAGGTAAATAACTCATTTAGTCTTAAAAATCCAAATAACACATTCAACAAATCACAAGTCGCGCTAATAATGACTTAATTACTTTACCTTTGTGTCCACAAAAAAAAAATGGCGTTTTTTTTAATTAGGGCGAGTCTTTTTATTAACAACGCTGTTGTATAGATTAAGGAGTCTCCTTACTATGCATATATAGTTAATCGATTTGGATTGCATTATTATTTTTAACAATAATGAAACAAATAGTTGTCGTTAATGACATTCGTTACAATGGACTTTTATTTGTTTATAAACGGTTTAAAATGATTCCAGGCATTACAGAATATGTAAAAGTTGGTTGACCCCAATTGATTCTTTATTTGTTTAACGTTTTACTTTAACAATAAGCTCTTAAATTACCATACAAATATAGTTTATTGTTGCCAACAAAAAATAAAGGTTAAATAATCATGTAAATACAGGTAATAACATTTATGCAGCTAAGTAGGTCTAATATAGAGAAGAGACTTAAGATGTATGAATGTTGACCAATTAATAAAAAGTAAATTCCATGCCATTATATGTATGTCCACATATGGATGCGTTATATATAATAGCATGGTACTGCTAAATTTACATATGTGTCATCAATATAAAATGTAGATATAATGTTAAGCGATTTTTAATGGTAAATAATGAAATTTTACTAGCTTTTTTAAAAATAGAATAAAGTACATCGTATATTATTATCAAGCAAGGCAGGCGACGCAGCAAGGATTTTCAAAGTAACCTATAAATCTAGTGAGTTTTTACTTTATAGCACTCGTTTCGTTACTTACCCGTGAAATGTTGACAACCGACTAATATTAATTAGTTGCATGTATTCCTGAAATGTTATAATTATTATGGTCAATGTCGCATATGACTTTCCGACATTTGACTTACAGTATAACCCTACTGATTCGATTACTACTTTATTATTAAAACTTATTTAGTTCAAACCAAAAATACAGTTAAACTTTTAACAATATATTTATACAGTAGCAAATAAATAACAGACGTTATATACTAACGTTTTTAGTTTTTAGGTAATAAATATTTATAAACAACGATAAGTTGTGTACTGTGTATACAATTTATCACCAACTAACTCCTAAACAGGGCATCCATAAAGAGAAACGAGCTCTGCGGGCGCCGGCGGGCTATCTCGATGATACGCTATTAATACGCCTCATACACCGTTAATGCGACGGTAGGCTACCATCCCAACACACTGGACGCGATAACGCATCTGATTAAAATTTAACACACAAATCACTTATATTATTATTATTATTAGTCTTATTCGTAGTCTTTACTAGTACTTTTAAATGGGTACATATATCAATAATATCGATAAATAATAGAGTTTGACATTGAAATTTTACCAAAAAAGATTTCTTTATTCAAAGCCATTACTACTTTGTTCTAACGGGTATCTTAGAAATAATCCATTGAGATTTAAATGAAATATAACTGTTTCAACTTAGCGTATCGCGTAAAACGCTGCTGTTTCGGTGTTCGTGTTGTAACACCTTTATCAACCCGACCCTTCCCGTACAGCGTATTAATATACCACTTACCACTTTATGTTATGTTACGGCCGAAGTTGGCTGCAGTAATTGTTTAGGGTTGTATCAGGTTATAGCTTCGAGTTTAGGCGAATTTAATCCAAACATTATGGATAGCGACTAATAATACTAAATTGTGTAATCGGTTTGATAAATAAAAAGAGCCGGAATGGCCTAGTGGATTGAACACGTGAAGTTTAGACGATGTTTGCTGGTTCAAATTATGAATCATCATTGTTGTTTAGAAATTATGCGTGTGTCGTATGAAATTTAGCTAGAATCCGTGATAATAAAGTTTTTGAAATATTATTATTATATGCTTTATAAAATTTTACTTTCACATGTAATTAATAATAGTCTACAGAAATATTAAAAGGGCAACACTGACTATGATAACACTCTCTTAATATTTTTGACAAATTTCAATTCGTAATCAAGCAATATAAAAGAAAAATTAATCCTCCTCTAACTTGGCAACGGAATTCATCAGCCATTAGAAATTTACTTTTTACTATTACTATTTAGATTTAATAAAATTGTCGTTCATTACATTATTTTTTATAACTTAACTTATAAGCAAAGCCACAAATATATTTACTTGGTGGTAGAGCTCTGTGTAAGGCTCGGTTGGGTAGATACCACCCACTCATCAGATATTCTACCGCAAAACAGCAGTACTTAGTATTGTTGCGTTCCGATTTGAAGGGCAAGTAAGCCAGTGTAATTACAGGCACAAGGGACATAACATCTTAGTTCCCAAGTTTGGTGGCGCATTGGCGATGTAAGCGATGGTTATCATTTCTTACGCTGCCAATGTCTAAGGGCATTGGTAACCACTTATCATCAGGTGGCCATATGCTCGTACACCTTACTAGCCTATAAAAAAATAGTCCCGTGAAACTCATTATGCGGTTAGTAATATTTCAAATATTTATTTAAATTATTAATTCTACGTATAAATCTAAAAAAATGTTGATTCGGTACTAATATAGATTTCATAAGGGCCTATTAATCTAAGCTCTATCTAGGCTTAGCGTGTGATTATTTAAGCAATGCTTTCGAATCTTAAATCAATAATGTCAGAAAGAGCGAAACCCGATTTCAACAAAACAGCCACTAAGTAAGGCCGTATATATGTGTCTACTCCAATTAATTAAACCGCAAACATTCTGTACCAATGAAAATATTTTTTTAGGCTCAAAAAAACAGCACTTCCGCTTCCAAACGTACCATCAAATATGGATGCTAAAATAAAAATCTATAGCTTCCAAAAAGCGTTACCAAATAACTCAATGACACGGCCCACTGTTCGGTGCTAAACTTTTATTTTGCAAAGGAAACTGTTATGTCCAGAGTGAATTTTGCGGAAATGAGACGCTTTTAGGATTCCAAGTGTCCCGGCTTGCCTCGTAAATTTGGCACGTTTTTGCATTTTTTTTGCCTGCACTCCCCCATTGGTGCTATAATCACCAAAGTTTCTAAATTTATGAACCTATATGTTTACATATATATCAATAGAATAAGAGTAAGTTCGGTAATAAGTGGGATGCTTTAGATACTTTCAGGGTTATCTAAGATTTGTTCATTTTTTGATTTGTGGATTTATCAACTGATATGAGCACAGATGAGTCTTACAAAAAACAATGTCACGTGAAAGCAAGCAATCTTTAAGAAAAAATAAAAAAAAAATTAAACATATAGTTATGTATAAAATATGAAATCAATTAATTAGGTAGCTTTTGCAGCCAGGCTACCATTTTTTTTTGTAATCCAAACATCATAGTCTTATATTAAGCGAAAACCGTTTGAAAGTTATATTATTTATATATGTACATATATTGTAATTATATATTTTAATCGATTGTGAAAAGTTAATTATTTGGACAGCCGATTTGAAAAAGAGAATCAGCCAATCTATTCTTATGTTTGATATTGTTTAGTGATTTACATCATTGCCATGCGATGGATGCCGGCGATTATAATAGAGTCGCTTAATCTGACTCCGTAGATGTGCTAAAAAATAATTGTTAATCACATCCAGCAATACATCATTTAAGCATCTAAGTCACCAGCATAATGGCAGAAAGTCTACCAAGAAAAGTATTACCAAGAAGGGCTAACAGCAGACAGGCTATATACATTGCCAAATAATATTTCAAGATAAGGACAAACGAATGATGATGATGATGTTATTTAGAACACTGACATGTAAATCACCATTTTACATGTCAAAATCAAAATATTCCATTTTTTGTTTAATTTAGAATTCACGAAAAACATTTCATCTAGAAATTTAAAAACACTTATAAAACCAGCTCAGTTCGAAACTAAATCTAACAATTTAAATTTCGAATTTCTAAAACACAATGCCATTAGAAATTCACTCCGATCAATGGGCTGGCGAAATGTATATTGTAAAATGAAACGGTCACTAGACATTAATCACTCAGCCGGCTGTCAATGTGGACGGTGACATGTCGCTTGTCGACACCGACGCGGCTAATTTACTTCTATTCGTAGATAAATATTAATGATCGTTATAAATTGTTGTTTTGTTGTGGAATGTATTGTACAATTGAGTCTTTATATTAATCAATTGAATGTTATATATTGTTGAATTTATCATTCGTTTAGTGAATTTGGTTTACATTTAAAACGATAATTTTAATTGTATTTTATATTCAACATTGTAATTAAGTAATAGTCAATTATGATAACATTATTTATAATTCCAAGGTATAATATAAGTAATGGATTCCAATGTCCTAGCAACCTAAGGCAGAATTAAAAAAGAACACTAATTATAAATAACTTCATTCTTCACTTGAAATTCTTCAAGCATTTGACAATTTCGTTTCCTTCGAACACCAAAAAAATGTAAATTCCGGTGCCGCGATTCTTGTCATTTCATTTGAGATTCCCTCAAGCCTCACACGGTATAATATAAAAGCATCCATTACGTATGCAAGCTCACGCAGTATATTAATCAGAGCAATGGTCGGTCCTGCTGTGCGTGGTCAATTTATATGGACAGCACTGTAGCAAATGCTCTGGATTCTTTATCGTCGGATTGTGATGAATTATGTCCATTGTTTTATGAGTTTTGGTTTCTTTGAACTTCATTTTCATTCGTAGTGATGCTGGCATTCTTTTTTTGAAATTTCGTTCCCTTACGTGTTTTGCCTTGTGTATATCATTATAAATTTTAGGGTGTTGGATGTTTTTAAGGTGTATTTATTAATTTTAATGACACTTAGTGATATAGGTTCATATTTTGTTTAAAAGGGATAATTTGAAAATTAAAACTGAAACAAAAAATGGGATCAATTCATTCAGCCATTCAACTAACTTTTAAATACTATAGCGATATGTATATACATATAACAAAAAAAATATTTAAAAACTGGAGATCATCAAGCAAAGGCACTTGTCCATTATGTAAATCGGGGTGTACAATAAATTATTTATGGGGCGAGTCAGGGATCGCGAAGGGAGTGACTTGACGTTATACACAAAGCATGAAAAATGATCGTCTGCTTACATTAGCAGTCATGTTGCTGTCAGAACTTAGACGTATGAATACTGTAACCGACCTTCCGTTATACTTACCTAAGCATGACATACAAATAATAATGGCGACCTTATATAAATAGTTTGATCACATTATTAGTTCCTGAACCAGTTTAATTATGTAGAGCACTGGATAAATAATTTATTAAAATGATAAATAATTATATTCTTATCTTAACCCGAAGTCTATCTTTTGAAGTCTCATATGTGTCTGAGGCGTATGAAAACTTACACCTAATGTGACGAAACTAACAAGAACCGAAGGGTCGCGAAATCTTAAGCGTTATATAAATATAGTCATCAATATTTATATCTAATATTTCTCATGAAAGGAGACCATAGCTACCGTTAACGACCTAGCAGAACCAAATTACAATCACCACTGTACCGATCTTGTCCTTTATAATTAAACGATAAACATTACGACTTCATCAGCATCGTATGGAAATAAACATATTGTATTTTATCTTTTAAGTACATACTTCAAATTGAAAAGAATTAACTTATTCTATCAAGTATGATATTCTAAAAGACTCAAGAGTCAGAAATTATACCCAATTTAATGGTTTCATTTTGCAAATTCACAGCAGGTGCAAACGGACAACCGTCTGTTCATAAGAGCATTTCGCTAATCGAATATAAATAAACAAAACACTTGACAGCTCCAAAATTATAACCAAAAACCGCAAGCAATAAAACAGTTAGCAGAAACAATTCGCCACTTGTTGGTAGTATTTATCGCTTCCTCAGCACTGACAGGATGGTCAGGAAATCGGCACTTACGTTTACAATCTGGCGTACGATCTAAACAGCCTCTGTAATTCATACCATTTTGGCACTTAAGCATTAACATTTAAATTATAAATCAGCATAAACAATTTTTGTATTGCTAAATTTTTGACTTGTCGTTATCAAGTTGAAAGCCCATTCGCATCCACGGAAGCTGTCGAAACTCGTTTGAAATCGTTCTATTTATTTTACGCATATGCTTTTAAGATATTTTTGAATAATGTCATCTGGTTAAAATAGATTGTGATAATATATGAGTCTGAAAGATGGAAAATGAGTTATTTACAACTTACGAGTATTTAATGATGTGTTGTGTTGTTTGTTCGATGTTTTTCTATTATTTAATATAATGATGGAGATGCTATTTGATTCTGTTTCTTTAAATATATTTTGTATTTTAAATATGTTTTTATTTATGTGAAGGTTAAATATTTTTACCTTCCTATTGATAACCTATTACATTTTCTTTGTTTTTAAATAATATAAGTTAAAGTATATTACAATATATACTAATATATAAAGCTGAAGAGTTTGTTTGTTTGATCCGGCTAATCACAGGAACTACTGGTTCGAATTTAAAAATTATTTTTGTGTTGAATAGTCCTTACCGAGGAAGGCTCTAGGCTACTCTATTTTCATTTATTATATTTTTATTAATTATACGCGAGTGAAACTGCAGGCCACAGCTAATAAGATATATTTTTTTAATTATAAATTACGTCCTGGTGACCGATTTCGGCCACGGCGGCCAATCTCAAGAGAGATTAGCCAACCGCACAGGAGACATTATAGTGCACAAGTGTGTGCGCAAACACAGGTGCACTCACTATTCCCTAGCTCTCATAATCCGATGGGACGGCAATCCGACACGACCGGAAGGAGTTCAGGCGCAGGACCAACGGTTTCACGTGCTTTCCGAGGCACGGGAGTGTACACACTTCCAACTTCCAGACCCCGGGTGAGAATTTTCGGACAGAAAAACCCAATAACTATTTATTGGCCCGACCTGGGAATTGAACCCAGGACCACCGGGTCTGCGGCTTTATATCTAGCCACTAGACCAACGAGGCAGTCAAATTTTTTAATTATAATATTGTCTTGAACATAAAATAAGTTGATAAATTAAGTTCCTGTCATTGATACACGGTGATACCGTGAAACAAATTTAATTTAATTTTTATTTATTGATCCAACAACCGTCGTCGACAAATTTACAAAATAAGTGTCAATGGTATGCTATTACAGTGTAATACATCTTTATTATTAATTCTTAAAGGCATTTACAACAGCACAGTTAATAATGACACTAAACTCACCTTAATTACGATAAACATTATAATTATTTATAAAAATGAACCATCATTTAAACAACTATAAAAAATGATTTGTTAAATTAAATTAATTTCGCAATAACATTCACTACACCATTAAAACAAAATGATCAAAGGGAAACGTTTACGAACATTGCAAAAAAGCAAATAATTCAACGCAACGCTAATTGACAGCGTTCTCGGTGACAGACAGACGGACAGACAAGTGAAGGACGGATGCGTCAATACGCTATGTCGTTAGTGGATTTACCTACGGAATTCACAATTGACTCGTGTACAGTAACTGCGTTGTAACATTTATCAGTGTAGGATGCAGTAATATTAATTTATTAAGAAAGTCGTAGACATATGTATAAATATATAATACGAGCTGCTTGTAACTTCGCGTGATTAAGCCTTGGTTTGAGTGAAGATCGAACATGCGGTTTGACAACGGATACCTTGCTGTGCAAGGTTTTTAATGCTTACGGATAGTTCCTAACTTCCGCTTGTTTGATTGATAGATGCCCTTAACAAAAACTTGATTTTGCTCATACTGGAAGGATTGAGATAGGGCGGTACTCTGCTTAAACCACATGGCATTTTATGAAATGTGTGGAATAGAGAATGGATCTCTGTTTGTTCACACACTTGTGGCCTATTATAAAACAATATGGCCTGCGCAGTTGGCTTGTGTCCCTTTCTGTGTGTGATTGGCCGCCGTGGCTGAAGTATTTGTATTTGTAAATCCGAAAGAGTTTATATAGCTTATAGGCACGAACATAGACTATTATGTATAAGTAAGTTTGTTAAAATTAAAAAAAAAAAGAAGTTGTAAATTTGGTTTATGGATCGATTTGGTGATTATTTTTGTTCATAAATTAATCTTCTATTTTTTCTAAGCGAATTTACTGATGACGTGAAGTAAGCCGCTGTTAACGGTTGGATGGTCGCGTTCATCCAGGAGAACCGCTTGGCCTATATTCAGCATAATATATTTTAGTCGGTAAGATAAATGAGACGTTTTGTTAGCTGCTGAATAATTGAAAAAGTTATTTCAACCGTGAACAAATGAGCTGCGAGCGTGTATTAAGAGCATTGCGTTTAAGATATTACGCTATTGTATTTAAGATTTTTGAATGTTAGCATTTTTTCACAAACTAAGGCTACGTATTTTAGTATACAATGTGTATATTTAAAACTTTACCCTTACCTTACCTTTTTTACTCGGTGGTGTTAAAAGATATTTTACTCGAGGAGTAGTATTATGTACTCGGTGGTAGAGCTTTATGCAAGCTCGTCTGTGTAGGTACCACCCACTCATCAGATATTCTACCGCAAAACAGCAGTACTTGGTATTGTTGTGTTCCGGTTTGAAGGGTGAGTAAGCCAGTGTAATTACAGGCACAAGGGACATAACATCTTAGTTCCCAAGGTTGGTGGCGCATTGGCGATGTAGGCGATGGTTAACCATATTTTCTTTCAATGCCAATGTCTATGGGCGTTAAAAAAACATTCATACACATTCATTGAAGTTATATAATTTTAACATAATATACAATTATATTTTTATGTGAACATTAATATATATAAATTTAAGAGCACAACTGATGTATTTATAATTTTAATGATTATAAATTGATAAAAAGGAAATAATTTAGTCCTTAAAATTAGTTTACTACATATTAGTATTTTATAAGTACATCACAATAGCATACATAATAATACCAAAGTACAAAAATAAACAAATACTTTTTCAAATACTAAATACTAGCGTTTTGAGCACGGCTTCACCCGCGTAGTTCCCGTACTCTATCCCGTATCCCGTAGCCTATGTTACTCGCTGATAATGTACCTTTCCACTGGTGAAAGAATTTCACCTAAAATCGGCTTAATGGTTTAGGCGTGAAAGCGTAACAAAGAAACAAACAAACTGACTTTCACATCTATAATATTAGTTAGAATATATAAGTCGTTTTGAAGATTATGCCACAACATTCTTCCAATGCCACCTGGTATTCCAATAATGATACATACATATATGGAAGAACTACACCGAGTACGTGCAGGTTTCTTCACGATGTTTTTCTTCACAAGAAATTTATTATAAACGCTAATTAGGCATATGAAAACTTATACAGACAAAAACTTTTACAGTTACAAACGTTTAATTGTATAAAAATATAACCTTTCTTCCCATAGCGGATTTCAATGTGTTTGCACAAAAACGAAACACATTTCCAAAACGCTAATTACGTATCAATAATAAAACACGTTCTTAATTTAAAATTGGTTGACATAATTGACATTTAAAAAAATACTTTTAAAAAGTACCAATTAAATGAAAAGAGTTTTTAGTTTAAATTTGTCACAAACCAGTATTTAATCTTTTCGTATATCTATGCTTTCCAAAATTTTTTCCTTAATTTCGTTACGAGAAAGTTTTACATTAAAAGGACCATTACGTTCAGTTGTAATTGACATTGTATAGACAGACAGATCGATACGTAACGGAGGAAAACGTCAGTGAACTGTATCATTAAGTTTAAAATCAGCAATTAAATTAAAAGCATTTCCATTGTAAATGTTGTTACAATTCGTTTCAAAATTCACATTTGATTTAATCGTATTTATTTTTAGATCTTGTATTAATTGTATAATTAGTACTTTATATTTGTAAATAAATTCTCGTATTATAAATCGTTATACGAATTTTTCCCTTTAAATATTAATTATTTATGTATCAATCAGAAATTGACAGAAAATGTCCCATTGGGAAACTGTTAGATGTAGTTCCTCTTCTCCTTAGGAAAGGATTGGGGATTATTAAACAACGATGCTTCATTGTGGGTTGGTGAATAAACATGAGGCAGAGCTGCATCTAACAAATATATATCACAAACACAAATTTAGAAGATGAAAACTTTGACTAAAACTTCCAACTGTTATCAGTGCAAACCTCGCTGCGATTGAGATCAAAATATTAGCTTTATATTGTGTTCTGATATTGATTAATATTATTCGTCGTCGTAAATACTAAATTCGTAGTCGTAATGACTACAATTTAGTCTGTTAAAATTTAATTGAGTTCAATGAATTATGAATGATTCATCTATATATGTATATAAAATAATAACTGTCTGAATGACAGACATATCAAGGCACAACCAAAACTACTGGGTAGCCCATGAAAGCTAAACGACCTGAACGTTTTCGATCTTGACAATTGTTATCTTTGCACTGTTGCAAAATATTAATTTGATTAGATAACAGATACATAAATTATATCGTATTGGTAAGATTGCAAATTGAAAAGAATTTCCACGCGGTCACGATTTGTACAGTAACTATTTAATAATTTTTATTTGTATTTATTTAGGGCTTTTATGTAAATAAATGTTATCAATGTGCTTAAATAAGAAAATTGATGACGAAAATAAAATATTCTTGTCTTAATTTTTTTGTGAAATATGAAAGGAATTAGAAATCAAACGGAAACATCCAGCTAAGATAATCCGGGCATACATCACGATGATCCCGAATAAATAGCTACAAGCCAATCCTCCACTAACAAGACTGCAAACAGCCTGTATAAACACTCGCCGGAACGTAGGCCCTTAGCCTACCACTAGGGCTGCAATATAGCCAAATATACATTAATAAAAAAAAAAAAAAATCAGCACATCAATTAAATCACTTATACTCGCAGCATCAATTAAATCACTTATACCTACATTCGTTGATAAAAGGCCTATCTTCGTTTACAAAACAATCTGTTAATTGATTGAAAACGTTATTATAAATAGAAAAAGTTTATATGGCTTGTTCGTTACCGGTTTAAATTTAACCCTGTAACATGACTAGTCGAAAATGCTTTTAAGAACCTATTGGAATACGGATAGACCACGCTATTAAGATAGTGAAATGTTACTCCATGGTAGAAATCTATGCAAGTCCATATGGGTGGGTACAGTCAAACATCAGTACTCTTTACTTTTGCGTTTTTATTTATGCTTTAAAAACCTCCACAGACGTCGTTGTTCTTTGGTGTACCTTTCTATTATTTTCATTGAGTTTTATGCATATTTTTATTTCCCAGGACAATCGAATTTTCAATATAACATTAGAGTTGACCTCTGTGGTTTTTTATTTATGACCTGGTTTTATTTATGGTCTTCCTTGTTTTAGTGTTCTTAATGAATTGTTGGCTAGATGGTATTCGGCTAGCCTTTTCGTGATAGGGATTATAGATCGTCATTTTAATGTTGTAGTCCAGATTATCCTTGGTATTCGTCGCTTTTCACTGTCCTCTTAATAATCCTGCTGCGTCGACATTGTCTTCACTGTAATAGTTGTTAAAGGCACAAGGGACATAACGTCTTAAATTATTCTTACCATGGGTATTCGGCGCATTGTCGCGTGTTTAAAAGTGCCTTATATATCGTGCAGTGCAAATGTCTATGGCTGGAGCTGACCATTTACCATAAGGTAGCCAGTTAGCTTATACGTCTTCCTTAAATATTTAAAGTTTTATCTAAGAAAAAGCAATGGGATGGCAGCCCTGTAAACCACTAACTGCTGCACAAATTACGCCTTTATACCCTGAACCAACGTATCATATCAACAAACAAACCTTTACACCAAATAATAATAATATTCAACCTTATCACAATACAAATAAGAAAGATAATTGCAGCAAAATTAAAAATTGCGACAAAATCCATCCAAATTTAATTTTACATGTATTGCACTTTAATATAAACCTTATTCCAATAATAATAGAGATGAAGATTAAAGCAATTTAAATGATGTAGGATATCCGACGTAGTTTATTATTATAAGCTTAATCACAAAGGAAGTTTGGATTCATCGTGGGTTTAGTTCGGTAATGTATTGTTATTAGTTTTGTTGATTATTTGACATCCATTAAAATTGAAGGTAGGGTATTTATTGCTATGAAATTAGAAATTAAGTTATTTTCATACTAAAATGACAAGTGGTTTAGACTCTCGATTGACATGAATTATAAATAATAGCCTTACTTATTAACAATATTTAGCAAATCATAAGTTAAACAATGCTGTGTTTTCTTCTTTCGTATGTCAAATCAATAATGACAGAAAGAGAGAAAACAGTGTTTAACTAAAATGCCGCTAAGCAACGTCAAGTAAGTAAGTATTGACATAAACTAAACATTTTAAAAAGCACCAATGCATGTAATTTCTTATATGTGAGATGAAATGTCGAAACAAAACAAATTATTTTTTAATACAATTAAAAATATGATCACAAAATCAAATAAGATGCAGGTGAAATCTTTCTTCCATCACTCCGCAAAATCGAATATCAGGTACAGTGTGTAAACTTTCAAACTCTGGACTACTTACAAACTGTTCTACTGAGAACAGCTTGACCAAAAAATCCAATAACTTCGTTTGGTTAAATCCAAGGTTTGTACCCAGGGCCTTAGAAGCTGCATCCTTAAAAGTTAGCCACTAAACCAACGACACAATGTAGACATGTCTACATTAAACAACAAAATAACTTACATGATAATAATAATAATAATAATAGTCCTCCAAACTGATTTCGGCCAAGGCGGCCTGTCTTAAGAGAGATTAGCCAACTGCGCAGGACATATTATAGTGCACAAGTGTGTGCGCAAACACAGGTGCACTCTCTATTCCCTAACTTTCATAACCCGATGGGACGGCAATCCGACACGAACGGAAAGATTTCAGGAACAGGACCAGACTCCGGGCTACTACTGAGACATTTCGACAGAAAATCTCAATAACATATTATCGGTCCGACCTGGGATTTGAGCCCAGGATCACTGGGCCTGCGGCCTTACATGTCGCTACTAGACTAACGATGTAGTCAACTCTATCAATAAGAATAACTAACATGATATATATTATACATTAAAGTTATATTTATTAGAACATCATAATTAGCAAATGTTCAAAGTAATTAATATCAGGTAATACTTTTATTATGTCATGTTAATTTGTATTAAAATGTATGACGGGTAAATTAAAGTAAAAGTAACCGCGTATCACTGAATTTAATTAAGAGCAATGATTAAATACCCTACATACGTATCTGTAATACGGCGGTGTTGAATTGTCGGTTAATTTAGCAGCGAGCCGGCTAAACAGCCGCAAGAGTGGCGGAAATGATCCGAATAAATCAGGGCTAACTCCACCCTCGGGGAATGAGGTATGATGCACACGAACATTTATGTTAATTAATTATTTTTATTTTATTTGTATTGTATGTAATATAGTAGGACTGAGATACATTAAACAATCAAATAGATTTAAAAACTCTCTTTGATTTGCATGCATGTACAAAATAAACTAAAGACTGAATTGTTTTAAATTATTTTGTAGATATTAAAGTGGACAAAATGTTGTTATTTAAAGTATCATACCTGCTCAGTTATTTCTAATTGGTCCCAATTAAAATAAAACAAAAAAATCATCGTCGTTCCGTTGACTGTAATTTGCTATCGACATTAACAAAGTTATTATGATTAAGCTATTATATTAAGTCGATTAACGATGACGTTTGATATGCTCAATATTGATAATACTTTAGTTTCTACTAATATTAATATCCAAACGAACGAAGCTTTCTGAAATCTTTTTTCTGTATCTATAGTAATATACAATTGACTATGTGTTTCTAAAAATACTACATTCACATAAAAAATTTATTATATGTAAATAAGTAAAGATTTATGGTGATGCGAACGCTACCCAGAGCTCTGTAAACTCGGCGTATTCATTAGTCGGGCAATTAATTATTTTTTGTTAATTCCCGAGCGACGTGCCGCTCGCCACTGTTTATCTGCGACGCGTCACGCTACGCTCTGTTTTGTGTCAGTTTTGTCACGTTCACAATTAGACTGACAGACTGAGTGAATTACTGCGTTACTATTATCAATATCTTTATTTCTTGTTATTTTACAGAATGGTACGTTGAATAGTGGTTATAACAATGGTAGCTATTTATTGTGACGAATTTATAATAAAACGCAATTATCGACAAAACTTAAATCTTATTATAATATATATTATGGTTACATTTCTTTTTTATTTAAACAATAATATTATCTCCACCCACTGGTTATTGCATCTTTTTTATTTCCTTACAGAAACACAATTTAAATTTTAGGATTCTTGATGACGGTATAAAATTTTAAGTGGAATTTAAGTGGACAATATTGTTCCATTTTCTTGGTTGTGGGCCTAAGTCCTCTGATTTTGTTTGTGTGTGTGTGTGTGTGTGTATTATAATCATTTTTTTATGTATAGGTAGGCGGATAAGCCTATGGGCCACCTGATGGTAAGTGGTCACCAACGCCCATAGACATTGGCTTTATAAGAAATGTTAACCATCGCTTACATCGCCAATGTGCCACCAACCTTGGGAATTAAGATGTTATGTCCCTTGTGCCTTTAATTACACTGGCTCACTCACCCTTCAAATCGGAACAGAACAATACAAAGTACTGCTGTTTTGCGGTAGAATATCTGATGAGTGGGTGGTACCTACCCAGACGAGCTTGCACAAAGCTCTACCACCAATCATATACACATACATACCTTCAGCTTTTATCTTAAGAAATAGAAAAAAGATTTTGTACAATGTATTAAAATAAAAATCCTATATCGATTATAAAGCATTTATTATTTCGTTTCCCAAGTAAAACATTGTATCTTTGTACATGTTTATTATATTAAATAAAATACAGGATGTATTTCATTAAAATCGTTTTCGAAATTATTATTAATTTAACAAAAAAAAAACATTTATAAACTAAATAATCGCTTTGTAGTATTGCGACTGTTTCGATCACGCCATGTGACGTGTCATGTCATCGTGTTAATAACACAGTACGTTGAACATAAAACATAAATAATGTACATAAAACATTACCTACATAATTCTTCAAGAATTACTTTCAATTAAAAATGTGTTATAAATTATATTTTTTAAGTCATTAATTATAAAAGCATTCGTAATTTATATGTAATAGAATGTAGGAATTATAATATGCTACTAATCAGTTAATTGTTGATAGAGTTCGTATATTTTATTCTCTCTCTCCTGTGCATTTATTATTCCCATCTGATGGTGGGGTCTGCCTTCCTAGTCTTTTGCTTCCACTTCGCTCTATTCGAAGTATCGTTTTCAGTAACATTGCAGTAACTAAGATCTTTTCTGACCACATCTGTCCATTTGGTTTTAGGTCGCCCTCTGGGTCTTGACCCTGTAACGTTAAGATTGGTCACTACATTTCCTATGTACTCTGGAGGTCTTCTTCTGACGTGCCCAAACCACCGCAGCCTACTTTCTTGGAGCTTGTCGGCGATGTCACGTACTTCCAGGCTACCGCGTACGTACTCGTTGCGAATTTTGTCACGTCTGGTCACTCCGCACATCCACCGAAGCATCTTCATTTCAGCTACTTGCATGGACTGGACATGGTGCTGAGTCAAGGCCCACGTTTCGCTCCCATAGGTGAGGACTGGTCTGATGATACTTTTATAAATAAGTCCCTTAAGTTTCACTGGCATTCTTTGATCGCAGGTTACACCGGTTACTTCTCGCCACTTTAGCCAAGCTGCCGCAATTCGATGTTGAATGTTTGCGTCCAAATTTCCTGTATTATACAACATAGTACCCAGATATTTATATTCATCACATTTCGCAACTTGCTGCCCATCGATGACAATAGAGCTATTTAGTGAATCTGGGTCGTTACACACCATGTATTGGGTTTTTGATACACTCAACATTAGACCGCCTGCTAGTAACTGCTGTTTCCATTCTCCAAGAGCATATTCCAGCTCACCTCGGGACGTTGTGCAGATAGCTACATCGTCAGCATATATAAATGTCCACGGCGTCAGGGTTTGAGCATTTTCAGTTAGGGCATCCATCACCAAGCAGAACAAGTACGGACTGAGTACTGAGCCTTGGTGCACTCCCTCAGTCACCACTATTGGTTTTGTCTGACCCACTGTAGTTCTAATTACCGATGTTACGTCCCTGTACATGTCAGCAATGATGACTACGTACCTTTCTGGGATATTTTTCTTACGAAGACTCCACCAGATTGTCCTACGAGGTACGCGGTCAAATGCCTTTTCCATGTCCAGGAAAGCCATGTATAGCGGTTTATTTTTAGCTCTGAACTCCTGGGAGATCATGCTGATGGCAAACATCGGGTCGATTGTGGATAAGCCGGGGAAAACCATACTGGTTGTTGGATAACGAGCTCTCTGATCTTAGCCAGGCGTCAATAACTCGTTCGTACAGCTTCATCGTGTGGCTCGTTAGTTTTATCGCACGGTAGTTATTGCACTCATACCTACTGCCCTTCCCTTTGTAGAGGGGAACAATGGTACTTAGCCTCCACGCGTCTGGTATTTGTGAAGATTCCATAATGTTTATGAATAGGTGCGTAAGAATATAAATACCCCTGTCTCCTAGGCATTTCCAGGCTTCTACAGGTATTCCATCAGGTCCTGGGGCCTTCTTGTTAGCCATCATTTTAAGTGCAGCTTTTACTTCCTGAGTTGTTATCGATGGTATTAGGCCTAAATTTTTGCTCATCTCAGGAAGAGTAGGAGATCTAGTTGCGGTATTCAGAAGTTCGTATATTTTATTATAATAATTTATACTTCAGTTTTATGACAGAAAATTAAAAAAATAGGCAGCCTATCTGTCTATTGTAGTCATATGTTTTCAAAATACTTTATTAGAGGAAAAAAGGTGCTAGTATTTTTTTATCAAGGTTATACTAAATAGTTACACAATTGCAAAAGGTCGTATATAGAAACTTAGTTCTAATTTAAATTAAACCAGCAACATACTATCATAGTAAACAAATTACTGTTAGGTACTAAAATTATGTTACGAGTGTATGTATATGTATTTTTTGAATTACGTATTTTAAAACACTGTTTTTTTTTCTTCACAAACTGTTTTGACTGAGATCTTCGCGTATACGTAAGTTATGGAAATGCAATTGAATATTCCTAATCGTTTAAATATAACAGAGGGATTCAATTACATAAAATATATTATATCTCTATTATCTTGTCTAATTAAAGTGTTATTATTAGGTCGATATGTAAGAAAGCACTAATTCCAACTTCGAAGATCATAATATGAAAATGTTTAACATCGTTAAACACATGTTACGTCATTACGTCTCAGTCAACATAAATTACCTCACAAACTAGATAGGTATCTTCCAACAATTCGATTTTTAAATTTATAATTCCAAATAATCTCCTAACTATATTATCGAATTGATATACCATATTCCAATTTAATAACCATAAACTACGCTTTTTAAACGAGACAGCTTTTATAGATTTCTTATTTCTTCATTTAAATTAAGAACAGGTTATTTTGACTAATGAGGTACCCTAGAAATATTTTATCTTTCATCGGTTTAAGGTCATAAAATTTTAATGAACCTAACTTAGTATAATTAAGTAATATAATAGCAAATAACGATGCCTACATTGTAACATTCGTGATCATGACGATTAATAAAACAATTTCTTTTAATAACTCTATTTCCAACCGTTTATATGTTTCCTGTTAATACACGAAAACATGTCTCGAATTATTTACCTTGTTTGAATATTGTTAAGTACATTTTTTTTAATCAAATTAAACTTCCTTAGTTACAAACAAATATCAGCTCATTCGTATAAAGTTTACTTGTCTTTAAAATTATGTATGTGCGTGTGTCTATTTTTTTTTAATCGTAATTGTAATGCTCCATTTTTATTTATTAAATTACTAATGTTCCTATTAGCGTAAACCCTTCCAATTAGCGTAAAGCTTGCCTTTGGAGTGTGGACGACTTAAAGTGTCAGGATCTAGGCCTGTAAACCATTGCACCGTTGACGCTTGAATAGTTTTTTTTTATATAAAAATAATTCTAGTCTGCATAAGAATTATATTCCTATTATCCCGTCTATTTAAAAATTAACCTGTCAGGGCCGAACCTGCAATTTTTATATCGCTAAGCGGCCCGTTTATAACGCTATGAATGCATTTTGAAACAAATATATATAGGTCATATTTCAATTATGTACTCAAATATTACACCTATATGTCATCTGTGTTATCTAATGTTTTTTTTTTATAACATCGGTTGGCGGACGGTCATATGGACCACCTGATGGTAAGTGGTCACCAACGCCCATAGACATTGGCAGTGTAAGAAATGTTAACCATAGCTTACATTGCCAATGCGCCACTAACCTTGGGAACTAAGATGTTATGTCCCTTGTGCCTGTAATTACACTGGCTCACTCATCCTTCAAACCGGAACACAACAGTACCAAGTACTGCTGTTTTGCGGTAGAATATCTGATGAGTGGGTAGTACCTACCCAGACGAGCTTGCACAAAGCTCTACCACCGTTGTTATACAGGATGTAACAAAAACCCTGTCCGACTGTGGTTATTAGGTATCGTGTGTCGGTTCTAATTATGTAATCATTTTCAAAAGACTAAGCAAAAAATTTTACTTACAGAAATTAATTGTGTTTTACGAACCTATTGGTGGTAAACACGTGGACTACTGAGGTCATGACCTCGTATCGTTATCTGCACAATAGGTAAGAGCTATCGAGCGCTATTGCCTGCGCCTGCGTTGCCATGTAGATGTCGTCATTTAATTTTAAAAAAAATCCGGGATAAATTGTTTGCTATCATTTAATTATATTAATTTTGTTTTCACCGTGTATTTTTTTTTTTAATTGAATTTAAATATAAATATAACAAAATAACTATTGTTATAACTATGTTTTATATAAATTTAAAATTATAAACGTACTTTTTGTAATAAGTTTCATCAATAATATTTCAAAATAAATTATTGCCACAAGTGCCACATGCTTCCAATTACAGCTCCGAACGAAGTTGTTATGTACGAATAAAAAGACAGCCCCATAATAAATACAAATTTACCAATTTTTCAAGCGGCCGACATCAAAAGATGTGCGCTTGAACACATTTTTCATTTTGAAGAGTAACATCGATCGGGCGACCATCAGTCTCGGTCCCACGGGATATCCCGGGATCCCGGGATACGCGGGATAATTGTTACCTTATCCGGACTAGTCGTTAATCTTGTCGACGGTACATCGCTAATGGAGCGGTGATTTGTTAGGATTCTAATTATAAAAATGTTGTACTCTCGAGTTTCTCTGCTAAGAGATTAATGCTTTTGTAATACGCGAATGCTCTTGGTTATTGTGTTTTGTTTAATTATACTAACTGAAGCTAGAATCGCAACTATATATGTTTCCAAACTTGGCCTGTCGAATATCCATTTATAAAAATATAAAATTTTAAAACCACTTAGTAATTCGTTCAATTCGTTCATCGTTTCGTAACAATTTTGTTGTAAAAATAATCTAACTGAAGTTTCGCTAATGAATAATTTATTCTGAATTTTAAACAAAGAAATCGTTCTTAATCAATTGCTTAAATTACGATGAATTTCAACACAAACATTTGCAAAGATAGTATAATATTATTTTATATTGTTGGATAATATAATAAAAAAATCCAAACTTTATCGTCAAAACACTGCATATTATTTCCTAACCAGTCAGCAAAGGTAATTTTGTTGCTATCGTTACTTTTATGTATCACATTATTAAATTATCTAGTTTAAAATATGATGTGATCAAATTAGTTGGCAATGTTTAAACAAACTAATGAAAATTCATACAAAAATCTTTATTAAAAATAATTTAATAAATATATGCTATTCTGCTAGAAATTTTCACCATCTTAATCGCCTCGTTTCCGTCAATATCATTAACAAAAAACTTAAATCAATTTATATATGACATAAACATCAAAAGAATCGGCTGAAAAATATATGAAAACGGCGACCGAATTGAAGACTAAAAAAAACTCGTGTTTACAACATAATATGATGCACTATTTTATGAAATATTCATTCAAATTAAATAATATTAAACGAATATAAATAATATCTCATTTAAATTATGTGCGGATGAATATATATCGAAATATAACTGCGAAGGTCATTACGTTGATGTATTAAAATTTATTCGTTAAAGCTGCCAACAAAATGTAATGAATACGAAAGAATAGTTTTCCAGAAATAAAACGCCGTCCTCTCGGACACGAAGCGCTCTATCGTATTAATCCACCGTTTCCTAAATTATGTGACAATAACATATTGTCTGTACAAGCCTAAAAGCGATTAACCTAGCGCAGGAATCTTTATTTATTAACGCAACTTACGCATCGGAGTTCCATGATTATGCACGTGATAATGGATCTTACATCTATGCCATTAGACATATAACTGCTTGCAGTCGATGTAACTTACATTTTTATAGCTAGCCGTCGGTAATATTTCAGACTCAAAGCTCGTATTATTGAAAATGTTTCTAAGTGCCCCTCCTCGTGTTTGCCCCACAAACAGGCGCGTCTAACCGCTGATACATTAAGATATATGCGAGGCAATTAAGAGGCTGAAAAAAAACCAAACTACCGACAGAGGCGTACAAATGTCGCGAACTATCATCGCATGAGAGCTGGGAGATCAAAAATAACGATTCTTTTATGTGTTATATATGTATATAGAGCTGTCAATCTTAGATGTATTTTGTTTAAATTTTTCACTAAATCTTCACAAATATCTACAAATTCTATAATATCATATTTATAATTAAATTATAATATGGCATCAAACAAATGTTTAAATTCTATTTCAAGTTAAAATGATTATATTTGGTATATATTAATCAAGATTTAAATTACTTAGTCACTTAAAATTCTTATAATTTAACTGAACAATTTATTATATCTAAATTAGTAACAGAGTGACAGCTCTATATAATTCCACACTAGTGCCGTGACATATCGACAAACAGATGGTCGGCGAGCACCGCGGCGTCACAACATCGACTAATTTATGCCCTCCTTAACGCCCGTCCCACCTATTAGCTGCACACAGTATATTTCATGTGGTCGCTAATGTCACCATGATAATTAATGTGGACGGATAAATATTCATCCAATTATAAATTTAAATTTTATTTTGATATTAACAAACAGATTTGATATGTTTTATGTCGCCACGATTTTATAATTATACAATAAAATTGTATTAATTAGAATATTTAAATAGGAAACATAAAATGTTAGTTTCACATTACTAATATAACAACATCAAAATTTTTCCACTTTTAATACGTAAATATAACTTTTAGGAAAATGAATTCACATTAATATTAGAAATAGGTATCTTTTATAATTTAAATTTAATTCCTTTTAGATTTTAGAGTATCTGAATAATATAAAAAATTTATAATACATACTTAACAATTTATATGTGTAGGAACATAATAATAAATCACAATTTAGAATGTTTGTGTAAAAAAAAAAAAACATTTTATGCTTTAAAACTGGTAAATAATTCGCAAACTTTTACGCATAACGTATAAAAAATAGACGTAGCTTACGTCGTTTTAAAAATAGCTTAATCTATTAACTGGGTTATTAATGTTTAATAATGCAATAGCGGACCAAGCGATATCCCATTTCAAAGCACGTCACTGTCACCCCAGTTTCCCCAGCTGAGTTATAGAATAAAGCTGCTTTTTATTTCTGGAGCGCATCGCGACTAACATCCCGACGGCTTTCATCTTGTAAATGTTATTAATCGACATGGCTCCCGGACATGTTGACGGTACAACACAACTGGCACATATGCCGTCCGTATCTCGAAAATCATCATCCATTGCTCGTTTCGTTCGAACGTCATTTCTATTAATATAATTAAAACAGAAATGTATGCCGTGACATGATAAGTGATAGTGGATAGTGATGAGTTTTGTTATTGAATGTTTACGTTCACTTTGTCTGAACAATATGCAATCAGTTATGTTCATACAAAAAGCTGAAACGCTATTGTATCTTTACAATACAAATAATAACCGTATAAATGTTTCTGATCTAGAATAATTATTGTAATTGTTATTTCGACAATAATGTTCAGCGAATGATATCATATATTATGTTTTATAAGTCAAATTTAATGGATTGGAAATTGTTGAACGTTTTGCTCTTTTATACGAAGTAAGCAGAATACTTTGAAGTTTAAAGCGATAAATCTACGAAACTTCCAATGTAAATTAATATATTTTCGTACCACACATTAGTCACGGCATATAAAATAAGCTAATGGATACTGTTATTATAATTTATTACCGTTATTTTGTTAATATCACATCAAAACTAACATCTGGTTTTGACATGGCGTCTCTTAGAAAAATAACACTGTAGAGTTTGACGATTTAGCCAGTGAGCTCTAACCTAGTATAAATAAAAACTATTATTCAAAAGCAAAATATACTTCATTGAAGTGCACTCTTACAAGCATTTTTAAATCGTCGTTTTAAAAGCGATAATCGACAATTCAATGAAAAGCGACTGCCGGTTTTAATGTATATGCTATCGGAAGAAAGTAAGTAGTTTATTATTAATTTACAAATGTTTTAAAGGCGCGATAATGTAACGCAGCTGCTACCTTCCCAATTTGGCCAGCTTCGCATCTTACAACTATAAATCTAATTATTTACATAATAAATTATATTATACTGCCCAGTAAAGCTGACTTAACACATAACCCTTTTTTTGCTGCAGTCCCGTCTTCTAAATAATATAAGAATTTTATTTACTTTCCGATCGCAGCGCCACATACCGGGTCCAATCAAAATCGGTCCAGCCGCTTAGGAGCTCAGTTATTTACATACAAATGTATGTACAAAAGGATATATAAGCATACATATACTTATTACTTTGTTTATAGTCTATAAACAAACCACCTATCCAGAGTTCGTGTCAAGAAATCCCTCTTGATTAGGTTGGCTGGAAGAAATGGCTCATTAGCCATCAGGGCCAATTCTACTAACAAATTTCACTTTATCGCAATCGAATCGTTACCTAATCGTTGCCGTATATCTGTTTTCTTATCCTAATAACACAACAGCGTTTTCAGTTTTTTTTTTTATATAGAATAGTTAGGCTGACGTGCATATGGGCCACCTAAGTTGTCACCAACGCTCATAGACATTGGCATTGTAAGAAATGTTAAGCATCGCTTACATCGCCAATGCGCCACCAACCTTTGGAACTAAGAAGAAGTTATGTCCCGTGTGTTTGAATTACACTGGCTCACCCTTCAAACCGGAACACAACAATACCAAGTACTGCTGTTTTGCGATAGAATATCTGATGATTGGGAGGGACCTACCCAGACGAGCTTACACAAAGCCCTACCATCAGTTAAGATTCATCTATGGTTCATTTTGTTAGTAATAGAATCGGAAACGTATCGTTACCGTTACAAATTAGTAGAATTCACCTTCCACCAGGGCGCACCTTGTACTACATAATTCAATAATTAGCTTGAAGCCCTTTTCTGTGCTGTTCAATGGATTATATACATATTAATGAGGTGTACATTAAAGTATAAATTATGATCAATTACTTAAGTAATCTTCTAGTATGGTGATACTTATCTATTTCTAAGTATGTGACTGGATATAACTTACAAAATACATAATTATAAAAGTAAAATATTCGTTAAATGTTAATCAATTTTAATTATGGCTTAATCAGCTGTTCGCTATTAAGATAAAATTATTTTGATAGGCTTGCTTCTTAAAATATTTAAAAATATACATATATATATTCAAAGTCAACGTCATAATCTTTATTCAATATAGAAGCATTACACTTACTTATTGATTGTCAAATAACGACTTCTTCTTTTTTTTATAGCATAGGTAGGCGGACGAGCGTATGGGCCACCTGATGGTAAGTGGTCACCAACGCCCATAGACATTGGTATTGTAAGAGATGTTAACCATCGCTTACATCACCAATGCGCCACCAACCTTGGGAACAAAGACGTTATGTCCCTTGTGCCTGTAATTACACTGGCTCACTCACCCTTCAAACCGGAACACAACAATACCAAGTATTGCTGTTTTGCGGTAGAATATCTGATGAGTGGGTGGTACCTACCCAGACGAGCTTGCACAAAGCTCTACCACCAAGTAAACCTCATCAGAAAGATTAATTAAAACTGAGAACAACCGGTAGGACAGTTAGTTTAACTCCCTACAAACATGTATACATAGGTAGATATACAACTGCTCAATAAATCACCTGGGATTTATAAAATAGAGAATTTTTATGTTGTTTATGTTAAATGACGGTGAATGGACCACCTGATGGTAAGTGGGCACCACATTTCAGACATTGGCGATGTAAGAAATATTAACCCTTACATTGCCAAAGCGCCACCGATCTTAGGAACTAAGATGTCACGTCCCTTGTCTTTTGTTACACTGGCTCACTCACCCTTCAAACCAGAACCGGAACTAAGTAATGCTGTTTAGCGGTAGAATATCTGATGAGTGGGTGGTACCTACCCAGACGGGCTTGGAAAGATCTAGAATTCATCAAATAAAAATTGATAGTGAATACACATTTCAAACTTGTAACCAAATATGATAAAATTAAGTTAACTTAATAAAATATAACGTGATAAGTTTACGGTAACTCAGTGTAAAGGTAACCTAACATCGAGCATCTGGCTCCGACGTGGAGTGGCGGTCCTAATTGACAGTAATCAATTCCGTGGCCCGCTTTCAATATTCCTTCATCTAGGATTTTTCTCTCTCGTTCGTTTTTACACCGCCTCCCGTCTGAAATTTATCGCTCAATTAGTCTTGTTTAATAGCCGCCTGCCGCGTTGATGTCTACGTCTCGCGCTTTTCAGGGCTGTACAGTTTACGACCTTTTTTATATTTGTTGCTTTTTCGTGATTTAAAAAAACTGAATGTTGTATTGGAAAAATAACAACTTCATGTTACGTTATTTTTTAATGTCAATTAGAATGTCCTTGCTCAATAAATTTTTTAGTTTTTTTTATGGAATTATTTTGCTGTATAAAAAAAGTCAGAACAAACGTAAAATCGATAAGCGTAAATAAAGAATGTTTGTCCTTGTGTGTTTTAAGTCTTTATCAATACTTTCTAACATTTTTTTAAAATTCGAATTCCTACTTAATATGTGGAATTCGAAGTATAAAACCAATTAAGGCTTTTTTTAATACGAATTCGATTATTGCCATTGACAACCCTAAACGCTCGGAAGACGCAGAGAAATGGGATTAAATTAATTGTCGCATCAGTCAGGAGGGCGTCGGGGTGTTTTTTATTAGTCGAGTGCTTCCCCTCCCCCGTCCCTGCCCGCGCCGCGCGGGAGTAAATCACGATGCAACGTCGAAGAAGAAAGTTGGACAAGTTACAATGGAATACAATGGAAAATAACTACATATTAATACAAATATTTTATTGTTATTTGTTGTTCTGATTAATACCTAATCAAGTTATAGAATCTAAAAATTACAACCGACTTGTGATGTAATACTATTTTGATGCGTGTATTCTTGAAAAGTTATATAATTGTTAAGGTTAATATCGAATATTATTTGCTGATATTTCACGACCGTTTTCTGCGGTGAGTTTTGAGCTTGCTCTTATAGATTACTCGTGCGTATTGTCATAAGCTTACAAACACACATACACACACACACACACACACACACATACACAAACATACACACGCACATACACAACACAAACGATTATCATAATTCTCGTGCTCGACGTTGCAAGAACCGTAAGGAAAACTGCATAACTTAAGCTCCGAATCTGTTACTTAGGATGCTTTTCCCAGCCATTATTACATTTTTATAAAACTATTGTATTATGAATAAATGTATAAATCATTATATAATTGAAGTACAGGAAACAACAAGCAAACATATTTTACATAGTAGCTACCCGTCCTGCTTTCGCACGAGAAGAATAAAGGTCTAGACAGAACGTTTATTTTGAAGGACAAACATACGCAGCGCAACTAAAGTTTCATCACTATCGGACGCAACGCAGAGGACGAACTTACAAAGATAAAAACTTCTTTTGTTTATATAAAAGATAGATGATTGATATAGAACATAGATAAAAGATTGCAAATGAAAAGGATATCCGGTTATAAATGTAATTAATTGAAGCAAAACAAATAGCATAATGATTAGCATAGACAGTAATTTTTATGATTTCGTTGAACGTTTTTTATGTATTAATTAGTAAAATTTCCTATGAATAGCGGATGCGACGTATTTTATTGGACAATTATGGTTATTTATGAAACGCGATTAATAATATAATCATTTATAATCAGTTATGAAACACCTTGTCGGTTTTTACGTAAAATGTAATGAACGATTAATTTAGATACACGTTTATTTTAAAATGTGTTTTTTTGACATAAGTTCAAATAAAATAAGTCGCAAATTATATTTTAAGCTACCTAACTTTATATGTAAAAAAATATTTACTATTCCGCACTGTTATCGATACGTATAATTGAAAATTAACAATATTTTAAGAAAAAATATATTTATTATCTTTACTATATTTATATATTCTATTTATTTATTTGGCGATTATAACTATACAGATAAAAAGAGATGGCCCAGTGGTAAGAACGCGTGAATCTTAACCGGTGATCGTGGGTTCAAGCGCCACTGAATTTCATGTGCTTAATTTCTGATTATAATTTATCTCGTGCTTGAAGGTGAAGCATAACATCGTGAGGAAACCTGCATGTGTCAAATTTTACTGAAGCTCTGTCACATGTGTATTTCACAACCCGCATTGAAGCAGCGTGGTGGAATAAGCTCCAAAACCTTCTCCTCAAAAAGAGGAAAAGAGGCCCAGCAGTGGGACATTCACAGGCTGCTACTGTCAACATTAATATAAGACGGTTGTAAATGCTTATAATATTACAACTTAATGCCGAGAGATGGTGTTTATTGATTAAGAATCTTTGGCAACGAGTATATGATCACATATATAATAAAATTACTTGAATGGCTGAGAACTTGATTGTTTTATTCTTTTTCATTTGATTGGGAGCCCAATTATTTGGGCGTAAGCGAAGATAGTTTACACATACGACTATTTCTTTGAAACAAATCACTAAATTTCACTACTCTACTTTGACGAAAAGTTTATTAGGCATTTATATATAATTTAATGATGTATTATTATTTTAGTTCGAAATGTTTTACTGACCGTCGATACTGCGACTTCGACCCATTGTTATGGTAACCGTACTCTTCCCCTAACGTGTCGATCATCAAACAGTTTCTAGTTTTTATAAAACAGAAAAGAGAAATATATTATATACCGCATCCATTGTCAACAATTCGTAAATAACAAACGCCCGATTTGTTCACGCTTTGATCTCTGACTCGATTTATCGAGATTATTTTTAACGTCGATCGCCCCATCACTAGCCGGCTAGCGACGAGCGTTCAATGCACAGATTGGGTGAAATTTATTGTTAGTCGTGTTTTAGCACAACCGCTAAAATGTTTACCGGTTTTATTGTATTACGTTTTAAAATTGGCTAAACTATTTTTTTTTATTTGTGCGCATTAATGTTGGTAAATATTATCAAGAGTTACATACAGTTATTGCATTTCGTGAATGGTAGCTTTATATTTAATTTAATAATGTTGCACGATAATTTAAAAAGAATATAAGATCCTACTTATATAAAGAATATTTTGATTTCATTTTCCTACTTACACTTACCACCTAAACGCCTTGAAAACTGGAGTGAATCGGCATTGAAAAGGTTCGGTTGCATCATCGATTATATCTTGAGACAACAGATTGCAGTGAGCAAAGATACATACAAAAAAAAATGTTGTTTGGCGGTGAATAACTGATTAATGAGTGCTACTTGCCCGTTCAAACTTTGAAGTTGTTCTTAGGAAAAATCCAAAGAACTCCCGAAGTCGTTTAAAAGACATATGTATTTTAAGCATCACCCTTAAATTTCGCATTAGTCGGATAATAAATCAATGGTTCCTTGACTCACTTAAGTATTGTCGCGTTGTGTACTTCGCATAGCAAACACTTATCTCATGAAATCTATCACGCGCTATCCAAGGCTCTGTTCGATCACGATTTTGTGGTTACAAAGTATTTTTGTAATACTATCAATGCCTTGTTGATCTGCCTGCGTGCAAAATCCTAGTTCTCGTTAGTTTAATCCGCATTTTAATCAAAATAAGTATTATCCGCTCACCGTGGAATTAGAAATAAAAGTCTTGTAATCATTTAATATGTTTGGAAAGGGTTTCAAAAAAAAATTAAAAAAAAAAATATATATATACCTATACTTATATATACTTTTAGATATTTCACTACAGTACATTTTTTTCTTTTGCCAAATTAAATGACAAGTTGTTTTGCTTCTCAATGTAATCGTCTGAATGCGATAAGTTTATAATCAATATCTATAATTAATCATTTTTTTATTTTTATTAATATTTTAAATACTAATACTATATGTAAAAACGGGGACGCATTAGAATAACGCATCCCGATTTTGGGGGAAAAATAGGGTGGAGGAGGGAGATGGGGGTGTAAAAAAACCCCCCTCCCATTCCCCCAGTTAGGAAACCCATGGTTACCGAGATATTCTTAATTAAAGTTTTTTGAGGTTATGTCACTTCCGAACAATCATTTTCTTGTTTTAGACTAGTGAACATGGGCCGATTCGGTTCTGGTTGATGTGCTTTAAAAGTAAACTAACACAACCTAACCTACATGACTTTGCCATATAAATTTATGTGTAATCATTCAGGTACCCCGAACTAGATTTTGATGTGCAATTATTCAGGTCTACCTTATCGTTAATCAGCCAAAATCGGAAATCATCAAAAAACACACGAAAAACACCACGAGCACATTCACGTAACTACGAGAGGAATGGGATGACAACATCAACATAGGGTCGCCGGTCGTATGTTGACATAAACAAAATGGCGGAAAACGTTATTTTTCATGATCATACAAATTTAATATATAATTTTTTAATTTTAATTAATTATTACACAATAATTAATTATTAAACTTACAAAACAAATTAATGTTTATAAAACAAAATCATCATAAAATAGTATTCTAGAACTTTAAAAATAGACATGTCAACCCAAATTGACCTTTCTTAGTACGTAACTTTAAACTCGTATAAAAAAAAACTACGGACCACATAACTCTGGAAGTGGTGTCATTCGAAAGAGGGAACACACTTCTATAAAATACCACATTTATTACACGCAAAATCGGGATGCGCTATTCTAATGCCAACCCAAAAAATCATCTAAAGTATTTAAATATTTTAAATATATGTTATATACATTCAATAAGCTGACATTAATGGAAAAGAAAATAAATTATCGAAAAAAATCATCACTTTACCAATTCCCACAATTTTTTTCAAACTCATTTGCGCCTTAATGATATAATAATAATATACATCCAATTAAAAAAAAATCATGAAACGAAATCATACAGTAACGATAATTCCGTAATGTTTCTGCCTTTTTGTTATTTTCGGATCAATGGTCGATTATTCATTAAAATTAAACAATTAAAATAGATACAGATTTATTTACTTGATGATGACATTAAGTAGTAGCTTATAAATGTCCTCTTCAAGCTTAGGGTTTATTTCAGCATATAGGTTATGAATGCGGTTGTCAAAATTTCATCCAGACATCTTAATTCACCGCCACCGAAAAAATTCTGTGGTTCTAGTCCAGATTCGAACACGCAATCTTCAATTAATATACTATAAATGACTACATAATCTAATTTAAAAAAAAAAATGACAACATGTTTTTCTATTCGCCGTGTCCCAGTAAATATTTAAAATTTAGACAGTCACAGCATGAAACGGTTTTATATTATAAACCCCGTGCACACGCCATAATGATTTTCCGTTCCCATTGCGAGATGCTCGTATACAACCACGTCACGCAATGATTTGCAGACTGACAGGTGATACACACTGTTGATAAAAATCAACAGCTTGTACAGGGGATTAATATAATTCAAGCCTATAGCTTAACCTGTGAAAGAAAGAGACAGATAATATTAAGAGGTAAAGAGGAAGAGGATATAAATATTTGACTAAATAAGGTAAAAATAAAAATAAATTTAATAACACAAAGTATAAACAATGTCACAAAACATGCATTAGCCCCCGCACTAAACAAAGTCTGTCCTTTACCGACTACCAGTTGCTCGGATGTTATCCCGGCCATACATCCAATGTTTTAACTAAAACTAAACAACAATATACATAAAATACTTTAATATATACAAAAAAATATATAATAATATATAATACGAAAAAAAAAAAATCAGTATAGGTAACAATAAATATTAATTTTATTTATAGTAAATATCTTACTTATAGATAAGATAAGAAGGACTGCCACGTTGGTCTAGAGGCCAATAAATAGTTATTGGGTTTTTCTGTCAGAAAATTCTCAGTAGCAGCCTGGAGTCTGGAAGTTGGAAGTGTGTACGCTTCCGTGCCTCGGAAAGCACGTTAAGCCGTTGGTTCTGCGCCTGAACTCTTTCCGGTCGTGTCGGATTGCCGTCCCATCGGATTATGAGAGCTAAGGAAAAGGGAGTGCACCCGTGTTTGGCCGCCGTGGCCGAAATCGGTCTGGTGGACCTTACTTACTTATAGGTGAGAGATTTAGTTATATACTTGATATACAATATTTATGTATTAACAGTCGCATTAGCTATCACGGTAATATGAATTTTGAGAGGTATTGTTGGTTTGAAACATTACACCGGATACCGGATAATTAACCAGTTGTTAATATTTACCGATTGAAATTTAAATATAACAATAAACCTTGATATATAACGTCAATAAACGTTTTGTGTTTTCGAAAATGTGAAAATGTTTCTGAAAAGCAGTCTACCTTGGTTTGGGCACATTAGCCGCAGACCGCCGGACTATGTCGGAAACCGATGCTTGGACTGTGTTGTCCAAGGCCCTGGAACCCTCGGCAGGCCCAAGAAGCGCTGACTCGATGTCGTGAGGGACGACATGAGAGAGCACGATCTCACTAAAGAGGATGCTTTAGATTGGGCAAAGTGGAGGAATAGATGTAGTAAAGCGGACCCTGACGTTACTAAGCCGGAAAACGCTTGGCCGAAGAAAAATAATTTTTCACCATCGTAACATTATTACAAGAAACAAAAATTAAGCTATTATATTTACCACGCATAACGACAGTATGTACACAACTATTTCAACAAGAAGCAGTTAAATAAAGTACACAAACGAACTCCGCATATAAAGGGCCCGATATGTCTCCGCTTTGCCTAATGAACTATTTGAATGTAGGCCTTATTGGCTGCGAATAAATAAAGAAATAAATGTGACGGCCGCGCGATGCGTCCGTGCAACTTAATCTCCTATTTATACAGGTATTTATAACGTATCCTTTTAGGTAGATTTATTTTATTGACATTGTGTAATATTGAATTAATTTATACTGAATATTTCGATCGACGTTTGTGGTAATAAATTTTTATGTGCTAATTGTTATGTGCTCTTTAAGGTTAGACACCTGCACGAATCCGGAGTCGTGTTACGGAAATAATTTAAATGACCAATATGAAACATTTTGTTAAAATGTAACTTAACGGATTTATGTCACTATTATTTTTGTTTTAAAGACAAAATGAATTATTTTGATGTGTATACATTATGGTGAGTAGTCAAATGGCGTAGTGGTTAGGTTGCGTAAATGTCAATTAAAGATTGCCAGTTCAAGCCCTTACAAATATCATGTGTGAGTGAGTTTTGATGTGCTTTATTGATGTATTTAATCTGTATATGTGCAGCGTGGATAAATAACTTCCAAAACTTTGCCCAGTAAAAATACGACGAAACATATTAAAGTAAATAATGTACAATATTTTCAATTAAATTGACATAAGAAAGAATTAAAAACACTGTTGACGATTTCGAAAAAGAAAATCGTTCGAAAGTTTTGAATCCGACTAGCAAAGGACTATGAATAGAGGCCGATATCGCAAAGGTATCGCGTTTGATTGAATGGGAGAATTATGCAGTAACACGATTACACTGTGTGGACTGCCCTTTACGTGTAAGTAACAACTTTCTGATAAGGCTCTTTGCACATTTGATTTTGTTCACAATTATTGTATTCTTATGGAGTCATATCCTAAATCATAAATGTATGTCCGTCAATCTGTTATGTTTTCACGGCTAAACCATTAGTTCTATTTTCATGAATTTGGGTATAAGCAAGCACCCCAAGACAAGGAGCATAATATGCTTCTTCTTACATACCTAACATCTGCACATCCCCTCTCCCCTTCCCCGTGGATAATGTATATAATAATTTATTAAGCAATATGCGCGATTTGTTAATATTTCTTGAGATGAGATTTATATTTATAAATTCATCATCATGAACCCTTCGTCGTTCACTGCTGGATATAGTCTCAGTGACACGCCACTGAGCTCGATTTTCAGCTCTCAATTAATTTATAAATTGGTAAATGTAAAAAAGTATGGCTTATTGAAATCTGCTTCTGGCATAAGAAAGAACATATTGACGTCGCAGAAACGGAAACTTGGTGTTAATAAGTTATTATTAGTTCTCGTGCTTATACACAATGTATAACTACTACTTTTCCTAACGAAATGATCATTATGTACATAATTATAATGTGGCACCGCTGAATGTATTCCAGCCTTATTAAAAATGTCTCAAAGGGAATCTCCAGCTCTGTTGCTGCTGATTGTAAATAGCCCAAATAGCTCTTTTTTGAAGTGTATTCGCGTAAATTCTAATTAATGGAAATTATTGTCATCAACTGGAATTATATAAGTTTAAATAGATTAGAAAAAAGATAGCCCAAATCACTACTTTTCACCTGCAGCTTTTTCCGTATATTAGGAGGTAGCTATTTGCTTCCTTGCGGTTCAAGCTTGCTTCATATGAAATTTCATCAGAATGGATTCAATGGTTTAGCCGTGAAAGCGTAACAGACAAGCACCATGTCATGGAGCATTGAATACTTAAGAACTAATTTATATTTATCAGTCAATTTATGATATTTACAAATTATAATGTCCTCCTGACCGATTTTGGCCAAGGCGACATGTTTCAAGAGACTAGCCAACTGCGCGGGACTTGTCTTGACGGTATTAAAGAGTCCAAGTGAATGCGCAAACACCGATATATTCCCTATTCCTTTGTTGTCATGACAGTCTCTCTATAGTTATCTCTATAGTTACTTATACTTTATAATATTAGAATAGATTTATGTTCGAAATAAAAGAAAAGAATAAAAAAAATATCTGATATATGTATTATTGAAATATGTCCAAACATTATCCTTAACAGGAGTAAGCCTTAGAGAGTTTGAGAATCCTTTATTGAGATGACAAAGTTAGGAAATACTTTTTTGATATCACAACCAGAGCTGTTTTCATAAATAAATTTAATATTCATCCAGTAAGTCTATTTCAATCAACCTAGAATCAACACGAGTTCATAAAACGGCACTAACACAACCATTAAGAATTAACGCGTTTAGTGAGCGACGTACGCAACTGTCTGTCTGTTAACGTAACTTGTAAATTTATATCACTCGAAAGAATATGTCTAGGATTACGTTTTAATGTTTATTCGTAATGTCACGTTTAATAGTTAGTTTATTGATAATAAAGCTCCTTTATCACACTTCATGTTTGCAGCTACCAGCTTTTAATTTATGTTTTATAACCGTTGGTGTCTGTTTGTTTGATGATCAAAACATAACGAACGATAGTCTGGTTCGTACGCATATATAAATTATAAATCTATACAGGCTGTAACAAAATTCGTGTCCGACCCGTGAAGTGGTTATTAGGTATCGTGTGTCGGTGCTATTTATGTAATAATTTTTAAAATACTAAGCAAAAAAATTACTTTAAAAATATATATTATATGTTTAACGACACTGTTGGTTGTAAAAACGTGGACTACTGAGTTCATGACCTCGAGTCTCAGCTACCCGATAGGTAAGAGCTATCGAGCACTATTGCCCGCACCTGTGTTGCCAAGTAATTTTCGAGATATAATTTAAAAAAAAATCCGGGATAAATTTTTTGCAGAGATGACCCAGTGGTAAGAACGCGTGAATCTTAACCTTTTCCACTGACATTTCAACCAAATTTCACTGAAATTCTGTCACATGTGTATTCCACCAATACGCAATGCGTGTTGGTGGAATACGCTCCAAAACCTTCTCCTCAAAAAAGGAGAAGAGGCTTTAGCCCAGCAGTGGGACATTCACAGGCTGTTACTACTTACTGCTTCTATGCTTACTATTATTTTGGTTAAATG
The DNA here is from genome assembly GCA_905220585.2 of Nymphalis polychloros. Taxonomy (NCBI): domain Eukaryota; kingdom Metazoa; phylum Arthropoda; class Insecta; order Lepidoptera; family Nymphalidae; genus Nymphalis; species Nymphalis polychloros. Next base: position 13,442,673 of record HG992242.1, read on the forward strand.
TTACTATTATTTTAGTTAATGGATATGTGCTATATATTACGCTATTTAATATATAACAATTGTGATAAGTATGTATGGATATAGTATGTATATAAATATGTTATTGTATATTATATGTTACACGTAAGGACCAAATTCGAGTTAAGCGATCAATAAAATCACTTTATTGTGCATCTTAAATAATTTTAAGTTATATACGGTATAACCGTTAAATTTATTACATTGTAGTGCACACTAATTATTCTTTTATTATAATTATATTATATATATGTAATATGATCAATGATCTTAAGCATTACATAGATTACCTCGACTGTCGAAATCGATTTATAAAAACAGACGCAAAGCTTGTATACTCCACTTTAAATCGCCTTAAATTCTGATAGCAAATTTAAATATTTCTATTTGTAATTTTTATTGTATAGGTAGACGGACGAGCATGTGGGCCACCTGATGGTAAGTGGTCACCAACGCCCATAGACAATGGCATTGTAAGAAATGTTTACCATCGCTTACATCGCCAATGCGCCAACCAACCTTGGGAACTAAGATGTTATGTCCCTTGTGCCTGTAATTACACTGGCTCACTCACCCTTCAACCCGGAACACAACAATACCAAGTACTGCTATTTTGCGGTAGAATATCTGATGAATGGGTGGTACCTACCCAGACGAGCTTGCACAAAGCTCTACCACTATTTAATACAATATTTTATAATGAAAAAGTACAATTTTATTAATGAATTATATTTAAGAACCCAAAACATAAGAAGTTAACAATAACAAACAATTCATCTTCCTAAAAAGTTGTACTAAAAACTTACAAAGCCATTTCATAAGTATATTTAAAATGTATTCGATCAAAGTCGACATTATAATGAAATCCAAACGTATAACCCTAAAGCTAGGTCCGGTCACGGAGACCCGCAGTAAAAATTCACCGAACGTCAGCTGAACGACCCACCTACGGTTATGAGGCCCTTAAGACCGACTTCGAATAGTAACGGTTTGATTATATGGTAACAGCAGGATTGAGAAAGTCCAAGTCTGATTGCATTTGAGTTTTGATTACATACTGGTTGTCTGTGATGCAACTTAATGTTTTGTTACAAGTAGCCTATTTAACAGGTATTTGATTGTATTATGAAACTCCAGGGATTACTTTATATTTACTGATGAATAAAGCTCACTGTTAAAAAAGGAATTGGGCATATTATTCTGTAAAAGATTATATAAATGATGAAAAAGTCATTGATATAGTCATTTCATACAGGATATTTAAATTAAAGCATGTATGTTTTGTAATATGTCTATTGACGATGATTCAATTCCCAGGTCGGGCCAATAAATAGTTTTTGGGTTTTTCTGTCAGAAAATTCTCAGTAGCAGGCCGGAGTCTGGAAGTTGGAAGTGTGTACACTCCCGTGCCTCGGAAAGCACGTTAAGCCGTTGGTCCTGCGCCTGACTTCTTTCCGGTCGTATCGGATTGCTGTCCCATCGGATTATGAGAGCTAAGGAAAAGAGAGTGCACCTGTGTTTGCGCACACACTTGTGCACTATAATATCTCCTGCGTTGGCTAATCTCTCTTGAGATTGGCCGCCGTGGCAGAAATCGGTCAGGAGGACCATTATTATTATTATTATTATTATTAGCGATGATGATTATCTTTATTTATGATGTTTATTTACATTAAAACCTTGAATAAATACAAATAAAAATTAAAAATAATTACTGTACAAATCGTGACCGCGTGGAATGGTGGCAATAATGCTAGCAGCATTTCCCCTTTAAATCGCAATTCCGATTCTCTGGGCGAAAAATGAACCAGCCCTCCTGTCACCAGTAGAGGCAATAAGACGGGGTGTAATATATTCATTTGCTCAAATGCATTCCTTAAATAAACGGAACGTATTTTAAACTAAAAACTTAATATTTCAAGACCTCGCTGATCAAACCATAGGCAAAGTTAAAATAATTGACAAATCATGAACGATACGTTCAATAGCAATTCCGACGATGTCTTGTGGAGACAATAAGACGGAGTGTTATGTGTAAAAATATATATTATATGCACGATTACTTCAAGTTCCAACTGCAAACAGAACAATGATATAATTTAGATAATCGCATCGCATAATATATATGACAATATATATAATGATATATTAGACCACCGATGACCGGAGTGCATGCCACCCCAGAAACGGCACATAATTATTAACACACAATATTTGTTTAATCGTCCACGTCCATATAAATCGTCAACCGACAAACATCCTCGGAATGACCAGAATAACAATCGTTTAGACCACCGGCTGAGAACGCCTTCCAGAATTTTAACTATAATTGTTGTTTGCGTCACCTAAAGACGACAGCGGTGGCCGTGTAGCGCCTTGCGGAATTTATGCCACGGTGATATTCGTATGTAATTTCAATCGCTTATATATCACAATACGTGTATTATTAACATAAATAACAAAACGAATTAGATTTATTTTTAATAATTTCAACATGTTTTCTTGTTAGTTATTTTTATTATGATTTTTCATACATCATCATCATACTCAAGTAAAAATGATTATTTATCTTTTATACTTGAGTCAAATTCAGTATATAAGCAATGTAGAAGCTGTATATTGACCTATTGATAGGCAAAGTAAAACTAGACCTGAGCAGAATTGGTGTAATAAACCCAGTTTTTTATTGGTAAAATTAAAAGTTTGAACAACAAGGGCCACACAGCACGCCGGAACTTATATGCATCAAGCTGAGCGCCACATTACTTGCCACCTCGCCTCTCGGGATGGTATTGTGATTACGTGATGTTAATTGATAATATATATCAAACAGTACCGTGAGACATTGAGTAACAAACGTGTGGACACGTCTGAATAACGTTTAACGAAATTTGACTGTGATTATAATAATAATAATAATATTCTGGGACATTATTCACACAAAGCCATCTGATCCCAAACTAAGCAGAGCTTGTACTATGGAAACCAGACAACTGATATACTTACATATACTACTTTTATTTTGTAAATACATACTTATATAGATAATTACAAATTTGGTTTATAGCCAAACAACCACCACAGAATTTTTATGTATGTATTTTATTTGAGCAGCCTACGTCAGCTCTGAGCCATTACAGGCTGATACTTTGCTTTTTTTACTTTTTGTCTTGTAGGAAAACATCATGAGGAAACTTTTAATATTCTATTGCAGTCTTAAGTGTATATTCATAATGTTTTAAAAAATTAACAAGTATACTTTAAGACATGTTATATTATAAAATGAATACCAATTCGATTTAACAAAAGCTGTGGAGGCTAACATGAGCTGTTTTTAAACAAAGAAATTCAATATGTATTTAAATAAGGCTTATTAAAGCGTGTGAAATTAAAATGTTAACATTATTTCTCATTTCGTCGGCCATTGTCAACGGAGAACGGTCAATTTTACCGGAGATGTGACAGTGTGTCTTAAACTTTGGAGTGTGTGCAAACACAGGTACACTCATAATGCGATGGGGGCGGCAATTCGACACGACTGAAAAGATTTCAGTTTATTTTTTAGTTAAATAGTATAAAATGCAATAAGTTTTCTTGCGTCCGTCCGTTTATTTGTTCGCTTACTCCTTCGGCTATCACCATAATATAGTGTTTAATACACTTCAACGAGAATATCAGTTACTTTTACTCGAGGTTTCTTTATAAGGACGTGTACGCTCGCTATGTAACCATCTATTCTGATATTATAAAGACGGAAATAACTCTCTTAGTCTATCTGACTTTCTATCTGTCTGTTACACGGCTAAAGTCGATAATTTCCATAGTAGAACCGGGGCTGACATCTGGTGTAGGTCCTATTATAAATTATTAACTTCCTGCCATCAATATAACGATACTTAAAAATTACAAGATGGTGCTTATGGAGAGAAATTTTATTAAACAACCTTTAACACTTAAACAATATTTTACACAAACGACGATATGCAGAGCATTCTAATTTAGGCAATTTGACCACTCAAGGCGTCTCGGCACCAAGACATCAAACGCGCCGCGCCCCACATCGCTTTAGTTGACGTGTAAATCGCCATCGACTCAATGGGATGGATCCGTCGGCAAAGTTTCAATGGCACTTTAAAATGTTCCTTGTATAAGATAACCGTGATAAACCGTGTGCTATTCGCTTTGTTTATCCTGTTAATGTCATTTATGTACTTAGCTTTTTAAATAAAATATATACTTAAAATTATTTTGCAATATTAATCATTATCTATTGTATTTGTAATACATATGACAGGGCTATATATACACTTCGTTGAAAGTCGTTGTAAGAGTACTTAACACATTATATTATAATTATATATTATTTTTATGTCTTATATTATAAATATTTATGTATTCATATTATTATTATTATTTTTTATAGATTAGGAAGGCGGACGTGCATATGGACCACCTGATTGTACGTGGTCACAAACGCCCATAGACATCGGCATTGTAAGAAATGTTAACCATCGCTTACATCGCCAATGCGCCACCAACCTTGAGAACTAAGATGTTATGTCCCTTGTGCCTGTAATTACACTGGCTCACTCACCATTCAAACCGGAACACAACAATAACAAGTACTGCTGTTTTGCGGTAGAATATCTGATGAGTAGGTGGTACCTACCCAGACGAGCTTGCACAAAGCCCTACCTAGAATTATAAATTGTATTTTTTTAAATATTTATGTATAGATTTTTTAATGATTTTAATTGTATACTATTTGTCGCCCTCGTACATATCTGCTTATAAAAATTCGTCAATATGGCGCTAAATCCGCCGTTCTGTAACATGCAATAGCTTGTGGTCGATAAAGTTTCAATTAATAATATAAATAACGTGTCTCATACAAATCACGCTAAAGTATAATATATCAAGGTACTCCAATTATATTATACATATTCAAATAAGACTTTGTGCAAGCCCTTCTATGAAGGTACCATTAACTTATAACATGTTCAACCGCTAAATACATTGTATTGTTGTGTACCGATTAGCGATGTACATTGGAATATATATCTTATTAATAAATATATCTTATTAATTCGATTATTTTCTGAAGATTCAACCGATCATCCCTTTAGATACCAGTGGCTTACCGCACATACTTCATTAAGCAGCGAAACTATGTAGGCGGAAACACAAATGTATTTTGTCTCGAAACTATCTCTAAAATGTTAGTTTTATATAAATAAACAGAAAACTTACGTCTTTATTATATTCTAGATTAAAATAAAGAGTAGCAGGATGTAATGTCCCATTGCTGTGGTACGATTTCAATTTCTTGTGGTATAATTTTACAAGAATAAATTAGAGCTTATGTCACGACGATGCCCAAATGTAGGTTGGTAGATACAAATGTAGTAGATTTTCGTTTCGCCAGGTTTCTCCACGACGTTTTGCATCACCAACGAATTTGTCACAAATAAACTCAAATTATTGACATAAAATTCAGTTAGACTTGCCCGGATTTTAACCCAATACCGTTGGTCAAGATTCGTGTCTTGTTAGTACTGGGTCATGTCAGCTGTCAATGTTTAAAATAACATAAGACCAAATATTATGTAATAAATAAAATTTTAAAAAAGTCCATCAAAAAACACCTCCAAAGATAATTCAATACAAACAAACTACATACACTTAATAACTATAGGAAGATAATAAATATAAGCTTATTGCTTTACAAGTATAGATAAATCTATATCTATACTACTATATAAATCTATTGGTTCTGTCTGTACAGATATTTTTTTTCACCTAATTTTGTGATAAATAATCGTTTTATGATGCAGTGATTCACATTATACATATTTTTTTCATTTTTGTCTGTCTGTCTGTCTGTATGTTTTCTTATAACTCAAGAACGCCTTGACCAATCTTGATGAAAATTGGTACACACAAAGAACATGTGATGGCGCAAATGTTAGCCTATATATAAGATCAGTAAATTCTACGGTATCTTATGAAAATTAATTTCAATACGTTAATTACCTATTTCTTTACCAGTAGCCATGTGTGTATGTGTGTGTGTGTGTGTGTGTGTGTATTTGTGTATGTATGTGTGTGTGTAGTAATAAAATAATTTATTATATTTTTATTAATTATACGCGGGTGAAGCCGTGGGGCACAGCTAGCTTAATAATAAAACATCCATATATAATCAACTGTTATGAAAATAACTCATTATTGTTAATGTCATCGTAAATTTGTCACGAGTACACTTACAACTCGTTGTAATAGTTTTTATCTAAGCTAATAATTCTTTGATAATATCCGACAGTGTCCTGATAAAGAATCAGCTGATAGCTGAAATGTCATAACCCCCATTAGTTTGAACGCCTTATCGTTAACTTGACGGCAAGCTTTATTGTACGATGTTTGTTTTTTTCATTCAAAGTTTATAAGCCCAAGTTATCTATTTGTAATGTATAAAATTACATTATTAAACTCGAATTAATGGAAAAAACTAAAAGAGCCACACGATAGTTCAATCTACTTATAATAAATCTCTGTTTAAATGAAACTTTTAAGCAGTACTTTTTATATATATTTACAATAAAAAAGAACATTTGACGTGCCGTGCAATCATGGTGATTTGATTTAAATAATACGTACTCAACAGGATTGAAACTCAAATTGATAGTTGTATATACTTTAAGTTAGTTGATTTTCATGAAAATAAAACGATCTTGGAAACGGTCTAATATTTTTATCTATTTTTAACGCTTTATTTAAAATAAAAAACAAAATCATTCAATCAACAACATCTTTTATATTACTCCCTTTTGTTTCGGGTACAATAAAATAAGTTAAAACAGCTGATAGCGACAAAACAGCAAATACCGATGACGGTATCCAAACAGGTGTGATATTCGCTATGAACGGAGCAATCATGGCACCAATCTTAGCTGCAGCAGACGTTATACCATACGCCATGCTCCTTAATGGTGTTGGATATAGTTCAGCTGTAAATACATACAGCACTACAAAAGTGATAGAACTAGCACTTAAACCTATAACACCAATGAGAGTAGTCGCCCAGTGCCCATTTGGTATGAAAATCAAGATTATCATCATAAAACCTGTTACAAGAAAACTTCCATAAATTGATATTTTTCTTCTGTACATTTTGTTTATTACTATTTCTAAAGGACACAGTAGGATCTGAAAAAAAAAATAACAATAACAGTAAATATTTTAATAGCTTCGTGATGTGAAAATAGATCACTATAGATAGCGACAGTCAAATCCAGGGATGAGGAAAAAAAATTGAATTTAGTTCACTACTATTTGTTATTGGAAGATTGTGGAAATACATAATGAAATTATTATTTTTTGTAATAACATCAAGTTTCTTTGTAATGTTTTCATTCTCAACATAGTAAGGAATAAATGATAAACACAATTTAGGGGGTACGTTTTATTTTTGCATGGATTCATTGGCTACACATCATCATTACCCTAAAACGTAACAAAAAAGATTACAAATAATGGAGAACTTTAGATAAAATATTCTTACTTGAATAAGTCCCAATATAGCAACGGTCACAAAAACATCGAGGCCTAGTAACGTCATGTATTGATATATTCCATAATAAGAAGTCCCGGTAACAAACCAGATAAATAACATGGATACCGTCATAATGCATAGACGTTTTGTTCTGAAAAAATCTAAATAATTTGCAGTTGTTTTTTCATTTTCCTTTATTTTCATAGCTTCAACACTTCTCATGACTATTTCTCGAATATGTGTTGTTTTCAAGCGATTGCTAAAACAATTAACAGAATAAACATTTTATAGATAAACCGTAATTAAAGTGGAAATTATAAAAAAACACATACAATTTTGCAGCTCGTGTTATTACTCCAATAGCTTGATCTACTCTACCATTAGATATTAACCACCTTGGTGATTCCGGTATAAAACTGATCAAAATTAGGATGATAATGCAACTTATACTAAATCCAAGCAGATAACTGTTCCATTTAGGCAAAAAATATGCAAATACCGCTAATAATGCTTCAGCAATACCGTCTGGTAAGACAAGTAATGCTCCTGCCGCATCTCTATATCTTTTACCAATTATTTCCATTATAATTGATACACAAACTAGAAAAGTACCACCCGACGCAAAACCAACGATAAATCTTAAGACTGTGAATGTCCAATAGTCAGGTGCAAACGATGCAGCTATCATAGATGTTATGCTTAAAAAAGATGATGATATTATTACTTTTCGGCGCCCAAATCTGTAAAAAAAATATTTGTTTAAAAGTCTTTTCGCAGTAAGAATATAAATGTTAATTAAAATATATTTGCTCGCAGGTGATGTTAAACATTAATGAAAATCTTACGTTATAATTAAAATATAATTACACAAACCTGTCTGATAACCAACCGAAAAAGGATGCCCCAATAACAAAACCTAACATCAAAAAACTTTGAGTAAAGCTTCCAAGCCACCCCTTCTCGCAAATCAGTCCAAAATCTGATATCAGTGTTTTCTCCATTACTTCAGAATTGAAAACATATTTCCTACAATTGTCATAACACGTGTTATTTTTGGCTTCTATCGTCATATTGTCGTTTAACTCTGTACAAATAAAATCTGTTAATGGAGTCAAAAAAACTATTGACGTCATATTCCCCATGGCAATATATCTTGTTAACGCTGCGGTAGCACATATGACTACTTGCCACAAACCTGCTGCGCCTATCGTTTCTTCAAGATAATCACTTTCACAATTATCTTGGACACTTTCACTTTTTTCTTTTAAGTTATCAGAAAGATTAAAAAAAATTACGTCATTTTTGAAAACCATATTTATTAATAATTGTCTACTTTATTAATTAAACACTAGTCAAATATTATTATAATTTACACTTTAAATGAAACGATGATATTAAAGTGTCGTTTATGGAGACTAGAGGCTAAATGTGTGTTTGTAAAGTCACTCTAAATATAAGAAATTAAAAAAATATTTATAAGATTATTTCAAGTGGTAAAACCGTCTTTATCTTGAGCCAATAAGGACTATTTATTATAACGTTAAACAATTAAAATACAATACCTTGAAATTACAAGCGAACTCTTTCATTTACATTTAGACTAATTATATTCATTTTATCAGCTAGAAGATATAACAAAGAAATTGACTTCGTTAGTATTTATTGAAAAAAAAATGATGTCACTTCAGAAATTTAGAAATTAAATAAAAAGCACGTAGACGAGAGGAATATTTATAGGTTTTCGTATATTTTTTAAAGCTTGGCGTTATTGGTGCGTGCTATTTAAATATTTTTAACAGATCACTGTGCAAGCATCCTTAATGATATACAGACAACAGCCGCCCGTCATGTATTTTATTAATGATGGGCCATTCCCACCACTCAGTCGTTTTCGACTTTAATGCTAGAGTAATTTGTAATTTCGTCTCATTTTGAACCACTCAATAATTTTCTGAAAATATCTTTATAGTATGCGATATATCAGTCCAGTCTTGTTATTGTTTTATTTATTTATTGCTGCTTTTATTTTAGGTCTCAAAATATATTAACATTTTGTTTTAATATTTTGTAAAGCATTAATTAAAATCGCTTTAGAAACCGTCAACTCACTGATATAGCATACACTGTTGACTTCAACAAATATGTGGAAAATTTTCCTGCATAGCATTATAATTATGTCACGATTATATTCAAATTCAAATCCTTTATTAAATATTGAAGTATTACACTTTCTTATTGATTGTCAAACTAAAAATTACCATCGGTTCGGAAAAGAAACACCCAGCCCTGAGAAGAACCGGCGAAAGAAACTCAGCGGAGTGATTTTTTTAAATGTTTTATATAGCGCCATAATATCGTCTCCGTGTCGTGCCACGTAAATAACCCTTCAACCGTCTAAAGTCAATCGTCCGAGGGCCAAGCTCGTTACGTTGAGCACGACAGCCAACGTGTAATCACACGTCAGAGACGGCCAACCTGTAATTTGCAGTACTTTTAACCCTCTCAATCAAGTAAACGCCGACTGGTGTCGTTTTTGTTTTAACTTAATGTGACTTCATCGTACACTTTTTGCACCAATCTTATCTCATAAATTATATGAGATTATTTTGTACCTACGAGTTAATAGTTTGTTGTAGAATTATTTATCTTCTGATACGTAAATTAGACTAACTTAACATAAAATTATAAAATTATTTATTATTTGTATTTATCTTTAAGGTTTTTTTTTAAAGATGTTGCTCATTGTAACTTATCGAAATTTAGTTGTATTGACGTGAATCTTAACTCAACATTTTGGTTTTAAACCAAGACAAGCACTACTGAATTTTCATGTACTTTTGGTCATCTTCCCCTTAGCGGTGAAGAATAGTCCTCAACGTGAGAAAAGCTACATGTGTCGTATAAAAATCTACTACACGTGTATCCATCAATCCTCATTGGAGCAAAGCAATGCGATAAACTCAAAACCGTCTCCTGAAAAGAAGAGAAAGCCTAGAGTTGTAGGATATTTAAAGGCACTTTGTTGTCCGTTTACAAAGACAAGTAAAGCGACTATTCGATCATATTGAGAAATAAATGTTAGGGCCTTTGTCGATCGATAGTTCAAATTATATGTAAGTTCATAAGATTCGACTTTCATGAATAAGAATATTGTATGACATTTATAACATGACAAAATACATGGAACGTTCGAAACACCACTAATGCAGAGCATAACTTCCATAAACAGACAAGCCATCGTTTCTCCCGAGACAGTGGAAGCTAATAACCAGAATTACGCCTCTCGCTGCACTTATCTTGGGATTTATTACGCCCCGGAGCCACCTTCAACTGCCCATTACGATCATTCCGACTTGTTCGTCATAATTTGTCCGGGAAAATTGTACCTCTATCTGATTCTTCCGTGGGGTATTAGATACCTGCTTTAGAACATATTCGCCAATACGTGGAAGGTAAAAATTTGTTTATAATTTTAGTATACATTAGTGGGACATTTTAATTTGAATTTGTATCTTTAACTGGTTAAAAATTATACATAAAATTATTTAAATGCATATAACTATTAAGTCTCGATAGATCAGCCGTACATAGATCTCCAGATTTATAATATTAGTAAAGATTACGTTCGAATTCCAATTCAACATTTTACTAAAAGATAAACGTCATTAATTATAAGCTTCATTATTCTAAAAATATTTACACATTGCACATAATTTTATGTTACCTATGTCTATTTGCGAAACATTATTGACGTGAACAAAATTCTACACAGATTCAACAGATTAGCGAAAGCAGACGATGAAAATAAAAGAATTATCATCGCGAAATTCGTTTAGCACATCAACAATACTTTTATTTCGAGGATACGAAACCAATCATTCGAATTTTAGAATTTATTTTTTAATTTTCCCGACGAAATAATTCGGGTTGCGAGTGACGCGCCGTCTTCGAGAGCGCGCCTGTCGTAATTTTTTAAAAGATTTTTTAATCAGTCGTGAAGCGATTTATAAATTAAACAGGGGCTCTGTTATGAAGAAATATCGTGAAAGTATTTGCGTGTCTCCATTACAAAAAAAAATGTATACGATTTTTTATGTGTTCTAATTCAGCATCTATTCATTCATACATTCATATATTTTTATGGACTCGAATCCCATCATGTCTCTTCTCCGTCCTACTCTACTATCTTGTGCGTATATACGGGATATACTTCATTGCTATATTATTAAATAATTAGAAAAATATATTTAGTTAACTAACGAAACATTGACGTTCTCATTTATTTTACTTTATATTCTGTTATAAGTTTTCTTATATTCTTGCCTCTACTGATGAAAGGAGAGCTGGTTCAATTTTCGTCAAGAGAATCGGAATTGCGATTCAAAGGGTAAATGCTGCCAGCAAATTTGCCGCCATTCCACGCGGTCACGATTTGTACAATAGCTATTTTTATTATTTTATTTGTATTTATTTAAGGCTTTAATGTAAATAAGTTTTCTTTAATAATAAATTCCGTCAATAAACTTTTAATGATTCACATCTTCCGGATATTTTGTTATCTACATATTTATATTATAATTGCTAAATAATAAATCAAAATAAACAAAACGCTCGAGAAGAAATTTTCAAAGCAATTATATAAAATGAAATCATAAATACGCATCGCATTAAACAACGGAAACGCGACGTCAACAAGAAATATGGGCGGAAAGGATCTCTCCGCGAAGCTGCAAATTTCGTCATCAATTATCATTATTAGGGAACGCGGCGTCGACGGTAATTGAGTTTTATAAATGGCGGCTGTGACGTCATAAAACGAGTGACGTGTCATGTGAGGCACGCCGGTCCCGCGAAAATAGATCGGTCGTCGTATAAGCTTTTAGTGTAAAAATGCATATAATGAATAGTTTTTGAGAATTTATTATCTTGTATTTTTCTTTAATTTAGTAGTTTTTATTGTAAATAGGTAGACGGACTGGCAAGTGAGCCACCTGATGGTAATTAGTCATAGTTCATAGACATTGACACTTTAATTAATATCGACAATGCGAAACCAACCTTAATAACAAAGGTGCCTGTAATTACACGGGCTCGCTCATCCTGCAAACCGGAACACTACAGTACTAAATATTGGCGGTAGAAAATGTGATGAATATCGATTTAAGCATCAAGCTGTCATGTATTTCATTAGGACCAGAATTAGGGACCTTATGTATTATATAAGGTCCTCCAGACCGATTTCGGCCACGGCGGCCAATCTCAAGAGAGATTAGCCAACTGCGCAGGAGATATTATAGTGCACAAGTGTGTGCGCAAACACGGGTGCACTCTCTTTTCCTTAGCTCTCATAATCCGATGGGACGGCAATCCGACACGACCGGAAAGAGTTCAGGCGCAGAACCAACGGCTTATCGTGCTTTTCGAGGCACGGGAGTGTACACACTTCCAACTTCCCGCTATTTAATTTTCATGTGCTTAATTTGTGTTTATGAAACTCACCTCGGCGGAAAAGGAAAACATCGTAAGGAAATGTGCATGTGTGTTTAACTGAAATTTTGCCACGTCTAAATACCACCAGCCTGCAATGGACTAGTGGTGGAGTAAGCTCCATGGCACCTCAAGGGAGAAGATACCTAAGCCCAGCAGCAACTATTATGCAAAAATGAAACTCAAGGAGGCACAACAGACTGTAAAAAAAAAGTATAAATACGAGTACGAGTACAAAAAAATCGCTTGTTAAAAATTGTGTCGTTTTTCAATGATATATAAATGAAGAGAAAGTACAAATCTTTAAATGAAATCGTAAATTCTAAACTAAATAAAAACGACACGAAAGTCCCTATATATTTAGTTTATTTTTTTGTAGTAAAAGATACAAAAAACTGAATCTAAAAAAAAACTAATAATTATATCTCCCATAATTAGCCTCTATAATTAAGAAAGGATTAATAATTAACAGTACATTCAACAGTTAATTCTAAAGACTTACATTAAAATGTCGTAATGACTGTCATTACTCGCTGTTGCAACACAAATGATGGGGCAATTTCGTTTAGGTGCTATTATTGTTTTCGTAATAGCTCAAACTTACGAACTCTTTACAGAAAACGCATTACCTTCTTATTTAATGGTGTGCAATCAGTCAACAGACTCGTAATGGAAGTCTTTGTGGTTCTGTATTAGTTAGTACGTAAATAGATTATTTGTTATGGAAAATTTCTTTAAAGTTAGTTAGAAAATACGTTTCAATTTTCAAAAGAGGAATTTTATTTTTATTAATAATTAAAACGAATACCTTTATAACCAAAACAAAAAAATTCAAAATCGTTTCCTCTGCTCAAATTAATGTTTTTTATAGCATAGTTAGGCGGACGAGCTTATGGGTCACCTGATGGTATGTGGTCACCAACGCCCATAGACAATGGCATTGTAAGAGATATTAACCATCGCTTACATCACCAATGCGCCACCAACCTTGGAAACTAAGATGTTATGTCCTTTGTGCCTGTAATTACACTGGCTCACTCACCCTTCAAACCGGAACACAATAATACCAAGTACTGCTGTTTTGCGGTAGAATATCTGATGAGTGGGTGGTACCTACCCAGACGAGCTTGCACAAAGCTCTACCACCAAGTAAAATAATATAAATATATTATCGAATTCACATGGTCTTTCTTTGTTTAGTTGGTGGTGGCTTTATGTTAATTTGGGTTTGTAGGGTTGATGAGTCGTGTAACTAGAGGCACAAGGTATATAGCACGTTAGTATGTTTATTTATACATGAATACATTCATAAGTAGTTGATTGTTTTTGGACATGAGGTTATGAAAACAAATTTGAACCAGATTTTATTTGTTTCCTCTTCGTTCACCTTGTATTAACACAAATTGAAAAGTATAAATGAATTGAAAAAAACAGATCTTTATAGTATTCCTAAAAAAAGTTATGATAAAGGAGAATCTATATATATTATTATGATTGTTTATTTACATCGTTATACATAAATAATAACATATTTTATTAGTTCCAATCAATACATAAACATATCCTTTACCGGCATTCTTATGGGTCATAACTTTCAGTTATCTGGGTTCGTTTTCTTTGAATCTTCCTTCGTAAGCATTACATACATCTTAACTGCGAGTTAGGCATTAATGGATAAGGCATTTTTTTATAGTTGCAATATTTTTGTAACAACAATATAATATACATAATTGGTAGGCTACATGCATTAACACATCTGATCGGTTGTTCCGCCATTAAAGAATTTGTGTACCGTATTGAAGTTCAAAGGTTAGTGAGCCGGTGTAATTACAGGTACAACTGACGTTACATATCAAGTCCCATCCACCTCCTCTCGACACACTTCTCAAGCCTCTCAGACTCTTAGACTTGTTGACGGTATCAGAATCGGTAATATATCTTACAATGCCAAGTTATATACATATAGGAACGATTAATCACGGTTTTATTTTATTGATAATATATCATGTCTGGATAAGTCATAACCTTTAACTCTGTAAGTGTATAGGTGTGTATTTTAGTATTCACTGACTTACTTATAATTAATCAAAACGAAAATACTTACTTCACGCATATATAGTTATAGTAACTCAAAGCATGCAAAGATCAAAGGTCTAAAGAGCCAAAGGTCTATTAAAAATGTATTGGATTTTTCTATCAAGAAATTGGTAGTGTTACACTCCCGTGATTCGGAATGCATTAAGACTGTTGCTTATGCGCCCGTTCTTCGGCCGCGTCGGACTACCGTTCCATCAAACTATGAAAAATGAAAGGTAATAAATTATATTCTAGTGCACACACTTTAACGTACTTATAATTTTTTTTTTATATTTATCGATTTTTAATTACCACATCCATAATTTACGAACTTCTAGTTTTTTATCAGCACATATCAGTTGTAATATGTCTCCCGAACAATAATCGTTAATATTAACGGCTGGAACAATAACAGTTGAATTTACAGCGTTATAGTCATTAAATAGAAGGACAAGGTGTCTCTGAGACAGTAAATTCATTGATAAGCTCTCAATCATCATTAACATATATATGTTGACATTGATAATGAGGGACAAATAACAACGATTTGAGTTTATCTGTCTGTAATAAAATAATTTAACTATAAAAAATGTTAATGATTGTAAACATGTGTATAATATACGGCCAAAATTACAATTTGAGATTTGAATCGACCTCCTTTATTGTTATGGGATTCTAGTATCACGAGAATTATTTCAACATTAGTTTCCGCCAGCGGCTTCGCAACGTATGATGGGTGCGGTGTTAGGTATCATATTTCTTTTTCTGTACGCCTGATGTGTATGCAAAGATTATTTATTGGTTAAGTACTTAGTAGACGTTAAAGCGTATGAAACAAACAAACTCACTTTCACATTTTTAATATTAGTAACGATTAGTAATTATTGTAAATAGACTACTAAAACATTTTATGTTATGTTTTTGCAATGTTCATCCGTCGATTGAAAATTTAAACACATTCTACGAATCGCATAATGCCATCCAAACGTAAAATTTATGTTATTAATGTATTCATCTAAAAAATCATCACAGAGCCGACGCAATTATTTAATAACAAAGAGAGTATTTTTTCAAATCAACTATATATCAAACGAACTCATAAGCGAACAGACATTAGGGACGGCTTCTAAAACATCAAACGCTAATTACGGAGCGTTATTTAGAAAAGAAAAAAAATATATATGACAATGAAAAACGAGCTTAAGGGAGTATTCTTTCAAATTAATTCTTAAGAGGCAACAATTTGTCTTCTCGTTACAAGATTAAGAGAGCTCGTGAAAGGACCGACGAAAAATATAAGTGTCAGTTCACAGGATATATCGCGCGGTATCGCGCTACATCGCGCTTCCTCGTGCCCATATTTTTGAGCACTATGTGGCGCGCGTGTAATAGCTTAGTGTTTACTATAAAAAAAAAATTTTTTGTTGTGTTATAGGTCGTCGAACGAGCATATGGGTCACCTGAGTGTCAGTAGTCATCGTCGCCCATAGACATAGGCGCTGTAAAAACTATTTCTTACATCACCAATGCACCACCAACCTTGGGAACTAAGATGTTATTTCCATTGTGCCTGTAATTACACTGACTCACCCTTCAAACCAGAATACAACAATACTAAGTATTGTTTTTTCGATAGAACATCTGTGGTGAACATGGTGACAGCCATCATATTGTCAGCTATTATCTTGCAACACGATTTTATGTTGATCTCGATGATATTGAGTTACGATAAAGTTTAAACAAACGGTTTTATAATAACACCAATTTTCCTATTGAGAGTTTTTTTACTTAATTGATAGCTTTGACGTTATTTGTTGTTGGTTCCTCCTGGTTGGTTACTGGCCCTAAGTCCAGTACGGGCACGGGCCTCGAGGTCTCCCTCTCTACCCGGGCATCTCCTCTCCGGCAGCCTTAACTGCCGGGTCATTTATTTCTGACCACCTGACTGATTAGCGGTCAAGGCCATTTGGCCTGGTGGTGGTCTTCTTAACTTGTTTTTTTTTTTGTGGTCTGGTCCAGGTATGTCCGTTCCGGTGGTTGTCGTCGTCCTATCCCGTGTCCTCCAAATCGTCGTCGTCCTATCCCGTGTCCTCCAAATCGTCGTCGTCGTCGGTGCCCGCGCCGGAACAGGAGGTCGGTGACAGTAGGAGCTCCCGAGGTAGAGGACGCCCCTCAGGTGGTCGAGCATGCAGTGGTGCAATGCCGTGGAGGTGCACGCACGCGCTTTGACGTTAACTGCGATTTGTATGGAATTTCAATTATTGTCACTAGATGGCGCCATTTTCATTCTATTAATTTCAATCAGTAATTATAATTACGACATAGATCAGTATATTTACTTCAATGCATCGACTTCATATTGGTGAAAACTGATATATGATTTTATCCAAAATTTATTTATATTTAAATATATTTATAAAAATAAAATCTCTAATTTAATGACTTGATGCATTTATTATGCACTGAGGAATAAAAAAAGCATCATATCGCGCTATATCCATTGAAGAATCAGCTTAATAGAGCTGTTGAAAAAACCGACAAGAAATATTCGCTATAATAGCTTAACTTTTCATCTGCTAACGAATTAACAAGCGGCCCTCAGCGCAAATAAACACTGATTAATAGCAGGCATTAATTTTGAAAAAAAGTTTTTATACGCACGCGAGCGCTTTCATTTCTGTAAATATTTTTTTCTATATTTAAAGTTTAATGTAATATAGGTCAGGACTTTGATATAATATGATTTTATTATGTGTGATAACACACACAGACTAACGTTTAATTTTTCATCTTCATCATTAAAACGACGCTACAAAATGTAGTTATGTTGTCATGTTACGTCATTCGGGTATTATAAGAGAAAAATAGTATAATATGACAAGCTTCATGACAGTTTAGTCTACTTTCATTATGTGTGTGTAATGAGCTGTGTATTTATATAATCTATACTACTATGTAAATCTATTCGCTCTGTCTGTACTTTTTTTTTCACCTAATTTTGTGATAAATAATCGTTTTATGATGCAGTGATTCACATTATACAATGTTTTGTCAGTGTGTCTGTCTGTCTGTTTGTCTTCTTATAACTCAAGAACAGCTTGACCAATCTTGATGAAAATTGGTACACACAAAGAACATGTGATGGCGCAAATGATAGGCCATATATAAGATCGGTAAATCCTACGGTATCTTATGAAAATTAATTTCAAATCGTTAATTACGTATTTCTTTACCAGTAGCCATGTGTGTGTGTGTTCCGTTTATTCTTCATTTCATCAAAAACGGTTGAGTCTATTAATAGTTATAACAACTTAAGTTTACGTGCGTATCTTCTTTGTCTACTATAATATGAGGCTTCTCTAAATAAATAAATAAAATTGAAGTGCGTATCTGTGATAAAATAAACATCATTTTTAAATTAATACGTCTATTTGCGAATCACCAAAACTAAAACAATTTTTTTTATTATTGAAGTCTACCGCTGCTTCTTAAATTAAATATTTTATATTATGTATTGTTCTAAAAACCAACCCTGTATGTGGATTGGACCCTCCAACCCCTTTCCTTCAAAGGAGATGATGCCATATTCCAACAGTGGGACATGTACAGCCTTACCTAGCTTGCCTTATTTTACTTTAAATAAATCGAAACATTGAGAGAAGTCAGAATTAGAAATAGTATCGTCACACAAATGTTTGATGGATGAACACAAGCAATAGACATTTGAACGTGTGAATGGCCTGATAAATAACAATAGCCAGTTATTTACACCATTTGGCATCGTTCATTGATAACGGTTGATAAAATAACATTTTCGTTGATGAATATTTATTATATCTCATGTTGAAGTTGAAGAGAATATCTACGTAACATTATCATGTCTGGCAATATTTTAATATAGTATGTAAGTTATGGTTGGGAACACAGTACATAGCTTTTTTATTTATTATGATATATTCCATCTTTGCCAATATAACATTAATATTGGACGAGCCGGTTGGCGTGGTTGGTAGATACATGCCTTTCGCGTCGCACGACGGGTTCGTTTCCCACTTAGGACAGACATTTTAGTGCATGAACATATCTGTTTGACCTGAGTCCGGGTGTAATCTATACTACTATATAAATCTATTCGCTCTGTCTGTACATTTTTTTTTTCACCTAATTTTGTGATAAATAATCGTTTTATGATGCAGTGATTCACATTATACAATTTTTTTCATTTTTGTCTGTCTGTCTGTTTGTCTTCTTATAACTCAAGAACGGCTTGACCAATCTTGATCAAAATTGATACACGCAACCGCTTCCTAACATTGCCATTAGCAAACTTGGGAACTATGATATTATGTGCCTTGTGCCTGTACTTGTCTTATAATAGACTCTTAAAAAAGTTTGTTTTCGTTGTAAATATAACAATAATATATCTATTCATTTACATTATTATTATATATAATGGCAATCCAACTGCGCAGGAGACATTATAGTGCATAAGTGTGTGCACAAACACAGGTGCACTCTCTTTTCCTTAGATCTCATAATCCGATACGACCGGGAAGATTTCAGGCAGGACCAACGGCTTAACGTGCTTTCCGAGGCACGGGAGTGTAGCAGCTTCCAACTTCCAGCAACTTGCTACTGAGAATTTTCTATATTTCTTATATCTAACCACTAGACCAACGAGGCAGTCATATATATTGAGTCAATTATATATACGAGTCAATTTATTAACGAGTCAGTTATATATGTACATATATTGAGGACTTACACCGTATATATAAATTAAATCAATCAAAAATAGTAGCTGTACCACGCATGATCGCGTGGAACGGTGATAAAAATGCTATCAGCATTACGCCATTTAATTGCAGTTACGATTCTTTAAACGAAATTTGAGCTAGTCCTTCTGTCAGGTGAAGTTAATAAAAATAGTTTAACTATTTAAAGAAAATACCTTTTCAATTAAATCATATTCATTTTAAAGCAATAATATTATAATACTTAAATCACCTCTAATGTGACAACTCTCAGTTAATACTTCCAATATGTAAGTTATAGGGTAGTTTAAAAACAAATTTAAAACGTAAGTATCCCATAGCTCACACTCAACGAAATCGCTTCTAAATTCGACATTTAGCCAAAATTCACAGAAATATGACAGCCCGCTGAAAGTATGAGGGAATTCGAGATAGCAGATAATTTCTGAGTCGTATCTGTGTAATGTGACCATAAATTACGAATATCGCCGGAGAACGCTCCATTAAACTTGACTAATGGCCTACATAGAGTAAAAAGGCGTATGGAGGCGTTTTGGTCCGTGTACAGTCGATTGCGAAAGTTAATGATAACTTGAGCTTTGACATAATTGTACGTCGTGTATCTTAACACGTTTGAGCTTTGAATTATGTATGTTTTCTGTAGTCACTTTTGAAGGTAACTATACTTTTCTACGTAAAACGTGGAGTTGAATATGTGATGACGTAAGTAGTTGCATATTTAATTTATTAAATTCAACAATATTAAAATCAAACCTCCTTTATTATCCTCCTTTATCCTTTATTCAAGTAGTCTCTTATGTTTAAAAATGAGGCTAAAGACCAAAAATCCGATTATTATATATTATTTGTCATGACAAATGAGATTACAACAAAGATGAGAACAAAATTTAAGCAAATGCACATAATTTGACCAAAGCCATTATCTAGATTAGAGATAAAAATCAAAACGCAAAAAACAGCTTAAAATAATATCTAAATAAAATCAATGTGGCAACAATAAACATGCTTACACAATTTAATTTTATAAAGGCTTTGACGAATTCTTATCATTTAATGTAAATCTCTATGCAATAATAAATAATATTCTACTCATTCATGACGAAATCATATTTATTTGTAACAGAAATCAACAATTTAGAACGCTAATTTTTTAGTTTCCTTATCAATGCAACAATTTATTATTTTCTCGTGACTAACGTGTTCTCGTGAATAACGCTTAGTTAAATCCACACATCACGCGAATCCGGCGAAAAATTTACAAAACAAATAAATAACGTGTAATATCAAAACAAATCATGTACTTACACGGGACGCCATGTTTCACGCAAAGCCTTAACTTTTATGAAAACTGTCTCCCGCCACAGTATTTCACGTTAAATGGCCTAGCTTTTTGTCGTTAAATTTGTAACTTATCGCCAGTAGATTGGGGTGGCCATGCTAATAAAATAAAACTTTAAAATTAATTTAAAATTTGAAATATCGAAAATATTACATGTTTAAAAATTGTAAAAATTGTCGGATTCGAATTATCATATTTAATAATTGAAATGATAACATATTTAATTGAGATGCTCTTATAAATAAAACAGTTGTATCATAACATTGTGTTTATAATTCATGTGGTGCTTGACGGTAAAGGATAACATTTACATATGAGGCATTGAATTATCCCAGATGTGCATACGGCCACCGACCGGCGACCAGCTCCAAACTTTCTTCTTCAGAACAGATAAACCTCACAGAGAAACATTTAAACTTTTTTATTTACTTTAATATTAAAATAAGGAAACGCTAATTAGCATAAAGTCTTACTTACTCTTTGATCCTGTATACCTTTATCTATTATTTCATTATCCTTCCTTCATTCTATCCTTTATTTAAAAATAATGTTATATTATTTTGTAATTGTAATAATAGTAGTAATCAAGATTTCCTTATATTTTCGAAATTCATCGTCACCTCACAAAAATGTAAGGTAGCATGTATTTTTCCGAGAAAAATATTATTTATGTCACAGTTTGTATCGAATAAAGGGTTAGTTACGCTCCTTTGTGTGCTTGTTATTACCTATTTTCTATTAACTTCTGATAAAGAATCGCTTCAAGGTATATTGTACGAAAAACTTAAGTATTATGCTTTGTTGGTAAATATGTAAAGGAATTTCTTAATAGAAACATTTATTATAATATTACGAATGAACAGAAAACATAAGTTATAAAATAGCTTATCTGATACAGATTATACAAAAGAATATTAAGCAATAACGATTCTTTAAGAAAAAAAAAAACATAACTACAAGTAAGCATGATATTGTTTGATTCAAAGCATTAAAAACTTTTTTTATGGGGCAAAGATAAAAAATAGCAATCATTTGCAAGTAAGTTATTTTAACGAATGATATGCACAGCACAATTAATCGCAATAAAATATAGTTAAAACTAAAAAAAAAACATCACTAAATATAAGCGCGGGAAAAGTGACAACAGCGAGAACATGGCGGACGACTGCTGAATAATATATCCTCGACTCGACGTAACCCACCACCTGACGCTTTATTGGAGCCTCGGTTTGTGACAATCACTTACAACGCTATACTATCTTTTATTTTATTTTTTTGTTTATTTAAAAGTTATTTTCTTTTTGTTACCTGGCAACTTTTGAATAATTTATAACAAATGTCAAGTCAAAAGATTCTTGTCGCCAATAATGTGTATTATTGAATGAAAAAACATTGAAGACCATAATAACGTGGATAAAGAAAGAAAGAAAGAGCTTATTTCCTATGTTTGTCTTTTTTATATTTATGTTTGACTGGAAAATGGGCCACCTAATGCTATGTTGACACCACCGCCAAGATATTGGCATTGTAAGAAATATTAACCATTCCTTACATCGTCAATGCGCCACCAAGCCTGGGCACGAAAATATTGTACCTGTAGTTACACTGGCTCACTCACCTTTCAAACTGGAACGCAACAATAATA
Organism: Nymphalis polychloros; assembly: GCA_905220585.2. NCBI lineage: Eukaryota > Metazoa > Arthropoda > Insecta > Lepidoptera > Nymphalidae > Nymphalis > Nymphalis polychloros. The sequence goes on from HG992242.1 coordinate 13,465,565, forward strand.
ACAATACTTAGTTTGCTGTTTAGCCGTAGAATATCTGATGAGTGGATGGTACCTACCCAGCAACCGTACAACAATTTTTCAACAGATTTTTTTTGTTTGTTAGCTATTATCAATAAATAATGAACATGGTCGAATAATGACCATTCGGCAAACAATTAAGGATATCTTTAACAAATGCATCGTTAGTTGGTTCAGCGGTAATTTCCAAATATTTCTGCAATATTTTTGTGACATGTTCCCATTTAACTGCATAGTATCCATTCTCACACAATCTATAAAGAACGTAATTATAAAAATGTAAAATTACTCTTTCACAAATACTAAAAACTCCTGTTTATTTATTGAAATAAAAACAGTAAAGGTCACATTAAAAACGCTACTGTCCAAAACTCAAAAGTTTTTCTCAGACAATATTTTAAAGTGGCGACATTGTTGCAACCGCTATTATATTTATTCACATTATCTCGCGTTTTGTCGACAATGGGACAGACTCGAAATCACGAATCGTAACAAAGAGTGGAAATATCTGAATAGAATACTGAGAGTTCGTGTTATAAGATGAAAGCTAAAATATGGTTTTTAAAACGAAACATTTTTTCGGCGTCTGATAAATCTTATTTTAATTATAAATATGTGTTATATTGAAAAGTGTAAATATTTTATTTTTTTATTACAATAATAGGTAATTTTCCTATAAAGTGTAGACTTACTTCTGTCTGCAAAGAAGCGAAAATTGAAACAGTTTTAAGTCCAAGTTTCTAATGAGAGACCTGTCTTTTAACCCGTATTAATTCCTTTGTAATGTTTCTCTCTTAAATAGCTTTATATACACATAGATATCACAAAAGTACTTCGTCATTTGTGAATATCAATGTCAATAGGTCTAACAGTACCTAATAGAACAAAGCCTTAACATTGGAAACAATCGTATAGTCAGCTGCAGTATCCCCTAGTGTTAATCAATGAATTAAAAATTATTAATCCAGTTGTTTTATTAATATCCAAAATTGCAGTAATTTATAATAAAATATTTATGTCATAAAGTAATATGGTCGAATTGTAGATGGTTCCTATGACAATTTCGCTATAATTAGCTTTGCTTTGTAATTGATATGCCGACGTCGACACAAAAATTATCAGTCTTGACGCATCAAATGCGAACACTGCAAAAATTATAACATATCAATGAAGTATGTAATTGAAAAAACGTTTGAAAAAATACGCTGCATAAAGTAAAAAAATAACATGCTGAACGCTTTTCAATTTTTAGCCTGGATAAATTTTCATAACTACATGCGACGGGTCTGTGTCGACTTTAAATTATAAACAAAAAATATAATGACCATTGACCATCACGTGGTTATGTACCAGTTATTTTTAGTTAATAACTTTAACTTTGAAGTTTTTAATGAGATTTTTTGCGAGTGATTTTGAATTGACAATACCGTTTCAAAATCAACGGACTCAGTGTATTTTTTCTAAATCATACAAATAAACTACATATTAATTAGCACGCTCTCACGATCGCTGGTAATAGCAGTGGCCGCAGAATCGGTTGAAACAATTTGCTACAAAAACAAATCGTTATATGTATAGTTAATTAAAACGCAAATTGGTGACCGCAACCCTCGTAGATGAAGGGTGAGGTAGGGATTGAAACTATTCAATCGATATATCGATAATTAACTATATTTTTATTATTTTCAAACAATTTTAGATCTTCATATAGCTTCAATGATATGACAACTTAAGTTTGAGTAACTCCGAGTGCACTTTATATAATTCATATTATGTTTTAATTTTAACGTGAAGATTCTATGAATGTTATGTACATCTATAAATTGACATACAGAAATTATTTAAATGTGTATGTGCTTTGTGTGTTATTGTGCAATATATATATATTTATATATATATATATATATATATATATATATATATATATATATATATAATATAATGTTAGTGTGCTTATAAAATAAATAAATAGACAATCGCTAACGAGCCTAATTAAAAAAAACCAAATCATTTATAAGTGTAAACAATAACTAGCTATATGCTGCTTAGCTTGAATGGACTCGGTATATTAATTAAAATTTTGAAATTACTCAAAAACCAAAATTCTGATTAAGTACGATTTGATTCGAATTTTAAATTATTTTATTTGTTATATTTTTATCGGTTTCTCTTATATATTAAGTATATACATTGAGTAAGCTGTGAGGATAGCACAAACGATTTTATTTTTATAAAAAAAGGTAGACGAGCTTAGAGCAATAATTCCTTACAAAGTCACTACGCCACCAACCTTGGGAACTGAGATGTTATGTCCCTTATGCTTATAGTTACACTGGCTCACTCACCCTTCCAACCGGAACACAATTGCTTGCACAAAGCCCTACCACCAAGTACGATGTACGATGAAAGATATAGTAGATGCGACTTTAGATATTATAGATCGTATATTGTAAAAAGTAAACTTTTTGAAGAATATATAAAGCAGTCAATATGTACTCTATATTTTATATAAAAAAATACAATCAATATCATCGATATCTCAGCCCCATCACTGAAGTTCAGCTTTGCATAATAAACGGTGCGGGTGCGCATTACCATAAAATCACTGGAATTCACAAGCTAACCTATTTGACTTGCAAAAAGTTGCCCTCCGGCTTATCACTCTGCAATTAGTTTCGATGGTCTATTCAATGTAAGTACTCATAGAATTTTTGTGAATTTTAATTGACTTTAAATTATTTTAAATTACTAACTTCATACATACATTACCATAGTAAATAATGTATGAGTTCATACTGTGAATGTCAAACGAGATAAACAAATAATTCGTCACCTACGATATAACTGTCACCCCCTAAATGTGACATCAATTCCATCGCGCACAAAGAAATTTGGTAACTGTTTTCTTTGTTGCACTTCTAAAAAATAGAATTCTTTACCAGCACACGTGTTCCCCTCCTCTTATGACCTGGGTTCCTTTAAACGATGCGTGAAGAGGCGTGTGGGCCAGCAAGATTGTACCCGACTGTACTATTCGTCGTCGCGTTTGGACTCTACTACCACATACCATCAGGTGGAGTAGAGTAATTTTCCCCTCCGGGTAATATAAAAAAAGTCTAAGTAAGGAATTACTAAATCCATACTTTTATACTAATATCATACCCAAATGTGAAATTAACTCTGTCAGTTACGCTATCACAACTAAACCACTGAACCGATTTTGATGAAATTAGGCATGACCCAAGACAGTACATATACTTTTCATATCTTAAACCAGACCAACGAATCCCCAACACGCGAGCAAATCCGAGGGCGGAAACAAGTCAAATAGTCACATTCTAATCAATATATCATTGATTTTCCAATTCTATTTATTATTTCCAATAATATTTTTTAAATACGTTTTCCTGAGTGCAGTTTGATAAACAACAAAGAAGCTGCTAGCATTCAAAGACTTTGAACAATCCGTCATACAAAATCACCGCTGATGGATCGAGGCCTGCCCTGTAATCTTACCATCACAAATTACTTACCACGTGTTATTATTTGTGAACGGTGAACATTAAACGTTATTAAGTCGAACCAAATAACATGGGACCGCATCTAATAGGCCGTTGGACATAATACGTGGGTAGAATCGCGTGAATTGCTATAACTTGATTCTTGTTACAATTTAATGGTTTCAGATATGTAATTTATTTAATAACTTTAATTTTAAGTTTGTTTTTTTTTTAAATATGATTCTTGGTGATTATATCTTTTTTTCTCCTGGGGTTTGTGTTGATTTTGCGTCGATCGAAGTTGAAAATGAATAACAAAATTATATCAATTGTGATTTGTCATGAGTGAGAAATGATATGTCATAAATCATGATTTGTCTCGCGGTATGCGATGTTCTTATCCGATCATATGTTACTCAAGCGTGAGTGGCCAATTCATACAAGCCTTCAAACATATCCCTTTGTCCTTAAAGACATTAACATTTTTATACATAAATAGTATATATTGGTTGTTTTGGTATTTATATAAGAGCATTGGTAATAATTTAACTTCCTTAGAAAGCCGAGATGGCCCAGTGGCTAGAACGCGTGAATCTGAACCACTGAATTTTCATGTGCTTAATTTGTGTTTATAGTTCATCTCGTGCTTGACGGTGAAGGAAAACATCGTGAGGAAACCTGCATGTGTCAAATTTCAATCAAATTCTGCCACATGTGTATTCCACCAACCCGTATTGGAGCAGCGTGGTGGAAAAAGTTCCAAACCTTCTCCTCAAAAAAAAAGGAGAAGAGGCCTGAGCTCAGCAGTAGGACATTCGCAGGCTGTTACTTATGTTCGTCTCATATAAAATTCATTCAATTAAACCTAAAAAATTCCTAAACTACAAGTAAATATCGTGTAAGCTTGAATTTTGTGAGTGTTTTTTAATCCGCATGCATTTTGTAAAAATGTCGTTAATGAAATTTTCCTGACTAAGCGTTTATTAAATATAATCGAGAACCCCGAAGATTAGGATCAAAGTAGCGACTTTCACTTCATTTGTTTGATATATGGATTATGGAGGCATAAATTGGGAACATGAAATTAAATCACGTGACAACCAATTAAGTAAAATGGGCCTAATTACTCATATAATGCGTTTCTTGTACATTTTTTTTTTTATTGCATAGGTAGGCCGACGTGCTTATGGGCCACCTGATGGTAAGTGGTCACCAACGCCCATAGACATTGGCATTGTAAGAGATGTTAACCATCGCTTACATCGCCAATGCGCCGCCAACCTTGGGAACTAAGATGTTATGTCCCTTGTGCCTGTAATTACACTGGCTCACTCACCCTTCAAACCGGAACACAACAATACAAAGTACAGCAGTTTTGCGCTAGAATATCTGATGAGTGGGTGGTACCTACCCAGACGAGCTTGCACAAAGCTCTACCACCGAGTAAATTTACACTACATACATTACTCACTACAGAGATAGCATTTATGCTTCATCATTGCTGTCATCTATAGTTGGCATACGTTAAATGAATACGATGAGAAGAACAAAAGTATAGCAACAAAACACGTGTCGTCTTGCCATGTTGAAAAAAAATCATAAATAGAATATATCGTTGCAACTTCACACTTTATAACGTCTCCAAACATCATGCTCCAATTACTTCGCCTCAAATGCGAAGAAAAGCCGCAAAATCGTATAATGTCTGTCAAAAATGTATTATATATTGAACAGATGTCGTAAAGCTACAAAAAAATTGGTGTGCTCCAGGGATCAAGCGTAGCGATGACGCTCTGGTCGTGCTGCTTTGTGTGTGTGTGTCTTTGTGAGTGTGTGTTTTTGGAACGATTCCTAGATTATTTACTTCGTTATTAATCAACGAATATTTTTTTTCAGCTTATCGCCATCCACTGCTGGAAGAAGGCCCGATAGAACGCCAATCATCCCGATCTTGGACAGCCGGCATCCATCCCGTACCGGCCACCTTTTTCAAATTAATTTCATATTATCACTTAGCAACACCACTGGATAACAATCACCGTAAAAAGAGTAACATCGTATTATTAGCTTCACTTCCATTCATACGCCAACAATGAGAACCCTAATCCGAGTACCCTATTCCGTAAGCACCCTCAAAAAGCATTATGTCATTCGACTCGGTCAGGGTTACCGAACATGACAACAGTACGATATAACATTGTATATCATTTGTTACGCGAATTTGGATTATTTTGTATGACAATAGTGACGGATGTTGACGGTCACTTGATACGTTGGGGTGGAGATAAGCCCCACGCAAATAAGTATTCTATTCTAGTTAATAAATTTCCAATTACCTTTGTATGAAATTTTATGTCTATAGAATCGAAAAATAAAGTAATATATTTATTATAAATAATATATTTTTTAACATTATCATTTGCAGATCTTAATTTTAATATATTTCTGTACAAATGTATTACGCAATCGAAAAATAATAATGCAAAATTATCCGTTTAAATTACTAGATGTATTCTAGAAATTTATACCGATAACTATAGCTCAGTTAAGCTACAAACATTATAGACGTCAAAGTTTTTCTCTGTCACCATTTCAACCATAATAAACATAATAACAAATTATAATAACGTCATATTTCCCTTAATTTTTTACATTACATACAGCAATCGAGTCATGCGAACTCGCAATATATCATTAAAACTAGCTGGTAAAAAATAAATCAGTCTTATGAAATATTACGATTACCGCCAGCCGTCGTGAGATCGGAATCGATAAGGAAACAAGCCTATTTATTTTATTACAACATGCATTTCATTCATCGACACTGTTATTAATGAAACTTGCACCTTATCCCTTTATTTTTAAAGATCATTATATAATTTGCGTATTTTAAACGTAATTTTGTATGTCGTTATCACAAATCCGTCTGGAGCCGTCAAAAGGCATCCATTCACGCGCGTAATTAGCGCTCGACGCGCGACAATGCGATTACTTTGACAATAGAGCGTGTTGAGAATAGGGACCTATAATCGCCCTTTTATGAGGCTCGAGTATTTGAATATATTGCAAAAGTGTAGTGTAGCAAAATCGTAAAGCTAACTATTTTGTGTAACAAAAAACTCTTATCAGCAGTCAATTTTTATCTAACTATGGAAACGCCTTAATAAAAATTAAGACATTAGGCTTAGAGATGCATAATCACAATGTTTAATTATTATTCACGTACTTTAAAACTTGCGGTTACAACGAAACATCTATAACCGATAATATACAAAAGCATACGAACGAACTAATTTTTTTTTATAAGTAAGGCGGCCTAGTTGGTGAGCAAAGCAACCGCGTGGTAAATGGACACCATCGCCTATAGCCAAGGGCTATATATTAACCACCGTCAATGCGCCACCAACCGTGGGAGCTAAGATGCCTTGTCCCTAGTTACACTGGCTCACTTAAACTGGAATACACTAATACTAAGTATTGCTGTTTGTCGGTTGAATATGCAATGAGTGGGTGGTACCTACTCAGACGGACTTGCACAAAGCCATACCACCAAATACAAAAAACAACAAAAATCGACAAATAACAGACATTTCTGATAATAGACTAAACCTAATCTGATGCGATCGCATGCGACCGACCTAACAATATAGTCATTGTGTTTGAAATGTAAGCCGAGAACTTGTTTTGTCGAGTTGACAACGGACGTACAGACGGAAAACAAAATGTAAAATTGAATTTAGTTTCGCGTCGACATTTCAGAGATAGTATTTCAAATATTGCTATTATATGAGAACAGAAATACGATATAGAAATGGTATTGGATGAAAATATCAACTATTATAAAGAGCTTGCGGTATTACAACAAAAATAATTAATATTTGTCAGTGGCAATATTTGTCATTATGACTCCCGAACTTTTACTTGGCTTTGATAAAATTTGGTATGAAGCAAGTTTGAACCCCAAGAACGGATGACTACTTTTTTATACATAACATAACGTCCTCCAGACCGATTTCGGCCACGGCGGCCAATCTCAAGAGAGACTAGCCAACTGCGCAGGAGATATTATAGTACACAAGTGTGTGCGCAAACACAGGTGCACTCACTATTCCCTAGCTCTCATAATCCGATGGGACGGCAATCCGACACGACCGGAAAGAGTTCAGGCGCAGGACCAACGGCTTTAAGTGCTTTCCGAGGCACGGGAGTGTACACACTTCCAACTTCCAGACTCCGGGCTGCTATTGAGAATTTTCTGACAGAAACACCCAATAACTACTTATTGGCCCGACCTGGAAATTGAACCCAGGACCACCGGGTCTGCGGCCTTATATCTAGCCACTAGACCAACGAGGCAGTCATAACACACCGTTTATACATAACACCTAGCCCAAATAAAAGATATTTAAATAAATAACATGTGATAATATTCGATGCTAATAATATAAAGTAATAAAGTAATACTCTCATTCATATTTGGCGGAGATCTCTCCTTGTCGAGCTTGATCAACACCCGATCCATGCCCGACAGCGAGAAATGTTGGAGGCGATGGTCTCCTTCTGCTAGAGTGGTATGTCGCAGAAGGAGGTCGCGGTGCGGCAGCGTGAGGAAAGTGCCTCTGCTGATTCGATCCGCCAAAGAAGACCGGGGAGGAGGCGTCGGCGCTATGCGCACCTTCTCGCCCCGCCGTAAGCGCCGCCGCGGCTAGTTAGGTTCTCTGTATTCCGGAAAAACAACTAAGAATGAAGGCATAATCAGGCCAACCCCAATCCGGTACCCCGAAGAAACGATGAAGGTACGCTGGTTTTTTAGTGGGTATTCCGGCACCTTCAGCACCGGCGAGCCCCATATACGGGGAATATATGTGGCTCGCCACTACATGTGGTGGAAACGAGTAAATGCGCTTTTCCAGCGAAATAAAAAACAAAGTACTCTCCCAATACCACATCTAATAAACTTGTATCATCTGCACTCAAGATGCATCCACTTAATTTTATATGTCAACTTTTTAATGTCATGATATTTAAGAAATATGTATTTATTCATACTGTTATTTTAACGTTCTATAATAATGAAATACGTACTCGTATGATATTTAAAGATACATTTATGGTCTGTTTGCAGAAAGTAAGGCAATTTTAATTGTTTTGTTTTGCTCAAATATAAATGAAACAATAAAAACTTTTTGTATGAAAGGACATGTTTTTAATAATAATTTAATTTTTTTTATACAATTAACAGTAACGAATTACGAACGTAAAAGAGAATACGCCTCCTTGCAATTTTTCGTCCTATGTCCTATTATAAAACCGACATGGCCTGGTAATTGAACAATGGATTCTATCTAATATCGCGAATTCTAATCTGAGCAGAAATCACTTAGCTTACATGTGTTTAATGATTATTTATAATTCATCTTGTGTTAGATGAAAAATGCAGATCGCATGTTGGATGAATTTCTGCCACATGTTAATTCACAAACTATCATTAGTGCAACATGGTGGAAGTTCCAATCGTTTTCCTTAGAGGAATATTTGTCCAACAGTGGTTAATTTACCAGATTATTTACTTACATTTATCCACCAACTCCGAACCCGATTTGATTTGTAACTACAATTGCACTTTTTAATCCGCAGCTTAAAATAAAACATCCATTAAACATCGCTTAATTTGCTCACCCCAACATAACGTAACGTAACAGCTTGTCAATGTCCCACTGCTGGGCTTAGGCCTCCACTCTTTTTTCCAGGAGAAGGATTGGATCTTATTCCACCACGGTGCTCCAATGCGGGTTGGTGAAATACAAATGTGGCCGAATTTCAGTGAAATTAGACACATACAGGTTTCCTCACCGTCCGATTTTATCCTCACCGTCGAGCACAAGATGAATTATAAACACAAATTAAGCATATGAAGGTGAGTGGTGCTTGCCCGGGTTTGAACCCCACGATCATCGGTTAAGATTCACACATTCTAACAATTATGCCAACTCAGCTTATACCCCAACATAGAAGGGCATACATTTCTAATTATTATTGATTGATAAACAAAATAATAATTCATAAGTTACTAAATAAATAATAATATGGGAACATATTTGTTATTATCCCCGGAGATAGCACGGAGTGTTTATATCGACACATATATTTTTCAAATACTAATTTTATAAATAAGAACCATAGAATATATGAACCGGTCTCTAACGCCTACCAAAATTTACATCTTCAGTCTTACAGTCACATCTTCCATTAAACCATTCAATTTTCAACTTATACAACCATTTCACATAAATTACCCTGTGTATTTTATTCATCAATACAAAATGTTTGTCAGGCCTTTGAGACCGGTAATTACAGCACAGAGCGCCAATTTGTTTGACTTTTAATAACACTGTAGCTGCTTCTATGTCAGAACTATGAATATTTCATTTAGCAATTTAAATATATCGATTACATCGTAATTATACGTAATTTTCGTATTTTATTGTAATCGATGTTAATTTCATGCGGCTATTCTGTAATTTTACACAAAGTATTAATGATATATTATGACTCGGCAATAATTAACGGATAATTAAACTTCGTAATTATTATTGGACGATGGAAGGTGCTATGCGGAGTTTAATTAATTTATCTTCACGGAAGGAATCAGTATGAGATTACATTTTGCAAAACTTGTAAGTCAATTCAAAAGGAGCAATGTGGTGATAAAGCCAGCAGTTGTACATTTAAGGGAGCATTTATTGTTTATTGTATTTATATTATATACTTGTAATTTTAGTATGTAGTTATAATATAATTTATTTATTGATATATGTATTGTATTTTATATTTATATTGACATTTATTTATTAGTTTGTTTTTGTTATAGATTTTATTTAGTGTTAAGAACGTAGCGTAGGGCCCTCCTTTTTTTTTTTTTTTTTTCGCTGGAAAAACGCATTGACGCGTTTCCCCCACGTGAAGTGGGGGGGTATGTGGGGCTCACCGGCACTGAAGGCGCCGGACTACCCACTAAAAAACCAGCGGTATCCTCTCCGTCTGGTCGGGGGACGCCACGGGATCGCTTGCGCATGCTACCGTGTGCGTAGGGCCCTCCTGCTAGGTGAAGTCACGATATAAGCAAAGTGGCTGGCAGCGGATGGAGATTGAGAGCTGAAGATCGAGCTCAGTGGCGTGCCATTGGAGATGCCTATGTCCAACCGTGGACGAGAAAGGGTTGATGATGATGATATATTATTACAACACCACCTTCCTCATATTATCCTACGAGTAATTCATTACATTTTGCCTGGAAGAGATCGCTATGAAACGACATTATTAATATGCTCTGTGGTAGCTATAAGACCGGCAAAGCTGTATGCTATTTATATTAGATTGTAGCCATGTTTAGTTTTTTTTGATGTAGGTACATTAAAGAAATAAAAAGTAAAAAAAAGTTTTTCTGACTCGTTCACAAATTTCAATAGAGAGACTCGAATATTATGATCTAAATTTTTTTTTCATATTTTTCCATTTACATATAATCATAAAACATTTCATTTTTACAATTTCTATATAATTTAAAATAGACACACAATTATAGCTTCAAACATTCTCGTAATTACATAATACCAGATATGTACATAATAAATAAATTTCTCTATAAGAAACAAAAAAACTTTCCTCAATTAATTACTAATTATTCGATTGTTAATTATCTAGAGACCTAGAAATATTGGCTTATTACTAATGACAGACGCGGCATCATTACGATGTCAATTAAAAACAATTTCAAAGAAACTCGCATAGAATAGACACGTGTTGTTCAAGCTTCTAATTATCACGTTAACTACTATCGATTTATGTTATCCTGGTACCTTTTATTTCATTTCTTATTAATCTTACATACACAAAGAAATGCCTGTTTCTGTCTGTTAATTAGCGTGACAGGACTACCATAATACCACCATCATTCCATAGAAACTGACATAGAATGGACAGGTGTTGTTTCCTCAAGCTTCTAATTATCACGTCAACTACTATTTATTTATGTTATCCTAGTACCTTTAATATTATAGTACCTTTAATATTATATTTTTATTAGGTGAATAAAAAAACTTTCAATCAAAACTTCAAAATCTTGCTTTCGTTGATAGAATTTTACTAATTTTATAAACGCTAAAGGCTTGTGAGGAGGTATGGATGGATTTTGTCGCTTAGATATATAATTTGGAATAGAGATAGCTTACATCCTGGTTTATCACATTGGCTATCTAACAGCTGTCCCTCTCCCCTTACGCGCTCGTAGACGCGGCAAAAGCCAGGTATATTGAAAATACTTCGGTCGTCGGCCATTTTGTACAGTTTCCTAACACCATCGGTGGCTAGCATCATGTCGCTTCTGAGAAGATTTAAGCGCATCGTAAAATTGATTTCGTTCCAGACAAATCACTATGAAAATAAAATTGGTATACGCTACAAAATTTGTTGTAAAAACTAGTATTTTAAAACATCCACATAAATTGAAAAGACGAACAAACGTATATGATTACACACATACATCTTCATTACAAATAAAATAAGTAATCAATAACGTGTAATGACAGAGCGAGGCACCAATCGACCTCCGCCTGTCTTGAAGTGTATAATTTTATCATTTGAAAATGGGACGTTGTATTCCAGTTCAATGCAATAATAATATCTTAATTCGCTGACGTGGACTTTATTGAGTGGCCACGGCGACTCGATGACGTGGACGTACGCTCTTTGAAAATTCATTATTTATTAATGAAACACTTGAAGTTAACGTCCAATCTCGCACCCTTATGCATTTTTTATCAATCTATAACAATAAATGAAACCTATTAAATGACTTCGATATAATTTTCCTTAACTAATACGTTTTTTTATAAAAGCTATTTTCTTTCGCTGTTTTTCTAAAATCGCCTGATCATAATTTAATAGCAAATATATTTAACTTTGCTATCATATTACGATCAGGCGTATGTTATTAGTATCGTTGCTTGAATTTCGAACTAGGCGCTCATTTATAAATAAAAATTATTAAATTATTATGATTAATAATAATTATAATATTTTAAACTAACTTAAATAAAATCAATATAACTAATTTTTACTAACACTTTTTTTTCATTATTTCAATTAGGTGGACTGGCAAATTGACCACATGATGGTAAGTGGTCACACCCATCATTTCATTTACATTGGCACTGGCACCATCGCGTATAAAGCTAATATACTGACCGACCGACCGAATAGTACCAACCTAGAAACACAGATACTCTCCTCCTTCAAACCGGACCTCAGCAATATTTGTACAAAGTATTGCTGTCTAGTGATAGAATATATTATGATGAGGGGATGGTACCTACCCAAGAGGCATAAAATTACTACTACCAATATTGTATTAGCCCCAATCTAATCACATTTAATCGTATTAAAATAATTCAACATGTTTCTTTTTTCCTTCAAAACTAAAAAAAACCGTTAAATCATTAAAAACGCATCAGATTTACGAAACCTGCTTCAGCACGGGACAGGATATTTTCATCAGGTAATAAAACATTCGGTGGGGTTACTTCTCAGGGTGAAATATGGGGTTAGGTCGGGTGAAGGCGGCCGGGTCGGCCATTCATCACCCTCGCAAGGATAACCCCGACATCGACTTTGGCTTGTTAATGCGGTAACTTTTATGGCTTCTGCTGATTTAAAATTTAAATTGGCGTTTGATTGTAACGTTTGCGGAAACCTCTATTAATGGCTTGGTGGTGAGGAGTCTTATTGATTTTGAATTACAATTAATGTTTGTTTATATTGGAAAGCTAAACTGCTTCAGACTTTTTGTGAGTGGATAAGCGTCAGGATCAGCGGGTTTTATTGTATCTTCGTTAATATTTATAAGAAAATAATTGCTAAAATTGATTATCTTAAATTATACAATGTTTCTCGTAGTGATGGATGACGTTATTGTTTCAACATAAAATAGACACAATATATTAACGTTTTTATGTACACTATAGGGCTAGTTGTTAGCGTATACGGTTGCAAATCATAGGGTGCCGGGACTCAGGAATATATTATTTGTTTTAGATTGTTTCAATAACAGCCTCATAATAGGAAACTAGCAGTATTGCCCTACCGTACCTCGAATCACGTCGGTTTGCTATAGCATCGGCCGTAAGAAAATAAAAAATGCATTGAGTGGGAATAATATCTCACGTGGAGCTGATAGGTGTTTGAGCCACTACGTCCGAAGTCAGAGGACAATCCAACTAATTTATAACAATTAGGAACCGTTGCCGATTTCATTTAAAATCATTCTGTTATTAGAATAGAAAACGGTTAAACGATTGCGTTTCGATTCGCTTGCGATAAAATGCAAATTTTTTAGTTACGACAAAAATTCAAACGATTTGATAATAACAAAACCAGTATCGAGTAAAAATATCACAAAAACAAAACCAAACATCATTGACGTAAACGCGGCAAATAATACAGATTCCCTGAAAATAAATAGCACCGAACACCGTCTGACTGCATTTAACAACTCTCTGAATATTCATAAAGATAAACCAAATTTATGCGCTCGTAAAGTCGGTGATAAAGAAAGTTGTTTCATAGAATGTTTCGTCGCCATTTTTATTCAGCTCTTTATGTAGGACAGCGGGACGATCAATAACATTAATGGTCTGTCGCATTTAACAAATAAGTAACATATTGTTGATGGAATAATATTATTATATTAATAAATATGGTATTTGTATAGACGATTTTTTTTTTGTAACTTACTAGTTATTCTACCAATGATAAATAAATTCACTACTTGGTTAGAATCTAAATAATAACTCTAATTAGCAATGACGTCAAGAACGTCCAATTTGTTTTTTTGTTAAATATAGGGAAATCATAAAATAAAAATTAATATTTTTTAATTATTATTAAAAATGAGGTTTGTAGCTTATTCTGCAGAATATATTATTAACTCAAATTAAGCATCAAAATAGATTCCTGATTTTGAATCTGCAATATTTAGTTACGAATTTTAGTCATAAAACATTTTTAATATTTCCAAATCAAATAGAAATAAATCTGGTACGATTCGCAACGTACTTCAAATTCTGATCTATGATTATTCGAATTACACTTGAAATGATAAGAAAATCTTTTCTGGAAACCACGTAAAGATGGCTTAATAGCCTGTGTGTCTCTTCCATAATAATAATTCGAATATGTATATCTACTGCCGTCCGTGGTATCGCTCGAATTTCAGGGGGCAAATGTTAAGTAGCATATGTATTGTTTGCGTGATTGAGTAATAAACTTCCAACCATAAAAACTTTCACATTTATAATACTAGAGGGATAGTAAAATCAATATTAAATAATTAACAGACCCGGAAGAAAGTAATCTATTTTCTAAAGAGATAGAAATATAACGGTTGGCTGTCCGTGACATTAGGACCTTGCTGAATCAAAAATGTCACAACATATCGAACCGTTTTGCAATTCATATGACCTTTATAAACTAAACGATAAATATAATACGGGTTCGCGACAAGTATTTGTGTCAGTCAGTATAAAAGTATGTAACAGATTAGCGCCCCGACCCCGAGCTCGGGGGCGCTGAGGTGTCAAGCGGGGAATGAATTTGTCAGCTTGTGATTCTTTGTGGCGCGCCCCGCAATATATCACCCGGGGAATGTAACACGGCACCAACGTTGTAGTTCTTGTATAGAATATATTATATGAATATGATTACGACTTTATTTATACTTAATTTAAAGTAAATATGTAATAATGATAACTTAACGCCCTGTTAATTATAGGCTGTAGCCCCAGAGATGAGGGAGCGCTCCCAAAATACAAATTTCAAAATCAAAAATACCATCTCAATACCGAGGATTGTATTCATTTAATATATTATAAAGATATAGAAATAGAATCATTGTATTATATATAAAAATACTAGCGGGTCAACCGCGGCTTTGCCCGCGTCATATTTAAAAATAATAAACAGACCAAAATATGTTAATCTATATACATATATAAAAATACTTGTCCTGACTGACTCATCGACGCTGATCCCAAACCAAAGGGGTTAAAGACATGAAATTTTGACAGTTGATTCATTTTATAATGAAAAAACGCACTAAGAAAGGGTTTTTGGAAATACCACCCCGAATGGGGTATAAAAGGGATGAACCGTCAAAGTCAGAAGATTTAAAATTAAATTTCATTCTTACTTCAAAAAATGACGAACCCGCCATACAAACTTTCAACCCCATATTTCACTTTCTTGGGAGGTATATTTTCGAAAATCCTGAAATTCGTATTTATTTATTTCTAACCAGAGGCTTGTGTATAAAATTTCATACTCCTTACATCAAAAATGACGGACCCACCATACAAACTTTCAACCCCATATTTCATCCTCTTGGGGGGTAGATTTTCGAAAACTCTGAAATATGTATTCATTTATTTCTAACCAGAGGCTAGTATATAAAATTTCATGCTTCTTACTTCGAAAATGACTGAATCCCTCTGCAATCTTTCAACCCCTATTTCACCCTCATGGGGGTAAATTTTCAAAAATCTTGAATTAAACATTTATTTATTTCTAACCAAAATATATATAAAATATAAAATTGCTTGTATATAAAATTTCATAATGTAAGCATCAAAAATGACGAACTCCCCATATAAACTTCCAACCCTTATTTCACCCTCTTAGGTGGTGAGTTTTGGAAAAGTCTAATTTGCGTACTTATTTATTTCTAACCAGAAGCTTGTGTATGAAATATCATGCTTCTAACTTTGAAAATGTCGGGTTTCCATACAACGGTTCATCCCTTATTTACGTGATTATAAGTGATCACCAACGCCCATAAACAATGGCATTGTAAGAAATATTAACCATCGCTTACATAGCCAATGCGCCACCAACCTTGGGAACTAAGATGTTATGTCCCTTGTGCCTGTAATCACACTGGCTCACTCCCCCTTCAAACCGGAACACAACAATACAAAGTACTGCTGTTTTGCGGTAAAATATCTGATGAGTGGATGGTACCTACCCAGACGAGCTTGCACAAAAGTCTACCACCGAATTAACTTTTATAAAACAATAAATAATCTGCAATGCTTTCCTGAAAGTGCTAACATCGTATCCCACAAGTGAAATGTTTAAAAACGACGTGCTACGATATTTTGACGTGTATTTCTTTTAGATGTAATAATTAATACAGTCAATGATATCAAATTCTGACATTTCACGATCATTTTCTACGGTGAGTTTCTGCAGTTCTCGCGTAATTTAAAACAAATGAAATAATAAATGATTTTATTGGAAGGAACAATATATATGATTGTATTAAAGGATAATAGATAATTCAAGTATTCTTATTTTTTATAGCTACTGTCCCCGTTAGTATTTACGTCTGCAGCCAGAGCCACTGAGCATCAGATTTGAGGTATCATCCTCCACATCGAGCTAACGATAAGCTGCAGACAATCATGTTGGTGACACATTGTTTTGCAAAGTTTAATTTTGTTTTTATGGTACTTTTTCTATTCTTATAGTTTTCTTCCTCTATTATACCATATAATTTCAATATGAATTCAATTTATTTTCACTTACTAATAAAAATCATTGCATTTCATGGGCAAGTGGCAATGAATTTATTTACCACGACTCTTGTACCGTGGCGCTTGGTAGCTACGTCCGAGAGATTTATCGCGTGATGTACAACTTCCTTCATAAAACACGCCCGCGGCCGCTCCGCTCTCGCTGCAATGCCGTCTCCAGACAGCTTTATTTTACTTCGGCCATTACATTTTGCCACACTGAATAAGTTTTAAAACATTTCCGAATGTACAGAGCAAATTGGGTGGTCGTGTGTGGATCTTTTATTTGACTGAGGCGACATCGATGTTGAACTTTTCATTGGAGTTTTTGAAACGTTAAACGGGCTTTGAAATTGTTGTTCCTTGCTTAGTTGCTTGATATATTTATTATAGTAGTTTATAATTTACATTTGTCAATGGATTTGTATGAGATAAAATTTTTTTTACATCGCTGATCTTGATGCCTTAAATATTTTTAACTTACCTATTTGAAGAAAAACAATTATGTAATGTCTTATATATAATTTATTTCAGATACCTAATACAAATGTTTATCTTAAATAACTATGTATATTCAGAAAGCATCTAACATTCACTGAATTTGAAAACAGCTTAATATCATATGTACATACATTTTACACCCGTTCAATAGAAGCGGAGGGGAACTAAATCGTTTCAGTTACATTCTCGTAAATTCGAAAGTCGACGCTTACGTCATTTCCTCCGAGTAAAATATATCGGTCGTAGAAATCTCCGTGGAGCTCACATTTTTTTCCAGGGAAGTCGTAAATCGTGAAGACGGGCACGGGAGGTCGACCGGAGCGCCATCCTTCAAGGGTGAAGTCACACGATCAAATGCTTTGTCCCTGAAGGACATTCGATTTAGAATTGGACAGCTTAAATGTTAACTGGTGAAGGGTAAATGAAAATGTAATACATTTCTTATAAAATGAGAGCGTGGATCGTTGTTATAGACAGGAAAACTATCCAAAGTTTACCTACATCTCACACTTACACATTTATTCAAGATTCGTATATGAATATACAAAAGAACTTGCAAAACCTCGGCTTCTTCTTGAATTAAGTACTTGATTAACATTTATTTAAATACTAACAATGAACTAATGTATGTGTATTTGTGTAGTATGATTAACTCACCTGATTTGAAGAAGATGGCCCATTGGTTTGAACACATGAATCTTAACCGATAACTGATAAATCAGAACCGAGTAAGCATCTCTGAATTCTCATGTCCTGAAATTGTGTAATTCATTCGTCATGCTCGGCGTGAACCTCGTGTTAATTGAATTCAACCACATTTGAGCATCGTGATGGAATAAGCTTCAAATCTTCGCTGAAAAAGATCAGGAAGCTTGATCACAGCAGTGAAACATTTACTTACTAATGTTAATACTTGGATGCTTGGTACATATTTATTATAATTATATATTTGCATATGATTTTGACAGATATTTTTGAGTAATTCCTTTTCGCATATGTAGGAAAAAAATGACTTCATAAACTTCGCGCCTTGTTTTGAACATATACAAGTGGCGTTGTATTAAGAACTATGCTACAACATATTACTCCGCAGCTTCAGACAACGCGCTACCCTAAATTTATAGCAGCGATTCTTTTCAAGCTTAAATTGCCGTGTCAGTCGCAGGTTAAACTTAACTACATATTTATTTTGTAACGTTAACGAATATTCATTTTTATTACCTACCGCACCTTTTTATTGTTTGTAACGTTATGACATCTGTGGTTTTATCATTTTTTGGCGAATATAAAAAATGTTTGTTTCTGTCTTTCATATTAGCTTAGATGATTATTTGGGGTAATTTTATTTAAGCCAAAATCCGGAAAGAGTTCAGGCGCAGGATTAACGGCTTTACGTGCTTTCCGAGGCTCGGGAGTGGACACACTTCCAACTTCCAGATTATGGTTACTGAGAATTTTCGACAAAAATCTCAATAAAATTTTATTGGCCCGATCTGGGATTTGAACCCAGGACCACCGTGTCTGCGGTCTTACACGTAGCCACTAAACCAACCAACGCGGCAATCAAGTCAAGTCAGTTTAAAGTATTATATTAAATGTAAAGCCACTTAAAGAATCGTATCATTGGTTATAATTTTTATGAATATACTTAAACATATAACAATTGTATTTATTAGATTATGAACGTTGTTTAAATAAATTGATATGACAAAAACATTTTTAAAAACAATACATTTAAATACACTAAAATGAAAGTGAATCAAACCCATCATCTTGTAACATTTTATACAATTTTATATGCTCACAATACATTTAAAACATCTTAAAGCAAAAAACAAAACAAATTATGACTAAGTATATTTTCCCGATAGGTGCAGAGATTTGGACTGAATAACGTAAACACAAGCGTAGTCCTTGAGCAGTTTAACTATCGCGACCATCAGTTCCAACACCATACCAGAATTGAAAGGGTAATTGGTGTACCTTCACTGTGACAGGAGACAAGCCATCAAAAGCGAGACTATTAAGATAATCGCAGAACTACACCCATTTCTAAGATTCCATGATATTAAACGAAATTCATCACCATTCATCAAGCTGTACAAACCGCGAGCTAATCTCCTCTCCCACTCGCCGCTCGTATATCAGAGCGAGACGACATTTTTACGAGCTCTTAATCAAGAAATATACGATTGTAGGGCGATTAAGAGAACAAGATTTATGGCGTTGGTAATGTAGTCGTTTTGATGACGGGTAGCCGTTGTTGTTATGCTCAAAATTATTTATTAATATATGTATACACATGCTTTTTAATTTTAAAATGTTACATGTAATGCAATTTTCACAACCTTTATACACGTAATATCTAAATTGCATATGAATAACATAAGTCTATCATTTTTTTTTAATTCTGTAACTTAGACTGTGTTACTGCCTGGTATTAAACATGCACAATGCACATTCCACCAACCCGCATTGGTGCAGCGTGGTGGAATAAGCTCCAAACCTTTTACTCAAAAAAAAAAAGGCTCAGCAGTGGGACATTCACGGGCTGTTACTTTTTACTTTAATGCACATTCAAATTACATTAAAACAAATAAACAGTGAGACAAGGAATAATACCATCAAAATGGCAATACGGGGCAAAACTGAAAGGAGCGAATTGGAACAATGAATCTTCCCAAGTAACCATCACAAGTGAAAATCACCACGTGACGCGATGCCTCTTAAAAGTTGATGATTGTACCAACTTATTCTTGGCCAAAATGTATGGCCATTTGAGCCGATTTATGATTCCAATTTTAGTGCTATTGACAACACAAATTAATGTTACTGGCGATTTCTGATTTTCAAAGATGTTGATAATACTTTACAGATTTTAATAGAAAATTAATACTGCAACACAAAACAGAAACACATACATTTTAATATGTACATTTATCATTAAAGAAAAAACATACAATAATATATTTTATTAAAATAACCGCTATTTATCGTCACGCTACGCCAATAAAACATGCATAAGTTGAACAAAAATGAGTAGTGTTCCGACTTCTCAGAAGATAGCGACAATATTTCAGCGGTGGTGAAGCACTCGACGTCGTCGTATCAGCCGAAATGTGCTGTTTCGACGCGGTAAGTGCTACAATTTATATAGACTTTGCTGTATGGTATAAGGAGTAAGATTATTTGAAATAATACATTCATGCTTTCCTTGAATATTGATACAAAATCCGGGTTAGGCCAATAAACGTATAGATTATAGTTTTACTAGTATATATACTAATATATAAACCTGAAGAGTTTGTTTGTTTGATCCGGCTAATCTCAGCAACTACTGGTTCGAATTTAAAAATCCGTTTTGAAAAATTTCAGAAGAATTTGGTATATCTAAGTATTTCGTAATACTATATTCCTGCTAGCTGCAAGTTATTTTTATGTTATTTAATTATAGTATAGTGTAGATTTCATTTTGTTTGTGAAAAATGAAATGAGAATGATACTAAAAAAGAGATAAATCATGGTATCTAGGTACGATGCTTAATGGTGACTACCAAGAATATAGCATTGAGTAGTTACTTTGTTTCACCTGATCAAATGTGTTGTGTGCTCAATAAAGCTCACACAATAATTAACATTCACATTGATTAAAGATGGTTGGCTGAAAGTGAAACAAATTTCATTGTTCATACTTTGACAAAAAACGATTGCATTAACATGTCAAAACTATATATAAAAAGTACCTACTAAGTATTAATCGATGATCTTATCTTGATAACTTTCAAAAGATAGTAGTGACAATCCGACTCAGGGCTGCGTGTGAGCAAGGTCTATGAAAATGTAACCATACCATAGCTCGCTTGGGATTTGTTAAATGATAATATAGTAAAGTAACAGCGTGTAAATATTACACTGCTGGGCTAAGGCCGTCCGTTTAAGTAGAAAGGTTCCATCATGCTGCTCGTATGCGGATTGATGGACACACTTGTAAATTATTTTCATCTGAAACATGCATGTTTCCTCTCGATATCTTCCTTTAACTCTGGGTCGTGCAAGGCAATGAATTATAAATAAAAATTAAGCTTGTGCTTCTTGTAACCACTGAGCCGTCTGGACTCTTGAAAACAACAAAATACTTAATACTTTTTACCCAGTTCCGAACACAAGCTAAAGCCGCGGTACCTCATGACTCGCACCACATTATTAGTCACAATATTTCACAGAGGGCAGACATTTTTATAGGTATTTAGCGAAAGCGACGCCTCTGCGGGCCAATTTGAAACTTGTTTGCGTGCCCAATTTACGAGGAAAGTTAATTTGAAATGTCGTGTCCTCGCTTTGTTTATTACAATTACGTTGCCTTTATGTAATTATGAATATTTCGTTGAAAAAACAATACATTATACAGGTATTCAATTATTTTTTATTATTACACGAATAAATTACAGTTTAATCATGTGAAAAACACCGAATAGTTACTCCAAACTTTTCTATCGTTTATATAATCTTGTACTGTATAATAGGTAGGTAGTAACGAAACAACATGAGTTTTAAATTTAGTTCTAAGAAAAAGGTAAAATAATTTTATTATACAATCGCATACTCTGCCCTAGGTAATCCTACAGTGAGATATTTCAGGCTGTTACTTTTTTTATATATAATTATATATATTATATCGTATCTCACTCGAGAAATGTTGAAAGCGAACTTACAGTGATCACTATAGTCAATGTCGCGATTCTGCCATTTCTGATATTTCGCGGTCGTGAATAGCTTTTCAATAATCGAACTTCTCAACTAACTCATGGTACAGAGAAATGAGAAATTGACGCGACGTAGATATATTCCCAATACGCCTGTCAACATCACCCTTACTCTATATTTTTGGGTATATCGCATTATATCGTCCCAACGGCTGCAACTGAACACCGCTAAATAAATTCACGTTGCAAAACAGCTTCAAATGTTATCAAGTTTGAAGTAAAGCGACATAAAATATACTCTATGTATATACAGGTTGAATTTCATTAAGTCGAGAGAAGTTACAATTTCGAAAATACAAATAATATCGAAATTTGCTTTACATGTTTTGATGACAGCTAGACACGCACATATGGTGACATACGGTAAACTAAAGAAAAAATGTATTTTATTTAAAATACTGCGTGATATTTGCACATCAACATTGTGGATGATGATGATAAAATGACCCGTACCGGTAATGTTCAAATACTTCAATATAATGCTTAACTTTCAACATATATAGGGGCTTTATGATTGTCACTATACCGATATCTATTTTTTTTTATTATATCTCTTCAATATTAAGTAACTACCGTTTACAGTGTACCTTACCATTTAATGAGGTCTCACTGCACTCATAAATTACTTAAGGCGTTAAGTTTAACGTAAGAAAATATATATGAAAATTTTTGTTATATAATGTTATTATATTTACGTGCAATTTAATTTAATTTGTTGAAGACATATTATAATACTAGCTGTTTTCATGTAATTGTTAATAATTATTTTATTATTACTATAATAACACACACGCGCGCACATACACACACACACAGATATATGGCTACTGGTAAATAAATACGTAATTAACGATTTGAAATCAATTTTCATAAGATACCGTAGATTTTACCGATCTTATATATGGCCTAACATTTGCGCCATCACATGTTCTTTGTGTGTACCAATTTTCATAAAGATTGGTCAAGCCGTTCTTGAGTTATAAGAAGACATACAGACAGACAGACAAAAATGAAAAAAATAGTATAATGTGAATCACTACATCATAAAACGATTATTTATCACAAAATCAGGTGAAAAAAATAATGTACAGACAGAACCAATAGATTTATATAGTAGTATAGATATATCTAACGATATTTTTGACATATTTCATATATGTCTACCATTTCTGTAATTACCACTATTGAATATGAACCACAGTGGAAAATCGGGGCAGGGGCCCGATTACTTCACAACGCGGCTCACTGGGGTTTTACAGCGCCTAGTTATGCCAGTGGATGCTAGTATATCTATGAAATTCAAAAGAATAAGTCAAATCAATGATTTGATTTACGTCCTTTACAATATTTTTATATAGACAGTGAAATAAAGTAATAAATGGGGGCCAATTCTACTAACAAATTGCCACTTTATCGCAATCGAATCGAAACGTGATCGTTGCCGTTAATCCGTTTTCCTATTCTTTAATTTAATTATCGACTATTGGCACAGAAGTTAACAATTAAGTTTAGTTTTGACATTACGGTATTTTTTTTTATCGCTGGTAAAACGCTTTACGCGTTTCCCCCATGAAGTGGGGGGGTATGTGGGGCTCGCCGGCACTGAAGGCGCCAGAATACCCACTAAAAAACCAGCGGTATCCTCTCCGTCTGGTCGGAGGGCGCCACGGGATCGCTTGCGCATGCTACCGAGACGCCCCGACGGTCGGCCCGCCTCTGCGGGCCTCCATTTCTAGGGAGGTTCCCGGATACGGTGAGCCCACCTAGCCCAAGCGGCTATTACGGCGGGGGGAGAAGGTGCGCATAGCGCAGACGCCTTCTCCCCGGTCTTCTTCGGCGGATTGAAACAGCGGAGGCACTTTCCTCACGCTGCCGCTCCGCGGCCTCCTTCTGCAACATGACATTCTCGCAGAAGGAGACTATTTCCAACCAGCACCTCTCGCTGTCGAGAATAGTGACATAACGGTACATTTTAACATCATATCGGTTCAGTTCCGATCCGAATCAATATAGAAAGTCAAAGTCAAAGTTGGATTGGAATCGAATCGGGAACGAATCGTAATCGTTATAGTTTAGCAGAATACGGCCCCTGATTTGATTGAATGAAAGTCGAGAATATTTATATATGTTATCTGAATGCAGACTTATTGAACATTCAAAGTGCAAATTAGCCTATAGAATGTTGATACGTAGTTCTATCTATACTGAAAACCTTTATAGTATAATATATTTGATGAAAAAATATTCGCCTTCGATTCCCGAAGGCGTATCGAATTTATATAGTCTCTTACGGAGATCAATGTAAAAATTCCATTAGAGTGTCGGTTACCTGTAGGGAGAAATTCACAAGATGATGACGCGTCTCAAAATTATTAAAGTATAAGGTATAAATACTAACAGGTAGGTAGGCTTAACTTTTTGAATATCTAATATTTTTGTAATAAACGATTTTTGATAATCAGATAATTTTCAGAAACCAATTGAAAAAAATGGAAAAATTAAGAAGGAAACGACAACTTTAGTGTAATTTAAGTGTCTCAAAGTTATTAATCCTTCTCAAAATAAATGACAGGTTAATTACGAACGTTTTATATAGATAAATATTGCCTTATACATTTTGTAAAAACCAGTACTTGTAGTACCTACATTTTCTCTCGGGGAATCGATTTTCAATTTTATAAAAACCGTCCTTGGTAGACGAGGAGATTTTACACAATAATAAAGACTTCGGTAGGTGACATTTTTATAAATTTGGCAATCAAATGCAACTTGCACACGGTTGGACATCCTTCATAACAATTACTTCATTATGTTATATATTTTATTAAGTTTATAAATATTGAATGAATTTTATGTATAAATTGTTCGCATACTAATTCTAACTAACAACAATATATGTTTTTATTATAGAGGTTGCCTGGAAGAGATCACTGTAAGTGATAAGGCCGCCTTTGCATACTGTATTATGTAAAACTTGTTCTTTGGATCTGTTATATTTTCGTAGTGTGTGCAATAAAGAATAAATAATTACTTTTAATGATAGATAATCAAAAAATTACATTTAAATATATTAATCAACCCATCCCAAAACATTACTTTCAAACAAGAAAATATCTAAGGCAATACACTTTTACGACGGGCAAACAAAAGCGCTAACATCGCTTGAGTGGTGATAAAAGATATGTAAACGACGACGCGGGTGTCATTCGCAGGGCGGAAGACTTTACTACTTCCGCCGACAAGATGGCTGACATTCGCGACAGGAAACTTTGGTGCCAGATAAAACACCTCCTGAAAATTATAGGGTGGGCGAGGTTCTGATTCAACTTTTATAGTTATGGTATTACGAGTAGACAGGCTACATTTAAATTACATTCATGGAGATAAATTAGGTAGAATGAATGATTATAGTAATCTTTACCCAATGAAAGATAAGAGAAAAACCGTTTAATTAAAACAATATGAAGTCTCTATTTATTTAGTTGTACTTCATTCAGTCGATCTGTCCAAAGACGTTATTCTACTTAGCACAACGGGATTTTTAGATAACATTTATTATTCCGCGGGCAAATCCGCAACCGTTAGCATTATTAATGTCGAGACCATCTGGATCAATTTATGTAAATACTTTTCAATATCGTTTTATTTTTATTTTTGATTAAAAAATTAAAATGCCGTGTGATTATTATTTCAAGAAATGGAAAGGTACTCTTATAAATTTGACCAAAGTTGTAGAACTAGATCTTGAGTACCAGGTACGTTTTATGATATATTAAACGATGGATTTATATATAACTACATATAATCATTTTACATAACATACACCGAAACATAATTAATAATATATAAAACCAGTATTAGTATAGTCATTGCACTGTTAAAACCACATCAAATAATTTGTCTCGTCAACTCTGCCTTTTGGAATCACCAAAATGTTAAAGATATATTTGTTTATTTTCAGGATACAAAAATTCATGATAAGCAAATCTGTGATGCGGTCCAAAGGTTAGCTGGTGTGCTCGGAAGTTATATATCGTGCTATAACGATGCGTTGGATTGCTTGCAACATAATTTACAGGTTCAGAAGACTGAGTACATTGCTGATGTGTTGGAGAAAATTGTAACTAGGTATTAAATATATACAAGTAATTTGTCGTTTCTTAAATAAAACTCAAATGAAAACTAGAAATATGTACAGGGCCTTCCACGGCGTATATTAGCTATATATATATATATATATATATATATATTTGTAACAGCCGAATAAGTTTTTAATTTGACAGAATTCTTGAACTCAAACATCAGCTGACGAAACTTGAAGGTACCCATTTCCAGTTTTTATGTAATGGACTGCCAGAAAGAAAGTTGACGCCTTTTGATACTGAGTTTCGGAATGTTCTTGCAAAATATGAAAGGCCTGAAATCATTGAATTGGCAATAGAAGCGGCTTTCCAAGGAGTTGAAAAATTAAAAGAAGTAGAAGCAGAAAGTCTTGGTAAATCAGTAAAATTAAATTGAGAGCCTTTTATAAAAAATAAATAATATATAATTTTATATTTTACTATCATTTTATTAATGTAATAACCAAATAAAACACTAGTTAGTAAGTAAGTACCATCTATAAATTGTGCAGGTAATTCAAAAGATCAAAATCCTCGAGATGGTTTATCAGAAAAAGTTAATTGGTGGGATGATAATGTGACAATTGACACAAATGAGCATAAAGGAATTAATGTCACCGAAGTCTATGAAGTAGAAGAAAAGATATCAGAAGAAACATTAAAAAGAAGAGAAACAATAGCTCTGATACAAGCCCATGAGAAAACTAGGTTTAAAATTACTTTTATAAAATTAAAAATAACCTTTAATATAGATAGCATTTTAACTTAGTTAGTGTTACTGTTACTGGATCGTTTGCATTATAGACAAGTGATACGAATAATAACACATCAAAAGCAGAAAAGAGAAATATGGGAGAAAGAGCTGAAAGGCATATTGAAACCTCAAGCGCCATTTGCTTTAAGAGAGAGAAGTGCAAAGCTGATACAAAGCGTTTTAAGGTACGACATAGGTACTGTAAATAATAAATCAATAAAATTGTAGTAATTGCAATAAAAATTACAGATACTATTTTGAACTGAAGAGAAAAAAGATAAAAGATTGTAGACGAGATGAATTGTTGCAATTAATTAATTGCGACAAACTCAATACCGACCAGTCTCAGATGGATAAAGAGGTAAGATTTAAGCATGTTTATTGTATATACTAAGTAAATTCAATATAAACTAATTTTAAAATATATTCAGGCGGAGCCAAAATATTATAAATTATATAAAAAGTACGAAAAACAGAGGGAAATTTATTGCTTTCAATATAAAGAAGACTATTTACAAAGGAATCGAGATAATATAGCTGAGGAATTCCGAGATCATATCAGGGAATGGTTTCAGAAATGGTACAAACTTATTTCAAATTGAAATTTATCTTAGAAAGTTACGACTACAACCACTTGTGAAAGTGAATAATTATCTCGAGCTCAGCATTGTAGCAAATCAACGTAAAGATCTGCATGTATTTGATGAAAATTTCCCATATGTGTAACCCGCAAAACCGAGATGGCCCAGTGGTAAGAACGCGTGAATCTTAACCGATGATCGTGGGTTCAAACCCGGGCAAGCACCACTGAATTTCATGTGCTTAATTTGTGATTATAATTCATCTCGTGCTTGACGGTGAAGGAAAATATCGTGAGGAAACCTGTATCACATCACAAATTTCACTGAAATTCTGTCACATGTGTATTCCACCAACCCGAATTGAACCAAAACCTTCTCCTCAATAAGAGGACAAGAGGCCTTAGCCTAGCAGTGGGACATTCACAGGCTGTTACTGTTACCCGCAATGGGAGCAGTGTGCTGGAATAAGCTCCTACCTCCTTTTAAACATACTTATCATAAAAGAGAAGAAGAAGAAGAGAGAAGAGAAGGGCCAGCAATGAGACATTTACAGGCTGTTACTTTTACCTACCTACTCGCCTTTCAAACAGCTATATACTCGTAGCTATGTAATGTATTAATGCTTAGCGTCAGATTAATTGTTAAAATGAATGGTAAAATCTACCACCGGTACTTATATGTTGTTTTATAATTTTATAAACTTGTGTATGAAAGACTAGATCCAATCAAATTAACCAAAATTAGGCTAAACATACATACCAATATGAAAATTAGAGATACCCGCTACAAAGTTGTCTTACAATGAAATTGACTTTTAAAAATATAGGTGGCAATGGAAAAATAATTTTGATATTGTAACTTTTTAAAGTTTAAATAACATTTACACGAATTAAATAGGTACTGTGAAGCCAAATTCTTTTACGACATTCCTAAAGAGAATCAAGGTGAACTTGCTTTGATATTCAAAGAAGAATTACCATCACCTCTAGAATGGCTAGACGATTATAAAGCATATTTAGAAACAAAAAGAGCTAATAAAAATAAGACAGCTTTACAGGTAAAATTATCAGTAAAATTTGAATACAGTGTTTATTACGCTTTATATTAAAGTCAATTTAATTAATTAACATTAATAGTTAAAATGGGAAAAAGAAGAAGGGAAAGAAGAGGAAATTATGTTAAAACGAGAAGAATTGAAAAAAAAGAAATTAGAAGCAGCTCTGCTCAAGAAGATGATGAAAAATCCAACATTACATCCAGGATATCATTATCCTATTTCAAAAAAAACTAATAGTATACTTACGGTATCTATTCATTTCGTCGATTACTTTACATTTAATAATGAGATTAAATAACACCCAAGTAATATGATATGCTTACCTAAAAATTTTAGACCTTTTAGTCCCGCAACTCTCATATATTGTATTTATTATTGTCCAGGCAATTCAAAATTATTATGATCATTGGTCTGATATTGATAGTGGAGAAGCTAACGAGGCAAAACAGAAGTGCATCCAGAGAATAGATGAGGAACATTTATGTATGGAGGCTAAATTAGAAATTTGTAACTCGATTATTAGTGACATGATGTAAGTACTAAATAAAATTATATTAAAAATTATATTTATTAAATTATAGCAAAAGGTAACGAAAGGGATAGAAATACTTTTGAATATTATTTGCAGGGAAGAACTGAAATTATTAAAATTATCTTTAAAACAAGAATATGAAAGAAACGAAGAACAAATGCCAAATCCGAAAAAAGAGAAAAGAAAACGAAAAAAGAAACAAAAAAAAATTAAAACGAAAATCAGATATGATCTGCAAGATATATTAACTGTTATAGATTATTTATGAAATGAATAAATAAGTCCCTTTTTTCTACATAAATATGAGAAAATTTCCTTCCAGGATCTTGCCATTAAAGGATGCCTAAAAGAATACCCGAAAATTAATTTTGAAAATTTCATCGGTGATGTAAGCTACGCTGGTGCCGATTTAAGATGTGAACTATTGTAAATATAGTATACTTTTTCCAACCGAATCGTACATGCGGAAGTAAAGTTGTAGTAGGCTGTGAATATTGCACTGCTGGATGAAGGCAGAGTTTCATAGCACGAAATCATCATCATCATCATCCCTTTGTCGTCCATTGCTAGACATAGGCCTCTCCAGTGACACGCCACTGAGCTCGATCTTCAGCTCTCAATCTCCATCCGCTGCCAGCCCGTATTGCTGTACAGCCCGCAATGCGTATATCGTCACTCCACCTAGCCGAAGGGCGTCTTACGCTACGCTTGCCAAGGCGTGGTCTCCACTCCAGAACACGTCTACTCCAACGGTTGTCGGTTCTGCGAAATATGTGTCCAGCCCACTGCCACTTCAGCTTACTAATCCTTTGGGTTATGGCGATAACTTTGGTTCTCTATCGGATCACCACATGTGGGATTCGATCCTTCAGAGAAACACCGAGCATAGCCCTTTCTATAGCTCGCTGAGCGACCTTAAAATGGTGGACCAAACGCACTGTCAGTGTCGACGTCTCGGTTCCCTCGTTGAAGACTTGTCTTCAAGCATTGCAGTAGCCGTGAACTAAGCCTTGACTAAGTTAAAAGTTAGCAAGAAATGAATAAACACAAATGGTGCTGCTGGGCCATCCCGGCTTTTTATCGTACGGATATATTATGTATACGTATTTTATTAGATCGACTGTACCCTTTGCTGGGGAAATAAGAGCTGTATGGTGGGAAAGATGCCGAGAAGTGATCCATGGCTTTAGGCGAATAATGCTGGTGGGGCCACGGGAAAGTGGGAAGACAACTTTGGTCCATATCATGGCTACTGTTAATGGTAATGTATTATTTCATTGATAACTAAATCCTAAAAAACTAAATAGGCTATCTGAATATAGTATTCTTCGTCGTTCTCTCACTAATGAGGATCGTGACCATAGACGATTTGTCTCCACTTGCTTCTCCTGCGTCCTGCGCCAGTTCAATAGATCTAGATTTTGATTGTAGTGTTTCTCCTGTTGCCTCTACAATGACTTTACACCATCGTGTTGGAATTCGGCCCCTGGGGCGCTTCCCCTGCATCCGTCCCACAATCAACTGCTTCTCGAGCTCATGCATATGTGAACGCATTATATGTCCAAAGAAGCTAAATCATGGTAGTAGATCATGTTATTAATGCGTACAAACAAACGAACTCTTCGGTTTTTACATAATAGTATAGACTTACTACAAGATAGCCAATATTATTTTGAAGTACTGATAGAAGCAAATCCTCACTGTTTCATATGTATATAAAACATTACTTGTGTTAAGCAAATAACGGTGACCTTATATTTCTTGTTAAAACTATAAATATTTGATTAATAAACTTTTACAAATAATACATACATATATAGGCTTCAAATAAAAATTAATTCCATTAAAAAAAAAATGCTTACAGACGCCAAGCTCTACGAGTTGGATCCATTTAAAATTGAAGTTGAAAACACAAACTCAGAGTATTTACAAGAGTTAATCGATTCTGTAGTAACGTGTGCAAAGATCACGCAACCTTCAATCATATATATTAGACATGTTGAACGCCTTTATTACACTAAGGTACTTACTTCACCCTGTGGGACCTACATTACCTACCACACGCAGCGTCCATACAAAACATCAAGCATATGACCGTCGCGAGCCGAAGGCGCGCGGTTACTAAAACGTAGGAGCACATACGCCGAGTTTTGTATGTTTTTTTTTTTTTTTTCGGTTTGTGTATGCTGTTGGCCCTATTGGCCTCTACAGCGTCACCGGGCGGGATGGGCCGAGATGAACTCAGGCCGGAGAATGGGAGCCGACATAAATGTGGCTCAAGGGGAACGGACGTCCTAAGGGTGCCTCCTGTGAGGCCGGACCTCGGCTTAGGACGCCGTTAAGATCGGGTAAAAAGAAAGACGTGTGCATTTGTTTACGCCGTCAGACACCTAAGCGTCGACGGGCCGTAATGTATGAGAGTGAGAGTCTTCGACCCCGCCGGCGGGGTCGGTGTGTGTTGACTGTGGCATCTAACAAGTTAATGTTGGCTGCTGTAAGTCCATCGACTGGATCGTATAGGACGTGCTTAGGACGCCTTCGATCGGGATAGGGAGTTTTGTATGGACACAGAGGCGCGTATTTATATGGTGCCCCCCGCGGCGACGGTGCGCCCCTCACCTCTCGTACAATTCGTAAGAAATTATTATTGTTCTTACATACTCACTCGCTATTGGTAGAAAAGCCAATGTTTTGATTTGTACATAATTTTCTTAAAGAATTTTATTCTTGGTTTAGCCCTTCCGATTGGTAAACCGGTAATTAAATTGTAACTCACATTATAATCCAATTTCATTGGTTATAATGTGAAACTTTTTATTGGAGACAAATTTCTGTAAATATTGTTTATTGGTTATTAATAATTGTCATTTTTGTATATATATCTGTGTAAATTTCAAATAAAATCATTCCACCTGAAGCATCAACAAGTTTATTACGATACTCAAGAAACCTCCGAAATAGTTAGGGAAGCAATAGCCCCTACAGTGGTGACCTACCGACGTTGAAAAAATGGATCAAGATACTGCTGCTCAAGACCCCAAACCTCTGGCCGAGGTAGACCTGGCAGCCATCTCCGTACAGTCACGGATACTACCATTCTGGAGGGACCTTCCACGAGCCTGGTTCATACAATTTGAAGCTGTCGTCGACCCCTTGAAGACGTCCGATGATCAGAAGTTCCGTTACGTCCTGCAACAGCTGCAAGCCACGGACCTGCAACACGTCACCGACATTCTATACGACACGCCGGCTACTGATAAATACATCACATTGAAGAACCGACTACTCGCCGTATATGAAAAATCAGACGTAAAGAACTTCCAGAAGCTCGTTAGCGGTCTACAGCTGGGTGACCAGAAACCCTCTCAATTACTTCGCAAGATGCGAGAACTAAGCGCCGGTATGATTACGAACGAAGGGCTCCGTATCGAGTGGCTTAACCATTTACCTACTCAGATACGCGTTGTTCTATCCGTAAATACCGAGTCATCACTCGACACACTCGCCGCCATGGCCGACAAGATGGCGGAATACTCCGAGCCCGCGATGATCGCCGCTGTATCGACCGCAACAACAACTACGAACGACGCCGTATCAACACAAATAGCAATATTATCGAAGCAGCTAGAAAAATTGTCGCTAGAAATCAACGAAATACGCGGCCGCTCCACACATCGTCAATACCGTCGCTATCGCTCCCAGTCAAGGCCACGATCCAATTCAAACTCAACAAGAAACAAATCATCTGTGAAGCCCGGCGATGCCACGTGGGAATGTAAATACCATTACCGATTCGGCGATAAAGCGAAGCGTTGCGAATCGCCGTGTTGCCGAAGAAACAAAGCTTTAAACTAGCTCCGACATCGACTACGGCGGACCTCGATGTCCCTACTGCCAGCAACCGCCTATGTATCTACGATCGCAACACTCGAGAACGTTTCCTCGTGGATACCGGCGCCGATATATCCGTATTATCAGCATCAAATTATAGAAGCAATACAAAAATCGAAAACGCCTGCAGATTATTTGCCGCAAACAACACACCTATCAAGACGTATGGCGAAAAAACGTTAAGATTGGATTTTGGTTTACGACGAAACTTTCTATGGACATTCATCATCGCTGACGTCAAAACATCGATCTTGGGAGCTGACTTTCTACGACACTTCAAACTATTAGTAGACCTGCATAAGAAGAAACTAATAGATAAAGTCACCGAACTTTCCGTCGATGCTATTGAAATTTCTACAGGCGCTGAAACAGAAACAGAAAAGGTACACGTAATCGGCACAAACCAAGCCTATTACCACGTACTGAAGCAATATCCAGATGTACTTCGACCCATGTCACTCAAACAACCTTCGAAGCATAACGTCGTCCACCATATCGAGACAACTGGCCCGCCACTCTACGCCCGTCCGCGTCCGCTTCCACCGGATAAGTATAAAGCTGCAAAGACTGAGTTCGAGAATATGCTGGAAATGGGCATCTGCAAACCGTCAAACAGTCCCTGGGCGAGCCCGCTACACGCTGTGAAGAAGAAGGACGGCGGCTTACGAGTTTGCGGTGACTACAGACGTCTAAATGCGATCACACTACCCGACCGCTATCCGATACCTCGCATACAAGACTTCACATATCAACTTCATAACAAGACAATATTCTCGAAGATCGACTTAAAAATGGCTTACTACTGGATACCAATTGCTGAGGAAGACGCACAGAAAACCGCGATTATAACTCCATTCGGTTTGTTTGAATTCAACTGCATGACCTTTGGACTACGTAACGCGAGCCAGACATTCCAGCGATTTATGCACGAAGTACTCCGAGGCGTCGAAAACTGCTTCTGTTTCGTCGATGACATCTTATTATATTCCGAAAACGAAGAAAAACACATCGAATTATTACATCAAGTATTACAGCGATTAGAAAAATTTGGCGTCACACTGAAAATAGAAAAATGCGAATTCGGGAAAAGCAAAATTAATTTTCTCGGTTACGAAGTCTCAGCGGACGGAATCAAACCGACTGAAGATCGCATCGAAGCCATTTCAAAATATCCGAAACCGAAAACCATCGTCGAGTTACGTCGCTTCCTAGGCATGTTGAATTTCTATCGAGACTGCCTACCACATCAAGCCGAACTTCAACACGAACTCAACAAATATTTGCACAACCGTAAGAAAAACGACAAAACCCCGATCGAGTGGACACCGGAAGCCGACGTAGCCTTTGAAAATTGCCGTCAAAGCATTTTAAAAGCTACAACTTTGACTCATCCGCTACCCGGTACACAACTCAGCATCATGACTGACGCTTCAGATCACAGTCTCGGCGCCATACTACAACAGAAAGTAAACAACGAATGGAAACCGCTCGCATACTTCTCAAAAGCAATGAGTGCTACACAACGCCGCTACAGTGTATACGATCGCGAATTACTAGCGATCTATACAGCTGTAAAACACTTCCGACGACTCATCGAGGGATGCGAAGTGACTGTGTACACCGATCACAAGCCACTTGCCTACGCACTACATCGCCAAGCAAATAGTACCGACACTCCGAGAAGAGAACGACAACTACATTTCATTAGTCAATTCTGCTCAAATATCAAATACATACAAGGGGAAGAAAACACAGTCGCCGACGCTCTCTCACGCATAGAAGACATTCAATGCCCGACGATCATCGATTTCAATCAATTAGCCATCGATCAACATAACGACGAAGAACTAAAATCATTACGAAGACAACCTAACTTGAAATTCGCCGACGTCGCGATGCCTGGGATACAGCAGCCAATTACATGCGAGCTGTCTACCGCGACGCCGCGACCGTACCTACCGAGCATTTATCGCTACGCAGCATTCAAAGCGCAACACGATCTATGCCACCCGAGCGTGCGGACATCAAGAAAACAAATAAGTTCGAAATACTTTTGGCCGAACATGAACACAGACATCGGTACGTGGACTAAGGCGTGTATTAATTGTCAACGAGCAAAAATACATCGACACGTCGTCACACCCTTAGGCGAGTTCCCGCCGTCACAGCGCTTCGAACATATACACATCGACATAGTCGGACCGCTAAGACCGTCGAAGGATTGTCGATATCTAGTGACTATGATCGATCGCTGTACGAAGTGGCCCGAAGCAGTACCGATACAAGATATAACAGCTGAAAACGTCGCAAAAGCCTTATACGAACAATGGATCGCACGTTTCGGTTGCCCGCTGCGTATATCAACGGATCAAGGACGTCAGTTCGAATCCGAGCTATTCAATTCTCTCATGAAAAGATTCGGAATTACAAGAATTCGAACTACTGCATACCACCCGCAATCGAATGGCCAAATTGAGCGATGGCACCGAACCCTGAAAGCTGCACTGATAGCGCGCGAAGCTACAATTCAATGGACGGACGAGTTACCCACCGTGCTACTCGGTTTACGCACGGCGTTACGCAGCGATAACAACTTTAGTCCGGCAATTATGACCTACGGTACTACTCTGCGCATACCTGCGGATTTCTTCGTACCTACACAGTCGAAGATTGACGACGCCGAGTATGTACGCCGCCTCACCGAGACCATGGCAACGCTACAACCAACGCCGCGCTCGCACACGTCGCAAAACAAACCATTTGTTTATAAAGACCTAGCGACGTGTACGCATGTATTCGTGCGCAACGATACAGTTCGAGCTCCACTAACTCCGTCGTACGAAGGGCCTTACGAAGTTTTGAAACGCTACGACAAGTACTTCCAGATACAACTGCCAACACGCACGACAGTTGTCACATTGGACCGACTCAAGCCAGCATATACATACAACGAGTCGCCATCGTCTGAGGACCCACCGGTCAGCAGCAGATGCCAGGACAACTCTCCGACCTACACGACGAGATCTGGAAGAAAAGTCAAGCCATCCGTACGATTTTCTTGAGGGGGAGTGATGTGGGACCTACATTACCTACCACACGCAGCGTCCATACAAAACATCAAGCATATGACCGTCGCGAGCCGAAGGCGCGCGGTTACTAAAACGTAGGAGCACATACGCCGAGTTTTGTATGGACACAGAGGCGCGTATTTATATGGTGCCCCCCGCGGCGACGGTGCGCCCCTCACCTCTCGTACAATTCGTAAGAAATTATTATTGTTCTTACATACTCACTCGCTATTGGTAGAAAAGCCAATGTTTTGATTTGTACATAATTTTCTTAAAGAATTTTATTCTTGGTTTAGCCCTTCCGATTGGTAAACCGGTAATTAAATTGTAACTCACATTATAATCCAATTTCATTGGTTATAATGTGAAACTTTTTATTGGAGACAAATTTCTGTAAATATTGTTTATTGGTTATTAATAATTGTCATTTTTGTATATATATCTGTGTAAATTTCAAATAAAATCATTCCACCTGAAGCATCAACAAGTTTATTACGATACTCAAGAAACCTCCGAAATAGTTAGGGAAGCAATAGCCCCTACAACCCCTTAAACTAGTCTATTTTTTGTAACTAGTCTATTTTTAAAAAGAAATAAAAATAAACCCCTCATTGCTCCTCATAACGTAACTCTAGATAAATTAATTTAATTACCTTAGATAAATTAACGTAATTACCTAAAGGCATGGATATATGTAAAGTGGCCTTATTTGAGATCCATTAAAACCTGTTTTTCTCGATAATTGTTAATGAAAACTTTATTATTTTTTTATTTAAGAAACTTTATAGCAATTACTTCCTGTTTCACAAAATTTTTAAAACAATTATTACAAATGAAATAAATACTATGTGTACGTAAATACTCTTTTTACGTGATTATTCGCATTTTGTTTCAAAACTATCCATCACAGGATTTTGACGTGATAACGTCTTATAAATCGATGAACGCCGGCTGCACGCACGAAAAAGCATGACTCATTGTCACGTTCACTTGAGCCGAGCGAGCAAGCGAGAGCACGGAACAAGCGATAGAAAGGCACGATCGGCCTAAGCGTTTTTATATTGACATCAGCATATTAAATAATACAACACCAAGGAGACCTTCGAATTATTTTTGTAGTACATCACATTATACATTTTTACTGTTTTTCTACGTAATTGATACGCGCAATTGCGATACAACCCCACTGTTGCCTAATAATGCAGGACGAGAAGATGTGGTGACGTTAATGGTAATGTACAATTTAGCCGTATGGACTATAAAGGTCTAGTCAAGTTCTACCTCCTTCTTTAGATCTACATAAACGTCAAACCACATAGAAACAATCAGTAGATCCCAGTATATCTCTTTACCTATCAGTATTATCTATATAACAATAATATAATATTATTATTTAACAATTACTTGTAGATACCACCTGAAGAAGTATATACAAATTTTGAAATGATAAAAAAGTTCTTCATTCAGAAATTATTTAAAAAGATTAATAAACAAGACAATATCACTATAATAGGTAAATTAAACTACAATTTATACCTATTAACATTATAATTTATAAAATTACTGACAGTATTTGTTAACACATCTTCAAGCGAAGTTTCAAATAAATCAATAAATTTGATCGTAATTAAAGTCCACTTTACTTTTTCGAAATTGCGTTCATGAGATTTATCTTAGAAAATTAACAGTGAATATAATGACTACGTACGTTGCTTAATGACTGTTTAGTTAAATACCGGTTTAAAATACTGATTGACGTTTAAAAGAAGAAGACAAACCGCTGTTAATTAATTAACCGCCATCGCCACCGCGAAATTATAGCCTTGATCCTGGTATTTTATGGCATTGTGTCAATGCTCTTCATCACCAGTCCATTCACCCATTCCATCATACACACCCACCAACATGCCATATCCGTTGTAATTCTTGTATCTAAAATTTCTTCAGGAAGTTGCGTAGAACCTTGGATGACAAAGAGTAAGCAAATGTTAAAAAAATTCAATTCTGTTTTGCTTTTGCCCGAAACCAATTATTCTACAGTGTATCTTATTCTAAGAAACTGGTCACTCAAGTAAGATTTTTTATAATTATATATAGAAATAGTGGCAATGATTTAGTTTTACGCATATAAAAAAACATCCTCTCTTTTATTTACTTTTACAAAGGAAAATAATTTACGAACAATGGCTTTCCTGCTGATAAGTGTCATAATATCACAAATAAACTAACACTGCATGAAGTTATAAAACTCAGCTATGATTTTACCCAATCACTCAATATTTCATTGTGTTTCAGTAATCGTATAGTGCCACATAATTTGGATGTTCAAAGTTTAGCACACGTTCTCCGAGGATACCCATTTGGTTACATCGTAAAAAAGTTAGACAACTTTCTGACAGCTAAGCGAATCGTGCAGTAAGTTGAATATGCAACCAGCAATACTGTATTATGTGATTATTTATATGTAACAAAATATAATGTTATAATCTAACATTACTACTTTATCTAATTAAAATATATACTGTCTTTGTTTGGTAAATATTTACAATCGAGTCTTTTGCCATAAATCAAATTTTTATGACGTTTTTTTATCAATAATGATATTTCATGCAATATTGAGGGGAAGACTTCGAACATAAAAAATAAATAAAAATAAGACAAAAAAAGATGTAAAAGAACAATGAGTGGTAGGACTCGAGGTAGGTGGTCCGAGCGGTCTAGGATGTTCCTGATATATAAACAAGAGCACTTAGTTCGGGGTACCCGAATGGTTACATATAAAATTCTAGTTTGCAAAGTCTGCAAAGTCTTGTAGGTTAGGTTATATTTGGTTATGTTAGGTTTTTTCATGTTCGAATTCTTTCCCCTCCTCAATATTGCATGACATATCATTATTTTTGATAAAAAACATGTCATAAAAATTTGGAGCCATTTATGGTAAAAGCCGCGATTGTAAATATTTACCCTTTCTTTTTCAGTATAGCGGCTTACGGATTAAATTCAAGAGATATTTATAACTTCTTTTTGGAAGATAGTAATGATTCTATGATAGTAAGTGATTAAAAAAAAACGTTACGTTTGCTTACCTTTTATATTATATTTTTAGTTTCTCATTTAATAAAAGTAAATGTTGATTTTTTTCTTTAATATAGTACAATAAGCTTACCAAACCACGATTTCATAATATATATGTATGTAAGTATATACTACTTTAGAGCTGAGTTCATATTTCATAGATCTACCAAAGATTGCGGTTACAACACCGAGCAAGCACTTTCACACATCGTTAGGTACCTACTTAATTTTTATTTATAATTCATCTCGGCGCTGAACGAACATTATTCACCTGCATGTATCGGATGAATTTCTGCCAATTGAATAATTTTTTTTTTTACCTTATTTATATATTTCTTTAGAATTACGAAAAATACTTGAAGTGGTATACAAGCAAAACTCACTGGGGTCAATTAGAACAGAAATGTTTGGAAGAGCGAAGAGAATTCCAAATCATTTTACAGAAGTGGAAGGAAAAAATTTTAAAAATGGAGAAGGATTCGTAAAAGTCAAATTAAACAATACTTCTGTATTATGCCTTTTGGTTTTATTTTGTTATCTGCTGTTATATACTGTTGTTTACTCTAATTATAAATATTAAAGCCTGTTTCTAAAAGGTTCTACTAATAGCAACTTAAAATAGAATTCCAGATAGTATAGACAGTTAACAAACAAATAGCCACCCGGCAAGGCGAGGCGGGGGCAGCTTGTGCAGAATACTCATCCCGACTGTACTGGCCTTCGTCATGTTTGGACTGTAGTACTGTACTACCACTTACAATCTAATGGAGTAGTCATTTGCATTTCCGGCAATTATAAAAAAAATATATATACAGGATTATCAATGTCGTATAAGTTACATTAACTATTATTAATCTTACGTTAATAACGAACACACTATGTACTTAATATAATTAAGTTTTAATCATCGCAAAGTAACATACAGCTAGCTTTCGAAGATAATGTTGTCAAATTCATAGAACACTTTTACTCAGAGACAACATAATCAAAAGCCTCTGTCAAGTTTAAAAATAATGCCTAGTTTTTATTAAAAGATAAAAAAATCTATGCTTTATTCATTTGGATACCAACTCAGAATGATAAAATAAAAATATATTAGTCAAAAATAAAATAATCTGCGAAATCCTGTTACACATTGCGCTTACCCTAATTAAATGGGATAAAACCAAGCAATTTTAACATAAAAATAAAATAATTGTAAATAGGTGTACCACGTAATAAACGTACGTTTCGCTGTCATCGACAGATAAGCTAAAACGTGCGTTCAAATAAAAGGATGGAGTGTCAATTAAATGTAAAGGGTGTATTCGGCGATTTTTATAAGGGGTCGCGGATTGTAACGGTTGCTCTGATGCAGCAATTTTACTTCTTTGTTACATAAAAAGGCAAACTCTATGAAAATTTAATGTGACCAAAATTTTCTTAAAAAAATAACTTACCATTTTTTATTTTATCTGTTGCTCGTTATGTTTCAAGTTTATAAAATCCTGCAGTACCTTATGTTTTATGTTAATTAAAAAGTAATATATTTTTCAAGCTTTTATATAACTTCTGTGTGTATGGGTTAAATATGTATGTTAGGTCAAATCCGCAGTACATCTATTTATTTTTGAAAGTTAATTTTCATGTCGGAGTGTCAATGCCGAATCATTTCTGTTTACATTTTATAATTTTTAATGAAAAAATTATGTCGATTTGTTTAATAAAATTAATACGCAATTTGCGTTCCGAGTTCAAGTTGAACCAATCAAATCATTTTATTTCTGTCCCGAATTAAATTATACGTAAATACTTCAATGAAAAATTGAAAATGTATTATTATATTGAAAAATATTGTCAAGTGCTGCGTTGCCGCATTTACGGGTCCAATATGGTGGACGTACTGAGTTGAACAGCAGTTCACAGAACGCTACTGAAACGTCAAAAGTTAACCACGAATACCTCCATAACGACATCGGGAAAAAATCAAAAAATGTATGAAGTTACTGAAAATCATTTTTTTTGACCATGCATTGACTACGATACATATTCTTTTTTTCATTGTAATTCGAATTCGTCAACTTCCGGTACGAATAACACGGAGTTAAATGAAAATATTATTCTTAAATATGTCTTTCAAATCATCGGCTAAGTGCCTTTTTCTTTTTTTTCAATGATGCAGCGTGATTAACTCTATAATGTATTTCAAATTGATAGAAAGTTACACACATCTTTAAGTTTTGCAAATTATATGATATTTGATATTTATTTCTCATCACAAAGGAAATCAATTTAAAAACTAAAAACTTATTGTATGAAAGTTACACGGATTCGAATTTCAAATGTTAATTTGCAAATACTTGATCCTGATTATTGATACCAGCACAAATCTTATTTAATGTACTAATGCTTTTGTTTTGATATATATGCGTAATACAACAAAGGTTTTTTTTTTTTTAAACTAAACGTATTCCTTTTGTCTTCTTTGTTTCAACGTAACCAATTAAAAATATTGTCCTACATGTGTACAAAATAATATGACCTCTACTCACATACCCCTTTTTAATATTTGAGTGGCGTATTTGAAATTAATTTGAATCGTTTAAATATTTTCAGTAGACTCTGTGGTCCCTCTAATTATTTTTTAAATTTACTCTCATTACTTTATATCTCTCCCCTGTTTGTATTATTCTACTGTTTTTGTTTTTTAATGCAATACAGTAGACCTCTTGGTATAATAAAAATGTTTATAATGAGACGTATATTCAATCTTTACTTTATTTGATGTATATTTTTTATATATATATATACTATTTAGTAAGACAACACAGTTTTTTTTAAGCTATAGATACCTTTATAATATTAAATTATCCAATTATTGTAAGCTTGTAGAACCAAAATAGAATTACACTATGTATCATATTAAGGTAGAAGCGGTCGGCGCGTGGTTGGTACTGTTCATAAATAATAAAAACAAATATCCAGCTTGGCAGCCATTTAATACATCCACCATATCTTATGCAACTCCCTTTCCCGCCTTTTTAAAAAGACCGTGCTGCCAACTTAAAAACATTAAAAGACAGTTACCACTTAACAGAAAAATATTACGTCATACTTATTTATAAATTATAACAATATCAATAAAATATGGGAAAACAAAACAAACAAATTAAGCTATAAGAATAAAAATAACTGGAAAAAAACCAAAAAACCTTACGTTAAAGTACGGTGTTAATGTGTTTGTACGTTCATGTTCGCGTGGTCTTCAAGAATATGATAGATTTTGTGTAACATTTTTTTTTATATTGACTTTATTATTTGGACTTATGAAATAGATCTAATGCGAAATATCATATCATGAAAATAAAAAGTAAAATTAAAAACTCAAAAACAACAAAAAATTTAATCAAATTAATTTAGTATGTGAATAAAATATTCCAATAAAACAAACATCAATATTCTCTCAAAATCCGACATTGCGCATTACACTTCGGAAATCTCTTCGGACGTTTGCTAGTAGACATTAATTCCTTCCCAATGTCAGCTAGGCGTGGGTTAGCTATATCAACTTGCGTGATAACACCTGGTTGAACATATCCCAGAATTTTAGGAATATGATCTTCCATTATCTTCTTCCTCTCTTCAGATACCTCTTGATGCCTGATGAGGAATTCAATTTTAATCTATGTTGTAAAAATCACTTCATAAAAATGAGGCTACTTTAATTGTATTATACAGCTTAAACATGTATTACCTTCATTTTTTTTTTTTAATTGGTACGGCTAAATACCCGCCCGTAGTGGTTGATGTTAAGTGGTCACCACTAACCATAGACTATTATTATTACGATTAGCATTGTAAGAAATATTAACCATCCCTTACATCGCCATAGTGGCACCAATCTTGGGAACTAAGACGTTATGTCCCCGTGCCTGCCTAGTAGCACTGACATTTACCCTTCAAACCGGAACACTACAATACTAAGTACTGCTGTATTGCGGTGGATTATCTGGTGATTGGGTGATAATTACCCAGACGATCTTGCACAAAGCCCTATCACCAAGTAAATATATACCATAAGTTCGTATAATCATTTTTATTTGAATTAACTACTACT
This sequence comes from Nymphalis polychloros, assembly GCA_905220585.2. NCBI lineage: Eukaryota > Metazoa > Arthropoda > Insecta > Lepidoptera > Nymphalidae > Nymphalis > Nymphalis polychloros. Next base: position 13,509,147 of record HG992242.1, read on the forward strand.
AATGAGACTATGGAGGACCAAAGATAATTGGCAATTAGTGTTGCTAACATTGGAGCCAAAAAAATCCGTTGTTGACTTGTCAACAAAAACTTGACCAATGCACGATTGTTTGACTCGCTGGACTTATTGTTGCACAGGTTGAATACACAGAAATTATCAAAAAAGTATTAAGTTTATTTTTGGTAGATAAGTCACAATAACAAATCCTTAACATTAATTTAACTTTCGAAGTTCCGATTACAACTTCGCAGACATTGAAAACGCCATCTTTTCGCGCGTCCATAGTGAATGACATAGATTACTCAAGACCTCGACCAATGATATCGCGTCAATTGATATCGATGACCAATGATATCTATAAATATAATATAATAATGACATATTGTTTATTTGGATATATTCCTGTTGTGGTTGGAATAGGCTATAGGCCTAGACTAGATTGTAAGGTCCTCCAGACCGATTTCGGCCATGGCGGCCAATCTCTCTTGAGATTGGCCGCCACTAGATTGTACCGTAACTATAGTTCAACGAATTTATCAGGCTCAAAATATAGAATGGTGAAGAAATATCTAAAAGGACGCATTCGTCTTCGATCAAAGAAAAGTAAAAGTATGGGAGGATGGAATTAAGTGAGGTTGAAGTATTGCAAATATTACAAAAAAATACTAATGCTAAAATAATATTGCATCCAACCACGCAATGTTCACTGTAAACTACAAAATAGGTACATTATGTTAGATACATCAACAAACATATATCTCTATAACATTATTTTATTGCACCAAAACGATCGATTTACAACACTATTATACAAATAGCTTATACCGGATTTTGTAGTAAATAAAAAAACATAGTGGTTTTATTAATTTTTTTTAATTACATGAAGCACGGTGCAGTTACATACATATATGATTGCATTAAATTTGTAGACACGTTAATACAAACGAACTTGATATTTATTAATCATACCATAATACATATTATATAACATAAACAGTATCACGAACTAATTCTATTGATATTAATGAAATACGGCTACAATTATTATATATATAACTCTAAATACATACATATGTACTCTACGAATGTACACAAACAGTTCGTATATTTTTCTCTTATATATCATTATAGTTAGAATATGTCATTTGATCATACAATAATATTTCTAGAAAAATCGATTCTAAGAAATCTGTTAATGAACAAATGCTTCTAAAAGTTAAAAATACTATACTTATCTATGCATGTGAGAAATAGTTTACCCTTTTTTTTTAATTATTATAATTCCACTTTTCAAGGAAATTAGTAAAGGTTACATAAGTTTATTTTAAACCGAAGCGAACGACTTTCGGAAATTGACTTAATGAACTGTGAATGAATTTACTTTAATGTCTTACTTTAAGTCGGGTCGTGCACCTAGTGTTTAACAAAGGCTTATGTTCATCTTGTAGGAATTATCCCATATGAATTATAGATTGCTTTAATTTTTTTACATAACTTGATAAAATATATATAAACAAATAGATTTATTCTAGTTATTTCCACTCTAAGTGATTCACGTGTCTAGAAATATAAGCTTCACTTGCCAAAAAGTAAGTTAAGCATAGTGTTTGCTGCTTACATATTAGTTTTAATCGTAATAGATAAAGATACATTGTTTTGAAGATCATAGCAAAAGTTACAACAGTGATTGGAATTCTTAGAATATTAACTTACTATAGAATATTAAGTTTCTACTAATTGGATTTCTCACAGACTACCTGACCGTGCTGAAAGAATGGATTTTAGTTATTTAGTGCGTGTACGCAAACTCTTTATTCCCTTACAGTCGACCCACGAGACTGTAACACTGACAACTCACTCGACATTTACTCAACGAAGTTAGATCAACAAAGAAGTTAATTAAAATTATCCATTATCAATAAACTAGTAGTAAAAAATTGCATTGATTAGATTCTTTGCTTGCTTATACACTACAATAATTATTAATAATAATAATAAAGCTTAACTTTCATTGCGCTTACACAAAATAAATGTGTTTATTTATAGACTGTATCCTTTTTTTTTCAGATAAAATGCTAAAGCTATGTCTCCAGTGAAGGATAATTAGCAATTTTTGTGTTTCGAAGAGAAGCTTGTCTCCAGGTTATTATTATTATTATCACAATGATATAATATTCGGAGTTATTTGCTTGCTTATAATACTGTATTCAAGTGTTTTTTTTTTAATGTGCTCAATGTATACCTATGTGTATCAACAATTAGTATATTATGAGACAATCTTCATTAGATTACTTTCCACGATAGATGATACATTGAATTATTTTATGTAATTAGTGATTACAGTTATTGAATAAATGTATTAGTTACAATCATTTTAGACTAATCTTATCCAAATTAACCCCATAGTCGATCAAATCATAAAATTAAAGCAAAATTTACATTTCTTCGGTCCATAGCCATGATATTATTATTTATTTTAAAGCTCATCCATTTAAAATAAATCTTTTTGAATTCGTTTCAATTTTAACGTTTGTGAAAGTTATACAAACTATTATGAAGAAATGCCACTGCCACATCTACATTCTGCAAACCCGCATCAGATCTGGATGATTATGCTCTCAACTATTTACTTAAACGAATCAACTCGCTAGGCGAGTTAGTCTGGTCTTTGCCCAACAGTAACTAACTTATTATAAGAAAAAGTTTCAACTTTTTTAATTTTTAGCAATCAATTTTCTTTATTTGCATTTATATTTCATTCCAATAATTATATCTTAATGAAAATAATAAGATTCTTTAGATTAATTAATTTACTTTGGATGTAAAGAAAGTCTTAGTAACGCAGTACGCTAAACTAATTTGAGAGGACAAAATATTGCTACCTTTCCAACTCTCTGCTACCTAAAGCTACCAATTATACTCAATCACAGTCTTCATTCAATTTTATAGGCTTTATAAGCATTAAAGCCATTTCATAATATTCCAAGCAGTGGAATTTTTAAATGAATTAATCAGGAATCTACGTACATACACGGTGGGTTCAAATTTAAAGTACCAAATAAAACATTACTATGAGATCAACAATATCCACTCTCATTACACACTATTGTAAATAATATTTCAACAAACTTATACAATTAATTGAGTGTGTACACAATGTTAAAATAAACCATAGTATTACTTAATAGTTGTTACGACAATTAAATCAATGAATTCTAATCATATCAAAAGTTGAACATAAAAGTTAAACTTTGTAAAGATAAAATACAAGGCAGATTATAAAATAATTTATTGGATCACAAAAGTCCAGTTGATAAATGAATTGTCAAAAGAGGCAGATGATCTATTCCATTCTGCCTAAATATTCTATAAAGACTATTTTTATTTATTCTCACAAAAGCTAGTGTGTAGAGTACGTCTACACATATTTAATACACATATATAAATATAATAAATGCAAAAGTTTATCTTTGAATGTGATATTTAATAATTTTCGAATGTATTATTATAGAAATCCTTTATTCATGACATAGGACATAGAAATTTATTTATTCTTATTACTAAGCAATAGTAATTATAATGTAATTACAAAATGAAGCTAAAACATCATGCTGCAACTTTTAATATGTTTTTTTTTTTTTTTTATAACGTGTTTTCTACATACTACAACAGTTTTAATAAGCAAGTAATTAAAATGTATTAGCGATTGTCGTCTCAATATATTCGACGACTAGTACGGTACTACAATTCCGTACGGATCACTTCAGATCATCGTATGCACTTACCACCCTTGATCGTACTCAGCTTCTTGTCTACAACGCGCTGCCTCGTCCTCTTTATCCTTCTTACGCCTCACAGCGTTATCATGTATCTGCTGCTGCAGATCAGCAGAGTATTGCATATTCTTCTCCTTCTTTTTGCGTTGCTTCTCCCTCTCTATTTCATCCTCTTCTGCCAGCATCGAGTCGACCTGGAGTTTAAAGCGTTGTTTGGGAAATTAATCATGTCACATTTTAATTTCGTAAATTTTTCGAGTGTTCCATGAATTATTAATATTATAAATGGAAAAGTGAGTTTATTTATTTGTTGTTACGCTATCATATCTTAAATACTCAACCGATCATCATGAAACTTGAGAAATATTGTCAGGAGATACAGAAAAGTTATAGCACCTCACCAACGCGGGCAACGTCGCCGAAGTTTTTGTGCCGGGAAATTTTAATTCAGAAATTCAGATAAAATGTAATTGATGAACATTTTTAATTTAATTTTAAATTTGTTGAGTACAAAATCGCTTACTCAGACGATTATTTCTATTCTAAGACATGCGTGGTAGTGTCAAGACGCTAAGATATAATATGTCCCCTCTGTGTGAAACCTCGAATGATATTAACTTGTGTTACTATCGACGCGATATTTTACGGCGAAATTGTTGCCTTTTTTATATTTTTCATTTCATCTATTGCACTTTGAGGAAATATACTCTACTTATTACACTTTTTTATTACAAATATACAGTAGTATAATATTTGTTATGTTGCCGTATATAGTTCTTAAATCCCCTTTATTTATTATTTTCTCAAAATTTTAAGCGAGTATTCATATTTTTAATCAGATTATATTTAAATTGAGTAAATATGCTCAATACTTCCCATTGCTTTGATACTGGAAATTAGCAAAGTGCTTATATACAGCGTGTACCAAAATTCGTGTCCGACCCGTGAAGTGGTTATTAGGTAGCGTGTGTCGGTTCTATTTATGTAATATTTTTTAAAATACTACGCAAAAAATTTATACCGGTTTTTTTTTTTTAATTAAATGACGAATGTTACGTGGCAACACAGGTGCAATAGCGCTCGATAGCTCTTACCTATCGGGTAGCTAAGACACGAGGTCATGACCTCAGTAGTCCACGTTTTTACCACCAACAGTGTCGTTAAACACAATATTTTATTAAGTAAATTTTTTGCTTAGTATTTTAAAAATTATTAAAATATATAGAAATATTACATTTAATAATAAATAATGGGTGGTGTCCACTGGAGACAAGTTTGGTGATAAAGTACACTCCTATAGATGTTGCCTTTTGGGCGTTATATAAGCAGACTTTGGGACAACTTGGCGTTAAGGACATCCATCATCAACTACCAAGCAATCATGACAGCGAGACTCAACTAACTTGAAAAGCACTTGCAAGTACATTTGGTCAGGGGCCAGCCATGAAAAATTCACTACTTCCTTATTCATGTACAACTAGTAAATGATACAAGACAAGCGAATGTAACGATGATGAAGATGATAATTATAACTTACAGTCTTTCTAAAATCGGCTTCTCTCAGTTTCTCCTCTTGCGCAGTATCCTTCTTGTCTTGCATCTGCGACAGCAGACCTTCCTTAGTATCGGATTTCATGCGATCGTGGTAAGCCCGCTCATCAATATCTCCTTGAATGTTTTTCTCCATAAACTCTTGATTCTGAAGCTGAGTTATTACATCATCACGATCTTGACGACTAGACTGAAAATTTAAAACCATCTCTTTAATTGTATACACTTTGCTACACATAGTACAAGTGTTACCATACTGATTAGAAAAACGAAATAATAATAGGAAATTATGCGATTACAATATAGGTAGACAGATGTAGTTTGAATTTTACAGAATTTTTAGAAAATATGAGTCTAGATAGCCAATAAAAATAAAAAAGTACGAAAATTTGCTTAAAGTTAACAAGAATCTATAAAATGGCTATCATAACCGTAAGGAGTATGCGAAATTGTTATATATATACAGTGGTGGTCGTATAATTAGAAACACTACCAACGGTCCTTGACATTATGTAAGATACTTCACCGCAATCGTTTTTATTTCGAAATTAAACAATAAATAGGACAACAATATGTTCAACGATTTATCATTTATTAGAAAAACAATATAAATCAAATTACACAACTGCAGTTTCAATATTACATTTCGGACAAACATTTAAACCAGTTTTAAGGTATGAACAATATTAGTAATTAGTATTGTTATTTACGAAAGAGCTACTATCCACAGCCTACCAATAGTTATAATTAATATTTAGAGGCGTATCCCTTATTTTCAATAACAGCACTGTAACGACGTGGCATTGATTCAATCAATTTCATATAATATTTTTCTAGGGGGATTGAATTCCATGCTTCAACAAATCTTCGGCGTATCAGTCTTGACGAGATGGTTCTCGGGTCATCAGGCGAAAAAACTTTATTTTTAATCTGGTTGGAGCCTTTACTTTGGTGTATTTTAGCAACACGAACGATTAGCGTATCTTCTCTGGGAGAGGATTTTCTGGCCGAGCCTTTCTAAGAAAATTTGCAACAGTTCCATGTGTTTTATAATGATCAATTACATTAAAAACTTTCTTAACAGAACAATTTAAATGCTCAGCTATTCTTCTGCACGCCCACTTATGATCTATATGTTAAATTAACAATGATTTGCCTAGTAGACACGTCATTACTTTTATTTTTGCCCATTTTGAACAAATAAAATTCAGATTAAATTTTGAATTGCCGCCAAAATAATAGAAAAAGAAATGTTATTCTCCAATTTCAAAAAAAGAACGAGCTATGGATGCTTTTTTAAAATGTTTCTAATTAGGCGTCCAAGCGGCCAGTAACAGAAAATAAACTCCTACATGTGTAAGACTCATTTTGTAATTAAAAGTAAGATATGTTTTATATTTTATGGATTTAATGAGATTTTTATTTGAGTGACTATATTATTGCATGATTATTAATTATTGAATTTGTATATTTTTTACGAACCTTTTGTACGTTAAAGTTTTACTTTCTTTATTCATAAGAAGAGTTTCTAATTATATGACCACCACTGTATCTATTTAGTTGGATTCTAAAAGTAAACTATAAAAACATTTTCTGATAACCTCAATCTCAATTTGAGAAACATTTAATTATTTGTATTTTTCAGTTCAATAATGAATTAGTGATCACCCAGTCAAGCTTGAATCAAGCCTCACACTGAAAAACTAACTCATTTTTTTTTTCAATTTCCTAAGCTATGGACAGATTAGCGAAGCCATCCCTTATATTTATAAAACATGTTTTAAAATATTTACCACAGCAGCCATCATGTTATTTGACATCTTCTCTTCATTTTCTTCCCTGATATGTACTTTGTGCTCCCTTTCTGCATCCCTGTAAAGAACAAAGAGACCTTATTGCTATAGTATGTGCACGTCGAAATATGGGTATATTACTGCAGTAAAGCCATGCGCTGTGTTGTGTCAGCAATTTTATAAATTGTAACAAAATAATATCCTGGGACTTTATTCAGAAAGGGCCATCTGATCCCAAACTAAGCAGAGCTTGTACTATGGAAACCAGACAACTGATATACTTACATATACTACTTTTATTTTGTAAATAAATACTTATATAGATAATTACACCCAGACTCAGGACAAACAGACATGTTCATGCACACAAATGTCTGTCCTGGGTGGAAATCGAACCGACGACTTGCGGCGTGAAAGGCAAGTATCTCACCAATCACGCGAACCGGCTCGTCAAAAAGTTAGGCACGAAAACTGACTGGGATTCTCAAAAGTTACTGTATTTAATTATTATTATTATTATAATTATTTAGTTTATAACAGTCAGGGACAATATACTAGACACAATAGTTAAATTGTTGGCTTTTACTGTTTCAGAAAGGGTTATGGTTGCCTAGAAGACAATCCCTTAGAGCTGTATTTACCCTTAAGATATATTACATAACATATTATTTGATATTTGAAGTATATGTTACCTTAACATATTATTTTGTACATAGTACATAGATACAAGTAATTAACTGTATAACATTTTTACGGTTTTATAACTGCTTTAAGTATCACTGTAATGCTTTTCAAAATACATTATGACAACAATATTTATAGTTACTGTGATATTCCCTTGGTACACGACTAATAATTTGATATACAATGGCCAGAGGCGGCGTAAGGAGTGAGCAACATGAGCAAAGTAGGCGGTGCCCAGCCTACAGCGTCGCGGTCCGGAGGTATATGTTTTGCTTATAAGCCCTGAACGTGCCAAAAAGTTTTACTCGTCATGAATCGAATTTATTGACATCTAGGCAGAACTAATAGGTGAACATTATAACTAATGGTGATCGCCCAATATGCGACCTTCGGGTGACGTCTTGCCCACATAAAATTAAGGTCTTGCCCCACCTCTGATGGCCATAAAGTCAAAAGAGATACAATTGTAATAAGGCAGTTATAAATCATCATAACTGCAATCCATTAAAAGTACATAGCACTATGTAAAGAGTTTGGATTAAGTCATTATTAACTTATTTCTTCTAAATATATAAACAATTGTTGCATACTAATGATCATTTCAGAGACTTAGAACTTTTATGTTATGTAATACATTTTCTAGTGTACTAGAAATGCTACATTTGAAAGAATTTGTCAAATTTACTGAACAATATTGTGAAAATTTGCCTCACATCAATAAATTTCTTGCAAAGATTTAATATATTAGCTAATGTTAGATTCAGGCAAAAATATATCACCTATAAAGTATAAGTGCATAAAAAGTGGAAGTGACGGGTGTTGATAGAGAAACTTTCTTTAGCAAGCCCTTGTTAAAATTCTTACTTGTAAGGAACTTGTGCTTGAAAAGAAGGTACACAGAAAAATAACCCACATTCAATGATTTGATTTGATTGCTTATTATATAATAAATTAAAGCGTATCATACCAGGCCAGGCTACGATCGGTAGCAAATTGTACTTGTTCTTCTATCTTCCTGTCTTCTACGATATTCATCTCCTTCTGCTTTTCCTTCCAATCTACTCTCGCCTTCTGAGACTCGACCATTTCACCCCGCATCTTATCGGTTTGTTCATGTTTGTGACAGAGTTCTCTATAATTAAAAAAAACTATCATAGTATAGTAAAAAAAGTAAAGTAACAACCTGTAAATGTCTCACTGCTGGGCTAAGGCCTCCTCTCCATTTAGAGAAGAGTCGGAGCTTAATCTACCATGCTGAACCAATACAGGTTATAAGTATAAAAACAATTAAAAACCTTACTGCATTACTCTATATTAATAAATGAGAAGGCACTTTTTTTTTTAAAGCCCAGATGAAGAAAAATCTTTAAGCCATTATTCATAAACTTATACCGACGGATGAAGTGGGTTTTGTTAAGGTTTTACCTTATAATGCAGGTAGCTGCGCTTCAAGTCTCTCCTGCTTTAAATTTAGAACATTGACAATTGTGAATTTGTAATTCTATCATGTACTTGTAATATTATAACTAAATATAAGCAAATCAACAACATTCAGTAAAATTTAACGTGTAAAAAGCTTACGATCACCATTCAAATAGGTATTTGAGTTTTTGATACCCTTGTTTAAGTTCTCAGTATAGTTTAATAGTATTTTCAGACTTGCCGTTTTAACCTATAGCCTAGAACATTCTTCGTCGCCATTTTTAATAATTACATATTATGTTGTTGAATGAGTGGGTCCCCATGGGCAAATCAGGGTTACATACACAATATATATATATAAAAGAAATAAAATATGAAATAATAAAAACAAAATTATTCATATTCATAGTTCTTTTACATATCTTAGTAATGCCTACTTTAAGATATATCTAACCAACAACGTAAATTACCTCTGATCTTCATCCGCGATAGCTTTCATCACATCTTCGTTTACCCTTTTTTCAATCATAGTCTCTTCGTAATCACATTGCTTTTGAAGCTGTTTATTCACAAGCTGCTTTTGAAGCGCTGCACAATATTGACTTTCTTTATCCATTTTTAATTTATCTTCCCTCTCTTTTGCGTGTTGGTCGTTATACAAAGAATTAAGAAGAATTGAATTACTCCGATTTTCTTCAGCCTACGAATGAATAATTGGAAAATAGTAACCAAGACAAGCTTCTATATAGTAATCAATATTCTGTGTCAAAGCAAAGAGGTAATGCCGTAGTGCGGTAGATATATTTAATCTATATTTACAGCGACTAGGGTTGAGTAATGCGTAGTTCTACGATCGATAACTATCGAATAAACTCAGTAAAACGTTTTTTTTTATAAACAAAAAACTATCAAGTTGAAATAAGATAGAAGAACAGATCAAATTTACTTTCTATAAATGAATAAACTATGAATTATTAACAAATATATATTTAATTCTCGTTGATGTAATCACTCACCTACGAGTGCTACGACGAACTTATGAAAACGACCATAGAGCTCGAAACTCTAGACTTTAGTGAATACTTCCTACTTCCTAGTGCTAAGTCATCCTTTAAAATTACCTCGGAACAGATAACTATTAGGCTATAGACCTATAAGCCTAATACACGCAATAAACTTAAACGCAAATTTAGGGACCAAACTACTTCTAAGTAACTAAAAGAGCACAAACATGAAAAATCTGTAGGAATTTTTGTTTTTAAGTTTTTTCTCTTTTTCTTGTACAATATTAACGGTAGCATTTTTTTAAATTAAGAATAAGTCGCTTTACACATATGTGAATATTTATATCAGCAAATTGGAAAAACCAAATTCATTCAAATTATCAATAAAATATACAGCTGTAACAAAATTCGTGTCCGACCCGTGAAGTAGTTATTAGGTATCGTGTGTCGGTTCTATTTATGTAATAATTTTTAAAATACTAAGCAAAAAAATTACTTACAAATATATATATATATATATATATATATATATATAATATTGCTTTGTATGTATTAATAATAAAAAAATAGGGATAGAGGCTCCGAAAAAACCGCTAAAATCCATAATCTCTAATACATACCAATTAAAGTGTAAATAATCGAATCGACAACGTTACGTTGCCGCACTCACTAGTACCATCTGTCAAAAACTTTTATCCACTTTAATTTGACCTTCAACAATATTAATAACCTTGCCCTAGGTTAAGGCGTAGTTATCGTCACAGATAAAAAAAATAGGTAGAGTAGCAGTCTGTCAAAGTGACAAGACTCCTGCATACATGCGACTGATTTATACTACGGTCAATATAAACACTCATAAAATAACATTACTATTAATTAAATATCACCAGACATATGACAATAGCGAAATTTTTTACTGTGACAGTTACTTACAGCACCAAGTATTCTGTCACTGTTGCCGTCCTTGAAAAAAAATTATGTTCATCTTTGTTACACATATACCTACTTAATGAATAAATGAAGAGATAGGTACAAACATTTTTTTTCAAATTATTCTCTATTGTTTAAAAATAAATTTAAAATAAATAATGTTTGATAACTGTAACACCAATATGTACCTAATACAAATGTTAGTCTACTTTGCCGAAATTCAAAACGACAATATCAAAACAATACAAATTTTTCATTTGATTTGATATGATTAATACCATAGATTATTCAAGATCTCGACCAATGACATTGTTTTAATTTAATATCGTTATTTATTTGTCTTTACTCTTGTGATTGGAAGTTGGAATAGGCTATGGATTTATTTGCCATACTAGTCTCCGACTGCGGCTTTGTCTGCGTTTTTGGGCGGGGGAGGTGTTAGATTTAGAGGTATTTCCTTTTCCGTACCCTTGATAATGTATATCCAATATTTAATGTGATGTGAAAGCTTTACAAACAAACTCACTCTCTAACTCTTAAATAAATACATGTGATTTGATATGCTTGACCAGCTAGTCTATTATTTTCTATAACAAAATGAAATGTGGATGTTCTGTTAATTTTTCTCCAAAGAAAGGATGCTAAGAATGCGGATGAAGATGCTGCAAAGAAATGAATGGTAGAACTCTTGAGGTAAAATGAATTAATTATAAGCAGTTTTATATATGTGCTGTCAGTTGTTTTCTAAGAAGGTTTATGAATGTACAATTTTTTGTAATAACCTTAGGGAATACTAATTTTTATTTACCAACCAATTTAGCATTGTAATCAATTATCCTTTATTTTATCCTAATTTTAAAAGCCCCCCTTTTGAACAACCAGAAGGCTCGAGAGTATGCTCTTTTCTTGAAGGTAGCTATGTCATATCAGTTCCGTAAAGTGCGAGGCCTAAAATGCCTTAAAAATCGCGCTGTTGTGGATTTCCAGACATTAAGGTAGTGAGGATGGAATTTCAAATTCTCATGCGATGTGGTGAAAATCAGCAACCAGGACTAAGCCAAGCAATTCCTTAGAACATTCCCCGTGATACAAGCAATAGAGAATGCAGAGTGACCTGATATTTATGCAAAGCCAAAGTATCAAGCCGGTGGTGAGAACCTGATCGTTGACAATTCAAACTGCTCGACGTTGAATGTGGTCAAAGGGAAGAAGCTGGTATTGGGGAGCTCCCGCCCAGAGATGACAGCAGTATTCATTCTGCTAACTCAGTATACAACTTACATGATATATTTATTTTTATTATGGGTACTTCCTTTAATGTAATTATTCAATAGATGTGAAAAAAAACACCTTACCTTTTCCTGCAACCGCCTGTACTCATTGTGCAGTATTTGTTGTTGTAAATCCCGGCGCACATAACCGGCTTGTAATTTTTTAACTAATTCTCGAAGACTTGGATCTCTCTCTCGGAGGTAGTGCCGTCTGAGGAGCTCACAAGCCTCCTCCCTTCTAGCTTTCGCGACTTCTATACCCAGAGCTATTTCTTTTTTAGCTCGAGCATCAACAATAGTTGCATGATCTGTTCTCTTTTTAAAATTAATATAAGTAAAACATTGATAAAATTAATTTTAACTACCCAAATATTAAAATCAATGTAATAAAACCAATCTTAAGTTACCTCTTGGAATTCCTTTTCCATTTCAGCTTCCTTCTGTATTAATGCAAGGCTCCGGCCCATTCCTCCGTCTGACATCCGACTGTTAAGCCATTGGATATCCAGTGCCCTTTGGTATGTTTCCAGTTCCTTACGACGAGCCTCGGCGACTGCATTTCGTTGAAGCTCGGTTTTAGCCTCCTAAGAAATGTTATTTTGAATTACAAACATAAAAACTGATCTATTTTAAAGTAAATAAATTAAAAATATACCATAAATTAATATATTAATAAAGTTTCATCAATTTAAACTTTAATGGAATGTGTTTTCCAATACAAATATTATAAAACAGAATATTAATTGTTATTATACTGAAATTCTATAACAATTAAAAATTATAAACAAAACACAGTAACAATTTGAATTTTAACGTCAAATTTAAAAGTTATTTATTTTTGTTTTACTTTTTTTCTCTTAAAGAGAAAGGCAAAGATATAGCAGAATACAGCCATTTACAAGTTTAAATTCAAAGGTGTAATTTTATAAACTTATTTAAATAGTAATAGTAATTATTCGAAAATAAAATAAAGGTTTTTAATAGTAAAGTTATTTAATTGAATAGTTTGTAATAACAATTCTTAGCGCCATCTGTTATCGGTATTTGGAACTATATTTTTGACATCAACTCAATCTGTCTTCGACCGCTAGACTAAAAACTCACGTCACACCAGTATAGTCTTACGGCACTTGGATTTTGACGTGTGATAGCAAATTGCAACCGCACAGTTGCAGTTTGTTAGTGTTTCGAAAATAAAGACAGTCGGTAATGAAATAGTGATAAAAATGTCAGAGAGTAAAGGTGCGTTAATCGCGAAATCAGTGCAAAAACATGCTGGACGTGCAAAGGAGAAGGTATTTATGGCTTTATATTTTTGAAAGTTCTGTGATCTCTATCAAGATATTTGTGCTCAAATCTAGGCGCAAGTGCTGTGAAAGTGGGTTTTATAAAGGGAACATCGTTGGTCCGAGCAGGCTCCGTATCTTAGTGGCATGTCGGTTTGTGGTTTCAGTGTATTTTAAGTTCACCTGTTGCTTATTAACTTTTTCAATAGAACTATCGTTATTGAGTGCGATTCATGTTTACACACTCAGCTGACTCGTGGCTGTCTAGTTTACGTAAACGTCGCGCTTAGCTTATCTATTCCAGGGTAATCTTCGTGTCTATTAATAGGCCTCAATAGGTTAAGATAAATTTGGACTGAATAAAACGTAAAATGAAAGCCTCAAACAATATATAGTATCCAATAATTAAATAGGGATTAAAGTTGTTTAACAATATTATTTAGTTATGTTAAGCAGTGAGCGGATCTGGGGAAGTGTGCCCAATTTTATAAATAACACTCTTGGTAGCAACAGTTGACTGTTCGGAGACAGTGTGCTGTCCGTGCTATCGTTATTTCGTATTTCTATTTTTATTCAACATGTCTACACTCAAGCATATAATTATGCTAGCTTGATTTTTATTGTATCTAATATTTCATTTTTGATATTTATATGAAAAAAATATGAGAAATATTAAAGGTATAAACAGTAAATGGAATGCACATATTGAATTGGATATTGACCTATTTTGGCTAGCAGCCCAGTATAAAACTATTTTTTTACAATAGATATACATAAGTAAAATAATGGAAATACACAAGTTAATTAGAACAAACTATTAATAATAAAATCACTTTATATCAATATACTTACAACCTAAAAACGTTAACTATCTTAGTTATTACTGTAATTAAATAATTCATTTTACTGGATAAATAATATTATTATAATAAATAAAACTATTTGAATATGAAACTAAGTTTTTAAATAATTTAACATTTATATGGCCCGCTGACTTCTGTATTGTTACTAGTGTACATATTTAAATGGGTTACTAGGTGAGTATATCCAGCTGTAGTTGACAAGCTTTCTTCGAAAAGCTTGCTTTCTTCTTATTTGATATAAATCTTTCTTATTAAATAAGGTGGTCAAAATAAAGCTGAAGAAAATATTGCATTTGTTTGGTTTACATAAGAGCCTAGGAAATATAATTAGGTAAACATGATTCAGATGTAACTACAAATGGATATAAACCTCTTGAAGTGGCAAAATCAAATGGTAAAATATTTATGGCTGTTTGTTTTTCTTCATTGTCATAAAACTTGCCACAAGTACAGTTTTAATTAAAATATTTCCTTGCATTTTTAAATTATAATATATGACAGTTACATAAGAATTTGGAGACTCTTAGTTGTAGTATTAACTATGCAGCTTGTTTTTTCAACTATTTATATCAAAAAAACTAATTTCCTGTTACATTGATGTCAACTCAATTTCGATAAAAAATATGTCGCGATTGTACAATAGATTAAAAAATTGGCAATTATATCTTCAAAACGGTATATACGCGAATGCCGTTATCCGAAAAAAAAAACATAACGAAAAGCGAGACTCACTACGCGCATCAAAGGAAATGGGTTTTTTAAACATCGAACTTCCCATGCAAGATATCAAACATATTCATCAAATATGATAAAAATGGTTAAATAAAATATATTAGATTGTTTAATCTGTGCTGTAATCAAGATGACGGCAATAGAAATTATACAGTATAATAAATATATTCATGACCTCATCTCACATATTATTCATACATCTATGTTCTATTATTACAAGAAATATGCACTCGAAGTCATATTTGTTTTTTTATATGATAAGAATTAAGTACCAAAACATACACACACACGCGTTAAAAGTTATTGCGATTGTTCGTCCAGAAATCCTCAGTACTTCGGAGTTGAGAAGAGAGTAATGTTGCACTCCCCTAACTTAAAATTATTCAGTTAATTAAATCTGTTCTGCTTGAACTGAACCGTATGGGCGGGCTTGTGTTTACGCAGATACTTGTGCGCTATATCTCCCGCGTAGTTGACTTTTACTTGAAATAGGCAACCGTGGCCAAGGTTCCGTCAGAACATTAGTTAGTCAATGAATTAAAATTCAAGATATTTTTGTATAAATCGTTTTCACTTTTATGATTTTAAATAGTCTCAGTGCTATGTATTATACTTAATATTCGGATTAAAAAATTAAACACCTTAGCCATGCACATTTGATGTCAACTGTACGATATAAATTCCGAATCAATAAAATGAAATCATTAAATGTATATTTTTGGTTTTGGACAAAAAAATGTCATAAATCATTTCCATACGTTTTTGTGCAAAATACCAATTTTCCTAGTGTACAATACGATCCCCTATGTAATAAAGTTGGCATCCCTGCCTCAATGATTTGATACGATAATTATGTAGTCTGTTACACCAGACATGACATGACACCACGTACAACATGGTTATCATAACAGTAATGTAATATGCGCTTATATACATAGCACTAGCCTATAATGTAAGTAGGTACATATAATCGATTCAAATAATGCTTCATAGCGACTCCAAAATGTGAAGAAAGTATTATAGAATTTATATCAAGCAAATATCCGATTAAAGTTAACTTGTTCACAAATTAAAATTCGAGAAAGACTGAAAATTTTCTTGCTAGATACAAAAATGTTAATATTAAACCTTTCAAATAATTATTATGAATAAGCATTGCAGCTTTCATCTCTTTGTAGTTTTTACATTTTAAGAAAAAAAAAACGAACAGAACTAACGTTAATGAACCGATTGTACACAATGGATTATTAATAATAAATATTGCAGTACGAGATGTTAAGTTAGACAAGTTACAAAGTATTATTAATAATATGAAAAGGAGTTATATTCAAAATGAAACAAAAGAAAGACAAATAAACTGATTAAATAAACATATTATATAAACTTCATAGTTGTTTCATAGCAATTCTTACTGTCCGCTTACAATTAAATGGTAATCTTTCTGCATGAGTAATTGTTTATACTGCAAGTCACTTTGTGGAGACGCAGAATTTTGGCAACTTCTTTACTATCGGCACTCGTCGTAAATACCTTAAGTTGTCAACAACATATTTACAAATGTTGGTGGCTTCCATTACTTATATGTATTGATGAATAATAATAGTTGCAAAAACAATTACCTATTTTCAAAAGAGTATCATTTTTATCATAAAGTTTGTATACAAAAATATGTCAATATAAATTAAAAAAAACAAAAAACAATTATCAGTAGACAGATAATGAACTAATAAAGTTACAGAATCATTAGTTACATTTATTTTAAAACAAATTAACTCAAATGATTTCAATGTTCTATCGTGGAAAAACTCCGCACTTATGTTCTTATCAATCTTATTTTATTATTATATTCTTTGAAAAAAATATTCATTTTCTGCCATATTAATATCAACAGAACGTAGAATGCTATTCTTTAGACGTTTGCGTGGACTTAATACATGTACTTATATAAACTTCGATTATCCATTAAGAAAACTAAAGTTTCTTAAAATAAATATAATCGTATATATTTAAAGACCATTTTGTAGTTTCCTCTTGAGCATATAGAACAAAACATACAAAACAATGACTTTGGAAAACGGATCTTGCAATCTCCTTATCAAATATGTGGTCCTTATATGTTTTAAATTTATAATGCTAAGCAAATGATGAATTTAAAAATAGAAGTTCCGCCTAACATCAAAGCCTACAAACTGACACAGATTTGAAAGCAAATCTTACATTATTTATAATGCAAATCCACACCTATATATATATGGTCATTTTTCGCTTTTGTCAAGATGACACTTTCTATGCCCCCGATGGCTACGAGAATAGACTCGCAATGTATAGACAAATACTTCGGTATGGTAATTTTGTTTGAGTTTAGTGGTCAAACGTCTGCCCTTGTTTAGTGGATTACTACTTAACTTTACGCCACAGATAATAGAAAAAATTATATGCCATATTTGTCTTATATTTGACATATTTTACAGAGATAATCCTCAAAATATTGCTCGCCAAGTTACTAGCTTTCTGATCCTGAATTTGAAGCGTTGCAACATTTTAACCTTTTGACGGTAAAAACTCGTCATGCAAAACATTTTTCGTGGTATGATTTCGTGGTTGATCTTGAACGAAAAAGCAAAACAAAATTGCAATCATCAGCTAAGACTATGTATAAAGTCTACTTGTAAAATTTTATCCGTCATACCATCACACTCAAACGGCTAGTCTGAAACAAGTTAGAAGATAGGCAGGTTAGCTAGTGGTAATGAAAATGAATGGTAAATATAATGTATACTTTTTACTGACAATTTATGCTACAAACGAAAACGAACTTTCCTGCATTTGAAATAATAGTGTAAATCAAACAGAAATAATATGATGATGATAATAATAGCTGGTTATACTCTGTAATACCATATGTAATGATCGACTACACTGCAACCGTGGAAAACAACGAATAGATACATAAAAATAATTAACGAATAACTGATGAACCTTGTACTTCTACACGAGAATAATAACATCCTTACAAATATAGTTAGACATTATAAAAAAAAAATACTTTGTCATAGTAGTCGTATAAAAAAATATATATTTTTAAACAAACACTGTTTCATTGATCTTAGCTCGATCCGAATTCAGCAGAGAGATTTATACTGACCGATTGATATGTTAACGAAATGGCCAAAAGTATCGGTGTTGAAACTTCAATCTGAACTGAACCATGACGTTTCGAAGAACATAATGCTTTTGTTAGATCCTCAAATGATACGTCATATTTACAGATAATGCATACTATTTGTTAAATATGTTCTTATTTCGAAAACTATAATTGGATAACCTTTTTATTATATGTAATAAAGATACATTTATTTAAAATGATATTAACGTAATTATTAAAGTCATTATTTACGTCATCGACGGTGATTCTAAAACTCGGTCAGCAGTATGTAAAACAATGAATCAAGTCAAGAGATGCTGTAACATACGCAACGTTTCAGCGTGTTACGAGTTACTAATTATACGTGGCAGGTGTTCGGTAAACAATAATAATTGGCCGGTTAGCCTGGCCCAATTTATGACACAGTCGTATTTGTAGTTTAAAGATTTTCATGGCACCCAACTCTATGCTATTAATGTTCTCACTATTTTAGCCATGTAATGTTCGTTAAACATTTGTATGTCTTCTTATAACTCAAGATTGGCTTGACCAATCTTGATGAAAATTGGTACACAAAAAGAACATGTGATGGCGCAAATGAT
Source organism: Nymphalis polychloros (assembly GCA_905220585.2). Classification (NCBI taxonomy): domain Eukaryota; kingdom Metazoa; phylum Arthropoda; class Insecta; order Lepidoptera; family Nymphalidae; genus Nymphalis; species Nymphalis polychloros. Next base: position 13,528,206 of record HG992242.1, read on the forward strand.
AGGCCATATATAAGATCGGTAAACCCTACGGTATCTTATGAAAATTAATTTGAAATCGTTAATTACGTATTTCTTTACCAGTAGCCATGTGTGTGTGTATTGTTATTAAATATACGCGGGTGAAGCCGCGGGGCATAGCTAGTAAATTAATAATTCTACAGATTTGTTTGATGTACTGAGTTTTCATTAAACTCTACTTTCAGATTAAGAGATTTGTGCATTTCTAAAGCACCGTGGTTCTTATAATATATTTAAATGAACAAACACAAAATCAATTGCACGTTATATTATATAATCAACTGCAACGGATATATTGGGTCTTTGACCGATGATATCACTGCTATCAGCCATCCATGTTCTGGACTAAAATGTATGAAATTGTTTTATTATTTAACAACAAAAGTTCATTCATAATATGGTTTCCGATTGTAATATACAGAAACATCATGATATAGAATTAAATAGTAACAGATCCACCAAAAACAACCAAAAATAGTTTTATATCATTCTGTATTGTGTAATTTATTAAATAATTATCGAATAACAACAATAAGTAAAGGTCAAAATTTAAATAAAAATTATACTTTATTCTAATAGGCTCTTAAAAGTGCTTCTGAATTTTTATTTTACAAGATAAATATAAAACCATCACCGGCTTGGAATGTAGATTCTACCGTAGATAAACGTCAAGAAGCAGTAGTTACTCTTATTCATTAATAACATATAAATATATAGCAATCATCATCATCAATATAGTCTGATAGAAGCGAATGATCAGGAACAAGTATTTCGAGGCTTATGTAAGGTCCATTGTGTGGGATCTGTCCTTGTGCACCCACATTAAATACCTCTAAAACTACTATCCCACGCCTCGCCCACTTCTATTATGGAATCACTTTCGTTAATAATATTGCTTAATGGTCTTAAATTTATATAAAGAAAACTATCCTATTAATATTATTATGATATTCAAATTATCAAAAATATATACTTTTGTCCTGTTATATAATCATATAACAGCATAGCATATATGTATATGTATAAAAGCAAGAAATGTTTAAATTGTTAAGCACATTTTTGACTCCTGCCACTTTATTATATAACTTCCCCACATAAATTAACTATTTGCTTAAATACCTCTGTTCTAAAGTTTCTTTTTCATCCTGCTTGAGTATGCTAACAAGCGTTTGTTTGATTGTCACACACGCTGGTCTGTTCTTTCCTATAAATGTGAGGTGTGAGGATGGATAAAAGTAACTCTTTCTTAAATGACTTTTCATTAAAACATCAGTTTTTTTATTTTAAAATTTCGAGTAGATACTAGACAAATACGAAATGTGCAGATTTTTTTGTTATTACGTGTGTAGTTTGAAATATTAATTTTATGACATACCTCTCACTGAATTTCGGCCACGAAAGCCAATTTCAAGGACTTACTAATTTCGCAGAAGATATTATATTGCACTAGCGTTTGCTAATGCTCATATGTACTCTTTATATTTATTCATTTACATCACCATGAATTAGATGTTTTGCTTTCCGGTTTCCGATTTTTTGCACGGGAATATATTACTGGTCAATATTTTTTGGTCTGCTACTGAACAGATATAATCAATAACTTTTTATGGTACCGATCTACGATTGGAACCCAAACCTCTTGATCTGCAACCTTTTTAAATTAGACAAGAACACCTTATCATGTATATCTCAATACAAGAATGATATAGCAAATAAGGAAAATAAAATGTAATTATAGAAAATATCAGATGAGAATTTTGATTCATTGTTGGGAATGCAACGTATGACTAAAGAGCATGAATAATTTTCTTATTCATATTTTTATTAAAAATAGTAAAAGTTATTTTCGTTACGATGTTCGCTCTGACGCTTGCCAATTGGTACAACGGGTGACGAAGTCAATGTGTTAATGTGATAATCGTGAATAACGAATTGAACTGTAAAGCACACGAAACTAGCCTAAAATCTATCAAGTCTTATGTGATAGGGTATTTTGAGTATTTTGGAACCAGCCTTAAACGCCACAGCGTTTACGATTTGGTGGAGCCAAAATACACTATATTCAAAATACAATTTCGCATAGATGAATTGACGAGAAAGATTAATATCTGGTTTATGTATAACGACGCCGATATATATCGATGGCTGGTTGTTAGTGAAAATGGTATTTGTTTATAATTGTTCCAGATAATTCGATGCATTTATAATTTTTCGTAGTATCATTGCGAAAACACTCGCAAGTATTAAAATTTGGATAATATCTTAATTGCCGCAATAAACGTTTTAATGAAGCTTTTAATTTTCTCGAATCTCATCTTTTGTTATACGTCAGTTAAATTTAATTTAATTTGCATATTATTAACGTGGCTTAAATCATTGCACCATTCGCTTTTTACTGCTGTAGCGGAACCATCTCTAGCATCAGCGTAATCAATTTCGTTATTCACTTCTTTTTTCTTTTACAATTTTACTCGACTAAAAATATCGTCATCCTCGAATTTGTAATCATGAATGCGTCGGTTTGTTAACGAATGCGACACGTATCGTGTTTTTATTAAAATAATATGTTCATTAAAATTTGCATAAATAATACGTTTTCTGTAGATGATGATGTATAATAATGATAATATACTTTGCACCCGCGCCGTTTCCCACTTGTGAAGGATGTGAGGGCAGGTGTCATAGGGTATATTTCGTTTTCTGTATCCCTGCCGAAGTATATTATCAAGAATTTAATGATGATCGGTTGTCGTGAAAGCGTTACAAACATACAAACAAATTCACGTTTATAATATTAGTTAAGATGTGTATGAATATAGTCGATAGATTCAGATCACTTGGATTTCGTGGGAACCAAGCCCCCTTCCCAGATAAAATTGTTATTTTCTGATGTAATAACGAATTGAAATGAAAAATAAAATTCATTCCAACGAAGTTTTGTGCTTTGTATGTAATCTTAACATATTTCTTATTAATTAAATAATAAAGTTACTATTATTTTAAAACAAAAAATTACATTCGTTAAATTTAATTTAAAGACCTAAAATGATTTACTTCACGAGATAGAAGAAACGCTGAATGTATTTCAAAGTATTAATTTTGAAAGACATTAAGATTATTAATGAATAGTTTAATTAAATAAAAATATGTTATAATTGATACATCATTTACTGAATTCATTAATTGATACCGATACAGCATGTATCATTGAATGTATTGTGTCGCTAATTATATTCTAGATGAAAATGTATTTCGCGTTTAGCTCGTGTTTTATTTGTGGCTTTCTTCCAATAAGTTTGGTAAAATGATACTTCCTCTTGTAATACGAACAGCTATTATTTTAGATATTCATTTAAATTTAACTTATTTTGGTTTTGAATTGTAAGTAAATAACTAAAACCGGTTCATAATAAGGTTCATATGGACAAAATGTATATATTTCATTGTAAATAGCTTACACAATGCTAACATAAAAGGGTAGGTGAGTTTGTAGTATCTCTCTTAACAGTTTTAATAGTCACTGTTCGACGTGCAGATAAAAAGTTTCAAGTTATTTTGTTTACGGTATCCCGTGTCTGGCCGCATAAATTCCGATCGATAGCGGACGGACGTGTTTTTGCGTACAGGCACTTTCTTCTCTTACACTTTCTAGCGACTGGCCTTCACCTTAAACTCACCTGTTTTCTGAATTGCCTTGACTAAGTATATTAAATCTTTAAAATTTATCAATGATATCACAATTCAATAATTCTGCAACGGTTTCTTTCGAGATATTAATCGATTAATTAATCTTAATTACTCACCAAAAGAAAAGCTTGCAAGAGCCTAATTGATGAATTATACGTTCAATAAAGCTTTAGCTCTTAATCTTGATTAATAATTTGTTTTATTTTGTTCAGGTAATTGCTGTTTCACTTATTATCAATCGTTAAGCTTCGTGTCAGGTATGTTATTTACAAATAAAACTTCTTATATGAACTTCGGTTATTTTAGATATGTTTTTGGTTATTCTTCAGTTTCTGTTAGAGACTTGATTTTCAGTTCAATCTAATTGAACATCTCCGTACACTTAACCTTGTAGCCTTTATCAGATAAGATCAACGTGACAACTCAATGATGAATCTCCGGTAGGTACAGTCTGCCTTTGTGGTATATTTAGTTGTAGTTTTTATGTCCGGTACTTAAAAGCTAAATTGCTGTGAGATATTTTTATCATGCCTTACTAAACAAGGCCGATGTGCACCTTCAGCTTAAACGATTACGTTTATATTTACTCATAATTTTATTAATATTTCAATTATTTTGGATGCACTATTAAGGAAACATGTCGGGGTTTTGTATGTAATTAAATTATCACAAATTTTTGTTATGTAAAATTTTAGACGAGTCCATAGACTAGTCAACATATTTCCTCAGTTCACGAATTTTCATAACTGTCCGTCTAACACTCAAACTAAAATCATTCTTATCAACCTTTTATTTTAGATAAATAAAAAAGATAAATTTGAATTTTGGGTAGCGGAACAAAATAGATATAAAAATTGATGTAGTAGGTAATATATTTTCACAGTCACGATTACTTTACTTATGTAAGATTTATACGGGTCACAGTATTTCCCATTCGACGTCAGCCATGAAACTGGAATGTGTAAATAAATTAACAGAGAGAAACCTATAAAATGAGTTCCTTATTTATCATCTGGTTTTGTATTTTGTCTAAGCCTCATATCTGCTGACATTTCAAAAACAATCTAGCATTCTAGGTAGCATTCTTTCTTCTAAACATTATAAAAATCATTTACATTAATAGTTGATTTTGCAAAAGAAACGCTCTATCCAAAACAATTGAAATTATCGTTTTCATATCTAGGACATAGTTGGTCAAAAAATTCATGGAATCCTTGTCGGTAACACAATCGGTGTCATTGTTTCACTTATGGCATATTGTTTCAATTTTTCTGTTGTTATCGGAACAAATATTTGTTGATACACGTGTTCTATGATAATGTTATATCACCAGACTTAATGTAAATCTGATAGGATTATTTAAACTAAATGACGTGTAATGTACTGTAAAGAAACTGCGGTTATGGATCTGTGTCCATGTGATTAGTCGTTGTATTGTGATTGAATCTTACCTTTGATATTTATTTTTTGTGTGTTTTAATTTCGTGTTATCGTTATTAGTCTAAATTCAATAAGACAAGTGGTAAAAATGAGGCAAATTTCATTTTTTGTTTGTATTAAAAGTAATAAAAAATGCGAAGAAATATAATCGGATGTATATGTAATGACTAAAAGTTAACTTCTCGAAAGAATCACATGATACAATAGTATAAGTTTTAAGGTAAATTTAAATTATTAAAACGAAACCGGTATTGTGTCAACGGCTAAGTTTGGAATAGGTCCAAAAGCACTTAAATTAGTCAGGCTGTAGGGTGAACGGCCAGACCCACGCAAAATATTAAATCACTGACTATCACTGTATATGGATAACTAAGAACATACTTATTTGAAATTAATAATGATATACTTGAGGATATCACTAATGATAAATCACTAGATTAATATATTTTAATGAATATGTATTTTCATTACTAAAGTAATGAATACTAAAGTAATGAACTGCTGAATGATGAATTACTAAAGTAATGAATAAGTAAAGAAAAATAATTTGGCAGATCACATTTCTTACAGTATTATCATACGCATGGGGCTTATCGTAAATAAAACAGATTACAGCAATTTATAGTTGATGATAATTCAATTTTTCATTTCAAAATATTGACAAAACAGTCCCCTAAACAGTTGACGAAATATTATATTTAAATTATAATGTTATTTCAAACAATAATTTCAATATTAGGTAAGTAATCGTCACGTGAAAAGCACGATGCAACATCAGTCTCCGCAAATATGAAACTAGGTGTAAAGTGAGTTAGCCTTCCTAATAGAGTTAGCACATGTAACACGAAATGTCGGTGAAAATGTTCACTATCATGCAGCCTCGTGCTAATAGTGTTATGAAACTATGAAATTGCCGTTTAAAAATTTCATGGTTATCGACACGTAATATTGCGTAAGGTAAAAGTTGAGTGAGTGATATACGTTAATGTAGTTTTACTTTTCCAATAAATATATTAGAAACTACCGATAATAATATGGTTGTGTTACGTTGAGTATACATTCCGAATCAGTGGTAGCTTTAAAATTAATTTTCCTTGTTTTGACTAAAATGAATGTTTTTTAACCATTCATCATCTATACGATTACAGAATTATTCTTTATTATTAGAAATTCCAATGGTAATTTTTTGTCGTTCTTAGAATTATTTAATTGAAAGAAATATATTGTATATATATTGTCAGTTTAGTTTGTTATGTTTAAAAATAAAATCACTGTATGTCTTCCGTTCGGAGCGGAATGATGTCATTTATATTTACTTTTATTTATCGATCTCGTATCCTGTTGATTGAACAGATTTTGAAAAGTAAATAAACCTTTATTATAATATTAACTAAATCCTCTATAATTTATATCGACATATTTCGAATAATTATAAGGTTCAATATATGAATGTTAATATTCACACTACAGGCACAAGGGACATAACATATTATATCAATAATATGCTCTCAATATGCTCTCTCTCGGGAACATACATTGCTATGCAGATGATAGTACAGTGCACGGGGGATACCACGGACGCGCAGGAGCTGGGCGGGCAGAAACTGAGGAGAGACGGAGGGATCTTGTTGTTGAGCTCGATAGGACGTTAGGGCTCATTGCCAAATGGGGCTTTTATAATTTTGTTGAGTTCAACGCCAAGAAAACACAGGCATGCGCTCTCACAGCGAAAAAGTCACCATTTTCCCCTCCTCCTTCCCTCTGTGGCACTACGCTGGAGATACAAGGCAAAGTCGCCATACTGGGAATTGACATTCGGTGCGACCTCAATCAACTGCTCCTGTTGTATAAAACACAGGTGCGGTTTTGCGTCGAATATTGCTCGCACCTTTGGGATGGCTCTGCTAAGTTCTTACTGGAGGCCTTGGATCGGTTGCAGCGACGTGCGGTTCTCATTATTGGCGACGTAAAGGTCACCAACACCCTCGAGCCTTTACAATTGCGTCGAGCGATAGCGGCACTTCTATCGACTGTATCACGGCGAGTGCTCAGAGGAGTTATTCGCCCTCATTCCTGCTTCCCCTTTCCTTCACAAATCTACGCGTGCTGGCTCTCGATGTGACCGCCTAACTGTGACATCAATTCCATCGCGCACGAAGAAATTTGGTAAATCTTTTCTTTGTCGCACCTCTAAAACATGGAATTCGTTACCAGCAAACGTGTTCCCCTCCTCTTATGACCTGGGTTCCTTCAAACGAGGCGTAAAGAGGCATCTTGCGGGCCGGCAAGGCGGGGACGGCTAGTGCAAGTCATTCTTCCTGACTGCACTAGCCGTCGTCGCGTTTGGGCTTTACTACCAGAAAATCTGTAGATTTTATATTTTCCTGATGGTAGGCGTAGGTGGAAAATCCTATAAATGGTCTGAGACTTTCATTTGAATGTCTAGAACGTATTCAAGCATGATTTAGTAGGGAGCATAGCATACACCTCGGGTACTCTCGCGAAAACTTTAAAAAATTCAGAAAATCTGTAGATTTTATATTTTCCTGATGGTACGTGTCGGTGGAAAATCCTATAAATGGTCTGAGACCTTTTAATAGATGCCTAGAACACATTAGAGCCCGATTCAGATGGTAGCATAGCATACAACTCGGGTATCTCGGGTACTGTGTTTGGCTGCTACAATTCGGCTGCCAATTTCAGGATCATCGTGCCCGGCATTGACGATATGGGGAATGGTTGGTATTTCTTACATGATCAATGTCTATTGGTAGTGGTGAACACTTTACATGAGATGACCCATTTGCCCATCCACTTACCTATAACGAAAAGGCTGAAGGTAAAAATTATGAAGAACTGTATAATGAATCTTGACTGGAGTTTTCGAGCCAGATTCTCGAATAGAAGACCAGACGATGATGCTTAGTTTTTTATTCTGCTGGCAAGTTCTTGAGATGTGAGTCATGAAGCACAAATCCAAATGTAATTTGGATGTCAGTGTGTTGATCATTGTAACTTATCACAGGTTAATGGCAATTCCGAAAAAGTAAGTAAAAGTAATACAAGTATTGAAAGATATGATAATATTATAATTACATTTTTATATAAGTTTATTGATATCGTAAACGAATTTGTATAATATTTGAATTAATCACAATACGAACGCAACTTTCAAAAAACAACACAAGGAATTTTAGTTAACCAAGCAAACAATATAACGTCTAAGAAAGTTTTTTGTGAAAGTTGCAAGCCTAAAAATTATCTCACGGGTTTTCTCCTGCTCTCATACAGTCGTATTCGAATCTATTACAAGGTCAGATTAACCTTGTACCCTTTGATATACTGTTTTACAATAATAGGTTGATGCAGAATCGACCATCCGTCATACGGAAGCGTTACGATGACGTATTGAGTTCATCATCAACTAAAAATTACGTAAGGGTCGGCGCAGACGCGGCTTATATCCGTCCCTCGCGATCACTCATGACGTTTGTGAACACTAATTTAAAGCAATGTCGACCTAAATACGAGCAGTCAAGATTGAGATTCGTAGAAAGATTAAATGGAGTTATGGCATTTGGAAACGTTTTAAAATATGGACAGCAGCCAGGCCAGGGATGTGACTATTCCCGTCTGGGAAGCTGGATAGTGTATCCGATGTCGAAAAGCGTCGTGTAGACACTTGTCGTTTAATGTTTAAGCGCCATTACAAATGTTGGTAGTACCAACGACAGATTGCGTTTTTTTCCGTGACAATACAAATTAACGATTTCATATCGTTTTTCAATTTTAGATATTGTTACATAACTTGTTTTTTATTCAATGTTTATATAGTTATAACCTACAAAGTAAGTATTGGTTCGAATCATTCCATCGCCGTGCGTTGTGTATTGGAGCAACGTGGTAACCTAAACTCTTAGTGATGAATTAATAAATTAAGTATTACTGAAGAATATGGTAAATATTTATATACATTTGGAAATAATTGAAGACTAGTCAAAAGATAATTATAAAACCGCTTTTCTGGGGTTCAGGTTTATTAAAAAAAAAGCACTTGTATACGAAAGAATATATATTTAATATAGCTACATAATTATGTGTCCCATATGAAAATATTAAGAGTAATTTATTTCAATCCAAACTTTTTGCTTGTAATGGCATTAAACCGTTAAATAGATAATTAGTCTGTGATTATTACGTATCAGTAAAAATTCGTTAAGCTAAAAAAAAATTTTTTTTTTGAAGTGCTTGGGAGTGACTTTTTTGTGCTTTTTGTGTATTTTATAAGTCGGTGACTTTCCAAGATGAAATTAAATACCTATGTAGCATGTTTTAGTTTGAGTTTTAAATTCTACCTAATTATTTAATTTCGCATAAGATATGTGGTGCTATAACATATTTTCCACAATTTTACTAGACTAACGAAAATACATTGAAATGTTTGCATAATATTCTAAAAGTAATATCATTTCAGCTTTTTTATTAGTTTTTTATACGTACAGGCAGTAAAATATTCAGAAAAATCCCGAGCTTCCTTTGATTGTTTCGATGCAACAGACGAAGATTTGATCCGAATTATTCGGGGTCCCAAGATTTTAAGAACTCGTCTATTTCACAGCGCGCCCAAAGTCAATACAACGGTAACTTGATCTAACCAAACAAGTTTAGTCGGCTATATATGTAGATGTACGTGTACGTACACTGCGTTTTAAATGCATTCCACCTGATTGGGCTTAAGGAATCCAGCACATAACGTGAAAATTTCATATGTCATAAGATACAGAAAAATTATCTACTATTGTATTTGTTTTTTTGCGGTATCTTAGAGACTCTTTACTATTGCATATTCTGTTTTATATTTTTAGCTAATTTAGTTAAGAAACTTGATTTAGAAATGTATAATTCGTTTTGTAGCAATTTACTTTCATAATATAATAACAGCTTATGTGTAAAAATTGACGTTTGAAAATTATTATGATTGAAATATTTTAAAAGTATTTAACGAATATTAATTACATTATAATTTTTTTTTTCCTTTTCTGGCGTGTATCAACGCTGACTATTCTGCCAATGTCACGTATAGGAGAGATGTCACATTTGCTATGAGATTATTCGGTTTCAAATTTTGAAGTGTTAATGATGATGAATGTAGAAACTATGTAGATATCTAAAACAATATTATATTATAAAAATATATTTACATACAAACGTTGTTTAGTGGTCGATCAATTAAATAATGCCGTCTTCTTCTTTTGAATGTCAAGCAATAATGACAGAAAGAGAGAAATCAGTGTTCAACTAAATAGTCGCCAAGCACCATTTATATCTAATGTCATTAGTCAATAGTATTGTTGACTAAGTATTGGTCACGTGAGAATATTTTTTAAATATCTTGTATAATCGTCAAAAAGTCTACACTTTAACACCTTCGTAAATATATGAGTTTTCTTTTTATCTTACACAGATAAATATGATTTTTAAATGGCTTCTTAGTGAACGATTTCAATGTCGATTTATTTTAAACTAAATTAAATAATGAGTCACGACTATTTGTCGGCGTTTACTTTATTTTTATAGCGCATTATATCACTTATCGGTGTCTTCCAATGAGCGAAACGACCCATGACGACGACAGAACGAAAACGAAAACAAGGTCGAAATGCCGACTGAATATTTGGGTTATCAGTACCTGAATTATTCTAATCTCGCATAATTTAATCACGGAACTTGGCCACATTTCTAATACTTGCATTGTCAAATCGTTGAGCCAATTTGATGTCATCTGTTTGTCTTTCTTCATATGGTTCTTGTTCTTTATAAACTTCATTAATATTCTCGTGGAATAGTTGCATTATTTAAATCGCTCAGTTCTCGAAGTGTATATATAACGTATTAATTAATGGTAATGATAAAATATACTAGATTTTGCATTCATTAATTTGTATAAATTAGATCAAGATTTACATTTAACTGTAATTATCTAATCGATAAAACTCACAATCTAGGTATACTTTGCGGTTTTTTAAAGCCTAGATGAGTATTATAAAAATCACAAAGCAAATTAGCGTTTATTTATGAATCTCGACAAGCTCGCTTACGATCTAAAAAGAAATGAGGTCAAGACACAAGAGCTACGCATCGATGAATATATTTCTGGAGTAAGCCAACGTTTATTACTGTATTTATTATTAGTAAATCTACAATAAAAATAAATAAGGCAGTAAAATAAAACGATATTTAGACTTATACAAATGGTAAATATTATTTAGCTAGTTCTTTTTCATTGTGATCTTATGAAATGTAGTAATACAAATGAATAATTAACGTTTTAACTAAGATAATCGTGCAAATATTTTGGAGATATACAGTTTTCATTCGTGAGATTTATTTAATAAACTTGTCGAAGGTTTAACAGGTGATGATCAATAAACAGTAACCGCAGTGTATACGGCTGCCGATCGGTGTAACAGATTTATCAAGTGAGGAATGCGGCGAGTGAACGTCCAACGTCGAGCAAGAGGCGTCTGTGCGGGTTGCAGCCAAATGTCACTAAGGCAAAAGCGTTAACCCCGGATTACGAAATTGGGTTCTAAATAAATTACAATTTGATTTCAATTAGTCACTTATCTTATAATTATTCCAATCTCGTCAAAAACAGACGATTTTCATTATTTTAATAGATTTAAACGTGATGGTTCGTCAATAATCTTACATTATCTAAATAGTGGGTTGCTACATCGAAATATAAAAACCTTGTTTACTATACTGACATTGCAATAGTAAGAACAAGTTCCTCAATGAGGCCATACGTCTCTCTAGTTTCTTGGAAAACAAGAAGTTCTATGCTAGTCGTCCAACAAACTTACCTGTCCCTTTTCTTTATTCGCTAATTTGGTTCCGGCTATCGTTTGTCCTCCTCACACGCTTTCCCTCCCCTCAGATCCACCTGCGTGCGCGACACACATCTTACCTTGCGTCCGTTGCTTTCTATTTTTGCCGATCTTCGTTTGTTTCACACGATCATTATAATACCTTCTAAATCTACCGATTGTTTATTATTCTTATATTACTTTCGCCTTCTATGTATTGTTTTAAATTTGCTTTTAATCTTATGGTAAACTTTACAATATCATAAACATCTAAGTTTCTCTTACATCGTCATTGCAAATTATAGCTTACCAGACAAACACACATGATCATACTAGCATAGAATGGTATGATATTAATAAACATCTATGCTATATGTATTGTATTTACAATTATTGTTATTAAATATTTTACTGCTTAGATATTGATTCTGAAGTGTGTTGACCTAGACCCGATCGCTGACCTAGTAAATTAGCTTGTTAGATTTGGAGCAATTTAAATTATTAATTATGCATGCGTATGCACCGTGTCAAGTTTACGGTCGTTCATTGTACTCTTAGCTAATGTTTTCACTTAAAAAGTTCCCACATGTTGAATATGACCATTGTTATCAAATTATTCAAAGATTCATTGCTAAAGTCTGACGATCTTTCCTTTTTATATTTGACACTAACGCTTATGAAATGTACAGCTATCGATAGTAATGATTCTGCTATCAACGTATTACACGCTGTTACGGTAAAATGATATCGTATTGTTACCATAACTGTAACCATATTGAGCTTATTGACGTTAAATGATGGCGCAAAATTTTATTCGACGGTAGTTTATTCATTTCGAAAATGTTTTTGCTGTCTGTCTGGTATTTTAAATATTGCTTGAAATGCTACGTGAATAGCTAGTATAATGTGTAATCGTTTTGAATTTTTTGAAGGCGTCTTAAGAAATTTAATATTTTGAAATACTACTAGTAATACTAGTGCCGTATAAATATATCTATATTATAAATTAAATTATATTTGTTTTTAATTTCTTAATACATTAACAATTTCATCAAACGTAATAATATTGTTTTCGCAATTTCAATGAAAAATATATTACGAAAAAAGATTGGCTGCCTTTAAATTCTTCTCACGTCTTCATCGTTAAGGCCTAAATATTGCCACGGCGTAGACAAACTCTTATTTATTTTGATCCTTACTTCTAATGCATTAAGACTCAAAGCAATTGCTTTTCTACATAATAGACTTAACCCTATTGTCCAGTCGAAGATGGTACACAAGTAGCCAACAAAGAATCTAGAAATAGAGCCGCATCTGGAATAGCCGCTATGATAATTTAATGGTTTGCCAAATAAATATTCTCATTTATCAAACATTAGAATTGCTTACTTGTTACTAGTAATTAATAGTTCAGTGTCGTACCAACTATGTTATACATGTGTTAGAATTTTTGGAACGTTTGAGAATTAATGTCGATACTAAACTGAGCTAAGAAATCATATGTTCAACAATAGTAAAACCGCAAGACACATTTATGATACAAAATTGTTTATTTATAGTAGATTGTTATATTTTCAATATGATTTGTTTATTAGTAATCTCAATCTGAACACATCTTATGTAAAAATTCCAATAGGCCGTTAATAGTTGTCGGTATGCTAAATATTTGCGTATCGACGACGTTTCTCCGCATTTTATCTTTGATGCAAACCAATTTAGAGTGTATAAGAAAATTTCCCGCTCAAGAATCAATATTATTGCTACCTTGATGAATACGTTAATGGTAAACATTTGCATATAAATCAAGACAGATTTTCTCTCCATTTTTTCATAAATCAAAATATATCATCGGATGCTTAAAAAGTTACCGGAGAAATATTACATTTCTAGTTTTACATTCACGCAAGCGAAGACCACTTCGGCTTGGCAGTGACTAAGTTTGTAACATTATCTTACCTTTTTTCTCTATTACGCTACTAATTAGCTTAACTTCATGCTAGACACCTCCATCGAATACTGTATACAACACAAATGTTGCTTAATCCTGTCGGATAGTTTCGCGATTCAGTGCATCTAGACTAACACATTTCTATGGATGCGTTTGAAATACATATCACACAATAATAATTATCATCTAGTGCCATTAATGTAAAGTCAACTTGGTCGTGGATCGACCTTCACATATTTATATCTAGCAATCGTTAAATTTGCATCAAACCATAGATTCATTTAAAAACAGAAGTGTGGTTAATTCGTATGATTAAATTAGTATTAAAGAATTGCTAAAATGAAACCACGCGCGATTTTGTCGGCTAATCCTAGAAATAGTAAAGTGAATTAAACTTTTATAGCTCTACTTAATAAAAAATGTATATTAAAATATCTTTTAACCTCTTTGACTATAACACAGCTTGCTTCATATATATAATCATTTCATATATTGGAATAAATCTGAACGAATTTTACCGAGAACTCTATCTTCATCTACAAATAAGAAAGTTCCACATCGTTGAGCAAATATTTGTCCTCGTCGAACGTAGATCAAAATAGGTCACGGACTGAAGATTATTATGATTTGATTTTATGTAGCGATCTAAATTCTGCAAGAAACATTGAAGTTAAATAATTTAAAGAAGTAATTGGTTTCAAATATAAATTAACTTAATCGTGCATCGTTATCTTTACATAATCGAATTCTATAGTAAAATTGAGACACTATTTTAATGAACTTAGACATAAGGCTGAGAATAAAGACCGCATACTTTGTTCTGTAATTTATATCACTCATGTGTTCATTAATATTCTCTTCGTATTTAACTCATTGTTATAAATTTCAATGATACGTACCACCTATGGGTGTCTAGCTTGTGTCCTTTACGGTATATTTTCTGCTATCCCAGTAATGTTTGCGAGTTTATATAACGCGTATCTGTTTGCAGTAATCTATGTTTACGCTAGTTACGCTTAATTAACACTTCCATACTACAAGGTCGTTCGTAAGATATTCTATTTCACTTTTATTAAATTGTATTAAAGTCCGTTATTGGTATATCAAATGTAAAAATATTTGACGATGATTATTTTATTCTTTTTTAAATTTATTTTCGATTCGTGTAAGTCGCATTTGTATTTTGTGTCAATCATGCAATGTGTATCGCACGTGCATAAGTTCTATATTTATTTGGGTATTATGACCTACAAACAATTAAAAAGACCTCAGCATCAAATGACTTAAGTTAAAAACGACCCTTTTGAGGTAGTATGAAATATTCTGTAACTTTAAGACGAACTACGATATATCCATGATAACAATCAATTCATAAACAGGCATATATGTCATATATCAAATCTTTTATTATCTAATTATAAGAAAGAAGACGGTAAAATACCCCTTGCACAATAGTGTATTAATTGATTATCTATACGTATTACCTATAGACAGTGCTGTTATAAAAATGAGTCGTTCCTTACATTATCAACACATTAATAACAATAGATTCTATTTTATCAGATACTTTGTAATTACAATGTTGTTTTGATGAATAATAACTAAAATGTACATGAAAATATATAATTAGCTTTACTGCGGAATATTTAAAAACTCCGAAACGTATGTTATATTTTACACGAATGCATAATCTTGCAACATCCGAGCAGTTTGACGTCAATCTCTCGAGATTTACTGAATATACGTTACGAGTTATGAAATGAGAATTTGTAATCCTCTATACGCGAATTCAACAATAAGTTTTATAATAAATTATTTGCTTAAGTTTTATTATCTAAACCCATTTAAATTTAGTTGATCAAGTTATTTTTATTTTTGAACACCGTATCTAAAACTATCAAAAAGTAAAGTCTTAAAGTAATATTAATTGAATTTTTCTTCAATCATTGAATAAAGTTATATATGAGAAACCCAAATTATTATAATATATAAGGTAAAATGTAAGGAAAATAATATGTTGACATAAAGAGGATGTCTTGGTTGAATACGCCAGTTTCATTTGGAAAGACCATTTGTTCTCTATTCAGAGCTGTGTTATCAAAGGTTTATGTTGCCCTGATTACCGCTGAACTTCATATGAAGAAAAAATAGTTACAAAAGCTTTTTTTACATTATATTGTTAAGAAAGCGGGTTTTTGGAATATCACCTATTCATAGATTAATATCACGTTGTTATATATTTTTCATTTGATCATTTGACGACTATATTCATAGTTTCACTTCAAAATTAACAAAAAAAATTATGTCATTCAACATTAATTATCTTAGCGCAAATGTAATTTTCTCAATAGTTTATTTACAGTGGATAGGCAGACTATCAAAGCCTTCGCCCATAGCCATTGTCTCTCTAAGAAAATATACCAATTGACGAATTCACTGACGTTGTAAAGTCACCGGTAATGCGTCGCCAACCGTGAGACCTAATTTGTTATATCCCCTGTGCCTATAATTGCACTGACTAACTGAGTTTCTTTCGCCGGTTCTTCTCAGGTCTGAGGTGCTTATTTCCGAAACGGTGGTATATATATTTATGACAGTCAATAAGTAAGTGTAACGCTTCTATATTGAATAAAGATTTTTGACTTTGATTAATTCAGGTAGGTACGGGACCTACCCAGTAAACCAATACGAACAGTAATATAATTATTTATTTCCTATAACTGATATCTAACGAAGTAATTGTTAACATTTGTCTTTTAAATGCATATTAGCAAGAACCTTCGACTCTTGATGGATGGATGTATTGTCAGCTTAACAATGGCGAGCATCGGTGCTAGTTGTATGTGTGAATGTTTGTGTTACTCGTTCAATTATTTCGAAACTAGGTAGAGATACATGACTATCCTCTTAAGTTGATTTTGTTTCGTAAATACTTTCTTTTTTTTAACATTTTTCATTTTACGTAGGGCCTTTACTTACTGTTGTTTAGTTAAACACTGTTTTCTCTTTCTCTTTTCGTCGATTTAATGTTCGATAGAAAAAGACACAGCATTGTTTAACTAATCACCCACTAAATATCAATAGGTAAAGCCGTTAATATTTATCTTATTAAGTATCTTACTTTCTTAATTTGTTACAATAACAAATTAATATTTATTAATATTTTGGTTTGTTTATTATGTTTTACTTGTCTGTTTGTATTGATTAAATAACACAAGAAGTCTGTCACTCAATAGTCTCTAAATAAGCATTGGTTATTTGCGTCAAACGATGTTATTAGTCATTGTTAACAATATTGTGATTGCGTTTATTCCAGAGTGTTATATTACTGTATCATATTAGGTTCTTGCAATACCTGCGGTCGATTCTGCCTCGGATCCTGCGATCTAGAAATATCTTACCCTTTGTTATGAAATTAAACCGACTCTTGGTCACGTTCACTATTTATTCTCAACTCGTGTTTTATTTGTATAACTATACATAATGCGACTGGTTTTAAATTGGTTCGCTGCGTTTATTCATGAATACAAATTGAAAATAATGAAATTAAATTCTTAGAAACAAATTTTTAAAGATTTAATTCGAATGATATGAGAATTTTCATATAAAGTGCAATTAATGTACACAATCTACTTGGTGGTAGAGCTTTGTACAATCTCGTCTGGGTAGATATCAGATATTCTACCGCAAAACAGCAGTACTTGGTATTGTTGTGTTCCGGTTTGAAGGGTGAGTGAGCCAGTGTAATTACAGGCACAAGGGACATAACATGTTAATTCCCAAGGTTGGTGGCGCATTGGCAATGTAAACGATGGTTAACATTACTTACAATGGCAATGTCTATTACGTTATTTACGGGCGTTGGTGACCACTTACCATCAGGTGGCCCATACGCTCGTCCGCCTTACTATGCCATAAAAAAGAAATGACGCAGAATCGAAAGTCAAATAATTATGACAGTCATTTAAAAGGATTACTTATAAGTTAGAGGTTAAAATATATGATCTCAAAACCTTTTCAAAAAGATTGGAGACTTTTGAATATATTAAGAGACAAAGTGCAATTAATATATACAAATAAATATCCTATATATTAGAATAGAGTATCACATAATTTATTAATACGTAATATGAAGATTGTTTATCGTCTGATCTCATCTGACGAGATCTGTATACGTACGGGCTAATGGGGCAGTAATGGTATGTACATTATGAACGATTGAGAGACTATTATGGGACCAACAAAAGTCTATTAATTGAATGTGAATAACGAGTTGTTTTGCGAAAATACTTGTTCGACATTCCTTTCTGCTATACATTGATTTAAATATTATAAAGTATCGGACGATTATTTATTAGAACGTGAAAAGTGTAATGTATTTTTTTTTTATAAATTTCTATAAGGTTTGTATGTTGTGGGATTAAAAATGGTAAATTTGTATAATGTATTAATGAAATATTTACATATTGATAATTTTAGAGAAACTTTTTAGTTAATGGTAGGGCCTTATGAAAGCCCGTCTGGGTGACTCATCGCATATCCTACCGCCAAACAACGTCGTTGTGTTCTAGGTGGAAGGGTGAGTGAACCAGTGTAAGTACAGGCACGGGATACATAATATCTTAATTCCCTAGGTCGATAACCCATTGGTGATATAATGAATGGTTAATATTTCTAACGGCGGCATGTAGCCACAATTTACAAGCCTGCCTGCCTATATGATATAAAAAAACAAGAGAAGACATCTATTTACTTTTCCACTACGTCATTATACAGTTTTTGGCTCAATAACCGGCAAAATAATTTTATTGCATTACGAGTATAAATCAAGAAATATGTAAAAATTTGAGGATTTTTTTTTTATATTGAGATAATGTTATGCTTGTGATTAGAACCCTTGAAACTATGTAGAAATAATGTAGTTTATGTACAATATTTGGTTTCTAACTTTAATATTTTATATATTACTAAATATATTTATACTTTTTATAAATTAAATAAATTTTATCACTGTAAATAGCACAGTTCGCGTTATATTAAAATGATTTCGTAATAACTGAATGGTAACGGTGGCTTCGTGCAATTACGTTCTTATATCAATCGCCAGCTTGTAAACATTGATTACCGTGATCTTTAGACCGTTACAATGTTAGGCTTTTTTTTTAAGTCTTTGTATCAATGAAACGCTGTCGCAGCATTACCTGTATGAAAGGAATTAAAAATTGTATATAATATTCTAGGATCGTTAAAATTATTAATCTGTGTGATTACTTCAAGTTAAAGTAAATCTTAGCGGCTGTTTAGTTAAACACAGATTTTGCTCTTTCTGTCATATTGATTTGACATTCGAAAGAAGAAGACACGAGATTGTTTATGCCATTTAATTATGATGTAATGTTTCGATAAGACCTTATTAAAGATAACTAAGAATACAACGATAATTCAAATTATATTTAGCTCAGACTAATGTGACCTCTATCATTTCACTTCCATCTTTGATCACGTGACTTCTGGAATGTTTTTTGGATTCTACAAACAAAATCGACCATTAATATGTATCTTATCTAGGTAATGTTATATGTTATTGAACGTTACATTGTCTGTGCAAATTCGTGTGTTTCCTAATTTGAGATCTATGTCTTTTCTAATAAAAATGTATTTCTCCCTCTACATTAATTTGGGTGTTATGTACTATTTATTTGATTAATTTTATGGTTTCAACGAATAATTAATAAAACGTTGCAATATAAATTATTCCTGAACAAAATTATACAATTCTCTTACATCATATGCACATGAAACAGAGATAGACGCCGTCACGGCGTTGCTGGTGTCGTCATATTCATTACTATTACAATAATAATAATAGAAGATCTAATATATGACACATACATTCATTTGACAATAACCTTAACGAAATCAAATGGCATTTTACATATGTTAAAAAATTAAAATATTTATTTCGCATTATCTAAGTAATTTAAAATACATAACTGCCTGTAATTGTTCGACTGCTAGTCTATGTCTCCTATTGTTTGCCTACTATCGATTCCATTGCCAGCGAATACAAGAATTTCAGAAGACAGAAATATAAATTTGGGTTTTATAACGATGTTTTCCCGAGCTAAATATGAAATATGAAAGATTGTAAAAAGACAATTTTATTCAGCAATCGGAACAACTCGCATTGAGAGGATCGTATAATAATTACAATGCTTGCTTACAAATGAGACGGACATTCGACGCAATTCCCGTTTAAGTATTCGAGTAAACTATCGCCAGCGAACATCGTTATCATATAACTATTTTTAGATCGCACATGTAGTCGATGTAAGGTGCGCCGATGTGGATGCGTCGCTCATTCATTTCTTTTGTCTTCTACAACTAAAACTGTATTTTAAAATAATTAAAATTATGTATCCTAGGCGAAATTGTGAATAATAAATTTATTTCTTGAGTTTTTTTATCCTTAAAGATTTTACTATGAATTATCGTTTCGAAGACTGGGCACAATTTTTTTCTAGCCATAGGTAATAATCTTTTCAATTATGCCTTATGTAAAACCAGTAATTTTTTTACCTATTATAAATATTACATAATCCATTGTGTGAGACGATGTATTTGTACTTTGTCATGTAAATATCAATCAGATATTGTATTATATTATATTATATATAATCAGACTGCGAATAAAAAACCTCGATCTAGATGCTAAAATTAAATTTATGAAAATCTAAGCGTTCACCTTGATTTATAAAAGAAGTCACCAAGCGAGACTGACTTACGTAATTTGAAAAAGTAAAATCAGAGTGAAAAACGTCAAGTTTATTTAATTAATTACCTATATCTTCTGATTGAACAGATATTCTATATGGAGTGTAGACATTATTTACCTTAAACTTTCGTTATTTATACGACTTAACCTTAAATCTTACCAGCGTTACTATGGTTACGGAGTAAGAACTTTCAGATTCTGTTAATTCTGTTGCTGCAAAGACAATAATCGATGGCGTAGACAAATTCGTGAAACGAGACTACGTTTTGCTTGACAAGATAAGAGATTCCCAGACAAACTGGAACCACGACATACAATTTATCAATAGGTTTAAACGAAATATTGCTATTGTTAAGTTCTATAAATTAAGCATTGAATTTAATACATTAGATCATATCAGTTCGTGTTTATACAACTCAAACTAACACTTTCTCCGTAACATTCAGAACCACTGAACTAGTTTGCACGTCAACGACTTTAGAATGATTTATTTCATTTTCTTCTTAAGCTTTCACTTTCCAAAAAGAGCCCTTGTTATGAAAGTAATTAAAATATTCAATGTTATTTATCATGATGATTGAAATCTAATGCATGAGAAAACGTTTAAATTTTTTAACCGTTAAATAATTAATTGTAGTTTTTAACCTCAAGGGTCAATAAATTAATTAAAAACAGGCATTGCTAATATATTTAAAAATATAAATATATATTGTCCTCTAAGAAAGAATAACCAATTGCGCAGGACACATTATATTGCACAAGTGTTTGCGCAAACCCAGATGCACTCTCTATTCAGGATCAACGGCTTTACGTCTATTCCGAGGCACGGGAGTGTGCACACTTCCAGACTCCGGGCTGCTACTGAGAAAATTTCGACAGAAATCTCAATAACATTTTATTGGCCCGACCTGGGATAATAATAAAAATATAAAAATGTATGTATGAAGTTAAACACTTTCCGCCTTATTCATAAACATTATTTAACTGGTGATTAGTTAAACAACATTTTGTCTTCTTTCGTATGTCAAATCAATAATGACAGAAAGAGACAAATCAGTGTTTAGCTAACCAGTAACTAAGCAACGTTTATAAATAAGGCCGTTAATGTTAGTATATTTTCTAAACAAAGAGTTAATTGGTCAGAAAACTATTTTTCTCAACAAAGTTGCGCTTCGGCGTTAGTTCTTACATTGTATCTGATTAATTTACAAAACGTGCTAATACTCGTGTGATTTTATTTAGTCAAGTGCTACTAAATTTGTATTTGCCGCAACGCCTATTAAAATACGAAATCGTTTAACGCATATTTCACAGAACTTAACGTTAATCGTTTTCACGATTGCTAAATATGCGATGTTTTTCATAACGTTAAAACTACAATATATTTCAAGTAATTTAACGTATCCGATGTTTTCGAAACTCCGGCTAATTCATAAGAATGTAGTGTTTATAAAGGACGTGTATTATTTAAGACAATTAGCAATATCCTTTGGAAATATTGTTAAAATTATATTCTGTATTAGCTTTCGCCCACATGTTTGGTATAAAAAAGTAGCTTATCTTTCTGGGGTTTTAGCTTGCTTCATATCAATTGTATGTAAAATCGCTTCAGCTGTAATAGCGTAACAGACAGACCGAGTTACTTTCGCATTTTCAAAATTAGTAAAGATGTTTATTATCTCATATTTATTCATCATAACCAATCTCATTAGTTACTGAACTAAATAATTTTTGTTACGCAATTATGTTTATACTTTTCGAGATTGTTATAATTTGTTTTACTGATATTTATATTTGAACAAGCGAATGCGCAAAATGCGTCGCAATGACTCTTTAAATTTTTGTGTACACAATATTCCGATATGTCCCACAACGTATATATAACTAATTATACTGTCTTAAGTTATGATTACGGATTCAAACTCAGTAATCAACATTTCATCTCGTAATCGGCTGTAAAGCTAAACCTCGTGAGAAACTTACTCGTATCCACTAATCGACCAGAGCACCACTGACAGAATAAACTCCAAACATTAAGAGATAGACTCTTCTCTGCAGCTCAGCAGTGGGGAGTTTTACAGTTTACTTAATTTATTTTGTACTTAAAAATTATAAACAATTACAAACATAAAATCAAAGTCATTAACCCCGTGATAAATCAATCGATATAAAATTACCGATAAGCTAATCATTTTAAAATACTCTATGCAGTTCTGAACAAATACAAAGAGCAGTATAAATGATAATAAACTTTGATACATAGCTGATAAGATTGAATTCAACTGTAATCATAATATCGTTGTTGTTGAAGACGCGTGCGATGGAACAATAGCAATATGAAGCCTCGGTCAGAGACAATTGAAAACGAAAGGAAATTGTTACGGATGTGACGCTATGGACGGTGGACGTAATATCGGTGCTACATTACTATCAGAAGATTATGCTTATTATAAAATTATATAACCGGACTAAATACGGTAGTTCATGCGTAATATGGTAAACTTGACTTCATCATCATCTACATGGCATAGTTGTGAGTTTTTACTAGTGGATCTTCATCTATTTTATTTATTGTTAAGCACAAGTCAAAACATTCAATACAATAAAAGTCAACAGAAAAAAAATCATTAATAATAATAAAATTTTAATTATTATTATTATTATAGTCCTTGATAAAAATATAAAATGAAAAATATTTGAAGAACAACATAATATTTAATAATATAAAGTTGCTTGTTTGCGAGGAAATATTATAATTATATCCATATATATAGTTCTGACCTAATTTTGTATCTTTAACCACAGGCGAGCACTTATTAATTTTCATGAGATTAATTTGTGTTTATAATTCATAATGCGAAACGTATAAAATGTACACCTCAACAAACTTATAGATAATTATTTAAATATATTCGATATTAAAAATCAAACGTATAAAAAATAAATTATAACGTTACACGTTGCGTGTTGGCAAAGTTCACGGTTGAAAAGAATGAAGCGGTCGATGACACAACGCAACATAGCGTTTGTATAATGACATCGCATTGGATTAACAGCTTATGTCCTACATAGAGCCTTACTTGACTTCTTCGTTGAGCTAGAAAAGGAATATTTATATGAGTGTGGTCGATTCCTATAATATTATTAAATAATAGTCAGTCACACTTTCGTAAGATGTAATCGGAAATGTTATAAATGCGAAAGTGAGTTTGTTTTTTCGTTATGCTTTCAAATCTTAACTTCTTAAATGATCGTCGCGAAATTTTACATACACGTTGTGAAGAGTACAGATAAGGATATAAGATCCTAAATTTAATTTTCAAGGTCGAATACATCACTTAAGATGTAAAATAGGATGCTAGCAATAAAAAACGGACTTGCTCCTCGTTTACTTCGAATTTACTGATAATCTACAAATCATCAGAAGTTTAGTAAATGTCAAAAAGTAAAGTACAGATTTACAGATCATTTTCCACGTTTCCGAGACAAATGTAATTAGTGTTCCATACCAGTTTAACAGACGACCTCGGTTCCATAGAATGCGATCTATCATGCGTTCGCGTCGACCTTGCGACAATCTCTGCATTGTTTGCTAACTTTACTTTGAATAAATTAATACTTGCAGTCGTATCAACAGCCTGTTCGAATACCAATGTATATCCTAATGCTGTGTCATTGCCCTTTCTGGATATTTTGATGATATGCTATCTGTATTATTGCTAAGGTGACAAGTCAAATCGGAATATTGAACCTGTTAGGAATAATAATTATTATTCATCAAAAATGTTAACAGTGACGTCATTGAATTAATTTCGGAGATTTCAAAGTACCTATATTAAATATGAGAACTGTGTTTGAATATTGACGCGAATGTTCTTACGTTTATTAACGTTAAATCTTTATTATCTTAAATCAATTCTATGTTGATACCTTATATTGAAACAAACTTAGTGTTTAGACCAAAATTTATCTTTTACTACATATATATATACATCCGTGCCGCGTGATTGTTAAATATTTCCGAAGGTAATTTATCTTCAACATTTTAAAATATTGGGATTGAAGTTTAATGTGTGAAATTCAAACTCTTAAAAATACCACAAAATGCCTATTGTCCATATTCTTTTTTTAATGCTCTATTAAAACGACATAATATATTACAAAGTTATTTTAGCCACTATCATACGATGAGCTAAATAGCAAGGCGAATGTACCGTACCGTTTACACAATCGTATCGCAGTTCGCTTCGCCATTCGCATCGTCTAGTGCGCCTGTGTAAATGCGGTATTATGTAAATTAAAATTAAGATACGTCCTCGTGATTGCGTCACAGAAAACATACTATGCAGCTATGTAGGTGTGACGACTGTATCTTATTTCAGCAAGTGTCTCACCTTTCGTTACTCCGCAAGCGTGTGTTTAGTACACCGTCTGTCATTTAATTGCTAGGGCTACCATGCGAAGAAACGATATACGGTTCTATAAGTTTTAGTTAATTTTTTATTTCAAATGATGATGAACTTCCAGACTCTGGACCGCTACAGAGAATCTCCGTCAGGAAACTCAATAACGAATAACCATATATTGTGTCGCATTTCATAGAAGTTATGTCATCTTATAACAAAGTATGTACTAGCAACCACGATATACATATCTATAATGGACCCCCGGTAATCCGACAAACGTTTTGCAGGCAGTTTCGGCCTATAGAATTTGTCGGATTATATAGTACTGCCTAATACTAGATTTTTTTGATAAGGAGTACTTTGTATTCCGACAAATAACAGATCAAAATATTATGTAATAAGATCCTATCTGAACTACAAATCATACTCCATAGGTATGTCGGATTTAGTGAATTCAACAACACAATAGAGAGTTTACGTTTTATTATAAAATTAACGTCATGAATACTATAGAACTTAACTAAACTTTACAAAAGGAGTTTGTGTTCCTACATTCAACAGTGATAGGCATGTCGGATTACAGGAGGCGCCGGATTACAAAGGGGCCGGATTACCGAGGGTCCACTGTATTTAAAATACTAATAAATAATGTTCAACGTAAGGTAGCAAACTCATTGATCAGCATATTGCGTGGGAGGACCTAATTAATTCGTAATTGTGCTAAATACTATGTTTGCATATTGAAAGTGATATGTTTAGTGCTAGTTAACCTTTGATAATAATCAAGTTACAAAAGTTTATTAGACCAATATTCATCCGTGAAGTTTCTATTTATCAGTTTAAGAAGTATAATTTCAATTAATAATTATTTTAACGATTTTTTATTTTTGTTTTAGTTGCTTCAAAATCTGGGTAAAGTAGACCGGACGTTGGACGACATCTTCGAAGATCACCTACAGAACTTCAACCGGCAGCACCAGCAAGCCACGAGGTTGCAGAAGGAGTTCAACAATTATATACGATGCATTCGAGGTATGTATCTATATATCTCTATCTATTTTTTTGTTCTACTACCACTTAAGGAGAAGACTTGGCGCTTAATCCGCCGCGCTGTTCCAATGAGACAGATATGTGGCAGAACTATGTCCGACATAAGAAGGTTTTCTTAGATGTTTTTCAACTGGACACGAGATGGATCATTAATACAAATGAAGATAATGATATCTCCCACTACTTTTTTTTCGTGTCTGGTAATAAAGCCGCAATCCACATCAATTGAAACTGATTGAATTAACATTTATTCATGTCAAATGTGGTCTCGTTTATAGCGGTACAAACGGCGTCAAAGACGCTTATGGAGGCAATAACAGAGGTGTACGAGAGCAGTTGGTCAGGCCACGACTTGCTGTACGTTCAAGCTCAAAACATGGAGATGCTTTGGCAGGACTTCTCGCACAAGCTCGGCGACCAAGTTCTGATACCAATCAACACATACACAAACCAGTTCCCTGAAGTTAGGGTGAGTTAAACTACAATGTGATATGAGTTTTAAAATCGTTTTCTGGCTACTAATATTGTGTGGTAGTTAACAATTTGATCTGCTGTATGTCTGCGTTTAAGGTGAGCCCGTGTCCTGTAAACACTTTCTCCCGTTTACAAAAGACGTTACTTTCCAGATACCCTGGTTAGCACTGAGTGATACATACATTTGCGTTTTCGGGTATCTATGGACGAATATAATGACTACCATCTTAGCACATATTTTGTTTGTTAGTCTGTTTTCTGATAACTTATTTAATTATATTTACTTGCAATTGTGTATTGATTGTGATTATCAAAAAATGTTGTCGTTATATTTTCAGAAAAAAATCGAAAAACGTGGCAGGAAGCTTGTAGACTATGACAGCCAGAGGCATAGTTTCCAGAACTTGCAGGCTAACGCTGCGAAGAGACGGGACGATGTAAAGGTTAATATAAATTTTCTTATTTAAACGGTAAAATTGAGTAAGTTAGTTATTAGGATCCAAGTAAATCGTTATAGTGTTCGTATAGTAGATGTTGAGAAATTTGAAAAATTCGGTTTAAATTTCTTCCATCTAAACAATATTTTCCAGATAACCAAAGGCCGGGAACAATTAGAGGAAGCAAAACGCACATACGAAGTACTAAACTCCGAACTCCATGACGAGCTGCCAGCACTATTCGACTCACGCGTGCTGTTCTACGTCAACAACCTACAGACGTTGTTCTCAGCGGAGCAGCTGTTCCATTCGGAGAGCTCGAAGGTAAGTCGGCTTATGCTGCCCCCACATTATCGTGAATATCCAGGCGAACTAGTATGTCCTTCACGCTGTCTGTCGGTACATTGCTGCACATCAAAGACTTATCGCGACAAAGATCGTGTGCTCTTCACTACAATTCACCAACCCGTTTGTAGCGAGAATTGTACACGTTACGTTATCTTAGATGTCATAAATCGAGCAGATTTGTTTTTTTTTTTGTGACAACGCGGGAGGAATCTTTGCTCGACAATGTGGCCGAAGAATCTTATAGCTGAATATTCTGCGACACATTATCTCATTTATTAAAAGTAGATAAAATAATGCAGTGTGTTTTCAGGCAGAGTGGAATAGAGCCTCGTCTCAACCAGTCGGTGTCGTAGTCCGATTAAGAAACATTTTTGTGTGTTAATATCAGCCCACTATCAAAATCGTTCTATCGATACCCTTTTTCTTGTAGTGTTTTATAGCATACTGCGTAACACATTTGTATGAATATAATGATACGAATGGAAAAAAAATTAAAAGGTTTTTACTCGTATATAAATGTGCGCGTGACTGATAGTTGTTGTTAGTGTGCGTGCTTGTGTTGGATTTTGAATGCGTGTATGTATGTCTGTTTGCATCATTTTATCATAACGATGTGCACAAAATAGTATAATGGTGTGCAGGTATTCCTGGAGCTGGAGGCCATCACGGACAAGTTGGCGACGGAGAGTCAGCGCGGCAGTTACCGCAAGCCTGCCATCAAACCCGCCACCAACGGAGCCACGGACACGCTGCAGAGTGAGTTCCTTCGACTCTACTGTCCTATCACTACAATTGTGAAATAATTCAAAGCTTTCGTTGCGTTCGATTATATTTAATATATTCGTGAAGTAAGCGACGATACTTTTTAATTGTGTGACGCTTTTTCAAAACAATCTCATTCACGCGTTAAATATGCGGTCTCTACGCAGTTAATTTTAAAACCTACTCTATTAAGCAGTTTTTCAATACATTTAGTTGCGAAATTCGTTTAATCAATGTTATAAACGCGTCAAAATCGTGTTATAATAGGCAATTAAATTGTCAGACAAAGGTTTCATAATTAATGGCATGGTCGTTTGTAATTTGTATGTGTTGATCATTAATATAGTTGTGTTGTGTTGTTGTTGTAAAAGTATTTTTTTTAAATAGTTTAATTTGACTAAAACTATAAATAACCTCGTAGGTCTTTTTGCATTGAATTGTTTAATATGTTTGACTCAAGATGATTAAAATGCGTTCTCATAAGATACGTTCACGTCTATCCTTTGATAAGTTTAACTGTTATTGAAGAAATCAGAAATATATAAAGATACTTAGATACGTCATTAGAGTGTTGTCTCTGTCATACCAAAGACAATCTAATTTGATAGAATGAAATAGACTGATAGAGCATAATATTTGAGTTACAGTTTGGTTTAAAAGAATGAATAAATAAAGAGTTGCAAATTTTTGACATTTATAAAACATTTTTGTTTCATGTTCAATGACGTAACGTTTTATCTACAAAAATATTTATTTTTATTAACAAAATATTTGCATAATGTAACTTGAGATTGGCTTTGTTCGTAAAAAAAAGTCGTTGGAGTATTCAATGTAAATTAAAATTTTCTGATAAAATTTTATTTTTTAATCTTTAAAATTTATAATTTAATATCGTGACGTCACAGTACATGTCACCAATTAGAATAAAAGCAAAGTCAATCTCCGATCGGCTTGCATGAGTGTGAGTGTGTCGTGTGGTGTAGCGCCGCCCTCCCCCGCGCTCAACGGTGACCCCCCCGGCCCGCCGGTGACCCCCCCGCGCGACGTCCCCAAGGCGCCCGCACGCGAACCCTCCGCCAGCCCCCCCGAGTCGCCCGTCGGCTCCGATGAGAGGAAGGTGGAGGAGTTGTACGACATACCTGTCGGTGAGTCTTGTACGCGTAAATGGTATTTATGTATATTCAAGTATTGTTTAGAGTCATACTTTGGCTATAAGGATGTTATCGCTAATGTTGCTTGCGTTTTTGCTAGAAAACTATTAGATTTAATTCCTAAAAAATAATTGTCATATATAATTTTTCACCGCAACCAATTTCCAAAATCCTCCCGATAAAAATACCTGTTGTACGAAATAAATGTACAATTTGAATGATCTTTATCAATTTTGAGTTTTATTAGTTCCTTATACAAGAACTAGTTTTCTTCAATTGAGTTCCGAATTCAATTGTTTCGTCCTTTAATCCACGTGGATACACATCTTATACAATAAAATCATTAAATATAATCGGTGGCTTGTGTGACCGTAGTATGTAGGCAACCAATAGCTCGCCTTCTCTCAGGGTCGCCGGAAACGCCAGAGAAATTGAACAATAACGTCGAGGAAAAGTTACAAGGAGATGATGAGAAAGAGAAAGAACAAGAGAAAGATAAAGACAAAGAAAAGGATAATGAAAAAGAAAAAGAGGTCGATAAGAAGGATACGGAAAAAGATAATCAAACGACGAAGAACGAAGACGTTTACGATATACCCGTTGGTGAGTAATTTTCGCAATTTCAGGTATGGGGTATAAAGTATGTAATGTACGTTCGCTTCAATTATAGAAATATGTGTTGCCTCGAATTAAAATCAAATGTAATATTAATAAAATTTCAGCGGTTGTTGTAAAGGAATTTTACAAAAGACCTTTAAATATTTTTACTTGCAACACATATTTGTGTATAAACATTTTTCTTATAATACAAATTGTATTTCACATCTTTAACATTTTAATTGAATAAAAAAAGTTAAGCTTTGTAATTTAGGCGCATTCTAATTTCGTTCTCTTATTATTATTTTCAATTGCGCTAAATTTTATAAAATTAAAAACTTGTACTGCATATGCACACTCATTTGTATATATGTATTATATGTATGTAATTCTTATGTATTTGTTTGCAGGCGGCAGAATATCATATCTTGTAAATATTTTATCTGTGGAATGGCTTGATTTTTTTTCACTGCTTCGTTTAAATGTTTCGATATTGTAATGCACTAACATAATTTTAATTATAAATAACAATAATGTCGACAAACTTTATAAACATATATAATAATGACTTTTATACTATCCACCCATTACAGTATTGATTAAAAGAATATTCCCCCATAAATTATAATTAAATGACTGCGTGCAAAGGAAAAATTTGTATATCACCAAAACAATACTTTTTTTGACAAATATAAAAAAAACTGTATATGAGTACATATACTTACTAATTACATTTATATATATCTTACTAATGGAGTAAAACTTTATCATTCAAAATGTGTGACAGACACTGACAGAAACTAAAAATATAATCGTGGAATCATGGTTAATCGATATTAAGAAAACACTGAAGCACATTTAGCTCACACGCGGTACGAGCACAAATTACTACGTTACCAATAATTTTAAATATTTCTATTATACATTCATATATCTTCTCGTGATATTATGAATTATGTTGTAAACCCATCACGCGCTATGATAAAAATATTATTTATCGAACAAAGCTTTTAAAAAAAATTATGTCTTAATAGTGAGAAAGGCCCTCTTTTATGCAGGTACAGATTGTGAGTTTGGTGTATATATGTATATCTCAAAATGATTAAAAAACATTTGACTCAATTTTTCTATAGCTAAAATGTCAATATTATATTAATACATATAAAAACATCTAATTAGTTACTTGTATGTAATTCTGAATCCGAAACCTTAACCGTACGAAACGTGAATTTTCGAATAACAATCACTTGTTCTATGGAGTTCATCAAAATGTATATGTTATTTTATAATTCATATCGCTCTCGGCGTTGAAGGAAAACATAGCAACATGCATATTACGACTGATATTGTTACCTGTATTTTTATTGAAAGCACTGAAGTAGCGTTGTGAAATTAAACTTCACACGAGATAAGTGTGCGAATCCTTAACTGTATGAATAGCCTGTTCCAACCGCAAGAGGAGTATAGACATCGAATTGACGCGATATCATTGGTCGAGGTCTAGAATAATCTATGATATTCATTATGGTAACGCAAAAAAATGGCGTCTTGAATGTCCGCGAAGTTGTACACGAGTTGGAATCAAAATCAAATGTTGTATTATAAATATATTATAGGTATATAAATCAAGGATTGTTTGTAGTGCATAATACAGCAGAACTGTTGACATTAGGAATATGTTAATCTGCGGTTTGTTTATCTTTACTCCTTCTTCGTTTGGAATAAGCTATAGGGTATATATATGGCATATACATATGTGACATAGTAGCGATCGGTCCCCAGGAGCCACGCTGTCGGGTCTGCCGGCGGGCACGCTGTACCGCGTGCGCGCCACGTACCGCTACACGCGCGAGGACAGCGACGAGCTGTCCTTCGAGGTGGGCGACGTCATCCGCGTCGTGGAGTACGACGACCCGGACGAACAGGTACAGCATAGCCATTAAATCGACATATGGCCTTTGGCCTTAACTTCGGCGGTGTATTTTAGCTGAAGAGTACTAACTTCAGAAGGCCCATTCGCCTTAATGCAGCAGGATGCCTAACTGATGGTAAGATATCACCATTGATATTGGCACTGTAAGAAATATTAGACCCGTTATATCGCCAATGCGACACCGACCTTGGGAATTAAGATGTTTTGTCCCTTGCACCTATAGTGCGTAGTTGCACTAGCTCACCGACTTTTCAATTAGATCGCAGCAATACTAAGTATTTCTGCTTGGCAGCAGAATATGTCATGAGTGGATGGTACCTAGTCCTACCACGACGTAAAATTCTCATCTTACCATAACTAACTTTAATTACTTAATATAATTAACTTTATAAATTTGCGCTTTGTTCAAGCTAGTCTGAGTAGTTACCACCCACTTATCAGATATTCTACCGAAAAACAACGGCACTTGTTGATGAGTGAGCCAGTGTAATTACCGGCACAAGGGACGTAACATCTTAGTTCCCAAGGTTGGTGGCGCAAAATGGCGATGTAAGCGATGTCTCTTAGAATGCCAATGCCTGGTCGTTAGTGACCACTTACCATCATGTGGCTCATTTGATCGTCCGCCTACCTATCCTATAAAAAAAACTAAGAAAAATGCCGATACGTGACATCTATATGATACGTTTATGTCGATATGCCTACTTCATATTTGATTATATTGTTAGTAATAATACATAAAGTTATCTTCAATCACCAGGAGGAGGGCTGGCTAATGGGCATAAAGGAAACGACCAATGAAAAGGGCATGTTCCCAGCAAACTTTACGCGACCCATCTGAGCGGTTCCTTCAAACGCTTCGCTATACTAGTTCTATAGCGCGGACGCTCACCTGTATAAAAACGAGCAATCCCTTTTAACTCGATCGTAAAGGGCGTAACGCGCAAAGTGTGCTGAATAATCCAAAAACAATAATAAATTTTAACCTCTGTTCCATATTTCTCTTTTCAATGTTTTAAGTTCACGACACTTTGCGTATTGTTTAATCATTAGTATAGTTGTTGAGCGTTATTAGATATATATTATTTATTATCCGTGTTGTATTACAACGAATATTTTACCCTTTCACTTTATACAATTTTTACACATGGCAGCATTAATATTTTCTGTCAAATTATGAATCAAAGTGTAAACAGTTGGTGTTGCTATTTAAGTATTTACGAAGCTTTGTCTTTGGAATTTGCTTTTGTTTTATAAAATCATTACTAAACCACATATCTTTGACCTTAGTAATTTTTATGTACTGTATATTTTTGATGAATTTTATGAAATTATTATAATATAAAAAATGACTAAAATTGCTCATTCGTAATTGTTAAAATAGATAAAACTAATGGAAAGTGACCTTAAATTAATCTAATTTATTAATTTACAAAAAAAAAATCTTATTCTCTGATATATAATTCTTCCGAAAGTTTAACTTTGAAATAAAATATTTATTCCTAATACTAGAATCGTATTTAATAAAATTAATTATTCTATATTGAAACTTAAAACAAAAAAAAATATATTATGAAAGGAGATTAATATTTCGTTTTCTTATAATTTATGATAATTTGTTAATAATTATAATTCTTATAATTGCATTTTATTTACTTGATATCAATGTCGGGTTGCATTTGAACTTGTTTGACTGTTTATTTATTTTTTAATCTATGCAATATTTCCCTTAATCATTATCTGTAGACTTCTGTGTATACGACATAGATAACATTTCTTTCGAACAAATACAGTCATAGAATCGTATATAATTGTAATTTTTTTTGAGTCTATGTTTTCTTTTTATTTCATTACCAATCTTGTAGTTTTAGTGTACATAAAATGTTTTTAGTTGTTGACCCTTTATTGTTAAATCAATTATTTTATTCGTAGCAAGTAATTTAATCAAATACATATTTTATCTGTAAACTTGCTTTTTTAAGTAGACGTTATTAATTTTACTTATTGTTTTAACCCTATTAGTGAACTGATTACTAATATTTATTAGCTGTGGATTCTTAATATTAACGAAAGATATATGTTTTTCAATTATTACATTTTTTATTTTTCATAATAATAAATGTAGAATATTCACAAAAAGTTGACAATAAAAACATCAATATCTATCTGAGAAATAAAATAATATAATTTAATTGTAAAATTTTTTGACAAGCAAGCTGAAATTATTATACTCAAAAAATACATAACGTGTGTCAAAAATGGTGCTTTCGGCTGAATAAACATAATCATCTTCACATATACCACATTAGAAATAAGATAAAAGTTTGATTATTTTTATTAATCACAAAGTATAATCGAATCCTCCCATTTCTTAATATGATTGTATACTTTATAAAGGTACGCAGTGTAACAGTTGTAGCGATGAGTGAAAGTTCTTTAAAAAGCAATAATGAAGTCAAAAGCCATAAGATCATATTTTCCTTAGACTATCTTCAATATTCGAAAAAAAAAAAAATACAAATGACTGACGTTAATATAGGAATTGAGAATATAAATTCTATGTAGTCTAAGTGCGACGTTTTATTTGGCTTTTGTCGTCAGCAGTGCCATGGAAGGTCCATAATAGATTATAATTTATAAGTTTGTTAAGATTTGTACAGTTTTTACAACTGCAAATAAAATGTTTCTCACATAAATGACTATTATTTATATACCTGTATTTATATTTAACTTATAATTATACTCGTCAAGCTCTATTTAATCTTTATTTCAGTTCGAAATCTATATTATATTGATAATAGCTGGCAATAAAGTAAATAACATGTTTATTTGCTAAAGGCACTTGAGAAGTGAAGACATTACAAGGAGTAACAGAAACTGTTAACCACAAATACCCCTGTCCTCGATACAGATCGGAGGTCGTTTGAATACACTAGCTGCCTTCCCCTCTATTGTCGTGCTTCACTCGTAGGTTGGCAGAGCTCCTCGGGGTGTAAGAATGATCTTGTCACATCAATTATTCGAGCCATTCGATAAACATTTTCAGTTTATTAGTGTTGCAACCATCCAGAACTAAACCATCAATATAAGCTTTTCAAAGGTGAGATGGTGTTGTTTGGTATGGATAGTACTTGAGCCAATACAGACCACTATCTTTAGTTTTTAGCAGAAAACAATAATTGGAAAGAGCCGCAAAAACTTTATACCATCCAAAACAAACAGTACACTTGTGAACATAGATATTGACATTGTATAGGACATACCTACAAATCCACAATTTTTTACTTTGCAAATGCTTTTTCACTCATGAAATCGAAGCTACTTCATACTTGTACAAGTACATCGAACTAGTTCAAGTTCACTAACTTTCTTGACAACTGACCAAACAGCCTATTTAGCTGGAGTCTATGGCAAATGTATATAAAACATATTAAATACTAGGTATCTGTTACCACCTTTACGATAAATAAACCCTTATGAACTATGTAATAATATCTATGAATTGTATTTTTTTCGCAATGGCTGTTGGCTCGTCTTGTGTTGTCATGTTATGACCCTGTCCCCGTGTCAAATGTCAATGTCAATGTTCAAGTTCAAGATTTTTAGGATTTGCAATTAAAAAATATATTACTTCAGTAGCAAGAGAAACAATAAAATAACTCTTGATCTGGACTGTTACTTTAATAAAGTGATTGATTTTTGTGTGTTTTACGATTCTGCGCAAGTATCACTTATACCGGTGAGTTGATCGATTTACCTCGAATCTTTTGGTTCGATGACCTTTTGATATTTTGCTCTGAATTATTGCATGAAATACAATTTATGAGAATAAAAGTGAAAAACAAAGTGTACTGAATCTTTACAGTAACTTCTCTCTGTGTTTTCACAATTTTGTTTACCACAACATGTGTATTACAAAAATATATACTCAGCTGTTTAATTTCAAATAATATTTAGTGATTTTAAGTGTTTTTAAGGTGTGACGAGTTTTTAAATACATCTTAATTTACCTTTTTCAGTTGCAAACCAAACCCTTAGGAATCTGAGTAAGTGTTAACATGAATTTACTATTTTCACCTTGTTGCATTTGTTTTTGTTTTTATCATATGGAATGAAAAAAGTGTCAAGCAAAACATAAATGTGCTGCTATTATGAGAGAAATTAGTAGATGCTGCCCTTGAATGTATGTTTGTATCAACCCATTAGATATAATTTTTTTGTAATGTTAGTTTTTTTCTTTAAAAATGTTCTTATTTTTTTTCTTTAAAAATTTTCTTGTTTTTGAAGTAAATAAAATAATTTCAAATGTCAATTGGTTGCCGATTTATTTAAAACAATCATAAAGAATTTATAATTTTTAAAGTAAAATTATTTATTCTTAAATAACTTAGTCCTAATTTGTTTTCTAATTTCAAAAGTTTTGTTGTTGTTATTCTTTTATGTATTTCCTTTGCTTATTTAGACAAATAAATTAATGTGTATGTCAGAGTACAGTTTCTAAGCCTTTTAAGTAATACCAGGAAGCTTTTTTTATCAACTTTTTATATAATATATAATTTTTTTTTTTTATAATTTACTTATTTGTGATTTTGTTTTTCATTTTTACCGACAGTTTGAATTGCTGCATCATGACATTCGAGGTGGATTTTAATTTTGTAAGTTTTTTTTATGATTTTTTTAATATCCTTTATAATTCAAATGATCTTTATACCTATCCAGACGCTAAATTTAAAATTGCTTTTAAGTTTTAACATTAACAATTAATTTATGTTAAATTATCAAGTTTAATTTGATTTTGATTTGGCTTCTTGAAAAAAGGCCAAAATCTAAATGAACAATCAACTAACAACAATAAAATCATATGGAAATAAAAATGTGTTCACTTTATTTTTAGTTACATATTTTTTATGTATTGTCTAGTAGTGTAGTATTGTTAGTGTTTCATTTTATAAAATAGCTTAACAAAATACAGTAGATCCATGGCGTTAAATAAAGGAATATGCATTATAGTTTATAAAAATTACGTAACTCCAACAAGGACTTTGATAATGAATTTATTTTCTACAACATTATTAATGTTCATCCATATATCAACACTAGAATGTTCTAAATTTAACTATAATAATAAATCATATACATGAACAAAACAATGAAGGCCATCTTCACCAACCTTTAGTCAACCATTTAAGCATAAAATTAGTTGCTTATCATTATTATTTTCAAATATTATTTCAATTAAGAACCGGACTGCCATGGCAAAAAATTAACTAAAAATTAATAAAATAGTCAGTCTCACTGACATTGCACACTACAAAAAAAACAACGGGTTGCACTCCGGGAGTGCCGGCAGAAGCGAAAATTAACGTTGTGCATTTTTGATATTTTGGAATGATTAGGGAAACAATATTCATTTATTGCGAATTTTCAATCAGGGTCACTTGACCTGAAGCGAGTTTAACATTTTTTACCCATCACAAAAATGCACAACGCCGCTAATGAAGTTTTTACTTCAAAAATTTAACACGTCAGAATCCGTCTTACGAATTTTCAATCAGGGTCACGTGACCTGCCGCGAGCTTAACATTTTTGACCCATCATAAAAAGTGCACAACGCAGCTAAAGAAGTTTTCACTTCAAAAATGGAAAATAAATGATAAATTAAGAAAAAATTATTCTATATTATTGTAAATAACTTTTGGCATTTTGTGTAAATAAAAATGATTACTGTTTACACTTTGCAATTTGAATCAGTACTTTTCGAATTTGCAAGATTTTGGAATAAATGCATTAAAAGTCATCACCGATTTGCTTTGGTTAAGATTTTTTTTGTATACTATTAAATAAAACCCTAATTAATTAATGTATGTAAATTTTTCTTCTTTCAATAATCTGCAATTCCGATGTTTCACATCTGCCAGGCACCCGTGATGCCACTTTTTTGTTTAATTTTTTTTAATCTAAAATACATAATATCTACTTTCCCTAGTACGACATGTCAAAGTGTTAAGCGTTATCAAGCGTTATAGAAGCTATAAAATTTAAGAAGTTCGCTTCGAAGTTCGAACCACTGTACGTACCTTTAGTAAGGTTAATGTGTAGGTATACATATAAAAAAATACTTAAAATCCCAATTAAATTATAATTCAATTTCTAGTTGTTTTTTTTTAAATTTATACCTTTGAAAATACATACAGCCAACATGATATACCTACATCAATGTAGTTTACGCACCCTTTGTGCATAAAGTTGCGACTTACAATTTTTATTTTTTTTATAAAGTACTAAACTGTTGTGCAAAATAATAATGCCAAATTCTTCTCTACTGGCACGTGCATATACAATATAATGCAATAATTATTTAAAGATTGCATTGTCTTTAAAAACGTAGCTAATGAAAAAATAATTGATTTAAACTTCTTTAATAGCCTTATTGACCGTGGCATTGCTATTTTCGATTTTTTGGCAAAATGGTAAGGCCGGTTAAGTGAAACCGGAAACGGAACCTGAACGTTCTTGTTGACATTGTAATTTTGTATTATTTTTTTAGTAATCAATGTATTAACAACAATAACTTATTATTAGTGCATAGTTAAAAAAAATTTCAATATCTTTATTTGTTTAAAAGAAGGTACATTTATAATCTGTACTAATATTATAAATGCATAATTGGGTTTTTTATTTCTTTGTTACGCTTACACGTCTTAATTACCTACTCAACCGTTCATAATGAATTTTACACAAACTTCAGGTATACAGAAAACCCTATGGTATTTAACAATCCCCTTATGCGGGCGTAGCCGCGGACTAAAACTAGTTTAAAATAACTGACAGTAAGGCTGCTTAATTTTTACACCAGAAAATCGTTATTGCGTTTCAACAGGTAAATCCCGCTAGCATTCTCGCCACCATTACACGGGGTCATAATTTTTATATTAGCAATTTTAAATATATATTATAATTTTCTCTTAATGTCGCCCTTGCCTTCTGCATTGACGACGGTCCAATTTAATCCTACAATTTACGTTCCGTCATTACACACCTTAAAAATATAATATGCATCGCTGATATTAAATATTAAAAGTGCATTATTGATGGATATCGCTTGTTATAATCACAATTCGCTTGGGTAATTTATTTACCTCGGATAACCAAACCACTTATTTAATTTGCTTAAATTAAAACTATATATACAAATAATTGGTAGTTGTGAAGATAATGTGCGTAATAACAATGGCATGTGTGCGTGTGTCACAAATGTTAGTGACATTTAAATACGCTGTGGAACAAAATTAATGTAGATATGATATAGTATAATCACATTTTGTAAATTTATCATGTGATGTCCTTTGTTTTTGAAATGATATTTATCTACAACATTCTTTTTTTTTCTAGATTTTTTTAGTGGTAGGGCAGAGATCTTTTTGCAAGCTCGTCTGGTTAGGTACCCACTCATCAGATATTCTAAAGCAAAACAGCAGTACTTGGTATTGTTGTGTTCCGGTTTCAAGGGTGAGTGAGCCAATGTAATTACAGGCACGAGCCATGCAATGCCATTGTCTATGGACGTTGGTGACCACTTACCATCAGGTGGCCCATATGCTAGTCCGCCTACGTATATAATAATAATTAAAAAAAAACAGATGTACTTAAATCCCTATTTGAAATATATTATGATTTTAACGATATTGCAAGTTTAATTTATGAACCTGGAAAAGTACCCAAATAAATTATGAACACGCACTAAAAACTATATCTTAACTCTTTTCCTTGAGACTCGACGCTTAACGTGATAGAAACTAAATTCAATAACTTTGATTTAAAATCATCTTCTACGAGACTAAAAACAAAAAAAAAAATAACACGTCATCTAATAATAATAGTTCTTGCATTTTGCACAATTAAATAAAATATAAATATATGCCAAGTGGCCAGCAATATCAGGAAACTAATTTATATATTCAAGAGCATTAGACCCGACGCGGATAAACAACTTTATATATGGTATACTGATCCTTCAATCTCTTATAGATATTATGCATTCTAATCGGCTCTGCATGTCTGTATCTACAAAAATGTCAATGTCACTAAATATCTGAAGATAACACTATAAAACTATCGTAATGACGTAAATGGACAAACGTTATTCCATGCAATTTGCTAATAACTTTTGTATATTCTGCACTACATACCTATTAATTTTTTATTTATATATTAAAATAATGTTATATACATTTCAACATTAATATCCTCAGTAGATAAATTATGTACAACACTCAGTCACCATGAGATATCTAATAATATAAAAAAGGAAAGTAAAGTAACAGCCTGCGAATGTTCCACTGCTGGGCCAAGGCCTCCTCTCGTTTGGAGTTGTTTCCACCACGCTGTTCTAATGCGGCTTAGTGGATACACGTGTAGTAGAATTTAAGTGAAATTGAACACATTCAGGTTTCAGATTGCGTGGGTTTGTCCCTCGGTCATTGATTAAGATTAATGGGAATAATATAATTTTATATAATAAAGAAAAATTTTTAAACAACTTTGTTTGTTACGCTTTCACGTCTTAACTAATTGTAATTATAATTGTTGTTTGTAATAACTACGTATAAAATTGCAAAAACGAAACATTTTGAGGTTTGACATTTATTTCCTAAAAAGAACAAAGTCCACTTACACTTAGGAAATATCATTAAATAAACATAAGTACCATAACATAAGTTACAAGTCTACATTTTGTGCCAGTAAATATTTTTTTAATCTTTTTTTTTAATCTTACCATTTGTTATCCTTAAATAACAATATAACGTTTATTTTATGTTTTTATCATAATCTTAGCAAGTCTTAAAGTCAAATTTCATATCGGGATATTCCTAATAATAAAAATAGCTTATACAATTCGTTTTTCAAAGAACGATGGTCAATTAGTACTAACTAATATTATAAATGCGAATGTGAGTTTGTTTGTTCGTTTGTAACGCTTTCAAGCCTAAACCACTGAAACGATTTTAAAAATTATTTCTTCAATTGAAAGCTACACTATCAGCGAGTAACATAGGCTAAATTTTGTCCCGTATTCCCACGGGAACGGCAACTACGCGCGTGAAACCGCAGGCATAACGCTAGTAGGTACATCAATAAAATATGATAGCGACAAATAGCCAAGCAAATCCTTACTAACATTATGAATGCAAAAGTAATTTTGTTTGTTTTATTTTTTCAACCGATCATCAAGGATTTTGCTTACATTGCCAGGGTTATTTTACCCACCCAAAATGGGGACGAGTTAATCGTTTTATTATCAACTAAGTTTACGGCCTACGCCTGCTGCGTAGCCCGCGTGTGAGTGGGTTGGGGCGTGTTAGGAACTCTTATCTCCCTTTCCGTACCCCATTCAGCTTGTATACGAAATTTAATGATGATCGCTTGATTAGTTAAGACGTGAAAGCGTTAAAGACGAAGTTGTTTAGCGAATGATAAATTCAACAATCCTGTGTCTTCTTCTTTCGAATGTCAATTCAATAATGACAGAAAGAGAGAAATCAGTGTTTAACTAAATAGCCGCTAAGCAACGTTTATAAGTAAGACCTTTATTTTTTACTAGCTGTGACCCACGGCTTCACCCGCGTATAATTAATAAAAATATAATAAATTATTTTATTACTATAATAACACACACGCGCACACACATATATGGCTATTGGCAAAGAAATACATAATTAACGATTTGAAATTAATTTTCATAAGATACACTAGGGTTTACCGATCTTATATATGGCCTAACATTTGGGCCATTACATGTTCTTTGTGTGTACCAATTTTCATCAAGATTGGTGAAACCGTTCTTGAATTATAAGAAGATATACAGACAGAGTATAATGTGAATTACTGCATCATTAAACGATTATTTATCACAAAATTAGGTGGAAAATGTACAGACAGAACCAATAGATTTATATAATAGTATAGATGGAACAGTAGGCGGACGAGCATATGAGGCACCTGATGGTAAGTGATCACTACGCCCATAAGCAGAAAGAAAATGTAAGAAATATTAAACATCGTTTACATCGCTAATGCACCACCAACCTTGGGAACTAAGATGTTACGTCCCTTGTGTCTGTAATAACACTGACTCACTCATCCTTCAAACCGGAACACAACAATACTAAGTACTGCTGTTTTGCGGTAAAAGTTCTGATGAGTGGGTGGTTACCTACCCAGACGAGCTTGCACAAAGCTCTACCACCAAGTTAATACCACCATATATTATATAACTGAATTTGATGAATAATAAACAGTATGTCATTCTTCATCACAAACCAATGTTTGCAATTATAATATTTCCAAATAAATACTCATCATTATCAATTTAATTGCAAATACATTTGTAAATATAATATTTCAGGAAGCCCCAAAGATAATAATCAAGGTTTTTAAACTTGGCGAACTCGTCAACCTTGAAAACTTTTGAAAATATTTTTTTTTGTTATGGAACTTTTTTGGGTTGGATTTGCTGTTCTTCGGTAGAATATCCAGTGCCGGATTAAGGTAACTTGATACGCTAAGCAATCTTCCCACTATTCTTAAGAAGGCCCACATTCGGGGGTATTCTTAAGTGAATTACAAAGAATTAATTGAAAAAACCGAACCAAACGTCAACGACAATTTAAATGTAGAATAAAGCGTTAAGCCTTTTTGCTAATAATAATAATAATAATTCATTTATTGAAAGTAACGCGGACTCAATTTGTTAGTTTACATCTACTTATTATCTATGTTAGTATATTAAAAGCTAATAGTATCAATTAATTACATTAATTACATAGTATATTCATTGCCGCGATCTTCCATAAGAAATGGCACAGCAATGACTCACGTACGTACAGTCCAGTCTACTCGCAATCATTTTAAGGATACTGTTGGTACTGCCTTGCAGCCTGCGCACCAGGGAGCCGCATCTCTTTTGCATTATAGTAAAAAAACAATCAACCCGCGTTTCTGCGAACATCCCTGATGCACTACAAAAGCGTGGCAGTCCCATCCGCATCCTAAAAGCATTGTTATACTGAACACGGAGAGTCTTGTAAGATTTTTGAGAGTATCTGGCCCACAGGTTGCAAGTATAAAAAGTTGTACAGTAAGCTCTAAATAAAGTAATTTTAACGTTACTTGAACAACGTGCAAACCTACGAGCCAACATATTTGCTCTCACTGACAACGCTCTCCGTTCCCTTTAAATGTCTGTATCGTCTTTAAGGCTGGGAGTTAAAATATGCCCAAGATATTTAAATTGTAATACTCTTTGAAGTGCAGTACCATTCAGTAAAATGGGTGGAACCTCGTTTGGCGCTTTATCTCCAGCCTCAAAGACCATAATTACACTTTTCTTGGCATTATAAATCAATCCATGTCTTACCGCATAGGATTCACAGAGAGCCACCAGTTTTCTGAGGCCACAAATTGACGCACTCAACAGCACCATATCATCGGCGTAGCTAATGTTATTACAACATACCCCATCAATGAAACAGCCGACTCTAGTGTTGCTGAGTTCCTCAAGTAACTCATTAATATATAGATTAAAGAGCGTTGGTGAACTTAATCCCCCTGCCTCACCCCGCACTCCAACCCATACGGACGTGATAAGACTAATATAGGGTTTTCCATTAAGGGCGCTTGATCGTGCAGAACTTCCATCGTAGCGTGTGCTGTGTGGCACGTAGCGCCGTCCTGTTGAAACCACATGTTGTCCAGATCCATATTCTCGATTTCAGGCCAAAAGAAGTTGGTTATCATCGACCGGTATCGCTCACCATTGACGGTGACGGCCACACCATTATCGTTTTCGAAAAAATACGGACCAATCACGCCTCCGGCCCAAAATCCGCACCAAACAGTCACTTTCTGCGGGTGCATTGCCACTTGGTGAACCTCGTGTGGATTGGTCTCGTCCCAAATACGGCAATTTTGCTTGTTGACATAACCATTCATCCAAAAATGCGCCTCGTCGCTGAAGATGATTTTTTTGCCAAAATCGGCGTCAACTTCCAACTGATCTAATGCCCAGTCAGCGAACACACGGCGCTGTCTATGGTCATTAACCTTGAGCTCTTGGGTCAGCTGGATCTTGTACGGGTGCAGGCTCAAGTCACAACGCAAAATTCGCCAAGTTGTCGCCTGCGAAAGGCCGAGTTCCTGTGCGCGACGCAGAATTGACTGCCGCGGGTTTTCGAGGACACTGTCGCGCACAGCGGCGATATTCTCGGCAGATCTCGCGTTACGTTGACGCACGGGAACCGGCTGATTGTTAACTGACCCGGTTGACTCGAATTTGTCCACCAATCGACGGATAGTCGACTCGGCAGGACGATCATCGCGACCGTAAAACGGGCGAAGTGCGCGGAACGTTGCTCGAACTGAAGACCCATTTTCATAAAACAATTTTATGATTTGCACGTGCTGCTCGACACTGTAACCTGCCATGGTGGTTTGGGAGGACGGAATGAATATAACACACTGCATTTGACAGCTGTCACTCAAACAACATGGCCGCAATCAGCTGTCAAAGTTCAAGCGTCCCTATTGGAAAACCCTATACATATCCTGAAATGTAATATATTAAAAAAATATGTAGAAAACAGTTTCTCATAGTTACAATACCGTCTGCGTTATTAGTTTACACAGTTGTCGAATATATTATTTTTATTACTGACGGTTTCTCATATAACTCTTTATATGAGAGTAGTAACTATTTTATTTTTACAATCATTTTGGACATTATATATATTTTTAATAAACGCACTAAAAAATAAGAAACGGGGCATATAAGCTT
The DNA here is from genome assembly GCA_905220585.2 of Nymphalis polychloros. NCBI lineage: Eukaryota > Metazoa > Arthropoda > Insecta > Lepidoptera > Nymphalidae > Nymphalis > Nymphalis polychloros. Next base: position 13,572,933 of record HG992242.1, read on the forward strand.
CGTCGCATGGAAAAGATTGCTTGGATCGATATTCATTCTTATTATTTATATTCCGATGGAAGTGAAAATCCTAAATGTAACCCGAGCGAAGCAGAAATAGCTATTTGTTCGATGTAAATATTATGAACTTATACATACGTGTCAACTTTTGTTACTTTCTGAGTAAACAATATTGAGATGAAGTGAAGAGAACGGAATCCGCGCGTGGGCGTCTATTTATAACTTTTTCAATTTACCAGCAAGGATAGTTTAATATAAATATATATTTAAATGTAAGAAAAAATATACGACTTAGGCAAGATTTAGCTTCTTATCTTCTTCTTAACATTCCGTCTTGTTTTCTTCATAACTGAATTCATAATTCAATGTATTACATAAATATTTCATTCACTTGGACTTGGATTCTGGATAAAAGTTAAAAGATTTAAGGCAAGGTGGGATTATAAAGATTGTGTTAAGATATTTGGACCAAAATCGTAAACTAAATCCTTAAACAATTGTAACCTTTCATCTTTAAAGTAATGAAATAACATATAATAATAATGATTTGCTACATCTTCTAAACGCTTAGTGGAGCCTGCTATGTTGCCTACAAAACAGCAGAATTTAGAATTTTCTTGATGGCGGGGCTTTGTGCCCGTCTGGTTAGGTAACACCCACTCATCAGATATTCTATCGCCAAACAACAATACTTAGTGTTGTCGTGTTCCGGTTGGGATACAGGCTCACTGTGAGCCTGTAAAACTTCAGAACATAAGATTTTACTTCCCAACTTTGGTAGCGTATTAGCAATGCAAGAAATGGTTAATATTTTTTACAGTTGGCAAAACAAAACCTAGAAATGTTATTTTGGAACTTTGTGCTTACTTATATAATTTTCCTATAATATTGCTCTTTAGAAATCTTTGATAGGGAGGGAACATCCCTGCATGCTAACGCGCACAGAGTCACTATCCTCCATAAGTTCGGGGAACATAGCCTCTTACGCACGTATATTCTTAAATTTTGATAATTATAAAATATTATAGTTCATGTATATCGGAGTACCTTTTTTACCAACAACCGAACAGGCAAAACTTAAATACGGATGAAACTATTTCATATCCTATGTATTTTGTATTTGTAAAATTGTAAACATTATATATCATATTAAATTTTAATATAGTGAATGTTTAGGTCAATAAATGTTCTGCTAAACGATGACGTGTGTGATTCTATAATAATTACATCCACGGGTCTTTAGAGTTCAAGTTTCAGTCAATGCACTTTTATTTTGTTACTACATAACTACGCTCTTATACAGTGTGTAACAAAAACCTTGTCCGTCCCGAAAGGGACATATTGGTGTGTTATAGACAATTAAAAACAATATTAAATATCAAATATTCATTATTATAAAAATGTTATTGTAATTTAAAATACACATTTTAGTGCCCTAATTCCCCAAAATCGAGCAAATTTTTTGAAATGCGACAACACCAGATTCGTTAGGCGGCTTCTTTGAGTACCTTTGAAACGCCGCTGGCACGTGTAAGGCCGTGTAACTACAACTAAGCGCGATATTGCGCGATATTGTGCGATAGTATTTGCGAACTAGAATAAAAAAGCCACAAATCACCTAGCTCACACTCTCAGCAAATGATCTGAGCTAATTGGACTCTAGCGAGTAATTTATTTATTTTCTTTATTTATTACAATTTTCAGGGAAACATACAGTAATTTTATACTTAAAAGTAATACATTTTTTTCCTACACAATCAAGTTTCCATGACTAACTAAAACATAAACAATAACATTAACCACACAGCTTATAAGAGACTAAAGAGAAAGAAAAAATAAAATCAAAATAAATTAATGAGCGTGATGGAAGACTGCCCTAAACTATTACCAAATATTTTATTTCTTTTCGTTCGTACACATTTTTCTTTGTTCATGCCGAAAGGCGATGTCGGCTTCTTCAAAGAAGCGGCGGAGCGAGCGTCGGCACGTGACATGTTGTAGAATAATCGATAGTTTGACTATTATTTTTCATTACCTAAATTGATAGTACAAAACCATCGATGCTATTAATAGTATCGATAGGTTTTGGTTAAAAATAATGTATTTTGTAAAACTATCGACACTATCGTTTTTATCGAATGAATTACTATCAATAGTATCGGTAGTATTGCTGTTATCAATAGTATTCCAAATTTCACAATTGTCAATGTTATCGATAAACTATCGATACAAATTTTTTTTCACTTTACTACTACACTACACTACACTATCTCACTCAGTTTGGCGCGTAAACTACTTGCGAGTGGTCGTTTTGTAGCTGTGCTTGTGTTCCGCGATATGTTTAACGTTTTCTAATCAAGAGTATTTCAATATGTTAATATGTCTGAGTATGAGTAATTATGACTAAATTAAATCAGGAGCAAATGTGCTACAAGGCTTCCGTGCAAACTATGTGCAACGGTTCCAGTAAAATTCAGTTTCTTACTACTGTAACCGAACGATTAACAACAGCTGATCAACTGAGGTCATGGCCTTATGTCCTCGCTGCCCGATAGGTAAGTAAGTACCTAGCAAGCGCTGTCGTCATGCCTGTGTTGCCATGTGATTTTCGTCATTTTATTTAGGCAAATATTAATTTTACTGGGGGTAATTTTTTTTACTTAGTATTTTAAAAATGATTACATATATTAAATCGACTCACGATACCTAATAACCACTTCAAGGGTCGGACACGAATATTGTTACACGCTGTATATAATGCAATAAGACCCAAACTATTTTGATTTTTAATAAACGTTTATCATAGCCGCGTGTTATTTTATTAGTGTAAATAGTCTATTGATTATTTCCTGTCAAAAGGTCGATTCGAGTGTTGTATGAAATAATGCGGCTATTTATGTTATTATCATTTATCGCGTGTTATTTATTCTCTTTAAAGGAGAAACACTATCAGAAAATCTGTTTCAAAGATATTAAGAGATATATATTAGAATCGAGAATAAATCCGTAGCACTGCTCGTGATATTGTTTAGACTTTGAATATGAGGATAAGTTAATTATTATTTATTATTATATAAATTAATATTTATTCACTTCAATAAGCTCCAGATGACTTTTTTTCTAAAATTGCTCATTAAGAAAAAAAAACGAGAGAAATTATGGCTCATATGCATATAAAATACTAATATCCTATTTACTTTTCAAGTAACTACAAATATGAGGCTATGAATTAGTAAGATTATAATGTAAAGGATAAAGATTCAGTGAGTTGCACAATTTTATATATATTTTTATAAAATAAAGATTGTGAGTAATGACAAGTGTCGCATGAAATTCTGCACCAAGTGTTATACACTATCTCTCACTGGAGATGGCGGAATAACATCTAACCCTTATCCTTAAGAGGAGAGGAGGTATTTACCCAGCAGTAATTATACTCACAAGATTTAACGACACAAAATTCATAAAGCCGTAGACCAGCCAATAATTAGTTATTGGGTTTTTCTGTCAGAAAATTCTCAGTAGCAGCACGGAGTATGGAAGGTAGAAGTGTGTACACTCCCGTGCCTCGGAAAGCACGTTAAGCCATTGGTCCTGTGCCTGAACTGTTTCCGGTCGTATCGGATTGCCGTCTCATCGGATTATGAGAGCTAAGGAAAAGAGAGTGCACCTGTGTTTGCGCACACACTTGTACACTATAATATCTCCTGCGCAGTTGGCTAATCTCTCTTGAGATTGGCCGCCGTGGCCGAAATCGGTCTGAAGGACCTTATTACTCAACCAATCATCATGAAATTTTGCATACACGGTGTCAGGAGTACACAAAATGATATAGATTACGAATTGCTTTTGAGACTCACGCGACCTCGTATATATTATTCAAAGGAAAAGTCAGTTGAGCAAATAATTTTTGAAACATTAAATATTCTAGCATTCTTTATTTATATATATTTTTATGTTGTCTACTCTCCACAGACGTGTTGGAACGATTCTTTGTTGTATTTCCAGGCGGGACCACAATAAAAAAAAAAATCGCCCTTCTAAAGTTATACTCCAGAATCTGATTTGTAGTTGCCGTAGTTTTATTTATATATATAAGGGGTTTACTTGAAATGTAAACGACCACCGAAATATCAAATTAATAGAATAAATAATTTGTATTACTACGACTGTGTTTTATTTTGTACTTTTGAAGAATTAATGAGCCGGTTACAAGTCTTAGTTGTCATAGTTTGCGGGTTATTAGTAACATATGGAATAGTTAACATTTCTTACATTACTAATGTGTATTCCAGCCTCCAGGTCACTTTGTAAGGCGTAAAAAAAAACATTTATTCTTACACATGAGTCTCGCCATTCAAAATGGAGTTCCCTCCTTTCAATGAAGGATTATATTTACATAATAAGTGATGACCGAAATTTATCTAAATATATAATTATGTTATTTAACATTAAAATGAATATAATTATTCAGAATGGAGTTTAATAATTCGATTTAATATTCAAAACATAATACAGCTTGTATGCAAATCTGAACATGGGGTCAAATGTTTAACAAATAACACAAAATAAATATTGATTCACTATGACTTGTGCATTATATTAGATTATTGGTGAAATGTAAGCTACATCTACAACTACACAATCTGAATTGATACTTCATCTAACTAATTGCTTCAATCTTCCCAAATTTCAAAAATCTAATTTTTGCGAAGTGACCAATATGGCTGTAATCCACGCCCCGAAAGTATGATGGTAATGATAACGATTCATATAATCTAATGACAACTCGGATTTGGTTCGGTATTTGTTATATGTATAAAATATAAATCGTCCTTGTTGATAATTTATTGTTTGTGATTTGAAATCTAACTTCAATTCAACACCTACATCGGTATATTTTATAAATAATCAAAATCTCTCATGATTTATAATTCTTTATCTTTGTATACAATAATAGCATTTTATATCGATAATTAGTATTATCTTAATGTTGTATAAATATGAATATTTGCAGTGTTTTATCTTAAGAGTACTACAAGAGTCAATTTTTTTTTGTCGCTGGATTATCGCTTTACCCGTTTCCCCCCCATCGGAACAGTGGGGGGGAGTATGTGGGGATCGCCATATGTCCAGGGCGTCGAGTGCGTTATTAACGCCCGGTTGGACGGTATCGAGGGGCCCCTGCCTCCCGTAAAGGTGCATCGCCCCCCTTTAGCGGCGGACCAGAGGCGGGAGTTGGTACAAGAAAATGGTCCGACCTATTCACCCAAACGTCTTCACCGACGAATTCAGCACCCGCACCCAAGCGGGATGCACATGCTGCGCCTGTGCTGAAGCCGACAGCTCCAGCCGTACTACCAACACCAACAGCTGGTCCCTCGGTCGCCTCGACCGCGACGGAATCACGGGAGGCCTAGGAGATGTCCTGGTTCACCGTAGTTAAAAAGGGGAAGAAGAGGAAAAAGCTTTCCCCCCCCCGGCCGCAGTACCCAATACGTCAGCGCCAATGGCGCCGAAGGCTCCTCAGGCGACCAAACTGAGACTGGCTGCCCCTAGCACGGCAGCAGTGATCGTAACATTGCAGCCAGAGGCGCAAGAAAGGGGTGTCACGTACGCCCACGACCTAGAGCGAGCCGAGCAGGGTGTAAAGCTTCAGGACCTCGGGATCTGTGGCGGGCTTAAAGTCCGTGTGGCGGAGTTCGAGACTTTTCTCGGCTCCGTCAGAGCTGCGGTGATCAGGCAGTCGCCGAAGCCAGTACTGGTCCTCGGCGATTTCAACGCCAAATCGCGTGCCTGGGGAAACCCGGCCACGAACCCGCGAGGGAGGGCTGTCCAGGTGTGGGCCCTACTCTCCAGCTTGTCCCTACTTAACAGGGGGCAGGTTCAGACCTGCGTGCGCCAGCAGGGGGGTCCGTGGTTCGCCACCCCTGTAGCCGCGCGCAGGATAATGAATTGGAGAGTAGAGAAAGATGTGGAGACTCTGTCGGACCATAGGTACATCCGATTCGAGATCTCCACCTCTCGCAGGCTGGTGGAATCTTCAAGGGTGCCAACCACGCTCTCGAGGTGGTCCCTTGGCCAGCTCAATCGTGAACTGGTCAAGGAGGCTGCCATAGTGCAGCGTTGGGGTTCCGCGGGAAGGTGGGAGGGCGCCAGCGTCGATGAGCTGGCAGGCCGCATGCGCAGTGCTCTAAAGGAGGTTTGCGATGCGGCCAGGACCTGGCCTAAACCACCGCACCGTCAGGTATACTGGTGGTCGCCCGAAATTGCGCAGCTTCGGGCGACATGCAATCGGGCGCGGAGGGCTTACGTTCGTTGTCGCAGGCGGAACGGATTTGACTTGGACTTGGAGGGACAGCTATTGGCCACTTATCGTCAGCTTAAAAAAGATTTGCAGCTAACGATACGTCGGGCCAAAGATCAAGCAAGGGAGGAGCTGTTGGTGGCTCTGAATAGAGACCCGTTCATACCGTTGGGTGCGAGGAAAATTACGCAACCATGGCGTTCCCGCGACGGAATCACTTTCACCAGAGTTACTCTTGCGCCTGGTTGCGGAACTTTTTCCCTAGACAGGCGAGTACGCCCCTCCAAGAATGGCCCCTTGCTCCGTGATTGAAGAAATTGTGGCTCCACCACAAATCACGGAGCGAGAGATGGAGTTGACCCTTGAACATCTTAGAGCCAGAACCACAGTGCCGGGTCCGGATGGGGTTCCAGGGCGCGTTCTGCGCGACGCCTTGGAACACCTCGGTGGGAGGCTTCGGGATCTGTTCGACGAGTGTTTGCGTTGTGGGCAGTTCCCGAAGGCTTGGAAGGAAGGAAGAATGGTCCTGTTGCCGAAGGAGGGGTGCCCAGAACACTCTTCTTCGGCATACAGACTAATAGTGCTGCTGAATGAGACGGGCAAGCTCTTCGAGAAGATAATCGCTGCCCGTCTGCCACCTCCTCGAAGTGCTGAACAAGACGGTCCGCGGGTCGATCAACTATCGACGCCCTGAACGCCCTGAAGACCCGGACCATGGAGGCTGTAGCGCGAGGGGACGTAGTCCTGGCGGTATCACTAGACGTAGCGAACGCCTTCAACAGTCTTCCTTTCGAAACTATAAGTGGGGCACTCCGATACCATGGGGTGCCTTACTATCTCAGGAGGCTATTGGAGGCATACCTCCAGGACCGGGTGGTCCTCTGGGAGAGGGGCGATGGGCAACTTGTCCGGCATCGAGTAAGCTGCGGCGTTCCACAGGGATCGGTTCTCGGTCCAATTCTGTGGAACGTTGGCTTCGACTGGCTCCTGCGAGCACCCGTCCTTCCCGGGATGGGAGTGTTGTGCTACGCGGACGACACTCTCATCACGGCGACAGGGCGGAACTTCCAGGAGGTGGCTCGCCTGACCGAAGTCGGGACATCGCTCATTGTGGACCGCATTGGAATGTTGGGCTTGAGGGTTTCCATCTCAAAAACGGAGGCTCTCTTATTCCATGGTCCTCATTGGGGCCCTCCTCGAGGGGCATGTATCACTGTCCAGGGGACGTTGATAAAAGTAAAGGCCCAGATGAGGTATCTGGGCTTGATCCTGGACGGAAGATAGAGCTTCGGGCAGCACTTTGTCCAACTGAGCCCGAAGCTTATCAACGCTGCTGCTGCCTTGGGCCGCCCCCTACCCAACGTGGGAAAGCCGGAATCACCATGCCGGCGCCTATACGCTGGTGTGGTGAGCTCCATGGCGGTGTTTGGTGCACCTAGGTGGACGCTTGCACCGCTAGGAACAAGGCCCTTCTGCGGAGACCACAGAGGGTCATAGCGGTGAGGGCGATACGTGGTTACCGTACGGTGTCGTGGACGGCGGCTACACTTCTTGCAGGGGATCCGCCTGGAGTTCCCAAGGCGGATCTCCCGGAGGTGCTCGCGGAAGTGTGCCGCTTTCGGGTGGAAGCCAGGGCGAGCGGCAACTGTCCAGGATCCACGAAGGTGGGGCGAGTCAGAGCTCTAGCCCAACGAGCACTGATTCGCAGATGGGAGGAAGACCTGAGGTCCCCATCAGCAGGCGTGGCGACAGTGGAGGCGATCCGCCCCCACTTGAATCGCTGGGTAGCAAGGAAAAGCGGCACACTTTAGTATAGGCTGACGCAGGTGCTTACCGGACATGGCTGTTTCGGTAAGTACCTGCACGGGATAGAAAGGCGGGAGGTATCGCCCTCCTGCCACGAGTGTGGTGCGCCACTGGACACGGCGCACGGGACTAAGTGGGTTCCCTGTATCCGGGAACCCCCTTAGAAATGGAGGCCCGCATAGGCGGGCTGGCCGTCGGGGCGTCACGGTAGCATGCGCAAGCGATCCCGTGGTGCCCCCCACCAGACGGAGAGGATACCGCTGGTTTTTTAGTGGGTATTCTGGCGCCTTTAGTGCTGGCGAGCCCCACATACCCTCCCACTTTATGTGGGTGAAACGCGTAAGGCGTTTTTCCAGCGAAAAAAAAGGGTTTACCTATCTTATATATGGCCTAACATTTGCGCCATCACATGTTCTTTGTTTGTACCAATTTTCATCAATATTGGTCAAGCTGTTCTTGAGTTATAAGAAGACATACAGACAGACAGACAAGAATGAAAATATAGTATAATGTGAATCACTGCATCATAAAACGATTATTTATCACAAAATTAGGTGAAAAAAAATGTACAGACAGAACCAATAGATTTATATAGTAGTATAGATGTTGTAAAATATATTCGAATATATATATTAAAATTAGCATTTTTTTGTAATATTTGTTTGTAAATGCATAGACATAATGATTAGAATAGGTCTAGATAATGTGTTTGTTGTTCTTTTTTTATTTGTTTGATTGTCTTCACTATCATCGTCCCGTCCTCGTCCACTGCTGGACGTAGGCCTGTCCAATGGCACATTGTTTGTAACAAACAAATTAAATTCGCTTTAAAATTCATGCACTGGTAAATATTAGTAACTATGTGTTACTAGTTTAGGTAATTTCTTATTCTTGATAAAGTAGCGCGATATTAGTCAATTTGAATGAAATTATAAAAAAATAATAAATTATAAATTATTTTAAATACTGTCTGTCTGTCTTACAACACGAAAACAAAATTTTTGCAGTCAATGAATTTTAAGAAAAAAACCGATCACTAAAATCAACGAAGTGACATCTACTGCACTTATAATTAGAATACTGCAATTATACTTATAATTGAATACGAATAATTCTAAACTAATGTATTTGACACTTTTAAGTTATCATAAAAACTCTGTCTGTTTTAATTATTTTGAATCGATAATAATTTAATACTAAATAGTTAATTATGTCTTTGGTAATTTCCTTATTCGTATTTCCGTGTTATAATGAACCATTAAGGTAAAGGAAAACTCAAATAACTTAATAAATATTATATTCTCATGTAACATACATTAACATTAACGATTTTTATTTAAGTGACACTAATATTATAAAGCAAGAGATATTTAATATGCTTTTAGTTTTTTGTATTTAGTAAAAACAACAAATAGGTACAATTGATATGGAACGTTCATATTATTCTAGTTTATAGTTTTATTACGGCCTTATTTATAAACGTTGCTTAGTTACTGTTTAGCTAAACACTGATTTGTCTCTTTCTGTCATTATTGATTTGACATACGAAAGATGAAGACAAAATATTGTTTAACTAATCACCAGTTAAATAAAGTTTATGAATAAGGCGGTTGGAGTGTGTGATATAGTTTTTTTTAGTAATTAGGAAACTAACATTATTCATTAAATATATTTTCTTATTGCTTTATAAAACTAGTGTTGCAAAATATATATACCAACCATAGGATAATTTAACATTCAAATAAAAAAATCATTAACGCAATTTTAAAATATGTAAGTACATGAATGAACACTGATTTTGACATTAACATAGACTAGCGAAAATCATTACGATCGAATTATGAATCTATAGATCAAAACGTTAAAATAAAGTTAAATATTCTGTAAATAAAAACAAAAATATAATTAAAATTTGCGATTTTTATTTTATTCATATAACTTCATAAAGTATGTTCTGAGCATGCTATAGATATAAGATATAGCTTAATATGCCAACGTAGTCGGAGAGACAAATATCCGGGAGCTTTCTAAGCGACTCTAAAATTATAAAAGATTATGAATCTTATATCGGAGATCTTAAAGTTTCTTTTTATAGATGTGGTCTTCCACAGTAACTCATTTTTATGTCCCTGTAATAGGTCCCGATCTTGGCTTGACCAGAAACACGATTTCCTTAAATGATGAGAAGGACGTTTGGTTAACATTTACGTGATTAACATGTATTTACCATATAGAGTCTGTTAATTATTATACATTTACATACAAATGTTATAGAAAATGCTTAAGTTACAAATGTGATAATATATTTTCCAACATAAAAAATCACCGGCCTTACTTATGAACGTTGCTAAGCGGGTGTTTAGTTAAACTGTTTAGCTCTTTCTGACTTTATTAATTTGACATTCGAAAGAAGAAGTTTAAGTTATTTTTATTTTACAGCATTGTTTAAATGATGGCCCGCTATAAATCACGTTCATAAGTAAAGCCGTAAATAATAAAAGCCACGTGTATTTAAAATTCGAATGAAAATTCAATTTTCAGTCATAGTTGACCGTTTATATATTTAACATTTCATACGATTCGCGGTAGCGGTAGGCTGAACGGAGCTAGTACTTTAGTCTTTATCGCGACATCGACGAGGCAACGCGACGTGAATTGCCTGCCTATTCGAGCGAGTATTTTAATAAAAATTAAAAAGTATTTTGTTTCGATTTTTCAGTGTTATATTGTTATTTCTTTAATATTTTATTAAAAAAGTGAGTATCGAAAACTAATGCTTTTATATTTTTTAAATAAACTATCGTTTTTTTTTAATTTCTGATAGTTATTATAAATTTAATAGATTTTTTAACATGTATTTTTTTATTGAAAATAAAATAAGTAAGTGAGAGCTCGATTTAGCTTTCAATCACGACATCGAGTAATATATCATATAATCTATTAATTGTGCTAATATGTGGTAACACATATTATTTTAATTAAAAAGTCATATTATCGAATAATAATAACATAGGTAATTTTATTACTTTTTTTAATAGTTTTGTTTAATGAAAGAAAAGCACATTACACAAACAATAGATTTAGAAGAAAAATTAAATTTAACAGTGTTTTAAAACGATATAATTTATATATTATAATATTCAAATATAAGCAGTACGTGTAACATACATTGCATATAAATATATGTATTTTTATGCGGTGACGCATAGCATATAAAAGTTAAGAACAGCCCGTATATGTCCCACTACTGGACAATAGCTTCTTCTCCTCTTAAGGAGCATGTCTAATAATTAATAGTTTAAAATAGTGAACTGATAACTACTACAAACATATTATTATTTAAATAAAAAATAAATAAGTTTAGGAGAGTTATTTAAAAATTATAAAAGAATATAAAATATCCATAAGAAAATAATGGGGTTGTTCATAGAGATTTTAGAACCATGTGAAATATTGGTCCACGTTTTGATTTTTAAATCTGACAAACGATTTCATTCATAATTCCTTATTTTCTTCTTTTCTGTATAAATCATTGTTTGAATTAATTTTTATTCTTATGATTTTAATATGTATTTTTGTGTGCTCTATGTATATAATCGATCACAAGTATTGTGACCTTTGAAACAAAAACAAAAAAACAGTAAAATTACAATACAAAAGATAAACGTCGTTCGTTAAAAAAAATGATTACTGTGGCGTGGATTGCGCAGATTTCAAGTTGCAAATCAGTTCTTTAAAGTCACAACTTATCAATTGTGCAGCGAAATGTTTTATTTTATTAAGTTACATTAAAGGTCAACTATTTTTAAAATCAATCAACAAACAACAATGTCTAAAACACTAAATAAACATCAGTCACATAACATCTTACATATGTCATACACGACCCCGGATTTAGGCCTACAAGGCACCGCTAGCCGATCCGAAAATCCGATTTCAGATTTCAAAATCGATTTCAAAATCAGATTTTAGATATTCGATTTTCGAGATAGAGATTCATGCTTTATGCTAGGCTTAGCTTAGATGAGTGAGTGGAAAAAAAAGGTCAGCGTAATGTAGCTGCAGGGGTCCACCGCAACCAGCTATAGATTGAAAGTGGTCTATGAGAAAAACGAGTTGCGTGCTCAGGCAAATACTTAAAATCGCAAACTTCGCATATTCCGCTTTATTCCAATTGGTTAGAAAGAGGGAAAGCTAATTTCATAGTACGCAACAATCAGTTTGCGTTTGGATATCATACACAAATCGTTTGGTAATATCCACTATCCAGTGATTTTATTTGTCGATTCGAAATCTTTTAATGGAATCGATCTATAGATCGCTGGCGTTTGGTTCGGCTAGGTCGATTTTTGAAATCGGATTTTTAGTTTGCGAAATCGATACGAATCGATTTGTGTTTGAAATCGGATTTTGAATTCGATTCGATATATCGGACGCATGCCTAGTAGTGGCCAGATTTCTAAGTAAATTAAAAAATATATTTGTAATTTCTTAGAGCTGTACTATATATACGATGATATCGTTCAAGGCTGTAATCGTCTTAGGTAAGGCTTCAAGCCGATTACGAAATGGCACGTGGGTAACGTTTATAGATTATAGCATTTGTCACCAGCTTAGTTCGAGTAACAGGGTCATATTTGACTTTTTTATATCTCAGGTTTTACTGTCTTGCCTCTCTTGGAATATAAAATCTAATCTAAAGCCATTGTTACTCCAGCCCATAAACAATCTATCTCCAATAAAGATCTCTGTTAATGCGTGAAGGAAAAGTCAACTAAACAAAGTGAAGTAGCCTGTAAATGTACTGGTTGGCTAAGGCATCCACTCTTAAAGGGAAGATTCCAACACAGGACTTACGTTTCGACTACTTTAGTATTTCAGCTAGAAATTCAACCGAGACATGACGTCACGATGTTTTACTAAGGCTTCAAAAACGAGATGAATAATTAATTATTAACACCAATTAAAACTCAAATGAGCTCGCTCTGGTTTGAACGCGTTGCTATCGCATTTATAATATTAATTATTATTATGAGCATTCATTTATGTGTCTCGAGAAATGATCCACACGACACAATAACGAATAACGTCCGATCAACAACTTGGAGATTGTGTTCTCGTTCAATTAACGGAACATGTTCATGTGTCCGCACAATGATAGTTGTTGATATAAAATGTTAGTGAAGTTATATTTTAACGAGTGACATATATGTAAAGATAGACTTACATTATTATAATACAAGTTATTGCACCCGGCAACGTGTGTGCAAAATTTAATGTAATCGGTTTAGTAGTTAAGATGTAAAAGAGTAACAAACAAAAGTTTGCATATCAGTAAAGGATATTTTGACATTTTTCATCGAAGGTTTGTATACCGTTTCTTCATCTAATACTATTGTTCATTAGCAAATTTTCATCAGGAACAATACAATCATACATGCATCCATCCGTACTAACATATAAAATGTATAGTTTCACAAATATAAGCCGAAATGGCCGAGTGGATAGAACACGTGGATCTTTACCGAAGTTGTTTGAAATCCGGGCTGTTAGTGCTAAATTTGTGGTTACCATTCATCTTATGCTCGGTATTGAAAGAAAACATGATATGGAACTTGACATTGTGCCCACACACACCGTAGTCAAATATCGTGGTAGAATACAGAATAAACTACAAACTTTCTCCTTAATAAGAGTCAAAACTTTTTCCCAGCTGTGGGACAGACGGTTACTTTTTTATTTTTTATATAGTAAGTAAACAGACGGGCAAATGTAAGATATATGTATCACCCATACATTACACCGCCAATGCGCCACCAACCTTGCGAATTTGGATGTTTAATGTCCCTCGTGCCTGTAATTACACTGTCTCACTCGCCCTTCAAACCGGAACACAACAATACTAAGTACTGTTGTTTTGCGGTAGAATATCTAAGAAACTACCCAGACGAGTTTACACAAAGTTCTGCCACCAACTAGAACAAACGAACAATAACATAACTTACAACAACTTGAACAAATAAGAAAATTCCATGACCAGAATTTAATCATAAATTTCATTATTATAGAGACGCGAGTGGGCTATGTAATCATCTCGATACAATAATATAATAAGCAATACATTATATATTTTGTATTGTAACGTTGCAGCATCGCAGGCTGTCAAGCCTCACAATATGCAATCGAGATGAAAATGCATAGCGCAAATGATTGCAGACTAAATGTATTTTTCTTGAAAGCGTAGCCGAAGCGTAGTAACGCAATCAAAGTTTAAATGTTCTTTCAATTTAGCTTTAATGCTACACCATTTTTGTAATTCTTATTTTTCTGTATACACGTTTAAAAAATATCATGTAAAATGAACTCGTTGTAAGTAGTAGTAGTATTAAGTAGTAAGTGGAAGTAGTTATTTTTTGAATATTGTTTGAATAACGGAGGTCAACATAGAACGTTATATTACTTTACGTTAAAGTGAAGCATAAAGGAAAATGACCATTTGGGGAACAACTTTAATAGATAAAGTTTATATTATCCAAATCTGATTAGCCGCTTTCGAGAAACGATCAATGAACATGCACATCTAACATAATGTAACTATTAATTCGAATTAATCTGTGCTATGCTAATATTGAGATGGCGACTTATAATAATGAAAATAAATAAATAAGATTAATTCACTGAAAGCAATTAAAACTCTGGCGGAAACAAGTTTTAAAAGTTTAATTATTACGTTTAAAAAGTTACAATTACTGCAAAAACCAAATGAAGACTTATGCACAATAAACAATCCTTGATTAATATGTCTTAATTTATAATACAACACTAATTTACTTAACTATTGAGTATCTACTTTAAATCGCGAGTCCATAATGAATAGGTACCATAGATTTATTTAAGAACATGATATAGTGTCAATTCGATGTCTGTCTTGTGCGTGGTGTTGGCCATAGTTTTAGTGTCTCAAAACTTGTTAACTTTGTATACTTTTAACTTGTTAATATGGAAACAGCCATTTTCATTATTACTTTTATGACTAGTTGTTTACAGTTACAAAACATTAGACAAAAATATCACTATCACTACATATTATAAAATAAAGTCCCCCGCGGCGTCTGTCTGTCTGTATAAACGCGATAATTTATAAAACTACTGAACTGATTTTCATACGGTTTTTATTAATGGGCAAAGTGATTCAAGAGGAAGGTTAACGTGTATAATTCATTAATGTTTTCTGTAAATTTGTTGAAATATGACGATAATTGTTGAAAAACGAGCCGATTGGGAGATTTCATCGAAAACGCTGTAACCCTTTGAAATATAACAAAATAATGTATGGTGAAGTTGTTCCCCTTTCATAGATCTACAGAAAAGTCCGCGATGGCATAAGTCTATTTTTTAAGGATAGCCACCTATACCCACTTTAATGTTTAAAAAAATGGTTATGTACACATAATAATGTGATAATTGGAAAGCTATAAAAACGGATATGATATTAATCCTTATCAAATTAAATACCTTATTTACTTTAAGCATTTAATGTATATTATTTTTGCCCTTTACACCACCACCACCACTACCACCCAATATAAATTAATATCTTAGGAGTTATCGTAAAATTAAAACTATCGCGCACTAAATAAATTCAAGCGGTACCACACCGATCATACTAACGCGTGATGCAACCGCGCCCGCGCATTCCGCGACCCTACTGTCGCCCACTGTGGCTAAAAGCTGATACAATACTACGAAAGATTTTTTTTTAGGAATATTTACTCTGCTACCCGGGCGAAGCCAGGGCGGGTCGCTAGTATATATAATATATTTTTGTTTAATGTTTCGCCTTAATTAATTAATAGCCCTTTAATGAAAATGCTATTAAAATTCAGTTTTATTACAGACGTAATTAGCATTTTATGTTTTTGTTAATTAAACAAAAACTTTGTTTCCGACTATAGCATTTTCTTAGCCTGCCTGTTTTTCACGTGTTTCATATTATGTTAACGCTTACCAATTTTGTTTAAATAAACAATTTATCATTATATTTTCAATCAATACTTGTACATCTCAATATTATTATATGTTCTGCACACTTATTTAAGTTTAAGTAAACACTGATTTCTTTCTCTTTTTCTTGTCTTCGTTGATATGACATTCGAAAGACGAAAGCACAGTATTGTTTTACTAATCATTTACCTGTAAACACTTAAAGATACTCTAGATGTGATGCATTTTTTAATTCAATTAAAAAAAATCATAGTAAAGTATTCAGATGTAATATTCGTAATTGGAACGTTGAACTTTGTAAGTTATATAAAAAAAGAATTGGCCAAATTGATAAGCTCCATCCTTTCTTAAGTCAGCTAGAAACCTGAATCTAGCCTCATAAAATCCTCTATTATTACGTGCTTAAACTATAAGTAGAATATACCTTATCAGATTGTTAGTGAAGTGTTAGAAAACGCAGCAGCAAACTGATGCTAACTCTCAAACAACTTTTCATAGATTTATGTATAGATGTATGTTGAAAGTTAAAAGTTCTTCTCATAACCATGTATGTCGCTGTAATATAAAATTTATGTTGCAAATATATTGTGAATGACACGATTTATTTATCAGATACACAATAGAACTATTCTGTAAGAACAAACCCGATAGCAACCGCAGAAAACGGTCGTTAAATGTCAGAAAGCGATATGTGACATCGACCATTATAATTACAACATTATCAAGAATACATGCATCAAAATCGTATTACACCATAAGTCGGTTATCAACATTTTATGGGTGAGTAATAAAGTGATTTCTTACAGAATAGCACTGCAGTGTTTGTCAATTGTCTCAATTTCATACAATATCGCGAATCAATTTCAGCTAAATTGTAATTTAAATGGGTGCGTTCAGACATTTAATGATATTGAATACATGTTAGTATATACGAACTCGTTCAAATTTATTTTTCATGTGTGATGAATAATAAAATGTTTTTAAAATTTAATTCCATATATCACTTAAAATGTATCGATTGTGAAAACATAAAAATATAAATGAAGCATTCCGAAGGCTCAATTAAACTGATTTTCTTTTGACCGATTCACTTTGACTTCAGGCTTCAAAGATCAACGAGTCAGTTTTATAATAAACTTACCTTAGGAATGAAATATTTTTGTAAATAATTTAACTAAGAGGTTGTGTGCTTGTAGTTACAGTGGCTAACTTTTCCATCCATCGATGTTGCTACCTACCCAGAAGGGCTACGAGGCATTCGGCGAAAAAGCCCTTTACTCATCTGATTAGGACGATGTAAGAACTGGCAAACTTCTTATAGTGACAGTTTCTATGGAATGAGCCATTATTTCCTCGTGTCCTTTCCTTAAATAAATTAGAAAAATATATTGTTTTTTTATCTTCACAGCCATCAATAAATAATAACCCTTATTTCCATTCTTAAATATATTTTATCGTAGAAGTTCTTCAGTCATATACATTAATTTTAAAATGAATTACATTTCAAGGAATTTTAATATACAACTGTAGTATTAAAATTCCTAGTAGGTAAGCGATTAATACAAATGAAGGTATATACTTAGTTAGTTGAAACGATGTCACCGTGTCAAATTAGGGTAATTTCAGTATTAATCTGTCTACACACGTATGCGGCTTATCCTCGATCAACCTTCACTCATTCCGATGTGATTGTGACTTGGTCCGAAGCTTAACGGAATTTTAATGTCACGCGATATATTTGAACCGTTGTAACAAATTCGAGGTTCACAGGGGACCAATTCTACTAATCTTTAACGATTACGATACGTTCCCAATTCAACTTTGACTGTTTTATATTTATTCGGGTCGAAGCCTAACGGATATTATGTTAGAACAAACCATTATCGCAAAACCGAACTTAATTGTTAACTTTAATACCAATAGTCGATAATTAAATTAAAGGATAGGAAAACGAATAAACGGCAACGATTACGCTTCGATTCCATTGCGATAAAGTGAAAATTTGTTAGTAGAATGCTTCCCCTGTTACCCCATTTATATTTGACTTGATTATTTGTTTGTTTATCTATGTAGGAATTACAGATAATAATAAATAATAACATAATAAGCTTTATTAATATGAGGGTTTTTGTTTGCTGAAAAGACAACTGTATTATGGCGACTTATAATAATGAAAAGTAATATCTGTAATTGCACTGTTTTTGTGTTTAACGTATGCCTTACTTAATTTTTATACTATGTATATTTTAATTGTTACTATGTATTTTATATAGAAAACTTACTTTCTTATATAGAAAAAAAATGAAACAGACATTAAAAAGTGCAATTAATACACTCTTTGGAGCCGAGGTGACATAATGGATAGGACGAGTGGATAAGTAGATATTAACCCAGGGTCGCATATTAAAAATGCGCTAGTTTTTTGTGGCTGATGTATACTTGGTGGTAGAGTAGAGTGCAAGCTCGTCTGGGTAGGTACCACCCACTCATCAGATATTCTACCGCAAAACAGCAGTACTTGGTACTGTTGTGAAGTCCTGTCCGGTTTGAAGGGTGAGTGAGCCAGTGTAATTACAGGCACAAGGGACATAATATCTTAGTTCCTAAGGTTGGTGGCGCATTGGCAATGTGAGCGATGGTTAACATTTCTTACACTGCCAATGTCTATGGGTGTTGGTGACCACTTACCATCAGGTGGCCCATATGCTCGCCCGCCAACCTATAAAATAAAATTAAAAAAATAATAATAATAATATAAAATAATAAGGCTTTAATAAGAAAGACCAAGTCAGAGACTGACAGACATATTACATTAAATCGATTTACCAGGTACATGCTCGATACATGATCTGTTATCCTCATGTTACAATAGGTAACTAGTTGAAATTCATTTCGTGCCACATTAATTCCTAAAGAAACACAAAGTTATGGTACCTGAATTAAATGTCTGAAATAATTGTATCGAAACATGCCCATAAAGTCCAGCACCCCAAAGTGAGCGTGCTTGAGTAAGCTCCCTTAATTCTCATGAGAGGTGTTCCGTGCCCAACAGAGGGATATTTACTTACCGATTAGTATTACCATTTTATGAAAACAAACTAGGATTGTTTGTTTAACTAACATTATAAATGCGAATGTGAGTTTGTTTGTTAGTTAAGATTTCAAGCCTAAGCCACTAAACCGATTTTAAAAATTCTTTCACTAATGGAAAGCTATGCTATCAGCGAGTAACGTAGGCTTTAATATTATCCCTGTATTCCCACGGGAATGGAAACTACGCGGGTGAAACAGCGAAGAAAAGCTAATAATAAAATTAAAATAAATTTATTAACACAAAAGTTTAACATTATCAGAAATCATCCAGTGGCCCTGGCCGCACTAGGCAAGCCTGTCTTGCGGGTACCAACTACCGGTTACAATTTCGCACATTTTAACAATAGCTCGAACGATATACAATCCCATAAAAAAATTAATAATATTTCTTTGTACAAAATGCAGTAATATAAACATGAAAAAAATATATATATATATATAATCAGTGTAATTGATAAGAGATGCTTATATAAAATATGGATGTGCTAATTTAGTGAGAGTGGAGCTTGAATTATAGTGTCGAAGTTAGGTCAATGGTGCTAAATGTTCAACCGCGTCGTATGACATGGAATTTAACCAGTCAAATATTTTTTGTTTTGCTTCGCAAATATTGAATTTTTTGATATTGCATAAACTGGTAACTTTATTATATATGAAGTACCTACTCTTTAAATGTACCGAAGCGTCTAGCAAAGGGAGTAAACTAAGTACTAACTACTAACTAAGTACTAAATAACTAAGTTAATCTTTCTTTACAGAATGGAGGTAGGCGTGCGGATAGTGGGCATCATCCTACGGGTACTAAATTTTCTTCTGGCGCCGTTATTCTGGCTGCGCGCGAGAAACCGAATGCGAATACCACCTATAAAAGATACATTGCTTTTAAGAAGCGCTACAGATATTGCTGCGGCCATAAGAAGTGGAGAAGTAAGTCGGCTCAGTCTCTTAAAATCGTATCATTGATACCACCTTCCACATTTTCTCTGACATATATGTAAATATTGATCAAGCAAAATCTTTGCTATTATAATTATATATAAAGCAGCGAATTAACAAATTGGAAATAGTCTATGAGTTTTAATCAAAGATTGCGTGTTTAAGACTAGGCGGTATCACAGAATTTTCATGTACTCCATTTGTGCTAATAATTCATCGCGCTTGGCGGTGAAGGAAAACATCGTGAGTGAACCTGCGTTCATGACACCCACCTCGCATTGGACCATCGTGGTGAAATAACCTCCAAATCTCCTTAAAAGGAGCGTAAGCCTTAGTGTGGGATATTGATAGGCTGTTCCTCTTACTTTTATATCTATAAGGACGAAATGATGTAAAGCAAAACTCCAAGACGTTAAAGATGTTTTATGTGTAAGATTTCTCTCAACCTTTTGCACGTGACAGAGAACCTATTTAGCAACGAAACACGGAATTGGCAACGATACCGTATTGCACAATACCCCTGCAACCAAATTATTAGCATATTGCCCGCACTCGGGAATAAATAATTTTAATTGCATTACAAGACAGCTTTACCGATGTAGCATTGAAAGTCAAGCATGATGTGTATGTAAATGTTTTATTTGGACTGAGTGCACTTTGGTTCTGAATATATATTGACTGATTATGTTTTCTTAAAAATAGTTAAATATTTACTAGTCGTTTTACGAATACAATTTTAATGACTTAGTAAATAAAGGGCTAAATTATTAGGCTAGGCTAATTAGCCTAGATATTAACGCGTTTTAATTTTATATATGTGATTAATATCATTATTTTAGGGAGGCAGACGAGAATATGGATCACATGATGATAAGCGGTCACCTTCACCTGTATTAGTGGTCACCATGGTTATATCTAAAATGTTATATCCATTGTGCCTGAAGGGTGACTGAGTCAGTATGTTCACAGACTCACTCACTTAAACCGGAACAAAGCAATATAGTGCATTGATGTTTTGTGCTAGAAGCTAGTTCATATAATTTTTATATGTTAAGTATAAACATCCATTTCTCTCTTTCTTTCATCATTGACGTGACATTTGAAAGAAGAAAAGTCAGCATTATTTAGTTAATCACGAAAACAATATTTTTGGGTTAAGCCGTTAAAACACTTCATAATATCCCAATATAGCTGACAAGCGAGGATGTAGTATCGCGATACATATCAAGGTTGCAAGAAGTGAACCCGCTACTTAATGCTGTTGTCGATGAACGCTATCGTGACGCTTTGAACGATGCGAGAGAAGTTGACCGATTGATCTCAGAAGCGAGAATCAGAGGAGATTTAGATAAATTAGTAGCTGATAAACCATTTTTGGGAGTTCCTTGTACTGTGAAGGAGAGCTGTTCCCTTGCCGGTAAGACTTATTAATTGTATATGCGTAATGTAATCATATAATAAAGGTCATGTTCATGTCTATGAAATTTGTTTTACCCAAAATGTTTAAGTTTATAAGTAAATCATAAGATATAGACACTGGAATTATAAAAATTAAAACAAAAATAATTATCACTCCTAGCTTCCTTCGACTTTTCTACTCGATTCCCAGGGGATCAGTAAGTTTTAACTGTACCAGGTCTATCGAACGCGGTGGGTTGCCTCGAGCACGCAGGCCGGCGCGCGACCGCGGACGGCGGAGGCGTGCGTGCGTTGCGTCGCGCTGGGATCATACCCCTCCTCGTGTCTAACACACCTGAGCTGTGTCTCGGCTGGGAGACCACCAACCTGCTGCGCGGCACCACCAACAATCCGCACTGCCTTAACCGAACCGCTGGAGGATCGTCAGGAGGAGAGGTGAGAAAAAATCATTTCGGGGAACCTGGGGAGAAATTGAATTGATCGTGCTGTATTAATGTAACCCGGCTAAGTCGTTGGTGGAAAGGGATTTAGGAAAGGTCTCAAGGCTAAAACTATCTCAATGGTAGTTTTCACTTTAGCTAAAAACAGTATAGGTATTTTCAAGTCACAATCTGCTTACTGACATCATTTGCTACGTGTTCACTAACATATGTATGTAGGTCTCGGTAATCTAGTGGCAATTTTAGAAGCCTTTATGATCGTATGTTAAAAATCTGGATCGGGGCAATAAAATGAATTGTGTCATAAAGAAAAGAAAGATCTCAAAAGAGCCCGGAGATGGGAATACTCTCGTGCCTCGGAAAGTGCGTAAAGCCATTAGTCCTTCGCCTGAACTCTTTCCAACCATGACGGATGCCTTTGGGACTTGTGGTAATTGTCGGAAAATAGAGAGTACTTGAGTAATTGTTTGCTATTATTATATTATTTATTATTATTAATGGTGTTTGCGCACACTTGGCTAATATCAATAAGTGGCCTTCGTGGCTGACAGTCAGCAAGATATCAGTGTTTATGCGTTGGCAAATTATAATTATCAAAAGAGTTATACGAAAAAGAGTAATTAATACTAAAAAGTTCAAATGCAATATAATTCATAAACTAACTTCAATTATATTCAAATATCGAAATTATAATTATATCAATAATTAAATTCGCACTTACAAAACATGTGGTTCTACTAATTAAAATTGAGTATCGTAATTGACCTTTAACAAATTGCATAACCAAAAGAAACTTGATTTCTATATTATGGAATTAAATAGACTCTGCCTATAGTTAACGAATTTGCCGATAAAACGTTATATCGTAATCAGTTTCCGAATTGATGATAGTTAACATATCTAATTAACCAAATTCCTGTTTTCTATATTATTGTAAGGGCATCCGACAAAGATCCTCATATAGCCTTCTAGCGTCGTATCAAATACATATTATATACTACAGACAATAACTTTTATAAAGCAGAATGTATTTCCGTAAATAGTCAAATTGTATTTGCAGGACCGGTTTTTTAAGGAAATGTCATGTTCTTTTATCATATATATTAGGATACTAGCGGTTCACCCGCGACATAATCAACAATATAAAAAGTCCAAAATATGTTTATTATGTTATATTTTAGCTGTGACCCGGACAAATGGAAAGATAAAAATAAACAAAATATTGTTTTGGTTTTGGTATCTCGCTAATAGCCATATTAACTCCAACAGCGGCAGTTATTTTGAAACACAGGTAGACACTTCAATTTTATTTATTTGTATTGATTCTAAAATATTTAGAAATAACAAAACTATTTAACGCACTGAAAACATTATTTATAATTAATAATCCTAGCACCTCTTTGAACACGACTCTCGGTGTTTCCTTTTGGGACTAAAATTACTAAGTTAGTCGCAAAGCTTACTCTGGAGCACGCATCATAAAACTGTCTATGTGAAAACAGAAAACAGTCATGTTCAATCACTGGCCTTGAGACTTATTGATTGTCATGGTGGTTTATTATATGTCATATCATGTCATAAAGCCCACATTAAGAGGGAACTATTATATATTCTATGAAATTCGAAAGAATAATCTGACGGATATATGGAATAATCTGATAGAGGTAGGTTTTCATTTTTGGAATAAAATGGAATGAAAACCTACTTCTTCTCGAGCACAATATATAAATGTATAAGAATTTTGGGTCAAGTTGAGGTGAAGCTTCGAGACTACCAAATACGTGGTCCTGTTCTGCATAATTTCCATCTTCTCTAATTTGTTTGGGTCTATAAGATGTACCCATTTGCAAACATTGATTATACTGTGTAATACAGTCCATGAAATGTTTGTGGTCAAGTTGCTGACCCATGATCAAGCTATCAAGCGGTCCAGGTAGAGGCAAATAAGCCGGAGGCTGCACTTTACCAGCAATACTTCACTTTGGAAGCGAAGTTTTGTATAAAGAAACGTATTATTTGCACCTCCCTAGGAAATATTTATCTTGAGACATTGTGTATTTTTCATTTTATTATTTGCACCCAGAAATATGTATATGAAGTTTTTTTAGAGAATATGTCCAAACAAACATTCTAACCCTTCACAACAAAAACAAAAAGATCCCACCCGTTTGGATGGAATTTCCAAAACAGTAAATTTCAAGCAGATCAGACTATTTTTTATACTAAAGTTTTTAACCCACTTCTCCCGTTTGGGGTTGAATTTTCAAAAAGGACAAAATACGTATGCATGTATTCATAAGCTTTAAAATTAAATTACAATCTTCTTACTTCAAAAATGACGGACTCGCCATATAAACTTTCAATCCTTATTTCACTGTCTCGGGGGTTTTTCTAAACCTAAAATATGTATTTATTTATTTCTAACCAAAAGGCTTGTATATTCAATTTCATGCTTCTTAAATCAAAATGACGGACTCGCCACAGGTTTCCATACAACGGTTCATCTCTTATTTCACCCCTTTAAAGGTGGAATTTCCAAAAATCCTTTCTTAGTGCGCGTTTTCATTATAAAATGCATCAACTGTCAAAGTTTCAAGTCTTTAACCCCAGGGGTTTAGGCTCTGCGTTGAAGTCTTTTTATACGGAGTGTAATAAAATTCGTGTCCGACCCGTGAAGTGGTTATTAGGTATCGTGTGTCGGTTCTATTTATGTAATTATTTTTAAAATACTAAGCAAAATTACTTTAAAAAATATATTAATTGTGTTTAACGACACTGTTGGTGGTAAAAACATGTATATTTGGTGTTGACCGTTGAAAAGGGAGGATCCTCCGACCAGACGGGTGTTGGTCTGGTGGGCTACCGCCCCACGGTTGTTGTCGGGTTCTTGTATATATGTTCAATCGCTCGGATAACTTTAATATCGCGATGTAGGGTACGTCAGTTTTTAGTTTTCGTATGTGGCGAGATAGATGTCGCTACATCACTCCCCTCCGAGACCGGAGGTCGATAGCAGGTTGAGTCGTCCATATGTCTTGTGATGTTTGCCGGGCCAGTGGAATGTTCCAGTGAGTCGGAACCAGATGCCGCATAGTTCACGGTGAGTCGGAACTGTCTGCGGTGATGCCCCAGTGAGTCGGGGTGATGCTGCAAATGCTCCAGTGAGTCGGAGTGGTGCAGTGCTGCGTAGTGGCTGGCTGCTGCGTCGACCAGGAGAGAAGTGCGTCTCTGCTTGCTAACCGGCCGAAGTGCAGTGGTGCTGCGCCAAGGTCGCTGAGAAGACTGTGGGTGATGACCAGGAATGCGCGTACGCTGCATGCTGGTGGTCAGGATACCCGTAGTAGTCGTGGATGCTGGCTGGCTGTATGACTCGCTGCTCGAAAGCTTGAGGAAGTGATGATGACGTCACGATGACGTAGTTTTTGCAAAGGCTGCGCTGACGTTCATCACGTCGGGGTCACCAGTTTGGAGTTGAGCATTGAAAAGGAAGGATCCTCCGACCAGACCGGTGTTGGTCTGGTGGGCTACTGCCCGACGGTTGTTGTCGGGTTCTTGTATATATGTTCAATCGCTCGGATAACTTTAATATCGCGATGTAGGGTACGTCAGTTTTTAGTTTTCGTATGTGGCGAGATAGATGTCGCTACATATAAAAATGGGATGAGACTGTATATCCATATATAAATATTTTGTATTACCGTTGTTCGGTTTGAGTTAAGTTGCAACTTTAATCATAGATCCAAGCATTTTCAGTCTTACTTGTAAACTATTTTTAGCGAGTGATTACTTAAACAATGCTGTGTCTTCTTTCTCATGTCAAAGCAATAATGACAGAAAGAGCAAAATGTAAGTTTTCAGTGTTTCAAGCAACGTTTGTAAGTAACGCCATTAGATTCCATAGTTGGCATGGTACTGACTATATATGGATTGGTTTATACTTCAAAATTTAAAAGGGTCGTACGATATGTAATATATATAATCTATAAAATACATACGGTAAAGTAACAGCCTGTGATCGTCCCAATACTGAGCAAGCCTCCTCTCTTCTTGAAGAGAAGGCTTGGAGCTTGTCCCACCACACTGCTCTAATGTGGGTTGATCGAAGGACACATGTGGCAATATTTCATCCGACGCATGCAGGTTACGTCACGATATTTTCCCTCCACTTGTCCGGGTTTGAACTCGCAAATTTCGGTTAAGATTCACGTGTATGCCACTGAGCCTAGATATTCTACCGCAAAACAGCAGTACTTGGTATTGTTGTGTTTAATTGTGTTAAATTCAACCAGCCACCATCAAAGGCACAATGATGACGAGGTCCGCCAGACCTACTTCGACCACGGCGGCAAATTTCAAGAGAGATTCAACTCCGCAGGACATATTATAGTGCACAATTGTGTGTGCAACACTATATACCTTCATTCTAATAATCAATTAGACGGCAACCCGGCACGACAAAAAAGAGTTCAGTGGCAGGACCAACAGTTTACGTGCTTTCTGAGGCACGGGAGTGTACACATTTCCAACTTCCAGACTCCTGGCTGCTACTGAGAATCTTCAACAGAAAAACTCAATAGCATTCTATTGGTCCGACTTGAAATTTGAACCGATGACCTCGGGATCTGCGGCCTTATATCTAAACCACAAAATCAACGAGGCAGCCTCGAAGACGCAATACAAAGACAGTCTGTTAGTGACCTGTCGTTAGTAGTTAAAGTAAATATGTGTATTTATTATAATATGACATCAACTAAGTCACACATGCTCATCGTAAATAATAAAACGAATACATAATATTTACATACACTTACATAGGAATACTTATTTATCACTCATTAAGTAAATCGTAAGAATATCTTATATTTATTTATATATAAACGATCTGTTAAAATTATTTGTATGTGTATTTTTTTCATCAGAATTCACGTAGGACTTTTAAAAATTGATATTTGATAGAAACGTGTAAGAATCGATTAATTTATTGTGATTAAAGAGTGTTTTGTTTCCGAAAATGTACCTACCTGGTATAGTTATGTTCCGCTTTGTAAAATAACTGACCCAGGTTAACTATTGGTGCAGAGATTATCTTAGTTTCCATGGTCGGTATTAATCGTGTGAGCAAAAATTCATATTATTTCTATATTAAGATTTTAATAAGTGTGATCAACTTAATTGTTTACGAACATAATGAAAGGTTCTGGGTGTGGCCTTTCCTTTGTCGTTACATTTCTGTTATTCGAACAATTAATTTTTATTGTTAGGTTGATTTAAACTTTCTCGTCAAACCTAATGCCTGACTCAGGGTGGTATCTATGAGCTCCTTGTACCACGATCTGCAGCCTTTTAAGCTATCCACTAAAAATAAAGTACCTATTTTTATACCTGCCTACTAATGAAATAAAGAATGACAATTTCAATATCACAAAAAAAAAGGAATGAAATTGTATGGGAAAAAGATCCAGTTCAGTATAGCTGAGTCGAAACACGGCATTACGCAAAATTAATAAACACTTGATTAAACAAATAATATCAGATGAAATGTGTATTTTTAAACAACATGAAATATTACTATAATATGAATTAAAAAAAAACATCAGGAAATTATAGTGAATATAAACATAAAATTAAAATTCGTCGTCACTACACAAATAACAGGAAGGGGGTCAAATACGAATTAATAAATTTGACCCAAACCAACAAACAGGGCAAAATAAATAAAACAGTTTAAAAAAAATTGCATTAATTATACTACCAAATAGACTAAACACGTTCGACAGACGTCAAAAATTGAAGTTGTTATTTTCCATAGTATGTAATGCACGAATAATATTGTAAGTGTCAAGGCTATGTATTGTATTTGTAAAGTGCATTAGTAATTCAACATTATGTACAAAACGCGCAGTTCATATGAATGCCAGAAATAACTTTACAACGTACATTGTTTTTATATAAACAATACAAGCGTATTTTCGAAATTTAAAATTGGCCATTTAATGGTTTCCTCGACTATAAATGCATTTGTTTGAATTACACTCGTTGATGTGATGTAATATCGACATCGAAAGTTTGTCAATCAAGTCACAATGAATGTACTTTATTAAAGTATATTCCCAAAATCACTTTAGCATTATCTTAAAGGATTTGAATGTACATAAAGCAACCACCAATACTAAATTATGAATGAAAGAATGATTACTGACGTTCTAGGCCTCAGTAGTCATTCCCTTTCTCACATAATATTAACACATTAATAGGCAATGTACAGTTAAATATATAGATACATACATCTTGTATGGAAATATTATTTAGTCACAATAACCGGCGATACTCAGACGCAATTTATATACAATCAACAATTATGTGTGTTTTTATGCAAATGTGACACACAATTTCGTCTTATTACATCCATTGTGCCATGTTGGATCACAAACCGAATTAACACAGGCTGCCCTGCTGGCAAGCGGCGCGTCCCCGCTGTCCGTGTCGTCCGACATCGCGGGCTCCATCCGTATCCCCGCCGCTTTCTGCGGCGTGTACGGACACAAACCCACGCCAGGTGAATATCCTCTTCATTTAACTATGTAATTACAATAATATATATATTTCATTTATTAGACACCACTAGAAAATAATACAGAAAATGCTTAGAACTTATCATTAAACAGTGCGTGAATAAGGTACGGAATGGCTATTTATATATAATATGGCTAATTCGCCAGTTATTCTATCACTTTCTGTATACGACTGTTTTCTTCGGTGAGTTTCGAGTTTGTTCTTAGAATATCCAGACCTACTGTATTTAATAAGAACAAATTCGAAACTCAACAGAGAGCATGATATGAAAGATCAGAAAATGATATGTGACTCATAAAAATAGCGTAGCGCCGGCCGTAAGCCGATTTTCCACATTTCACGAGTGAGACACGAAAAGAGTTCTCACATAATCGCAAAGCAGATGACAACATGCTCTGTGTCTTGTACCAATTACCATATTATACTCATACGTAGGTGCTGACAGTTTGTCTTAACTCCACCAACGTCTTTTTTGACATCTTTTTTTTCACAGCTTCGCACCAATCAAATGATATGAATTATGAAGTTTTGCTTTTGTAATTTATTATATACATCTTGTCTTATAATATTAAGTTTTTAATTTCTTGTTTATATATTTTAAATATAAATCAATTTCGTTTATCTCGGAAACGACTCTTACGATTTTGCACAAATTTTGCATTTAGATAAAATTTATGTTTTTCGACCTTTTCTTAGAGTCAGCCAAAAGTCGCCCAGGGCCTTAATATATATAAACAACCGATTACAATAAAAGAAGGCAAATTTTAGATTTACATATTCCATGCGATTTGCTAATTAGCTCTGCTAAACTATGCAATACAAATTCTTGATTAATGCGTGTAACTTTACTTATAATACAACACTTCCATTTAACTACATTCATCTATTTATAAAAACTTCGCCGACATTCAAGACGATATAAACAAATTATAATATAATTAGTAGAGATCTTGAATAACATATGGTAGACGCATTTCACCAATGACATGACGTAAATTCAATGACAAAGTTGTTTAATTCTCTCTATTCCTCTTGTGACTGGATTGGGCTATAGATTCTGCTAGTGTAATTCTATCTGTGTCATAATTCGTCTTTTTTTACAATACTTATGGTATTCCTTTCAGGTATAATATCTATCGAAGGTCACGTTCCAACCTTAACAGATGAAAACTACGCAAAGTTCCTAACAGTGGGTCCCATGACGAGGTTCGCTGAGGACCTCGGGCCACTTCTGAAGATAATGGCAGCTGACAATGCGCACCTATTCGACCTCGACAAGCCTGTGCATCTGGATCAGTTAAAAGTAAAAAAGAAATATATATATATTAACCTACATATTAAATATCATTTGTGCCGCGGTTTTACCGGATTTACAACGAAGATTCAAGTTCTAATCTCCGCAAGCATCACTGATTGTAATGTACTTAATTAGTGTTTATAATTCGTCTCGCGCTCGGCGGTGAAAGAAAACATCATGAGGAAATTCATTTGTCAGACGAAAACCTGCCAACTGTGAAAAAAAATCCACCACCTTCGAGGAGCGGTGTATAACAAGCTTCAAAGCTTTTCCTCAAACAGAATGAATGTCATCGTTCAGGGGGATAGAATGAATGATTAAAATATGTTCAGAAAATGATATTTGACTGCTGTCGTCGGCAGGTGTTCCACATGTGCGAGGCCACGTCGGCCGCCGCCCTGCTGCGTGTGCCGCGCGCCGTGCAGAGCGCCGTCACCCGCGCCGCGCACCTCCTGCAGCGACGCGGCGCCGCGCTCGCGCACGTGAGTACACGGGAGAGGGGGGGGGCGCTCTGCCGAGAGAGTGTGGGCGCAAACACAGGTGCACACAGATTCCGTCAATCCAAACCGGCAATCCGACAAGAACTGAGAGAGTTCAGACGAAGGACCACCTGCTTTGCTGTGCTAGACACGGTGAAATATAGACACTTTAACTTTTAAACTTCGAGCTGCTACTGGAGGCTTAGGAGTCAACAGTCAAACTCCCCGTGTGTGCGTGTGTGTGTGTGTGTTAAAATTTGACAATTTATGTTTTAGTTGTTCAGAAAGGAAAGCTCGATCATGATAGAAAGTGTATTTTCTTTTGTTTTAGGAGAAATTTACTGAGTTAGAAGACTCCGTAGAAATGTCAGTATCGGTTTTCTTCTCTATGAAAGATATACCCAACATGCTTCAAGATCCCGCAAATCCAAAAGTAAGTAATTAATATAAAGACTATTATTATGAAACATATTTTTAAAAAGCGTATTAAAACTGATGGAGCGTATTAATATAGATGTCAAGAGGAATTTAACCAATAAACCATTTTGTTGTAATAGAAGAAATACTCTGACAACAGTTACGCTGTTCACTTTTTATGATACCAAAACAAATGTCATCTTGTTGTTTACATTTATCCCAGATTCGTCAATTCTATGACATAAGATCCAACCCAAAAAAGTTCCATACCAAAAAGATTTTATTTTCAAAAGTTTTCAAGGTTGAGGTTAAAAACCTTGATTATTATCTTTGGGGCTTCCTGAAATATTATATTTACAAATGTATTTGCAATTAAATTGATAATGATGAGTATTTATTTGGAAATATTATAATTGCAAACATTGTGTTGTGATGAAGAATGACATACTGTTTATTATTCATCAAATTCAGTTATATAATATATGGTGGTATAAACTTGTTGGTAGAGCTTTGTGCAAGCTCGCCTGGGTAGGTACCACCCACTCATCAGAACTTCTACCGCAAAACAGCAGTACTTGGTATTGTTGTGTTCCGGTTTGAAGGGTGAGTGAGCCAGTGTAATTACAGGCACAAGGGACATAACATCTTAGTTCCCGAGGTTGGTGACACATTGGTGATGTAAGCGATGGTTATCATCTCTTACAATGCCAATGTCTATGGGCGTCGGTGGCCACTTACCATCAGGTGGCCCATATGCAGGTCCACTAACGTGTTATAAAAAAAAATGGTATTAAAAATAATTCATGCAATCGATTTGTTATAGCTTAATTAAAGTAATAAATATTAAAATAAGAATATGATGTTGAATACAAGTGGATATTATAATTATGTGTCGCGATAGCAGGCGTGACGTCACACTGACAGTAAAGCCTATAAAGTCGGTTTATGGACGGTAATTTTACGTGATAACGTCATAAGAAAATATTGATGAATACTCGGACGCATCGGCCGATGGAGTGGAAGAGAGAAATGCGTCACAAGCCGAACGATTAGGCCGATCGTGCCTCTCTATGGCTTGTTCCGCGCTCTCGCTTGCGCGCTCGGCTCAGGCGGAACGTTACTATGAGTCATGCTGAGTCATGCTGTTTCATGCGTGCAGCTGGCGTTCATCGATTTATACGACGTTATCTTGTCAAAAATGGTCCATCATGTAAATAAATAAACAATTTGAACTACTTAATGTGCGCCTAATGTTTAGGAAACTGAAATAATATAAGAATTGGTTTGTTATCTTTTGAATGTAAAATCCTCAATAAGAAGATACAGGTACTGTGTTGTATGAACAAAATCAACAGGTTCGATCGGCTACGATAACAGTTTTTTGTAATCTTAATGAGACAAATATTGTTTTCGATCAGCTTCACAAAACACCTTTGATCATTTTTTGCTATTCCTTGTCGTTTCAAATTCCGCTCTGCTCGCTCACTTGAGTAAACTCAGTTATATGTTATAACACGCATCTAACTCCAGCACGACAGGAGCCTACTGCTGGAGCTAATAAAGCTGGTGTTCGGCGGCGGGTCGCGCTCGCTGCAGGCGCTCGGGTTCTCGCTGCTGCACCGCAAGATGCTCTACATCCCGCAGGCCGCCGTCCCGCACTACCGCCGCCGCGCCGCCGCCCTGCGCCAGCTCATGCAGGTGCACCGCACACGCGCGACATACACGACCAGGCTAAACTCGAGAGCGTAGTCCGATCGATTATATTATTTGACGAGCCGGTTGGCGTGGTTGGTGAGGTAACTTGCCTTTCGCGCCGCAGGTCGTGGGTTCGATTCCCACCCGGGGCAGACATTTGTGTGCATGAACATGTGTGTTTGTCTTGAGTCTGGGTGCTGGAGATAATTATCTATATAAGTATTTATTAACAAAAGAAAAGTAGTATATGTAAGTATATCAGATGTCTGGTTTCCATAGTACGAGCTCTGCATAGTTTGGGATCAGATGACCGTGTGTGAATATTGTCCCAGGATATTATTATTATCATAGAAGTGATGATTGGACACAACTTGGACATTGAATTGACTCGATATTATTCAAAGTCGATCTTTATAATCTATGGTGTTCATTATAGATTCATAATGGCGAATGTCCGCAAAGTTGTAATCGTAACTTTAGAAGTAAAATATAAGCGGACATTTGTAAGTATTAAGTATAATAGTGTTGTTAAAACAGTTTGTAGCGCATAATATGGTAAATCACATTGTGTAAGTAAATTTGGAATGGGATCTTTATAGCCCCTTTTGCGCGATGCTATATCAGCTGAAACTTCCGTGGGAGTTAGTTTGGTATCTTAGGTTAGGTAAATAAATATGTAAATTTCTTTCAAATGTTATTCAGTTCAGAAGCATTACATTTAGTTATTGATAGTCAAAGTATAAAACCATGAACAGGTCTGAATACCCGTAATTTAAAAGAAGCGGCATAAGAATTTTTTTAACGTTAGAAAAAATAGTCAGTAGGCGATCGTTTCATTACCAAGGCGTGCTATCATCTATTAACTCACGAATTATATAATAATATTTTGTTTAATATATGAAACAAACAGTTCAATATAACACAATTATATAAAGATAAAACACTGACCAATGAAGTTTCCATAAGTGTATAATTCATTACAATGAAAATGTTATACAAACAAACATTGCAAAACTTTTTTTTTTTAATTAGCAACAGAATTCAAACTTTATATATATATACTCGGTGGTAGAGCTTTGTGCAAGCTCGCCTGGGTACCACCCACTTATCAGATATTCTACCGCAAAACAGCAGTACTTTGTATTATTCTGTTCCGGTTTGAGTGAGCCAGTGCAATTACAGGCACAAGGGACATAACATCTTAGTTCCCAAGGTTGGTGGCGCATTGGCAATGTAAGCAATGGTTAACATTTCTTACACTGCCATTGTCTATGGGCGTTGGTGACCACTTACCATCAGGTGACCCATATGCCCGTCCGCCTACCTATACAATAATATATATATATATATATATATATATATATATATATATATATATATATATATATATATATATAATAGCGTTTTGCCCGCGGTTTCACCCGCGTAGTTCCCGTTCCAGTGAGAATACGGGGACAAAATGTAGCCTATGTTACTCGCTGATAATGTAGCTTACCATTGATAAAAGATTTTTTAAAATCGGTTTAGGCGCGAAAGCTTCTCAAACAAACTAACATTCGCATTTATAATATCGGTTAGGATATTAATACTAATGGATTCATGTCCATTGTCTGTATGTCCCAGGAGAAACTGGGCGATAACGGCGTGCTTCTGTACCCGGTGCACAACTCGCTGGCGCACTACCACCAGCAGGTGTTCCTGCGCGCGTCGGGCGTCATGTACACGATGCTGTTCAACGTGCTGGGCCTGCCCGCCACCGCCGTGCCCGTCGGCATGCACGCCGGCCTGCCCGTCGCCATACAGGTATTACGACACTTGGGAATTCTCTAAAATCTAAATATTATGTTTATTATTGAGTCGTTACTGACATGTTATGTTTTCAATGTTAGACAGAAACTCAATAATTACTATTCGATACGAAGTGTAGTAGATAATGGTATTTACACGTGTCCGCTATAACAATCAACGCTTACTATATAGAGTGAAGGCGTATTTATCGTAACAGTTAGATAAAAAAGAAGCAGTCTGTAACAAGATTTCATCCATTCCTGTGAGAGTGATATTACTCGGTGGTAGAGCTTTGTGCAAGCTCGTCTGGGTAGGTACCACCCACTCATCAGATATTCTACCGCAAAACAGCAGTACTTGGCATTGTTGTGTTCTGGTTTGAAAGGCGAGTGAGCCAGTGTAATTACAGGCACAAGGGACAACATCTTAGTTCCCAAGGTTGGTGGCGCAGTGGCGATGTTGTTTTTTTTTAGAAATGTACAAACCACTGTCTATGGGCGTTGGTCACTACTTAGCATCAGGTGGCCCGTAAGCTAGTCCTAAGTATACTAAAAAAAAAAAAATTACGGCCAAAACAAGTAAACAGTATATCATTATGCAATAGCGATTTTTTACCTGTGACATTGACACTACCAAGTACCTATCTATATTCTATATAGTCTGTCACTGTAACCGTCCTTCAAAAAATAATATGTTCATCTTTGTTACACATATACGTAATGAATACCTAAGAAAGAGATACAATTATTATTTTTTCAAAGTAATATCATGATTTTGTGTGTAATTTTATAATTCTATATTATTTTATCGATCAGGCATTAAATCCGTCTTTTGCTCCAATTGAATAATTTGTTAAAAAATGTATTTTTAATAAATAAATAACGTGCTTTTATTCCTAGTATATTGTTATTCGTATATTTAAGTCACTGTGACACCTAGTATCACGATACACCTAGTATGTCGCAAGTCCAATACATGCTATACACCGCGGTCTTATATATAGGTTAATCAACGGAGCCCAATTTCAGTGGTGAGAGATTGGTACGATCGTGACATAACTTTTATTTCCGTCAACGCACGTCACGTGTCGGTTGAGTGACACGCGGTACGCATGCGTTACGTGTGATATAAAAGAGACAGAATTCTATTCTGTCTTCGTTGCACAGCACACCCATCTGTCATCATACCTCTGGCGGTCGTAAATTGAACAGAACAGCGCAAACATTAAGCCGACGTACCCCCACTACTGTTGTTGATAGACCTGTGTATAAGACCGTACTATACTCTGCCCGCCAGGTCAATCAATTTTGACATCAACCTTAGAACTGTCCCAGATTTCGTAAATGTTAACTATAAAACTATATCAAAATATAATTGTCAAGCGTAATAAGTGTAGTTCTATAGCATTCTTTTGTATTGAATAATAAAAAAAATTCATGAAATAGAAAACTCACCATTTCTTTTTTCAACAGGAAAAAATCGATAATACTCAATACAACATACCAATTAAAGAGAATAATCGAACCGATGATCGAAATGTTACGTTGCTGCAATCCTTCTGTCAAAAATGACAGATTGGACAGAGTATAATTGCACTCTTTTTTTATATAAGAATAGATCAGAAGCAAATGTTAAAATGTCTGCGATATTTATTTATTTAGCATACAGAGTACAGCATATTTCGTCGCTTGCAGGTTATCGCTGGACCGAACCAGGACAGGTTATGTTTGGCAGTTGCGAAGGAACTCGAAAAAGGATTCGGAGGCTGGCAACCCGCAACATAAATTTAATTAAGGCAGTTAGTAATAAGTGTCAATGTCAATAAACCACAAGTATGACGTGGTAACTTTTATATGTACTTTATGTATGTTAGTCGGTTCTGGATTGCGTTTTCTACAAAGCGTTTTCTGTGTTAAATTATAACACAACCACACGATAGTTTAAAACGCAAACCATTCTTTTTTATATAAAAGATAACTTTTAAATACGTCTAAAGCCCATTTCAAAATGAACTTTAACAACACTTAAAGTATTAAACACTAAACAAAAATTATATTTTCGTACATAAGATTTTAGATGTCTATTTAATATTTATATTTATTATATTATTAAATAAAATAAAAAAAAACTAGTATTAGAATTCAACAGATTCCATTTTTTCTTTATATATTGCTTTACATAAATATTATTTATATTGCTGTAGCAAATATTATATTGCTGTACAAATGACCGCATGGTGGCAAGAATGCTGGCAACATTTCCCCGTGGAATCGCAATTCTGATCCTCTGGGCGAAAAATAAACCATGCCCTCCTGTCACCTGTAATTTTTTTTTTTTTTTTCCTTAATATGAAATGTCATAATAGTTATATAATAATTGATGTAAATTCTTATAAGATAACAATAATAAAGTCTGCTATGTATCGATGTACGATGTGTAAGTGTTATCAATGTTAGATATTTCGCCAATTATAATGGTGTCTACTGAACAAAATGTATCATTTTTTAATAATAATTATCAATTGTAAATAATAATCTAAAATTAATTAATGTTAATTATTTTGTGTAAGAATGATTTAACTTTTTTTAATAATAATCTTTAACTGTCTTTTAAATCTGAATGTGCTGTGAAAAATATTTAAATAAGCGTTTTGAAATGTATTTGTAACATAAATATTCTCTAAAAAGTACTGTATATCAACTATATTCTTATTATTATAATAAAATCCTTTTAAATGCAATGCTTCTTTTATTAAATAGCTATCTAAAATTTTTCATTGTTATAATATGTGGTGTGTGTTTCTTTACGCTATTCCAATCGAAGGAGTTAAGATAAACAAATATTAGATTTACGTATTCCAGTCGATTTGCTCATAGTTCTGCTTTATTATACACAATAACACCTCAACTGGCGCGTATCCCATAATGGGACGCGTCAAAATAGCGCGCGACGATCGACTTATGTCAAATTACACAGCAAAAATAACAACAATAATACTTATAATATTATCTCACTCGCACCTATTTTAATGTATATGGGATAGAATAGGCTAGCAAGCAAGCCAATAATATGGATTTACAAGGAAATATTTTTTTAAACTGTTGACAGTTGACGGTTTAGCCGTGAGGCGCGAAAGTGTGAAGATAGTATGTTACTATTTATAGTATATTTTAAATTTGTAAGAAAACGTTTGTAGTGATATTGAATTTTGTAAATATACGATTTAACTATAACATAAAACAAAAACTATACATGAAACAATATTAATTTTAAAAATATACTATATTTTACACGTTTTCAACATGTATGTAAAAAAACTTTAGAATATTTACATACTAATCTGTAGGGAATTTTATGAAGAATCCAAATATATATAAATATTAGGTCCTTACATATGAAATTGGCGTTTTGTACGGGAGGAATATAAAGTCATTTTTTTTTTTGTAATATGTATTTAATTAATCAATGTTGTTATCTATGCACTTTTGCCATCTCATAGGTAGTTCCCTTTACTAAAACCATGGGGGCGAGTA
This sequence comes from Nymphalis polychloros, assembly GCA_905220585.2. Lineage (NCBI taxonomy): Eukaryota > Metazoa > Arthropoda > Insecta > Lepidoptera > Nymphalidae > Nymphalis > Nymphalis polychloros. The sequence goes on from HG992242.1 coordinate 13,610,720, forward strand.
TCAATAAACTCTTTGAAGGCGGTTTGGACTGCTGCATCGGAGTTGAATTATTTTCCTTGTAAGAAGTTGTCCAAATTCCGGAAAAAATGGTAATCTGTTGGAGCAAGGTCCGGGGAGTACGGTGGATGTCGCAGACATTCCAATTGTAGCTCATCTAACTTAATGGTTTGTTGTTATGCAGTGTGTGATCTTGTGTTGTCGTGAAGCAGCAGTGGCCTAGAGCGATTGACCAATCTCGGTTGTTTAGCAGCCTTCATGGTTTGCATTTGCTGATAATAGATATCTGCCGTAATCGTTTGGCCAGATTTTAGAAAGCTGTAGTGAACGACACCGGCGATAGTCCACCAAACATTCACAAGTAACTTTTTCTGAGTCAATTTTCGTTTAGGGCAGGATTTGGCTGGGTCTCCAGGGTTCAGCCATTGCGACGAGCGCTTCCGATTATCGTACAGTATCCACTTTTCATCACAAGTAATGATTCGATTTAAAATCCCTTCATTATTGTGTCGGTTGACAAAGTAACACAGCAGTCGAAGCGTGTTTGCAAGTTCGATTCACTCAATTCATGAGGTACCCATCGTTCAAGTTTTTTTACTTTCCCGATTTGCTTCAAGTGGATTAATACAGTTTTATCACTTACCTCGAAGCCTGCAGCTATCTCTAAAGTGCTTTGTGATGGATCCGCTTCCACAATAGCCTTTAATTCTTTATTTTCCACTTTGGTCTCCGGCCGTCCACGAGGTTGGTTCTGAAGGTCGAAATTTCCAGAACGAAAACGTTGAAACCTAAAACGTACCGTGCTTCTTTTGCGACACTAGCGCCGTACACATCATTAATCCTTCGAGCTGTTTCTGCAGCACTGGTGCCACGGTAGAACTCGTACTCGTAAATATAGCGATATTTCATGTCTTCCATAGTACAGTAATAAATGACGCCAAAAAAAAAAAATTTGAGGAAAAAACAAATGATTGACTGTTTTCAAAACTCAAATGTACCAGCTAAATGAATTTATAAATTTGAATTTGGAATTATTAACCAAAGAGGAGATATTTCAGATCAAAGTGGCCAGTACGACAAAACGCTAATTTCATATAATAAATAAAGTAAGGACCTAATATATTAGTAGGTTATCATACAAGACCATCGAGAAGACTTTGTAATAATGTATCTGTCCCTACCCAGCGAGGTAGGGACAGATACATTATTACAAAGTAACACACAAGTACAACCCCGTACAGAGGGCCGTCAGACGCGGTGCAAAGGCGCGCGTCGGTATCACCAGTTGATAATTTATCTTTATTTATAATACAGCACTATATATTTATTTATTAGATAATCCAACAGTTACGATACACGACTTTTTACTTAAAATATAATATAACAATTACTAAAAACCAACATAGGATTACACCGTTTGTACTTAAATATATATATATATATATATAAATATATATATATATATATATATTTACAAACTAGAAGACGTCTTTTAGGAATTTGCAAAAAATTAAGTTGAGAATCTAATTGGGTGAGAATTGTTGTGTGTGTGTGCGCGCGTGTGTGTGTGTGTGTGTGTGTGTGTGCGTGCGTGTGTGTTTGTGTGCGTGTTTTAACTAACTGCATCTTTAGTTTTGAGTGTTACTGTTACATACTGCACCTATACTTTGAATAATTTGGTGACCATATGCTACAGCAGTACTCTAAAACACTTCGAACGTATGAAAAATATAACATTTTTATGGAATCAACATCAGTAAATGTTTTGCATACACGTTTAATATAGCCTAATTGTTTATAAGCTTTGTCAGTTATAATTTCTATATGTTCTGTCATCAGTAATTTATGATCCAACTGAATTCCAAGATCTCTCACAGTGTTTACCTTTTGAGTGGGATTTTTATCAATGTAGTAGACAAATTCAATATTTTTTACTTTTCTTGAAAATGTTATATTTACTGTTTTTTTAATGTTGACGAATATTTTATTTTCTTTATAGAAATTGGAAAGACTGTCTAGGTCATGCTGCAATTCCACACAATCCGAAATTTTATTTATAGCCTTATAGATTTTCTTATCGTCTGCAAATAGTAAGAAACGAGAAAATTTGAAACATCTATATATGTCGTATAAATAAGCGTTGTATAATAATGGGCCTAGAAGAGACCCCTGTGGGACACCTGAGGTTGCTTGAACAAAATCACTACGAGCACTGCCTATGACAACAGCTTGCTGTCTTTTTGATATATACGAGCAAAACCATCTATGTAAATCGCCCTTGATTTCGAGAGCTTGAAGCTTTTGTAAAAGAATCACATGATCTACCCGGTCAAACGCCTTCTGAAAATCCGTGTATATCACATCTACTTGTTGTTTTTTATCCATAGCCATATGAACAAAATTGGTAAAAACTGATAGATTTGTTTGTGTTGATCGCTTAAGCATGAAGCCATGTTGCTCTAATGGAATTGATTTATGGATAGTTGGCGCAATTGCGTTGTAAATCAGTCGTTCAAAAATCTTGCTTATAGTATTCAATATTGAGATAGGCTTATAATGTTCTATTTTGTGTCATGCTCCTGCTTTATGGGTTGGTATTATTAGTGCTTCTTTCCATCGGGTTGAAAAAGCTCCAAATTCATTGACAGATTTGTCAAATATGATTGATAGTGGGTCTGCTAGGTTATTTGCACATTTTACATAGAATATAGCTGGTATTCTGTCAGTTCTTGCTCCTTTATTTATATCTAGAGCTTTAAGTATTTTGAGAACTAGTCCTTTATTTACATTAAGATTACAAATAGTATCGTCTGCATAAGATATTGACATGAGTTTTATCTTTGTTATGGCTCTGTTTTTCACAAACGCTTTCAAAAAATTCACTAAATCCCACACATATTTCTGTAGGATTGTTAAACTGACGGTCACCTAAGGAAAGGGAACTTGGATAACCACTTTTGTTATTTCTTAAGTATTTTTGATACCGCCAAAAAAGATTTGGATCTTTTTTAATGTCACTCTGCATTTTAATTTTAAATTTCTTGTAGTAATAATCTTGTAATTTCTTTTGTCTTTTTTGTAATAAGGAAAATTCGTCGTAGTCTCTAGGATTCTTAAATGATTTCCAACGAGCATGAGCTTTTAGTTTTTCTTGAATAATATGGATTAATGATTTGTTATAACAAATAGGATAGTGACAAGAAAACCTTTCTGTAACAACCGGTACATGTTCATTTATTATTTTGTTTATAGTTTCATAAAATTTATTAACTGGTGGTTTCGTAAGTTCTTTTAGAAGCAAGTCAATTTCTAAACAGGGATGATATTTGTCTTCAGTGACTAAAATATGATCAGATTTTTGAACATTTAAATAGATGTTGCTAAAAATTAAGCCTAGAGTGTTATTACTCACATTTGGTATTTGATTAAATTGTGTCAGGTTAAAAGAGCTACATGTTTCGATGAAATCACTTGATACAGTTCGCAATAATATTGATCCGCGATTAAGGTATAATGGCCCTTCACTCTTCCAATCAATATTAGGGAGGTTAAAGTCACCAGTGATTATGAAGTACTTTTCAGATTTAGATGTTAAAATTGAGGACAAAAAATTTGTTATGGTCTCTAGCCTTTTTACTTGGTAATCATCTGGTGGTATATAAAATACGCCTATATTAAGATTTTGATTATTTCCAATTACGCTTTTGGGGATTGTTATCCAAACGGATTCAACTCCAGCACAACTCCAATCCGATCTCTCCTGTGCCCTTAGTATGGATTTTGTACATATCATTACTCCACCTCCATCATGTTTGTTTGATGTTTTGTAACTCCTATCTGCGCGAAAAATGTCGTACCTACTGTCACACAGCTCTCTCATATAAAATCCGCTTTTAAGCCAGGTTTCGGTTACAAGCAACACCTCGTAGTCATTTTGAAGAATATTTAGTCGGAATTGTTCTGTTTTTGTTCGTAATCCACGAACATTTTGATACAAACTGAAATGGTTTATTCATTAAGTAAATAGTTTAATAGTTTCTTATGTAAATTAATAATTTATAATAATAATAAAAGTAAGCATCAATAGTAATCATTAGTTTTAAGCCACAATATAATAATCTAGAGATTTGTTCAGCAGTCCATATAGTTACGGTCGATTTTATAAATTGTATTGTTACGTTGTAAAAGAGTGTAGTGTAGGTCAGTATTGTGCAGGTGAATGTCGTGTGTGGTGTATATATGGTGTAGGTGTGTGTAATTATGTGTAGTTTTAGTTTAGATTCCCACTTAGATTCGTTAACAAAAAAATGTACTTTAAGTTCACAATCCTGGAAATTAATGATATATATTAAGATATAGTAAAACAATCTCAAAAATACCTTACATCTAATTATTATTTGATTTTTCTTAAATCTTTTTCTGAATTCATAGCAAATAAAGGGCATTCCTCGATTTTTCTTAAAAAAATATTGCAGTTACGAACCCAAACAAATCGATATGCTTTTTCTGCTGCAAGTGTTTTTGTTTTCCTAAACAATTCTTAATTCATTGGTGTTAAGTGTTCATTAACAAAAAAATTTCGTGGATCGCCGTTAAGTCCAATATTTGTAGTGTCGATGCCTCTGCATTTTCTTAAGCCTGATATTATGGAGTCCTTTAAGTCGCGACTTCTTAGTTTGACAACAAGCGACTTAGGTCTTCCCGTTTTTTGCTGGAATGGTTGTACTCGGGTGGCAAATTCAATATCTTCGGCCCTTAAATTAACTCCTGCATATTTAGCGATCTTTATGACAATGCTAATATTTCTCGGGAACACGTCGACGAGTGTCGGAATAAACTTGTGTCTGAAGTCGAGACCTTGTTAGCCAAAGTCTCGGACTGGGGCCGACTAAGCTTGGTCCAATTCAACCCCAATAAGACTCAAGTTTGCGCGTTAACCGCAAAAAGTCTCCTTTTGTCATATCCCCTCATTTCGAGAATACTCCCCTCCCTCCCACAGCCAGTATCGGGATACTTGGCGTTGAGATTTCGAACGTTGTTTAGTTCCGCGGTCAATTGGAAGTTAAAGCCAAACTGGCTTCCAAAAAGCTTGGAGTGCTCAACAGGGCGAGACAGTACTTCACGTCGGCCCATCGCTTAAAATTTTACAAGGCGCAAATTCGACCCCACATGGAGTACTGCTCTCACCTCTGGGCGGGAGCTCCCCAGTACCAGCATCTTCCTTTTGACCGCATTCAACGTAGAGCAGTTCGAATTGTCGACGATCAAGCTATTACCGACCGGCTTGATACTTTGGATTTACGTAGAGATATATGCGATAGAGTACTGCATACTCTATCGCATATATCACGGGGAGTGCTCTGAGGAGTTGGTTGGTTTAGTCCCGGCCGCTGAATTTCACCACCGGACATCACGCCAGAACTGAAAATTCCATCCTCACCACCTCGATGTCTCGAAATCCACAACAGCGCGTTTCCTAAGGCATTTTCTGCCTCGCACAATCACTCTGTGGAACCAGCTTTCACCGGCGACTTTTCCGAACCGATATGACATAAAAACCTTCAAGAAGAGAGCGTACTCTTTCCTCAAAGGCTGGCAACGCACCTGCAAGGCCTCAGATGTTGCAGACGTCCATGGGCGGTGGTAGTCACTTTCCATCAAGTGAGCCCCCTGCTCATTTGCCCCTCTTAAAAAAAAAAATGTCACAAAGTGCTTCGCCTTTGGTTTCTGGAAGACCCATTATCTCAAGATTTGCCATTCGAACCCACTGTTGTTTATTAGTCTGGGCTTTTAAATCTGAAATTTCGGTCTCCGATTTTAGGACTAAAGATTCCATTTCAATGTACCTTTCTTAGTTTTGTATGTGAGTAGTTTACTATGTGATTCTTCTAAATTTTTAAATTCAGAAAATATTTCCTTTTTTATTTCAGCCATTAAAGATTCTTTCAGTTCTTTCACTATAGATTCCATTGCAGATTTTAAGCGTTTGTCGATGATAGATTCACATTGAATTAAGAAGTCTGGTGAGCCAAGCTTTTCAGGTGTAGCCAGAATATGCTGATCCATTTTATTCGCTGGAGATGAGTATGAAGGCGACCGAGAAAGGATTTAGACTGATAAGTAACATCGGCACCCATCCGTAGTTGCTTTTTAGGTTTGCTTGAGTATAGACTCGTTATCGGGGAAGCTATCAGTATTTTTTTTTCTGTGGTTCTTGACACGATGTACATTTCCATTGTGCTCTAGTCGTTGTCAAATCTTTGAATGGTTTTATACAATCAATGTGATAATACTGGAAACACATAGTACATTTAATTCTTTTTTGAGTCATTGCGATGTTATTATTACAGATTTTACACAGAAAGGCCATACTAATAGTTGTATTCTTCTTCAACACCAAGAAAATTATAAAAAACTATAGTATTGGTTTATGTCGAGGTTCGAACTCGGTGCGCTCGGTTACTTCGCAATTTAAAACCGCGTCGTAAGCCAACACGACGCCAGCAAGCTTATTACACTTCGAGTCGATCGATATGTTGTACAGTATCTCAACGATTCAACCTATTTATAAAGTCTATGTAGGTAGTTTAGTAAAATGTCACTGCACTAAGTTTTAATCAATGAGTTCACTTTAAATATTCACTAATTTTGCTTGTATTACGTTTCTACTATTCCACTTAACTAGTTATAACCACTTTAATTTAACTTCCAAAGTTCCGATTGCAACTTCGTGGACATTGACAACGCCATTTTTTCGCGAATCCATAATGGAAATCATAGATTATTAAGGATTAGATTATTATTCTCGACCAATGATATCGCATCAAATCTATGTCAAAGTTGTTATTCGTCTCTACTCCTCATGTGGTTGGAATAGGCTATAAAAGTGGACACCTGGACGGTAAGAACAGCAGTAGGTTACAGTTTAATAAATAAAAAATTTTACAAATGTTGGAAATATAAATGAAAAAAAAAGTCCGTAATGTCAATTTTATGAAAAAAGTGTATATGCAATCACATTCGTATTTAATGTATTGCGTGATCGTCTTTTGCTTGAGGTTGTGGATTTGATGCTTTTCGATTTAACTCCAGGTTTTCGTCAAGGCGTAAACCCGAGGGGCTTTAAATTGAGGGCTTTGTATATCGAAAAAAAGAGCCAAATAAATATTTATATCATATAACATAATATATTATAAATGATTTAGTAAAATAAACTTAAATATATGTTATTATTCTTCGTCTTCCGACATAGAATTTTCGTCGGATGACGATTGCTCCCCTAAATTCACTGCAATCGGTTCTTCCTCTCTTATTTTGTCGAAAGCCACATCTCTTTCCCAATCCGATAACATTACTTGTCTAGTCGTTTCCACAACACTTAACCAATACTTAAGCGTCACTTGTTTACATGAATCCTTTAGTAATTCGATCATTTTGTTACATGTAAACGGTGGATTCTTGTTATTTCTGGCTACATATTCTTTGACTTGTGCCCATACAAGTGCGGTTGCATTGTATTGGCAGTGATATGGAGGAATTCTGAGAACTGTGTGGCCATGGTTTTCTGCAATTTCGTCCACTACGTATTTTGGTTTTTCTTTTTTCGCTTTCAAAATGACTTCCAACTCGCACTTTAACATTGATTCGTCTACGTTTTCACCATTATTGCGAAGCCAGTTTATTATGTCTGACTTTTTGTTGGCTGACGTTGGCATTTTGTTTAATTGACGAGAATGATGACGTGCGTTATTCATTATAATAACAGATGGTACTTTTAGTGTTAGCACTAATTGTTGAAACCAACATTCAAACGCATCAGCATTCATTTCTTCATGATGTTCTACAGTCTTTTCCGATTTCAATACCAACAAGGCTCCTTCAACAAAACCTTTTTTACTTCCTGCGTGACAAACAACTAAACTTCTACCTTTCTTATGAGGGACTTTCAAAGTAGACGTAGCCGTATCATCGGTCCCGGCGTTAGATAAAGTGTGGTTGAAGTTAAGACACGTTTCGTCAATAAAAATAACATTTGTCCAGTCCTCTATTTGTTTAGCTTTCCTCAAAAAGTTACACCGGGCTAGAGCAATATCTGTGCGCTCCACCAAAATCTTCCTTTGGTTCACTTTTTTAAATAAAAATCCTATTCGTTTCAATACTTTCGCCAGTGAAGACCTCTGCCCACGAAACATGCCACATTCGCGGAGAGACATAGTCAACCTCCTTAGTGTTGGGTATTCTTTACTCAAGTAATAGTCATATATGTGGCGTCGTATTGCATCAGCATCAGATTCGTCCACATTGGTTACTACAAACGGCATATTTTTCTTTTTCGGTGTTATGGGCTTATTATATTCTGTGCCATTTTTGCCGTAGACCTCCTTAGTAATATTTGTAACTGTATTAAGACTGATGCCTAGAGCTGTCGCAACACGTTCACGCACTTGTGATACAGACAAAATGGGTCCACCATTCTGATTTTCTCTTTCAAAATAGTCACGCAGGCGTACTACCAATTCCCTCGACTGTCCTTTCAGAACATTTCCCTTCGGCATTTTAGAATTTCCGTAAATCTGCGAACTATAAATGGCTAACGTTCTACGCACGCAACACACGGTGTACTAAAGTTGTGTAACTGCACGTATTAAAAGTAGTAAAACACTCGATAATATGTGACTAAAACAGGCGTTGCAACTGACAAAGAGTACAATCATTCCGTAGCAACTAATAAATGTGAACAAAATGGCGGCGGTGACATCGTGTCAGTGTAGCCAAGGCATAGATTTGCTATCATAAGCAATATGTAAATCTTTTATTCTAGAACTTTCATAAACTGTTATGCACTAAAAATGGTGTGTTCTAATATTTGGTAAGCCCCATATTTATATCTATGTGTATAAACTACTACATAATTAATACGACAAACATGGAAAATTTATTTATTTTAATTGTAACATAAAAACAATATTTAAACATTAACAAACACAAGAAATTAGAACCACCTTTTTTATTCAACAGCAAAAAAATCGATAATTGACATACGAAAAATACTCTGTCCATTTGGTTATTCATTTTTTGACATATGGTTGGTCTATATTTCAAAAAATGTATAACCAAATAAATGTTTAAATTTTGTATAAAAAAATATTTTCCACCATACTTGATTGCCTTTTTCCATCGTAACGAGAAACATAATCACATTGAATTTAAAATTTTATTGGAATACTAAACAATTTCAAACAAACAACCCCTTTCCTTCACAAATCTACGCGTGCTGGCTCTCGATGTCACCGACTAACTGTGACATCAATTCCATCGCGCACGAAGAAATTTGGCAACTCTTTTCTTTGTCGCACCTCTAAAACATGGAATTCGTTACCAGCACACGTGTTCCCCTCCTCTTATGACCCGGGTTCCTTCAAACGAGGCGTGAAGAGGCATCTTGCGGGCCGGCAAGGCGGGGGCGGCTAGTGCAAGTCATTCTTCCTGACTGCACTAGCCGTCGTCGCGTTTGGACTTTACTATCACTTACCATCAGGTGAAGTAGAGTCATTAGCCATCACGACAAATATAAAAAAAAAAAAAAAGTAAAAATACCATCTGTTTATACAAAATAAATTAAATAATATAACAGCATACAAAGATAAGATGAGGTATAAAAAAATAGATGTGATTAATTGCATAAAAATCTTAAAACATTTCTTAGGTGGAATTGTACATTAAAATTTATTTAATAAAATATTTTTATATGTTAAATAGGTTGCTATGTTAAAATTCTTTAATTTAACATCATGTTTCAATTAAAATTATAAAAAAATGGTTGATAAAAACATTGTTATTCATTGTCTTAACGAAAAAGTAACTTCATAAAACTTTATTTTATTTGAGTACTTGTATAACATCAGTCATATTTAGATATTTTTAAATAAAAATAGGAACGATGACAAATGGCAACACAATACTCTAAATGTAACGACGTTTTTAGCGCGTGCGAGATGACGCGCCGGTGAATTTTGTATTTTAGAAATTGACGTAATTATTGTGTGCACGCTCTATAAATAAGGTGAATAACTTGCTGTTTACTTTTTAAACCTTGTTATTTGTAGATAACTTAGGTGTCATCTTAAAATTGGTTAATGTTATTGCAGATTTCACAATGGCCGATCAAGTTGATTCAATGTCAGACGCGGAGCTCCGCACAAAACTGGCCGAGCATGGGTTCCCCGTTATGCCAATTACAGCGTCAACGAGGAAGCTACTCGTAAAAAAGCTAAAAATGGTATTGGACAACAAAAGTAAACCCCGAGTCAATGTCGATAGCAAGGTTGAGAGCAGACGGTCACTAGCGCGGTACTCTAGCGGGGAAGAATCCGATTTAGATTCTACAAACAATGCTAAGGAAAGACGTGGACGAAGAGCTACTACTGGTGGAGCTATGTTACCGCCTGTGTCCAACAAATCTAGACGTATACCTCTAAAGAAAGACTCTCCCGCTAAACGTGATTCTGATAAAGGTTCAGAGTCGGAGGAGGAGAAAGCACCCGTGCGTACACACGAAGAAGTGGAAACGGTTACAACTCGTCGTGTAACGCGCACCTACGCGGCTAATGATCAGGATGACTATGAAACCGGTTCAGATAGTGATGTTGATAGTGACAAGAAAACATCCAGCCCATTTAGAAGTAGCTCGAGGTCCAGTGACTATATCTCCAGTTCATTGCCAACCAATGATGCAGCTACAAGTCCCCCCAAATCTTCTATTTTCTCTCGTCCAACCCTGTCTCATACAAATTACACATCTAATTTGTCATCTTCAGATCAACTTAATTCAATAAGATCACGGCTTGGATTAACATCTTCTTTGGCCGATCGACCGTCAGTGAGTAACTATTCCTCTAATTATGCTTCCAATACTTATCAGCCTTCAACTTCCAGTGTGGATGAAATTGAATCTCCTTATTTGAGCAATTTTACGAGACGATTGTCATCTCTTAAACCTGACCCCCCCAAACAAACAACATTTATAGACAGAGATGTGACCAATGGAAGTACATTAATTCCGCGCAGATCATACATTACAGGATTGACAAGATCTGATGTAGGTGACTATAAAACAGTAAATGATAAAAAGTTTTTGAAAAATAACCTTGTATCTCTTGCCCTTGTTGCTCTAGTGGCACTTTTTTTTTTTTGCTTATTTTTTATGTATATAGTTAAGAAAAATGATATCACTTCAGTAGTGGACGACCAAAACAGTGTGGTACAAATATGTCAATTAAATATACCCGGCAACAGACCAGGCATAAATTGTGTTCCCAGGGAACAAGTGAGCTATGCAAAAAACTTGTTAAAACTCATACATCCAAATCTTACTGCTCGGGTAGCTGCTTACAAGTGTGGAAAGCCTGGAGCTCTTCCATTTTTAAAAGAAAGCGAAATCATTGACTTAGCAAGTGTTCAACCTGAGACAGTTGATGTTAGTCAGTGTAGGACAGATCTGAATAATTTAGAGGTTTTGCTTGTGCATAATCCAAGGTGGGGCTTGAATGTTGTCCAACTCAAAAACATGTATACTAAAGATGTTGAGTTTATACCTCTTACTTCTACTGAAGTTGTTGCTCAGCAACGCAACAAGGGTAATGTTGCTATAGCTCTCTCTGACCCATCAACCCCTATTTCATGTCTCTTTGTTAACACCCTATACTCTGCTGGTTCAACATTTGTTATTGTAGGAGTTTTATCTGTGTTGGTATTAGGATTACAAAGACTTTATAAATATTATTTAAATTATCAAAAGAAGAAAAGTGAGGAAATTTATTCAATGGTGGAACAAATTATAGATGTAATTTCACAAGAGACTGAAGACAGCGGGGAACCATACATATCTGTGGACCATGTGAGAGATACACTTATCTCTCCTCAGAATAGAGAAAGAATGTCTTCAACATGGGATGCTGCGGTTAAATTTATACAAAAGAACGAAAGTAGAGTGAGGATGGAAGTACAATCTGTTGATGGAGAGGATTGCAGAGTGTGGAGGTGGGTCGCATCTCATAGCAGTCCAAAGCGAAGCACATCCTGGCAGGGACAAGCATTTGAAACTCAAGAAGGTTCCGTAAATAATCTAACAGTATCACCGACGCCGTGTTTGAAAATTCGTCACATGTTTGAAAAGAATGATACTAATCCTAATCTGAGAACTGTAATTCAAGACGTCATCCTCGAGAAGTGTGATCGTTGTAACATACTTCATATCGACATCGAGAGAACGTCGTGCTGCGTGTACGTCAAATGTGCGACCCCGACGGATGCAGGCGTAGTTTACAAGAGTCTTCATGGATGGTGGTATGAAGGTCGCCTTATCACAGTCAAATATTTGCGCCTGGAGCGCTACATGCAGAGGTTTCCAAATTCGCCCGCATCTGGACTGTACTTGAAACCATCTCGTTTGCGACGATCGTGGGATGAATAAGTCAAACTTATCCACTATAAATAAATGGGGTTCTCTTTTGCAGAATATTTATTGCGAATTTAATGTTGCGCACTTAACTAACTAGGTGCCTATGTTCACAATTTATTATATATTTGTTCTTAGGTCAAAGGATTGATTCTAAATTTAAAAAAAAAAATGTATTTGAACATTTTTTAAACTGCTTATAAATATTTATAGCCAATCCTTTGTACTATAAAATAAGCAGGTTGACATTATATTATAATAAATGTTTGACATAATGTGTCTTGGGTTGTACGAGTCAACATCTAAACACTTGTTATCTCTACGCAAGCAAACTGTTGATCTTACAATGCAATTTGCCGGTCGTTGAACAAGAATCTTTTAATGTAATTGAATTGACTGCTTTTTGACTTTGTAAATATTTGACATCACAAAATTGAACATGTAGTTCTAACTATAAGTTACTAGATTAATTGGTTTGCATTTGTTACTTGAATTTACTGTTTTGGAACGTGTTGTTTTGAAATCGTAGTTCGTTAAATAGGTTAAGTTACATAAGGTTTTCAATATTTTTCACTAAAACATTTGTATGAAGTGATAGCACAATGTTATTTAAAACCTAAATGTTATTCTTTGACATTAATTTTTAATTTAAGTTCTCTTACTAACTTCATTTATTATCTTTTAGCGTTATTTTTATGTATTGATTTTCAATTTTAATAAATAATTCAGAAAAAAACATTTTTTATTTATTTGTTATTCAGGATAAGAGTTCAGTTTCCAGTAGAATTTAATAGCAATAAAATTCGTGGTTTTCTTTTCGGATTCACATATAAACGATTAAATTTAAACATTCAAAAAGCTATGTTTTAATATTATCATTTCCTATTACATCAAACTAATTTTTTTCAAATCGGATTATGGTAAACGGCATTGATAGAAATCAAAAGGTAAACATGCGCATTATCTTAACAAGGAAACTTACTTGGTTGTTGTACGGGGTTTCTGGAAGCCCATTTGGTACCCATCATCACTACTCGTCTCATATTTTATTTTGTTCTGGTTTGAATGGTGAGTGAAACAGTGTACGAGCACAAGGGGTATAACGTCTTAGTTCAAAGGGTTACTGGCTCATTGACGATGCAAGCAATGGTGAATATTTCATACAATGTCTTGGCTGTGGTGACCACTTACCATCAGGTGCCTCATTTACTAATTGCTTATATAGTTAGTGCAAACGGTATCTGACGGCATTAGTAGTTCCTGTCGTTTATTTATTTGTCACAATAATCGACATTGAATTTCAGAAAAGTCGTTACACTGTGACGTCATCTACTCAACCGAGACCGTCATTAAATTTTGCACACACATCCAAAAGAGTACAGGAAAGTATGGAGGGAAGAGGTAAGGAGAATCATCTGTGTACATGAAAAAGTGTCCGCCAAAAGCAGTAAATTAGGGTGGCGCCACATTAGCATCAGGGTAAATTTTAAAGGAAGCGCCAAATATTATTAGAGTAGGACTGAGAAATAAACAAGGAAAGAAAAACTTCCGCTAAATTATAGCGCCCTTTTTAAAATCACGCAGTTCATGAAATAAAATCACTAGCTACACGTTTTCTCATAATAATTCTTTAAGATTATATTTACTACATTGTACTACGCAAGTAGTTGAAATTTTCAATAAGTAACTACTTTAGTCGACAATAATATTAATTTTTTTTAACTCGGCATACAATTCGTTTACAATTCGTTTACAACCTTCATACCATACCCTTTGTCTACACTAGCGCCAATTTGTAGCTTACAGCGGGACACTTAAGTTTTCTACCATATGAGATGATTCTCCTTACCTCTACCCTCCATACAGGAAAGGACGGTCGCATCTGTTCCCTCTCACGCACGGGTGGAAACTAGTTCTAGGAACCATGAATAACTGTATAAATCAGTTTAAAATATCTACAAGAAAATGGGAAAATCATATAAGAGACAATTGTGTTTAACGTTTATTTTCGTTACAATCCATATGGTCCAGCTTATATGAAAACAGAAAAAAAAACAAAACACTAGCTTTCAATTATGACGTCACAAAAAATATATATACAAAAACACAATTATTTATTTGACGTAAAAAAACATTTAATAAATATATAATCTGTTGTTACTGGTGTTGTCAAATTGTAATATGACTAAATCTTAAAAAAAATGATTTAATGCCTCTGGCGCGCCTTGGGAGAGGTTTATCTCCAGCTGGGAAGTATGTTGGAATGCAGTTATAATTTATTTTTAATTGGTAAAAAAAATACACGTCTCACGCGCCAAAACTGTTAAATTATATGAATAATACAGTAGAACCTCGATCATCCGAACCCTCAATTATCCGAACGATGACTAAGTTTATCCGAACATTGGTGCGAAAGATACATTTTTTGTTGACTTGGCCGCTCAAAAACTCGTTACGTTCGTCAATTAAAAAATGACGATTTTGTAAAAAAAAATATAACAAAAAGTATTCGACTTTTTTCAGTTGTTGAAAATACACATATGTATTTCAACCTTAATATGCATGTAAAATTTTAATATATATATATATGTATGTACTGTTTTTATGTAACAAGGTGTTGAATCTCGTCTCAAAATACCCACGTTTCGATTATCCGAACTAGTCTCAGTCCCAATTGGTTCAGATAATCGAGGGCCATCTTCTTAAGGATCATCTTAAGAGTGATAATTCATAAATATTTACTTCTTTAATTATATTATTAATTCGGTTTAAAATATTGGTTATAGTTAGTTATACATATTGTGGATTATTTCGCTTATTGATCTAGTAGGATTTGCTGTAAACTATTGAACATTCTCTTCTATGGGATTTGCTTAAATTAATATTTGTAATCTATAAAGTAATAAGGAGACATTTTTTTAATGAATATTTGAAAATACTTTTAAACCAATAAAAATAAAAATTTTACCAGAAGATGCAGCGCGTCTCGTTCTCCGTTTTAGTATACAATATTATTATACAAGATGCCGCGCTTCATAGTTTCACTATAGATATGACGTCACTATCTACGTCTATAGTGAATTTGTGATGACAAATGCATGTAAAACAATAATTATCATCGCACAATTTTTTTCCTAACATGTAATAGTTTATATAGTACTCGTTCGAGAACGTCCGAGAGCGTTCGAGAACGTTCGAGAACGTCCGAGAGCGTTCGAGAACGTTCGAGAACATTCGAGAACGTCCCACAGCGTTCGAGAACATTCGAGAACGTCCCAGAGCGTTCGAGAACATTCGAGAACGTCCCACAGCGTTCGAGAACATTCGAGAACGTCCCAGAGCGTTCGAGAACGTTCGCCGGTCGGGTCGTGCGGCGTCAGTACCGGAGCAGCTGCGTGAGGTCATCGAGGCAGCGCGCGCGCGTGGGGAGGTAGAGCGCTTCGAACACGTGCGGGAACGGCGCGTCCCAGCCCGCCGCGCGACGCACCGGCGCCTCCAGGTGCAGGAAGCACTCCTCCTGGGGGCAAGGATATCGTCTGTAGCAAAAGTAAAGTCCAAGAGTGTCGATCGACTTCTAAATATTTAATTTCAAAACTTATTTATTGTTCAAATTCAAGTTTAAATTTAAAAAAATGTGTGAACCATCATTAGATACAAAAATTTATTTCAAGTTGCGACAACTTAATTCTCTTACTCAGTGACTTCAGTAATCGTTACACTCAAAGTTGCCTGAATTAAATGAATATAAATTGATTAATTAATTAAATTTATAATTTTATTAAATGTTTAATATGAATTATTTCTGTATAGATAGTATATATGTATCATCGTCGCCACTCTAAAAACTAAGCGTATAATCGAGAAGTATAATAATAAGAGGTCTTCCAGACCGATTTCAGCCACGGCGGCCAATCTCAAGAGAGATTAGCCAACTGCGCAGGAGATATTATAGTGCACAAGTGTGTGCGCAAACACAGGTGCACTCTCTTTTCCTTAGCTCTCATAATCCGATGGGACGGCAATCCGACACGACCGGAAAGAGTTCAGGCGCAGGACCAACGGCTTAACGTGCTTTCCGAGGCACGGGAGTGTACACTTCCAACTTACGAATTTTCTGACAGAAAAACCCAATAACGATTTATTGGCCCGACTTGGGAATTGAACCCAGGACCACCGGGTCTGCGGCTTTATATCTAGCCACTAGACCAACGAGGCAGTCGAGAAGTATACCAGAGCGTTAACTGTCACGAAAATGCTATCACTCGCGGACATAGTTATCGCGCATATTAGTAAATACTAATGTGCGCGATAACTATGACCGCTCTTACTTCACCTCACTATATTATACTCTGCCGGAACAACAAATGCATCACATAACTCGCATTAGAGTCTTGTATAAGTCCACATCATCAGGTATAGCACCAGCTTTAGCTAATGCTTTAGTTTCTATAATATATTATTTCCTATAGACTTACTTGTATAGCAGCGGCCAGTTCAGCACCGAACCCGCACGTGAGAGGCGCCTCGTGGGCGACCAGACACCGACCCGTCTTCTTCACCGACTGGGGAAGTAATATCATCAATCATATACATGTACACAAACTGAGGCGCCGTTAAGTCTTCGATGACAATAACTATTGTTGGTGAATGTGTGTAGTGTAATCATTGACAGGAGTTAATTAGATATGTTACTTAGCAATACCAATGTCAGAAGGAATAGAGATACGCCTTAAATTTTAATATTCCATGTGATTTTTTTTTATTACAGCATAGGGAGGCAGACTTGCATATGGGCTACTTGATGGTAAGTGGTCACCAAGGCCCAGACATTGACATTTTAAGAGATTTTAACCACCGACCTTGGGAATTGAGATGTTATGTCCCTTGTGGCTGTAATTACACTGGCCCACTCACCCATCACACTGGAACACAACTGCAAAATAATATACTACAAACAATTCTTGATCAAAATATAATTATTTATTATACAATAGTATTTCATTTAATTGAAATTTCCGTTACTTTTCGAATGTAGTTTTTTTATAATCTAATATCTTACATTAAAGACTGTGTCCTGGTCCCAGGGCAAGATCGACATGAGGTCTATAACCTCACAGTTGGCTCCCAGCTGTTCCTTCGCCAATTCGGCCACCTCCAGCAGCACATGTACCTGTGTTCCCCACCCTATCAATGTAGCTGCATCACCTGGAATTACAAGGACACCAGTATCATCATCACCAAATTCAAATAGTCGTCCCATAGGTAGCCCAAATCATCTATTAATCTAACCTTCTTTTAAGATTTGGGCCTTTCCAATGGGTAGGGTAAAGCTGTCAACTGGCACTTCTTCAGCAGCAGATCTGTACAATATCTTGGGCTCCAGGAATATGCATGGGTCTCTGTCCTGTATACACGAAAGCAATAGGCCCTTAGCTGCATTCGGTCCTCTCGGAACTACCACCTACAAATATATGAAACATGTATGTATTAGAAATATATAGTCATTAATAAAGTAATACATACATATAGAAAAATAATTACATTAAATTATTTATATTAACAATAAAAAAAGAGCATAAAAGAATGAGTCAGAATTTTATATTTATATAAATACATAATTATAAAAAAAAAAATATTACATATTGAGAAATAAACGTTACTTTTAATCCAGCAGCATGGGCAAAGAAGGCCTCTGGGCTCTGCGAGTGATATAAGCCACCGTGACCAACAGCTCCACACGGAGCTCTCACCGTTAGGCCTCCGCAGTCAAACTGACCACCTGATCTGTATCTATATTTAGCTGCTTCATTCACTAACTGGAAAAACATATAAAATTAATGTTATTTTGTTCGTAATGTGATCATACTGTAGTAGGCAGTGTAAGCACTCCCGTATCTAAGAAAGCATGTAAGCTTTAGATGTCCTGCGCTCGAAATATCTTCTATCGATTATATCTTCTATCTCATCGAATTATGAGATTGAAAAAATAGCGAGTGCATCTGTTTGTGCGTATATGTGTACTGTAATATCTCCTACACAGTCACTCTTATCTAATCTAATAAGAGTCATACTTGGTCAAAAGCGGGGAAGATGTAGTCTGCAAATTGAATTTCAGCTATAGCCGTGGCTCCGGCTGTGGCCAATCCTATACCAAAGCCTGCAATACCCTGTTCACAGAGTGGAGTGTTGAAAACTCGATCTTTGCCGTATTTATCCTGAAAGTAAAAAAAAAAAGGTTAGTCAGAATCAATATCAAAAAACATAAGCGTAACTTATGTTGCACTAAATTATGTATACAACTTATCTTTTTCTATACGTATATACAGCGTGTAACAAAATTCGTGTCCGACCCGTGAAGTGGTTATTAGGTCGGTTCTATGTAGTTAATCATTTTAAAAATACTAAGCAAAAAATTTATCCCAGAATATTTTTTTTTAAATGACGAAAATTACATGGCATCACGGGTGCGGGCAATAGCGCTCGATAGCTCTTACCTATCGGGTAGCTAAGACACGAGGTCATGACCTCAGTAGTCCACATTTTTACCACCATCAGTGTCGAACACAATTAATATATTTTTTTAAGTAAATTTTTGGCTTAGTATTTTAAAATAGAACTGACACACGATACCTAATAACTACTTCACATATCGGACACGAATTTTCTTACAACCTGTATAGATTTTTGAATATTAGGTATTGAAAATGAAAATTACAATTATGTTTAAAAAATATATTGCAAGTTGATCAATCCTTATAACAATATAACCATACTGACAACTGAGTTACTGTATAACTATGTATAAGGGGTGGTGCAACAAAAACAGAAAACATTAATATCAGTTAAATTGCTTACTACTCATCAAAACAATATTTTAAATTATGTACTAATTATTCATTGGAATATGCTAAAGCGACCTATAATATTATAGTTTGGCAAATCCAACATGGACTTAATATGAAATATGTGTAAAAACCCAAATACTAAGTATAAGTAACTACAATGAAATTAAACAATGTTTTTTTATAAGGCAATATTACTCTAATATAAAAACCTGTACATATTCATAGATCATTTGTTTTTTTTTTTATGATTAGACTAAAATTAAATTCTGTTAGTCTCAAGTTTGTATCATATTGTTTCTGTGGGGTAGCGAGCAATCGAGCAACATGGTCTCAACCTAGTAGACCTGGCTACACCTAATTTCTATATATTAAATTTTAAATAACATATTTGAAAGAATTGGTAAATATACCCTGTGTCATCATCAAATTCAATGGTCTTGCCCTATTACAGTGTTAATGACTACCCATGTAAGTGATATGTATTACGATTTGTTTGTGTTTAAATAGTTACCTGTAATCCTAAGGCACATCGGAAGACTCCACCAAAACCAACATCTTCACCGAATAAAACAGCACTAGGATCATTCTTAAGTGTAAGATCCATAGCATTGTTTATGGCCTGCATCATATTCATTTTCGATGTTTCCCCTGTATTAAAACAAACACATTATCTTATTTTTCTATATAAAACTATTGATTATACTTGAATCATTAAAATGTAAGTATAAATTAATTGTAATGCATATTATTTTAAATTTAGAAGCATATTATAATATAAATTAATGAACTTATTCATTTAAGCAACTGTGAATGTTCAACAACAAGCATTGGAGAAGTATTCTACCAGAAAAAGCTTCAAGCTTCTATATCTATAAATAATAATAAATACTGCTATTTATTGTGAATTGTCCGACAACAACTGAGGAAATTATCTATGTTTCTTTAATGGAGATGCTTTGACGTTTCCTCCACACTGCTACATAGCCGGTATGAATGCGGTAGAGATTCAAATGACATATGCAGTTATCCAAATAATGTTTTCCTTCACCATCAAGCAGGAAAAGAACACAAATTATGCACATTCATATTCAATGGCGCTTGTCCAATTTGAGTTTGCAATCTTCATTTAAGATCCACAATTAAATTATTTTATTAGATTTCTATTTACCAAATTGCATTGCACCTATTAAATTAATAAGCAGTATTTTGATAACTAACCAAACAAATTGATGTATTTTTAAGTTAATTATAAAATGTTGGAAAATTAGATGTTTTTTTATAATTAACTGAAATTTATGTTTAATTAAACTTACCTAATACCGGTTTTTTACTATCGGGATAGTAATTAAAATGAGATGAAAGCCTTTTTGTACAATTATCGACATTTTTAAACAATTTACCGAGATTCAGAACTTTTTTGGTTAAAGTAGTCATATTGCTACGTAATTTCTCTACACAATGTTCGTTGTCGCATCGGGTGTAAGGAATAAATTAAATAATGAGTCTTATCTGCAATTGTAATTAGTGAACTTGATAATTTCTGATAACACATGACGAAAGAATTGTGTTTTTCGACGACGGAATATTTGTTTTGTTTTATTTTCAATTAAGTTTTACGCAAAACAAAACTAAAAAAATCTACTCTGTATTTATGTGATAATATATGTTCAAAATAATAGGATTTAAATGTGTAAAAAATGTATGCTTGTTTTAAAAATCCATTTATAAAAGTACTATCTACTTTTTAAACCGATGTATTTATTATTTATTTTAAATTAAATTACAGATATAACAAAATATTACTATACTGTTATTGACATTGACGTATAAACTCCGATTTATGCAATAATATATCGGATTCTGCAAGACTTGCACCTACAGTATATTTCACACTATATAGATTTAATTAAATATAATGTGTTTTTATTTGTTATTATATATAAAATTGTAAATTATAAGTTATAACAAAATTATTTTCTTTCTGTTTTATAAACTCAATAAAAGTTTTATTTTATTTTGTGACATTAAATAAATTATAGTTCTATCACTTAAGGTACAGGAAGTAAGAGCAATCGTTATTTTGGGTAAGAATCCCACATAATCACAAATCCCCGGTTACCCTAAAAGGAAAGTTTTGAAGGATTTTACTATGAAAAAAAAATAACAGGGATCATGTTCGGAACAAAAGATAAGAAGTTATACAAACCTTTATTTACCATTTTAATGTAAACTCATAGTTCGCAATAAATATCAGGTGTGCGTCTAAATTTATACAAGGCCAAAAGTCGCAAAAATATTTTTTTCGTAAATATCTCTCTTTCTGTGATTTAAATCGTATTCATATGTGTTACAAAAATCTAAAAGCATTAAGCACTACGAATTTTGTTTCAAGTTTTTTTTTAATATCTTCAGCTATTAATGCGAAAGAACGCAAATAGTTCCGAGCGCTTAGCCATACATATTATAAACTAGCTGAGCCCGCGGTTTCACCCGCGTATAATTAATAAAAATGTAATGAATAAAAATCAGCCTAGAACATTAGTCGATGAAAGGACTATACAACAGCATAATAATTTTTAAATTCAAATCAGTAGTTCCTGAAATTATCCGGATCAAACAAACAAAGAAACTTTAAATATTAGTATAGAAGTATAGATAAGGTAAATCATGAATCCCATTTTATAACTCAATTACCGATTAAATTACGTATTATTTCTTAACTATTTCATATACGATATTTATTAATAAATAAATCAAATATTCAGTTATTAATACTTACTTCTTTTACATAAGTTATAAAATAATTTAGATATCATTATATTTAAATTCGTTAAATAGTAATAGTATAGTAGTAGTTAGTTTTAGGTACTACTTATTGCAATTTCCAAGTTACAATATTAAAATAATATTGGGATCCATTGTATAAAGTAGTTAGTGCATAAAATCCACTTTTGGTTGAAATAATACGCTACTATCACTGCCTGTTTAATTAATTCTAGCAAAAATAAATAGAATGGAAAAAAATAGTTATTAATGATTTTATTTTATTTTATTCATGATTAAATTTCTAATATAAACAATATCATACTCTATCGCATATATCACGGGGAGTGTTCTGAGGAGTTGTTTGGTTTAGTCCCGGCCGGTGAATTTCACCACCGGACATCGCGCCAGAACTCAAAATTCCATCCTCACCACCTCGATGTCTGGAAATCCACAACAGCGCGTTTCCTAAGGCATTTCCTGCCTCGCACAATCACTGAGTGGAACCAGCTTTCGCCGGCGACTTTTCCGAACCGATATGACATAAAAACCTTCAAGAAGAGAGCGTACTCTTTCCTCAAACGCCGGCAACGCACCTGCAAGTCCTCAGATGTTGCAGATGTCCATGGGCGGTGGTAGTCACTTTCCATCAGGTGAGCATCCGGCACGTGTGCCGCCTCTTACATAAAAAAATAATAATAATAATAATAACAATATTGTATAACGTTTATGACGCTTATATGTTCCAATTGTCGTAACTGCAGTAATTGTGTAATCAAATATTTCATTTTTAATACCTACATAATAAATCATGTCGCCAAGGTATCATTGTGAAAATGATTATTTGTAAATAATGAAGTGAAATTCTGTACTATTATTTTAAGTTAATATTATATTTATTTTTAACATCTTTTTTAAATATGGGTTGGGAATAATTATATTGACTACGAATAATCGTCTATATTTCGCCAATAATATCGTCTGTCTATTATCTTATGAATTATGTAAGCGTAATTCAAATTTTAACAAAATAATAAGACATAATGTTAACAACTCGGCAACACGAATGTCGATTAAATTGTTACTATTAACGTAATATTACGGATGGTTAATAATTGTTTATTCGAAAAATTAATTACGCAGCAATTAATTTGCTCATTCACCACGTAGAATATTTTATAACAGAAAGAATTGCTGCTTAAAATTATTATAGGATTAATTACCTAGTATTAACTAATAACTAATAATGTAAAAGTAACAGCTCGTAACTAACCCAAGGAGAAGTTTTGAGGCTTGTTCAACCATGTCGCTCCATTGAGGTTTGGGGGATTTACATGTGGCAGAATTTCATGCAAGTTTCACCGTGTTTTTCTCCACAATATGATTTAAAATCATAATTTAAACACTTGAAAATGTAATCAGTATTTGAATTTATCGAATAAAACCTTCCATTCATGGTTTTATATGAACGTAGTTTTTATTTTGCTACATATTAAACTAGATGGCGTTAGCAGTTTTATGGTTATAAAATTAATGAAAATTCACTTTGGATCCTTTGTATTTTTCCAATTATTTATAAAAGGTATTAGGGTTAAAGGTTTTTTATGTACGATGCAGGTTTTTGAAATAGCGAAATTTGAATAATGGATGACATTATAGAAACTTTCGTATTCCCGTCGGATATTTAATAAGGAAACCATGTATTAAGTTATATTTATTCCGTTTTGGATTAAAAAAAATAACATCTATTTCCTTATGATCTTAAATTATAATCTTAAGTGACATCCCAGTTTTAACAGCTTCCCTCATATAAATAATTTGGTATTTAATTTTCACATCTAAGTTTTTTCCTTCGCTGTATTTTTTCTTTTTTATTGAGTGTCTTTTAATTAATTTTTAGTATATCGCTATCAATGTTCAAAGCTGGCCAGCTCTCACATCTTGTCTTTGCCTCACTTAGCTCTAGCGTTCATTTAGTTAAAAGAAAAAGTTAATGTTGTCGGTCTAACAAAAAGAGAACGAAAAGGAAAATAATGTCCACCATACATAAATATGGCAATATTATCAAATTGTATTTAGAATATATTCTAAATTTTTTATTAATATAAGACCTTCTTAACGCGTAATATTGTTTGTAGTTCTACATAACAGTAAGTAACCATAGATTACTGTCTGCCAGTAACCGCGCCAAGAGTCATCGGCCGTCCGGCGTCGTGACTAAAAGTAAAAGTCGGCCTTACAGCACAGACAAACATGCATAACATTGCATACGAGACATAGACACGTAGTAGTGCGACCCGTTTACTTGACGGAGGTATAATAAAACTAATAATCTTATTTTTTTTTTATGACAAATATATTCATTTATATACTGAATTTTTTTTTTGTTTGCTGGTGCTATTTTTAAGCACTTATATATTTTGATTTACACATATAAATATGTTTTATGATGTGTCATGAGTTACATACAATCTATACATAGTGTGTCAGTATATCATATTTTATAATATTATGTAGATTGCTTCGATCAAAGATAGATTGATCGAAGGTAGATTGTAATAAAATTAATGCATAAACATTTGTTTATGATTTTAAGATGGTTGTAAGTAAACTATTATTATTATTATTTATTTATCTTTGACACTTTTGGGTTTGCGTGATCTATGTGCGTATGAATTAGGTAGTAATTTTTCTAAGACTATTATTATTTCTTATACTATTTAATTTTTTAGTTCATTCATATATGACAATATGACTTTTAAATAACCATACTATTTCGCATTGGACAAAATAGGCTCTGTAAGATAATAAGAACATTAAAGCCTTTTTACACGAAGAATATTAGTTATGAATGTGTAAGAGAGTATGGACTTGGAGAGTTTCTATCCTTCCCACCTCAATGTCTGGCAGTCCACAACAGCGCGGTTTTAAGGCATTTCCTGCCGCGCTGATATATATAACTTGCCGAAGAAATGTCATGACAAAATTCCTCATTCAAGATAAGGGTATTGCATTTTTTTATAGATAGACAAAAGTGTGTGATAAGACAAATCATGACATATTAATAAAAACAGATTATTTTCACTTCTGTGTATGCAATGTTTATATGTTTCCCAAGATATCAAGACGTCCTTTTCTATTTTTAAATTTATAAAAATTATATATATTTTAAATACGTCCAGGGATCCTTTGCAAAATTACCCATCGCCATTTCCTAACAGATCATCATAGAATAATTATAATTAAAATTTCGATTCTCCAAACTATATTTCGTAATCAAATAATTTTATAATCTGTTGGTAGAATTATCTGTTATATTCTAAATTAAAATTAAACTAAAGTCGAAGCCGAAACCGAAGGCCTTGATGCTGATTTATTTTGACCAGTTTTATTATTGGCAAAGTTATTGAAACGAGATAAAAGGATTATGGTTATTCAGTTTGAGCATTAGAGTTCATCGGGTGGGTTCATGATGAGGCTTGCGGTTCCGTAATTAAGGCTTATTGGACTGTACCTTGATCACCGTCTACAATATAGCGTAATGGATAAGATTCTAAGCGTTCTCATTTAAAGAGAAAAAGCAATTGCTCGTTTGTAGTACATCCTAGGGTTTTTATCATATTTATAGTTTTATTACCTGATGGAACTGCAACGGTGCAATTTTGTAGCGAGAAATGGATACACAAAAACCTTCTCCACAAAATATATATAAACAGGCCCATATGCACTATGGCATTTCAAGTTCTTAAACATTTAGAGTTAAATTCTATTAATTATGACTGGATGCATTACAAAGCATTATACAAATAAAGAATACATTCTTAGGCATAAATTCGAGGCCGTACTGAATGTGCTGACTTTTAACGTTTTAATTATAAAATCTAACCTGTCACTTAGCTTTAAACTCTTAATTTTTTATTTTTCTTAAAATATTTATGTATCGACACTGTGATTCGTATGCTGTTCATCTGTTGATATTTTGTTCGAATTGAAAATGAATTGAATAATGCAAGTAAAAAAACTAGTTTTCCCCAATACCATTTGATAGTACTCTATGCTTGTAGTTGAATGTTCGCCCCTGACCTTTCAACTTATGTTCCAAATTAAATAACATTTTTGCATAATAAAACTATTAAACACAAGCCTTCCTATTTAATAAAACAATAGGTCATAGTAACAGACTCTCTTAAAATAATAGGTATCGGGTGTCATGGTGTTTTATTGAAAAACCATGTCCCTAGGAGCAACACGATAAGCTTATATTATGCAAATGGCCGCCCGGCGCGACAAGCTTTTAAGCCTACCGTTTGTATAAGTATAACTTAGCAAAGCTACACCATACTCTTTATTTTTATACCGACGGTAGGCTATGTGGGTACCGATGACTTATTTTGAGCCTGTGTAAATACAGGCAGAAGTCACTTACGGCCTTATAAACGTTGCTCAGCGGCTGGTCTCTTAAACACTGATTTGACTCTTTCTCTCTTTATTGATTACAAATTCGAAAGAAAAATACAGCTATGTTTTCTAACCACTGCACCCGCTAAACAACGTTCATATAAGTAAGGCCGTGGGTGCTTTTATTTATTTGGTTTGCATTACAAAAAACTGCATGTACCATTCAGTCATTTATAACCTGTGGTATACCGAGACTTAAACCTTACCGATAATTATAAGAGAACATAATATTGATAACATCGTAGGTAGCACGTTGACGGTGTGAGGATTGGCGTATGGCGTACTTTTTGCAGTGCTAGTTTATATAGGCGATGTGAATTTGCCACCAACAGGCGTTCCCTTTGTAAGCCTTAAAAAAAAGCCAAAATAACGTTTTAATCTAGACTTTTTTATAAAACTTTAAAATCAAAATAAATTTAATTCGATTAAGCTATCGGTTCGAAATATCTTAGCGAGAAAAACCGATAAGAAACTCATTTGTCACTTATTTATACGAATTATCGTATATATGTAATAACTCAATTATATTTACAATTAAATGATATGACAGAAGCCTTATGATGAAGACTTGTTTACTGTTTATCGACATCGAATATTATACGTATTTCACGAGTAGCGAACGTTGGGTGTAATATGAAACCAAATATCTCTACACATTTTGGGTCAAAGACGACTTCATCTCACATCGTAAGTAAAATAAGTGATGAGATAATGTTATGACTTCACTTCATAAAATAAAATATAACTATTAAATAAATACTTGCGGCCTTACTTGTGAACGTTACTTGGCGGCTGTTTAGTTAAGCAATGATTTCGCTCTTTCTGTCATTATTGATTTGACATTCGAAAGAAGAGGACGGCAATGTTTTGTAATCACCCTCTAAACGTTTGTAAGACAGTTGGTTATTAAACTCAATATGTAATAAGTTTCTGTCCAGATATTTTACTCTGAAATATGATCGACAACATGCATGGCTTAAGACTTAAAATCAAAATATACCTTATTCAAATATTATTTTGTGAGCACTTTTGAATTGTCGTTTTATTAATATAATTTAAGTTTAAGGTTTAACTTGCTCAGAATAAAGATTCTACAAAGAATAACTGGCGGGAAACTCGTAAGTACATTATTTTCGGCCATTAATATACATTAGTAATTAAAAATAACATCGTTGATTCACAAGTAACTGTCCTAAGTGAATATAATTACATCAAGAATGAAAATATCCTACATTTTACCGAAAAGTATAGTTAACGAAGTCGATGGCATCACAGTTGGGTACGAGATAACAACAGCCCGTATGTTATAACGTTTTATGTTTGGACGAAAGCAAACGGTAATATATCAGCTGTATTAGATATTGTTATCTAGAGACTTATCTTTTTCCTTTTTGCCTTTTGTTAGCTGATAAACTGTTTTAATTTAACATCGTTTTTACCTTTCAAGTGGGATCTTTAAGTAGTTTATATTTTATTTTACAATGCACCAGCTAAGTTTATTAGATCTCGCTTCATATGGTACTAGTTTTATGAACTTTTTAAATGTGTAATTATATAAGGTCCTCCAGACCGATTTCGGCCACGGCGGCCAATCTCAAGAGATTAGCCAACTGCTCAGGAGATGTTATAGTGCACAAGTGTGTGCGCAAACAAAGGTGCACTCTCTTTTCCTTAGCTCTCATAATTCGATGGGACGGCAATTGGACACGACCGGAAAGAGTTCAGGCGCAGGACCAACAGCTTAACGTGCTTTCCGAGGCACGGGAGTGTACACACTTCCAACTTCCAGACTCCGGGCTGCTACTGAGAATTTTCTGACAGAAAAACCCAATAACTATTTATTGGCCCGACCTGGGAATTGAGCCCAAGACCACCGGGTCTGCGGCCTTATATCTAGCCACTAGACCAACGAGGCAGTCGATGTGTAATTAACTGATACGTTTGAATAGGATGGAATAAATAAATAAATTATATAATAAGATTATAACATTGTATAGATACCGTATAAATGATGATAATAAGTAACAGCTTAGTTATTGCTTTTGGCAGCATTGCGCAGAAGGTCTAAGAGATTATTTGAGAAATTGTTTGTCAAAAAATCTTTATTCGTTTACTTACTATAAATATAAACTTATAATCCAATACCAATGAGGATGTTATTCTGATTTTATTCTCGTTTATAGGCTAGTCTATAAGATTCGCATATTCTAAAGCTCGAGGTTCAAAACCCGGGTCGGGCTTTTAAAAGTAATTGGGTTTTTCTGTCGAGATATCACTGTAGTCTGTAAATTGGCAGAATTTATGGAAAGTTGTACTTGTGCTTGCTCACACACCTGTGCGCTTTGCGTATCGCGCAATCCGCTCATGAGAACATTATCATAATATTATTCTGCTTAAAGATTACAACCAAAGAACAATTTGCTCAGAATTTTTTGATTTTGATATAAATCAGGAAACAGACTAAGTTTCTATCCAACATATTGACATTTATACTATAGACTAGAAGACAGATATGTTAATAAGTTAGTCTATATTTTTAATATCTAGTCCATATATATTGTATTTTTTTTTAAATAATCATTAATTACCAGAGCTTCGATCGATCGTGCGTCGGCGTCCGTCAAGGTCCGCCAATTCGGGCTGACACCGAGAGAAATATGGGACGACTTTTAATTATCGCCAAATTGAATATTCATGACGTGCCGCCGTTTGCAGACGCCCTACATTGAGGACCATCTAATAACGTTGTTTGTACATCGTCTCTGAGAATCTTGGATATAATTTACGATATTCTTATAATACATGTATTTTAGAGTTTTCGGAACTACGTAGGAAATAAAGAAATTGACGTGTTTGTTGCCGATCGAGTCGTCGTCGTTTGTAAATACCTAATTTTGAAGAAATACATTTTGTGATAGGCCTAATGTCCGCTGTTAATGTCCTACTGTCTAGTATAGACCTCTCCTCTATTGACGGTATGGAATTTGTTGTTGTTTGAATTCCACCACGCTCTCGAAATATAGATTTGTCAGGTTGTCCCTATGTTTTACGATGGCGTAGCTAGACAGATAGAGGCCCTGGAGTGTATCGTTACATTGATCTCATTTATAAGTTTGAAAACAGCAGATGACCTTTTTTTCTGCTTGTTGAGCGCAACATATTATAGTAATGAGTATAAAATATCACTAAAATTTTGACTACTAGTCAGAGTTTTATCCATTGTTTCTTTTAACATGTGGCGCCGAGAGGCTTCGGCAACAATATGGCTAAATATGTCTAATAGAATCCACGAGTTTAAACGAATCTGTTCTTTGTTTTTTGAAAAATCCATTAACATCCACATAATTAGTAGCTTTTAACCCATCAAATTTAAGATTTTTTTATAACAGTTTGAAGGGTAGAGTTCAAAACTGCAATTAATATATTTAATTAAAAATTATATAACAGTGAAACAGGATTCTGATTATATTTTATGATGACCGTTCACTTATTTTAAAAATAATATCCGTCGAGGATTACAATAGTCTTGATCAATTTGAATATTCTTGAACTCTATTCAAAAATATTCAAAGTTATTAGAAAATAAGAAACAAACAAAAAATTTATGAGTAGTTGCAAATAATCAATAATATTTGAATTTGTCAAACCTACAAACGAGTAGGTACGTGTAACCTAACGCACAAACGTGTGGCGAAAAATCTCGCATTCTGCAAGTTGAATTTATAGTGCAGGCAGATTTGAGATAGCTGTTCGCGTGTTCTGTATTATGTTACCGCAAGTTACAATGACAACAAAAAACAATTTATGCATTTGAACGTGCACGGTTTTTCTACTTAAAAAATAGTTGTTAGGTACTAAATTTTATATAATGGCTATATATCTGAGCATCACGGAGCTTGATACATATGACCGCCTTTCTAGTATTCCAGAACACGAATTCGCCGGCTTTGAAATCACCACGAACTGCTCAGGGAAGGCATTTTGCAATTTAAAACGAGCCGCTTACATGCACGTAAACCGTTAAGATACATTTTCGATATTCGAATCTTAAAGCTATCCCAAGGACCGCACCCGAATCGTGACATCGATTAGACGTGAGTGGTACTCAGTAATCGAGTAATACGGTTACGAAACTATAAAATATTGTGGAGTTAAGTTACGTTACGTAGGCAAGTTGCGAATTGTCCACTCGGCGCGCTACGGCGTCAGCGGCATCGTACGTCTTGAGCGATTCACGAGCCACGGCAGTGCCGCGCCGACTGCCGCGCGAAGCGAACGTTACTTGCGACCACGACGCAACCACACGCGCATCTGTGCTCCTGTGCCCTGTGTTTATTATTCTCAAAACACGTAAACAAACGAAACCGCTGTGAGAAGTGCAGCTAAGTGAGATCGGAACGTCGCACGCACGCCATCCGAGTACGCTGTGCCGAGTGACAGTTGCATTCTGCAGGTGCCTAGTTCTTTATTAATTGAAAAGTGATTGTAATGTGGTCACGGCCGCGGCTCACATGTCCGGCCCAGTTTTCACGATCGTTGCCTCCGTCTTAGAATTCAACTAGTTGCTTTGTTTGTTGGTAAATCTGGCGACACGAGAGCGATCGCGACGGCTGTGCCTCGGGCACTTGTTGATTCAGTTTCGGCGCTCTAATGACTGATGGTTATTACATTATTGTGAATGATCTTATTCGTCTATTATGGTTAAATTTCATAATACACTTTCATTAACAACGTATCAACGAATTTGCAATAATATCTAAGATGGACTTCGTGAAGATGCCTAGTATGTTTCAGACAATTTGAAAATGTGGAGTACATTTATATGAATTTGCAGTGTTTGTGTATGTTAAATATTGTAATAGTTAAATACGATTCCATTATAAATAATGAAGCTAATGTACACATCATAAAAATGTGGTTTTATTCTTTCGTATGTTTTTTTAAAAAAATGATCAAATATTCATTTATAAAAGAAAACAGTTTATATCACAAATCAGGCAAATATTTGTAAAAGGTTTGCTTAAAAACTGTTTCTGAAGCTTGATTTAAAAGCACTTTTGTAAATTTATTTGCAAATTCTAATGTTTTATTTTTTATTTTATCTGAATATATTGACTATATATATTATATCATAATCAGCATGTACACATTTTATTTGGATAAATAAATCTGCTGCGCAATTCCGGCTTTGTGATGACCAATTTAGAGCGTTTTTGACGTCCTTAATATTTACGTTATACGTGCGCATTTGATTAAATATTTTAATAACAGGTGTGTCAATATCATTATCTTTATTTTGCTGCATAATATTATAGATTTAATCAAAATATTCAGCTTTAGGCATCCATCAACTATGTTTTTAATTATCTAATCGCTTTACACATGGCGAAAAATCTTTCAACGGGAAATCTTGATTTTTTAATTAAATTAATGCAAAATTAGTTTGAAAATGTTCGTTAGAAGATTACCGTATGACCTTTTGTATATCTATAGATTGTTAACATATTTGCGTTGGGCACTCGTTTTCTGTACCAAGTAACCTTTTCAAGTTGCCCCTTCACACTCTGCTTATAACTTATAATTCGCTTGTTTACTGCCAAGTGAATGTCTGCCCCTTGTTCAATTTGCTGTCTCAATTAACTTACGACTTGAGCTTGAGGATCATTTGTAATGAAAATAGAAAATAATCAGTTTTATATAAAGGTACTTCAAGCTAAATGTTAATTTAATAAGACTATGTAGATAATAAAAATAGATTGAAGTGTCTTCATTGTCTTTCACGCAGGATAAATCTATTCGTATATGATTTATAACATTTATATGATCGATAAGAAAGGGTTATAACTAAGTTTTTTGCCGGATCTTCTCGGCATAATTTACATTGAGAATCAGTGGTAAAAGAAAAAGTGTTTATAAGAGCTTACTAGATTAAAGTCTATTTTGACTATGACAATGAACAATTTCTTAAACTTTCATGCCACTTTAACTATTACATTCCTTTATTATTTTATAGCTATTTTATATATTAAGCTAAGGAACTATCGGACATTGACACTTTTATTTAAAATAAATCCTTTAACCGATATTCAGTAATGCACTTTTTTAATCACATTGACCAAAATTATGGCAGCCTCAGTTGATTTGGATTGGTTTATTTGAGGCGTTTTATCATTACGACTGTTTACATTATAAGCTATATCCATCCTTGCGGGTTAAGTTTTATGGATTAAATTCGCTTAGCAGCAAGATATGCTGCGTGTACGTTAGAAATCATTGGATTTTTTTAATTTTATTGTTTATCCATCACTTCTCGATCAGGTTTAAAGGATGCTGGGGTTATGTCATTGTCGTTTTTTCGCATGAGATAATCATTATTTATTGTTGCAATTTTTACAAAAAAAGTTCGTCTTTTTCGGTTTTGCAACCGGGCTTGTTATCTTTGTCATTTTGGTTGTTTTTATATGATTATCTTTGGTTGAGTTGTTATATTTTATAACAGACATTTGTAAATTGTATTAATTCTTTAAATTAAATATCTGTGAGATAGAAGAATAGATCTCAAGCTGTGGGTGGAAGTATATTGAGAGATTTTGAAGCTTGTCTGTATACCATCGAGCATTTAACAGCCTCAATCACCTGTATGGAGAGAAAAAAGTTCACCAGCGAAACATTGGCAAATAAGGATAGTGTTGGCCAGCTGTAAATCTTATGTCATGCAGTGCTAGACACGCAACAATACTAGAGTAAACTGACTAAATATGAAAAGTTAAATGCTAAACTTTCTTTAAACACGAATACATCATTTTTGACACTAAAATATGATATCAATTATATTTCACTGGATGAAAATTGCTTTAAATAAATAAACTTCGGGTTATGTTAAATATTTAATGGCAAAATAGCACAATATATATTTGAATTAAGATGTTTACTTGATTACTTTCTGTAAACCCGCCTGGGTAGATCATCCATATCATATATTGTACCGAAAAGCAGTAATACATGGTATTGTTGTTATTCGGTTTGAAGGCTGAGTGAGGCAGTGTGACTACAGGAAACATCTTAGTTGCGAAGGTTGGTGGTGCATTGGCGAGTCTATGAGTTTTGGTGACCACTTAGTTTACAAAATGACTAGCGATTCATTTTGATGCTTTTATTCTGTGTGTGTGTGTTTGTGTAAGTCTGTAAAGCACACTAAGTTTGACTTTTTAGTAGTAGGCATTAGTCAGCATAATAACAAAACGATTTCTAGTTATTTACGTTTAAACGTTAAACATTTACGTTTTTTCCATTCATTTTACCAAGTTTTTATTAAAGCTAACTCGACACATGATATAATAGCTAGTTTCAAGTATCCGCCTGGTCTATAAAAGTGCACTTGATGCAGTTAAAAGATAAGACATGAAGAATCTTACAAGTTTTATTAGAAATATTTTATAGTTAGAAAATAAAAATGTTTATTTAAAACGATCTTTTACTGAATGCAGAATTGCAATATATTATTATTTATTAGAAAGACACAGGCTAGAAATACTTATTTTTTATTTATTTATTTTTTTTATAGGTAAGCGGACGAGCATATGGGCCACCTGATGGTAAGTGGTCACCAATACCCATAGACATTGGCATTGTAAGAAATGTTAACCATCGCATACATCGCCAATGTGCCACCAACCTTGGGAACTAAGATGTTATGTCCCTTGTGCCTGTAATTACACTGGCTCACTCACCCTTCAAACCGGAACACAACAATACAAAGTACTGCTGTTTTGCGGTAGATATCTGATGAGTGGGTGGTACCTACCCAGACGAGCTTGCACAAAGCTCTACCACCGAGTAAACTTAGTTGCAATACTAAATTAAATAATTTATCTTTATACAGATCGGTTAATTAATTAATGAATACATCAAAGTGACTGTGCGCTTTCTTAGATTTTATTATTAGTCGTGATAAAAAGTTTATTATATTAGTAATTAGGGCAGTGGCGTAGCATAGGTCACTAGCACCCGGTGCGGATTCCAAATTTGCCGTCCTTTTATTTTTGCAATTTATTATAAAAAATTTGGGGCGTGGTAAAAAGGGTACTTTTATTTTTATTATTTATTTATTTATACTTTATTGTAAACCACAAAGGAAAAAAATAATAATACAAAAACATGGATACAGCCTAAATAATAGTAGCATACAATTTTGGCGACCTTATCGCTACATAGCGATCTCTTCCAGGCAACCAACAATATAATAATTTTATTGAATAACACTAACCTGGAAAGTTAAATTAACATTTTTTGACATGGGAGTAACATTTATGTAAAAAAACAACAAAAAAAAAATGACGAAAAAAACACTGAAAGATATTAAGTTCCCTTTTACTTGTTTTTTTTTTTTATTTAATTTCTTTTTCTCTAGCCT
Source organism: Nymphalis polychloros (assembly GCA_905220585.2). Lineage (NCBI taxonomy): Eukaryota > Metazoa > Arthropoda > Insecta > Lepidoptera > Nymphalidae > Nymphalis > Nymphalis polychloros. The sequence continues at coordinate 13,645,653 of HG992242.1, forward strand.
CCACCTGTTAAATGCCGCCCCGGCAAAGTGCCGACCGGCGCGAACCGCACCCTCCGCCCCCCCATACTACGCCACTGAATTAGGGTTTCATTATACTTTTGCCTTGTCATACGTTCTAACTTTAATTAAACATTATTATTAAAAAAAAATTGTTTTTATTTCTATTATATTATAGTTAACGACCACGACATTAATACTAACTAACTATTTAATTTATTTTTAATCTATTTAATATTCGAAATTCGATTTCTTTAATGATATACTTTCCTCGGGACAAAACATCTCGCAACGTTTTACATATTTAAACACTATCTATGTTATTTAACAAATTATTGTACCTCTTTGACTGTGTCATGTAAACAAACAAACATGTAAACAGTAAACGATGGGACTTTTATTGCTGTTTATGGCACTCTGATTATGCGTCTTTTTATTCAAACAATTTAAGAGTTCAAGATAATGTCGAACTTTAGTGTGAAGTATTGGTGTAAAATAATTTTATTTATCCTTTTCTGAACTTTGTATCAGTGATAACTGTATTGAAATCAGATCGTGTAAAGGCATACATTACACGCAATAAGTTTTTGTGTCGTCGTAAATTTTTTTGAAAAAACGAATTACTTATTGTTTGCTAGACAGAGACGTAATAATTGTAATAATTTATAGGTCGAATTGTGTTACTGAAATTTGTGTTCACTCAAACACAGCTCAATAGGAGCTGAAATTTTACACATAATTTTCGAGTTGATTTTAATGAAACCCAGTATACTAAATGACAAAGCCATATAAGTTGTACAAAGTTTCGTCATAATTGGATGAATAATTTAGAGCGCACGTTCAATTTTAGATAATAATTGGTAAGCAAATTATCAAGTCATAAAATATAAATGTTATATGTAACCAGAAGTGGTATTATAAAGAATGATTATTGAAAACCAAAGCGGAAAGACATGTACGACATAACGCAAGTTGGATCCGTGATACCCTCTCGCCTGATGCAACTCCGCGTCGTCTTAGATCACTCACGTTTTGTTAACATTGCATTGACGAGAAAGATGTTTTTTTTTTTAATTGGTCAAGACATACGTTTATGCTGCATTATATCAATACGATTAAATTTTATTTATTTTGTACAACAGGTGGACTTGTTTGTGACCTGCATTCTCTACCAGCCAACCTCAATATTATTATAATAATATTTAATGTAATAATGTAATTGATAATTATAAATAACATAATTGATCGATTTTGATATATTCTTTTTTAAATGTAATACAGTTCTTATCAGATTTCTTGTTTTACTGTCATTATATTTAAACACTCACGGAATATATTATCAACGCTTAAGGAATTATTAATTGAATGGGCTTTCAACAACGTAATAACCAATTTTGATATAATGACTGTATTACATATTCATTATTAAAAATTCAAACTATTTTAAAGCGAATTTATCATAATAGGCTTTGCCCGCATGGGGGGGGGGGGGGGGTTTGCAGGTGTTACATACCCTCTTTTTCTGATACCCTGAAAACGTCTATACACAATTACATGATGTTCGGTCGAGTTGTTAAGACGTGAAAATGTAACAAACAAATAAACAAACTTACTTTCACATTAATAATATTAGTTAGTTTTACTGGTAGTAGAGCTTTGTGCAAGCTCGTCTGTTTAGGTACCACCCATTATCAGATATTCAGTACTTGGTACTGCTGTGTTCCGGTTTGAAGGATGAATGAGCCAGCGTAATTACAGGCACAAGATAACATCGTAGTTCCGAAGGTTAGTGGTGCATTGACGATGTAAGCGATGTTTAACATTTCATACAATGCCAATGTCTAGGGACGTTGGTGACCACTTACCATCAGGCGCCCCATTTTCTCGTCCGCCTACCTATACTATAAACAAAGTTAGGATAACAGTAACTTACTATATTAAATCGATATTAGAATATAATATTGATAACTTTAAAGACGATCGCCAAGTTCGCGTTCAATAGTATTGACTTTAAAGCGAATGAAAATATTGCCTTTGGCTCGGCTGTTAAACAATTTTAAAATTGAAAATTGTCTATTTAAACATACGTACATCTCACTGTGTTATTAAAACATAACTTACATTGGAAAATTAAACATTCTCATACAATATTGAAAGTTAAAAGATGTGTAGATAAACTCTAAGATATAGATACATATATTCATTTGAATTTGAATTTTGAAATTCGTGAATCAGTTATACTGCTCGGCAGGATAGAACAGGGTGGGTTGATTTCACGGTTTCAAATCCATTCATGATGGATAATGATACCCACGTGGGAAATCAATCTATTTATGAAAGCACACCAAGGTCAGCCAGTCGTAAAAGTCTGCAAACCTGCTTTTTTCAAGCTGTTTACATAGGTTGATACAAAATAAGTGAAACATTGGTCAACCAAATCCTTCAGAAGATTGAATGTATATATGCTCCATATTTTATAAATATGATGTATCTACTTATATGCAAATCTATGTACATGTTGTTCGGATTTTGAATCGAAGATTTAGGGCGTGTCCTTACGACCTATTTACTAACGTACACTCATATTATATAGTATTACGGTTTGTTCAATAAAATTGACTCAGACCTGAAAAGATTCCTAGAAATTCTAGAATATGACTTTTCGTCAATGATATAATTTGATAAATGTAATGAAAAGGGAACTCAATTGTTTATTATGTCTTCGTTTAAATGAAAAAATCAATATTTATATAAAGCGCCACTCCACTTACTTTTTGCATTAATATTATGAAAAAAGTAAACTAAAAATGTGTTTGCACGTAATTCGTCCGGACGGCGTTTGTGGTGTAAAAAAACTTGCTGACGACAGCTCATTCAAGTTATGACGTAAAAACGCCCACACTTAGCAGCGCAGAGGGAAATTTTAAACGTAACTCGGGCTGGGGTATAAACCAACAATGTCTGGATTGTTTGATTATGGGATTCGGAAGAGATGAATGAATTGGACCTTTTTAATAAATTGTACCTTTCTCGAACATTCAATATCGTTTTTACATAAGTAAAAATGAATATATAGAATTAATGAATATTATATACTTTTTTTTCAGAGCCAATATCTATGATTAACTAAACAGACGTTAAGCAATATTTATAAGGGCATTTAATTTATCTATTAAATAAAGATTTGAGATTTAAAAAATATCCAGATGGTTATTTATTCCAATTAAAAAAAAAAAAAAAAATTGTGTGTACTAGGATCACATGACATTAAAGGAATGCTTAATTGAAAACAGATCAATGTTTTAATTGGGATGCACATTGTTGATTCGTTTATCGATTCGTATATATAAAATCGATTTAAATCTCTGATTGTAAATCAAAAACAATTAAACGGGCGATTATTTACGTTTACCAAGCAATGTGTCGGTAAAACAGTAACAGGCTTTATTTAGCACATTGGCAAGATTACTCGCGAAACCGTTAAGCGATTTCGCACGGAACGGTCCGTGAACGCGGAACACTTGTGTAATATGCAATTTGTTAATAAGCACCTGCCTATAAGTGCATTTTGAATTGTTATTATATTAATTAACGCAATTTACCCTTTCGAATGACGTAAAGACGGATGCACAAGGTCGAAGAATAAGTGTAAACGAAATCGTTCGAATCGCAACGGACTTCAGCGAACTAGTCTAATTTTGTTCGTATATAAAATTGCGCGCCGTTATACTACGCCAACTCTATTTTTTTTTCACAACATGCCTTACCTAATCGATGGTTACCTTCGTTGGTGACCTTCGGGTGTCTTAAAGCTAACGAAGATGATGTTATGTCTAATAACAAAAGACAACAAAGTCTCGTCTGGGTAGGTACCACCCGCTCATCAGATATTCTACCGCAAAACAGTAGTGCTTGGTATTGTTGTGTTCCAGTTTGAAGGGTGAGTGAGCCAGTGTAATTACAGGCACAAGGGACATAACATCTAAGTTGCCAAAGTTGGCGGCGCATTGGCGATGTAAGCGATGGTTAACATTTCTTACAATGCCATTGTCTATGGGCGTTGGTGATCACTTACCATCAGGTGGCCCATATGCTCGCCCGCTTACCTATACAAAAACAAGGTGTGATAACATTCAAGTGCGGGCTGGCTGATATTTAAAAAAAAACAAAACAAAAGTATTGCTATTTGGGGGTAGACTATGTGAGTGAGTGAGTGGTATCTACCCAGACGTTAGCGCTGGGGACGGGTACTCGTAGCTCAAAAATTACTTATTAGTGTACAAAAACGATTCTTGTTATAAAGAAACTGGGTGTTACATTATAAAACATCTTATACGAATTTTAACCGCAAACACCAATTGCGAAACATTTATGAAAGTAAAATCGGCATTCTAATGTGCAATTCAGAAGTCTTACGTCACAGTGTTAAATTACTGACGATACATTTTAATATATCCCATCCATTCCTTTGATGCATAGCTTAGAAGCACAATTTTTAATTTTCTATCCGAAGTCTTAGTAAAATGCAATTTTGAGGTAAATGCTTTGAGATATAAAATTCTTTTCGGTATTAATTTTTATTCGTTCTATATTTAAATATTGTTTTCATTTTAATTTTATTTATCGATACTTAAAGGCTCTCTACATTTAATTTAATCATTTGATACGAAAATTGAAAAGCGTTTACAAGAGCCTCTTTGAATAGAGAATATTTTGATAAAGAAAAAGCAACTGTTTTTGGAACGAAGTTCTTTTACGCGGCTTACAGTGAAATGGCAGTGGCCCAAGGTCCGGTCACATAACGAAATGGCGTTCATACCGTGCCTAACAAATGCGATACGTTGGGCGTTCGAATTCAGTAGATTTTAGAGCTTAATTTTTGAGCGTCAAACTACGCCAAACGGTAGAGCGTGAACTGTGTAGTGCGCCTACCATTTTATTAATCATTAAGTTAAATACTTAAATATAAGCAAACTCAGTCAAAAGAGTTAATTTTATTTAAAATACTTACCCAACGTCTTTTAAAATACAAGTACAAAAATATAAAGGCAACACAAAACCATATAAGGACCAATAGCGCTATGGCTTACAAGCCGCACGTTGCTATCATTAAATTTTTTATTTTATTATAAAAAATTGTTAATTGAATTTATAAACTTAAATCGCTTCGTAATCTTCGATTAGAGAGACAAAAATACAAATCAATTCATATCTACATTTTAAAACACGGTTTGTCGAAAACATATCAAGAAAAAAAAATATTTAAAACTATTTCTGACGGATGTCCCTCGACCGCACAATTTTTTCAAATTTATTTCTTCAAACATTTCCAGTGCGTGTTTTTGCATTTACATGTGGTGAAATTTCATTTGATATATGTAGGTAGGTCTTCTCACAATGTTCCAACGGAGACGAGATTATGATTTCAGTCTCAGTCACTCAATTGTGTTTGCTCGGATTCGTACCTACTATTTTAGTTTACTTATCGGCGTCGTATAATACTAGTTTTCGCCCGCGGCTTCGCCAACGTTTTACAGGGGATTGGGCTTCTGTTAGGTAAAAAAGTATCCTATGTCTTTCCTTGGAGTTCATCAAGATCGGTTCTTTCGTTTAGCGTAAAAACGTGACAAACAGATAGAGATACTTTTGCATATTTTATAATATATTAGTATAGATTTGGTGTGTGGTAATTTTTCTTAATTTGAGATCGCTATTCATACAATTTAATCCTGATTCATACATGTTCATAAGAACCTACTTAAATAAATATTTTGATTTTTATATTCAATCATTTACATAAAGAGGTTAACAGTGAGAAATATTAATGTGATTGAGAATCCGTTAAGGCTATATATTGTCCGTTTAAGGCTTATTGACAATATATTTGGTAACGACGTGGATCAGCTTCGACCTTTAACGGCTTAAATATTCGCGTATTACATTTTGCAAATTTGAATATTAAATTTCGATATAATTATATTCATACATACTTCGACATCTTGTTAAACTTTGTATCTTTATTGCATCTTATATGAAGTTAAGAATATATACATTTGAAAAATTAATATGAATATAAATTTATTGATAATTTATAATTAAATGCTCTTGTTGGAATTACGATTTTAATTCATTTTTCTTCATAATTTTTTATTTGACAGTTAAGAAAAACAAAAGAAGATCGATTCATTATTTAATATTTGATGTACATAGATGTGTGTGTCTATGATTTATCAATGGGTACGTATATATTTCATATTCATGTAAGTACATATTTTTATTGTTTTCGAATATCGTTTCGAATTGTACTGGAGTTGCTTGGTGGCTCTTTATTTAAACATTGATTTCTCTCTTTCTGTCATTATTGATTTGACATTCGATAGAAGAAGACAGCAATGTTTAATTAATCACCCGCTGAAGAAGTCGCTGGTTTTTCTTAAATACGTCAATAATTGACTAGTGTCAGTATAAGTGCCCGAAATATAGGCAATCGTCTTAATTTTAAATAATAAATAGTTTTAGTACTTATTCCGCCACTTTGCTCCAATACGGGTTGGTGAATGCAAATGGCAACGTTTGCTATAATTTATATATAATATATTTGGCTTACATTCTGATATTCCAATTATATTTTATAGTAACTCATTGAAGGTTTAATGGTCCTGTGTTTAATGTAGTCCAATCTGTTTTTGATATATATTTCATAACATATCGTGTTATATAATGTTATGATAGCATTAACTTCAAAGTAATCTAAGGTAGACTTCATTAGGTTTCGAAGTAACAAAAACGTACTTAGAATAATTACAAATTTCTTTACCTTCTTGATAGCAAAGAGTGAATTGGGTGCGAAATAGGCGAGGTTCCGTATGCTCGGTAATATTGTAATGAACAATAAAAATGTCTGTTTGAGTTTTTCATTTATTTAAATTTTCAACTGAAGAAGTTAGAATTGTGTCACTTTCTGGGATCTTACTGTAATACTTTATATAACACCAAAAAAAAGTTACTGACTACGCAGTTTAACGGGCGTAAGAGTAATAGGCTTTTTTTTTTAAATATATGTAGGTAGACTGGCAAATGGGCTACCTGATAGTAAGCCATCAATGTTTATAGACATCGACTCAGAAATATTAACTTCGTTTCTTCCTCCTTCGATTACTTTTAGTTATTACTTTTAAATACTAGTTAGTACACTCGGAAATTACTAATGCTCTATAAATACACAAAATCAAGGATAATAGTAATTACTTTAATAAGAATATGTTGCGACGTAAAAAAGCATCATCAGTTTAAATTATGTTTTCAATTGAAATGTACTCTATAAAAAATATTAACACTTAAATATAAGTCGAAAATATATCTGAGTCATACTGACATTCCGAAGTGACAAAAACCTTAATTTACTTTTGTTGTACAGAAAAATTGTCATCGTCTTAGTTGTTCGCTTTGATGTTTATTGTATTTATATAAAAGAATAATTGGCTGACTGACTGACCTATCGACAGACAGGCCAAGCTACTGGGGTTGATGAAAATTTGCCTTTTATACATTTGGCTAGAACTAGAAAAGTATTTTTGAAAATTGAACCCGATGAAGCGAAGCGATAAAGAGAATGAAAGAATGTGCTACGGAAATTGGTGTTTAGCAATTCTGAAATATGAAGCGAGCTAAAGCGCGGTAAAGCGCTGGTTTGCTATTAACTCCCCGGTGTTCTTCGCGTTAAACGTTACTGCTCCAACCGTTTTTGTGGTGAGTTTCGAGTATGCTCTTACAGAATACTGTTCAGTACTTTTCTTCCTTTTTTATTGACGAGCTTAAGTATTATCAATAAAGATATCGGTGTGAAATCAAGATTAATTGTGTTAGTGCATTAAACGATTATCGTTCTTTTATTTCCTACTTTCTCACACCACAATTGGGTTGTGTTCAAATTAACTTTTTCAATTGTTTTCTTAACCATCTTATTTATTATATGCTAAATTGCCAGTTTAAAAAATAGTTATGAAATCAGAATTTTGTCTCAATTATTTGGGTCTAGATGACAGTGTCACTTATACACTGCTTGGAATGTCAAGGTTTTCTTTTCCAAGTTTCACGATTATAATAAAATTGTTCTGTCATTTGAGTCACTTAACCGGATTTTTCATAATAAATATAACATGCTTAAAGAAATATTACGTTTTAATTGTTTATGGTGTTTGGTAAGATGCAAAAAAATGCTTAGTATTATGTGTGTGTGTGTCCTTTTGCATTGTTAGTACCACACTTGAAAACTAGAGCACGTGATTAAGTAATTATCTAAGAGCAAACTTGAACCACACAGTTTCGTTAAATATCAGAAAATGCTATGCAAGGGTTTAAGTAAAAAATGTAGTCTGCCTCCATCCTTGGGATTCAAGCTCGTTTCATAGTCAATTTCATTTAGTATAATTTCAAAATCGGTTCTGTGGTTTAGCCGTAAAAGCATAATAGACAGACAGAGTTGCTTTCGCATTGATAATATTCTACTTACCTCATATCCTATGGGTTATTCCTTACACCGTTGGTTGCCTGGAAGAGATCGCTATGTAGCGATAAGGTCGCCAGAATTGTATGCTACTTTTATTTAGGCTGTCTAAGTTTTTGTAAAAAACATCTGTGGTGGTGTACAATAAAGTATAAATAAATAAATAAATAAATAAATAAAATATTAGTATTAGACTAAAAAGATACCGCATAACTGCAGTACTTGCTATTGTTGTGTTCCGGTTTGAAGGGTGAGTGAACCAGTGTCATTACAGGCACAAGGGACATAACATCTTAGTTCCCAAGGTTGATGGCGCATTGGCGATTTAAGCGATGGTTAACATCTCTTACAATGCTAATGTCTATGGGCCTTGGTGACCACTTACCATCATGGCCCATATGTTCGTCGGTCTACCTATGCTATAAAAAAAATAACATAAATCGCTATCCATTAAGACTTCTATATCCATTATATGTGAATAACTAATGATAACTGTCTATGAATTTAAATTTATAAATAATATAACGTTTTTACAATGTAATAGTGATGTAATGATGTTCTACATGTTTATACTTGTTCGTTTGTGTTATGCAGACATTTTATAATAATATTTAGATTTTATGTTCGAACTTTACATATTTTTGTTGTAACCCGAATTTTTAGACACATTTATTACATAATATTGTTATATAACATTGTATATACAGATATTTGATATTATTTGTACTAAATTCATTTTGTAATAACATTTCAGACTAATAGACTATTATTAGAACATTATTCTTATACTTTTATTAAATATTTTCATTTATAATTATTTAATAAACATTATTTAGACTTTCTACAACAATTTAATCCTATAACATCGCGATTGAAGATTAGTTTATAAGAATATAATTGAATTTAGAATATTTTATAACTTTGAATAGCGAAGTTCTTCTTCAACACTACTAGGTAACTCTTTATCGAGGTAAAGCGAGATTGACTTCGGCGCGCCTTATATTAGCGATATTATTAGAGCCTTGATATATGCAAACACGCACTTCAGCACGTGTGTTTATCACCTTTTCTTGATACACACTGTTCAGGACCGACTTGGCCGTTAATAACCTAAGCGGCCATATCTAAAATGTTTCGTCAGCAGTAGCCTGACCATGGCATATCTTAAAAAATGTGAATATAATAATATTTTTCTATTTAATTGATATTTTGGGGCATTTTTTATTTATTTATTTGTTATTTAATAGGTAGGCGGACGAGCATATGGGCCACCTGATGGTAAGTGGTCACCAACGCCCGTAGACTATGGTATTTTAAGAAATGTTAATCATCGCTTACATCGCCAATGCGCCGCCAACCTTAGGAACTAAGATTTTATGTCCCTTGTGCATGTAATTACTCTTTTTGTTCTATTCCGGGGTCGTTACTATGTATAGTTTGTACTTTCATTATTAGTCAGGATATTACCATTTATGTATATATATATATATGTACATAAATGGTATAATGTATAATTTATTATAGTACCTATGTAAGATAATTCCAGTAAGTTATTACATAATATATTTATGATATTATCGGTAGGTTTCCATTGAAAAACAATAGTGTTTGAATAATTATATCATTGCTTTAATTTATGAATTCTAAGTGAGCCAGTGTAATTATAGACTAAATTTATATGTAAAAATAGAACCCAAAGTCGGTATCGCGATGTAAAGAATGTTTAACGCATCACATAATTACAATATTTAATATCGTATAAGGGCAGAGATGACACTTTAACCTAAAATGGCTTGTTTGCAAAAACACTACTTATAACATGGAAAAGTCTGACATTGTGGGAACATAAACGTGTTCAGTCAGTAATCCGTCTCGAACCTACTTTGTACTATGCGACATACATCGCAATCAACATGGAGAAATGTCATTAAACATATATTTAGCATCCAGAAGTGAAAACCGATTTTATAAAAATCTCGATCGGTCTATTCAAAAATAGAAAACCAAATCATATTAATTGATGTATATTATTCACACAATTACTCCTTAAATGCAAATAACACATTTGAACACATCACAAATTATAAGTCGCTCCAATAATGAATTTATTACTTTACCTTTATGTGCACTAACAAGATGGTACGAACAACACGTAAATCCATCAGTCCTGATTCTGAATTCTCGATTGTTTCAAATTACCGTCCCATCGGATTATGAGAGTAAACTTGTGTTTGCGCACACACTTGTGCACAATATCTCCATATATAATATATCAGATAGACTCTATAGCTGTATTTGAAATAATGTTATTTAACTATGCCCCACTAAAAACTACAAAATATATTCATTTTTAAAGTAGAAAATTAAGGAAGTAACATAATACGGCAGTATATCTCCATGTTTACATATAATTTATATTCATAAATGTTATTATTTTAGAAAGTTAACGACAAATGACATATAAATAATATAATTTAATTATCATTATTATATTATACAGACATTATTTCGAGAAATTGCCATTAGTTCAATTGAAAAATGTTTTTGTTTCGTTGCTATGTCACTTCCATAACAATTCATGTTCTGAGGTCGAGATAACGTATCGCCGCCTACAACCTTTTTTGCAATATGTCCTGAACGCTATATCAAGTAATCTGTGCCTATCGATTTAATCTGATAACAATGGCGGACAGTTTTATGTTTAAAGCCTTTTAAATTCCATGATGATGAATTTTATTTGAAAAAAACTCATTTAAATCGTTTAATATGCTATATAGATTTGGAAAGCAGAACATTCTAAAAATCAAATATTTTATAATGTTTGTTTATAGTCGTGATGGCTCAGTGATTGAACACATGAATCTCAACAGTCGGTCGTAGATTCAAATGTTGGCAAGCACAATCGAGTTAGCATGTGTTTATTTTTGTAAAAGAGGAGCTACTATGCCCAGTATTGGGAGTTGACATTAGAAGTTCTTTAGCAAAACTGCCTTCACATTAGTCGAATTTCGTCATGCTATATCGAGATTAAAATTTCGTTCGTTTTTAATTTTTTTAAGCAACAAGTTCTAACTAGTATTAAACTATATAAACTGTTTATAAATTAATAAACAAATCACTAGATTTCTATGTTACTATCAATGAAGCTCTCCACGTAACGCTTTTATAGTATTTTTGTACGATTTCATGATTTATTTAAAACACATTCAACCTGTTACAAAGGGACAAGAGGCTTAGAGCGATCTGTTTTACTTTCACTGTGCGTGATGTAATGCCGGCTCTACAATGGTCTTATTGTCAGTGCTTTCAAACTTGTATGGAATATGAACGAGATAAACTTGTAAGCAGTGAGATTTTATTACACGGAAATTTATTTTAAAATATTTCAATACTCAAACAGGACGGAGATATAAATATGTATATATTTTTAATACTTCTGTGCATTCATCGATAGGTATAGAACTCAGTGCCTCGACTTATTCATGTTCTGTTGCGTGTTCTATTTTTTAAAGCTTTAAATATGCATATATAAAATAAAATATGGCTACAAGCTAGCAACATTTCCTCTTTAAATGGCAATTCCGATCCTCTGGGCGAAAAGTCACTTTTCGCCAATAACCAATAGAGACATTAAAACGAGTATCACAACAATTATAAATTGATAATAAAAGTTTTTGCGCTCCAAGGTCAAAGTGGTTAAACTGCAAACGAAAAAAGATAATTTGAAATAATAGGCGAATATTTGCAAAATTTGTTCGCTTAAACTTTTTCCGGGGCGGCTTCGGACTGACATACCTGATAGGGGACGGGGCTAGAGTGTCAACACATGTAGCATCGTCTACCACACTAGGACCCCGTCCTCATCATCGCGACTAATTCCAAAGGGCTCAATAAAAGCAGGAACGTCATTGGTGGCAAGAGCCCTTTTTATTTATTGCAATCAGTTTCTAGTATTTGTTAAGTGAACTGATGATGATGATGATGATGATAAGTTGGCTCAGAAGCTTGTTAATATAGCTCGTTTTATTAAGTAGTATATTGCTGTATCGTTTCTTGATAAGATTAATTACAGGTAAATTTTGCTGGTCATTGTTAACAATGTTAGATATAGTTTCTAATGGTGTGATGGATTCAGAATAATAAACAAAGAAGAAATTTATCATCATTAGTTTGTTTTCAGGTATATAAATAAATTAAGATTCTGCGAAACGTGAACTCTCTCAAGGACTAGCTCACTGCGTAGCTGATATTTTGTTATCAGATTTGTGCACATAATTCCTAATTATGTGCACAAATCGGATGGCAATCCGACCTACTTACTCGTTTTGGGGTTGTTATAAACCTAGTAATATCTCAATCATTACACATTTCCTAATTGATTTTAAGGAATTCCCTGGTATATCTTCGGAGTCCAAGGAAATTCCTATGAAATATAAATATGATCACTTTGAAAATATACTGAAGCCAATGTAATAAGAATGATTAAAATAAGCAAATAAGTTATGCCTGACCATATACAGACGAATTGAGAACCTTCTCCTTTTTTGAACTTGGTTAAAAACAAATGTGGGCGATAAAAAAACGTAAAAAAAACACGAAAATCCTTTTTTTTTATTTTTGTACGTTCCTATTATCAAGTTCATTCTTAGAAATTAAACTGCCAGATACCCTAAAAAGTTTGCCGTTTAGTCTCGTTTGCCTTTCGTTGCATAATAATTAGTGTAAAAAACATTTTGATTACATTACTAAAGCCTGTTATTAAATAGAACGTACTTCTCAAACATTTACTCAATAGCCGTTTTGTATATCTAAATTCCAGAATAAGCAGAGCAGAAAGAATTAGTATTCTAGGCTGTCTCGACGAGAGCCTGTAACGCATCTTAATTTTTTTTAAGAACGTATTCAAATTTCAAAAGATTTACTTCTAATTTTTAAAAGCTTATTAGTTTTTATTTAATTTTTGTATATTAAATTATTTTCTACTTTCAGTGGGTAAGCGTATTGATAATATTTTCAGATATCCAAACGAACTTTACATACACATCTGTTTGTACTTATAGTGTGTAGTGCGTGTTTTAATGATGGAAAATCACATCGTTTTCTTAATAAAGAGCGATGTTGATATGGACTTATAAAAAGTTATAACTTAGTATAGTTTTAATTATTATTTTATTCTTTATTTTCCTGCCATTTTCCTAGAACAATGTTATTGACGCTATTTATATCATTGTGATATATTAATGATCACACCTATCTTTCATATCGCTAGTTATTCCTTGAGTTATTGAGGCTTCAAATATTACGATAATCTTAACGACTTCACAGACTTCATGTAATGTTCAATTAATAACGTTCAACGAGAATTCCACACGTAACTACAATATAAAAAACAAGGTGACATAGAATTAGCCATAACTTGTTAAATTTCATAAAAGTAATATAAATTTTTGTGCTTATTTTTCACGCAATGCAAAGAAAAAATATATAAATGCGATAAAAAATTGAAACGATTATATCATTATACAAGTCAGCATTATAACAGAGAAACTCTGCCGTTTCTTGTACTTCATCAAAAATGATGTCTGTAAAAGTACCATGTGAGTTTCATAAAAGTTTGCCATCTAATATTAGGTCTAAATATTTTTAAGTAACTGTTCTTAAATGCACCATTATGGATTCGACGTCTCCTCCTCTCGGGAAGGATTACACTTTAGAGCTTATTTCACCAAGCTATTTCACCAAGCGGTTAACACTAGTTGAATACATATGTGGAATTTTGATATTCGAAATATTAACCTTAACCGCTCTGGATTTTTTATAAACACCAATCCAAGCCAGTGGAGCTGGCTTCTTTTTAATTGTGCGGTTACATTCATATACTCTAGCGGCTGTATAATAAGGCCCATATTTGCATACCGGCATCTACAATAGTGTTTAATCCAACAATTTCCTTCACATTTTACGAATCTTATCAAAAATTAACAATAACCTATTCATAGTGTCATTGACAAAGTATTATGTTAATGCTATATATATTTTAAAATTAATTTTAAGTTTACATATTTTCTTTCCTTCAGTGTAATTAACTAAATATATTTTACATAATGAACAAATTTTGCTTACGAATTGGTATAATCGAATCGGTTTCGATAATATTATTAAATTCCTAATTTTATCGATTGTAGCATAGAAACGGTATGCAAAAACATACAATTTATCCTTATAAGCGAACTAACAACTAATATTGGTAATTTTTATCAGCTTGAACATATTAAAAAAAAAAAAATTGCAAGCGTAGTAACGCAATAACGTTCCTGTTTAAAAGCCCTTAGTTACAAAAGTGAGTGTTCCAAGGCTGTCTAGTCTGAACTAGTGATCGAATTTCAAGCCAGTCTAAAACATTATCTATGAAATTATATATACGGTCTCAATTTGGACATTTTTTCAACTAAATTTATGCTAGATTTTTTTTAAATTGCTAACCGAAATGATCTCTATCTGAAACGTATAAGGTCGAAAAATGTTTGGCGTGTTGTTTTTAGTGCGTTTTACTTGGTTTGGAAGTGGCTTTCCTTGTCAGCTGTATTTGATTTATCGGTATGTGTTAAAATGGTTTCTGTAAATGATCTATTTGGGCCTTTTACACTTATAAGTACAAATGTAGTTAAATTTACAGATAGTTAAGCAAACGGGATGTATTGTAAGGTTCTTTGGTTAAGGTGGAAGTAAATATTGCTCTATTATAGGATAAACTTTGAGCAGTAAGTCTTTCTTTTTGTATATATAATATTTAAAGTCGACGCTCCGCCATTACTCTGAGACGTATGGTATAAGAATTGATTTGGATACCGTAAGTATAAAGAACGAAACGAATCTGAAGTTTGGAGATTAAACTAAATAGCTCGACAAACGTAAAAAGCTAAAATTTTTAACCATTTCTTGAAATTATTTTAACAGATTTAATATCGTGTTTGATTGGAGATTATTAAATTAACTTTTTGTTAGTAAATATTTATGATTTATTACGTCGTATTACAACGTGTAGTAAATAAGATTATTAATAGTAAATATACCTTTACAATTAATATCGTGTGCACATAGGTAAATTATTGTAATTATCACACTAAATACCGCCTAACAGCCTTGGCATTTTTAGCGATCATTGAATTATCTTTACATTTCATTTGCAAGTGTTTGAACGGGTGTTATAACAATGTAAACAAGCTTGTTTACGTTGAGGTAGGTACTGTTTTTATGAATTAATTTCTTATGGATAATATAAGAATAGATAAAATACTTTCAATTTTAAGGCGGCAGGTGCCGTTTTACTTGTTTTCATTTGTTTGTCAATTTTTACTATTATGTGTATTACTGAATTTAAAAATAACTTTCTATTCATGTTCCCCTATTGATAATGACTGAGATTGAGGAACTCTATACTACACTCTGTTCGCACTAGACCGTTTCAAGAAAACGCTGAAGTGCTCACTTAAACATTATACTAACTCGTACGATTGAATACGTATGTATCTAATTATATATGTATGTACAACATTTGTGTACATATTTGTATGTATTTTTATTTACTTATTTATTTGTTTCGGTTATTAAGATACTACCATCAGGTGGCCCACATGCTCGTCCACTAAGCTATACTATAAAAAAAAACAAAAAAAAAAAACTAGTTATTAAGGTTCGACGTCGTTTGTATACAACAAATATTTTAAAAACATTTAATATATTATATTTCATAAATACAAATAAAAATTATAAATAATTGCTGTGTACGGATCGTGACCGCGTGGAATGCCACCATTGAATCGCAATTCTGATTCTCTAGGCGAAAATTGAACTATTTACACCTATAAAAATACATACATACGATCAAGGCTTAGTCTCAATAAATTACATATTTTAGGAGTTTTAGTATTAAGCGTCTACAAAGTATCAAATTGAAGCCTTATTAAAATCTAAAGTCTTTAATAAATACCACCGGTTGATATTTAAATATCTTATTTAATATATGTATATTATTAATAAATATGCACACACATGTTGAAGAATTTATTATTTACCTACTTAAAGGATTATCTCGTCTTTCGGATGAATGGGTAGAATTCATACAATGCCACTCTCATTTACCCTCCTCAAAGTTGAAATTTCCAAAAAATCTTTCTAAGCGGATGCTTACTTTATAAAATAAATGCATGTTCCAAATTTCGGCTTTCTGGATTGAGTGAGTTAGTGAGTCAGTTTTGTCTGTACGTTGAAGTAAGTAAGGACAAATGCTTTATAAATATAGATTATTGTTGACTCTTTACGTTTGTCGAAAATGTTTGTATGTGTGTTTATGTTACTACCTCATACGGCTTATATTATATTAATTTTCTTTGATTAAAAGTTTTATAATCTACTTCTATCTTTAATCTCTTACCGCTCGTTTCATTGGACTATATCAAGTCCTTAAACACCCATTTCTAATGTTATTTTCATACAATTTAAAATAAACCTATTAAATTAAAATATTTTTATTACAATCAGACACGTGTGCATTCGCAACGCGTTACGGTTTTTATACATGCCTTAATTTTACATAATATAACACGATAACTCGAAAAAAAATTGCTTGTTTTGATAAAACTAGTACGTCAATTAAATCGCACGTTGATTGGAATCGGATTATAATTATAATTGTAATGAAGTAATATTTAAGTACCGTTATTGGTGTTTCCTGTTTTCGTTATATGCAAAGATTTCATCCTCCCCTATCATTAAGCCTCTTTTAATTATTTATATTGTTTTGTTAAATTATGCAATTTCTATCTATGTCAAATATACCGTCCGAAATTTTGTTGAATAATTTAAAAAAACATTATTATTAAGTTAAATAATAATGTTTTTTTTTTTTAAATGTTTTTTATTAAGTTAAATAATAATGTTTTTTAATTATTTTTTTGTAGAACGTCCGAACGCAATCGACCTAACTTTTTATTAAAGCTCCACAGGTAATAAAATATTATGTTTTTTTTTAATTTTTCAATAACGATTTGCCAATTGGTCAAAGTCGAACTTGAAACTTGAATAAAAAACATTAATATATATAGTATCTGTACATATATAGTCGGTCTTTAATTATATTAAACCTATTAAGTATACAAAAATGTATATAACCAAACGGAACGCCGTTGCGAACGAAGTCGGCAGTTTAATAATACATGTGTGATAAAATGCAAGTAAATTTACAGCTAAATATGATTTGGGTCGTCCATTTATCATTTCCGAAACCGATTGCATGTTACTGGCTAAGCTGGAGTGACTACTATTTATAGAATGCTTTCATGCGCTACTATTTTCTGCATTATTTTATACGTAACACAACGATAGTTGTTTTAACAGAATAGCTTTAGGTAAGAATAGATTTTAAATAAGATATATACAAAATAAAAAAAATAAAAAATTAATCGTCAATCAGTAGGGCTATTCTATAAGTGCGAACTCACCGCAGATATCGGTCGTGAATTATCAAAAAGTCATATGCGACATTGATCATAATAATTATAGCATTTCAAGGATACACGCTTCAAAATAATATATCAGAATATGTCGGCTTACAACGTTTCACGGGCGAGTAACGAAGTGAGTTCTTATAGAATAGCAGCACTAGAGCTCTTAAAGTTGCTAGGCGTTTATGATTTAATTACCAGCAAAATCCGTCCGTTTTATATTAAGATATTATGTATTTTCGTTGTTATACCTTTATATAAATATAACTTTGGTATTACCAAAATAAATTTTTATGCCTTGCTATACAACTATTCGTCGCAAGTATGTGACAAAACCTTACACGAACCTATCTTTCACCACCGGACATCGCGCCAGAACTCAAAATTCCACCCTCACCACCTCGATGTCTGGAAATCCACAACAGCGCGTTTCCTAAGGCATTTCTTGCCTCGCACAATCACTCTGTGATTGCGACCGATATGACATTGCAACCTTCAAGAAGAGAGCGTACTCTTTCCTCAAAGGCAATGAACCTGTAAGTCCTCGGATGTTGCAGATGTCCATGGGCGGTGGTAGTCACTTTCCATCAGGTGAGCCTCCTGCTCGTTAGCCTCTACTAACATTAAAAAAATAAACTATAGGAAACCGGAATTACAATTAAATGACCAATTTACTCTTTCATTTAATAAGATAGCCAATTTGCTGAATCATGGGAATTATAACTGAAGATCGCGGATTCGAACAAGGACAAGCATCAATAGCTTAGCAAAACTAACTTTTCATGTCCTTACTTTATTTATTATTCATATCTTGTGTAGGAAACCAGCATTTATCGGATGAAATTCACTACATTTGTATCTACTAACCTGCATTCGAACAGCGTGATGGATTAAGCTCTAAAACTTTAACATTTACTAGCTGTGATGCTATTACTCTTGCTATAATATAGTATTATGTCATTATTATACATTACAAGGCGTTATTTCCCATTTCATCTAATATATGGTTTTTAAATCACAGGCTATTGTTAATAACTATGAGATTATATAAAGACATTACATGCTAATGCCGTAATCGCTTCTGATGGTAGTGCTCTCACTAGATTGATGTCTTGAACAAAATCATAATGTATTTTTCATTTCAATGACAACTGACATTTGTAAATAGATTATATACGATTATGTCTTGTATAAACATACATATATGTTTCTAAGGTCCTAGTTCACGTCTGTCATGACATCTTGCACTATATTTATATGTTTTTATTATAGATCTGTATTTATTTTGTAGATATTATATGTGTATTAATTACCGACTTAATGGATTTCTGTTTGACCTAAAGGTTGATTGGGAGATAATGCCTTCAGGTATTAAGTCCGTCTTTTGCTCCATCTACTTATGGTCGTGGTCAATTAAGTTTTTTAAATAAAATAAAAAAATATATTTGGATATTTCCCGTATTTCATAAGTTTATGAATTATCGACGTTCCTTATAAACGTTGCTTAGCGAGTGATAAGTTCAACAATGTGTCTTCTCTTGAATATCAAATCAATAATAACTGAATGAGAAAGAGTGAAATCATTTACGTGTTTACGTTGAACGGCTGTTTAAAAAAAAGTATATTTGTACGTACCTATTAATTTTCTTAGTTTAAATTTCATCTTATATGGCTCTCGTCTTGTAAGGCTGCAGATTCGTAGGGCTTAAGCTGGGCAGGATTCGGTGGTATTCATGAGTGAGCGGTGGTAATAATTATTATGAACTTCAGTGGTTGTAAGGTTTATTTATTTATTTATTTATATGCTTTATTGTACACACAGTAACAGAAACATACATTAATGGAAAAAAAAGTAATAAATTCCGGTAGCACAAAAGGCGGTCTTATCGCTAAGAGAGCGATTTCTTCCAGACAACCTTTGGGACAAGGACATGAGCTTAATAAAGCGGTGGAGGTGTACAGGTCAAATACTTTAGAGAAAAAATTGTTTTATTTCACTACTATACATAATACGAATATACTATATACATACACACGTGTCTACACATATACAATAAACTAAATACATGTACATCATTACATTAACCATATATATATATATGTAACTAAGATAGTTTTAATAATAAGCAATGGGGCGCGATAATAAATAAAACCACACCCAACAGGTATTCATAAAGTTAGATAGTACGCCTTGAGTCGGGTTTACGGTAAACGTGCTGATGGGTCGTTTTAAGTGCATCGGTAAGGAGTTCCAAAGACGAACTGCTTGGACGGAAAAGGAATTAGAATAAAAAGAAGAAGAATGAGAAGGAATTTTAAGTATAAGATTTTGATCAGATCGTAGAGTGCGGCCATGCGAGTCTTTAAGAAATTCGAAACGTTGCTTAAGATAGTGAGGAGAATTTGGATGAAAAAGTATACAGTAGAGAAAAGAAAGTATGTGAGTATTCCTGCGTAGACGGATTGGGAGCCCCTCGAGTTTTTTGCGAAATTCAGAAATGTGGTCATATTTGCGAAGTCCAAATATAAACCGAATACAAAGATTTTGAATACGCTCGAGTTTATTTAATTGCTCTTCTCTGAGATCAAGATAGCAGGTATCAGCATAATCAAGGATGGGAAGAAGAATCGTTTGAGCTAAAGCAATTTTGGTAGGAATTGGTAGAAGATTACGTAATTTGCGAATGGACCCAATAGAGTGGAACATTTTCCTGCTAACTTCGCTTAATTGTGACATCCATGAGAAATTTTGATCAAAATATATACCTAAATTTTTAACTTTTTTACTTAAAGGAATTATAGTTTTATTAAACAAAATAGGTGGCAAAAGAGAATAGTCTACACGGGGTAATAATTTGTAACTACCAATTACAATAGCCTGACTTTTAATAGGATTTACTTTAAGACCAAAAGAAATACTCCAATGTAAAAAAAATTCTAAGTCAGAATTAATTAATTGTATGGTCTGAGGTAGATCAGTAATTTTGGAATGAGCATAAAGTGGTAGGAAGAAGATATAGATTGAGTTACGGAGCTTATGAAGATTGAGAAAAGAAGAGGAAATAAGACACCGCCTTGAGGAACACCGGCATTTACCGTCAACCAGTCAGAGTGAGAATCTTGGACTCGTATACGCTGACGGCGACCTTTGAGATTACTATTAAACCAATTAATTACCGAAGGAGAAATATTAAGATAATTTAATATAGCTAGAAGTATGTCAAAATCTACAGTATTAAATGCATTACTAAAATCTAGCAATGTTAAAACCGTAAGTTCTTGGTTATCCATGGCTAATCTGATGTCGTCAGTAATCTTAACCAATGCAGTAACCGTACTATGACCAGATCTAAAACCAGATTGTAAAGGATTTTATAGGTTGTAGGAAGACAGGAAAAGGTTAAGCTAAAAAGACACTCAAGAACTTTTGAGAGAAATGGGAGGATGGAAATCGCCATAAGATGAAGGATTGTTTTTCTTAGATAAAGGAATTATTTGAGCGTCTGTCCAGGAAGCAGGAAAGGTACTGGAATGAATAGAGTTATTGAATATGTAAGTTATAGCCGGAGTTAAATAATCAACAATAGATAGAATCATTTTACGGCTAATTCAGTCAGAACCAACGGCATCAGATTTTATGGCTAAAATATTCTTCTTAATATCACACTCGCTAAAATCACGAAAAATAAAAGGCGGGAAAGTCGGAGTTGAAGAAGCAGATAGTAGATTTAATGTGTTCGGTTTAGTTGAACTTATATATATATATATATATATATATATATATATATATATATATATATATATATATATATATATATAAGGTTAAATTTATATTATGCAAGCGACTGGCTTGTACATAGCTTTGCAAACTGACATCTTTCATTGTGAAATAAAATAGAAAAAGTAGTAAGAATGGGCTGCGAATTATGTCATCTTGTTCATCATTGAGAGTAAAAGAATAAATTAACATAAAAATGTTATTCAAAACAATAAACTTGTTATATTGCTTTACATATAACTGTGCAGTAAATTGCAGAAGAAAGTTTCAACAGACAAGAAATTTAAATTCCTGATAATTTTACATGAAAATTTATATTTAAGAGCCCACGATATTGGCTGGTGGATACGAATTGGTTTAGGCGCTTACTGCATTTTATTTTAGTGAAAGATCAAATCTCCAGACGCATGTCACTGGTAGATCGAACATATGTATTTTTTGTTTAATTATTCACTAGAGACAGATAAAAATTTGACTTTGTCATAATCGTTAAAAAAAAACTTCGAAACAATTTATGAAGTATAGGCAAAGAAAATAACATTGAAATATAATCCTGACGATCGTTGTTGATAGAAATAAGATAATCTATAAGAGGGGCGTGCAAGGGACGCGCGGGAATGAAAAATGAAATTTAAGTTTCTTTTCTATTTGGGATTAAAACATTTTCTAAGAATTATTAACACTGTCCTAGTTATGAACTACTTACTGTGTCACAGATTCAATATTAATTTTATTAAATGTCAATAGTTCTGTAGTCATATACGACTCGATCATATAGGATATGCCCGAAACTCGTTAGAGCTTTGCCATACCCAAAATATCAATTAACAACTATTATTGCATAAATGACTCGCTGAAAAAATTAGCCTAGAACCTTCCTCGATAAACTATACAACACAAAAATAATTTTTAAATTCGAACCAGTAGTTGAGATTAGCCGGATCAAACAAACAAACTCTTCAGCTTTATATAGTAGGTATTAGTATAGATGACTATATCATATAATCATATAGTATTAGTATAGAAAACTAAATCTGAATGCGTTAAATGTTGCAATTTCTTAATAACGCTACTGGCGTTAGATTATATTCTATTGTTTGTATTATTTTAAATTTAATTTACTCGGTGGTAGAGCTTTGTGCAAGCTCGTCTGGGTAGGTACCACCCACTCATCAGATATTCTACCGCAAAACAGCAGTACTTGGTATTGTTGTGTTCCGGTTTGAAGGGTGAGTGAGCCAGTGTAATTACAGGCACAAGGGACATAACATCTTAGTTCCCAAGGTTGGTTGGCGCATTGACAATGTCATTGTCTATGGGCGTTGGTGACCACTTACCATCAGGTGGCCCACATACTCGTCCGCATACCTATACAATAAAAAAAAAACTTGTTGTAACGTTTTCCATGCAAGACAAGATCTGATCCGTAAGAACAAACAGTAAAGACAAAAGTCATCAGCAAGTTGAAACATTATTAATAACAATCAAAAAACAAGCGTAAAAAGTAATTAGATAGTAAAGTATTCATTACACATATACATATAGACGCAGAAAGCGATTTATTTTTTGAGTCATTACTGTCATATTTTCAAAACGGATCGGTATTGTACCAAAATGACAGTAATAAATCATTTCCGTCAGCCAATTACGTTTTGTCACATAAAGTGCAAGCATACAAAAAAAAATGATTTAAGACAATAATATTGATAATTGAAATGACATGTTTATTTATTTGAAACTTATATTAAAATATAGACATAAAATTTTTAGGAATAAAATTATTTCTAATCAACTTGTCCGCGTACTAAGCATCAGCGTTCGCTGGAAAAACGTGAAATGAAACGGGTCAAATAAATTACTTTTTTCAATATATTTTTTTGTACGAATTAAACAGAAGCACTATTTAATATTTTTTTTTGTAAAATCTATATAGTTATTTTGTATCGCAAAATCAATTCACAATTTTAAAATAATTGTTATCTTGGATAGTCAAACAAAACAATATCGTCTATTAGTTAAATTATAGTTTAGTTTTATCCAGATTTAATCAGCTAATGCATGGTGGTTTAATCAAAGCCATCACTGGCTTACTACACAATGTTATCGCTTTGCACTTGATGCGAAGTGTTATACTTTCGTCCATGACAGCGATTATTGTGTTTTTAAAATGGCCGCTGATTAAATATGGCGGGCATCATTGTACCGTAACGCATGGGAAATGAACACGTGCTATTCTTTTGTATTTTTTTTTATTGCCTATGACGATTATATTCAAATAGAAAATATACATTCATATAAATATCATTTATTTATTTCAAATAATATATTGAAAACATCATGTAAAGGCTAAACACAGTCTGCCGAGAGGTACTACAGCAATTAAATATATTTATTAATGAATTATAAATAATTTCTCTTTGTCATTAAGATTAATTAATTAATCTTCATCCTTAGAACTTTGTACGCATTAACTAGTTTAGAAAATCTTATGTTTCTTCAGTATAACCATAACTCTTATTTACCTTCCCATTGTAACAGCTTAAATCGGTCTTTTATAAAATATAGACAATAAATTATCCTAAGTAACAATTTTAGCATCAAAAATGCGTTCGCTCTGCATAAAACCCCGCTACTCAATTTTTCGATTAGATTACGTCGGGCGGTACCCCTAAGAATAAAACCGAGTTTTTGTCATCCAGACGTCTTGAAAAACGTCTTATTGCAAATATCTCGGAAACGGTGAGTTTTACGTTAAAATTACGTTAAATAATTTTCTCATCTTTTTTATTTAAAACTTTTTTCTCTATTGTTAATATTATCCGAGATATAGTTAGTTAAAAACACCTACTTTTGGTTTCCGTAAAATATCTGAATACTTTTTGGAAATACGATTTTTTTTGGTATAATCAAGGTTGTAGAACTAACTGTATCTCGAAAAATATTAACAATAGAGAAAAAAGTCTGGGATGACAAAAGCTCGGTTTAATACTTAGGGGAGGCACCCACTAAGTATTAAACCTATCATAATCCAATAAAAAAATCGAGTAGCGGAGTCTAAAAATCTTGGACTAAAAACTAGTTGGATTAATATTTTGGATATCAATTGACAAAATGATTTTATATTTACGTAATATGTATATATACATTATTTATTATAATACGGTTTTTATTATTTCCGAAATAAGAAAGCGTGTAAGCATCCACAATTTTAAGTGGGATTACTTAATATCGCGAGCGTGGGATCGATAAAGCTCAGATAATCCAGGATAATTTTGTATTGTCTCCGGTTGCAAATATAATGGCGTTTTATAATGCAAAATTTATTGGTCTTTAAAACTTTGGTATAAAATTTTAAAACGGTTTAAGTTCAGTTTTTATTATTAAGATTTTTACATAAATTCATCAGCCCTACTTATAATATACGTTGACACGGATTTATTTTATCTCTTTCTGTCATTATTGATTTCATATTCGAAAGAAGAAGACAGAATTGTTTAACTAATCACTCCTCGAAAAACATTTTCAGATAAAGCCAAAAAACCAAACGTTAAAATTATGAATCATAATATTTTTATAAATAAATAGCAGCAGTAGTTAAAACCTGTAACCTGACCTTTACCCAAAGCAAAGGGACATTGTCCTATAGGTTAAGAGCTTATTCCAACTAGCTGTTATCATTGTGGGTTGGTGTGTATCCCGCTTGAACAGATTCACTGTATTTCTCTTTTTTATGGTTAAATTATGCCTTGACTGCTCTTTCGATTGTCAAATTATTGATGATAGAAAGAGACAATTCAGTGTGTTACCATCCGCTTTAAAATATTTGTTAGTAAGGCCGTTATAACAAAAGGGGTTATAGCATACTAGGTAAGGATTGATAATTGGATTGATTCAATTTGTGACAAGATGTGTGCCAATTAATCTTAGGCGTATTGCCAAATTTGCTAAGTTATAAACTCAACTAGACAACAATAATGTTCATATTGTTTGATTCTTCGATTATGTTTATAATTACTTTTGTTTTGAATCTTTAGCTAGATGAATAAAATTCAGAACAATAGAATCTTACCCGTTTCGACTTATTGTGTGATATTTAACTTCGTGTTATATATTAGAACGTCTTTCCCCAGATAATATCTTATGCAAACAAAGCTCTCGTTTAATATTCACTTAATGCTATTTGGGGTTTGTTTCTCTTCTATCAGATTATCTTAGTATGGAAGCTTTAACACAACGGCAAGAATTTCTTACGTAATATGCAAATCGATGTCTTATGAATTATAGATGTTCTAGAAAATTCAGACGAAGTCTGAATCAACTGGGCGTTAAAAATCCTATTGATTACTTAGCTAAATATTAAAGAATTTAATTTTTGGGCATATTTGTATTTGTTGTCCAATGTCATGACTAAATAAAGTTAGAAAAACATACAAACTCCTACTACTACATGCATGAGAGAAGGTTTTGAGTTCAAAGCATAATCGATTTTTTTTTTAAATAAGTTGGGACGTTAGAACTTTAAAGTAGGGATAAATGTTAATACTTAGTAATGTTGTGTCAGGAAGGTTAATAGGGCGAGTGTTCAAAGATTGGTGGATTGGTGGTGATTATTAGATTAGGTGACCCATTTACACGCTCTTCAACCTATATTATAAAGTTAAGTCAATTAAAATTGAATTGATTGGTGGGGACAATTCTCGTTTTTGTTTCATGACCCTATTTCACGAGGTTATGAATAATATTATTCGTAAATAAATAAATCTTTAATAAATATTAAACGACTGAAGTAAAAAAGGAAAATCATGGCGCCATCGCTTTCAACAAAAATTTCCGCATTGATAAATTAATTTTTAGTCAACATATATAATGTGTGAGAATGCGGGGTGAATGAATGAGTTGAATCTGAGTTGGCTCGCTGCCAGGTGCAACAGGTGGCCTTGGGAGTTCATCGTCAGCTGGTTCAAGTTCATTATTATGTAATTCGAGATACGTAGTATGGGCCAAGTATTATATTGGTAAAGCGACGGGTAAATAAGTTGTGTAAATTATAGTACCTTTTTTTGGTGCAATCTTTCCTTTTACGTAATTCAGAATGATTCTACATATATTTTACTAAGTTTGCTATTGGTGTAAAAAATATTATTTTTGTAGAAAGCCCAGTAATAACTGTTATTTATGGTTAGTAGGAATATCAAATTAAATATTTTTGTTTTTAAAATTTTATTGAATGTCAATACAAAACAATTTGCTTCGAAAACTATTCTGTTTAATTAACAAATTGATAAAAATAGACTCGAATCACTTCAAGATTATTAAATCTTTTTGCGTATGAGATAATAAATGATAACTAAAACACGTTTACTTCAAAAAAGTAAATAAAATTCTTGTAGCAAACTGAATTCTCAAAGAATATCAAGTAACTTTATCTCTTCTCTCATCATTTTTTATGCATTTCTGCAGCGTACTTGTTTTACGCTGCAGTACCTGATGGATGAAGGGTGAGTGTCCTCTGGATGGAATGCTTCAACATCATGTATCCGGATACGCAGAACATTTTCCTTGCACGGGCCGGTTTGCGGACAAGTTGTTACGAAGACGTTAGCTTCATGGTACTGGTTATTTTCCTACATTGAAATTTATACTGGCTATCCTTATTCAAAAATATTCCAAATTTAATGGCAATATTTTGGTAATTATTTTAGTTAATGTAGATTTTATGATAAGCGTTGTATGGACTATGTAAGCAATATTCCTTCTATCATATATGATGATAAGCTTTTGGTAGTTCCAAAAGTCTATTTACATGTAAAAGTAAAAAAAGTTAAGGTTAGACTAGATAACGCAAAAACTTTGAATTTAAAATCTTTTCTGTGATGATTACACAATGATTACCATTTTGGGTTTATGAAATGAACACACGAACTGGTATGTAAGACTTGTAAGACATCAAAGAAAACATCTTACAAGTCTTACATACGTTTATGGTTATTTATGTACTTTATGTTTCTATTTGCAAGCAATCACTCAGCTACTTAGCATTTACAATAAAGTAGATTGAGCTTTTAAATTCATAAGCTACGTAACATTTACGCGTCAAAAATATAGTCAAATTGACAAATAAGTATATATTATTCTTTAATTATCTTTTTGTATTATTTGTAAATTCACTTTGTACATGCATCGTTAGTTTTTGTAAATGTGACGACAACTTTGAAAATGTTGAACTGTTGTAAGTGTAATTACGTTTCTTTGATTGCGACAGCATTTTCGATGTATCTGATGACGTATTACAACTTACTACTTGATATTATATTCCAAGCTGCTACGAATCAGAAGATAAGCAGAACAACATTCTCCTCATGCCGTCCAATGATGTGGCGAAATGCCAAATATTACATGTAATTTGTAAATCATTAAACAATACTCTGTATTACAGTGTCCTAAAGTTCAAATTGTATTTGCAAATTTCGTAATGCTACACTTGCTTTCGAAATCACGTTGTTTTACTTAATACTATATAGATTGCATAATTTGCAAGATGACTATTTGAATTTTAACTGGTAAAAAAATAAGAATGCGGAAAAAACCTTTTTTTATTTCAAGAAAGAAGGGTTGCGGTTGGTTTTCTTTTTTTTCTAGGAAAAATGTTAACATCTCGAATAAGTTCTTCCTTTTGATGTACATATAGTCTAGAACTTTAATGCTGGAGAGTTTGTCTGATTTAACGTAATAAGAAAGTCCAAATTGCTAAATCTAAAATATTTTGCGTTAGATAACCCATTTAATAAAGAAGGTTACATTTTCACGTTATGGAACTCTGGAGCACAGCAGTAACCATAAACGTCAATTACTTGACAGCTTTTTAAACATGGCGGATAGCTAGATAGATTACTGCAATCATTTATGTGTGATAAAAACATCTTATTCATTGATTCAATTCCTTTCTTAAAACATTTGTATTTAAAATATGTGAAAAAGGTAAATTATAAAATATTTTCGAATTAAATATGTTTTTATTAACTGACTGACTGATTAAATACAACCAATATGACTAGCGTGCTTAAAAAGAAGCCGGAACCAATATTTTTGTTTCGACTTTGTTGACATACATAAACATTAACACATGAATTCGTCGGTAAAGTCAAAGCTTCTGACGACTAAGATAAAATACGTTTCTGCGTTTCCGTTGAAAGACTAAGAAGAAAGACGGTACTGGACTATCCATAATTTACCTTATATTTTTGTAGTTAATTTAATTATTGTTGTCGTTATGATAAGGATTATATCGTCATAAATATAGATCCTTCTGTAGTGGAATTTCAAGACCGAAAAACCTAATCAAATTTTAATACCCAGGGTTTGAATCAAGGAGCTCGGTATTTGCGACCATATAGCTAGCCACTAGACCAATGAAGCTGGCCGTTTGGAATGTGAATATTATAAAAACCTTTTCCGTGAAAAAATACATTTATATTCTAACTTTTATGATGATCGGTCAAACCGTGTTGACTTATCAAACGGACATGCCAACATCCATTAATTTATAATCAGACATTCATTATCTGAGCATCTATTTTATATGTATAGGAAAAGTACAATGTTTAAATTATACTAGATGTCATAAAAGTGAACGCGCTTATTCATTACTCTTTATGTTAACGTTTGATCTAATATATCCGTCCTTATCACTGACATATTAATAGAAAAGGACAAGTAAACTTTAGGGGTGGCACTTGTTGCTTGGTGTATAGCCTTGACGTAAAATTTGGGTCACTAGGACTTGTTGCTATGACTGGAAGAAAAATATATGTGTATTTTATGTGTCCTCGAAGGAGATGAAGATTAATAGTTGTAAGAAATCATGGAGCCTGTTTTTTTATTTACGTTTTGATTATGTTTCTAGAAAGATTTCGGTTGAGCTCAACTGGTCAACGTGTGTATATTATAGCGTATATTTTTTTAAATAAAAAGCTTAAGTTACTCTATTAAAATCTTTATCTAATTTTAGATATAATCATATCTAAATATTATATAATATTTTAAGTAAAAGTTAAGCAAGAACTTAAAACTTTTACTTTGAAGAGCATTGTAATTAGTGAATAGTGAATTTCAAACATAATTCTTATAGTCATGGCTGATTAACTATCTAAGCCCAGTAAAAAAAGGATTTGAAAGAAACCTCTGTTTCCTTGTCACAAACATAAGATTTTACGACATTTTTATCCATACGCATATCAACTTCACCCAATCGTCCCGTTCAAAGTGTAACACATGTAAACAAAATTCAACATACAAATAAAAAGTAATATTTGCTTTTAGGATTAAAGAAACGTGATTCGTTGCGCTATTCTGTTCGAATCTCATCGCAGATCACAATCATGAAATATCAGTGATATATTGACTATAATAAACGTAAAATTTAATGAATATATGTATAACAATAGCTTATGATCGTACATTTAAACAGTTCGAGTAATATACAAGTGAGTCAGAGAGAAGCACTGCTGCTAAAATGTAATATAAATATTTAACTATTCATTGGCCAGACTGCGACAGACTGGGCTAGTTCTAAACATATTTATATATTGTATATTATTGAATATACCAGGAAAAAGGACATTGCATTCAACCTGGATGTAATCAATTTTCTTGTTATAAATAGAATGAGACAGCAGCAAAATATGATATTAAATATGAATATAAACGAAAGAGATAAGTGATCACAGCGGACAAGCTCTGATGCGATCACTGAGGCATGTAAATGAAAACTTGTAATGTTAACGTATTCATTCATCTCACGTCTTGCTTCAATTTACACACTGTAGTGATTTTGAATGTCATTCATATATTCGTCACGTTAATGAATTCACTCACTTGTTCATAATTTATTTTTTAATTTGTGATTGCACAATTTATCTAATTATAATATTTTACTTTTTAATTCTTTTAATTCAAATTAAATTTCTCTATTTACTAAAGAAATTGGCGTAAATGAGTTATGCTTAAATAGTCAGTCAGTACATGGTTTTTTAAATATCAGGGCTATTTGTAAAACATTAATAACCTCACAGAACCCACAAAAGTTGTCGCATATGATGATTACTAACTTTTGTTCTATGGCTTTTTTTACTCAGTGTTTCACAACTAACCCTGTATGTTGTTAATGTTCTTTAAACTTTGTTAGATAAAACTAAATAAATTACATATTTGTAACAAATAATAGGATGTACAATTGGTAAACCATGTATCATATCGGATAATTAATTATTACAACATTTAAGGATATTTCGTAACGCAGTCTCAGCATTAGCAAGTTTGTTTTAAATATTGGATGGAGCTGTTCTTTAAGAACCCACTTTATATCTCACTCGTTAAATGTTGATAACCGACTGATATGAATACGATGATTCGCTATTTTGATCCTTTAAATGTAATTATTATTGGAGTCAATATAGTCAATACGATATGAAAATTAACTTTCATGTATACTACACGTACGTAATCGTATTTTGGACTGGAAGAACCACAATATTAAACATTAACGTATTTCAAACATTTTATTCATCTCGCCGGCGCCGAGCCGAGCCGTGATTTATATAGACTCAAGAAAAATATGAATTTTATTAAACGTATTCTTGGGATGAGATGAAAATTGTCTGAGATTTCCGCTGTAAAAAATGACCATTTAATTATTTAAATTGACTTCGTTCCTTTCTAGTGTCGGAATGAATTGATTGCGATATTTTGATTAAATGAATATAAATTCACGCTTAAAATATTACTAATGCAGAAAAAATAATTCTTATTAGTTTATTACGAAAATATTTAGTTATAGTGCAAGATATTAATACAAGTCAAATTTTAAAATTAATATATTGAATACATTTTATAGATATTTGACTTGTTCTCTTTTAAATAATATAATTTAAGCGACTATTTATTCGTGTACAATATTAAGCATTAAAAATAATAAAATTTATTAATAAATAATTGTTACGAATTGTAAAAATAAAATATTTAGGATCCAAGTCAAAATATATTTTACTCAAGTATTCTTACGACGACTTTTTGACGTTATTACAAGATCATATTAAATGTAGTTGAGTACAAATGAAGCCTTTGACTAATAATAGTTTGACTTGGCCAAATTTTAGCCAAGACGGTAAGGCGATATTTTACAAGGTACATTCGAAAACAGTAGGGAACTTTATCGCATAAAATCGATTCATAAACAGTCATTTCGATGCAACGTTACAAATATTAACTGGGATATGGTGTATGTGGAGATGACACAGATGTAAAATTTGGTTTTGCAATTTGTAATACAATTAAGTTCGAAGTTAAATTATTATAATAAAATATTATATATTTTTCTAATTTGTATTACTTTTTTTGTAAGTTTCTTTTCTTTGTTGTTAGTGTAAAAATTTTAATGCCTGGCAACACTAGCACAACTGTCAACATTCTCTCATTCTCATACTCAGATTCACCCGACAAACCTGAAGAGACCTATTTTACCCTTTAACTACATAATACTAAGATAAAACTATAAACATTTTCTATGAACAAGTAATTTCCGCGTTGCTAACGTTCGGCTTCATCTCAGATGTCGTTATCGATTATTACAGGTAATTTTCTATCACGTAATATAACCCGCTGACGGGTCAAACGTGAGAGATCGGAGCGAAATGATTGTGTTTGCGAATGGATAACACGAGTAATAACCGTACTTCATTCAATCATTCATCAGTCATTAATCATTTCAGTTATTGTTGTAATATTTATATTAAGACCGAAAACGAACGAAACGATACGAAAAAATTATAACAAAAAATTATTTAGCCAAGAGTTTAACAGACAGATTATTTTTGATTATAATTCATCTCGTGCTTAACGGTGAAAGAAAACCAATAACACAGCCTGTAAACGTATCCTCTCTAACTCTCGTTTTTTGACGAGAAGATTTGGTGCTTATTCCACCACGCTGCTCGAATGAGGTTAAACGGAATATACACGTAGCAGAATTTCAGTTAAATTAGACACATGCAGGTTTTCTCACGATGTTTTTCTTCACCATCAAGCAGGAAATGACATATAAACACAAATTAAGCACATTTCAGTGGTGCTTGACCGGGTTTGAACCCACGACCATCGTTTAAGTTTCACGTTTTCTAACAACATCGCCATCTCGTTCTTCATTTATTAAAAATATAGAAGATAAATAAATAAATAATTGGGTCAGTAATTCAGAAAACGAAAATTCATTAAATTACATTTTTTAATGTTTTTAGTAGAAAAATTGCTTCAATGTATTTTTAAGTTCGTATAATTTATGCGTGAAAATGTCTAGAGACGGTTCAGCAACCGAGCAGTTATAGTTTCGACATATTCTGGTGATTGGGTTGTAGTACGAAGTATGACATTTATAAACCCGAAGTAAAATAATTTAGAAGTTGCTTTGCGATATTTATATGCAGTGTTTATACAAAGCTATGATAGGAGATCGAAATAATATTATTTCGTTATCAGATATTAAGAGGCCAAAAATAAAAATTTAATTAAATTATAAATAGTTAAAAATTAAGTGAGTTGAGTGGTAATGGGAGACTAAAAGTTAAGTTAAGGATTGCGTATTATTTTTGTATTCAAAATCAAAAATCTTTATTCAATCTCGAAGCTTATTGATTGTCATAAATCTATTACCGGTTCGGAAATAAACACTTCCGAGCTAAGAAGAATTCCGGCGATAATATGTGAATTATAAAAAAAAAAAAAATCCAGAAACAAATCTAGCAACATAACTACAAAAGTTTTTTTGATTAAAATCTGTCAAGCCCCTTTCTATGAGAATTACAAATACACAAACAACCGGAATATACAAAGATATATCTTCCACATTTCCGCAAAATAACTTATTTAATCGATTGTGCAATACTGCATCAATTAATGGAACCATAAATATTAGCGATAATATCGCAGATATGTTTAAATTTTATCAATTTCCTTTCCTATCGATTATTTGTAATCGATTCAATTTTCTATCCTTTACGTAATCAATCGTTCCAAGCGTTCACAATATTATTCTTACAGATAATTTAGATTCATATGGAAATCTTGTAAACCACATGCGAACGTGAGCGTCGCTTGTCCATTTTCTATTTATATTCCTCAGTGAAGCCATATTTAGTAAGCATAGGCCGACATTCTAATGGCGACAGGCTTACACCTGCTCCATTAAAACCGGTCGTTATAAAATACCTCCAATTTATAAGGAATGCTTGTTTATTGGTGAAAAACCTGTCCCGAACCGCAGTACGCGTCTAGTCTACGAGGTCACTGTGTCATTTGCGTTTGGAAGAGATCAAAAGTGATGCTGAATGCTACGAGTAACCTCTATTTCGTGGTTGGGTGTCTGATAAAACATCTACATTATTATAAATGCGACAGTAACTCTGGCTACCTCTCTGGTAAACTTTCATTGTTAAATCACTGAACCGATTTTGATGGATATAGGATATTATAGCTATCATGTTTTCACCCCCAATACGCGGGTGAAACATGGTGTTCAATAGTTCACTCATCCTGCCAAAAAAATCTGTTCATGTT
This sequence comes from Nymphalis polychloros, assembly GCA_905220585.2. Taxonomy (NCBI): domain Eukaryota; kingdom Metazoa; phylum Arthropoda; class Insecta; order Lepidoptera; family Nymphalidae; genus Nymphalis; species Nymphalis polychloros. Next base: position 13,680,043 of record HG992242.1, read on the forward strand.
CTATTTAAATTCAGATATTCTACCTCAAAAAAGCAGTACTTGGTCGGTACCAAGTACTGCTTTTTTTGAGGCCCTTCAAAGGGCGAGTGAACCAGTGTAATTACAGGCACAAGGGACAAAACATCTTAGTTCCCAAGGTTGGTGGCGCATTGGCAATGTAAGCGATGGTTAACATTTCTTACACTGCCAATGTCTATGGGCGTTGGTGACCACTTACCATCAGGTGGCCCATATGATAGTCCGCCAACATATGCTACAAAAAAAAATATAGGTAAATCTAATGTTATGCGATGACATAAAATAAAAGTGAATAGCTTACAATAACACAAACTGTAAATAGCCCAGTGCTAGGGAAAGACCTCTCCTTTTGAGAAGATGGCTTGAAACCTATTTCATCGCGCTGCTTCAATGTGATTTTCATCCGCCACACGCAGGCTTCCTTCCATTGTGTACAAAAATCAAGTATATTATAATTTAGTAGCGTATGGCTTGAACACGCAATCGGTTCTCGATATTCGAGTATTCTAACCACTGGGCTAAACATGTTGCTTATTATTTATATGATATAGCCGTTAAAACTTTAAGATAATTTTACAAAAACTCATAAAATAATTTTAAATGTTGTTCACAGGGCTCAAGCAGTGAACTGGTGAAGCGGAACATGTAGTGGAGATTTGAAGACAAAAGTGTGTTTTTAATCGTACGTCATGGCCGACATTGATGAAATGAATATCGACTACGAGGTCGGCTACGAGTACGACATGTCTAAAATACCGGAAATCGTTACACCGGACGACACGAACGAGTCCGGCTATCAGGAGGGTTCGGAGAAAAGTTACGGTGATAGACGAGATTCGAAAGAAGGTTTCGGTGGCGAAGGGGATTCAGATAGTGGTGTCGATGGGGTGAGCAGTGGATGTAGCACGGTGGATGACTGCCCGGTGGTGTCGATAAATGACGTGGTCGCGTACTATGATGACATTCGCCCGAGGCGGCGACATGTGCCTCAGCTTAATTTCTATCACGTGGATATAGAGAGGATGGCCTTGGACGCTGTTGTTCAGGTAAGTGATCGTTGAACTTTTGACAAATTAAGATTGTAATTAATGCTAGATACATTAAGATAGTTCTAACGAACATTGTACCTATTTATATTAAGACGTTAAGCTAGTCATGCATATCGCCATATGTCTAGCCTTTTTTTTATAATTTGAAGGGAATTCGTAAGCCACTATGATGAAGCACGATATAGGATTTTATAAATAGTTCCATTCTGTTTTTGTAGTGTTGGTTGTTAAATTATGGATTTAAATAAATATTTCAAGAAAGAATGATTTTTGTACCAATATAATTTTATGTCATCGCATTTTATGTCATGTCATGTCACCGATGATGCAATTGGGAAAAGTAAAATTGTAAATGTTGTATAATATTGAAAGAAGATGTTTGGAACAAAGTGGTATTTATTAATAATATTATGAGCATATAATTGAATAATCATAATAAATTTAAATTATATATTAGCGCTGATCTGATATTTTAACTGTAACATTGTCGTCCATATGTGTTGAGAAACGGTATTTGAAAGGAAAATTACTTTTAGAATAGAATTACTTTGATTTCGTATATGTGTATCTTGGTATTATTTATATACTTTTATAATTATCAACGCACAGCCAAAGCTACTAAGTCTTGAATAACTAAAAATATAAGTATTTCTTATCGTATGCATCCCGCTGTGAATGAATTTTCTGGAAATATAAATTGATGAAGATCTTTTTTTTTAAATTAAGGAATACTTCCTAATTTTGCTGGTAAAGCCCGACTCATTAGGTCAGATAATATATTGTAAGAAAGAGGAAATCCTTAGGTCTTTATTGAAATTTTATTTCTGGTACTTAAATTACTATATATTTAATAAATAATATATAAACGCTATATAATTTCTCTCACCATGTTTAATAGCTTACTCAAATTCGTTTCGTACATAATCTGTCATTATTATTGACACTGTTTTTGAATAACCCTTGACGATTCAGGATATACTTTTCTTAAGACGAAGTTAGTTTGAAAGTTATTAGAACGAATGTTACGCAAACGAGAACTTTGTTACAAAACGCTTTATAAGCCAGCGTATGTTGGCCTGCCTTTCTCTTCGCTATCATGAATTCTATCGACGTTTATTCGCAATATCGACCAAATGACCAACACTTTTGTTCTCGAATTGACCGGTATACCGTCGAGCAACATTATCGCGTCTGCCATTTAATTGGAATGATGTAGTGCTTTTATGGATAAATTTATGTAATGTTAGATAATAATGTAAGATATTTTTCTTGGCGGAAATGGTAATTATTGTTTTTTTTTACGTACGGATTATTCGTTATAACTTCGTTGAAGACTAACGCCCTTATTTATAAACGTTGCTTAGTTACTGTTTAGCTAAACACTGATTTGTCTCTTTCTGTCATTATTGATTTGACATACGAAAGAAGAAGACAAAATATTGTTTAACTAATCACCAGTTAAATAAAGTTTATGAATAAGGCGGCAATGGTATAATTAGACTTCAGTGATGTTAAAATAAGTGATTCTGTTTCTGTAAGTTGCAGCCAATTTTAAAGAGACTACTAATTCTACTTTCTGGAATGTAAATATTTTCTCTCGGACAGCTTTACCCAAAAGTAAATGATCCACAATTAGGCTGATGATTTCTTACCTCTCGAGAAGACATGGAGCTTATTTCAATAAGCTGTTCTAATGCGAGTATGTGTATCCTACACATGTATCCTAAAACGATAAAGAAGGCCTATAGTTCCTAGACATTATAATGTATATTGTATAGTATTACGTGGACTTATCGTCTTTCTTTTTAACCATAAACACTTTATTATGCGCGTAAAAAAAAACAGTGTTCTGAGTATTCTAATAAAATAATTAACTTAAAAGAGAAACTCGATACGTGAAATAAAATCAAACGTTCGAATAAAGGAGAAAAACAAACGATTTAACGAATAAAAATTTAAGTTACAATACATAATTAACATATTAAATTCACTCCGTTATTTTGCAATGACGGTTGCGATGTTCAATGGTTATATAACAGTGCATCACTTAGAGATTGTATTTTTGTAACGTTATTTGACCTTTTCTCTTTTGCAATTCGTTTAATACCAATAATTGAGCGAATGGTTTCATTATAAATTTCAAATGTATTTTCTCGACTCGTTCTTGTTTTGAAGTCTGTAATGTAATCTAATTGTTGCAATTATGGTTTACTGATGAAACTGAAACATTTTGTAAGTTTTTAAGTGAACTGTATAAAATATTGATGTTCTAAATTTGAAGTTTTGTTTTTACAAATATTTTGTATAAAGCGTTTTTTACCGTGAACAGAAATGTTAGGTTTTCGAATGCGATAAATTACTCGTAGAAGACACATGTCTATACAATTAATATTTAATTTACTCGGTGGTAGGACTTTGTACAAGCTCGTCTGGGTAGGTACCACCCACTCATCAGATATTCTACCGCAAAACAGCAGTACTTTGTATTGTTGTGTTCTGGTTTGAAGGGTGAGTGAGTCAGCGTAATTACAGGCACAAGGGACATAACATCTTAGTTCCCTAGGTTGGTGGTGCATTGGCGATGTAAGCGATGGTTTTTCTTTCAATGCCAATGTTCATGGGCGTCAGTGACCACTTACCATCAAGTGGCATATGCTCGTCCGCCTACCTAAACAATAAAAAAAAAATAATAATAATATTTCTAGTTAACTTTACAGAATAAAGTTTTGTTTCAGTTAAATGAATAACAATGATATAAGAAACTATAAGTTCATAGTATTGATTTAAATTATTATATATGTGTTTTTTATATCAATCAAATAACTAGCTCTTGTGTTTGTCTATTTCGATTAGCTCTGAAACAAGAATAATACAATATCAAAATTGAATAATAAAGTTCCAACGTAATGTGTTTAACAGTCTGTAAACCTTGGGAACTAAGATGTTATGTCTTTTGGTCTGTCGTTACTCATCTTCAAACCGGAACACAACAATACGAAGCATTGCTGTTTGGCGGTAAAATATGTGATGCATGGTATCTACTTGGCTAGATCTAATTATTTTTCCAATTCTATATCTATACAAATAAATGTTCTGAAATATAAATTTACATTAAGCGTTAAACATTTACGGCCTTACTTATAAACAGTTGCTTAGAGACTGTTTAGTTAAATACTTATTTCTCTCTGTCTGTCATTGTCTATATTACATTCGAAAGAAGAAGACACAACTTTGTTTAACTGGTCACCCGCTAAACCTAGCGTTAATATGCGTTTGTTCTGAAATTGGATCAATGATGAAAGTGACAAAATTGCTTGGAATAAAACAAAATGAGAGATAAGCTCATGTATAATAAGATGACTTCAAAGTGACAATCGACAAAGAAAACAAATCATTTCAAGGGCAAATCGAGTTGAAGGCGTGTACTTCGACTTAATTACTGATACTCGGCCAATATTTTTTCTCAACCTAAAAAGTCCCATATAAATCCCATTTGTGTGAGAATACTATTATTTATTCTGTTGTATGTAGAGTTTGTTTTCGTGTAAAAGTGAAATGTTGTTACGTATTGTTGTAATGCACACGCGAAGCCTTATTGTCGTTGATTCAACGTGCGTGTAAAATCGATACCTGCGTAAGCGGATACGCTCAAGGGCACGCCGATGTTTGTTTGAGCATAGTATATCTTGCGAATCTCTTCATCTATACCAATAATTAATGAAAAAAAAAGAAGTTTATATTATTGGAACGCCGTTTATATGAAGGTAATATTTTACAGGAGGTAACGCACTGAATGTCCTCTGATACGTAATCCGATTGACCTGACGTAAATAGACTTGCGAGTAAATTGAAAAGAGTAGACGTTAAATTATTCAAATTGAATCCCTCGAAACAATAAAGTGGCTCCAATTATTACCAAATTATACATAAGAAGATAAAAAAAAAACTACATTTTTAATCGTTAATAGTTAAGTTGGTATTGTAAGAGATGTTAACCATCGCTTACATCGGAAATGCGCCATCAACCTTGGGAACTAAGATGTTATGTCCCTTGTGCCTGTGATTACACTGGCTCACTCACCATTCAAACCGGAACACATCAATACAAAGTACTGCTCTTTTGCGGTAGAATATCTGATGAGTAGGTGGTACCTACCCAGACGAGCTTGCACAAAGCCCCACCAGTGAAAGTTTGGCCCATTTCTATAAAGTAGGATTAATTTTTAATTGTTCTTAATCTTAAACTTTCCTTGTATGCAACAAGTTGAGATGTTGAAGTTTTCTCGGCGAGTAACGGTTCTCTCTCGTGGCTTTAAAACATTGTGAATAAAATTAAAAAAATCTCGTAAACTCTTCTTTCTCAGAATCTTTTTAATGTAATAAAAATGCTACGCGTATTATATTTGAACAATGCGTAAGTGTGTTATCATTTTGTGTTCAAGTGTGTATTTTAAAATTCTCATATTTTCTGAGTGAGAAAAGTGCTTTAATTACCATTATTTTATTGCTTATGTATGGTCCATATTTGTTTTTATTAATGCCACCGACTAATAACGTTTAAAAGAAATGCTGCCAACGGCATACGATGTTCCCAGTTTCAAAGATGAGTTTAGTTTGCGTAATTATTTCCAAAGCATACCAATTGCGAAATTAAATATAGGCTTAAATGCTTATAATCACATAATCAATTTAAGCAATTTTCAGTCTATCGTTACGCTTTTAATAAAAGGTATAAAGATTTTTCTTTAAGATTGATATTAAACTGGAAGATTGATTGAACTTGGAAGAAGGATAACCTTCTCCTTAATTAGGTAGCCATTTGGATCATTTTTATGAATATATTTATAAAATGTTCTTTGACGAGACGGTTGGCATGTCGGTTGGCGTGGTTGGTGGATGCTTGCCTTTCGCGCCGCAGGTCATGGTTTCGATTCCCACCCAGGACATACATTTGTGTGCATGAACATATCTGTTTGTTCTGAGGCTGGGTGTAATTATCTATATATGTATGTATTTACAACAGAAAAGTAGTATATGTAGTATATCAGTTGTCTGGTTTCCATAGTACGAGCTCTGTTTGGTTTGGGATCAGATGGCCGTGTGTGAATAATGTCCCAGGATATTTATTTCACTTCAAAACTAACACTATAATATACCTAGGCATTTATAAAAGTTGAATGAGGTTACAGGCAGACTTATGAATCTACAGTTTCGTTCAGGCAGTCATTCGATAGGGGATTGATTGTAAAAGAGATATTTAAATAAAGAACGTGTAGCAATTAAATTTTTTGTCTAACATGCTTTAACGCTTCAAATGGTCACCGGATTTTAGGGAAGCCAACGTGTGTTGTACTCTGACGCAGTCTATTATTACGTATTAGGGTTACACGTGTGCAGTGTAATCAAATTAGCTGATTTGGATATGTGGCCATTGCGTATCAAGTGATTTACTTGAATTACTCTTAATTGCATAGATTTTAAAAACAATTATCATCATATATTTTTTACGTATGAATTGAATCATTAATTTAATACAATAAATGTTATCGAATACCTTAATAAATTCTTTTTTGTAAATATTAGGTTAAAGGGTGGATGAACATTTGTTATTCTTTCACGCAAAAAGTTCTAAATTGATTTGAATGAGATAGTTTATAACCCTGACATAACACATAGGTTTCATAAACATCTGTCCCATCGGCTGAAGTGCGGAAGGAGCCGCGGGCAGAAGCTAGCTTATACATAAATATATACAACCTTCATTGTAAAAAAAGATCGCTGACACTTTGTTGTTAAGTGTTTGTACATCTATATTGAATATTATAACTTACTGTCTGTTTGTTAAACTTTCATGGCTAAACCAATGAACGGATTTTGATGCAGGGCCGGATTAACCCTATCAGGACCCCTAGACAAAGCAATTCACGAGGACTTTACCATTTTATTACTTTTTAAAATACATTGTCTCTTTTAAAAATTTAATTATAAATTCAAGTATACTATTTCCATTTCTATTTTTAGTTCTACTATGTATGAATTGTATCAACTGACAACATGCGTCGAAAAAAAGAAATATATATATATATATATATTTTTTTTTTATAGGTAGGCGGACTAGCATGTGGGCCACCTGATGGTAAGTGGTCACCAACGCCCATAGACAATGGCATTGTAAGAAATGTTAACCATCGCTTACATTGCCAATGCGCCACCAACCTTGGGAACTAAGATGTTATGTCCCTTGTGCCTGTTATTACATTGGCTCACTCACCCTTCAAACCGGAACACAACAATACAAAGTACTGCTGTTTTGCGGTAGAATATCTGATGAGTGGGTGGTACCTACCCAGATGAGCTTGCACAAAGCTCTACCACCTCAAATCGTTCGATGAAACGTTTCTTCTTGGTGTGTGTACGGGGGCCCTACTCGATGCGGGGCCTCTAGGCAGTTGCCTTCTCCGCCTTATGGATAATCCGGCCCTGCTTTGATGAATTATATTAGGCAAGCTTCAATCCCAAGGAACTTAATACCTGCTCCGATCCTGGTTATACGCTGGCATATCCGCGGGTGAACACTATTTATCTATATAAACGATCTTCTTTACCTATAAAAATAATTCTCAGTACATGTACAAGATCTTTCTTGGAATCGTTTTATCGTAAATTATTTACTGCTTGGTTTTCGTCTCGCATTAAGAGTGTCTATATTAAAAATATTTTTCCTCAAATGTACATTTTATGAATTCTGAAGCGTTCGCTAATGTATACTAATATACTCGTGTAGATAAATAAAAAAAATGTTTTATTTAATTTAATTTAATTTTATGAGCAAATGGAGATTGAAACCGTGCTTTTGACTACTTCATTTGTTTTTTATTCTGCCTTGTCGAAAAAAAAGGACGAAAAATGTTATCTGGCGGCTGTCCTGCTTAGGAGAATTATGATAAAATATAATAAATTGTGTTTTAAAACGAAACTCTAAGATATGTATGCACCATCCGATTTGATTCAGCCTTGTATAAGAAAATATTTAAAAAAAAATTATGCCGTTACATTAAGATAGTGTTATAGCACTGAAGGTTTGTTGAAAGCTATGACTTAACATTACATACATTATAAAAATAAAAAATAAAATTAAGCTTTAATTGGGTGTTAAATGTATATATAATACAACAATTTTTATAAGCATCAAAATAATTATAAGTAACATTTCAGCTTAATTATATTAGCGTTAGCGTTTATTAATTTTATATAAAAAATTTATATATATATATATATATAAATTTTTTTTCATTAATTTTAGTAAGTTATTTAAATTACGTTATATAAACCTTCGGCGTTCCTGTTACATTAATACATTATTATCCTATAGCTTGAAAGCGTACTAAACTAGATAACGGAATCCCGTTCCATGGACCTGTTTAACGATTACAGGACAAGTGGGGGACGGGTTCAACGACCTTTTTAATGTTGGCAATGTGATTACTAAACTGTTTTAAATTCTACTTTATATAAATTTAAATTGTACGTAAATATTCTGGATAATGTTAAAACAAAAGACCCTAGGGTTAGACCTAGTTATGACTTTAAGTTTTTTTTTATAGCATATGGGAATCCTGGTGGTAAGTGGTCACCAACGCCAATAGACATTAGCATTGTAAGAGATGTTAATCATCACTTACATCGCCAATGCGCCACCAATCTTGGGAACTAAGATGTGATGTCCCTTCTGCCTGTAATTACACTGGCTCAGTCACCCTTTAAACCGGAACACAACAATATCAAATACTGCTGTTTTGCGGTAGAATATCCGATGAGAGGGTGGTACCTACCCAGACGCGCTTGCACAAAGCCACCAGTAAACCACTATTAACCACATGATTATTTATTTCTTTGTTACTCGTTCACGTCTTTATTTGTCAACTGCTCGTCACGATATTTCGCGTACACGTTGTAAGGGATACTTCCACTTTGTGACGCTTAATTTCAATGTTCAATACAGTGTCTATACATATAATAAAATTGTAACAGGCCGATGTCTGTACATTAAAGATATTAAAAAAAACTTGTGTGGTTTTTATTAAAGCAACAGAAGCTAAAACAACAATTTTTAGAATTTTTGTCTGTCTTTCTGTACCTTTGTATCCGCATCTCGCAAAAACTACTGCACAGAATTAAATGCGGTTTTTATTGATGTATTGCTAGAGATCTAACTTAAAGCATAGGCTATCTGGTTTCTAGTTATAAAAAAAAAATTATGTTAGAAAAAAATATATTATTTGATGAAATAAACTACGGGTTTGCCAACACTTCCGAGCTCATTCGGTCTCGCCGATTAAGCATTGTAATTACAAAAGTGCAATTTTAACACAAACACAATTTCACAATAAAATAAATAAAATAAAAACAGCTCGTTTGAATAAAATAAATTCAAATTGTCGTTTATCATGAAATTTTAATGTTAGTGTAATCCTGCTCTTATTTTTATACCTTTAAAGGTCATTATCGATTAATAGCAACTATTTATTAGTAAGTGTCATAGGTTTTGCCAATTATTATTAAAATAATGAGCGGTAATAAAACGTACGATCACGATTTTTGCATTATATAGCCGTATCGTGATGTTGTTCACTCGCTGTGGGGTGACTGACGTCCTTTTCATAGCGGATTTTAAGTATAACAAAAGCTATATATGAATAACTAAAATAAGGATTTTTAGTCTTATGCGGTGTTATCTGTTATCGTCTGGGTCTATCATATATTTAATTGCCAAAACTGTAATCGAAGTTCAAAAATCTTTATTAAATGTAGAAGCGTTACACTTACGTGATGCCGAGATGGCCCAGTGGTAAGAACGCGTGAATCTTAACCGATGATCGTGGGTTCAAACCCGGGCAAGCACCACTGAATTTCATGTGCTTAATTTGTGATTATAATTCATCTCGTGCTTGACGGTGAAGGAAAACATCGTGAGGAAACCTGCATGTGTCAAATTTCACTGAAATTCTGTCACATGTGTATTCCACCAATCCGCATTGGAGCAGCGTGGTGGAATAAGCTCCAAAACCTTCTTCTCAAAAGAGGAGAAGAGGCCTTAGCCCAGCAGTGGGACATTCACAGGCTGTTACTTTACTGTTACACTTACTTAATGATTGTCATAAATCTACCACCGGCTCGGAAATAAACACCTCAGAACTGAGAAGAACCTTATATTATAGGTTGGTAAGATACTTGCCTTTCACGCCGCAGGTCGTGGGTTCGATTCCCACCCAGGACATACATTTGTGTGCATGGACATGTCTGTTTATCCTGAGTCTGGGTGTAATTATCTATATAAGTATGTATTTACAAAAGAAAAGTAGTATATGTAGTATATCAGTTGTCTGGTTTCCATAGTACGAGCTCTGCTTAGTTTGGGATCAGAAGGCCTTGTGTGTGTGATTATTATGTTCCGCTTACTCCAATATACAAAGTATAAACCTTTAACTCCAATACATTAAGTATCCGGTTCCGGTTTGGTAAGTGAGCCAGTGTCAGGAAAATGGGAATAACATCTTAGTTCCCAAGTTTGGCACATTGGCGATATTTGACAGTCTGCCTTCCTATATTTAGTAATATAATGCTAAACGCATTCGCTCGTCCCTTTCTTCGTCGACTTACGTTGCGACCATGTAAGTATATATTCTTAAATCGGATGTGTACTTAGTTTCGTAGATTACCTAAAACATATAAACTTTACCTCTTTATAATGTAAATATTTTTTGTATTTTTTTTTTGTTTAGCACCTCTATCAATGAATGGCAATGTCATAGGCGATACACTCGCGACTGCTAATCGTGAGACATAACGGCTCCATCTGTATATGTTGATTAGTTGATGATTGTATAATGCGTCTTTTTCTTCCCAATGTCAAATCAATGATGACAGAAAGAGATAAATCAGTTTTTTAACTAAACATCCGCTTAAGAACGTTTAGACGAGTAAGGACGTAAGTCTTTAGCTCATTATGTTGTTGTGCAACATTGTATTATTAAATAATAATAAATAAAACGTATAGACTATTATTACTCTTGTTTTTTTTGTTTACACATGCGATATTCGTTATGTTACACTTCATTATTTAAATTAGCAGTTTCGATTTTGCAGTTTCATAGCTCATTCTACCCACCTGATCCAATACGTGTTGGTAGAGCACACGTGGCAGAGTTTTACTCGACACATGCAAAGTTCGTCTTAAGTTCATCTATATTCAAGCACGGGAAGCAACTCGCATTGGAGCAGCGTGGTGGCATAAGCTCAAACCTTCTCCTCAATAAAGGAGAGGAGGCTTTTGACCAGCAGTGGGATATTTACAGGCTGTTACTTTACATGCAGAGTTCGTCTTAAGTTCATCTACATTTAGGCACGGGAAAATTCAGGGTTGCTTACCTTTTCGGTTAAGAGATTAATTTCTAGCTATTTATAGAAAATGTTTGAGACCATCTCTGCTCTGAAACATTTTCCAGCGTACACTGGATGAATTATAAAGGTTAATTAAACATACAAAAACTATATATGTTGTATGGACAAACTTTAACACTCCTAACTGAAATTACTCTCATTTAATAAACAAGTATATACTGGACTTTGTATAAACATTTCTATGTATAATTCGCTAGGAATTGGACGCGTAGTGGGAGGTAGATTACGTTGCAATTTTTCCTACTGAAGTGGTGGCCTTTGTCCTACAATGTGACGCTAATTGAGCGTCGTTCGCGATTCATAATTCTTTAGATTGCTAACCATATTTTCCTTGTTCCAGTTAACTAAGACAAGTGTTTTTAAATTGTGATGTTTTTAAATGTGTGTTACGTACCGAAAATTCGTAAGTAATATTATAAATGTTTGTTTGTTACGTTTTCACGTCTTAACTACTCGAGCGATCATTATGAAATTTTGCATACATGTGTACAGAAACATAGAGAGTGTCCAACAGCCGATGTTCGGCCCTTCACAAACGCAGCCACGGGCTAAACCTAGTTATAAATATTTTAGTATCACAAATCCCATCATAAAGTTTGTTTAATTCAAGGGGTAAATTGCTAAACTTCCTAATATTAGGAAATTCCTTAAAATGGGGATTGTTATTACAAAAAAAAAGTAAGTTAAATTTAAAAAATTAAATCCTGTATTAATCTTTGAGTAGAGAGTTGCATAGTTGACAAAAAGACGGCAATATAATCAATTAAAATCTACACTTCAAAATACGTATAAATAATAATTTTGAGTCGAAAATATATCGCAAAGAACTTCGTTCCTGACGGGAACGATTCGACTGTTCGTCTGTCCCCCGACCGCACAATTTTTTTTGTAGTTATTCTTCCTTCAGTGAGAGTAAAATTTCAAGACCGAATGTACAACGTTTGTCTAGGTAATATTTAATTAAATTGCCTCGTTGGTCTAGTGGCTAGATATTAGGCTGCAGACCCGGTGGTCTTGGATTCAATTCCCAGGTCGGGCCAATAAATAGTTATTGGGTTTTTCTGTCAGAAAATTCTCAGTAGCAGCCCGGAGTCTGGAAGGTGGAAGTGTGTACACTCCCGTGCCTCGGAAAGCACGTTAAGCCGTTGGTCCTGCGCCTGAACTCTTTCCGGTCGTGTCGGGTTGCCGTCCCATCCGATTATGAGAGCTAAGGAAAAGAGAGTGCACCTGTGTTTGCGCACACCCTTGTGCACTATAATATATCTCCTGCGCAGTTGGCTAATCTCTCTTGAGATTGGCCGCCATGGCCGAAATCGGTTTGGAGGACCTTAATTTAATTACAACGTTTATGAACAGTCTCTTAAGTTATACAGACGCATGCATAACAAACAATAATAAATTCAAACAGTTGTCATATCATCATATAACGAAAAAGATTTTATGTAATTTACATTTTCAGCTATAAATGCTTTCAATTTGTATTTATATATATTGACATAACTATAACAATATCATATTCTTTAATACTATTAGGCAGGTTGTTGTAAAGTTTTGCTCTCTCAATATACTTATATTATATACTTTTGCTAACGTAACACAATATACGTTTTTTGTTCGAACTTGCCAGACACAAATTTTGTTATTGTTTTTTAGGTGATGATTTACTGTTTTTTTTTTTAAAGTTATATTAGAATGTATTGTTAGTGAATAAATCCTTTTTTTATAATAGCTGACTCGTATATGCAAAAGTTCACCATGACCGGTTTAACAGTTAAGGCGTGAATGCATAACACACAAACACACAACAGAATTTTGTATATATGATATTAGTCAGGATGACTGGAAATAAATTATTCAATAAAAAGGTGTCCATTTATTTATCCTCTTGCCGATTATATATCTCGTAAATAATAATCATGTACGAATTTAACACCTGTTGATAATCATTTCTTAATAAACATTAAGAAATCTAGATATTTTCAGGTAATAAATTGAATAGTTTATGAAGGGTTTGCGAAACTAATTAACGTATTGGCTTAAAAGCTATCTAGTATGTCGACATATTGAGAGTAGGGTGACCAGTTCTTAGTTATTACTAACGATAATTTTATGATTATAATATTATTGTCAATATGTTTTAATAAATTTGCGCAGAGGCAACACTTGGAAATCATCAGAATCTAAAGCCTGGATGGTATAAATGGTTAAGGCCAGTGATTAGAAAACGTGAAACATAATCGATAATTTCGGGTTCAAATCTTTGATGTGCTAAATTTGTATTGTTGCTCGTGCCAGATGTCGAGTTAAATCGAGTTTTTAGTGAGGAGGATCAGCGAGAAACTAAATAGTTACTCATTTAATAATCATATACATTTATGTGTCATGTATGAATATCAAAGAATACTTTTTAAATTAAATGAGTCAATAGTACAAGATTTTCATATAAAAATATTTTTTACATGTCCTTTAAATTTGTTAATTGGTTAATTTGAGAATGATCAATGATCATAAATAGCTTATATAATGGCTAGTTAGTTGAGTTATTTTTATATAATCTACAACGATGATGTACGAATGTAACCCAGCTAAGCACTAATGGACTAAACTTATACAATACGATAAGAAAGGGTCACCCTACGAAGTTCAAAATTATTTGAGTGATGTAATGATATTTAAGTATATTTAAAAATGATCGTCACTGACTACATTTTGGGTCAAGGTGTAAATCAATCATCTCGTTACAAGTAACAGTAAAGTTGTTAAATGTTTCAATCTTTCTAAATGTAATAATATATTGCGTTATGAAATTAGATTTAAAGATAGTAAATGATGATGTCTACTGTGACTCTCTATTACCACAATCTCCTAATCTAATGGAACGGCAATCCGACAAGCCCAGGACCAACGGCTTTAAGCGCTTTCCCAGATTCCCAGGTGTGTAAATACATACTTTCAACCTCTACTCAACAGATTTTCTACCGCGCAACAGCAATACTTAGTGTTTTTGTTTTCCGGGTGGAAGGGCTTGTGAGACAGTGTAACTACAGGTACAAGTGAATTCAATATAAAAAAAAGTGATATACTGAGCCCAACGCAAAAAGAATCATTAATATTGGATCATAAACCATAAAATTACATATGTGCATAATAAAAAATATATACACATACAAATTTAGAACGATTTCCTTTTTTGAATTTTGTTCAAAGTTAACCATAACCAAGTAGGCTTTGCTTCTAGCTTTTGGTTCGTATTTTAGTGGTACTAGTGCTCTCCTAATATTTGAAATTCGAACACTATCATTATTGAAAATATGAGGATACATAAACATATACTTAAATTATGTTTCGAACTTTTTTTTTTAACACTTAAGTCTCCATAGCTATCAGACAAAGAAATAAAATCCCGGTTGACAAACAGAGAAGGAAGGACAACTGAAATGTTTTGTTTTTGCCTATTTATGTACACTTATATATTTGTAAACACCAACAAGTAGTGCAATAAATGCACAATAATTCAAAAATTAACATCAGTCTTTCTAGCCAACTTTTTTAAAAGTATTCTAAAATAAGGTGTTCTAAATAAATATTTAAAAAAAATAGCAATAATATTAAATCCATTATTGTTGAGGGATTAAAAATAATTTAAATAAAATAAAATAATCGATTATCAATTTAAGTAGATTAAGAATTTAAAAATTTTAAACAGCCTTAATGAAAATTAGCCATAATATATATATTAGCCATAATTAGCCATAATAAGCTTTGAATTATGTATAATATTTATGAATAGATTATTTATTAAGTTACGAGCAAATTTCTATAAATTATTTATTCTATAATGGACAATAGTTTTATTCGTTTTTTAAAATATTCTTTGTTCAATTAAGCTTTAAAGGCGCTGCTTAATCGTTACTGGAAGTCCTTTGAGAAAACGTTATTCGCTGTAAAGCGACTCGGAATGTGATATCTTATTAGCAGTAAGTGGAACTAACTTTAAGTAAAGTAAAGACTTTTTCGCTTTTACAACAATTATATTTATCATTAATAGATAAATGATTTCGAGTTGAAGCTTAACAAGACTAAGTATGAGATAAGTATACATAAAATTCGGTGTATGGAAAACAATTATAAACAAATTTAAAAAATATATAAACAAGTAAAAAGTTCCCCTATTTAGAGCAGCGACCTCCTCTCCTTCTCCTAGGTTTTTGTTGCTCTACTTCGGATATATATACTTGTGTCTGAATTTCATTCAATGCATAAAATACAAGTTATCTTACGATGTTTTGCTTTTACATGGATCTTATACACAAATTAAACACTTGAAAACTCAGAGCTTATTGCCTGGGATAGAACCCGCAACCGTTGGTGTAGATTCATGTGCTCTAACTCTATTTTAGTTTAAACAGAATAAACTTATAATATGTTGCTCATTAAAATATCTATTAATCACAAAAACAGAGCTCTCTGAACACTGTCATGTTATTTGAATTAGTTTGTCGTAGGTCATGAATGACCGCATTCTGGAATCTTTTACAAACAAAAATATACTTTAAAGTTAAGGTATAGAGATGAATACAGCGTAAAAGTATTTAAATGGCCATTGTCACGGGATTACGATATCCGCCTGCCATTATTAAAAAAAGATCTGGATGATAGCCAAACTATCATTGTATTAGAATGCTTGTCAAACTTTCTTTATAGCTAAATATATTTAATTTAATAGAAAGTAATGTACCTAAAAATGTTAAATAAAACATGTATTGCACCTAACTTCACTCGCAATACGTCTCTATAAATTGTTACAGCGAAATAAGCTCTATTTATGCAATAAGAAAGAACAGTTCATTTCGCCACTGTGACACTAGTCCATTCGATTATCTCATTCTATGTTAAGATTACATATGTATAAATAAATTATAATTAAATAGTGGAAAACGCTCGCTTCAAATGATTTTAATGTTACCTAGTATGTTGCTCGTATTTAACGAACTAGAAGGCGCGCAAATTTCACACCATGTCTAAATACAGCCTAATGGTCTCTCTGTGTAATTCGTTCACTTACATACATTTATAAAGCGAGAACAAATGACGTTTAATATTTTCTATGTAAAACCGAAAAGTAAAACTTTTAATAACCTGAATTTACCTTAAATCATAGAGTAGCTTTTGATAATAATTATATTCGCAACGAAAAGATTTTCTCGAAATTCACAAAAATTGTCACAAAAATATTGTATTGGAATTTGCGCAACATTTTAATTTTGGCAAAATCAAAGTAATGGAATTGTAGGTTTAGTAAATGTCTGTATTTAATTTCGTTCGGAGGTTAAAAAGCTACTGCGCAATATATGAAAGAGAAAACTTTGATAACCAGTGAACCATATAAAATATATAACAGCATGTATAATCCTACTATTTTTAAAAGGTGTCTCAATAATGGCCTTCGGATTTTTTGCAATGTTATGGCAGGTTATTTATCAGACTTTTATATTACTGTTTTTTCCAAGAGCAATGTTGTTAGTGTGTTCTAACTTTATGACATTGACGAAATAATCTTGTGTCCTTTGGGCGCAAATAGGGAAAGTATAAAATATATTGCTGTGTAAACCTATTGTTACAGGTCGTTCATGAATATAGTGATAAATCTTAATTCTTTTTTTTTATAGCATAGGTTGGCGGGCGATCATATGGGCCAACTGATGGTAAGTGGTCACCAACACCCATAGAGATTGGTATTAGTGAGTGGTACCTACCCAGACGAGCTTTCACAAAGCTCTACCATCGAGTAAAATTACTTAATACTTCATTTGTTAAAATCATTATATTAATATAAATAAGTGTATTTAGTATCTATGATATAAGCAATTATTAATTGACAATTGTTTTTATCTTAAATTGTGTTTCCAAACGGGCGAAGCCGCGGCAACAGCTAGTGATCCAATATGCTCTTTAACGTTTTGCTATATGAATAGCTGTGTGTTTTACTTAAATTGCTAAGTCTAAAGTATTTCGCTTAGTCACGAACAACAATTACATTTTCTTCACTTGATCGTTTAATACCAAAATTACAAAATGTGTTTGTTGCTTCAAAAAGGTCGCCAGTAAACTTTTTTGTAGTCATATTTCAAGCCTTTTAATTAGTTTATGTCTAAGCGATTGTATTGAAACTAACACGTGTCATTGTAACATAATTAGGCGTTTTGTGTAACGGTATCTTTATCAAAATGTTAAATAATTATGTTTTATCATCCTCTGAAAATGCTATAAATAATTCTTAACGAATATACTTTTTTCTAGGCCGCTAATCAAGGGACAAATTATATATTTTTCATAAGTAAATATACATTTTGAAATTGGCCTTTATCGTAGCGTTTAAAGCCTTACTTTCTATTTCCCTGTTACTATTTATTAGCTTCTCATTTGCTATAATTGGTCAGCCGTTTTAATCTAACCACCATTGTTCAATGATCGGATGATTACAGCCGGATGTGATGTAATCTAACAATTGACAAGGATGCATAGATGTGTCTTGACTAGAGTGAATGATTTTTTAGATACGATCTACTTCTGTTTTTAAATGTTAATTTTATATTTGATAATATAACGTAATTTGTCCCACACTATGAGATCGTCAGATTATTTTTGCCCAATAGAACGACACTTTTCATTCACGTTAACCGTGTAAAAACTATTTTTGCCTTTATATACCACCCATGCGTCTCTGCTATGTACATGTATATACATGCGTAATATGTAATGTCTCTTATTCATATAATTACACTGATTTGCTCATCAAACTATTGTTGTTGTTTGTTGGTGGAATGACGTCGATGACTAACCAGCATGCACAGACTTACTACTAAGTAAAGACGATTCAAAATATAAATGACATTATTTTCTTCAGTAGGCACTAGTATCCATTTTAATATTTATTAAAAGAACATAACCAATATTATAAGAGAATTATAATTGTTTAAAAGCTGTTGGCGTTAAAATTGGATTTACGCTTTGATTTTATTGTATATTTAAATTTTTAAGAATAATGGTAGTTTATATAAAAAGTATGGTGGCACCGCTGAGTGCGAGATGAATTGAACACTAATAAGGCACATGATATAATTCATTGGTTCATTCATTGTACGGATTTGAGCGCGTAATCTGCAGTTGAGATTCACGTGTCTGGCATCTGGGCCGTCACGTGGTCTTACCGCTGGCCTGGGTATGAAAATAATATTTTAACAAAAGTTTTGGAGTTTTATGTTCTAGTAAAAAAAAATAAAAAAATTAGTTCGCGTAACAAAATAAATACTAACAGAAGCTGCACGCGAAATTTGATTTTAAATTATGTAACGAATTAGATCTTGTGAAACTTGACATTTGGAGTTCGGTAAAAATACACGTAACGATTGATGTGGGCGAGACTCGTAAGACATTTGAACTTCATAGATTATATGATCTATGATCAGATCATATAATAGCTATAAGAATCAACATTTCTAGTACATTTTAATAAAAAGACCAATCCGCCTTGGTCTACGTTTAAAATTTCAACTGTCTCATTGGTTTTAGGCTGCTAGGCTTACAATATCTAGAAGTTCTGGGCTTAAAACCATTGTCAGTCTGTAAAAAGTTTTATTTTTATAAGTCTAACTGAATCAATCTTATAATTCATAAAACGACTTTGGTTTTTTTGTAGAGTATGTGAATAGAGATTGCAGATATGTTTGCACTCATTTGTGCTGTGCTTGTACACTATAATATATCCTGGCAGTTAGATAATCTCAGTTAATTAGCCTAAATCGGTCAAAAAGACCGTCATCATCATCCAGCTGAAATAATGATGAATATAAATTTAGTACTCTACGTCCCAATTTTACATTTACGACGACTTATCTTTTTCGAAATAGCACCAAATAATTATTTAACATAGTTTTGGCGTTGGTCTCATCCTGTTATGATAGAATTGACACGATTACATAAACAAGGCTTTTATCTTACAAAATCGTCAAACAACAACAACCTTTATAAACATTTCCTGTTACTGCTCACTCACCACACGCCACTCGATATTTGGGTCCATTCTTTCAAACATTTTTGAGTACAACAACTTTGGATATTTTGAAGCCTCTAAGAGGCAAATTATTAAACAATGTTTTACCAAATGACCGTGAACATTAAAATACTGAATGTAGCAATAAAATGCAACTTGTGAACAAGTAATAAGCATATAGAAGCCGGTGTCACCACTTGGGATTACCGTGAGTAATAAAGTAATACGAATTACGACAGGCTAAGCATTTTATTGACGAATTTTGCAACTCGCTTCCATACATTCCATAAGTATCTTAGGTTATCTTTAATGTGTTAAATGTGTTGATAACAACACATATGTGTTATGTCTACAGTAAAATCCGAACATCAAGGGACTTAGCAAAAACATTCGTTGAGTTAGATGTTAAGTGATTGGTTTTTGGATCAATAAATTATTAGTAACATCCCAATGTAAGAGAAGTTAGTACTGGCACCCCAGAGACTCGGAAAACTCTTAAAACCATTTGTCCTGCGTTTGAATTATCTCTATTCGTGTGGAATTATTTAGGACTAGCGGTTCACCCGCGGCTTTGCCCGCAACATAATCAAAAATAATAGAATATGTTAATTATGGTCTATTTAAGCTGTGAAACCAGTACATTTCAAGCAGATCAGACCAATTTTTCATACGAATGTTTAAATCATTTCTCTCGTTTGGGTGTTGAATTAAAAAAAATGAAATGTATACTTTTATTTTTGCTCAGAAGTTTTAAAATTAAATTTCATGCTTCTTACATAAAAATGACGGACCCGCCATACAAACATTCAGATAGTTTTTAAGAACCCTGATGTACGTATTTATTTATTTCTAAACAGAAGCTATTATATAAAATTTCATGATCCTTACATGACAAATGACGGACCCGCGATACAAACTTTCAACCCCCATTTCACCCTCTTGCGGGGTAGATTTTCGAAAACCCTGAAATATGTATTTATTTATTTCTATACAGAAGCTACCGTATAAAATTTCACGCTTCTTACATGAATAATGACGGAGTTCCCATGCAAACTTTCAACCCCTATTTCACCCTCTAGGGGGGTAAATTTTCAAAAACCTTGAATTAAATATTTATTTATATCTAACCAAAAACTTGTATAAAATATTACATGCTTCTTACATCAAAAATGACGAACTCACCATATAAACTTTCAACCCCTATTTCACCCTCTTAGGTGGTGAATTTTGGAAAACTCTGATTTACGTACTTATTTATTTCCAACCAGAAGCTAGTATACGAAATATCATGCTTCTAACTTTGAAAATGACGGATTTCCATACAACGGTTCAGCCCTTATTTCACCTCCTTAGGGGTGGAATTTCCAAAAATCCTTTCTTAGTACGCGTTTTCATCATAAAATGCATCAACTGTCAAAATTTCAAGTCTCTAACCCCAGTGGTCTAGGCTCTGCGTTGATGAGTCAGTCAGGGCAAGTCTTTTTATATATATAGATTAGGATAGTTAGAGAATAGGTTTATGTCTGTGCATATATTTCCTGTGCAGTAAGCTATTCTCTTGAAGTGATCGTCGTGGCAAAAATTGATCTGATGCATCACAGTATTTATTGATACATTGTTTTCAATTTAAACACTTATGATTGAAATAGAAATTAATAAAAAAAATTGCCAGCGGTCAGGTAATGTTGCCTATTTACTACTTTTAACTGTGAATTATAATATTATTTTCGTACCACAAGTAATCTCAAAGTAAACGTGAATATTTTTTTATTTCATTAAAAATGGCGTCGCGTCCATTACCGTGATCAAGAGCATAGCGCCAAGGTCGTTTATATAGTCATCCGCTACGACGGAACTACACTGTTAACTGATCATTACTTAGGTTTTTCTATATGTTTCAAAATTATGCAGATATTATGCAAACTGAGTGAGCCGGTGTAGTTAAATTGGAATATCAAGTTTTTACGATTTGACCAATCATCCACGATACAGGGAGGACATATTGAAAAATGAATCAAAATAGATACCGACCAAAATAAGAAGTCAAAGAGTTTAATACTTTTTATATACCGAATGTAGGTACTTTTAAATTCTGTGAATAAGATTTCCTTAAAGATGAAAATTTACAACGTAAATGCGGTATTCATGATAACTGTTAAATGATTCTGATTATATTTATTATCAACCAAACATTGTAATTTACACTTCGAGATTACTGTTGTTAGTTGGAGCACCTACTGTTGTTGGGAATATTTTCCATATACTTATTATTTATGATCACGTGACTTAAAAAAGAAATGCACATACAGACCCAGGCGTAATAACGCGTGAATCTTGGATCGTGGGTTCAAACCCACTGGCAAGCATCACTTAGTTCCATGTGTTTAATTTGTGATTATAATTCATCTCATGCTTGACGGTGAAGGAAAACATCGCGACGAAACCTGCATGTGTATAATTTCACTGAAATTCTATCACATGTGTATTCCACCAACCCGTATTGGAGCAGCGTGGTGGAATAATCTCCAAAACCTTCTCCTCAAAAGAGGAGAGGAGGCCTTAGCCCAGCTGTGGGACATTCACAGGTTTTTACTGTAAGTCTTATTTACTTAAAATTTAACACTGAGATTTATTTTTTATGATATCTGTTTTTTTTATTTGTATTGTCTTTTGTGTCAAGGTAACAACAATTTCATTATAAATTAAATTTATCACATGATTTTCTTGTAAGGTATACTTAGTTACTTATGAACGTTACTTACCGGCTGTTCATTTAATTTGTTAAACAATATTATTCTCTTTCTCTCATTACTGATTTCACATTTGAAAGAAGAAGGCAGCGATACTTATCAAATCAAAAAACGTTTATAAGTAAGTGTGTTTATGTCGATTGTAAGTTGTAGGTATAAACATCAGTGGCTTATACAAGTCTTCATCTATTTGACCTTTTCTTGTTTATTAAGGGTCAGCGCAGTGTGTTTATTTCATAGGCGTTGGCTGATTATTATTGCACACTATTTTTTTTATTATATCGTGAGGTGGACATATTATGTTATAGTACACTGATGGGTCGAGAAACGGTAACTCTATTCTGGTTTTTATGTTATCGTATATATACCATAATGTCCAGAAAAGTAATCTAGCAGTACCTTCTTTAGGTAGAGTCCAACTTCTAGTAACGATTTCAGACAGAGATATATCAATATTGTGGGAATTAAGAAGCACTGAAAAACAATCTCGCTCTACCCTGCCTATATTAACGCCGATCGTATGAGATATATTTTGCCTACGTTCAGAAGTATATACGTTATACTAATATTATAAACGCGGAAGTAACTCTGTCTGTCTGTTACGCTTTCAAGGTTAAACCACTGAACCGATTTGGATGAAATTTGGGATTAAGCAAGCTTGAACCCCAAGGAAACCCCCCCCCCCCCCCTCATGCTCAATACGCGTTGCAATGCCTCTAATAGTTTTTTGTCAACAGTTATCCGGTATGACTCACACTTAGTCTATTGTACGTCGATGGTATTGTAGTATGGTATTATGCTTGTAACCTTCACGCAAGTGTCAACATCGATCGTACAAAGTTTCAACTAAATATGATGAATGTAACAGGAACGGGAACTGCTTAACCAAAGAAACACATCAATCCATGAGTTGCTTGTTCATACCTGCAACCTCCGGCTAAGTTTCACTTGTTCATTACTGGGCCATGTATGTCGGTTCCTTTTAGATTTAAAAGCATTGTATGAAATAAAATTTAAACTTAAATTTAGATGAGTATAAGCGAATGGGAAATGTAAAATTTGGATTGATTGTGTAAACACAAATTGCGGAGGAAGTAGTTAAGAATAAGTAGCAAATATATATTATGATAACAGATTGAAATTAATGGAAGAGAAAATCATGGACTCCAAATAAAAGGGAAAAAGATCGATCGATGATGATATTAACAAATCCAAAATGTATCTACACATTTTTAAGCATACCGACAACACTTATACTCTAGTAAGTGTTATTGAACCTCGCGTTATAGAAGATGAACATTATGTACATAGTATTCAGCAACCTGTTTACTATGAAATGATAACGAATAGTGAATGAAACGAAAAATATTACAAAAATATCACAAGTTCACTTTGAGCCATCTACTTGTATTTATATTTTCAAGACGACTCTAAACTCCATTGCATAAGACATAGGGTGTAAAATAAGCTTCATATAAATTTCTATATCAATTCAAGCTAAATTGAGCTTTATTGCAACCAGACAAGATTGTTGTTAGTTTTTATTAGTTTGCTTTCCATTCAAGTGGTGACCTGTTGCTCGTATCGATCGTGGCGCCATCTGTCAATAGCTTCCGAGAAAACATCGTACCGGAAGTGGATACGATAAGAATGTCATTTTTACTATGTCATAGTGTTGTCAAGTAGTTATGACAACGTAATATCTTTCAGGTATGTTGTTGTTGTTAAAAAGGTAATAAATTATATCTTATAATGAGCTTCGAAAATTAATGATTTCAATGAATTTAGCTTTGCATTGAAGCTGAAGCCGAAGGCCCTACTGACATGTGTGACATGAAGTATTCCCTGCCCATAGATTTTACTCGTAGCTAGGATAGAATAGGGTCTGACGGGGGGGCGATTATCACCCCTTGAGGAGAGTTCAGCCGAGCGGAACACAGCACGGGAGGGGCCGCGGATGCGTTATATCAACACGATCCCGCAACCTCTCATCGCGATCGCAGTCGTTTTAGTGGGAGAGAATCACTCATATAATACTGTCCTCCCTAAGGTGGCCGGTGCGTGAAAGAGGAGCGTACGTCTGGAAATTTCCTACTGATATATTCCCCTTAAAGTGTCGATTTGGATCTAGTCCACTACGTTGATGCAGATAAGTACATGTGGAAATCATTGTTAATAAAAGTCAGAGGACGCCCAGCAGACTTAAAACATCAAAATCATTATATGGGGTTTTCCAATAGGGACGCTTGAACTTTGACAGCTGATTGCGGCCATGTTGTTTGAGTGACAGCTGTCAAATGCAGTGTGTTATATTCATTCCGTCCTCCCAAACCACCATGGCAGGTTACAGTGTCGAGCAGCACGTGAAAATCATAAAATTGTTTTATGAAAATGGGTCTTCAGTTCGAGCAACGTTCCGCGCATTTTGGCAAAAAAATCATCTTCAGCGACGAGGCGCATTTTTGGATGAATGGCTATGTCAACAAGCAAAATTGCCGTATTTGGGACGAGACCAATCCACACGAGGTTCACCAAGTGGCAATGCACCCGCAGAAAGTGACTGTTTGGTGCGGATTTTGGGCCGGAGGCGTGATTGGTCCGTATTTTTTCGAAAACGATAATGGTGTGGCCGTCACCCTCAATGGTGAGCGATACCGGTCGATGATAACCAACTTCTTTTGGCCTGAAATCGAGAATATGGATCTGGACAACATGTGGTTTCAACAGGACGGCGCTACGTGCCACACAGCACACGCTACGATGGAAGTTCTGCACGAGCAATTTCTGGACATGGTCATCTCGCGCGGAGGCGACGTGAACTGGCCACCGAGATCGTGCGATTTGACCCCGCTGGACTTTTTCTTGTGGGGTTTTCTTAAGTCGCAGGTCTATGCCAACAAGCCGCAAACCACCGATGCCCTCAAAGTCAACATACGCCACGCCATCGATCAAATACAGCCCGATTTGTGCGCCAGAGTCATCGAAAATTGGACCTTTCGTGTGCGCGCCACCAACCGAAGCCGTGGCGGTCATTTGAATGATGTCATATTCCATACATAATGGGGTCGATAGACCTTCCAAATAAAAAAATTCGCAAATATCTCTCCTACATGTATTTTCTTTTGCATTTCAAAGATCAAGCGCCCTTAATGGAAAACCCTATATATTTGTCACGTAAACAAGCCTGAATAGTAAGCGCTAATTACACATAAGGCAGTATACAGCGGGGGCATAGAAAATAAGTTACCGTCACGGCATATGAGGCATGCTAATAGATGTGTCACATTAGTAAGCAGATGAAATTTCTACTTTATTATTTAAGAAGATTTAATTATGTGTCCTTCGGTTGAAGTCACGTGTTTAATCCAATCGGCCACGTCGGCTCGTGACTGTAACTAAAATACAAAAGTAAAAATGTATCACATTCTTCGATAAATATTTTGGGATCTTCTCATAAGAGACAGCTTTGCTCAAAAAATATTATTTGAATTTGCTATTCTTGATATTATGTAAAATTATTGTCTCACGCTTTATGTTCATATTATGCATAATGTTTTTTTGTCTCACCTTACATGCGCGTTTCCAATCTTTTGGTTCATTTATCGCGTCTCTTCTCGTATATTATGACGTGATTAATATCATATCGTTGTATTTCTCATCATAATTCAACTGTTTAAACCATTTTCAACTCTAATTAACACTTTTTGTTCGTCATAATATCTTGATAAAACTCTTTTTCTCCAGCAACGACATATTAAAATATGTCTTCCACATCGACTATATAAGCAGATTTTATGTGAAAACGTAAAAAACTAACAAACTAAGCTCACCACTTTATTATTACTATGTGAGTATGATTCCTTGAAACAGGCGCGATTAATACTTTGAAGAAAGTTGAGAGCAGAAGCCATTACAATATGTCACTTTAAATGTAATTTTAAAAGTCATTCTTATAAAAAATTCTCTGGGCCATATTTATGAACCGGGAAATGGCCGTATTTCCAAGAAAACGTCAACAAACCTTATCTTTTCATCAACGACCGAAGGCCCTGTGACCTCAAGGAAGAGCTCGCTAAAGATAAAAGGGTTAATCTTTTATCATATAAAAAGATGAAAAAAAAAATAACTTTCGACAAAGACTTAGTTGTTAAGGCACCCGGATAAGAGGTATCCGCGTTAATGTATTTGAAAGGTATATAAAACATTTTAATTCTAAATAATAACAATAAATTCTTCTGACAATAATACATATATTAAATACTGAATATCGCGTATAACTTATGAATTCACGCCCACAAAGCGCGCGCAAAACATTAAACAATACACACTAACGCGTAAGTGAACGTTTAGAATTGAGGAAATGAGAAACATTAAAATTAATAGCATTTTGCAATAAATTAATCGACGCGCCAAATAGGGCGTCAGACTTCTGACACATTATTATTCCTTTAAATAATTCAGTGATAAGAAATTCTTACGTTATACACAAGAAATAACGGCAAATTAATTTTCCGGACTAATATAATAAATCAACTTCCGATTTTAAATTTATTTTGTTATTAAAAAAAGTTAAATCTTTATAGGAAGGAATTATTGATAATTCGTTTTAAAATTAATTTATATCAATTTTGTATATGAAGTGGTAATATGTCTTTAAAATTGACTCCGTTTTCGACAAGGATATTACAAAATATACGCAGGATTATGATTTTGATATATCCTAGTATCCTGAACGCACATTAAGAGGCTACTATCGCAATCAGTAATGATATACATCGATAAATAACGAAATTGCAATATTGTTATCGTTTCAGCAAACTTCCCAACGTCGGGATTTATATTTAATTTTCGTTTTTGGGTATAGTTGTATATTTCGAAGGATATATTTTTCCTCTTAAAAATTAAATCGTAATAATATACAAAAATCTTCGATATTTATGAATGAGTGACCACTTTGCCAGTCAGCCGTCATTAATGTTGTATACTTCAAATACAAGAAAATTTAATTCAATATTTAAGCTGTTATATTGATTTTAGATTTCTTAAAAACCAATATTAAATAGTTTATTTTTTTATAAAGCTAGAATAAAAATTGTATTTACATAAGACTAGATTGTATTTACGTAAGCTATTTTACATATATAATATACGTACCTCTATAAAGTAAGCAAATTTTATTAATTTGATGTTTATCAAAGAACAGGTCAACGACGAGTAAGTAAAAAATGTATATTCTTTTTAAGTCTTTTACATCAATACGTTAAAAAGTAATCAAAATAATTATTATTTTATTTACTACCGGTATTAAGATGACGTTAACATGAAAGAACTCGGTTCTAATATTTATAAAATTAAATATGAGCGATCTGGAGCTACGGTCTAGTGGGCCACCTGATGGTAAGTGGTTACCACTTCTCAAAGATGTTGGCGCTGTTTGAAATATTAACTATTCCCTACATCGCCAATGCGCCACCAACCCTGGAAGGTAAGATTATATCCCCTGTACTTGTAGTTTCATTGTTAAATGCTTCGCAGTTATTAAGTTAAACATTGATTTCGCTCTTTCTGACATTAATGATTCTTTATTCAAAAGAAAAAGACACAAAATAGTTTCACCAATGACCCGCTAAAAAACTTTTATAAGTAAGGCCGTTAATTATTATGTATTTCTCGGTGGAACATTGTCATACTACATTAAATCCAGTTAAACTTGCGATATCCATTCTAATTCCGTATTAAAGCATCAACAATTAACTGATTTGCATCCTATAAATAAATCATAATACATTTCTGACGACCCTATTACCTTTCATTAAGATACAAATTTCAACATATTTCCCGCAATTAAACATTTGCACTAAGCTGCAACCAATTTAATCGGAGCCTGGTTTTATTGTAATTGCAAAACCATCTTTAATTAAATTTCATTAGGGGAGAGGTCTTGCTAACTGGCATTGAGTAGTGAGTTGTTTTTGCGGTAGGACAGGTGTATTACATAACACAATGATGCAGCAGCTTACGCCACCGAGTACATTTCATTATGCAAATCTGGATTATCTTATCGTTGCGTTAAATAACAATTTGTTATTGTAAAACGATTTTCTACATACATAATGGAAATCTGTTGCAATTTCGTTTATATTATTCGACTAGTTTTAATCTTAACGTTTCATCTTATAATGGTAAAGTAAGTTTAAATAATAAGATATCATCAACATAGCCTACCCTTCTTTTGATGCTACAAATTATTTTGCGCACTTAAGCGGTTGCCGAAATATGATTAAAATTTAGTTTGCACAAACCAAACTAACATTTTATACGCATTATTTTGAATGCATAATTTTCGTCTATGTAGTTTTAAATTCCGTATCAAAAAAAGTTAGATTTTTTGACCAAAGTGCAGTGTTAGGACAACTTGCAATATGAGTGCGCAAACGGAACTGCGCAAGTCAGTTATTGCGTTTTGTCGAGTATTTATTACGTATACATTTCAATGTCCCGTAATTATTGCGCGGTGAGGGGTGCGTATAATAAGTTTATACGAGGCCTTGGACGAGGGCATGTATGACTGTTTCTTTAATCCCTTGTATACATATTTTTATTTAATCGTGTTATGTAAACGATGTAACGAAACACAGTTTTATTTAAATCATACTTCATATATAAACATTAAAAGTATTTTACAATGGTATACACATTACGTAGTCAACATCTGAAATTCCACCACCCAATCGAGTAAAACAAAAAGAACTTTAAAAGTTAAGAAATAAAGTCAATTTTACAAACAAAGAAAAAAAATCAAATATACTGATTACATTACTTACAGTTAGTTATCTTATAATTATGCATTATGAATGAGCAGAAGTATGATAACCTTTTTCCCTTCTTAGTTTGGCTTGAGGTCAAAGATTTGGCACTTCCACAAGTTTCATTAACCTCTTGATCCCTCTTTCAATTTCTATTAAACAATTCGAATTAATATAACAGTGACTGTGGAATAATCAATATGACATATAGTTTAAAAATTACCTGTTCTGCCGATCCTGCTGAGTAAATATACCTATCAGTTCATTTAACACCTTTTTACATTTTTATAAAATTAATTTGCTTAGATAAAAACATTTGTGATGGTGACGAAACATTACTTCGTGCAATAAATATATTCTAAGCAGCATATTTACGTGCACGGTTTTAGGATTGTGTGCAAACATAGCTGTATTATTTTGTAATATACCCATTGTATGTATAGATGGGATATATGTATAAAATATCATTAGCAATAATCTCAAAGCCGAAGGGCGAAGGTAAAGACAATGTTAAAGTAATTTTACCCTCGTTAGTCAATCACAAGTCCATTACAAGTTGAAATGATCGATGACAAACTCGTCTACACATAGTTCTTATTCCGATGTGTATAAAGTTTATAATTGGACGAGATTTTCTACACAACTCTTGCTTCGTTTACTTCGACGTATTGATTTATGTCTCGTTACGAAATGTTTTGAGGAAAAGTACATCAAGAAAAAAATACGTCATATGTTTCCTTAAAATAATATTGTCGTGTTATTTTTGTTCTCTCCTACAGTGTTATTATTGATAATACAATCTATGACAATATGTTACGTAAAAAAAATATTTATTGCGAGAAATTATTTTTTGGCAATCACTCGCCACGTTTTTCTACGCAAAATAATGATATGATTATTTATATAATTTTCCAATTGTACTATATTTTTTTTCGGTTTAAATATTTTGCATAAGATTCTATTACGAATGAAATTATTTTATTATTAAATTGACTGGCCTGAGCATGTTTTAAGCAACAAACGACAATTGAAACTTTTGATAAATATTGTAATGTCATAAATCATTTGCTGATTAAATGGCAAAGGCATTGTCAAATAGAGAACTTTGAATTTATAAGCTCTAGAAATGAAAAAAATGTCGAATACTTTGGCGTGATTTTTCTGAGTGATATACAGTGATGGTCATATAATTAGAAACACTTCTTATGAATAAAGAAAGTATAACTTCAACGTACAAATGTTCGTAAAAAATATACACATTCAATAATTAATAATCATGCAATAATATAGCCACTCAAATAAAAAATGCATAAAATATAAAACATATCTTACTTTTAATTACAAAATGAGTCTTACACATGTAGGAGTTTATTTTCTGTTACTGGTTGCTTGGACGCCTAATTAGAAACATTTTAAAAAAGCATTCATAGCTCGTTCTTTTTTTGAAATTGGAGAATAACATTTCTTTTTCTATTATTTTGGCGGCAATTCAAAATGTAATCTTAATTTTATTTTGTTCAAAATGGGCAAAAATAAAAGTAGTGACGCGTCAACTAGGCAAATCATTGTTAATTTACATATAGATCATAAGTGGGCGTACAGAAGAATAGCTGAGCATTTAAATTGTTCTGTTAAGAAAGTTTACAGTTTTTAGTTAAGGAACTGTTGAAAATGTTCTTAAAAGGCTCGGCCAAGAAAATCGAAAGATACGCTAATCGTTGGTGTTGCTAAAAAGACCCAAGTATAGGCTCCAATCAGATTAAAAATGAAGTTTTTTCGCCTGATGACCCGAGAAACATCTCGTCAAGACTGATACGCCGAAGATTAGTGGAAGCTAAATTGTTTGGAAGAATCTCTCGAAAGGTACCGCTTCTTACCAAGCAACACTGAGAGAAGCAGATTATTCGCTAAAAAATATGTTAATTCAAATGAATGGAAAAAAGTGTTATTTACAGATGAAACAAAAATAAATATGGTAAATTCCGATGGAAAGCGCTATGTTAGACGCCCTGTAAACAATGCTGTTAATTATAAATACACAAGGAGTATAGTCAAGCACGGTGGTGGGACAATGGATCAATGGCAATACAAAAATATCTTAGAACACACAATGATGACTCGGACGATCATTTGCCTATAACCAGGATCTTTCGGCATGATAATGATCCTAAACACACGGCTAATAGCGTCAAATGTTTCCTTAGCGAACAGCGTATATTCGTTTTAGACTCCGGAAAAATAGTCCGGATTTAAACCCGATAGAAAATCTCTGGTATATTGTTAAAAAGAAAGTCTCAAACAAACGTAACACTAGTCAAAACGAACTATATGAAACATTTGTTGGAGCATGGAATTCAATCCCCCTAGAAAAATGTATGAAATTGATTGAATCAATGCCACGTCGTTGCAGTGCTGTTATTGAAAATAAGGGATACGCCACTAAATATTTATTATAACTATTGGTAGGCTGTGGATAGTAGCTATTTCGTAAACAAAAAATATTGTTTTTTATCTTTTTTGTTGTTGTTTCTAATTAGTTGACCATTATTGTTCATAGCTTAAAACTGATTTAAATGTTTGTCCGTAATGTAATATTGAAACTGCACTTGTGTAATGGGATTTATATTGTTTTTCTAATAAATGATAAATCGTCGAACATATTGTTGTCCTATTTATTGTTTAATTTCAAAATAAAAACGATTGCGGTGAAGTATCTTACATAATGTCAAGGACCGTTGGTAGTGTTTCTAATTATACGACCACCACTGTATATCGCATACGATGTATTGTATAGTACTTGTAAGGTTTACAAGGTTTCTATAATTATTTAATAATTATTTTTTTTGTGTTATATTTTAAATTTGAATCATCACCTAGCTAGTTTCGTTGGATGATTAAAAAAAGTAATGACGTTGACGTAAGAAATTTACGGAAGTCTTATAGCTCACTCGACTCATTGTAAGGTTATTAAAAATTGTAAGCAAACAATAAGGTCCCGGGTTCCTATAGAGATTTTGAATTGAATATCAAAACGACTACGTAAATGCATATAAGGCTGTTAGTTCTGCGCCAGATTAAGATCAATAGTGAGGTGTTTCTTCTTGCAGTGCCAATGTCTGTCGACGAAGGTCACTCACGATCAGTTACCACCATTTGTAGATCACCATCGGGAGACCAATTCCCTCCTGCCTTTTGAAATGAATATAAAAATACCGTTATGATTGCTGTGATACAGTAAATTCTATCGGGCATGTTTATTTGAAATCAGAAGCGAAAGCATCCGTACAAGTTAAAATGAAAAATTCTTGCGTTATTTATGACTTTATTGCATCGTTCAATATATATGCATTTTCATTTTACAATATATTAATAAGTTTTAATGTTACCTTGCGTTTAATATTGTTACTAATATTTACGACTACTACCTTTTATTATACTTTATCTCGACTGCCTCGTTGGTCTAGTGGCTAGATATAAGGCCGCAGATCCGGTGGTCCTGGGTTCAATTCCCAGGTCGGACCAATAAATAGTTATTGGCTTTTTCTGTCAGAAAATTCTCAGTAGCAGCCCGGATTCTGGAAGTTGGAAGTGTGTACACTCCCGTGCCTCGGAAAGCACGTTAAGCCGTTGGTCCTGCGCCTGAACTCTTTCCGGTCGTGTCGGATTGCCGTCCCATCGGATTATGAGAGCTAAGGAAAAGAGAGTGCACCTGTGTTTGCGCACACACTTGTGCACTATAATATCTCCTGCGCAGTTGGCTAATCTCTCTTGAGATTGGCCGCCGTGGCCGAAATCGGTCTGGAGGACCCTTATTATACTTTATAGTTATTTGTATTTAATACTTTCAAGATATGATTATGTCTTTTAAACAGGGGGCCAATTTTAATTAAATTATCTATAACAATAAAGATACGTTCTCGATTCAATTGCAATCCAACTTGGACTAATCTATATTTATTCGGATCGGAATCGAACTAATAAACCGTTACATCAAAACCAAACATAATACTTAATTTTTATGCCATTAGTCGATAATCAAATTAAAGAATAGGATAACGGATAAACGGGCACGATCACGCATCAATTCAATTGCAATGAAGACTATCATAAAGTGACAATTTGTTAGTAGAAAAAGCTTCCTACACGCTGAGGTTACACGAGCCGCCCCGCACCAGGTTTGTTTGTGGGGCTGCGCTTGCGCCGCAGCGGATCTACGTTTTTTTTTATTGTATAGGAAGGCGGACGATCACATGGGCCATCTGAAGGTAAGTGATCACCAACCATAGACAATGGCTTGAAAGAGATTTTAACCATCGCTTACATCGCCAATGCGCCACCAACCTTGAGAACTAAGATGATATGTTCCTATAAATCATTCTATTAAGGTTTTAATTGTAGAATTTCGACCGTCTACGTCGCGTTCTTACACTACTTACGTGTACTTTTCGTGTATCCGTGGGGCACCACCTCGCACCAACTCGCGCAAGGTGAGTCCGTTCCGCACGGGCGCCGGGCGGATCGAGTGCGTTAGTGCGAGATTACGTGGTACTATCCAGAGAGTAACAGGTAGCGGTAAGCCGGCTTAAGAAATGGTACTATACGTAAATAGCATCGAATATATTTCCGCTATAAGCATTTTTATTTGACGATTAATTGTTTATTTACATTTATGATCAATATTCGTGCTGTAAACATTAGCCTTACTTATAAACGATGTTTAACGAGTGTTTGGTTCCTTCTCTTTCTGTCATTATTGATTTGACATTCGAAAGAAGAGGACAGTATTGCTTCATTAAACATGTCTTTAAAACATTTATAGGTAAAGCGGTAAGATTTTAAATAAAATTATTCTAAGTAAAAATTAACATTCTTATAATTAAGGAACGTGAGTGTTGGTCATAGTGATTAAGGTAGTTCTAAGTTGAATATATTCCGATCCACAAAATTATAAATATTTAAACTTGGGAAGATTACGAACAGATTGGAGTAGTCTGTTAATTATGTATATTGAGATTTGCATCCACGATTGCAGTTATGGTTGCTACCTCGTATTTATGATGTACCGTATACATACCGCTTACTTAGCACAATCAACACATGCTATTCAAGTATTATTATCATATAAGCGTCATAACTATCAATAATAATAATAATCATTGATTGTCTTTGATTAACACGAATCAACGAATAAGTCCGGAATATTACAACAATGTACGAATAGCCGATAGAGCCACTTTCATTCGCAGTTTTAATTTGTTCTGAGAAATTATTTGCACATTTATTTATCGCATTAAACGGAAAAAATGGTATTTGTGGGTAAAATTAGCTTATTTCCAATGAAACGTTCGAAAACAAAAATCACTAAAAACATATATTAGTATTTTTTTTATTTATATTTTTATATATCTGCATGATGTAACAATAAAGTAACGAGTCATATTGAGTAATGAATGGCTTGCATTTAGTGTACCGTGAATGACAAACAATTGGTCATATGCTGTTAGGAATTCCCTGTGACACAATGTTTTTTTACGCGCATGCGCAGAAGGCTATATTTAATATGATTGAGATATATACAATAAAACTATAACGAGGCCATGTTTATATATGACTAGCTGTGCGCCGGGGTTTCACCCGCGTATAATTAATAAAAATAAGAATTTTTAAACCGGCAGTTTTCGAACCAGTAGTTTCTGTGATTAGCCGGATCAAACAAATTCTTCAGCTTTATGCATCATTAATTGCCCCTAAATAGCAAAGTTTGGTATGTACTGTATAGATCATCAACACTAGTTGTTCCTAAGATCTGCCTGTATAACACCCGACTGATATATTTATTTTAAAAATAATATAATTTTAAATAAATATATAAACTCACTATGCTTGGTAGGCACACAGAATATCATCCGTCACAACACCGAACATGAAATATATTGATTAGTAATCAAGCACATGAAAATTAAGAGGCTTGAACCCGCAATCACCGGATAAGATTCACGTTTTCTAACAACTAGGCCATCTCGGCTAATTCCAATGAGAAAAAAATACTTACGGTAATCTATTCTCAATATTAATTTACTACACAACGTAAAAAGTGTTTATATACTTATGATACAAAACTCTAGGCGCGGGCGAAAAAAACTTAAGCCTAATATCACAACCAGAACTATTAAAATCAAGGTTAGAAGTTTTCACTTGGCGCCTTGGACATCGGCGAGCCCCACAAACCTCTCCACTGCCCTCGGGAGGGAAACGCGTAATGCGTTTTTTCAGTGTTAAAAAAGGATGTTCAAAGTTAGTACGCATTTTTTTCAATACATACAATAATGCTTCGTTTTCGGGCAGATACACTATAAAATATACAGTTATAAGGTTAAAAGAAAATAAGTCACGAGTCACACCACCGCTTAGCAACATTAGAACTGGTCTCTATGAAATAGTGCGTTGCGGCGCCGGCGCCTGCATTGTGCTTGCTTACGACCGAGCAGCCTGATATTCGATGCTTTTCATTCTTCACAATACACGTGGATATGTACAAGTAAAATTGATTCATACAATAAATGTCATGTTCCCATTTTGGTTTAGTACATATTTTACTACGACACACTACTTTCTCTCTTTCTTTCACCAGAAATATGATATTTGAAAGAAGAAGACAAGTAATTGTTTAACTATATAACCCACTATACAAAGATTAATAACATTACGCTTGAAAATATTTTTATTTTCTGATTAATCTGCATACATTTGCCTTGCGCAGTCAATGTATTTGATACTAATTGACAATTTTAGTTCTCTTTTAGAGACACAGTATGACATTAATTTTACGAATTTTGAAATTCGAATATACCGCGGCACAGAATCATCAAAACTAAGCCACGCCCTAAAAATATTGCGAACTCTCTGTACTTGTCTTTTTTAATGCCATCTGTGTGGCAACAGCATAGATTCCAATTTCGTGTTCAATTATGTTTTGATTAATTTAGACTTTTGACCATGAAGTATGAATGGAAAAATGAAAGTGTAATTACTATTAAGCAGTCTTGGTACTCAATCGTTGCACGGAAATAACTTTCCGACGTTCCTTTGTGATAGCGTTTAACGCTATCTGGATTTAGTCGTAATATGATTGGAAATTTCTGTTTTAGTGCTGTAAATGATCAAAGAAAATATTTTATAGTGTTACATTAAAGCTGGACTGGCTTAGACAGCTCGGTCACGTGGTCTTGTTATCAAGTACGCTTCTCAATGGAAAATATATTATGTATTAGACATGGCCTTCGACGTAGTACTTAGGTAAGGCGTTTGTGATTATGACCCTTCACGCTGAATAGAAATGATAGCACGTACATTTTATTCATCTCTGTTATGTTTCTCTTTATGTCTTATCTTTAAAAATATATACATATGTAAAAGATGAACAGTAAACACTAATTAAACATATGACTTTTTAGTAGTGCTAGCCCGGCTTCGAACCCGCAATCCTTGGTTAAGATACACATGTGTTTCACCACTGAGCCATTTCGGGTTTTAAAAACCTTTCTCATTACCTTTCTCAATAAATGTGCTAAAGCAAAACGATTGTAGCAAAAAGTTCGTATCTCTATCCAAACAGTACTTGTATTAGCCTTTAATTCTTCATTTTCCACTTTGGTCTCCGACCGTCCACGGGGTTGGTTCTGAAGGTCGAAATTTCCAGAACGAAAACGTTGTAACCAAAAACGTACCGTGCTTTTTTTTGCAACACCAGCGCCGTACACATCATTAATCCTTCGAGCTGCTTCCGCAGCACTGGTGCCACGGTAGAACTCGTACTCGTAAATATACCGATATTTAATGTTTTCCATTGTGCGGTAATAAGCGACGCTAAAGAAAAAATAATGAGGAAAAAACAAATGAATGACTGTTTTCAAAACTCAAATGTACCAGCTAAATGAATTTATAAATTTGAATTTGGAATTCTTAACCAAAGAGGAGTTATTTCATATCAAAGTGGTCAGTACGCCAAAACGCTAATTTCATATGTAAGGACCTAATATTACTTTTTTTTGTTAGGAAACATACAATTTTACCAACGCCAATGACCAATGCTTAGCAGGGCCATTTACTTGTGCTTTATACATTCGTATAATTAAAGTTGTTGGTGTATAATAAATATAACGCGTATATAATGTTTAGATTACTTACGAAAACATCTTATAATATCAAAATGTCATTGACCTGTTATCATAATAATGTAATCCTGAGTGGTTTGAACATTTACTTTTGTAGGTATTTAAGGCTTAACAACACGGTTATGAGGGTAAGGCCCATTCTGGTTCTCTTAGCTAAATGGTTCTTAGGTTCGTGGTACGAATGGTCATTCAATACATTTTGCTAAGTGGACTCTGAAAATATAGATACATGGGAAATTTCTAGTTTAATATCGATGGCGGTAAATGTATAAAAATATATAAAGTTTCAGCTTTTTATATGAATTATGTAGGAGGAATGGCAAATGGGCTACCTATTGGTAAATTGTCACCAAGGGCCAACGCCAATGAGCCGCCAACCTTAGTAACTAACGGTAATGTAGTTACACCATTAAATGTATTATCGAGTGTACATCAAGATATGATGTTACTATATTTGAGACGTTTGCAATTGATTGAAAAATATACAGGCAATTATTTTTACCAAGTTTGTAAGTTTGTTAAATGAAAGCTTGATTAAAACGTATTCTATTTGATTTTAAATTAGTTTAAAAGTGTCCTGTAATAAATTTGAGAGCGCCTTATTTTTTATTCATATGTTTTATGATTCTTTAAAATTCCATTACAATATAAATTTTATTTTGATATAAGTTAAGTGAATTAATGTATTTTTCTTTCGTGTGAAAATTCGCAAAGAAAAATTATATCCTGATAAATTGTTTCCATAAATATGGTATTAACTGGCTATGCCTCACTATTGTCCCTGTTTCATTTGTATAAGATGAGTTTAAGGGTTTAATGGATATAGATTTGTATTGTATAGGTTGTGTACCTAAGCATTTATTTTTATTTGTGAAATTAAACTGAAGTCAATTTTAGCAGTAACAGCCTGTGAATGTCCCACTGCTGGGCTAGGGCCTCTTCTCCTCTTTTTGGGAAGAAGGTTTCGAGCTTATTCCACCACACTGCTCCAATGCGGGTTGGTGGATTACACATGTGACAGGATTTCAGTGAAATTTGACACCTTCCTTCACAGTCAAGCACGAGATGAATCATAATTACAAATTAAGCACATGAAATTCAGTAGTGCTTGCTCGGGTTTGAACCCACGGTTAAACCACTGGGCCATCTCGGCAATGTTAGAATATATATATAAACTGTGCTAATGCTAGATATGATACGTGCTTACCGTGCTCTCGGCTAAAACGTCGACTAATTAAAATAATTAAATTAGCGTACTATTGTGGACGCGCCTAATTGATAAATGAATACGTTGCTATATTGTCGTTACAATTAACCGTGCATGTATTATAGAATAATAAATATCCTTTGAACATTCATCAGCAGCAACAAAACAACACTTTATCTGGACAATTTTGAAATATCCCGAAATTAGTGCTCAGTGATTGTAAGTGTGTCAACTTTAAGTTGTCATAAATTTTAATAGACTCAACCGATCCTAATGAACCTTCCACCTTATAATAAATCATATTTTATTTTTTTAGCCATTTTGAGTATTACCCCGGATGAAAGGACAGGTAGATGAAAATCAAAATGATCGTTGTTTTGATTTTATTAACAAATAACCATATTAAATAAATACATATTCATTTATATATATTGATGAGGTTATGCTCTGCAACTTATTTAATTAATTAGTTCAAATAGGACTAAGACTGGAGCCGTCTGAAATTCAGGTCGCAACCAGGTCGCTGAACAACCAGGCTAAATCATGAATGGCTAATAGATTTAAAGTTTAATTCTGTCGTAACTAGTTTGCCCGTAAACAAGTTACCATATTTTTATTATAAGATGTTATTAAAGCTAAACACTAGACATCCAGGCCGATGGCTCAGTGCTTAGAACAAGTAGACCTTCATAGAAGTTTGTGGGCTCAGATCCAGCCAAGTATTTTTATTTTTATTGTATAGGTAGGCGGACGAGCATTTGGGCAACGTGATGGTAAGTGATCACCAACGCCCATAGATATTGGCATTATAAGATATGTTAACCATCGCTTACATCGCCAATGCGCCACCAAACTTGGGAACTAAGGTGATGTTATGTCCCTTGTGCCTGTAATTACACTGGCTCACTCATCCCTTCAAACCGGAACACAACAATACAAAGTACTGCTGTTTTGCGGTAGAATATCTGATGAGTGAGTGGTACCTACCCAGACGAGCTTCCGCAGAGCTCTACCACCGAGGAAACTATAACTTGGGTTATCATTTTATTTATTTGTGTTTATAATTTATCTCGTGCGTAGCGTTAAATCGTGCGTCGTTTTCGGTTAAGCATAGTTGTTTTTTATCTTAACAAGGCTCTCTAGTGATCATAAGAGAATAAGCGCTCTACGATGAAGCTTGATATATAAGGGACTAGCGTTCTGCCCGCGGTTTCACCCGCGTAGTTCCCTATATAATGTAGCTTTCCATTGGTGAAAGAATTTTTAAAATCGGCTTAATGGTTTAGGCGCGAAAACTTAACAAATAAACAAACTCAATTTCGCATTTATAATATTAGTTACGATATATCCATTTACTTGCGCCCTTATAGATCTGAAACTGACTAATACTCATTGCAAAGTCGTACCGAAATGTAGCATTCGTAATTTTACATATCAATTTCCATTATTTTATTGTGGTTAACCACATAACTATATTCATATGTCAGTTACCACAAGTTAAGTAATATTTTGGTTACCAATTTCTAGCACGGAATTAGTTAAAATGTATGTATTGGTAAATTATACATGACAGAATTATTTTTTATTTGTTGTTTTTTTTTAAATTATATTGTCGTGGGTATTGTAATTGCTAATACATAAGTAAGGACTTATTATATAATCGTATTGACTAGTTAATATACATTAATTTATTTATTTTTACGTAGATAGGCGGCCTAAAAAATGGATCACATGATAGTAATTGATTATCACTGCCCATATACATTAGTACCGTAAGAAATGTTAAGCAAGCCTTATTTCGCCAATGTGCCACTAACCTAGGGAACTAAGATGTTATGTCCTTTGCGCCTGTAGATGCACTGGTTCACTCACCCTTCAAAGCGGAATTCGACAATACTAAGTATTTGGCAATAAAAAATTATATTATTATATTTAAAGAAATCGTTTAATTTAATAATTGTAGGCTCAGGAAAGGTCGTAGTTTCAGAGAACAGATTAAAAAATGTAATACTATTTGATGATACATAAAACCTATCTAGTAAATAAATAAATTGTTCTTCTGTTCACAGGTAAGCAATGATGTATTATTCGAGTAATTATGGTAAGTTTTATTTAAAATCAAATCTCTTTTATGGAGGGTTGACACATGAATAATAATAATTGAAGAAGTACATGTCGTCTGTAGGTTTGATCGAAAGTTATTATATATAGACACAAAGTTTCCGATTTCGCTTAGTCAGTACATCCTTCCTGGATAAAGTTGTTTCCTTCCTTAATAATATTAGATACGATTTTTAACTTTACCTATAAATAAATTTATAACTCATGAAGGTTTCACATGAGTTTTAATTTCCCTGTCCTGGGTATCACATAGTAGCAGCCTGTGAATGTCCCGCTGGGCTAAAGCCTCTTCTCCACTTTTTGAGATTTTGGAGCACATGTGCATCAATACATACATTTGGGTATCACATGTGGATAATAATATTGTTCAACTGTAGTGTCTGTTGTTTGGACGGGGAGAGCGTTAAAAAAAAATAAAAGAAGTCTTGTAGTTAAGAAACCTTGATTTTTGTGCAGAATAATTAATTATTTAATTGTATTTATTCAATACACTTGTAATTGTATTGGTCGTAAAAAGCAACTATTTAGTTTCTTGGCAGTTACTGTTAGATTCTACATTTTGGATCGGCGTAACATTGAATTTAAGTTTTGTTACTTAAAAACTTGTACATTCTTCAAATGTACACCTGTCTATTTAATTTATATAATAATCTAATACGACGGAATATCTGACACAACTGAAAAAAGTTCATGCGGAGAAAAACTCTTGCTTTTGACCTCACGCGATATTTGAAGCTACCAAATCCACCAAATGTAAGCCGAGTGACGATTATTAACTGCTTTAACATTACCAAATTAAATAATTGCAGCCATTCATTCGTGTCCCTTGAAATTTAACCGAGTAGCAAGTGAATTAAACTTGAATGGAACTTTTCAGGATCATTTGTCTGCACCCGTGACTCGAATAAAGAGTTTCTTATTTAAGATGAAAAAATATTAAATAATACATAACACACAAAATAATAATAATTGTGTTATTTTTATTTTATTTTATTTTAAATAGGAAGCAAACATTATATATTCAGAAAACATTTGTTATTGCATGTATAAAAATATTATAACACAATATATATCAATTATAGGCTAATTTAACATTCAAAAAATAAAAAAATCTCTAATTCACGCAAAACTAAACAAAAAAAACATCTTTAACTTAAATAACAAAATAAATAATTGAATTTTGATAAAAAAAAATTGAATCTATACATTAATATATAAAAAAAGATAAGAATTCTATTAATATATCCAAAAAAAAAATTAAATTTTTAAATGTACTTTTATATTTATATATGTTATAATTTATTATGTACAGATGTTAATTTATTCATTCGAATCGACACGATTAAGTGAGTTCCAAGGAACTAACGACTTCTAGTGCTTGTTGAGGTAAGAGCGAGTAAATAGTGCCAACTACTAATTTCAAACTTGCTTGTTGAATTTCTAGACAGACAACTTGAAAGCTTTTTATTGACATAGGTACGTTTATATATATGATACGGTTCGGGATCTTTAGCCTTACAAAAATTCATATAGAATGATTACGTTATAAAATAAATCTATTAACCAAATTACTATTTACTTAGTGGTAGGGCTTCGTGCAAACTCGTCTGGGTAGGTACCACCCACTCATCAGATATTCTACAGCAAAACAGCAGTACTTGCTATTGTTGTGTTCAGGTTTGAAGGGTGTGTGAGCCAGTGTAATTACAGGCGCAAGGGATATAACATCTTAGTTCGCAAGGTTGATGGCGCATTGACGATGTAAGCGATGGTTAACATCTCTTACAATGCCAATGTCTATGGGTGTTGGTGACCACGTACCATCAGGTGGCCCATATGCTCGTCCGCCTTCCTACGATATAAAAAAACAACATTTTTCTAGACTCAGTTGGGTGTGCATTGATAGTCAGGACATTTTTTTATAAGTATAGATATGTCATTTATATCGTGTTACGCAAAAAAATATTACTAGTACGCCTAGCGTGTGAAATTAATTAATTCCTTTTTTTGTTTTTTTTTTTTCCAAAATTCATGACGCTAACATATTGATTTCACGTTAACATCTATCAAATGAATACAAGAAAGCACTGAACGCTTTTGTCTTCGTCTATTTCTATATAGATATTAGAGAGCCGTTAGCAACAATAAATAATAATCATTCTAGACGTAATTACTGGGTGTAGTCGACGTTCTCGACAGGGTTAAATTGGGGTGGCGCCGACCCTGTCCGGCCTACGACGATACGCAAAAAGATATACTCGTAATACTCGACATATACTCGTATAATACTATATAT
The DNA here is from genome assembly GCA_905220585.2 of Nymphalis polychloros. NCBI lineage: Eukaryota > Metazoa > Arthropoda > Insecta > Lepidoptera > Nymphalidae > Nymphalis > Nymphalis polychloros. The sequence continues at coordinate 13,722,978 of HG992242.1, forward strand.
ACTCGTCCCTCTTCACTCGGGTAAGTTTAATATTTTTTTACATAAAAACCTTTTTTTATTAATTCAGTCTTTTTTCTTACTTATACTTATCAACACAGACGTGTAGTTCGCGTGTAGCCTTTGGTGCATCATCTGTTTCATCAAATTTGGCAATTTGATGCCCATTATATTTTTGGAACGAAGTTCATTATGGGGCGTTGAGGATTATCGGAGCCATATCGTATCGTAGCAAAAAACGTCCGTAACGTTAAAAAAAAGCGTAAGATTTACTTTCAATCTTTACTCAAAATTCAATTTTTCAATTTTTATTTTAGTGACCATAAAGCTATAGTTTCTATGATAGAACATGATTATTCTTAATTATTATTATTTATATAATTAGCTGTTTCTTTGTATATTATTATTATATTTTTTTTTTAAATCATTGTAAACAAAATAAAGGCGTTAAGATAATTTTGTAAAGTAGTTTATTTTTTGTTTTTTATCGATAAAAAAATCATAAAAAAAATGTATACCTGAATAATTAATTTCTTTATATCTCGAATAGAACTTGAAATTAATATTTTTATAATAAGGAACTTCGTTACTATCTGGTGTCCCACGACACCACACGGATTTTTTGGATAGTACATTTTCTTGAGTGCCAGTTACAACTGGATTCTGTATTTCTAGGTTGATTATATTCGATCGCCATTATTTGGTTGCATCCAGAATCTACTTTGTCGTCGTTTATTTATCTTTATCAGTTTCCTCGTCGCTTCGTCGCTGTCTTCGGTGTTTATACGAAGTGTCTATACGCTTATAATGCATCTTACCATCACGTCCCATATCTTTTTGTCATCCACATATTCTGTTATACCATAAATACCAATAAAAATACTTATTAAAATTGCAAGTGTAAAAGACAAGGTGTATAAGAGGCAACAAGCATGTGTCAGATAAAATTCTGCGTCATGCCACACCTCGAAGTCTTTGTCCATCATCCTGGTACTTTTTACTTTAAGTAGTTTTTGCGTAAATCAAGGGAAAACAAACAAAAAGTCATACTTTTTTGTGTATTATCTTTATTCAGTATGATCATATTATACGGTATATTATATATTGTGTTTTCGTGTTACTAAGCATTTTTGTACTATTGTGTCGAAAAGTGTCTTTCCGTTCCTGTATAAGTCGCTTACCAACACGATTGTACCAAAAGTATAGAGTGTATCTAACATACTTCATTCTGATCAATATGGTTTATCTCACGCTTTCGATTTGCTTGAAATACAAATAATACCTATAAGTACTTTCAATACATAGCGAGCCGTAATGTCATAATGATATTATCTTATCATTGCTTTGCGAATTAAAAGAGCATCAAAGATATGCGACAATGCCCATAATAATAGTCGACTTTTCAAGAATACGCGCATCAAAATAGTATATCTATGTGAGTCGTCAGTCAATTTCACGGGCTTTTAAAAAACCGGCCAAGTGCGAGTCGGACTCGCGCACGAAGGGTTCCGTGCCATTATCTATAAAAAACGACAAAAAAAAACATGTATGTTGTATGGGAAACCCCCTTAAATATTTGTTTTATTCTGTTTTTTTAGTATTTGTTGTTATAGCGGCAACAGAAATACGTCATCTGTGAAAATTTCAACTGTCTAACTATCACGGTTCATGAGATACAGTCTGGTGACAGACGGACGGACAGACAGCGGAGTCTTAGTTCCCGTTTTACCCTTTGAGTACGGAACCCTAAAAATATAAAAATACGTCTATTTTTAAAATCATTTCTGCGCTGTTACATAGTTATCGTATTATTCTAGTATATTAGTAGTCATGACCAAGTGAAGTAGGTACGCACTCAGCCGGACTATAGTTTTCTTACTAACTGTTTTTCCTTCATCGCTAATCAACTTCCTGAACGTTAACGTGCATTTGACATTGGATATTTGGATAGAAACCTTGGACAATGTTTGGGCCAAATGTCAAATTGTGTGTTATTATTGTATCACGCTCAATAATTATTTATGTCTTAATTAAAAATATCTCGCTTATAAAACGTTATATTAACGTTAACGACGCAACAAATTTGTATTCTGGGGTTCCAAGCGCGTCTAATATCCGCTTTAGATGATATAGATTTCACTATAATTAGATCGCTCATGATTTTTACATTTATATACTTTTTTAAATTCATTCATTTCAATACATGATCGAACAATTTATTTTAATATAAATTAATACTAGATAATTTTGTAAATTGACCGTCACCTGTCACGGTAATGTCAAGTTGATGATTATATTAGAATTTTTAAATAAAGAGATCCAATAAATAAATAGAGTTAAATAAATAAAACATAGACTTTCGTTAATTTAATAGGATAAATATATTTTAGTTATTATTGTAAAATATATAGCAACAGACTGTGAATGTCCCACTGCTGGGCTAAGGCCTCTTCTCCTCTTTTGAAGAGAAGGTTTTGGAGCTTATTCCACGCTGCTCCAATGCGGGATTGTGGAATACACATGTGACAGAATTTAATTGAAATTCGACACATGCATGTTTCCTCACGTTGTTTTCCTACACCGTCAAGCACGAGATGAATCACATATTAAGCACATGAATTTCAGTGGTGCTTGCCTGGGTTTGAACCCACGATCGTAAAGATTCACGCGTTTTAACCACCACCGGACCATCTCGGCTTGTAGTTACAATGGTGCGCTCAATTTCTAAGTTGGAGCAGAATAATACAAAGAATTACTGGTAGTCGGTAACTCATGGGCTATATAATTAGTACTCTTAGATTCGATTTTTTTTAAATATAGTATTATTTTATAAGAATTATAAGAATATCTCTCCGATTTAGCGTAAATATTGTGTTATAAGTGGGGACGCCAATGTCTCAATATACTAAACAACAACTTGATAACAAAATGTTGTTGAGAGCAAGAAATCAACAAATCTCATATATCTATATTATAATTATTATTATTGCGAAAGGTAGTTTATTTATTTGTCTGTTTGTTACGCTTCACGTCTTAACTACTCAACGGTTCATCATAAAAAAGGATCAAACCTGCAACGTTACCGTTGCTACGCATAACGTTGGACCGATAAAACTACAAGATTTAACAAAGAAAAACGATCTAAAGTCAATAGATAAGAGATCATGAAATCTTGACTTCGATACAAAATTGATTATTATGTAAAATAGTTGTCGCCCTTGACATTCTAAGCCTTTATATCATAAATTGGCCATAATGCTATGTTATTGACATATTAATGGTACAGTACGAACGAATGGCATTTTACGGAAATAAACGAAACGTGGGTATTAATAGACTAATACTTCTGTTTATTGTACTTATTATAAAACTTTCAATTACAATGACGTTTGTTTTAAAATCACGCATAGTATGATATATAACTGATCAATTTTGATAATTCTCTGTGCTTAATATGTTATGTGAGAAGGAGATATAAGAGTCACACGAAAAGGACGCGACGGGTACAAAACGAGAACTCTGTTCTAGTAAAAATTGTAAAAAAAAACAATAGTGAACAAGGCAAAGGGTTGTAACCAATCTGTATAATAAATAGGCATATCATACCTTTGGTATTACATTTATTTATTTTTTTGCACACACTACGAAAACATAACAAATATAAAGAACAAGTTTTACATAATACAGTATGCAAAGGCGGCCTTATCACTTACAGTGATCTCTTCCAGGCAACCTCTATAATAAAAACATATATTGTTGTTAGTTAGAATTAGTGTGCGAACAATTTATACATAAAATTCATTAAATATTTATAAACTTAATAAAATATATAACATTTACAGTTACATTTACAGTTACATTTACAGTTACATTTACAGTTACATTTACAGTTACATTTACAGTTACATTTACAGTTACATTTACAGTTACATTTACAGTTACTATTATAGTTAAAGTTACATTTACAGTTACATTTACAGTTACATTTACAGTTACATTTACAGTTACATTTATAGTTAAAGTTACATTTATAGTTACATTTACAGTAACATTTTCAGTTACTGTTACATTTACATTTACAGTTACATTTACAGTTACATTTACAGTTACATTTATAGTTACATTTACAGTTACATTTACAGTTACGTTTACAGTTACATTTATAGTTACATTTACAGTTACATTTACAGTTACATTTGCAGTTACATTTACAGTTATTACCTTTTTCTTCTCTGTTTGTCATCCGTTTGTTTGTTAGTTATTGACGAGTTTTAGTTAAACAATAAAAAAAATTAAGAAAAGAAAAATGTGTTACGAATCCTCAATTTTTCAATAATGATAAACGACCACCGGCCAAACATTAATTTAAATATTAGGTATTAAACCGGCTCTAAAATGCAATAATTATAAATTTTGGTAGTCAATGTAGAACTTTAACGATTCGCTCTGCGTTTTGATCGGTACAAGTTAAGTTTTACTATGATCTACTTTCTTAAATAAATCATATATTTTACTTATGAACTTTGCTTAGCGGCTGTTAAGTTAAATATCGATCTCTCTCTTTCTGTCATTATTGATTCGACATACGAAAGAAGGAGACATAGCACTGTTTAACCGCTTAGCAACGTTTATAATTAAAGCCGGGTATGTCATTGTGTATGTTTTTGGGAGCAAGAAATCTACAAATCTCATATATCCAAATAATAATTATTATTGCGAAAGTGAGTATATTTGTTTGTTTGTTACGCTTTCACGTCTTACCTACTTAACGGATCATCATTAAAGTTTCCATTTATTTTATCAGGGGTATAATTTAGGACATTTCATCTGAACTAAACATATGGTATTTTATAGCATATGTCCATCCTGAAACTATAAGTTATCATAATGTAAAAGTTTTATACAAATCGTTTTATTTTTCTCTAGAAAAAAACCAAAAATCTTATTCGTTTATAATATTAGTCCGATTGATTGGTGACGAGCCGGTTGGCGTGGTTGGTGCCTTTAGCACCTCAAGTCGTGGGTTCGATTCCCACCCAGGACAGACATTTGTGTGCATGAACATGTCTGTTTGTCCTGAGTCTATATAAGTATGTATTTACAAAAGAAAAGTGGTTTATGTAGTATATCAGTTGTCTGGTTTACATAGTACAAGCTCTGCTTAGTTTGGAATCAGATGACCATGCGTGAATAATGTCCCAGGATATTATTATTATTATTATTGATATAAAAAATCGTTTTTTAATTAAGCAAGAAGTTAAATAAATAAAAAGGTATTGTATTAGAGATTATATAATAAGTTCGTTCCTTTATATAGAATAACAATTACGTTCGAACAACAAATAAATAACCTTTATTTAATTGCTCTTTCAAGCGAATGACGGATTATTTTTCAAATTGAAAGCGCTTGAAAGCGGCTTGATACGTTCATAAAAATATTATTTCATTTTTCTGCGAATCAAACATGAAATGTCACAAATTAAATTTGGTATTTTTTAGTTTTAACATGCGAGTGGATATCAGAATGGACACGTATTTTATTTATATTTCCACACTAACTGATTATATACATATATATTTTATATATCAACATGGCCCAGTGGTAAGAATGCGTGAATCTTAACCGATGATCGTGGGTTCAAACCCGGGCAAGCACCACTGAATTTCATGTGCTTAATTTGAAAAACTAAACTCGTGCTTGACGGTGAAGGAAAACATCGTGAGGAAACCTGCATGTGTCAAATTTCACAGAAATTCTGTCATATGTGTATTCCACCAACCCACAATGGAGCAGCGTGGTGGAATAAGCTCCAAAACTTCTCCTCAAAAAGAGGAGAAGAGGCCTTAGCCCAGCAGTGGGACACTCAGGGGCTGTTTCTTTACTTTTTTATTTTATATACTAGCTTAAAATATAAAAAAGACTACAGTAAATTAAATTATTTTGTTGTTTTAAATGCAGGAATAATTATATTTTAAAAGATAATTTCACTCAGGCTGTCTTTCTAAACTTTTATGTAATGCATTTAAAATATATTTTTATTGTTTTAACGGTAAATGAGTAACCGTTTGCAAATATATACTCAACTTATTTTCGCTTACGGCTTTTCCCGCGTGTTTTAGGGGCTATGTATGTTTGTTTATAGTTTTCGTTTAATTAGAAAATAGTCCTTAAATCGGCTTAAAATCGTATTCGTTACACGCAAAAAGAACAATCAAATTTAAAACCTTCTTATTTTTATATTTCTTATGGAAGGTACAAAACAACTGTCACCAGGCTTTAGTTTTTTTTTTATCCAGCCAGTGGCTTTCACTTGGCGGAGAAGTCAATTTTACTTTTCTCATTCTGCCACAGTTTCAATCCTCACCAAAACGGATGTTCCAAATTTGAAAAAAATATTCAAAAACTTCATTTAACGATTCAATAACCTCAAAGCTATTCAATTAACTTGTTATATAATAACTAACCGTATAAATTAATGTTTTAATCATTTTAATAAATATAAAATAATACGTTAAGTAATTAATATGCAGGAAAATAAATCAAGTTGTGCACTCAAGTTGTGCACACTGATTTAACAAGTAAATAATTCAAGGCTAGTTCATATTACATAGAACGTTATCATTCTACATAGCTATACTTGAAACGTATATTAAACTCTTATATTCTAATCTACATTTGAAATCAAGGAGACCAAATCGAAATATATGAGAGTTCCCAGACGAAACCACCACACTGATGACTCTGGAACTTCTGCTTGATTATAATACACGTTGTATTATTATTAAGCAGAACTTAGATAGCTCTGGCAATGATGGGTAAACGGCACATTGGTCTATTCATTAGTTACTTCTTCAATTACCTACCAAGTTCCACTTACATTGCTATTAGTAAGCCTCCGTTCTGAGTTTGATTTCCAAATTGTGCTGATCTGTAATTTCCACTACCAACTTTGAGTAACGAGATTACCGCGTTACACATCTGTGCCGCGAAAATCTCATAAAGCTGTTCCGGGTCTCATCAGTGAAGGAATAACGGATTTTGAAAATTTGAGATTAAAATGTGACAATTTGGAATTTGAGTGTCAAATTCCAAAATTAGACCTTTAAATTCTACTCTCAATATCAAATAATATTCATTTTAAGAATTATGATCGTGATAATCTAGCTAAGAATATTTCCTTATTACATCGAAAATTACCAATGAATTGCTTTCGCCGTTTGTTCTCAGGTCTGGTTGTTTCCCCTTTTGAAACAGCGGAAGTTTGAACTTTGACTATCCATAAATAAGTATAATGCTTGTATATTCGTCGAAAATATTGGATTTCATGATGGTAAAACGAATTTTGTTTTCACCTTAAAGTTGTATGGCGACATATAAATATGATATGTTTTTTTTATATTATTGAATAGGCAGGCAGACGTGCATATGGGCCACCTGATGCTAAGTGGTCACCAACGCCCATAGACAATGGCATTGTAAGAAATGTTAACCATCGCTTACATTGCCAATGCGCCACTAACCTTGGTAACTAAGATGTTATGTCCCTTGTGCCTGTAATTACACTGGCTCACTCACCCTTCAAAGCGGAACACAACAATACAAAGTACTGCTGCTTTGCGGTAGAATACATGATGAGTGGGTAGTACTTCGCAAAATTGTATGCTACTTTTACATAGGCTGTCTAAGTTTTTGTAAAGAAAAATTTGTTGTGGTGTAGGTACAATAAAGTATAAATAAAAATAGATAAAATAAATACTTACCCAGACGAGCTTGCACAAAGCTCTACCACCGAGTAAAATTTTCAATTTACCAACTTTAGGCCGTTACATTTTTCATATTTATTTCTCGAGTACCTACCGGTATTTCTATACATTGCTTCTCAAGAATATCACACACTTGTACAAAAAAAAAACACGTGAAAAAACGATTAATAATATAAATCCGAAGAAGATAGGTTTTCTTTTGTATTGTAAATTTTGACAAGTGGAGGCGAAAGGGCTGGCCACAAAAGCTCGGGAGAATTTATTAAATTCCGTATTCATGTGGATAATGTTGCGGAGGTGGTAACTGGTAACAAAAGTAAGCAATGTTTTAGCCAGGTTTATCAGAAGCGTGGAATTTAAAAAAAAAAGGTGCTAGGTTTTTAAATAGAATATATATTTGTTACGTCACTGCTCACTTTAATGTCGCAGTTCTGCGTTGGATTGCCTCTATCAACCGTGATAAGCTTGTTACATAACAATGGCTGAAAGGAACTTTCTTGTCCTTGTAATTAAATAGTTCGCTCGATAAGGGTCGAGATAGACCAGTGGTTAGGATTTGCGAATCTAAATCGAATATTGCTGATGAAAATCCAAAAAAATGGTTACACCGATTTTTCATGTGTTTGAGTGTGTTCGCATAATTTATTGACGTGATAACGTCTTATAAATCTATGAACGCCGGCTGCACGCACGAAAAAGCATGACTCATGACGTTCCGCCTTAACATTAACATAACATCTTCGTTGCCAAGTTTGGTGGCACATTGGCGATATAAGGACTGGTGGCGACCACTTAACATCAGGTGGCCCATTTGCCTGTCCCCCTTACCTATAACGTAAAAAAAGTGTTCTGCGATGAATTCTACATCGTGAGCAAACATGTAACTGTCGGATATATCGGAGCATCGTTAGGGAATTAGCTCCAAACCAAGAGAAATCAAGTCTAAAGAGAGCCTTATCCCAGCAGAGTGACATTTACAGCATGTTCAATTTAGCTCAAAACTATATTTGGTTCAAAATTTTAGCCGTTCAAATGAATAAACTAAGCAGAAATACATTTCGCATTTCGTTTGTAGATAAGAGTAAATTGTCGGTCCGGACACTTGTAGCGAAACTATAAAATATAAAAGCTTTGAAACCGTTTGTACGAGTAGTAAAATGTAATAATATCTTTAAAAAACTTCGTGACAAAATATATGCAGATATATATATGAAAAAATCGATGTAGATAAAATATTAAAGTATAGCTTAACATACAAAAAAAAGCCGAGATGGCCCAGTGGTTAGAACGCGAGAATCTTAACTGATGATCGTGGGTTCGAGCCCGGGCAAGCTCCACTGAATTTTCATGTGCTTAAGTTATATTTATACTTCACCTCGTGCTTGACGGTGAAGGAAAACATCGTGAGGAAACCTGCATGTGTCTAATTTCACGCCACGAAATTCTGCCACGTGTATTCCGCATTGGAGCAGCATGGTGGAATAAGCTCCAAATTGTCTCTTCAAAAAGAAGAGAAGGCCTTAGCCAAGCAGTGGGACATTTACAGGCTGTTATTGTACTGTTAATTTAAATAAGTTAAAATCCACTAATATTATTTGTATATACTGTTAGTATTTATATCAATTTCAAATACTTCAATTATTTGTACTTTCAACGATTTCATTAGCATGTCGGTGACGCGATGCCACTAGTTTATCCTCTACGATAAACCGGCGCAATGCGCTTAAAGAAGTTTTCGCATAAAAAAAACTCAAATGCAAAGGCATTGGCTTAAAGCGCAGCACCTCGGCATCTGTAGTAATAAAACCAACACATTCGACCAACAACATAGAAACAGATGTCAAAAGCCTCACACACACACACAAACACAATCATGAAATTCAAGAGGCCAACAAACACTAACTTGTAAATAATTTAACCAATTATCCCTAATGATAAAATATCGTTACAAGTTACCTAATGAAGCAATAAATCTATATCAATGTCTGCGTTTCAAATTATAATCAACATACATACGTTAGTAATTCATTCAAATTTACGATTCAAATAGTTAAATGGTAAGTGATATACCCACTTGCAGGCTGCGAACGTTAAGACATGTACGAAATTAGGTTTTCGGTCCTCACACTGAATACTAAATATAAAAACAATTTTAATAACTAAATTGTTATTCTCTATTATATTGGGTCATTAAATTTAGTTGTAGACAGTTATATAAAACGTCCCACGCTCCATCTTTAGTACGTGGACGATATAGATACATATGATGATATTAGAAAAAACACGAAGACTCTTTACTCGGTGGTAGAGCTTTAGGCAAGCTCGTCTGGGTCGATACCACCCACTCATCAGATATTCTACCGCAAAACAGCAGTACTTTGTATTGTTGTGTAATTACAGGCACAAGGGACATAACATCTTAGTTCCCAAGGTTTCAGCACAGCGCATTGGCGATGTAAGCGATGGTTAACATTTCTTACAACGCCATTGTCTATGGACGTTGGTGACCACTTACTATCAGGCGGCCCAAATGCACGTCCGCCTACCTAGACTATAAAAAAAACCAAGAATTTGTGTTTAGTCCGCTATTCCATATTTCCACACAGTACTTTCCATATGCGTAAGTTGCAGTGTCACATGTATAAAATGTTAATTTAATTGAATTTGAGTTTATGTCATGCATATTTTGAGGGCAAGCCCAACAATACATATTCCTAATAAGTCATACTTATGACTATTGGAAATAAAAGCTGCCTTGACACAGCTTCTATAAAGCTTTATTCAAACAACCAAGATACTGAGTACCATTGTATCTTAATCACGTTCTTCTTGCTGTAAACATTAAAAAATATAGTTTATTTTTTTATTTTATTTTAGAAAAGCCAACGAACATATCGGCCGCGACATAAGTGCTCATCTTAACATATAAATATTACTTTGACAAATATTAATTCATTACATCACCTATACACCGTCAATGATTGTCTACGGAACTGGATGTAATTACGCTTATAACTATATTTACACTGACTTACTCACCCGTCAAATCAGTATATGATGATATCTGTTGATATATATAGAATGTTGCTTCTGCTTCACCTGGTCCTGCAAGTCTATTCGATGGTTTACAACCGTTGAATAACAATAAAGTAGGTTCATCTTATTTTTGTGTCTGATTCTGCACACTTGTTTAAATATCTTTTCGGAATTACGCACGATTTTTGATGATTTATGTTAACAGCTATTGTTACATACAGTTATTCAATTCGCTTCTATAAATAAAAGAATAAAGTCAAAAACGTCGCCTTCATATGAAAAAAAAAAAACATCCTAAAATAATTTTATTAAAGAACAAGTTGACTAAGGCATCCTGTTAAAGATGATAGCACAACTTGGGAAAGAAAGGATCACCCCTCACTTCTTTATTATATTGAAAATTGTAAACAATTGCAAAGTTTGACAAAAGTATACTCGCTGTGTTTCTTTCGCCGGTTCTTCCGAGTTCTTCAGAGTCATTAGCACTCTCGGGAACAATAAAATATATATATATGTCTGAGTTTTTTTCCAAACCGGTGCTAGTTTGTACTTTGCTTACAAATGCTTACCTGATAATAATTGAACACCAGCGCCGTTAGACATTGATGATGTAAGAAATATCAACCATTCTGTACATAGCCATTTCCCCACCAACCTTGGGAACTAAGATATTATGTTCCTTGATCCTGAATCACGCTGGCCTACTTCCAAACCGGAACTCAACAATACCAAGTACTGCTGTTTTGTGGTAGAATATCTGATTAGTGGGAGGTACCTATACAAGTACACTTGCACAAAACCCGACCACTAAGTAAAATAATGCTTCTGTGTTGAATACAGGAATTTAATAAAATTTAATAATTTTGTTTGCCTTCTGAAAATCACAAATGTTACAGAGGCAATAGAAAACTGGAAGGTAAAATGTCCTAATGACGATATCCCTAAGGAAGTTACCAAACAAAAACTTTGGGATTCGCCACTAGTTCATGTTACACAACAAAGTTTGAATCAAAATTTAACAAGTGCCAATAACCGTGCACGGCTTCTAGCTTTATCAACTAAAGAGTCAGGTCACTGGTTACATGCGGTACCCTCTAAAAATCTTGGGACGCTTTTAGACAATGAATGTTTTCGCATAGCAATAGGTCTCCGACTGGGAACACAGTTGTGCATTGAGCACAGGTGCCCGTGTGGAAAAGAGGTCGACTCTTTCGGCTTACACGGTCTTTCTTGTCCAAGGAGTTCAGGGAGGCTTTTCCGCCACAGTTCTCTTAATGATACTATTAAAAGGGCTCTTGCCACCATTGACGTTCCTGCTCTTATTGAGCCTCATGGAATTAGTCGTGATGATGGCAAGAGACCTGATGGACTGACATTGGTTCCCTGGGAACAGGGACGGGCTTTTGTGTGGGACGCAACATGTGTTGACACACTAGCCCCGTCTCATATCAGAGAAACAATGTTAAAAGCCGGTGCTGCCGCGGAAAAAGCTGAAACGAACAAACGTAACAAATATTCTTCTCTTATTCAAAATTATATTTTTATTCCGTTTGCAGTTGAAACGCTTGGACCTTGGAGTAATAGTGCAAAAAATTTCATCCAAAATATTACACCCCGTCTTATTGCCTCTACTGGTGACAGGAGGGCTGGTTCATTTTTCGCCCAGAGAATCGGAATTGCGATTCAAAGGGGAAATGCTGCTAGCATTCTTGCCACCATTCCACGCGGTCACGATTTGTATAGTAAATATTTTTAATTTTAATTTATATTTATTTAAGGTTTTAATGTAATTATTTAAATTAAATTGTATTTTATACAGGAATGGTACTGCAATATATGGATATACGGATATGAAATTTCGAGGGTACTCTTCATCTATAAAGTTGATATACCTATGTGTAGCACGATTTTTTTAAGGAAATGCTTCATATTTTATTAGATATTCATAATTTAAAAAAATATTGTCTTTACAAACCGATATGACATAGCAACCTTCAAGAAAAGAGTGAACTAATATCTTAAATGCCGACAACGCACCTGCAAGCCCTCGGGTATGGCAGATGTCCATGGGCGGTGGTAGTCACTTTCCATCAGGTGAGCATTCTACTGGTTTGCCCCCTTTTTACATAAAAAATAAATCGTAAGGCGATAAGCTAGTATTTTACGAAGACTTAAATCGTAAACACATCAATAAAAACTCTAACAGACTGTCCGAACTTTTGTCTCAATTAATAGTTAGTGTGCTATTGCCTCTTCTATTAAGTAGAAGTAATGCGCCATGCTGATCCATATTAGAAACGACTGAATTTAATAACAAAATTATTCATAACTAAATTATCACAAATAATTGTATTATTTATACAATTTGTTAAATATTTATGCATGTTATCGATTATTCACTAAAAGAAAAATGTTCTCAAAAGCTCCAAGACTTTGGAACATATTTCGTTATTATTTTTTGTTTTTAACCCTCCACGAAAAAATAGAGGTATTGTATGATTAACGTGTTGTACTCGTAGTTTTTGTTTGTATTTTCATTTGTTATTGTATAGGCGTTGGTTATAAAGTCGTCACTGTTAGTTTTGGATTATGCCTGTGACGTAATCGGAGTCAAGTGGTCGGCTGACGTCACGCTTCTGATAAAACCATCAATTTTACTTGTCGCCCACGCGTGACACAATTGTATGAAATTAAGTAAAAATAATGTACACCCTACGTATGGCCTCCGACACTCTTGATTGTGTGGAGATAATTTGTAACTATAACGGGGCTTATGTTACGTATTAATTATTTTTATTAATATAATATAAACATGAAATATATGTACATTTGTTTACATAAATAAGTATTATTTGAAGATCCGATATTACCCAATGGTTAGAATAAGTGAATTTTATTATAATTGCGGCTTCAAATCTCGACTAGCGTCACTGGATTTACTTTTATTTTAAATATTTCATTTTATAATTTATCTCGTATTTGGAGATGAAGGAAATAAGCGCGGGGAAACCTGTGTTGTATGAAAATCAGTCAAACCGAATTGGAGCAGCGTGGTGGAATAAGTTTCAAACTTTCTCCTCATAAAATTGAGAAGACTTTATCTCAGCAATGCTACGAATAATTTAACTTGAGGTCTTAAATAGGGATATACAAATCAAAATTAATAATCGCTATTGTAAAGCACATGAACGCGTGGGATGATGATAAGAATGCTAATGGCATTTCCCCTTTGAATCGGAATTTCGATTCTCTGGGCGAGAAATTAACTATTTGCTGTTAATCTTTTTCGGCTTTGGCATTGATTTTGAAACGACTGACGATGATCAACTCGTAGTTGGAGTCATATTCTTTTTTAAAAACGAGCATTTCTTTTAGGAATGACTAAGTGGAAAATTTGAATTGCAGTAATGTAATTTAATTCAAATTTTCTACATCAGTTAAACATAAAAACTGTTACTGAGCATAAAAAAGCCCAAGATCAGGTCACATAATAAATTGGGTTTGGTATCGTTGGCCTTATATGGTACCTTAAGCTCTGTCACCGTTCGTACAGTATCATATCTGACTAAGGCGCAATCATTCGCACCTAGAAATATTTTTATATAAAGCTGCAAAATTATACTATTTGTCCAAAATTATATCACGTTTGACGTTTATATGGCCGATGCCCTCGCTTTACACACTTTTCCAGCGAAGGGACCATTTTTTTTCTTCTGCCTTTCACTCAATAACACTAATTCAAAATATTGTTTTCAAAATGTTGTATTCAAACATGTGTTTATTATATAATGAGCACATTAGATGTAATATACATATATAATAAGCACAACACGAGTTGTTTTATTGTGCGCTAAAGTAAAATTATTTCGATAGGCGATAGCAGCGACGTACAGCGGGTGTCGTTGCGAAATAGAAGTTGTAACACAATCGCACCTATCTCTCACCACTGAAATTGGACTCGGTTGCTAGACCTGTATACAAGACCGTGATTGCAATTACAAAAGTAGAAATTGCGTGTTATTTCAGTGAGAATACAGCATATGTATTTTAAAAACCATATTGACGTGACGTGTCGTTTACACTCCAATCTTAAAAATTAATACTTTTTATTGTTCTAATTGTTAGAACGTTTTGCAAAATTTACTCGTTTTAATCTACAATTGCTTAGTAAACCTTCGAGATAATCCAACTTGAGCGGACCATGCAAGTACATGGATGGGGTGAGACTCAACAGGCATACGACGGCGCCACGACGGCGCTCGCTTGATTACAGGCCTCGATTAAGTCGACCCAGGGCTGAGAATGTAACTAGGCTGAATAATATGTTACGACAGAAATTGACGCGTTATATTTAACTTACATCATTATTTTACAACACATACATGTGTGGTAAACAAAATATAAATATACAAGATTACATTTCTAGAACTTTATTTTTTATTTTATTGTTGATATGAAAGCCGACAGCAAAATTTATTACAAGCTGGTAAGTGGTCACTACCGCGAATAACCAACGAAACTAAGATGCCCATGCAAAGGAAACTGGTATTTATTCAATAATAATGTAAATGTGGAGAAGCTTGTCGATTTACAAAATCTTTGTTAAAAAAGTTTGTTGTAAAACCTTCATTAAATCAAGAAATGATTTATTTTTGGAATTCTTCTGACCCAATTAATGTATCTATTTCAAAAATAGAATGATTTGAATTATAAAGTGATTACTCTTATATTCAAAACAAAAATAATTTGAACTTCAGGAACGTCATTTACAATATATATACGTATATATGTATAAAACTACTATTGGCACACAGTATGTAAATGATGATTTTTATATGATACAAAATAGATTTTATGTATTATTTATATACAAATAAATAGACGACAACCCTGTAAGACTGTTTTCGTGTCAGTAAATATTTTAATATCACCGGATTTCGTAGCGTGATAAACGTCATGTAGATGATTTGTTACGTGTGTAATAATAACTTAATAATGGCCCATTCGTGAATATTACGCTGTCGGGTAACATTTTAAAATTGATGACCGAATTTTATGTTCATATGTATTTTATTGTACGTTGTATGAATAAAATAAAATATTTCACTTGTTAAAATGTCTGGTTGGTTTATGAATACACTACAGGGCTACTGATCCTAAGGTCTTGGCTTCGAATCCCAGGATGATTAAGATTAACTAGTTATGTTAAATTATTCTCAATTGGACTTTGAAAATAATCCTGTTGAATTTCCGCACCTTAATAATACCTATATGAGTGTGGAAATAAAGTGCTTCTAATTTTCGAACTCTTGCACTATAATATCTCCGGCGCGGTTTACTTTTCAGTAGGGATGTCTATCGTTCTAACAAGGTCTTGTAAAGGATATTCGTATCTTGCAACCAAAATAAAAAAAAATAAACACATTCAATCATGAGGAATATCGAAATCAATTTATATTTATCATCGTCCAGGCTTTTTTGTCTTAGATTATATTACAAGAAGGTTACTATAGGAGTTAACTTCCTGTAATACAATCTGTGGCTTCATTCAATCTGGCGTAGTTCCAAACATTCATTTTGTATACATTTCGCGGTTGCGGTTAACGACGAGCCGGTTGGCGTGGTTGCCGGCAATGGGAAACTGCCTTTCACGCCGCAGGTCGTGGGTTCGATTCCCACCCAGAACAGATATTTGTGTGCATGAAAATATCTGTTTGTCCTGAGTCTGGTTGTAATTTTCTATATAAGTTTGTATTTACAAAAGAAAGGTAATATATGTAGTATATCAGTTGTCTGGTTTCCATAGTACGAGCTCTGCTTAGTTTGGGATCAGATGACCGTGTGATGGACAAAAGTTGTTGCTTATGATGTTAGCTATCTAGACCTGCGAGGTTGCTGATGTGTTACAAATAAATCTGTATATAAAATAAATTAATTTCCGCTGCGGCTTTTCTCGAGTGTGATGCAGGGGGATAGGGCAATGTTGGGTAGTAAATATGTTAAAGCGTAACAAACAAACTCATTTTCACATTTACAATATTGGGATAATAGGCCATGTACACGGTCATATTGTAGAGGAAAATGCGAAAGCTATATTTCCTTTCTGCTTGTGGATCTCCCGGGCGGAAACCGCTTCATTTATTTTAATGAAACCCGGTATAAGTCCGGTAAAGTGTTAGCTGGAAATCCTTGTTAATACTGAAACAGATTAAAGCAGCTTATCTATACTAATATAATAAAGCTGCAGAGTTAGTTTGTTTGAACGCGTTAATCTCAGGATATACATGTCCAATTAGAAAAAAAGATGCCTTAGATAGCCTATATATTAAGAAATGTTATATACTGTATATCATATAACAACAGTAACTTTTTTGGAATTGGAATTGAGCTGAGCAGGTAGTATTAAAATTAAACGAGTAATCAATTTAATTTTTTTAATATATGCAGGCAGGCGGACGGACAATTTAGCCATCTGATTGTAAGTGGTTGCCAATGCTCACAGACAGTGCCGCCGTAAGAAATAGAAACCATTTCTTACATTCAAAGTTTGGTGGTTTGGTACTCAGGCAGGCTTGCACAAAGTCGCACCAAGAAATTTATTTTTCTACATTTATCTAATATAAGTGATTCTCATGGTTGCCACGTAATTACTTTCCCAGTTGAGAACATTTCTGAAGCGGTAGGTAAATTAAATACCAACCTAAACATTATTACCAATTGGAGTAAGTCATTTGGTTTGTATGTCAATGCAAATAAATCGCAGCTTTGTATTGTAGGTACCACTAAACAGCTATCCAAAATTGACTACGCTGGCCTACCGGATGTTGTTTTCAACGACTCGGTTTTACCTTACAGCGACGCTGTTAAAAATCTAGGCGTCATTATGGATAGATCTCTTTCGTGGCGACCTCACGTAGCTGAAATAAGTCGCAAAATTTTTTCAACAATTCACTCATTAAAAAGATGGAAAAACTTCTTACCTATTAAAACCAAAATAACACTTGCCAATACTCTTCTCCTTCCAATTTTGGACTACGCGGACTCCTGTTATCCTGATTTAACGGAGGACCTGATTCATAAACTGGAACGACTACAGAACCTATGCATCCGTTTTATTTTTGGACTCAAAAAATACGATCATGTATCCCAGTATCGATCTGAACTCGGATGGCTCCGAGTAAAGCATCGCCGCAACTTACACGTCCTTTCGCTCCTTTATTCCACACTATTTCATCCTTGCTCCCCGTCCTATTTGAAAAAACGTTTTTCCTTTCTTGGTAACCTTACTCTTCACCTTAATCTTCGCTCTCAGAGTGATAATAAATTAAGCGTACCTTCTTGTAACTCCCATTCCTACATGAATTCGTTCACGGCAAAGGCGGTTAGATTGTGGAATGCACTACCAACTCAAGTCCGTCAGTCTCCAACACTTCAGTTATTCAAAACCCGTGTTACCTGTCAATAAATTAAACCTCCTCTAACCCTTTCACTACTAGCAGCTAAGTATGCTCGCACCTATCTGTTGTATTGCCTATTGTATTTTGTGTGTATGTATATTTACTTTTAATTTGTTAATGCACTAGCCCACTATGTTTTCTCTTGTAAGTCTCTTTCAGTAGGGTTGCCTGGAAGAGATCA
The DNA here is from genome assembly GCA_905220585.2 of Nymphalis polychloros. Classification (NCBI taxonomy): domain Eukaryota; kingdom Metazoa; phylum Arthropoda; class Insecta; order Lepidoptera; family Nymphalidae; genus Nymphalis; species Nymphalis polychloros. The sequence goes on from HG992242.1 coordinate 13,741,413, forward strand.
CTACTTAGTGATAAGGCCGCCCTTTGCATACTTTTGTAGTGTTTTTGATCTTAAGCTTTTTTCTTGTATTTTGTTTATTTTCTGTGTGCAATAAAGCTGTTTATTATTATTATTATTATTACTTTCACTCTTTTTATAAAATATATGTTTTTTTTTTCTAATATATGTATGTAGACGAGCATTTGGGCCACCTGGATATACAGTGGTTTGTATATTTCTTATAAAAAAACATAATCAACATCGCCACTGCGCCACGAACCTTGGGAACTCAGATGTTATGTCCCTTGTGCCTGTAATTACACTGGCTCACTCGCCGTTCAAACCGGAACACAACCATACAAAGTACTGCTGTTTTGCGGTAGAATATCTGATGAGTGGGTGGTACCTACCCAGGCGAGCTTGCACAAAGCTCTACCACCGAGTAAAATTATAACTGTAACATTAATGTTGCCAGTAAAATTGTAACATCAAAGTTGTTAATTTTGTTACTAAGCGACTATAATTATGAGCCAGGCAGTGTAATTATAGTTGAAACTCATCAGGAAATTCCAAAGACTGCAAACAAACCATATTACTTTGACTCTTTCATATTCAACTTGTAACATTCCGAAATGATTTGCTCATTTCTCTTTTATGAACAAAATATCTAATCTTTTTTTTTGACAAATAAACAAAAGCTATATTAATAACATTTAATTAATAGGTCTGAAAACAATTACTTGTCGATTAAATTCATTTAAAAAAATGCCTTTTAAGTGTCGAAATAAATAACAAGTTTCTTTATGCCAATTATTTCATAAAATTGGCAACTAAAATTGAGCGTGAAACGAAACAATGTTTACGCGTCAACTGATTATAGCTGCCACTTATTTTTATATCTTCAGAATATTTAAAGGCATAAATAATTAAAAGTAAAAATGTCCTAAGTGGCTAAGGCCTCATCTCCCTTTTGTGACGAAGGTTTAGAACTCATTCCACCACGCTGCTCGAATGCAACAAGCATTGGCCACACATGTAGCAGAATTTCAGTAAAATTAAACCCAGGCAGGTTTCCTCACGATTTTTTCCTCCATATATGAGTATAGAATATCCCGTATGGGGAAAGCGTAGTTAAATCCCATTCCCCATCCCATTGCTGGCAACGCACCTGCAAGCCTTCGGGTGTTGCAGATGGCCATGGGCGGTGGTAGTCACTTTCCATCAGGTGAGTCTCCAGCTCGTTTGCCCCAATTCTTAAGAGAACAGGTCTTAGCCCCCCAGTGGGACATTTACGAGCTGTTTATTAACTTTAATGATTTAATCTTTAATGGCTTTGCTTATACACGTTCAGCAGCTGTTTAGTTAAACAGCTATTTCGCTTTTTCTCTCATTAGTAATTTGACATTCGAAAGAAGTAGACAGCATTGTTTAACTAATCAATAATTAAAGAACGTTTGTGAGTGAGACCGTTAAAACATTCGTGTTATCTTTATGTTACCTGACATTTATGGAACCAATCACAGTTGTTTATTCTTGTCTTTTATCTGCTCTTACTAAAGTCGGGCTTGTTCGGATTCCAACTCACGACCTTGGATCAAGATCTATCTATTGAAGTGTACAGGCTTAAGGTATTGATTATTTAATGTGATATATTTTTTTAAATACATAATTATTCACATTACAAATTTAAAATACTGTACAAATCGAGAGCATGGGGAATGGTGGCAAGAATGATAACCATTACAGACATTAAGACGGGGTGTAATGTTTTTGTTGAAAGTTTTTGCACTATTAATCCAAGGTCCAAGCGTTTCAGTTGCAATCGAAACAAAAATATAGTTTGTGATTTATACTTAAACTAAACTAAACTACACTACGAGTAGGTCACTAAGGCAGCTTCATTATTGTACTAAGAGTTCATAACTATAATAGCGATAATAAAATACGTTAATAAATTCCATTACGGGGAGCCATTTCACGCGGCGCTAATTGATATTAATAGTATCTTTGACATTTTATGCTCCGTTCGAAAACGTGTCCGTAATGGACGTTTAAAAATATTGTTTATGAATAAAACATTAATTTTTTATTACCTCGGACTTATATTTTTAAATATTTTGTCTTATAGTTAATTGATAAATATTTTTTATCGGCTTTTTGATTAAAACACTTTCACTGACATATTTTGATAAAGCAGAACTGATCCTTATCTTTAATTATTATTATTATTTTTATGTCTTTTTTTATAAAACAAAAACACTAATAAAAAGAAAACTTAAAACAAGTGATAAGTTTGTAACTAGTGAAATACCTTTTTCACAATATCATAGAAAATCGAAGAACCAATACAAATATTAATATTTTTAATTTCTCAACTTGTAACACGCGACGAAACAAAATAAAGTTCCGAAGTGGTTGCCGTGTGTCGAGACTCCCCGAGCAATTACAAATCGTCTTGTTGACTCGTGTCTGAAGTTCTTATAGTCTCCTTGTTCACTGAACATGGCTTTAAAAAGCGTTTTATCATTTCCTTACATAATAATCTAATGGCCTTGCATGTTTTACTATGTGTATTCGTCTATGAAATTATACAGATATTTTTACATTCCCTCTTATTACATTTAAAGTTTATGATATCAAAAAGCCGAGATGGCCCAGTGGTAAGAACGCCTGAATTTCATGTTCATGTAAATTGTGATTATAATTCATCTCGTGCTTGACGGTGAAGGAAATCAACGTGAGGAAACCTGCATGTGTCAAATTTCACCGAAATTCTGTAACATATGTACCTATTCCACCAACCCGCCTTGGAGCAGCGTGGTGGCAAAGTTCCTAACCTTCTCCTCAAGAGAGGGGAAGAGTCCTTACCCCAGCATTGGGACATTCACAGGCTGTTACTGTTAAATATTTTTATTATAAAAAAAAACGTTAGTAGATACACACACACACAGAAACATCAAGAGTACATAGACAACTGTTTATAGTTGATTGTGTATTTAAAAAAAAATATTATTATTACGTTCCAAGCCTATTTATTTTATTTATTTATTTTTTGCGAAAATCACACAGAAATAATAAATAACAATAAAATTACAAATAAAACAATCAAGTTTCCACTAATATGTAATGAAAATAAGAAGCAGAAAGTAAATAGGGGCAAAGATACATACAAACTGTAGTGTAGAATATAGTTTTATTAGCATGCTTGTAGCACGGACTCGAAATGTGAAATTATATCTCGAAGGTGATTGGAAAATCCAATCAGCTGTAATGGAGTTAATGCTTAAACTACAACGGAAGTTGAAATATGTGACAGAAAACAGGGAGGTAACAGTTTTAATATAGAAAACTATTAATTTATGTATAAGTATAGCGATAAATATATAAACCAATGTACCCGATTGCTAATTGCTACAAAAACAAAAGAAAATCAGTTTATTCGTGTGTCGGGACTCCCCGAGGCAATTAAAACTTGTCTACCAGAAAGTTCGAGACGAATGCTTGATGTCCTAAGGCTCGCTTTTCACCGAATACATTTTGTAAGTATATTAGTCACGTAGCGTCGCGTAAGAATTTTTTTCTGCTCAAGAAAAAGATGCAAGACAAAGTGATTGTGATCGTTGCTGGTATGTATAAATGATTGATGATTGTTTTTATCGTAAATAAGTCGGCAGGCTGGTCTGGTCTGGTAAAATTTTCCTTTTCGTTTTAGCAATTTCACCCGAGTAGTTCCCGTTCCCATCGGAATATGGGGATAAAATATAGTTTATGTCATTCGCTGATAATGTAGCTTTCCATTGGTGAAAGAATTATTGACGAGCCGGTTGGCGTGGTTGGTAGATGTCTGCCTTTCGCGCCGCAGGTCGTGGGTTCGATTCCCACCCAGGACAAACATTTGTGTGCATGAACATATCTGTTTGTCTTGAGTCTGGGTGTAATTATCTCGTATTTAGTACAAGCTCTGCTTAGTTTGGGATGGCCGTGTGTGAATAATGTCCCAGGATATTATTATTATTATTATTAAAATCAGTTTAGTGGTTTAGACGTGAAAGCATTAACACAGAAACTCACATTCACATTTATAATAGTTAGGATTAACGGGTTTTTGTTTTGATATTTAATATCCATTTGACTTTTTTTCCTTCAGATTCATGTGATCATATATATGTTTTTTTAAAGGGGATATAGAACGAAAGTATTTATTAGACTGAAATCCTAAAACGTAATATAATTAATTGTTGACTATAGTAAATCAAGGTAGAACGACGCCTACACGTACAAGTTTGAACCACATTAGTTAGTAATATAACTTAGGAGTTCACCTTTAGCTAACTTAAGATAAGTGTAATTACCTTAAGGAATTTCACAGATGGATAATATAAATGCTTTTCTTTTTTTTAATTTGTAATTACTTGGTTAGAGTGTATATTTACTAGTGTACAGAGGCAGAAATTGTGCGTTTGATTACCATTAAAATATGGATTTTACAGATATTATATGACGTCATAGACTGTTTTGACCTGTAATTCCTTACTATTATATTGCCTTGATATATGGACGGAAGAGCACCTTCTATATTCCTAGTGATGTTTGATGACGTCATTAAGTATATAATAATATTGTAGCTTATCCGATTTCTTATTTCGTTATTCCCATTTACTTGTTAATATCATAAAAACGAAAGTAACCCTTTCTGTTTGTGACGATTCCACGGCTAAGCCACTGAACCGATTTTGATGAAATTTGGTTTAAAGTAAGCTTGAACCATGAGCAGGAAAATATGCTACTTTTATATCTATCATCCCCCGCTCCCTTTAACATACGAGCAAAGCCGCAGGCGAGAACCTATCTTATCTATATATTAATAGGTGAATATCGAATGTTATTGAGTTCTTTAAAACGCGAACATGAAATTTGAAATCACGCGTTTAATTAAATAAATTCACAAACATAATAAACATACGATATTTAATAAATTAATTGTTATTGTATTATATAACTTTAATTTGATTTATGAAATAGAATTAGTGAATTATTATGAAAATATATATTATGAAATAATAATATATTATGAAAATCGCGATCGTTGACAAGCTAATAAATCTCATTTAATAATACCCTTGTCACAATAATATTCGAGAACCTACGAGTCCTTAGACCAACAGCGAATGGGCGACATTTGGAATAATATTCTTTTGACTTATCTATCTATCTATACTTATAATAAATCTGTAGAGAGGTCAATTCTGTACATGAAATATATTTCCAAAATAACTATCAGGGGGTGATTAGGGATCGATACTGATGCCAAAAACGCAATCAGTAAAATTTTTGTCTGTCTGTCTGTCTGTCTGTCTGTCTGTCTGTATATCCGCTATAGAAACAAAAACTACTCAACGGATTTTAACGAAACTTGGTACAATTATTGTTCATACTCCTGAGCAGGTTATAGTATACTTTTCATCACGCTACAATAAACAGGAGCAGAGCAGTGAAGGGAAATGTTGGGAAAACGGGAGAAGTTACTCCATTTTTTAAGCTTCCGTTGCGTGTGCAACCTTAATGGTTAAAGCTACACAGAAATCATGTATGACGGAAATATTCTCCTTAAAATTATATAAAAAATATCCCACGACAGCATATGTCTATCTTTTATGGTTGACTCACAATAACACGTGTAACTCCCGATAGCTTAGCAGTTCGAAGCTTTCTGATTATTATATTTGTCAACTCTTACGTTTATAACACTCAGTCATCTCTAATTAAAAAAGTTAACATTATTAACTATTCCATAAAAAAGAATCATAGAAATCGGTATAGAAACACCAAAGTTATACATGAAATACGCTTATAATAAGCCATCGCGCCTGAATACTGAAGGCGTGCAGTGCGGCCGGCCGCGAACGTTCTAGAATCGGTCGCCGCACTCGACGCGTCTCGCGGCCGAAAGGTATAAAAAGGCGGGGCGTCCGAGCGCGAGCTTCATACAATTTTTGCCTGTTGATGCGAGTAGACGTTTAGAGCGTTCGACCTTATTGACAGACAATACTTAATTGATATTAACAAACCGTGCTTATCAGCGCGACTTTTAGTCTTTGATAATTTATTTTTAGATTCCTTTTATTGTTATTTGATAAAATAGGTATTAGTTATTTTGGTAGTGTTTAAATATTCATTCAAATTAAAAATTATTAATAGTTTAAATTTTATTTCTTTTTAGGTGAAGTAGTAGTAGGTACGCATAGATTTTAGTCTTTGATAATTTATTTTTAGATTCCTTTTATTGTTATTTTATAAAATAGGTATTAGTTATTTAGGTAGTGTTTAAATATTCATTCAAGTTACAAATTATTAATAGTTTAAATTTTATTTCTTTTGAGGTGAAGTAGTAGTAGTAGGTACGCATAGATTTTTAGATACCGATAGGTAAGTTTGGGTTAATTTACGTACACTTTTTTATATTAGTTTTATTTTCATTTAAGTTTTAGCTTTATTTCATTTGCTTGCATCAATGCCATCTAAAAAACGATTATCTTTATCTCGAAATTCGAGAGAAGCTCAAAGAAAGAGAAATAGGCGTTCTCAAGAATCGGCAGAGGAAAGAGCACATCGGTTAAACTCTATGAGATATAGTGCCTCAACTTCTCGAGCCAATGAAAGCGCTCCCGAGAGAGAGCAGCTGACAGAGCGACACGAGCTACATCACGGGCGTCTCAAAGCTCTTCTCAACGAGAGCTAAGGCTTACCATTGACCGAGAACAACATCTGTTATCCCGAGAAGCTGAAACTGCTTCACAACGAGAATTGCGGCTCACAGCTGACCGCGAACGGCATACATTATCTCGCGAGTCCGAAACGTACACTGAGAGGGAATTACGTCTCACAGCTGATCGCGAACGGCATGTACTATCCCGTGAGTCCGAAACCTTCACTGCGAGGGAATTACGTCTCACAGCTGATCGCGAACGGCATGTACTATCCCGTGAGTCCGAAACCTTCACTGCGAGGGAGTTACGTCTCACAGCTGATCGCGAACGGCATATTTTATCTCGAGAATCTAAAACTTTTACTCAATATGAAGACCGTTTGACAAATGATAGGGTGCATCATAATATTATTCGATCTCTTGAAGATGAACATGAGCATGAACAACGACTAGAGGCGGGACGCGAATATTACAATTTTTTAAGACAAGAACGATTAATAAGTTTGTCTAATGAAAGATTAAGGATTGAAAATATTCGGTCTCTTGAAACGGACGAACAACGAGAGGGCCGTCTTACTGCTGACAGATTTCGATATAGTCTTAATGACTTAGATATAAACATAGAAGAACAATCTACGAATTCGGTAGTGTGGTCCGACAAATATAAAAGTGGGTTTGCTTATAACCTCACAATTGATTACAGATCATCTTCTATAATAGGCGATATGAACGTAGTATGTTCTTTTTGTAATGCTTTAAAGTGGAGTAAGGAGTCGGCTGGTTTCTGTTGTTCTGGAGGTAAAATAAATTTGCTTTCGTTCGAAGACCCACCGGAACCTTTGAAATCACTAATTTTAGGGGAACATGTGCAATCTAAACAGTTCTTAGATAATATTCGCACTTATAATAGTGCGTTTCAAATGACATCCTTTGGTGCTCAACAAATCTCAGAAGGTCCTTTCATGCCTACTTTTAAAATACAAGGTCAGGTTTACCATTTGATAGGATCCCTTTTGCCTGAAGACCAACCTAAGTTTCTTCAAATATATTTTGTATCCGACTACAACGAACAGTCGAATATAAGAAATAAATATTTCCCGAATTTAAATACTGAACTCATTTCACAACTTCAGAACATGCTTCATCAGGTTAATTCGTATGTATGCAGTTTTAAATCGGCATTAGAAGCTTTTCCTCAAGATGGTGATAATAATTATAAAATTGTTATAAATGCCGATAGGCGTCCAACTCAGGAACACCCTGGGCGTTATAACGCTCCATCCACGAATGAAGTTGCTGTAGTATTGGTCGACCAGGAATGTAATAGGCGTGATATCGTTATCCGTTCCAGAGACAATCATTTGCAAAGTATTTACGAAACCCACAGGGCTTACGACAGTTTGCAATATCCTTTAATATACTGTCGAGGGGAAGATGGTTATAATTTCGCTTTACACCAAACTGATCCGCGTACAGGCGCACCAAATTATAATAAAAAAATGTCATGCCTTCAATTTTATTGTTACCACTTGCAAGTGAGAAGGAATAGATTTGTATACTTTCAACGTTTTCGTGGCTTATTCAATCAGTTTATTGTTGACATGTACGCAAAAATTGAAACCGAAAGATTAGTTTATATACGATCTAATCAAAGGCAGCTGCGCGCTGAAGAATACGTGCACCTACGCGACGCCATGCAGCAAGATAATGATACGGCGAATATGGGCCGTTTAGTTATTTTACCCTCTTCTTTCACTGGTGGTCCACGCTACATGCACGAACGTACACAAGATGCTTTTTGTTACGTAAGAAAATATGGACGTCCCGACTTATTTATTACTGCAACTACCAATCCCAAGTGGGATGAAATCACTCGGGAGCTTCTTGAGGGACAAGCACCGCATGACCGCCATGATATAATCGCAAGAGTTTTTCATTTAAAATTAAAATCAATGATAGATCTACTTACCAAAGATAACATTTTTGGAGACGTATTGTGTTATATATATAGTGTTGAGTGGCAAAAACGCGGCTTACCTCACGCACATATCCTGCTTTGGTTAAAAGATAAGGTTCGACCTAATGATGTAGACAGTTCAATCCGTGCTGAAATTCCAGATCCGATTGCAGATCCCGTGTTATACGACATTGTTAAAACTCATATGATACATGGTCCATGTGGTGCATTTAACGGGAATGCTCCGTGCATGCAAGACGGTCGTTGCACTAAAAGATATCCAAAAGCCTTAGTAGATGAAACTGTAACAGGACATGATGGATACCCATTATATCGTCGCCGTTCAAGAGACAATGGTGGTTTTACTGTTGAAAAGCGAGTATCTGGACAACAGGTTACTTTAGATAATAGGTGGGTCGTTCCGTATTCGCCTGTGTTCTCTAGAGCATTTCAAGCTCACATTAATGTTGAAATGTGTAATAGTGTAGAGTCAATAAAATATATATGTAAGTATATTAACAAGGGCAGTGACCAAGCCACATTTGCGTTGAGAAATGAACATGATGAAGTCACTAGATTTCAGTCAGGCAGATATATCAGCTCTTCCGAAGCTGTGTGGCGGATCTTAAGTTTCAACATTCACGAAAGATATCCACCTGTGACTCATCTGGATGTTCATCTTGAAGGCGGTCAACGTATATATTTCAACGCCGAAAATATTACAGAACGATTAGCTAATCCTAGACAAACAACTTTATTAGCATTCTTTCGACTTTGCCAAACCGATGATTTTGCAAAATCTCTTTTGTATGAAGAAGTTCCATCGTATTATACCTACGATAAGCAACGAGGTGTCTTTAATCGTAGACGCCGTGGCAGGCCTGTAGATGGCGAGTCAGGTATTTTCAAAGAACATGTTCTTGGTAGAGTGTATACCGTTCATCCAAACAACGCGGAGTGTTTCTATTTGCGATTATTATTACATACAGTGCGAGGACCAATATCATTTATAGATTTGAGAAAAGTAGACGATATTGCTTATCCAACTTATCATGCAGCTTGCCAAGCGCGTCATTTGCTTGAAAACGATCAGCATTGGGATGACGCTTTAGTAGAAGCCTGTGTTAGTGATAATCTACGACGGTTACGCCATTTATTTGTAACATTACTCACATTTTGTAATTTGTCAGATGCTGTACAATTATGGGAAAAATATAAAGAAAAATTCGCAGAAGACTTTCTTCGGAATATATCTCACAATGTAGAAGGCGCAACTAATGATAATTTTCGTGATCTTGCCATAAATCAGTGCTTATTAGCTCTTCAGGAACACTTAACAGCAGTAGGTGGTAAAACACTCTGTGAATATGGTTTGCCAACACCAACCTCAGTCGGAGAGGTTACCAATAGGGAATATTCCGCAGAGATTGGTTACAACTCAATGGAACTGCTGGCAACATTAGAAAACGGTGTCCCAATGATGACTGCAGAACAACGTTCAGTCTATGATCGCGTGTGCGAAAGTGTTCTGAATAATTTGGGAACAATATGGTTTTTAGATGCACCTGGAGGAACTGGGAAAACCTTTATTACTAAATTAATATTAGCTTATGTTCGAAATCAGCGTAAAATTGCTCTTGCCGTAGCTTCATCAGGTATAGCTGCAACATTGCTACCAGGAGGTAAAACTGCTCACACTATGTTTAAAATACCAATTGATTTAGATCGCACGGAAAGTCCAACCTGTAGTATTTCAAGAAATAGCGACAAAGTTAAGGTATTACGTGACTGTAATTTAATCATATGGGATGAATGTACGATGGCCCATCGAAAAGGAGTAGAAGCGGTAGACAGAACTTTAAGGGATATAAGAGAAAATGATCGACCAATGGGCGGTATCACGGTTTTATTTTGTGGTGATTTCCGACAAACCTTACCGGTAATACCACGGGGAACCCGAGCTGATGAGGTTAGGGCTTGCCTGAAAAGCTCTTATTTGTGGCGTGATATACAATCGGTGCATTTGACTATAAACATGCGAGTGAGAACTGGAGATAACCCGGATGATCGTCAATTTTCTGATACATTATTAAAGATTGGTGAAGGTACCTATCCACAACTACACCAAGGAAAACTTATTCTGCCGCCTGAGTTATGTTGTATAGTGCAATCCCAACCACATCTTATATCGTCGGTTTACGGTGACGTAACAAATATATTAAATAGGGACAATTCTTGGCTATGCGAAAGATCCATTTTAACTCCTCGCAATGACCAGGCATTTGAAATTAATAACAAAATACTGTCGAATACACAAGGGGAAAGCAAAGTTTACAGTTCAATAAATAGAATGGTCGATGAACAAGAAGCCACTAATTACCCGATAGAATTTTTAAATTCTTTAAATACGCCCGGACTTCCTTCTCATGAAATTTGTTTAAAAATTGGCATTCCGATTATTCTGCTCCGAAATTTAAGACCACCACAACTTTGCAATGGAACTCGGCTAAAAGTAACCCAGTTGCAACAAAATATAATCGAGGCTCAAATTTTAACAGGTTGCGGTGCAGGAGAAACCGTCTTTATTCCCAGAATTCCCATAATACCAAATAATTTTCCATTCCAATTTAAAAGAACGCAATTCCCAGTATCGGTGTGTTATGCAATGACAATTAATAAGGCTCAAGGGCAGACTTTTCGTGTTGCTGGAGTAGATCTCGGTGTCAGTTGTTTCTCGCATGGTCAGTTATACGTCGCTCTTTCCCGGGTTAGCAGTTCTAGAAATCTTTATGTTCACGTGCCGGACGGGTCAACTTTCAACATAGTTTACCCGGAAGCTTTGCGCTGAAGTATTTTAGTTCTATATGTACTTAAGCCTCAAGTGAACGTGATCTAAACAATATTACCAATACATTAACTTAATAACACACAAGGAGTTACACGCTGACGGAGTCGCGAGCACAGCTATTAACAATAATATTGTGCGATTGCGATATTTTTCAACAGTATTATAGATTTACATATTATATTTCCCTACTAAAATACAAAACGTAATCTGTCTGTTACATCAAAACCACTGAACCGTGAGGGAGGACAAAGGCTACTTTCTTTACGAAAAACGACGGAAACGCGGACGAAGTCGCGGGCAACAGCTAGTATATAATAAAATTGAACAAATGTCGAGCCATTCGTAACATGATTTTTTATAATTGTTTCTGAGATTTGATTCGCATTGAGGAACACATCATCGAGGCGAAACAGAACACGTTTTTAATGCTAACTAATGTTATATACGAAAATGAGTTTGTTTATTACGTTTTAACGTTTCGAGCATTTAGCTCAACCGCAAATTAAGAACATTTGCTTACACGTTGTGAGGGGGCTTGATATAGGATATAACTTGGCCTTGCCTTTCTTCTCACACGCGGACAAAACCGTGGGATGGCATGAGTTATATTTTGTCTTAAATATTGTTTCTTGAGCCTCCAAACTAAATCGGAGCGCGTAATATGAGGTTCACATTTTCTTCTTACGAAGAGTTTTTGCCCAACTGTGGGGCATTTTCAGACTCAAACTACAAGGAACGAACTTTTAACCTTCTTATAAAGTACTTAGCCACTCGCATTTATACCGCATGCGTTTCTCTTATATTGTATTCGTAGACCTATGAACGTTAAATAAAAAAATGAAGGAGAGAAGACATATGCCCATCTGTGGGAAATTTACGGACTTTCAGAGTTCACAATTTAACTAACTTACATTTGCAGATAAATTGAATAAATAAGGAATTTTTAAGGAAGAAAAAACAATTTAATAGCGTACATGTGTATACATATATATATATATATATGTATATATATATATTATGTCGTCTTTGTAGATAATTATATACATAACCATAACCTTTTCCCTACTGTTATGTAGAAACAGTCATGTCACATTGTAATAGTTTAAACACTGTTACTCTCGCAATCGAGTAACAAGTATTTTAGTAAATAATGACTTTAATTTATTTGACACGCTCTTTTGTTCACTTCAGTTGTTTTTCAATTAAAATAATACTAAATATTTCTTGTTTTATTTAAACTCTTAGACATTGGCACTGTTAGAAGTACTATTAAACATACCTTACATTGTCAATGTGCTACTAATCTTGAGAATTAGGATTTTATGTTCCTTTACTGATTACAGTTACTCACTCATCCTTCGAACCTGAATATAACAATTCCCAGTATAGCTGTTTTACGGTAGAATATAACGAGTGTGTGGTATCCACCCAGACTTGGTTGCACCCGGGTGCAAGCAAGTTGCACATTCAAAGTACCGACAAATATACCAACATCCATTTTTATAAATATATTTTTTGACTTTTTGACCATTTTTACTTGGTTTTTATTATAATGTATTCGTTTTGAATTGCTTTGTTGGCTTGGCTTATAATTTTTGTTAAAATACATATTGATTATATGCAGTATTTGGTATTCGGTGTTTGTAGCTTTATATAAGACAATTGGTGAAGAAAAGGAATCAAATGTCGTCTCCCAAGGAGATTCTAGACTATAACATAAAATGGCGATTTAAAATAGAGATATATCCGGCACGGACAGATGACAGCTTATACATTCAAAGGGCCGAATGTCTGTCTAGATCATCATAATGTTCCACTTAAATAAATAACATTATTTTAAGGGAAACAACTGATATACATTAAAAATAAATTCAGTCAAAATAATAAAAAATAACACCAAAGACGAAAAAAACACGTAGTTTTTTTTTTCCATAATTCACGAGAAGACCAGCGAGTAAAGGCAAGTTAAAATAATTTGCGTTCGACCTACATGTAGCGTAAAGTTACTCGTAATTTCTAGAACAGTAAATTATGTATCAGTATAATTGTCGTGTGGGTAGGGCACAATATGAGGTGGAAATTATCTAACAATCTTGTATGATATCTATCATATTGAAAGTATGTGCGGGTTTATTATTGAGAGCCAACGAGATTGCCGTTAATATTTTAAAATATTTAAAAAAAGAACTAATTCTATTTTAAAGAATCTATTTATAATTAAGTAAAATATTGATAAACGTATTAATCTGTTGTTTACTTAGATAAGCGATATCATGATTATAACATCAATGTAATATAATTTCAAGATTTAAATCAATAATGTTTACGCCAGGTTATTTCATTTTACTAACATTAGTTTTCATCAGCGGCTTCGCCCACAAAAAGAACATAACGTGAATGGCAATTTTATGATATTAGGTTAAGTAGTTAAGACGTCAAAGCGTAATAAACTTCAGTAAATGGAAAAATCCAGAAAAATCAATAATCAACAAACAGTGTTGATGATGGAGGAGCGCCAGGCAGGAAGACAATAAATTTTCAACCCCCGAATGACTGGTGTTGCCGCCAAGGTATGCCGATACCGTCTGAGCGCCCACGCAGCCCACGCAGCACACTTGTGGCAACCCCAACCGAAACAGCCATGTCCGCTAAGCACCTGCGTCAGCCTAAACGGAAGTGTGCCCCGCCTTGCCGGCCCGCAAGATGCCTCTTCATGTTTCGTTTCAAGGAACCCAGGTTTTAAGGGGAGAGAAACACGTGTGCTGGTAACGAATTCAAATTTTTAGTGGTGCGACAAAGAAAAGTGTTGTCAAATTTCTTCGTGCGCGATGGAATTGATGACACAGTTAGGCGGTGACATCGAAAGCCAGCTGATTTGACTTGTGAAAGAAAGGGGAAGCAGGAATGATTATTGTGATAAAAACTTTTCTTTGCTCGATTATCCAAATATCAATATTGTCCAATGATGGCAACGATTCCGCCCATCTGACATATATTTATTCTGAATAGTTTCACTTGGGTTCACTTTGCACGTATGTTAAAGTTTTATGTAAATCCTGCAAGATCCAGACAAAGCGAGCGACGTCGATAAATTATGAAATGAAATTAACGCCGTCCTCGACTCGATACAAACGTCACTTTCGAAACAGTGAATGTGTGAAGACAATCACTCGATATTGTGCAAACTTAGTTTACTATTTATTATTCTATTATGAAAGAAGTTTCTATATTTTTATATAAAAACTTCTTCGACGTTGTAATCAATTTTACGGAAAAACCCAATAACTTTTTACTGGCCCAATCTGAACTTGGACAGGATCTCGATTCCTGGAGCTTAAAAACTCCTCGAGATCTGCGATCTTATTTCTAGCCACTAGACAAACGAGGCAGATAAAACATTTACTCGGTAGAAATGTCGCGAGCTTCACTTTTTCTATATTTTTTTCTACATTGCACTTACATTAGTTAAAGTGCAGCGTGTGCCCGAATAAGCTTTGAATTTTTATAAAAAGGACCATTTGAAGACTATCGTGATAAAATTTTTGCAAACATAGTTCAATAATATTGTAATTTATGTACTATTATTGCACATAACTTACATATTTAGTTTAATTTTATTTAGTTATTATATAGATATGTTAATTATATTTATGTAACTCCTAGTTTATATGTAAGTTAATTTAAAAAAAATCGAAAGAAAAACATGACATAAATAGAGATTTATCTGTATCAGCCTAAATTGAAATATATTATGTACTAGCTTTTCCGCGCAGTTTCACCCGCGTAGTTTCCGTTCCCGTGGGAATACGGGTATAATATATATATATATATACTCGCTAATAATGTAGTTATCCATTGATGAAAGGATTTTTAAAATCGACTTAGTGGTTTATGCGTGAAAACATAATAAACAAACTCACATGCACATTTAGAATATTCGTTAGGATTTGTAATTTTACGTGAGTGTGAAAAAACTATTATTTTCCAAACATTTCGCATTTTCAATAGTATTCATAATAAAAAAAACTCATAAAATTAAAAGATAACTCAAGTCAAGCTCTTATCTTCTAAGTAAACAAGTATTTGGGGGCAAGATAAATTTTATGATCCTGAAGTCATAATTAGTTCGTTGACGTGCAATTTTAGATATCTTTACTATTTAAATATATATAAAACCTTTCGAGTGTATTTTTTTCTTTGAAAAATTTAAAAAAAAACCGCGTGGTGTCATTTTACATCAGATAGGAACGAAGGTCTTTATTATAAAAATATTAATTTCAAGTTCTATTCGAGGTATAAAGAAAATAATTATTCGGGTATTATGATAAAAATCATAAAAACTACTTTACAAAATTATCTTAACACCTTTATTTTATTTACTATGATTTATAAAAAAAAATATATAATAATAATAAACAAAGAAACAGCAGCACATTCATTTACATGAATAATAATAATTCAGACTAATCATGTTCTATCATAGAAACTATAGCTTTCGATATATTAAATAACAGTCATTCCGTAGACTATACATTAGACACTGTATAGTCATCATACATAGACTATACATAAAAATCTTACGCTTTTTTTTTAACGTTACGGACGTTTTTTGCCGGCTTGGGTACCCCACCGCAAAGCCCCATAAGGAACTTCGAAAATTAGAAAAAAAACGAAACCAAATTAACAGCTTGTAAATGTCGAACTGTTGGGCTAAAAGCCTGCTCTCCTATCGACGAGAAGCTGAGCTCATTCTACGTGAGCTGATTCTACGCTGCTCCAATGCGGATTGGTGGATACAATTGTGGCAGATATTTATCCAAGACAAGCAAGTTTCTTCACGATATTTTCCAAGTACGAGATAAATACAAATTAAGCACATGTACCTTCAGAGACACTTCTCACGGTTTGAACCCGTAATCATTGTTTAAAATTTCCATGTTCACCGATTTGTAAGAAATAGGCTTATACATGTAATAATTCCTTAATCAAAGACCATGAAGCACGCAGTGTGGTACTTGGTGGTAAAGCTTTGTGCAAGCTCGTCTGGGTAGGTACCACCCACGCATCAGATATTCTACCGCAAAACAATAGTACTTGATTGTTGTGTTCCGGTTTGAAGGGTGTGTGAGCCAGTATAATTACAGGCACAAGGGACATAACATCTTACGGCCTTATTCATAAACGTTGCTTAGTTACTGTTTAGCTAAACACTGATTTGTCTCTTTCTGTCTTTATTGATTTGACATACGAAATAAGAAGACAAAATATTGTTTAACTAATCACCAGTTAAATAGAGTTTATGAATAAGGTGGTTAGTTTCCAAGGTTGGTGATGCATTGGCGATGTAAGTGATGGTTAAAATCTCTTACAACGTCAATGTATGGGGGTTTCCAATAGGGACGCTTGAACTTTGACAGCTGATTGCGGCCACGTTGTTTGAGTGACAGCTGTCAAATGCAGTGTGTTATATTCATTCCGTCCTCCCAAACCACCATGGCAGGTTACAGTGTCGAGCAGCACGTGCAAATCATAAAATTGTTTTATGAAAATGGGTCTTCAGTTCGAGCAACGTTCCGCGCACTTCGCCCGTTTTACGGTCGCGATGATCGTCCTGCCGAGTCGACTATCCGTCGATTGGTGGACAAATTCGAGTCAACCGGGTCAGTTAACAATCAGCCGGTTCCCGTGCGTCAACGTAACGCGAGATCTGCCGAGAATATCGCCGCTGTGCGCGACAGTGTCCTCGAAAACCCGCGGCAGTCAATTCCGCGTCGCGCACAGGAACTCGGCCTTTCGCAGACGACAACTTGGCGAATTTTGCGTTGTGACTTGAGCCTGCACCCGTACAAGATCCAGCTGACCCAAGAGCTCAAGGTTAATGACCATAGACAGCGCCGTGTGTTCGCTGACTGGGCATTAGAGCAGTTGGAAGTTGACGCCGATTTTGGCAAAAAAATCATCTTCAGCGATGAGGCGCATTTTTGGATGAATGGCTATGTCAACAAGCAAAATTGCCGTATTTGGGACGAGACCAATCCACACGAGGTTCACCAAGTGGCAATGCACCCGCAGAAAGTGACTGTTTGGTACGGATTTTGGGCCGGAGGCGTGATTGGTCCGTATTTTTTCGAAAACGATAATGGTGTGGCCGTCACCGTCAATGGTGAGCGATACCGGTCGATGATAACCAACTTCTTTTGGCCTGAAATCGAGAATATGGATCTGGACAACATGTGGTTTCAACAGGACGGCGCTACGTGCCACACAGCACACGCTACGATGGAAGTTCTGCACGAGCAATTTCTGGACATGGTCATCTCGCGCGGAGGCGACGTGAACTGGCCACCGAGATCGTGCGATTTGACCCCGCTGGACTTTTTCTTGTGGGGTTTTCTTAAGTCGCAGGTCTATGCCAACAAGCCGCAAACCACCGATGCCCTCAAAGTCAACATACGCCACGCCATCGATCAAATACAGCCCGATTTGTGCGCCAGAGTCATCGAAAATTGGACCTTTCGTGTGCGCGCCACCAACCAAAGCCGTGGCGGTCATTTGAATGATGTCATATTCCATACATAATGGGGTCGATAGACCTTCCAAATAAAAAAAAAATTCGCAAATATCTCTCCTACATGTATTTTTTTTTTGCATTTCAAAGATCAAGCGCCCTTAATGGAAAACCCTATATATACGCGTTGGTGACCACTTGCCATCAGGTGAACCAAATGCTCGTCCGCCTTCCTATGCCATAAAAAAGTGTTAGTCAAATACTTCTTATATTCGAACATAACTTGTATAATTTAAAAATTTAAAACATCAATAAAATTTCACTTAAAGTCAACACAGTGTACTATATAGTGTATGTAGGTGGTTTCCGTTGTTCCATGATATTGAAAATATATATTATTTCGTCGCGTACCGCAGGGATACGTGGTTCTCGAATGTGATGTTATAGTTTTATTAAAGGAAAATTACATTTCTTATGAGACTTGTGAAATAATATTACTTAAATTTTTTGAATTACTTTGATGTATAGCTTATAACGTAATTCAAAAATAAAATTGCCGCGAAATTGAAACATACATCTGATGATCCCAGATGGTGTTCACTGTTGGCTCTAATGGCCTTAACAGCATCAGCGGACGGGGAGGTGAGACATAAATACTCTATTCACGTGTTGCGAGCCCACTTAAGGGCTCAGAATACGCGTGGCCTAAGGGTTAGTCTAGGCGTCGATTGGATCGGAGCGTCACGGTAGCATGCGCAAGCGATCCCGTGGCGCTCCCGTTAAGACGGGAAGGGTACCGCTGGGTTTTTAGTGGGTATTCCGATGACCGGGGCACACTCGGTGCCTTGAACATACGGCGAGCCCCACATACCCCCCCACTGTTCCCGTGGGGGGAAACGCGTAACGCGTTTTCCCAGTGTCAAAAAAAAAAAAAAAAAGGCGTCGATTGGTTGTAACGATTAAGAGACCTCGACCTTGCCGGCAGGGTCGGTGTGTGTTGTGTGTGTTCATATTGAGTAAGTATGTCAACAGAGTTGAAAAAGAACGTACGCAGGATGCCTACGAGACTACCAATACGGGCAAGCACTAATGCATTTTTATGTGCTTAATTTATGCTTATAATTTATAGAAAAATTTCATGAAATCTGCATATCTCGATTAAAAATATCTGACATAAACTGACCCTTTTGATCTTAATACAATGATTAAATGTAGAAGAAACAATTCTCACCATGAAGTGTTAACGGCATGAAAATGTCAACCTGCATACACGGTAACTAATTTCGATAAGCGTTTTTCCTCGTCAATTCTCATTATCTTTTTATATTCGTTCTTGACTTGAATGTAGGTGTTTCCTAGACATCAATTCTGTAAAACGTCTTCAATGTGCAGTAACTAAAGGTTTTTATACGACGTAATTAGGTTGTACTACGTTGCCCAGTTATTATGTACGGTATGAATCTGAATTATATTATAAAACGTTTACAAACCTCAGATGTATATATTTTTTACATTATTTCTATTAATTAAACAGAGTGAAGATTTGATAATGAATCTTTTTCATTTATCACATTACAATTGTAAAGGCATTTAAGTTTTAGTATTTTTTTTAACTCAAACCTTTAAGATATATGAATCTTTCATACAAGGCATACGTGACAGGAGATTGATCAAATATTATTTGATGAGGATTACGAACAAGGATACGAGGTCATTTACAGATGCTTACAAGAAGATCGTTGGGTTGACACATGGAAATTTGATATTCTGTTGTATGTTATGTTTCCCTAGGATGAGAACTTTTGTGTCTCATTTTGTTAAGCTATTACTTATAGTTATTTGGTTATTAAGAGCATATTTTGTATCGGTAAATCCTGTACTGAGTTAAAAGTAAAATATCGTATGTATGACTACATTATATTTACAAGAGTTGTATTTGATTGTACCAATTCGTTGTAGATAGGAAAGGCATGTATATATATAGGTCCATAGGATATTAAATATGATAGAAATGAAATAGCGTGCAGGTCGTGTAGCAGGCCGTGCCTGCGAAATCTGAAATATTGCTGTATTTAGACGCGCTCTTAATGTTAAAATCACGACCTGTAAGCTGTTCCGCTCCGGGTTGCTGGATACACTTGTGGCAGATTTTCATCCACCACTTGCAGGTTTCCACACAATGTTTTCCTTTACTAGAGCACGAGTAAGTTATAAAAATAAGTAATGCACATCAAAATTCAACTGGCCTAAACCGCAATTTACATTCCTAATTTTTGGTTAAGACTTAAATGATCTAGGAATATTATTAGTTATATTATTTAGTGCTCCATATTTTTAAAACGTGCGCTGATTCCGTTATGGATAATCATAATAATTATTACGTGTCTAAGTGTAATGACTTTCTATACACGACTTTGGTTTTCGCAAATTGTAGCAGAGTATTTTTTTTATTAGCCATTTTCAATGAAGGCTAGTCAACTGCAAGTAAAGTTGCAATGCCTTTGACCCTCAGTTTGATAATCCGATGGAACGGCATTCCGGAAACTACCGGAAACCGGACTATCAAACACTAAAACTGAATACTTTTTTAATACGTCCTTATAATGACGACATTCAATTAAAATCACCTCTGAATACTAACACAGTTACATTAATTATTACTTCAGCCAAGTTAAGTTTATAAGAGAAATCATTTATCTTATTGTCCAACAATATTTTAACGGCATGTCTAACCGGTAAATTTTAATTTCAGTTCTCTTTTCAAATTTTATTTGAAGCAATATTATAATTATTTTCGCAAGATATTTTGTACCGTCAATTTGCAGCCATTGAAATATTTGTAACTTATTATACCCTGTATTTCATTATCTTTGCCATGTTTTGTAAAGATTTCGTAATGCTAAGAAAAAAATTGTGTTACATCTGGCACTGGCATTAACTTTATGTTTATAATTTTATATTATTTAATATATTTATATATACAAGAATAACTTCCAATATTATAGGAAATCTTACGAAAACACCAATTTTGATAACACTGTATTAGAGTCCTTGGAAGTATTCATGAAAAATTCGTTTGTTTTTGAAGTAGAAATATTAATATTATGTTCTTATGAAAGTTTGTAATGAAATTTAACTTACCTTTTGAAAGAAATGTTATTCAATTATTAACGGTTTATTTTATCTCAATTGAAAAATTTGTTCGAGTTTTAAAATATAAAGTAGACAATTCTTGCTTATTGTTATAATATATAGCGGCTATTTCAGCGTAACTGCCTTGCTTAGTACGTTTACGGACAAACGATTTCCTCAATGCCGTCACCAGTTTATCGCATCGCAATTATTTAGCGACCCACTGGGATGTTTTTCAATCAATTGCAAGTTAGTGTTGCCAGTATGTCGATATCGATTATTAGTTATGAATTATAATATTATTTTTGAATGTTTCTGAACAAATATACATAAATAGTAAATATTGCAGTTAGTATTGAAATAAGTTATTTCAGTGAATTCTCTAATTGGATTACTGTTTTTTATTAAGACATAAGAAAAAAGTTGCCAAGAAAAAAAATAAAATGGTAAAATCTCATCACATTAGTTTCGTTACATATCGACAATACATTTTTAGACGCACATGTCAAGCTATAACCCTGTGAGGCTAAATTACCGCCCGCATATCCGGTCAACGAACCTGCCCATCCAAGGCATACTAATACAACATCTAATCTATATATAACTAATATGTAGATGCATTTTTATTTTGCTAGAATTTATATGCGTAAGTAGCAGACCAAAATATTTTTTTTTACATATCAACCATTACGTATAACTGAAAATTAGACCAAAACAAAATATTATTACATGCATGTTTCAATTCCAATCGTCATATTGTGATTAATATTTGAATACGTAATAAGAATATATTTAAAAATCGAATATTTCTATTCGTTAACAATGTGATAAAAAAATTAAACATTTGTGATTTTTAGCTAATATCGTATCCCATAAATTACTATTCGATTTCTTAAAAAAACACAGTTTAAAAAAAGAACAGCAGATGTTCTTAAAAAATAAACAGCAAAGATTTAATGAAATTATTTACTTCTATTATATCATTGGTACTTTTTCGTATTGTTAATTACTAATATATTTTTACCTTCAAACATTTTTTTTTTTGCACTGAAATATACATGAACCCCTATGTTATTTTATTACAATCCGGGCGCACGTGAAACGAAAACTAATAACTATTTTACTTGCAGATAACATCTTTGTTTGTTTAAAATATACCTTGTCTAATCTATTGAATGATAGCTGACGCATTTTCATTTAAACGATATTGACACCCAGTATGTTTTTTTATCTATATAAGTGTGTATATACAAAAGAAAAGCAGTATATGTAAGTATATCAGTTGTCTGGTTTCCATAGTACAAGCTCTGCTTAGTTTGGGATCAGATGGGCGTGTGTGAATAATGTCCCAGGATATTATTATTATTATTATTATTTTGTAATCATAATAAATGTTACTTGACAGATTGAATCCGTAGTGTTATTTACTGTGTTAGTAAATATATTGACTCTATTATTGTATTTATTTGGCATACATAAGGGAACTAAAACAACGAGTTACATATTATATATTTTAATAAAACTTAAATCCTCAAACTTAACTTCAAACTAGCAATAAATAATGAACTAGTTTATATCGTCATAAAATTGTGCTAATATTTTCCAATAATTTACATACCAATGATTTTATTTACAAATACGGACGTGAGAGTGTGTCCACGGATATGATCTGATTAAGCCTTATTGTGGTCTGTCCACAACCGATGTTGATGGCAAAATGTATTAATTATTGATTAAACAAATTTTTTTTAAATCATGTGCACCGAATTTTCTTATGATTATTTGTGCATATAATTTGCAATTCGTATTGTGCTAATAATGGAATTTTACTCGGTGGTAAGGGCTTTGTGCAAGCTTGTTTGAGTAGGTAGCGCCCACTCAGCAGATATTCTACCACAAAACAGCAGTATTTGGTATTGTTGTGTTCCGGTTTGAAGGGTGAGTGAGCCAGTGTAATTACAGGTACAAGAGACATAACATCTTAGTTCCCAAGGTTGGTGGCACATTGGCGATGTAAGCGATGATTAACATTTCTTACAATGCCAGTGTCTATGGGCATTATGACTTACCATCAAGTGGCCCATATGCTCGTCTGCCTACCTATACAATTAAAAAAAAAACCGTAGTGGTGGATAAGTTCTAAATCCTTATATAAAATAGGGAACGATGTCTTTGCTCAGCTGTGGGGTATAAACGAACTGTCACGCTTAAATTTCACGTTTATGTTACGCTACGTTTTAAAATGGAACGTTTCGGACACTAAAATGTCATCTCAGTTGCATGCCATGCATGTGTTTAGGTAAATATATAGAAACTTATAGTTTGGTATAAGCCATTCGTGTCGCCTAAGCCTTAAGCCTATATTTTTAAATTATACTTATGTATTTTTGTTGCAGGTGAGTGTGTCTTCATTGATAATAATTACTATCGATTAACGTAAGTATAAAAAAATACAATATTTTAAGAACTCTATCGTCGAAACGTAAGATCATTCATACGAAAATTCAAGCGCGTATTGTGATTTATTCGCTATTATATTTCAAATATCATGCGTACATTCATGATGAATTGTTATTAACATGTATACCAATTAAAATTTCTCAATTTGATTTAAGAGGTTCAAGATTTCAAATGATGAAAACAATCTCACGGCTGGCAATTAATAAGTGTTGCCAGCTGTATTAATTATTATTGTAATGGTAGTGCAGATTTAACACTTCCATTATTTATAGTATACATATTTATTCGAGTTATAACTGCCTCGTTGGTCTAGTGGCTACATGTAAGGCAGCAGACACAGTGGTATTGGGTTCAAATCCCAGGTCGGGCCAATAAAATGTCGTAGTAGTCCGGAGCACCTGAACTCTTTCCGGTCGTGCCGGATTGCCGTCCCATCGGGTTATGAGAGTTAAGGAATAGAGAGTGCACCTGTGTTTGCGTACACACTTGTTCACTATAATATCTCCTGCGCAGTTGGCTAATCTCTCTTGAGATTGGCCGCCGTGGCCGAAATCAATCAGGAGAACCATTATTATTACTCATTCGAGATGGGCAGTGGGTAATAACACTTTTGTTATTGTATTAGGTAGGTAGGCTGGTGAGAGGTTCAGCTGATGCTTAGTGGTCATTAACACCAATAGACTTCGACATTGTATTAACCGTCTCTTACATCGTCAATGCGTCACCAACCTTAAAAATTATGATGCTATGTCCCTTGTGCCAGTTGTTACATTGGCTCACTCACCCTAAAAACCAGAACACAACAATACTAAACGTTGCTGCTTGACCGTAGAATATATGATGAGTGGGTGGTACCTACCTGGATGGGCTTACGCAAAGCCCCACCACGAAACAACACCACCACCTAAATGAATAAAAGATTTATAATTTATTTTTTGATCTATTTGTATCTTATCTTTGCCTTTTGTTATATGATTATGTTATATTATTTTTTAATTTAACTTTTATTGATTGTTATAAAAAGCATTTAATTATTTGAATGTTATAATATTTTAATTCTCTATAATATTTCGAAGTTAGGTATTATCATTATTCTTGAACAGCGTGTCATATAAGATGTGTTTAAGTAAATTTCGTATCCATTACATCCGAGTAGCCAGGGGAAATCAGACAGTCACGTGCTACTTCGCGTCGGGGTTTGACCTGATTTCAGGTTTAATATGACATTATAAGATAAGGGTTGTCATATCTTAATCCTTCAGTGCAAAAGCAATTTTACCGTTCATAGTATGTGTAAGCATAGTTTATACGTGTATTGTAACTATAATATGTATAACTAACGAGTGGTACTATTAAAATTTGATTGCGAGAGATACTTGGTGGTAGAGATTTGTGCAAGCTCGTCTGGGTAGGTACCACCCACTCATCAGATATCCTACCGCAAAACAGCAGTACTTGTATTGTTGTGTTCGGGTTTGAAGGGTGAGTGAGCCAGTGTGATTACAGGCACAAGGGACATAACTTCTTGGTTCCCAAGGTTGGTGGCGCATTGGCGATGTAAGCGATGGTTAACATTTCTTATAATACCAATGTCTATGGGCGTAG
Source organism: Nymphalis polychloros (assembly GCA_905220585.2). Lineage (NCBI taxonomy): Eukaryota > Metazoa > Arthropoda > Insecta > Lepidoptera > Nymphalidae > Nymphalis > Nymphalis polychloros. Next base: position 13,766,608 of record HG992242.1, read on the forward strand.
GTTACCACTTACCATCAGGTGGTCCATATGGTCGTCTGCCTACTTTTTCAATAAAAAAAAAAAAACTGACTAACATAATAAAAAATAAATACATTAAAAATACGCCGCCAAAATTATCGTACAAACACTTTCATAATATTTATTTTATCACGCGGTAGAAAAGAAGTGTATAGGCAACGTACAAAATGATTGTTATTTAAATATTTTCAATATAACCGAGTCTCTTTGAAGTACGTTTTATTTCCTTTTATAAATACTTACATCAATAAAGTAAAAATAAGCTTTAGTATAAATGTTTATTACCGTAAAGTGATAAGATGCTTAATCTTGAATTACCTAAATTTTAGAAATAAAGTCGTGCTTTAGTGGAATTCTGGAAACTCATTAATTAATTATATATAAATTAAGATTATGTTACATTTATTCTTGTATAGTCATAAAAACATAAAGTCAAGCAATAATTGAGTATTGTCACTGAAATGTTGGATTTGAATTTACTGTTTAAAAACGTCAGCAACAATTACACAGCATCGCAATAATATTGGTTGAAAACTAAGATAAGTGAAGCGAAGCGTTGGATGGCAAGATTGGTTGACGACATTGTCACGGGTCCAATGCTCTAACCAGATTGGCACAGGACCGAGGAAAATGTCTTGCGAAGAGATCATTATCCAACAGTGATAAAGGCTTTGGATGATGATGACGACTAAAACTAATAACCTTAAAAAACATCGACGCGCAATCTCACCATTTTGTTGAATTTAATAATTCCTTTTTAGTACAAACGATATTTAGAAGCATATTAAAATAAAACTATTCATTGTAGAATTGTGGAATATTTGGTATGTTGTGAAATGACTTAACGACATAATGTTACAGATTTAATATAATGTATACCGTTTTTGTAAAACAAATATTAATTTTGATTACATATGAAAGCAAAATTACCTTATATATAATATATTGGAAACGATACGTACATATAAATCCCGACGCATACATATAAGTAGTGAGAATTTCCATCGTTATATATTTAAATGTTTTTCTAGTAGCATTCCATACAGTCTGGGTGACCATACCGTCTATATCGCTAATGGAAGGCTTTAATTAATAAGGAAATGTACACTGCGGGTTCCAATAAATACATTATATTCTATTAAGATCTTCTTTACATATTATTTTGTCGTTGCAATTTTTATTTTTAAGGTTAATTAGACAAAACGACAGTTTTATTCAAATAAACTAGGAAAGTGTTGGAATTTAATCATTTAATCAATTCCATCTTTTTTGGAATTCGAATGCAACGAGTTTGATATAAACTGTAAAGTTTATCTGTTTGGTAATATCCCACTGTTGGGAACATCTTGATTTTTTTTATCCCAATTGTTTTACTTACGAGAACTTCACGAAATTACAAACAGAAACAAAACATTTTATATCACGTTTGATATTTATCAAATACACATTTTTTTATCAAAAATATAGAAATAAGTTATATTATAATTCTACTGTCTATCTGTCTTGTTTATATGGCTTCAAATGAATTAAGGTTTTGTGTAAATACGCTGAAATAGGACGATGGTTATCAAAGATGTCGACGAAAATCATGCCGGCTGGGATTGTGTGCGCCACGTAAACCAATGGAGTTGTATTTATTACGATATAAACGTTTACGTCAACCCTTGTACTCGTAAAGACGGGATGAGTGGCTAGTTACTGTGTAATTATAACCGAATAATACATACATAGGGTACATTAAAAAAAAATGCACACATTAAAAAGCCGAGATGGCCCAAAAGCCGAGATGGCCCAAAAGCCGAGATGGCCCAGTGGTAAGAACGCGTGAATCTTAACCGATGATCGTGGGTTCAAACTCGGGCAAGCACCACTGAATTTCATGTGCTTAATTTGTGATTATAATTCATCTCGTGCTTGACGGTGAAGGAAAACATCGTGAGGAAACCTGCATGTGTCAAATTTCACTGAAATTCTGCCACATGTGTATTCCACCAATCCGCATTGGAGCAGCGTGGTCGAATAAGCTCCAAAACCTTCTTCTCAAAAGAGGAGAAGAGGCCTTAGCCCAGCAGTGGGACGTTCACAGGCTGTTACTATGTTACATTACATTATCTTGTAACGTAAATGGCGAGAGAACAATTTGATGTCGCAGTATACGACATATGACCATTTAAGTAGCCCAAAGCGTGTGGGCGTTCGTTAGTCGATAGCTACTATTCGCTTGATTCATATCAAACAATCAGTTGTTTATTTGAAATGGGTTGAGATACCGTATAAGAAAAATATCGCAAGGCCGTATAATAAATACCTCGGCGTTGGAACGGCCTTAAGATTTCGCAATATAAGATCGCTTTTCTTTGGTATAAAGCACTTAATACACTTAAAGCGGAGCTATTACAATTTAACATTTATTAAATTCCATTGTATAATATAATATTTGAATAATTATACAATAATTCTACTATACTTTAGCAAAAAAATGCCTTAAAGCCTATAGCCGATTTTAATAAACAACTTTGACATAAAATTGACATGACATTTGGTCAAGTTCGTAATTGATTAAGATCGAATAATGTTATTTTGTGTGTCGGCGAAGTTGTTATTGTTGAACTTTGGAAGTAAAATTAGAGTGTGTATACGTACTTAAGTGTTATATATTAATCACGATCTGTTGGCTCAGTTGATCAGCTCGTTATAGCCTACCTTTTCGCTCAAATAGGACGTCTGTCTTTAACAACACAGGGTGTAACTGTACCGACGATTCGACATAGACTATACCGTGACGACGACAATGGGTTGCTAAAACTTATTTCGATTCTCGTCTATACATTCCTGTCTTTGTCTTGTATTTCTCAATTAGAAAATGTTTAACTTTTTGTTTCTTCAACCTTGGTTTTAAATTAAAATTTATATTTCTACGAAGCCCATAACCGTTGATTTATTTGATTTATATTGCATTGCAATACTGCCTGCTTTGTTGGTCTAATGGCTAGATATAGGGCCGTTGACCCCTACGTCCTGGGTTCAGATCGGGCCGATAAAAAGTTATTGTGTTTTTCTTTCGAATTACTCTCAGTAGCAGCCCGGACATTTATGGGGTGTTACTGTACCGTATTGTAAATATATAACGTGGTTATGACACACGTTTCCGATGTTTATCACAATAATGCATTTTTGAGCCTTATTAAGAAATATGGAGTATGTACATATACACAAACAGTACCTATACTTGTAACATTATAAGATACTTTCAAACCGTGCCCGCTGTTTCAAGGCTCGTCACTTGCGCAAGCGCATGGTATGCGCACGATGCCGCTGATTTATCTCCTCACTTGCAATTACTGGCACGATTTGGATGCAACTCTCTGTTTAACTGACGTCTCCAGTGCAATTATTTGGTTGGTTGTTCGGATTGGTATGTAAAAGTTATAGATACTTGGAAATAGTTTGTTTTAATATAGATTCGTTTAAAAATGATTTTATAATAATTTTTACCCCGAGATTAAAAGAGGGTAGTTATAAATTTAACGTATGTATCTGTATATGTGTCTATGGCATCGTAGCTCCAAACGAATGGAACGATTTTGGTGTGTTTTTTCTATTTGAAACCTGATGTGATCGATATAGTTCTAAGCTATAAATCATAAAGATCTCTTCAGGTGTTTCAAGTTCATCAGCTCATTTCCTACTTGACAAAATGAGCTTACCAAGTTTCACAGGTCCGATTGATTTGAAATTGCGGTCCCCAACATATTACTAGGTACTTACAATAAAGTTAAAGGGCCAACAAACACATTTGATTTTTTATAATTTTGCTACAATATTATTTACAACGTAACACCAAAATTTTTTTGGATTTATTTTTCCGTTTCTGTTCTCTCTCATTTTTGTATATTTGTATCCCAAATGTATGTTTATTACCAGGCAGTTACAATGAATATTATTATCACGGTATTCATATGCAATATAAGTATTATATCTTTTTTCCTGTAAATTCGTTCGCTTCTCTGAACCCGTGTTTTGACATTTATAATATTAGTCTGATTTATATAATGTAGTTCACTTGCGTTCTTTGAGTTCTTTGAATCTGAGGAGAATGGAATGAAGATGATGCAATTAGACCTTTTGTGTATCGAAGTGACCGCTAAGATGATGGATCATAGATAAATGCATTCAAGTTTGATAACAGTTTTAAATTGGTGTCTGGGGTAACGAATGTAATACTGAATGAATTTATAAAAGGACGTGATAGAAAAGCTGAAGGGATACCTATTGTCTTGTGGATAAGCGTCAATAGCGGAATTGTATACGGGTCGCCTAGTGATGTAAAAGTCGCAGGTTCGGTCCTGACCCCTTAGACTATTGTCGTCTCCTCTTCTAACAAGCTTTATGCTTAATTGGATGGATAAATAGAAATATTAGTAATACCTTAAAAAACGGCCATTGCTTGTCTTTTATACCTAAATCCAGAAGGGCAAATAGCAATCGTAATTCTTAGTGGTCAACTCCATTAAAAATGCGTTCTTATCTATGGAATATCCCCTGTGTCTATATGTCTTACCGTTCGAATCGTAATATAGGTGATATCTGGTAGAATTATGGGATGACGAAGAGATTTTGTAACAGGATTGAGTAAATTTTAATAGGTGTTTCTTTTAAATCGCTGGCATAGTATACAAAAGTCATATTTGCAATCGATTCCATATACGCCATCGTCCTTTCTCTTGTAAGGTGTTGACTTCGTAATTTGATTTCAGTTAGATAAAATACGCAATTTGATAAATTTATGCAAATCATTCGAAGGCGGTATCGATATTCAAATTTATACAAATTTAAACATAATGTAATTCCTGGTAAATTTTTGTTTGTTCATCGTGCTATTTTGTTTGCTCTGCGCGATTTCTTTTTAATAGTATAAGCGTTTGTACAGAGTGTAAATGTTAGCTATAGATTTTATTATTTTGAGATTCAAGTTTAATAAATAATAATTGATTGGTGATGTTTTGCCAGCCAATTGGGGTTCAAGCTTCATAGGCAATTTCATCAAAATCGGTTTTGTGTTTTAGCTGTTATCATTATTATAGAAAATTATGTCTTGAAGTGATTACTTGTATGTGATAAGGTCGCCTTTGCATACATATATGTACTACTTGTTCTTTTATATAAAATAATAAATAATTAAACATTATAGATATAGACGAAGTCGTCGTAATATTATATAGTAGTAAATAATTGCATGTTTGGTTTTAGTCGCGACATGCGGCTGCATTTCCCAACAGCTTGGCTAATAAATAGTAGCGAGAAATTTATTCCTCTGTTAAGTAATTTCTTGAAATTTAAATATATTAATATACATACACACACTGTTCTTTATGTAGCATACCAAGATTTAGATCGACTCAACAAATTTTACCTTATTTATTTTGTTATTCTTGTTGAAATAAGATATATTAATATTGAATTATTACATATGTTAAAATAAATAGATGTTTCATATTGATATTATTATTCGAGTATACTATGACGTATATTATGACGTAGTAGCAATCGTATATATACATCAATTATTTAACTTCCCTTATGTTTATATTAATCAAACAATAATTATTCGAGGCGGTCCAGTAGTTAGATTACGTGAACCATGTAAATCTTAAAAAGCGAAGATTGCGATTCAAACCTGGGCGAAGTTCAGTTTGAATACTAACTTTATCATATGCTTTATATGTGTATATATATATATATATATATATATATATATATCTTTAGCCCGATATATATCTTTATCTTTAGGCGATATGTAACCACGTGACCACCTGCATCAGATGAATAAAAAACAATTTTAACAAAAAAAAAAACGACTTAAAAGAAAGAAGCTATTTCAAAACAAATTAATGTGCACTAAAAAGTAAAAAAATAATTGCCTATTACTTAACTTACTTTTTCTACTCATCAATATGTTGGTACGATCACAGGGTACGATTGTGTTGTGTGACTGATAATGTAGTTACAATTATTGTTATTTTTGGAATCGGTGTCAGCTAAGGAAACACTACACTTTTTTTTTTATATTTCTTAAGGTATTCTCGTAAAAAATACAGATGAGTCGAGAACCTCCTCATTTTTTGAAGTTGGTTAAAAACTACCACAAGTTTATCAATAACCTGAATTGGAGCGGGTTGGAATAACTTCCAAACCTAAGCTAAGTAGTGGAAACGTACAGCCCTTTATATATTTTTTGAAGTGAAAACTTCTTTAGCGGCGTTGTGCACTTTTTTGATATTTATATTGTGATGGGTAAAAAATGTTAAACTCGCGTCAGGTCACGTGACCCTGATTGAAAATTCATAAGACGGATTTTGAAGTGTTAAATTTTTAATGTAATATAAATTGTCTTATGTATACGATAGCGCAATAAATGAATATTGTATTTTATCACATAAATGATAGTACTTTTATACTGATAATTAAAGCAATTCGAGCAAAATTTTTCCCTGATCATTCCAAAATATCAAAAATGCACAACGTTAATATTCAAGTTTTCATACCTTCGGCACTCTCGGAGTGCAACCCGTCGTTTTTTTCTTTGTAATGTTAAGTATTCCGGATTTACTTACGGTATCTATCGATGAATGTTAATTTATATTAATTTACATATTTCGGAAGGACGATGATGGCATGCATAGTTTTGGTATTAATAACAACAGAATGAATACTGTGAAAGCGATGTGTTATAAAATTATTGGTAATATTGGTTGTATCTAAACTGGAATTGATGTTGGTGAATTGGTACCAACGTTAGCTAATGGGTTAAGTAAGAAACACGAGGGTGACATGCTTTGCAACCTAATCGAGTTAGTGGTAGGCTTCAAGCTGATTACACTGAGTCATGCAACTGTAACGACGTATGACGTGACAATAACATTAGTCAAAGAATTTAATATAATTATCATGAGTAAGACTCATATGGGTAGAGATTTTTTTTAATACATATAATTTGATAAGCCGAGATGGCCCAGTGATAAGAACGCGTGAATCTTAACCGATGATCGTTGGTTCAAACCCGAGCTAGCACCACTGAATTTCATGTGCTTCATTTGTGATTATAATTCATGTCGTGCTTGACGGTAAAGTATATTAAAATCGCGAGGAAACCTGCATGTGTCAAATTTTACTGAAATTCTGTCACATGTGTATTCCACCAACCTTCATTGAATCAGCGTGGTGGAATAAGCTCCGAACCATCTCCTCAAGAAGAGGAGAAAACAGTGAGACATTAACAAGCTGTTATTACTATAATTCGTTGGTTTGTTCAATGCAATTAGAGGTTAGTATAAAAGAAATTAAGGGTAAATTTTTGCCCAAAAATAAAATGTATCAAATTTAATATCTTAACAAATTAAAATTCTATGAAATTCACACATCGAATACGATATTATCAAATAAGCCTTTCCATAATTCTGCTGTCGCAGTATTTGAATGGCATTAATATATTATTCGCTAGTTAATTCGTAGTTAAATAAGGTTTAATATCGTTTATAATTATAAGTTATTTACTTAATGAATTTAATTTTAAGCGGAGCTCGACTAAAAGCGGAGCTGCTTTGTGTTACGATTCAAAATGTGATCGCTAAGGAAAATTGTATTCGATTGACTCTATAACTAAAATATGGAAAAGAGTAAAGTATTATTATTATTATTATTTTTTGTATATGTAAGAGTAGCCAAACGAGCAGCAGGCTCACCTGATGGAAAGTGACTACTACCGCCCATGGACATCTGCAACATCCGAGGACTTGCAGGTGCGTTGCCGGCCTTTGAGAAAAGAGTACGCTTCTTGAAGGTTGCAATGTCATATCGGTTCGGAAAAGTCGCCGGAACTACTCAGTTTATCGCCGTTTCTTCGAGCTTTACTTTAAATTCAATAGTTATAAGACGATTAAAACGTAACTTTGTGAGCTTGGCCAGGAAATTTGCTTTGGTTAAAGTTTTACAACATCTACTAACTGTGTATTCCACCAATCCGCATTGGAACAGCGTGGTGGAATAAGCTCCCTTTTCCTCAAAAAGGGGAAAAGAAGCCTTAGCCCAGTAGTGGGACATTCACAGGCAGAAACGCGAAAATAAGCCCTTTTGGGAATAATATTTTCTTTTCGCGACTAACCACATAATGTACAATACAGGATGTTATTGTTAGTATTTTTCTTCTCCAAATGACATAATATTAGCTTGACTAATTTAAACTGCCAAAGATTTGAAATTAGAACGTTCAATTAATTGTAATTCATAATACATCGAGCCTCGTCTTGTATTTTGATATTTAATTTCTAATAAGAACCAACATCAGGCGTGAAAGACGTAATGAGATCAACGTCTGTTTATTGCTTCGGAGACGTGATCTGCATACTTTGTGCCTTCCAGCACTAATGGTTCTGAGGATTTGGATATGCGTGCTCGGAATAGCTTAAAGCCATATAACTTACTTTGTAACTATGTGTGTGCACCAATTTTATTCGGCTTAAGTTAAGCTATTGCATAAATTCTGCAAACCCTTATGTAACGATAGTTTTGAAAACGGAATCAACAAAAAACCTTGAGTCGAAGTATGAAATTGAATATATTTTTATAGAAAGTGTCATCACAAGGTTCAAATCGCTTCCGATTTCGTAGCTGATAAAATTTAAATTGACTAGTGTGAACTTGCTACTGTTATGATAGCAATTTAAAAAGTTTTCTTTGCACACGTATTTGTAAGTTTTTCTGGAGTACAGTCAATTTTCTGCATTATACGACAATTTATTAATGTGAAGTACGTGTTACGTCATATTGTTTGTAAATCAATTAAATATTGATTTATTAACATCTAGAAACGTAATTGTGACAGGATAATATTGTATATATACTTTTAAATTGCTATATTTTAAGTTGTTTTTCCCCGAAACGGTTGGATATGACGAAGTATATCAAGCTAAGATAGTTAGCACGTTGTATTTTGAGAAAAAGAACATTTGACGGAGACCCTGGCGTTTTAATAAATATTTGATATAAAATGCTACATTAAATTTTTGAAAAATTACCTCGTTTGTTACTTATATTGATGGTTTATTTTCATGATTTTCTCGTCAAACGTGTTCTAGCTTGATAAGGATAATTTTACTGTGAACTTCAACTATTGTTTTAAAACTTTAGGTGTGATCGTTTATCAGTCTCAAAAGGAACGTAACCTTAAGGTATGTTACCGCTAAAATAGTATAGTGAAGTTGAGAATTTCTACCATTTGCAATTTAGATATTTTCATTTATAAGTATGTGTAGTCATTGTATTATATACAAAACCGTCACCAACTCGTGTTGACAACACAAGTTGCGTAAACGTTTTCTCATTAATTTGTTTTCATTCTACCATTTAGTTTTTTTTTTATAACTAGTATATTCGTTATTTTTTAAAAAAGTAGCTTTTTTAGATTTAAGACTTTATTCCGAGGCTGTGGTTACCTTAAAGTTAAATTAATCTTGTCAAATTACAATTCAAAAGCATTCGCAAGATAGTAGTATCTTATAAAGGATATTTTGATTAGGTTTGAGTATACGCATCTCCCACATATTTACAGATACAGTCTGTTAATATTATCCCTATATATGTTCGAGATAGACATATATCTCTATATACGGATCGTAAGACTCATTTCTCATTATACAACACGCAGATATAAAACTAACTAAACCAATGTAATTAGTCAAAAAGAACTATAACCTGTGTTGCTAGTCAAAAAAAATTTTAAGTAGACCGGAAAAGAGTTATTACTATAGCATAAATTATAAACATTTAAATGTAATAAAAATTATAATTTCATGAATAAGATTTCAAACAAAATCAGGAAAACCTTTTTCATCCCTTTTTTAGATATCAAAAGAATGTAAATGAATAAATATTTGTGCGAGCTCAAATTTAAGTTCTCCAAAGGGTTATAGAGGTCGGGAAATTGTTGCGTAATAAATGCAAATTAATAGAGATTTATTTAAATTGCATAGCGTTTCCGTGTTAGAAAAATATTACGAGAACATTCTCTATAAAAGCCATTTGCGGAAAATCAACAATTAATGTTTATTTAAATAGTCGCAGGGGCCCAGTGACTACACGTCAATTTTAGACTAAGATGGCGGTTTCAGTCGGCGGTTTTCACTAGCTACGGTATGGGATGAGAAGCTAAATAAATATATTGTTATTTGATTATTTTTTTTAATAGGCGCTATATTATATAATAGACAAACTAGCAGGAGGAGAAAGTGACTACCACCGCCCATGGACATCTGCAACACCCGAAGGCTTGCAGGTGTGTTGCCGACCTTTAAGGAATGAGTACGTTCCTAATAAATTGAGCAATTAATATTAAAATATGATTTAATTTTGTTGAGATATTAAAAAAATACGTACCTCAAAGGTTTCGTCGCAAAAACCTCTCCGCTTTTTATTAGGAAATTATTCTTAGGAAATTCGGAAAGGTCAATTTAATTTTACGTTCGCGAGATTATTGTCGAAACTTAAGTTGTTTGTAAAGAAAATTTAACTTGCATTTGTGAGGCTTCTTAGAGTTTTAAATTAAGAAATTGGCTGTCACGTTTCTTTGCAAACTTCGGCTTTTATTAATTAACAATTATTAATTAGTAATATTATAATACAACACTTTTCGTTCTCGCCACGTCTTTGCACGGGTACCGTTGGTCTGGGTAGGGATCATCACATAATCTACCGCTTAACAATGCTTAGTATTGTTGAGATTCGATTTGAAGGATGAATGAACCATAGTAACTAAAGATACAAGGAACATAATATATTGCGGTACCAATGTCTTTGAGCAGTGGTGTCCGCATAACATCAGGTTACACTATTGTTCAAAATTATCATAATTATCATATCTCGTTGTATATTAGGCCATATGCGTTAAATATTCATAAAATACATTAAAAACATTGAATTGAATCCGTATAGTTTACGCATCACTTAAAACATACTAGCAACTATGGGCCAATCGTCCGATTGTAACCGGCGCTCGAATGCATTATACAATTTCAGTTTCCAATCCTTATATTAAAACCTAGTGAAAGAATAAGTTAAACGAAATAAATAACAGCTTTTTAATATCCTACAGAGATTGTTTTATGATAAATATCTATAATATGGCATGACGCCAAACCTCATGATGCTTTCTTATGTCGTCAAGCCCCATCTCCACCGTCGGCCGCTATCCACTCCTTTCGTATGCGTGGCGGGTAAACTATATATTTCGTTAATGAAGCAAGCTTTTTTTGAAGTAATAACTTCTTATGGGAGGGTAAACCGCTTCGTAACGTAACGCGTTACGGTGCCACTATTACCGACGCGGACTGCTTTACCTGAGAGTTACCAACCTAACGCCATCTAGCGTATACAGATAGTACTTATAATAATTTAGCAACTCTCAAGTACTAATTTAAATTATGTTTAATATATTATAATTAATAATAAATATTATCATTTCTGTCAGGCGTCCCGAGACGCACACGTTTTTTATAGCATAGGGAGGCGAACGAGCTTATGGGCTAACTGATGATGGTAAGTGAACGCCCATATTGGCATTGTAAGAAATGTTAACCATCGCTTACATTGCTGATGCGCCACCAACCTTGGAACCTAAGATTTATGTCCCGTGTGCCTGTAATTACACTGGCTCACACACCCTTCAAACCGGAATACAACAATACCAAGTACTGTTGTTTTGCGGTAGAATATCTGATGAATGGGTGGCACCTACTCAGACGAGCTTGCACCAAGCCCTACCACCAAGCGAAACTTGAATAACAAGGAAGTTAATTTACTTCTTTTTTCGGAAATTCCTGAAAGACCAAAAAGGCACCAAAGGCAGTTCGATGAATGTTTGTGGGCGTCAAGAACGTGGGCGAAATCAAATAATTTATAATAATTTTGTCAAATATGCTTATGCCTCCAATATTTTTTACCGCCTACCGTAATACATAAAGCATATAATGTATAAGGTATAGTCCAAGCAGCGGTTAAAGTCTGGTTGTTTAGATGATGATGAATATGTTTTAAGATCTTTGATTGACCCTTAAACTTTGTAACGCAATTAATGACCCATGACCGCTCGCTCGATCGCGATCCATGACCGCCACGTAACAAGTAATTAATTAATATCAACGTCCCTTTGTTCGATTGATTATATTATCATATTATCAGTAAACAATGTAAGGGCTGCCTTTGTGATAATTTGCAACACAACATTCAAGTAGATTAATTATGAACTGTACATAATTAAATTTGCGTTGCAGTTGTAGCTTGCGTTGTAGTCTAAGATTTGTCTTAGATAGTTTTGTCCCAAGCTACAACTGGAACGCTACAACGCTGCTGAATGAATACGAAGACATTTGCATAAGAAAAAAAACTTACTTAACTAAAAAAAACTACTAAACTATTAAGTGGGTGTCGGAGGTTATATTATATTACGTTATTACTTACTTACTTTACTTACTTATATTACGTTATTATATAAGTAGCTGCGATTCGCAGTTTCATCGTTTTTAACTTTAGAAATAAAATATTAAATTTTATATTCTTGTATTACATAAACGGCCTTATTCATAAACGTTGCTTAGTTACTGTTTAGCTAAACACTGATTTGTCTCTTTCTGTCATTATTGATTTGACATACGAAAGAAGAAGACAAAATATTGTTTAACTAATAACCACTTAAAAAAGGTTTATGAATAAGGCGGAAAGTAGTTTGCTAGTTTCGTTTCAATATTTTAAACATTACTTATAAAAGTTCCTTAGCGACTGTTTAGTTAAACACTGCTTTCGCTCTTTCTGTCATTAACGTTTTTACATTCGATAGAAGAAGACACAGCTAAACAATGTTTATAAGTGAGTTCTTAAATCAGTTTTATTAATCTCATCCCGGATGTATTTTATTAGTCAATATTTCTTACAATGGCAATGTTTATTGGCGACGAAAACATACAAACTAACATTTGCTCGCCTGCTTAAAAAAAAACTTGTTGGTAGGGCTTTATTCGTGTCTAGGTGGGTACAGCTTAGTCATCACATATTCTACTGTCAAACCGCAATATTTTGTATTGTTGCGTTCCTGTATGAAAGCTGAATGAGCCATTGTAACTATAGGTACAAGGGGCATAGCATTATCGTAGCATTGTAATGTTTAATATTTCTAATGTCTATGGGCTGCTGTGACCATTTATCGTCAGTTGGCGCATTTGTGCGTCCAGGGCGTGTTCTATGTGGCGGCCTGGAATGTCTAGGTGTAAGGCTTCAAGAGCTGTTCGATGAATGTTTGTGCAGCGGACAGTTTCCGAAGCCTTGGAAGCAGGGAAAGTTGGTGCTGTTGCCGAAAGAAGGGCGACCTATCTTAGGAGACTGTTGGAGGCGTACCTCCAGGACCGAGAGGTTGTCTGGGCGGGGGGCGACGGGAAGTTGGTCCGACATCGGGTAGGCTGCGGCGTTCCACAGGGGTCTGTTCTTGGCCCAATTCTGTGAAACGTCGGCTTCGATTGGCTCCTGAGAGCCCCCGTCCTGCGTATGGGGGTGCTTTGTTATGCAGACGACACTCTCATCACCGCGACGGGGCGGGACTTTTGGGAGGTCGCCCGCCTGGCCGAAGTCGGAACAATTCTGACCGTGGACCGAATGGAAATGCTGGGCCGCAGGGTCTCCATATCTAAAGCGGAGGCCCTCCTCTTCCACGGTCCACGGAGAGGCCCCCCTCGTAGGCTGAGTATCACCGTCGACGTTGACGCAGGTACTTACCGGATCGTCGGAGCGTCACGGTAGCATGCGCAAGCGATCCCGTGGCGCCCTCGTTAAGACGGGAAGGGTACAGCTGGGTTTTTAGTGGGTATTCCGATGACCAGGGCACACTTGGTGCCCTGAACATATGGCGTGCCCCACATACCCCCCCTACTGTTCCCATGGGGGAAACGCGTAAGGCGTTAACCTAGCGTCAAAAAAAAAAGGTACTTACCGGACACGGGTGCTTCGGTAAATACCTGCACGGGATAGCGAGGCGGGAGGTATCACCCTCCTGCCACGAGTGTGTTGCGCCACTGGACACGGCGCATCACACGACGGACGGAGTGTGCTACGTGGGGGTCTCCGCTACCGAGCGTTATTAACGCCATGCTCGATAGCGAGAGGTGCCGGTTGGAAATGGTCTCCTTCTGCGAGAGTGTCCCTGTATCCGGGAACCCCCTTAGAAATGGAGGCCCGCATAGGCGGGCCGACCGTCGGAGCGTCACGGTAGTATGCGCAAGCGATCCCGGGGCGCCCCTCGAGCAGATGGAGAGGATACCGCTGGTTTTTTAGTGGGTATTCCGGCGCCTTCAGTGCCGGTGACCCCTACATACCCCCCCACTTCACGTGGGGGAAAGGCGTCAAGGCGTTTTTCCAGCGAAAAAAAAAGTCCGTTTAATTTATTTTATTAAAATGTATGCAATGTTGTTTATTAATTGGCAGTTAAAATTACTTTCAACTGTGCTTCGCTCAACTGATGAAACAGCTCTGAGAATTTAACGTATCTCTCTGATGTGTAAACGGTACCCGTGTTAACAGTGAATATTACGTTCATTGAATTGTAGCTTAGAGGTTAAACGGATTGCTAGCAACCCCGCGGCACTTATAGCGACATAGACAAGAGCGTAGAGAGAGAAAAGCTAACTAAGCATTTTGATATTGGCTCAAATTTTGTTAGGATATCATTTGATTTTCATACAGGACATTATATATGTAATTTGCATTACAGATTAAATCGTGTATTACTTAGTAAAATAATGAATAAACCATTAACATAATGAATACATCATTTAAATTATTATTATATAAAGTAATATAGCCATATTTTTTTATAGCATAGGTTGGCGGACGAGCATATGGGCCGCCTGATGGTATGTGGTCACCAACGCTCATAGACAATGGCATTGTAAGAGATGTTAACCATCGCTTACATCGTCTATGCGCCACCAACCTTAGGAACTAAGATGTTGTCTCTTGTGCCTGTAATAACACTGGCTCAATTACCCTTCAAACCGGAACACAACAATATCAAGTACTGCTGTTTTGCAGTAGAATATCTGATGAGTGGGTATTATAACCCACCCAGACGAGCTTGCACAAAACCCTACCACCAAGTAGAATGACAATAAATATCGAAATGTGTAGAAAATCATTTTGATTAAAAAAATCAAAAAAAATTTAGTAACTTCGGTGACATCACATTTAATATAAACAGTGCTTTACCTATAAATGTTGTGTGATTAGTTAAGCAATCCTTTGTATTCTTTCACATATCAAATCAATGACAGTAAAAGAGATCAAACTTTAACTTATCATCCGCTTTGCAACGTTATTTAGTAAGTTTGTAAATTTGTAAAAATGTTATTATACATAACTAAAGTAAATAGCGGTTCTTATTTGAATTAACACTTGATAACGCAATCAGTTTTTTTAACAACAATAATTACGATATTTAACAGAGGATATAAACATGATATCGTTTAGCAATCCGGACGGTATTAACACGGTACATATTTAGAATTAAGTTATTATT
Organism: Nymphalis polychloros; assembly: GCA_905220585.2. Taxonomy (NCBI): domain Eukaryota; kingdom Metazoa; phylum Arthropoda; class Insecta; order Lepidoptera; family Nymphalidae; genus Nymphalis; species Nymphalis polychloros. The sequence continues at coordinate 13,782,236 of HG992242.1, forward strand.
GCAAATTTATTCTATATTTGTTAATGTTTAAATATTTACAAATTCAAATGTATTATGTGTAAGATTCTTGCAAGTATATTTAAAACAGAGTTATATTGGAACGTTAGGTAATGATTTTATTAATAAATCTTCCTTAGTTTCATCGTATAATATTATATTATCTATTCTTAATTATTTATACGAATATCGCACTGTTACGTCATATACCCAAAATTAATTTAATAAGATTTTACTAAAACATGTGAATCTTACCAAGATTGTGAGTTCTGGGCACTAATAACTTTTTATTTGCTTGATTTTTGTCTAAAATTCATCTCATGATTTACAATGAAGGAAAACATAGTAATGTAATTTGCATAATATATCGGATGAAGTTTTGCCTAATTTTTTTTTAATCTCAACAATGCAAGATTATGAAATATATACTTACTATACGGATGAAGTTGTATATTCGTTGAAATTGCAACGATAAATAATTAATAATGTATATTATATTATTATCGCAGAAATAATTTCTATAATTGATTTATGAAGCTATGATTAAATCACCAATTAATTAATTTATAAAAATTCATGAATTGCTTTAAATTTATTGCATGCATAATTGATGATGCATCATATTAATTAACTTTGTATATTTTTTTATGTATTCTATAAAATTCTTAACTTAAATTTATCTGAATAAATAAATAAAATTTAAATGTACATTTGTGATTTTAAAATGACTGCCTCTTTTAAGATTAATGTCGCGTCTAAATAACTTACCATTATAAACTAAAGTATTTTTTTAAATAGTTTTATCGTTTCCATTTGTAAATTTATAATATGGTGCTATGTGAATATATTGCTTGAACAATTACAAATGCGCTACAATTTAAAACCAACGGTAGAACATTATGCATGTATATCGCACATACTACATTTCAATAAGACTTGTATCAATCACATTTTTTAAATTTTTTTTATTGCTTCGGTAGGCGGATGAGCATATGGGCCACCTGACGGTAAGTGCTCACCAACGCCCATAGACATTGGCATTGTAAGAAATGTTAACCATCGCTTACATCGCCGATGCGCCACCGACCTTGGGAACTAAGATGTTATGTCCCTTGTGCCTGTAATTACACTGGCTCACTCACCCTTCAAACCGGAACGCTACAATACAAAGTACTGCTGTTTTGCGGTAGAATATCTGATGGGTGGTACTTACCCAGACGAGCTTGCACAAAGCTGTTCTAAATAAAATTGTCAAAACACATTTTTAAATAATTCGAAATCGATATCTATAGTTGCCTCGTTGGTCTAGTGGCTAAATATAAGGCCACAGATACGATGGTCCTGGGTTCAATTCCCTGGTCGGGCCAATAAAATGTTATTGAGGATTTTCTGTCGAAAATTCTCAGTAGCAGCCCGGAGTCTGGAAGTTGGAAGTGTGCACACTCCCGTGCCTCGGAAAGCACGTAAAGCCGTTGGTCCTGCGCCTGTACTCTTTGCAGTCGTGTCGGATTACCGTCTGGTTATTAGAGTAAGGGAATAGAGAGTGCACCTGTGTTTGCGCACAAACTTGTGCAATATAATATCTCCTGCGCAGTAGGCTAATCTCTCTTGAGATTGGCCGCCGTGGCCGAAATCGGTCTGGAGGACTAATATTATCTCACTGATTAAAAAATATATAATATTATTTTGTTAGGGATTGGCGAGATCTCCTGATAAAGAATTTACTTAAAAGATTTTATTTCATTGTTTTACCCCTCTAAGTAGGAACAGGTAGCTAGTGTTTCAATAAAGTTTATTTTTCGTTGAAACGTTGTGATAATATAAATATCAACGATGTTATTGTTATTTCTATGAACAGTTCGATTTCATTTATATAATTTACAAATTCTTTGGAAACTGACTGTAGGTAGCTCGTAAAGCACAGACCATTATATTAAGCATATCTGAATAATTCATTACTCTAGAACGATGCACGTATTCTGTTGGTTTTTCGTAAATGCAAATATTTTTAATTGCATTTGTAATTTTATGATTGTAAGCTAATATCTATCATGCGTTGAATAAGTGTCCCAATGCTGGGCAAAGTGGTCTTTTCCCATCAGAAACTTACCTGAGTTCTTTGCGGATTATGTGGGTTACTGTAAATGTAGCCAAATGAACAACGTCATAAATTCAGAATCATATATAAATATGTTCACTGCAAAAAATTGAACTTCAGTTCAATTGATTTTAAATAAAGTCATCGCAATTGTTTGTATGATTCCCAACATTGTATACAATTAATTACATTAATTACTTGCAATTACATACGCGTTAGGCATCAATTTGTCTTTCCAGGAGTTTTTTTTTTTGTTCTTATAAGGAGAATTAACTTATGCAATTTCGTTACATGCTTAAATCCTATTATATATTTTATCCTTCTGTATGTGACGTCTGCTTTTCTTAAAGTCTTAAATTTGTATCTATATAATTAAACGTATGTATGTATATTGAAAAGAAAAGTGATATATATAAGGCCGCATATCTGAAGGTCCTGGGTTCATCCCCCGATAAAAAGTAATTGGGTTTTTTCTGTCACAAAAATCAGAAAATGTCTTTGCAAACGTAAACTAACTCAGATACCGTTACAAAAATAACTAAGCTTAGTATTGGCATATTCTAAGAATCCTGAAATAATTTCATTTATAACGTAACTGAAAAATCTATGTTTACCTTAACGCTTTCGAACGTATGAAAATTACTTCATAATTTTTGGGTCTCTCAGATGGACTTGGACAGCGTAATAAAACAATCTCCGTCGTTCTTAATATAGGGTTTTCCAATAGGGACGCTTGAACTTTGACAGCTGATTGCGGCCATGTTGTTTGAGTGACAGCTGTCAAATGCAGTGTGTTATATTCATTCCGTCCTCCCAAACCACCATGGCAGGTTACAGTGTCGAGCAGCACGTGCAAATCATAAAATTGTTTTATGAAAATGGGTCTTCAGTTCGAGCAACGTTCCGCGCACTTCGCCCGTTTTACGGTCGCGATGATCGTCCTGCCGAGTCGACTATCCGTCGATTGGTGGACAAATTCGAGTCAACCGGGTCAGTTAACAATAAGCCGGTTCCCGTGCGTCAACGTAACGCGAGATCTGCCGAGAATATCGCCGCTGTGCGCGACAGTGTCCTCGAAAACCCGCGGCAGTCAATTCCACGTCGCGCACAGGAACTCGGCCTTTCGCAGACGACAACTTGGCGAATTTTGCGTTGTGACTTGAGCCTGCACCCGTACAAGATCCAGCTGACCCAAGAGCTCAAGGTTAATGACCATAGACAGCGCCGTGTGTTCGCTGACTGGGCATTAGAGCAGTTGGAAGTTGACGCCGATTTTGGCAAAAAAATCATCTTCAGCGACGAGGCGCATTTTTGGATGAATGGCTATGTCAACAAGCAAAATTGCCGTATTTGGGACGAGACCAATCCACACGAGGCACTCACCAAGTGGCAATGCACCCGCAGAAAGTGACTGTTTGGTGCGGATTTTGGGCCGGAGGCGTGATTGGTCCGTATTTTTTCGAAAACGATAATGGTGTGGCCGTCACCGTCAATGGTGAGCGATACCGGTCGATGATAACCAACTTCTTTTGGCCTGAAATCGAGAATATGGATCTGGCAAACATGTGGTTTCAACAGGACGGCGCTACGTGCCACACAGCACACGCTACGATGGAAGTTCTGCACGATCAAGCGCCCTTAATGGAAAACCCTATATATTCCGTACGCCGGATGGATGTAGTGTGGTAAATTAATGTAACGATAAAAAAAAACGTTCCTTCTAAAAATAAGCCTCTATTTTGCCTTGTGATAAAATGCCGTCTACAAATATACTGAAATTGTTCAATCTATTGTAAAATGAGTTTTGCAATACGGCCCTTACTTTACCTTCTTATCACTGAATTGCACGTCTTCATGACAAAACGCGATCAACACGCTGCGGCCTATTTATCAGAATATTTCACGTACCATGTCTAATAAAATATTACACAATATTATTATTTATCAATGTTGTTTATATGTATAAAAGCCGAGATGGCCCAGTGGGAAGAACGCGTGAATCTTAACCGATGATCGTGGGTTCAAACCCGGGCAAGCACCACCGAATTTCAAGTGCTTAGTTTGTGATTATAATTCATCTCGTGCTTGAAGGTGAAGGACAACATCGTGAGTGACTGAAATTCTGTCACATGTGTATTCTACCAACCCGCATTGGAGTAGCGTGGTGGAATAAGCTCCAAACCTTCAAAAAGTGGAGGCCTTTGCCTAGCAGTGGGACATTCATAGGCTGTTACTGTACTGTATATGTGTATATACGGCGCACACAACGTCGAAAACCTGCAATCAAATCTCAATACGCAAATCAGAGGGCTTGGCATAAATCACTTGGCTCAATATAAATCTCTACGGTGTTATATTGCATGTATGTCAGACACCTCCCGATGGATACATAAATTGCTTGTTTCATATTTCGTATTGGCTTAGTTGCTTCGGAGATATTGGATTTGGTTTAATTGGAACTTTTCGTAGATGTCTATCCCTTTTTTGACTTATTAATATTTATTGTTCGATTGAATTATTGATGGAAGTAGGAAAATATATATAGCGACTGTAACTTCTCTACATTATCTGCTCTGTGGCAATAATTGTATTTATTTAGTCGAATCTCATTTGTAATTACATTGGCTCAATCGTCGCTTCACAGTGATGATGTATAGTTATACAGTGAGTGTATCTTTGAAAGTTGCATACCTATGTCACTTAACTATTCGATGTTGCACACAATTTCCTCGTGACAATACAATCTATAATGAACTTTATTAGTTTGAAGACATGGATCAAAGTTTTTAAAAAGTTTATTATGTCGAGGAAATCTTTACATCTTTCGGGATGGCGACGTGTCCCATCATCAAGGAACGGACACATCTTTCCTTAGTTAATAATAAATGTTTTAATACATGGAGATGATTAAATCCTTATTATTATAAAGCTACGTCTATCCTTTTAACTATACTCCAATACCTTTTTACGTTTATAGTAATTTCCGACGAATTGTATCTGATATTCTTCTGTAATTATTTTGCAAAAAGCATTTATAAATCTTATCCCTTAAATAAATAAGTAGTAGAAAGAATTATATTGGAATCTTCCGAAAAAACTATAAAATTATGCTACGCCTTGCTGGATAATAAATATTTCTATCAGTGCTAGCTGTTATTGCGCACTTCGCACGTACAATATTATGCAGTATACTTTTACTTGGTAGGGCTTTTTGCAAGCTCGTCTGGGTATGTACCGGAAATTACTACCGCCAAGCAGATATACTATTTATTCTTGTGTTCCAGTCTGAATTGTGAGAGCCAGTATAACAGGCACAACGGACATAACATCTTAGTTCTCAATGTCGGTGGCGCATTGGCGATGTAAGGTGTACTTGCCACACCTCTGTAGAATACGTACTTGCTACCATGGCGTAGATTTGTACCCCAGTGACAAAAATTGTTATAAAAAATGAACCACTGAATATTTCGATTTGAAAATTGTCGTAGAACATATTTAAAGGTTTTTTTAAATGTAGTTTACTTTATATAGCTAAAAATAAAATTTAAGTACACTAAACAAAATCCTAAAGCCAACAAAAGTGGAAAAATGATTATTTTCCCCAATAGGCCTGGGGTAGTTTTGTACCCCAAGGTGGCAAGTAAGCGTTAATATTCCTTACAGCACCAATGTATACCGTGGTGACAACTTACCAGGTGGTCGACATGCTAGAGCTTACCTATATTATTAAAAAAAAAGTATGTGCATATAATAAGTTGATAAATTAAATCTGTCCAGGTCACTTCTGACATCTGACTGAAAAATAATGTTGAAGTTTTGTACTTAACATCGAGCTAGAGGTAGGATCGTGGTAGACCAAGTTGTTGCATCACATTTCGTAACGTTTTTGACGTTAAATTATCGTTATAATATTTGTTTTTTTAAATGTTTTTTTTTATACTTACCATTGATATTGTTTTTTTTTCTTTTATTTAGATGTTGAAAAGAACAATAAATTCACGCTTTTCACGTTAATAGTTTAAATTGATCCTTCATCACCAGTTTGGTTTTTAGTCATCCTTTTGAGATTAGGGTATGTAATTGGTTTTTTGTTTATCAAAAAGTACATATATTACAAATATATATAACAAAATATGAACACTATATTAATTAAATATATCCTACATGTGGTAAAATCAATGCAAAGAAAGAAAAAAGATTATTAAAACCAACCACTATTGGTCTGTATGCATTCGTCTCAGATTAAAAAATCGATTTGATTCGATTAACAGTTAATATGCGACCACGGCCTTATTTATATACGTTGCTTAGCAACAGTTTAGTTAAATACTGATTTCTCTCTTTCTGTTATTATTAATTTGACATAAGAAAGAACAAGAAGAAGACACTGTATTGTTTAACTTATTACGCGTTTATTTCGAATCTAAAATCAATATTGATTTTGTGTGAAGTGAAAGTACCATTAAAATAATTGTTCAGTATAATTTTTATAGGGAAATTATTATATACTAGCTGTGCCTCGCGGCTTCACCCGCGTATAATTAATAAAAATATTATTAATTATTTTATTACTATAATAACATACGCGCGCACACATACACACGCACACACACGCACGCACACAAATGAAGACAAAAATTAAAAAATAAGTATAATGTGAATGCTCACTGCATCATAAAAAGATTATTTATCACAAAATTTGGTGAAAAAAAAAAATGTACAGACAGAACCAATAGATTTATATAGTAGTATTGATTAATAAATAAATTGTTTGGCGTTTTGTAGTGATACTATGTATTTGTTACAGGTAATTTAATTATATTATGGCGAAAATTCAATGACATTGGTAAGTTTTTTTATCCTACTTCATCCCTATTTTTGCGGAAGGCTGACAACCGGTTGTAAAATTATATACTTATAATTAAAAAAATCATATTAATTAAAACTTATTTTTTCATTATGTATTTAATTTCATTGAGCTTATAAATCAGAAACGTGAATATTATACAGATTAAAAAAAAATGCGAACGAAATAAAGTTATTGTTCTAAATATAAAAATATATTCAGAAACTGAGTAATTACATTTAGTAGATTTTCTTTTAATATTTATTACTTTTTTTCATTTTCTTTGTGGCTGTCGCTTTATGACTCATCGTCATCACAGTAAAGATATGTCGGCCTGTAACTTGACATAACTAAAACTGACAGCGCGTGTGTAATGTACACAGGTATTTCTTAAAATTCGAATTTGCCTATAAAAGGATTATATTTTTTAAATTCATTATCATCATTTTAAGCTCTGTTATGTGGCTACAGAGTTGCACTAGCATCTAAGTACTGCAAATGGCTTTGATAATAGCATCGGCCTGTATATTTCCTGTCGAACAAAAGCTCCAATGCGTGTTGGTTAAATTCATGTTGCAGATTATTTTCCTAACAATGTTTTCCTTCACCGCCGAGCAAAAGATGAATTGTAAACACAAATTATACACATGAAAATTCATCGGTGCTCGGCTGGGTTGAACCCGCAATGGTTAAGATTCACGCGTTCTTACCACTGGGCCATCTCGGCTTTTGGGCCATCCCGGCTTAATGTGTGCATTTTTTTTAATGTACCCTATGTATGTATTATTCGGTTATAATTACACAGTAACTAGCCACTCATCCCGTCTTTACGAGTACAAGGGTTGACGTAAACGTTTATATCGTAATAAATACAACTCCATTGGTTTACGTGGCACACAATCCCAGCCGGCATGATTTTCGTCGACATCTTTGATAACCATCGTCCTATTTCAGCGTATTTACACAAAACCTTAATTCATTTGAAGCCATATAAACCAGACAGATGGACAGTAGAATTATAATATAACTTATTTCTATATTTTTGATAAAAAAATGTGTATTTGATAAATATCAAACGCTATATAAAATGTTTTGTTTCTGTTTGTAATTTCGTGAAGTTCTCGTAAGTAAAACAATTGGGATAAAAAAATCAAGATGTTCCCAACAGTGGGATATTACCAAACAGATAAACTTTACAATTTATATCAAACTCGTTGCATTCGAATTCCAAGTGCTTGGCTGGGTTTGAACTCGCAATGGTTAAGATTCACGCGTTCTAACCACTGGGCCATCTCGGCTAAATATAAGTATTTACTTCTGTATTTTCAAGTTAAAAGCAGCTATGAGTGATGATATAGCCAAAACAGGCTGATGGTACCTGCGACCGTCACCTTTAAACCGTCAAGCTGTTCTGTCTCACAAATAAAACGAAAGTCTATTAATATACAACTATTTGGACGATGTACGAAAACGTATTATGGTTTCCACCATCATTGTATTGAAACTTTCGAAAGAATGTCAAAGGTCAACGAAATATCATTCGAGTGTGACGAGTGTCTGACCTTTTGTGTTTCATAAACATTAAACAGTTTCATAAATTTGTTAGATTTAATCACTAATAATATAATATTTCATAATTTTATTTATCAATTGTGTATTTATTATATCGTATTAAATAATTGGCTTTTGACTTCTGAACAAATAATAAAAATTAGTTATAAAATAATATACTGTATAAAAATATAATTATGTATATAAAAAAATGTATGAATAACCGAATTATTAAAATAACTTAGAACACTACAATTTCAAAATGTACACACACAAAAAGTTGTTAGTTATAAATAAATACATTCATATACAAATGAACAATTTGCAAAATATTAAAACTTTAATGGATTAAAAAATAAATATAGTTTAACAAAAACGTCCTGGGGTCTCAAAGTGTATCAAATGCATGTCTGCGCAAGTGCACGTTGTGTCAAAAGTTGCATAATGCACCGTAGAGCGGTCGGTGGCTGGCCTTGCCACGCCTAGACTCGCTGTGCAAGTATGCAGTAGGTGTTATGTTATAGTAACGACACAAACTTTGCACTTATCAGAAAAAAATGTGTTATAAAAAAATACCAGATTCTAACAATTTTTTTTGTTCATTCAAAGTGCGAAAAAAATACGACACACATTTAATTTAAATTTCATTATTTTACTTATATTTATATTAATTTTAATGTTATGACCTTAATGATGTCCTATGAGCTAAAAATTACACTGACTCATTCAAATCGAAACAAAACGGTAGAAAATCAAAGAATTTATGCTTAGACATAACTACGAAAATCTTCAAATTGTTTCATTTCCTACTACAAATATACAACCATATACAAAAATAATAATATCATAAGTTATAAAATTATTCATAATATTGTTAAATAACGATTTTCATTTCGATAAAAAAAAAAAATTTCAACTTTACATATTGACGAAGATGCAAAATTTATTTTTCCTTTCTCGTGACGTACTTTTCCTGGAAATCAAATGTTTTTTATTCCGCTATAACAGACACGTAGCAATTCATGCTAAACGAATTTGTAACCAAGAAGTGTAGTCTAAGTTAAAAATTACTTTAGAAGCGTTGTCTATGAGGTGTGTTGACCCCTTAGAAGGTGGACGGCCTATTAGCCCATCCGCCTATATATAATTTCAATTATATTATATTATAAAATACCTTTTGAATTACTTTAATGTACTCGGCATGTCACTTATAACCTCTTAAATCAAATAACTTTAAAACAATATAGAAAGTTACTTGAAAACAAGTGTTTATTTCAGTGTATAAGTGTTTATACTTTTAAATTATTACATCATTATCATTCAAAACACTACTTGTTGAAACAATAGCATTTCACCTTTTCCTTATTAAGATAAGGATTTTTTTAATGACGTCACACGAAGAAACCCACTACCAAGTACCCTGTACTTGTATTACAATCTCCATGTATCTAAATATATAGGTTTAGACATATATAGTAATGATACCAATTATGATGTTTGTTTTTATACTCATATTAATATACTAAGATTTTTTTTAAATCGTCTTTTGGATATGTTCGTCAAAATCGAAATACACTTTATTCGAGTAGATTCTTACGCACTTCCGTTACGTAAACTTACAACGAAATCTATCACAGATTAACAATATAGCTTCCACGGGGAAACCTGGAAATAAATAGTTAGCAGTTTATACTTAAAATTTTTATAATATACATATCCTGGGACATAATATAAAAATAATATCCTGGGACACTATTCACACATGGCCGTCTGATCCCAAACTAAGCAGGGCTGTACTATGGAAACCAGACAACTGATATACTACATATATTACTTTTCTTTTGTAAATACATGCTTATATAGATAATTACACCCAGACTCAGGACAGACAGACGTGTTCATGCACACAAATGTCTGTCCTGGGTGGGAATCGAACCCACGACCTGCGGCGCGAAAGGCAGGTCTACTATCTACCAACCACGCCAACCCGAGCCATATTATTTATTAACATTTAGCTGTCACGTGTTGAGGGGATGTACTCTTTTTATACGTCTTTGGTATACAACAATTATTTCCTTCCTAGTGACTTAAGCTCCATATCAACTCTCATCGAATACGGTTCAGTGGCTTAGAAGTGAAGACACAACAGACAGGCAGAGCAGGGATTACTAGCTTTGTGCTTCGGAAAGAACAATTCATCTCGTGCAGCAGCAGTGACGTAATACATCGTGAGGAAACCTACATGTGTAATTATCAACCAACTCTCATTGAAACAGCTACTTGGAAAAAGAGATGAGGCCTTAAACTAAAGCAGCGTTTACGTGTACTAACACGAGTTTATTGCTCAATATTGCAAAGACATTGTATAGTTTTTCTTAATGCTCAATATATCTTTCATTATGTGTATAGTAGTCCTACTTGACATTGGCCAAATAATGTGCTCACTTGGCGCCAAGCCATAAAACAAGGAATTGAACTGTTTTGAGATCTTTATATAGAAAATTAATGACAGATTTATTGACAGAAAATGTTCTGTTAGTATATGTTTAGAAATTGTAATTACAGGTACTGATTTTTAACACATTTATTGGTACTTCAGTTTGTGTATAGTTTTTCATCATTTTATATAATACTAGCTGTGCCCGCGGTTTCACCCTTGTATAATTAATAAAAATATAATGAATAAAATCAGCCTAGAACCTTCCTCGATAAAAGGACTATACAACACAAAAATATTTTTTAAATTCGAACCAGTCTTTCCTGTGATTAGCCGGATCGAACAAACAAACTCTTCAGCTTTATATATTAGTATAGATTAATAGGAATCAAAATTGATGATAAAGTAAAGTAACTGTTTTAGGAAGCAATTCACCTGTATCTCGCTTATGTAAAATTTTGAATGAGCACAGTGCTGTTTTAGACCCTTTTGGAGACTCATCAAACAAGTTTCACAAAAAAATATTGTCAAAATTGTCAGCTAACTAATTTATTTTGTTTATATTTGTATGTTATTATTTTACTATTATTGTTAATTCTTGTCATTTTTAACCTTGATTTACTAACAATTAATTATTTGTAAGTTTGTCATCTCCAACTTTATCTTTGCAAGTGGTATTCACCTTAATAGGTAATGCATTTAGTTTTAAGTTGTATTAAAATTGTATACCTTTGTACGTGTTGATGTATTTACCACTGGTGAATCTTAAATAAATAAATAAAAATAAAAAACAGCCTGTGCATGTCCCACTGCTAGGCTAAGGCCTCCTCTCTTCTTTTGACGAGAAGGTTTGGAGCTTATTCCACCACGCTGCTCCAATGCGGGTTTGTGGAATACACATGTGGCAGAATTTCAATAAAATTTGACACAAGCAGGTTTCCTCACGGTGTTTTCCCTCACCGTCAAGCACATCTCGTGCTATTTAATTATAAACACAAATTATGCGCATGAAAATTCAGTGGTGCTTGCCAGGGTTTAAACCCACGATCATTGGTTAAGTGGTTAGAACTCGTGAATAATTAATAAAAAATATATATACAAATTATAACAGACTTTTAAATTGATATATGCAATCGAAAGCGTTTTTCCATTTATCAAAATTACTAATTTATGGTGGGCTCTTAAACGTCAAATACTGTTATTTTTTAAAAAATAAATAAAAAAGTAATGGATAAGAATAAGGTTCGTTGGTTGGTATAAGACATTAAATTTGTAACATATTTTATTACAACTACAACAACATTGGCAAGATTATTAGACTTCATGATTCTTGCCGATTTTGGCACGTTGATATATTTATAATAATTAATCGTATATTTACAGTGACTATTTCTACCAGAACACGGCATTACAGATCGTTCCTCTATAGCGAGATAAAACGACACTGGCGATGTAATACAATCGGTATTAACCAATCACAATGATATCGTCAATTTCTATTTTAAATAAATAAAAAAATATCTAATCTGGCTTAGATTATAATTTAAGTATTGCAAACGTTCTTCCGATCCTTTCAGAGTCTACTAATGACGTATTGAAACGTCGTCTAGATCTTTCTATTACGAGCCTTTTCACCACTAATAGAAAATTCAATGTTAGAAGCTACATTTTCTTTTCGATAAAGTAAATGTGTTTTTAAATTTGTCGTGCATTGAAGCATAATTGCGTATAGATGTTGTGTTGAAACTGAAAGAGATCTTATTTCTATTGATAATTCATTGAGCGGAAGAAGAGTTTATTAAAATACATCTCAGACAAATGATACTATAATCTGTATAGAGTATATTTAATATGCTCGATTAATATTAGAATTATAATAATTGATATATAATTGCGCGATTTAAATGAGTATCCTTTGTTGAAGATCGACAATAAATAAAAAATAACTTTAAAAATTAAGAATATAATTTTCAGAATTGTCTCAAATAATTTTCTTATTCTAAACTAGCTTACCCGATGGGATATGCCATTGAAAACATTACATTACACGCCGAATTTAAAGTACGAATATTAGAGATTTTTGGTAACACGCATTGCCTGTACCCTATAATTTTACCTCAGGCCACACAATCTGTATAACCCTGCCAAAAAAAATTGTCCACAACGAATCATCTATAAGATTCCACGGAATACCTATATTATATAGATATACCTATTTATATTGCCAATATTTCGGCCGACTCATCGTTCCAACCGCAGCACTACAATAATTTCTATTCGGTTGATTTACTCATAAATTCCCCATAACCTTATTAGTAGTTCCACCGAAGTAACCAATCAGAATAATATTATTAATAACAAATGACGCGAGAATGCATATTTTACTCGGGTATGGTTAATTGTTGCATTATTTAACATTATATTAGAGCAACTTTGTTGCTGTTGTGTCGAAGGAAATGATAAATTATGGAGAAATACGATCACCTTGATATTCTTTGATTGGTTAATCTGCGTAATTTTTCAATTTAAAAAATATACTAGGCGACTTCATTTGTGATTTCTTTTCTTGGAAATAGGTAGGCAGACTGGCATAGGGGCCAACTGATTGGTCCTGTAAGAAATATTAACCATATTTACATCGCCAATGCGTCACCAACCTTGGAAACAAAGATGTCATATTCCATGTTTCAGTCGTTACACTGGCTCAAACAAATCAAATTTCAAACTGGAACACAATAATAAGTATTGATGTTTGGCAGTGGAATGTAATATATTGGCGGTACCTACCCAGACTTGCACAAACCACTTAGTTAAATAATTATTTTACGAAATGTTGTACGTACGATAAAAAATTGGGCTATCAAATGCATAAACAATTCATCAAATCCGATTAGTTTCAGAGATTAGCGCGTATAAACAAAATAACAAACTCCAGATTTATTATATTAGTATGATGGATTTTAATTTGCAGAGATAAATATCATATAGGGCATGACTAGAGTGAACTAGACTAAATAATGAATGAACGTAACATGAACAAATAAAACGATATAACATGAACGATCACCAAGCATACCGTTGATATTTCGTAAGGTGCCTTTCCAATTTAAAATTATAAAACTCAGCCTCAGTTAATACAAAATTGCTTTTCAGGCGTTGCAAGCGAGGAGTTAACGTAAATAAAGGTTATAATGTAAATAGAAAAATAATTATATTCTCGCTTATCGCAACACTTGGACCACTTCATAAACCGGTCCTGATAATATATAACTCCACTGATAAGGTGCGTGTGAGCTGACGGCCGTGGTGGAATTGAAAGGGCTCCAATTTTTTACTAGATTGTAAACCCAGCCAAGAAGGATTTATGCAAGTTTACGTTTGAACATGCATAAATACAATATTATTATTATAAGTTATTCCTATTATTTGGCTAGTTATATTGCTTAAACACTAAATTCTGATTGGTTCATATGTTTATTAATTGCGTAGTATGTATTGAAACAATTATTTATACTTACCAATGATTGTTGCGTGTGTTAAATTAAACAAATGTCACGTTATACTCATTTTAATTTTTAGCTTAATTTTTTTAGTAAACCAATACGTTTTCGACTATCTCTTTGGTCTAGCTAGATTATATAGTTGCAGAACTCGAGGTCCTAGATTCAAATCTCGGATCGCGACAATAAAAGTAATTTTCCGTCAATTAAATTGCGCCTGCGCAATGCCTATTTGTGTAAATATATCATACACAATCAGGTAATCCTCGATGTTAGTCCGTTCTAGATCTTCCTATCTTTTTTGTTATAAGCTTTTACGAAACTCCGATCGGTGCTCTATATCTCCCACACATTGTTATTGCTACATGTTTATTACATATACCCATTAGCCAATCCTTAAAGAGCCTAGATTATTAAAGCTAATGGCGGCGAAGTAAATTAACGTCCATTATTATTTAGACCTACGCATATGTGAATTTTCTAAATGAGACACGCCACACCTTGAATGCAAAATGTCACAACAAGAACGAGATTTAGCCTTTAATTATGCTTATTTAGGACTACATAAATGCGATTTGAGCTAGATTACTGGTATATTATTACTGGCACAAACCGACGCGGTCCGCAAAAAGTCATATATTAGAGCGTTTTTGGTGCAACACATTTGTCTAGTCTATATGAACCATTACTTTTCTGGTCATGTTAAAGCTTTAATTACACTTTGAAGATTGATTTGAGGTCGTTTAAATAACGTGGAGATTGAGGTGCCTCTCTCAATTCACATCAATAGCCCAAAATCTTTCTTAGCGCCTTCCAATACAAAATAAAGGTATTCTACAAATTTCAAGCATCTATATCTTATAGTTAAAGCTGTGTTATTTAAGATACCGGGGCTTCGATTTTTATATATATTTTTAACTACCTCGTTGGTCTAGTGGCTCGATATAAGGCCGCAGACCTGGTGGTCCTAGGTGCAATTCCCAGGTCGGGCCAATTCAAAAAATATTGGGATTTTCTGTCAGAAAAATCTCAGTAGCAGCCCGAAGTTAGGAAGGTGGAAGTGTTTACACTCCCGTGCCTCGGAAAGCACGTTAAGCCATTGGTCCCGCGCCTGAACTCTTTCCGGTCGTGTCGGATTGCCGTCCCATCGGATTATGAGAACTAGGAAAGAGAGAGTGCACCCGTGTTTGCGCGCACACTTGTGTACTATAATATCTCCTGCACAGTTCGCTAATCTCTTTAGATTAACCGCCTTAAGATTGACCGCCGTGGCTGAAATCGGTCTGGAGTACGTTACATTTATAACTTATGCTCAAAGGGTATAGAACAATATATATCAATCCTTCGATATGTAATACGACTATATAGAATATACTCATATAATAAAGTAGGCCAATCTCTTAAAAGATGGTTAACATCATGAGGAAGCTTGTGTTGGATGAGACTCTGCCACATGTGTGACTACTATTCCATTGGAGCAGCGTGGTGGAATAAGCACCGAATCTCCTCTTGAAGAGGGGAGGATGCCATTACAAGGTTACTTGGCTGGTTTTATATCTGCTAGCCCGTAATAGAACTCCAAGTTCTCTTCTCTAAACAGAGTAGCGTCATTTGTTCAGCACTATATTTAAGGGCCTTTTTGTACTATCATATGTTAACGTATAATTCATTGTTAAAATATAATATAATGCGTTTGCGGCCGAACACTCAAGTTTCTTGTAATCATATTTTGCTCTTGCTATACTTAATCTGTACAGACCTGCTACAGATTTATTTGTATGTATAGAGTTCCTGCAAGTAGTTGACAGTTGAAATAAATCATGGAAATGATGTTCGCACGACTTGTCATTGTGATTTATTACATTAGACATAATTACAGCTCACTATGGTTGGGTTCAATTAATAACAACATTATTGCTATTAGGTGACTAGACTAAGACATAAATATTTTATTTAATATTATATTTATTATGATGATTTTCTTCACCATCGGTCATCTGCGCGAAATATACAGGGGTGGTCATATAATTAGAAACATTTCTTATGAATAAAGAAAGTATAACTTCAACGTACAAATGTTCGTAAAAAATATACACATTCAATAATTAATAATCATGCAATAATATAGCCACTCAAATAAAAAACTCATTAAATGCATAAAATATAAAACATATCTTACTTTTAATTACAAAATGAGTCTTACACATGTAGGAGTTTATTTTCTGTCATTGGCCGCTTGGACGCCTAATTAGGAACATTTTAAAAAAGCACCCATAGCTTGTTCTTTTTTTGAAATTGGAGAATAACATTTCTTTTTCTATTATTTTGGCGGCAATTCAAAATTTAATCGGAATTTTATTTTGTTCAAAATGGGCAAAAATAAAAGTAGTGTCACGTCAACTAGGCAAATCATTGTTAATTTACATATAGATCATAAGTGGGCGTACAGAAGCATAATAGAAGCAGAATAGCTAAGCATTTAAATTGTTCTGTTAAGAAAGTTTTTAATGCAATTGATCATTATAAAACATATGGAACTGTTGAAAATGTTCTTAGAAAGGCTTGGCCAAGAAAATCCTCTCCCAGAGAAGATACGCTAATCGTTCGTGTTGCTAAAAAAGACCGAAGTAAAGGCTCCAACCAGATTAAAAATAATGTTTTTTCTGAAGCTAAATTGTTTGGAAGAATCTCTTGAAATGCACCGCTTCTTACCAAGCAACTCCGAGAGAAGCGATTATTACTCGCTAAAAATATGTTAATTAGACGGTACGAGAATGGAAAAAAGTGTTATTTTCAGATGAAACAAAAATAAATAGGGTAAATTCCGATGGAAAGCACTATGTTAGACGCCCTGTAAACAATGCTTTTAATTATAAATACACAAGGAATATAGTCAAGACGGTGGCGGTACAATGGATCAATGGCAATACAAAAATATCTTAGAGCACACAATGATTCTCTACTCGGACGATCATTTGCCTATAACCTGGATCTTTCAGCATGACAATGACCCTAAATACATGGCCAATAGCGTCAAATGTTTCCTTAGCGAACAGCGTATATCCGTTTTAGACTGGCCAGCAAATAGTCCGGATTTAAACCCGATAGAAAATCTCTGGTATATTGTTAAAAAGAAAGTCTCAAACAAACGTAACACCAGCCAAAACGAAGTATATGAAGTATTTGTTGAAGCATGGAATTCAATCCCCCTAGAAAAATGTATGAAATTGATTGAATCAATGCCACGTCGTTGCAGTGCTGTTATTGCAAATAAGGGATACGCCACTAAATATTAATTATAACTATTGGTAGGCTGTGGATAGTAGCTATTTCGTAAATAACAATACTAATTACTAATACTTAAAAATATATTGCTTTTTATATTTTTTGTTGTTGTTTCTAATTAGTTGACCATTATTGTTCATACCTTAAAACTGGTTTAAATATTTGTCCGTAATGTAATATTGAAACTCCGTTATATTAGATTTCTTATGATGCTATAAATCTTGTTCAGTTATGACTTTATTCATTTGCTAGTTCTAGCCCGCAGCTTCGCCAACGCGTGTGACTTTTCAACCCTAACCCAATGCCTTTCTCTGTACCCCTTGGGAATGTGTAAGCAAAATCTTATGAGTAAAAACTCACTTTCGCATTTTTTATATTAATAAGGATTGTGTGAAATGTTAATCCACGGTGGATATATACACATATATACATACATACATAAACATATACGGTCTTACTTATAAACGATGTGTAGAGTGATTAGTTAAACAATAACGTCTTCTTCTTTCGTAAGTCGAATCAATAATGACAGAAAGAGAAGAATATGTATTAAACTAAACAGGCGCTAAGCAGCGTTTATAAATAAGGCCGGTAACCATTATTGAATTGGCTTAAATGTAATGAAATTCTTAACCTAAATTCCCAGTTTCGAATTTGATGTATGTCGTCACTTACGTATTAATCAAATATATTTAATCGATACGCAGTACGTATGTAAACATACATACAAAAAGTGACAAACAAATTACTATAGCGTAGGATTTTACCCTTGACATTCATTGATGTCCGTAAGTTTCCAGATTGAAATATCTTAACGATCACAACCTCGCTGATCTGAAATGCACTCTATCGCATTATAATAAGGATTAATTTTCTTTGTTTGGGCGCTTTCTTAGTATCCGGGTTGAAAACAAAGCGGTATGACATTTGTGGGCATGTCCAGTCGCGGACATGACATGTGGGTAGAGTGATTTGGAAATGGCGTTGAACAGATTTAATTTAAAATTGCAATGTATACTTTTTCTATATTTAAACAAATTAAACATTTTAATCAAATTGTCTGTAAACGCTAATCTTTTAAACTAAGGAACGGATTTTTACAGGTTGTTCAAGCTCAGTTTGGCATTTAAATTTCGTTTCATTAACGGATGACAGTTAAAGAAAGTTATCGTCATTTAAAGATAATTTAAATTTATCTTCTATACAAGTAATTGAGCGGTTTCTACATAACATAATATAATATTTAAAAAACAGTTTAATTTGTATTTTTAACAGCCTTTAAAAATTTTAAAAGTCTCATGGGACAACATATTATAATTTCCCAAATGTCTTGAAAATGTGATCTTGAATATATTATTAACATATCGTAGACTTGGTATTTTTAGTATTTTTATTGTTCTAAGGTTAAGTATAACGAGTAGGTTTTATAAATATAGCTTGATATATATTATTGCAATAAAAACATGGTTCAAAATCGCATAAAACAATAAATGTAACATTTCTACTTTTATATACAATAATTTAAATTAAATAATACAAACGTTTGACACTTATATGTATATAATCTGTAATCTATACTACTATATAAATCTATTGGCTCTGTCTGTACATTTTTTTTCATCTAATTTCGTGATAAATAGTCGTTTTATGATGCAGTGATTCACATTATACTATTTTTTTCCATTTTTGTCTGTCTGCCTGTCTGTCTATCTGTCTGTATGTATGTCTTCTTATAACTCAAGAACGGCTTGACCAATCTTGATGAAAATTGGTACGCACAAAGGACATGTGATGGCGCAAATTATAGGACATAAATAAGATCGGTAAACCCTACGGTATCTTATGAAAATTAATTTCAAATTGTTAATTAGGTAAGTATTTCTTTGCCAGTAGCCATATGTGTGTGTTTGTGTGTGAGTGTGCGCGCGTGTGTGTTATTATAGTAATAAAATAATTTATTATATTTTTATTAATTATACGTGGGTGAAGCCGCGGTGCATAGCTAGTCTTATATACAGTGGTGGTCGTATAATTACAAACACTACCAACGGTCCTTGACATTATGTAAGATACTTCACCGCAATCGTTTTTATTTTTAAATTAAATAATAAATAGGACAACAATATGTTAAATAACGATTTATCATTTATTAGAAAAACAATATAAATCTCATTACACAAGTGCAGTTTCAATATTACATTACGGACAAACATTTAAATCAGTTTTAAGGTATGAACAATAATGGTCAACTAATTAGAAACAACAACAAAAAATATAAAAAACAATATATTTTTAAGTATTAGTAATTAGTATTGTTATTTACGAAATAGCTACTATCCACAGCCTACCAATAGTTATAATTAATATTTAGTAGCGTATCCCTTATTTTCAAAAACAGCACTGCAACGACGTGGCATTGATTCAATCAATTTCATACATTTTTCTAGGGGGATTGAATTCCATGCTTCAACAAATGCTTCATATACTTCGTTTTGACTGGTGTTACGTTTGTTTGAGACTTTATTTTTAACAATATACCAGAGATTTTCTATATATATATTGGCCGTGTGTTTAGGGTCGTTGTCATGCTGAAAGATCCAGGTTATAGGCAAATGATCGTCCGAGTAGGGAATCATTGTGTGCTCTAAGATATTTTTGTATTGTCATTGATCCATTGTCCCGCCACCGTGCTTGACTATACTCCTTGTGTATTTATAATTAAAAGCATTGTTTACAGGGCGTCTAACATAGCGCTTTCCATCGGAATTTACCATATTTATTTTTAATCTGGTTGGAGCCTTTACTTGGGTCTTTTTTAGCAACACGAACGATTAGCGTATCTTCTCTGCGAGAGGATTTTCTTGGCCGAGCCTTTCTAAGAACATTTTCAACAGTTCCATGTGTTTTATAATGATCAATTGCATTAAAAACTTTCTTAACAGAACAATTTAAATGCTCAGCTATTCTTCTGTACGCCCACTTATGATCTATATGTAAATTAACAATGATTTGCTAAGTTGACGCGTCACTACTTTTATTTTTGCCCATTTTGAACAAAATAAAATTCAGATTAAATTTTGAATTGTCGCCAAAATAACAGAAAAAGAAATGTTATTCTACAATTTCAAGAAAATAACGAGCTACAGATTCTTTTTTAAAATGTTCTTAATTAGGTCCAAGCGGCCAGTAACAGAAAATAAACTCCTACATGTGTAAGACTCATTTTGTAATTAAAAGTAAGATATGTTTTATATTTTATGCATTTAATGAGTTTTTATTTGAGTGGCTATATTATTGCATGATTATTAATTATTGAATGTGTATATTTTTTACGAACATTTGTACGGTGAAGTTATACTTTCTTTATTCATAAGAAGTGTTTCTAATTATATGACCACCACTTTATATCTTGAATGTTTGGCAAAAATATTTTTAGTTTAACGGAAATAGCTTCTTTATCCTAGCAGTATATTCAAAGGCTATTCCATTTAGAAATTTGTGTTCCTTTTATTATTGACCAGCGCCACTGAATTTCATGTGTTTAATTTGTGTTTAATTCATTTCGTGCTCGGCTTTGATAACTACGTGAGAAAACCTGTATGTGGCTAATGAAATTGTGCACGTTATCTAGTGGATGGACCCACATTGTAGCAGAACGGAGGGCTTAGCCAAGCTGTGGGCGTATACTTGTTACTTTATATATACACACTTTTTTTTTTAATACGTATTCATTGCGTGAGAATTATAGTTATCTAATATGTTACTCGTTCGACCGCTAAGTTTAACAGAGGTCAGATCGCAATCACCCATTAAAGTAAAGCCGAGTCAGTGGCTTGTCAAAATTTGTCAAACTAGCTGAAAACTACAAAAGTTACTCTGAGCACGACTTTGTTCACACCTATCAACTTCCTTTTGCACTCACAAGTACGAAATCAGATTTCAAATATTCTTTAATTATGTTTATTTCTATATTTGCTCATTTTGTCTATTTGGCCTTTTATTTTAATAAAAAATACGTATAATATTATAACAAATGTACGCGCACATTTTTCTTACAACATAATTTCCAAGATATTTACTAAATAATATCATGAAAATTGGAATGCTAATATAATAAATAGCGTAAGTGAGTTTGATTGATTTTACGCGTTCACATCTTAATAACACAACTGATCATCATGAAATCTTATACACGTCGTCAGGGGTACAATAAAGGACATTGTACTTTAAATCTCTTCCCACTCAAATGCTACCTGCATTTATGGAGTAATAAATTATAATTTTCCAAATAATAGATTAATATCAAATAATAACAATAAAAGCTACCCAGTTTAAAATTCTTATTCTTAATTTTATACAAAGTTTATATACAAATAAAATATAAAAATAGCTACTACGCAAACGATGACCTCGTGGAATGGTGGCAAGAATGCTAGCAACATTTCCTTTTTGAATCGAAATTCCGAGCCTCTAGGCGAAAGACGAACCAGCCCGTTTCTTCTTTTTCTTCCTTTCAGTAATAGAGGCAAAAAGACGAGGCTTTTATGTTATTTATACATATGTATAATATTACCTTGTAACTGCCTCGTTGGTCTAGTGGCTAGATATAAGGCCGCAGACCAGGTGGTCCTGGGTTCAATTCCCAGGTCGGGCCAATAAAACGTTATTGGATAGAAGTAAATAAAAATGTATTATTATTATTAAATATATTTACATAAAAACTCAAAACTTTTTATATTGGTCTGAACCAAGATAGACAAATTTCTATAGAGCTAAGTTAGTGATTTGGTGAAAGATGATGATTCTATACTAAGTGGGCATAGTTATCACTTGTTATTATTAAATATTTATAATAAACAACATCCATATGACATCAGCTTTCATATATATAAAAATATAATTTTTACACAAGTACTTGTACAATAAATAACATTTTGTATTAATATTTATCGAATTTCTTCAGCGCCTTCCTTCGGTTGGATTAAATTTAATATTCAGTTGTAATTTTGATATAGTAATAAAATAGTTCGTTTACATTTTCTCATTTATTACACAAACACTCATTTTTGATAATAGCTAATATGCTAAGATATGTAGAGGTCAATGACATAAGGCGTGGCGCATACTCTTGCGCCATTGTTGATGAGTGTAACTCATCTCGAGTGATAATGAATGAGACAAGAACGTTATAGAAAGTCAGGATATTTCTATTATTTCAAGAATTTACAATTAAAAAAAACAATAATTAAATCAGGAGTAAAATAAGTAAAAACATGTACTTAATAAAATAAATATATTTTTGCTGAGTGTGTATTAACATACACTCACACGGAGAATAACATATATAGTATACTCTCTACACACACAAGAAAGTAAAAAGCAGCGGAATGACAGCATACGTTCTCGTATGCTGTCATGACGTTTGCCGTAACGAAATGCTAACCGAACTTACCCCAAATAGATGTTCCATATTAATAAATCAAATGAGTTTTTTACCATTCTATTTTTAAATTATTTCTATTTGATATTAAATCATTTATAATTGCTTATATTAATAAGTAGTATTCGGCCGATTCTTCGGCTGCGTGTTACAGGTGGGTATTAGGTAAAATAAGTAGCCTATGTCTGTCCTTGGGGCTCAAGCCTACTTCATAGCTAATTTCATTAAAATCAGTTCAATGGTTTAGCCTTTAAAGCGTAACAAACAAACAGAGTTACTTTCGCATTTATAATATTATTATAAATATGAACTATTTGTTCTTGCACCGTAATTAAAATCTTAGTCTGCCGAGAAAATGTATTTCTGCAATCAATCAAGTTGTCATGTTAATCAGACGGAAACACAATTATGTTAATCGTTGTTTTTAAAAGACAATTATAAAACAATACAAATTCGCTAATAATAAAAAATCCGAACAATGGATCTCTGTTCACATAAATATTATTTATTCTTAGAAAAATATAATAATACTTTGAAATGCAGAAAAAACTAATAAGAAACACATTAATCTTCACTTCGGCCTGGTTCTATAAATATATTAAACTGTTTTATAAAAAAAATTCAACCCTACTAATGTTTTATATGTAAGTAAATTTGTTTGTTTTGCTTTTACGTTTTAACTATTCAACCAACAACGCAAGCGAGGCTATAAATATTTTATTAAACAGATTATTAATATGTATATGTATTATGCAAGCATACTGATTTATAGTCTGTATGTTTGCATAATGAATACCTAATTATTTTTCTTAATATTTTTTTCCTAATATTTCAGCAACTGTATCTCGTACTTTTGTTATTAAATAATCTCATTCATTAACTTTTGTACGGGTAGTTTTTACCACACTGAAGGACTTACATCCCAGATTTTTTGACCTGCATTTTTCAAATACTATCAGCATGACATTTAAATTTAAATCTTATTTTATTTCGACGATTGACATAACCACCAATAGGTAAGGATGATAGTTTGCTAATGCCTCATTTATTTTCAACTACCGGAAAATACAAAAAATCTTCGTGTAACAAACCGTTTTGAATCCATAATTTTTCTGACAAGTTCGATTAATTGTCTTGCGATAGTGCCCCGACTAGCTGGGCTAAGACAATTATTTTCGTTTCATTAATTACGTAATTCGACCCGTAAATTTCATAATTGTAACAAATGACTTTAAATTTTCTGTCACTATATCCAGGTCTATTTATATGACGTAATCGCCTCTAAATATCCTGATTGCCTCCTTTGTTTTGACTCATTATGCTGCTCCAATACAATTGGTGGATACGTGCCAGAAATTAATCCCACATATGGAGGTGGTACTTTTAATGGTGTTTGGTCAAGCGGTTTCGAAATCCCCTCTTATCTTAGTCTCAAATAATTTATAAGTATTAAAAATAAATTGTACGGCAACCATTGAAAATTTTGACGTTTAAGCTAATTGCGTAATCTCTGAGAATTACAACCTTATCGTTGACCGCCATATTGCCTCTTTCGTCGTCCATCTTTAAAAATAACCAAAACAATATTAATTAATTAGGATAATTGATTTCTTTTTATTGAAAATTAAAATTCCATCCCTCAGATCATTTATGTTATAAAAATCACAATATTTCAATATTCTAAAAAAATAATATATATATATATAATTTGTTTTACATTTATATCTGAGGCAGACTTAGATAAGACAGCTTATGATATTATTAGTAACATATAATCAAAATATAAATTATGCAAAAATTTGTATCTACTATTACTATTATTATTAATACTACTTTTAATCGGTGGTAGAGCTTTGTGATAGCTCGTCTGGGTGAGTACCACCCACTCATCAGATATTCTAGCGCAAAACAGCAGTACTTTGTATTGTTGTGTTCCGGTTTGAAGGGCGAGTGAGCCAGTGTAATTACAGGCACAAGGGACCTAACATCTTAGTTCCCAAGGTTGGTGGCGCATTGGCGATGTAAGCGATGATTAACATTTCTTGCAATGCCATTGTCTATGGGCGTTGGTGACCACTTACCATCAGGGGGCTCATATGCTCGTGCGACTATCTATACAATAAAAAAACTAAAAAAAACTAATGGGCTTACTGACAAACATTGCTTAGTGGCTGTTTAGTTAAACATTGATGTCGCTCTTTCTGACATTATTGATCCGACATTCGAAAGAAAGAGATAAAGAATTATTAAACAAAACACCTGCTAAATAACTTATAAATAAATCTGTTAATAATTATATTTAATTATCCACTACTGAACTAGTGCTCTTCTTCTATTAAAAGAATTCAAAAAGATAAGGATAACACGGCGTGCTAAGTGGAAACACGAGTCAAAGGTGGTGATTTAGCATTTACAAATTGTATTGCATGACGAGGCGATTGGCGTGGTTGGTAGATGCTCGCCTCTCGCGCCGCATGTCGAGGGTTCGATTCCCACCAAGGACAGACATTTGTGTGCATAAACACATCTGTCGGTCCTTAGTCAAGGTCTAATTATCGATAGAAGTATGTATTTACAAAAGAAAAGTAGTATATGTAGTATATCCGTTGTCTGGTTTCCATAGTACAAGCTCTGCTTAGTTTGGGATCAGATGGCCTCGTGTGAATAATGTCCCAGGATATTATTATTATTCTATTCTATCCCGTGTCGGTCCTTGATAAATTTATCACATACTATCACATAATGATATTGTTAGGTCCTTACATATGAAATTGGCGTTTTGTACGGGAGGACATTATTTTTTTTGTATAATATATTTAATTAACCAAAGTATGCACCGTTGTTATGTATGCACTTTTGCCATCTCATAGGTAGTTCATTGATCCCTTTACTAAAATAAATTATAGTTTAAAAAACTAAAAAAGAAGCTTTAATAGCAAATTGAACTAAAAAGCTGAAAATAATTTTTAATAATTGATATTTTATTCAACAGCCATAGAAAATCTACTAACTCAATATACTTCAATCGATTTCAATCGATTCTAAAATAATAATAAAATCATAAAAAGAAAATTAATTTCATTGTAAAAAAGCGTGGGGTGCTTCATATTGAGTGTTTTAAATATATCAGTAGTATCTGTTCATAAAAGTAGAGTTTTAAAAAAATATAATAAAAAGCACCCTACGCTTTTTTACAATGATCCCTCGCGACACGGCGTCGGCCAGGCTGCACGAACACGCACTCGGGAGGGGGGCTCACAGGGTGGGGGGAAAGTTAAATTTTTGTATTGTCATCGGTCTTTAATACGTGTGCAAATTTTCAAATTAATTGGACATCTTGAAGTGGGTGAAAATTGCGTTGAAAGATTCCGTTACATAGATACATACAGGTCAAGCTAAAAAAGAGTGTTAAAAACCATGGGGGCGAGAATCAATAAACTCTATGAGGCCGTTTGGACTGCCGCATCGGAGTTGAATTTTTTTTCTTGTAAGAAGTTGTCCAAATTCCGGAAAAAATGGTAATCTGTTAGAGCAAGGTCCGGGAAGTACGGTGGATGTCGCAGACATTCCAATCGTAGCTCATCTAATTATCAATATCAGTTATTTATTCTTAAACATACTGATATTAGAATAATAACCTACGACGAGAAGAGCTCTGAAGTTCAAGGCTTGCAGTTTATTCCATCAAACTACTTCATGTCGGGTTGAATAATATACATTATATGTGACAGAAATTCATCCAACGTATGAAGTCGCAAAGTTCAAAACGCTTTTCTTGGAAAACTACATATATGAAAAGCCATGTCATACGATCAGGAACTATTATCTAAGAACGATCTTGTTATACAAGTCAAATTTAAACTATTTCAATAGCAGTTGAAGTTGGTCGTATTACATTCCAAAGACTCGGAAAGCATGTAAAGTATTTAGTCTTACGCCTGATCTATCTCCGGTCACCTTGGATTACCGTCCCAATGAACAGACTGACTATTCCTTGTAAAATGCATTTTTGATTGCGCAATTAGTTGGTTGTTATTGAGAATCGTCATGTTCATGAGGATCACTGTAATCTCGTGCGAAATTGGCTAGTCTAGGCTTTTGTTTTTCCATTCGTAGCATACCAACTTAAATACACCATCTAAAGTAACAGCCTGTGAATGTCCCACTGCTGGACTTATTCCACCACGCTGGTCCAATGCTGGTTGGTGGATTACACATAAGACAGAATTTCAGTGAAATTAGACACATTCAGGTTTCCTCACGATGTTATCCTTCACCATCAAGCACGAGATGAATTATAAATACAAATTCAGCACATGAGAATTTAGTCGTGCTTGCCCGTGCTTGAACCCACGATCATCGGTTAAGATTCACGCGATTTGACCACTAGCCCATCTCGTAAATACACTATTTACGAGATGGCATAGTTATTGTTAAGTTGTTATTTTAAATCTTTGTATAGATATGTATTTGAATATGTCGTTGTTAATCTAAAAATAGATTCAGTCACCAACTTTTATGTAATGAATGTGACTCGAAGCGAAACTCGAGAAACTTCCAAATTATAATTTAAATATATTTACATAGCTTTGAATGAATAAAAGGGATGAAATAAAGATACAAGGTGTTTAAATATTGTTTTTATACCGTTGATAAAAATTCAAATTCCGTGAGTTAAATTAATCCCGTATCCTAAGTACCACGACATCCGCAAATCAAGTTGATTTAGCGGGAAAACCGTTGCATTTCCAGTTCCTCTAGGAAATAGCTCTTGTTCCGTAAGTGCTTGGATTGCATCTTTTATTTAGTTAGTTAACCAAGTTCCGTTAATGATTTTTCTTATATTTCAAAGCAAACTTTTTAAACGTAAACTGTCACGTTTGCGTTTGCCAAATATTTTATATGGAAAAACGGCTTAGAAGATTTATGAGTTGGCATTTTTCCATATCAGTGTTTTATTTTTAAAGCTAGGCTGAGTAACACACCCGTAGAGGAAGGATGTAGGATGTGGTAGTCTTTTAATGACATTTCTTATCTTGTATTCATAGCGACACCTAAACGACTACAGTTGGTTACCAGACCAACGGTGATGCTGTTGCCGAAATCCACATTCTTTTAATCTATTTTTGGATTTCTCGTATAAAATCACGTCATTCAAGCCTTATCAAATTTTTGGTCTTCGAACACCTTAATATTTTAATTCAATACTTTTTCTTAATCTTGATTGATTATTCTGTAAACTTTGAATAGTAAGAAATATGTCGGGATATAGTCATTACTTTTTTACCCGAACGAATTCGGAGCGGGCCGATAGTATTCAATGAAAATCGACCAATAAAATAACAAAGAACAAAATAACTCACCAATGACGAGTAAATTATAAGCCTATAAAAAGCAATAACAAATATAAAAATGATTTAATAAAAAATATTACGTTTATTTTTCTGTATTCAACTTAACTTAACGTGGGCGTGAATGGGTTTGAAAAGCCACGCAACATTTTGTTTGGCAACAGCCTACTTTCTTATTCTTACATTTAATCTGGATAAACATTAAGATACCAAATCCCTTTTTATATATTATTTCTAAAAACTTTTACAAACATAATTATAAATATTTATCACAAATAATATATAAACTTCTAAGCATCAACGGTTTTTATTTTTGTGTTTTTAGAGTTGAATTTGTTGCTAAGCCAAGCAACAAATTATTGGCGTTTGACCGATTAAATAAATAAGTAAAACGTTCACTTTATACATTTTATTTAATACTCGCTAAAATTATGATGTCCTCCTGATCGATTTCGACCATACTCAAGGGAGACTAGCCAACTGCGCAGGTCATATAGTACAGAAGTGTATGTGCAAACATAGACGCACTCTCATTGTCTGGTGGGACGGCAAATACACGACCGGAAAGAGTTCAGGCGCAGGACCAACGGCTTTACGTGCTTCCCGAGGCACGGGAGTGTACATACTTACTCTAATTATAGTAGGAGAAGAATAATAATAATAATAATAATAATAATATATTTATTTATTTTCTTCACAAAAAGTTTACAAAGTAAAATGTAACATTTACATAACAGCTAATTAATGTGAAGACTGGTACTTGCAATAGATAAACTGTTCTACAAGACACCAGGCCTCCACTCCCGTTTATATGAACAAAAAATAAAATGTATAAGGTGGGATGTAAGAAATAATACAAAATATAAAATAAAGTAAATAAGACGTCCATGCTTATGTTAGCGTTGGTACGTGTGTGTGCACGTGTGTGTGTGTGTGTATATGTGTGTGTGTGTGTGTGTGTGTGTGTGTGTGTGTGTGTGTGTGTGTGTGTGTGTGTGTGTGTGTGTGTTTGTGTGTGATACAAGTTAAACAATTTCTCTTACTTTCGTATGTCAAATAAATGATGACAGAAAGGAAGAACAGTGTTTAACTAAACACCAGCTAAACGACATAAATAAGGCCCTATGTAAGTTAATATATTTCGACTTCGTTTGAGCTTATTTACGTTCGATGTATATTATTTTCTCATATCATCGTAAAGAGTTAATCTCATATAAAAACTAAAACCCCGATTTTTTTCATTTCACGGACCATTCATGGCATATTAAAATACGCGTCAATGAAGCTAAAACACCCACGCGCGGACGAAAATAGATTCTCATACCACCTTAGGGTGAATGCAGTCTAGTGATGGTTATGTTATCGACATCGAGTGCTTTGAAATATGGATTCTGGCGAAGGCTTTTATGTTTTTTATATCAAACTAGAGTGGAGCTTTTTATTAGTATTCGATTCTTGAATAAATATCGATGTATTCGAGAATCGAATACAATGTTATGTTTGCAAAAAGGTTATGTATTTTTGAGTATTAAATGTATCACCAGGAAGGACTTCGTCTTAGTTAAGAGTTACATTTTATTTTATTAGGGTTGCATTTGATCCGAAACACAAACGAATAATTTTTTTTCTCGGTGGAAAAAAATCACAATTTTTTAAATGATACACCTAACGATATAGGTTATTAAGACAAAAACAGGATAATTATATTTACGCACAATCTAGGGCTACCTCGAAGGATTTTTTGGTAAAACTCCTTTGTTTTATTTTTATAACAAAAATGTTAGATTAGACGAACATTTTTTGCCCGCAAAAACCACATTTCCTATTGATTGTCACCTATACTTCAAACATATTATATCTTTATTAAATCATTCGATGCTGTTAAGGTTTTGAAATAAAATATGCAGCGCTTCGTATTAAGTATCATATTATAGTTAAAAGAACTATACCATATTTTTCTGAAACATTTGTAAAATACGGACAACACAAGAAAATATTAAATACAATACAGCTGGTAAATAGAAAAGGCATGGAAATGAGATAGCGTCGTGAGGGGGAGTGTAAGAGCGGGACGGGGGAAAACTGAAATGCTCAATATAACGAATTTCTCGATTTAACGAATTTTTCAAACCTCTAGAACTGTTCGTAAGAGTTAATGCAAAATATGTATTTACATTACATTACATTACGTATAGATTTATCAAAAACCTTTTTATAATTAATTTTTAATAATTGCTGAATAGAGATAGAAAGTTGATGACCTCTATTTAATGATTTTTTTCAATCTATAACCTTCTCAATTATTCCCTTTTAATTCTACAACAGTAATTGATACGTTAAATGCTTCGTAAGACAGTTATTCGAATAAAAAATAGAGTGTTTTCATTAAAGTGTATTTTCATTTGTTAGTGGAAATCGTTCGTCATTACAGGGTAAAAAGCCCCTTGAGTTTCGTTATATCGAGATTGCACTGTATATACCTGACAAAAATGCGTGGATTAAAAATGATTGCTGGATCTCGTGCAGGCACTTGTTTGTATTTTTTGTAAAAAACAAAGAGTAATTACTGATTTTTCTCTCCGGTTCTCGGTAGTATCCATATTCCGAACCGGTGGTAGTGCTTGACGATTCATAAGTACATTTAAAACTCTATTTGAATAAAAAAATGTTTTGATTTTGATTTTTGACTAGATAGTATGCTTTGCGCAATGCCGTTTGGGTAGGTATCACCCACTCGTCAGATATCCTATCGCCAAACAACAATATTTAATTTGTTGTGTTCCGGTTTGAAGGATGAGGGAATGTAACAACAGTCGCAAGGTACATTACTTATTTCCCAAGATTAGTGCCGCATTGACGATGTAAGGAAAATATAATATTTCTTACAGCGCTGTCTATGGGCGATAGTGCCCGTTTACGTACAATACGTAAGTGGCCCATCTGCGTGGAACTGGTGGCATTGCTATTACATTAAAAAAATATGTATGATTTAAATTTCACGCAAGTAAAACCACGAAAAAAGTCAACATTATCTTAATTCAATGAAAGTCTGCTAACATTTAATTATAATACGAAATAATGTACAAAAACATTTTCTCGTCGACTGAAAAAGTAACCGTGGTTTTTGAAACAAATGTTTTTAGTTCGTTTCAGTAACAACGGACTTTATGGCTGAATAGACATTGGGGTTGCTTAAGCGAATTCCCGAAATAGAACCTCATACCACTACCACTAGGGAGGCGCTGTGTCGATAAATGCATGCGCGTTTTATCGATAGATTCGTATACTTTTGATAATGTAACGTCTCAAAATTAGAAATAAAATAATAATAATAAATTGAACGTAATTATTAAAAAAGTGAAATTTACATATAAATAATTAAAAGTATTTAATCAAATAAATAAAATTATCGTTAAACGTTATTACGATTCTACAAAAATTGTTGCTAATACTTCTGCTTTCAACTTTTAAAATTCGCTAAAATATCACCAAAAATTGCGTAACATTTAAAAAAAATAACACTTATGATGTTTCTTGCACCGTCTAACATGAAAAGTCAGTGGTGCGTGCCCTGATTAGAATCCGAAATTTTCGGTTATAATTACGTATTACATCTACTGGGACATTCCGGCTGTAGAGGTATGGTATTAAAAGCATAATGTGTCAAATATAGTAAAGATAATAACATCGATTTAAAAATAATTATTTTAAATAACATCACTAATCCACAACATCCTACAATGTAAATAGTAAGGTTTCCTTATTTGAAAGAGTAATTCCTTGGCTAACGGTTGAAGTAATGTTTTAGGTGAACCGAGGCGGACTCTATTAATTTATCTATTCCATCAGCTTATCTTATAAAATGAAAAGATAGATAATTGTAATAGATATCACTTTAAGCACAAGATTGATTCAAATCTTATCTTTTCAAGAGAGTTAAAGAGATTTTCATTAACTCTAGTGCTAATTTGTCTTTAAGGTATATATGTAATTACAGGCACAAGGGACATAACATCTTAGTTCCCAAGGTTGGTGGCGCATCGGCGATGTAAGCGATGGTTAACATCTCTTACAATGCCAATGTCTATGGGCATTGGTGACTACTTACCATCAGGAGGCCCATATGCTCGTCCGCCTACCTAAACAATAAAAATAAAAATAAAGGAAACGCTGTCAGGCTGACATATCAACGCACATCCCAAATTACTGGGGTTAGCACCATGAAAATTAGCATACGGGTTCCTTTTACACAGCGAGTAAGCACTTAGGAAAGATTTTTGAAATGCAAACCCCTAAGTAGGTAAAGCTGATAAAACTGATAGAATGTACATTAAACGATGTCTTATTGGGTTGCAAGATAACATCCTACGATATTAAAAAGCTACTAAATACTCGACCCCATTAATATAACACTATTCATAATATATAATATAATCATTATTGACTACTACATTTTCTTCAATTATATTCAAATGTTCTCCCTTTCAAATTATGCAACTGCCAAAGATATGCTCTATTTAACGTCTGACAATTGGATGTAGCCGACCGAATTATGAACATGTTTGACAATTATTCATCGAATGAGCATAGAATTCAGTCACCTATTCATTCGATTTCAGTAAATTTCATGAATGAACGAATACGTTACGTAAAAATACTTTGAGTTATTTCTGTACACGTTATTATTATATTTATTTATTTATGTTATTATATTAATATTACGATAAAAAAAAACCGCAGGCAACCCTCATTGTTGTTTCCTGATCACGACGAAACAAACCAGCTTACGTTACCTTTGATAAAATAAATATGATAAAATTAGTTTTTTTGCCGAGAATATAAATATAGAAAAAATATTCAAAAATATGAATATATAATTATACAGCATTTCTTATATAACTAATTATTTAACGTAAATTAGTATTTGTTAATAGACTAAACGTAGGACAGTAACAGTTTGTTCAAACCGTGACATTTTTCTTACTGAGAGAATTTTATACCCGTCATAACTTCTATACGAAAAGTCCGATACGGATCATTTAAAGTGGAATGTACATGTAAATAATCATCCTTCATCATCATCCATTTAAATGGATAAGGTTTAATAATATCGTGATACGTATATCACCTCTATTCGATTCCACCGTATTTGAACTTCATAATTTATACAAAAACTGTTATTGTGGTTTACTATAATAGTTAGGCATATACCATCGCGGACTTTTTTGAGAGCAATCATGAGTAATATTAATAAAAAGAACACATTTTTATATACCGTCAATAGTTTTCACAGCGCACGCCAAATAATGACTTTTATAGGCAACAATTTGATACCTTGGGCTACATTGTTCCATTTTAGGAAGGGATCTCTAATTAAAAAAAAAAAAATAGCTCATATTACTCGGTAAAAATGTAGCTTTCTAATGGTGAACGATTTTTTAAAATCAGTCTTGTAGTTTTTCAGTTAAATCAAAACAAACTAAAAACGCGTGCGTCTCGGGACGCTCTACAGAAATGATAATACTTATTATTAATTATAATATATTAAATATAATTTAAATTAGTACTTGAGAGTTGCTAAATTATTATAAGTACTATCTGTATACACTAGATGGCGTTAGGTTGATAACTCCCAGGTAAAGCAGTCCGCGTCGGTAATAGTGGCACCGTAACGCGTTACGTTACGAAGCGGTATACCCTCCCATAAGAAGTTATCACTCCAAAAAATCAAATCTTTCCTCTTTATAATGTTAGTATAGATAAATTAGTCTGGTCGAGGATTCATTCATTCATTCATTTCATTCCCTATACTCACGTTAACTGATTCAGCTGTCATGCTTACAGCCTACATATTCTGAGGTCGTTATTCAATACCTTTGAATTGCCCTTAGTACTTAATAATAATCAAAACTTTATTCAAGTAAAATCTTACACACTTTTTGTATCGGGATTTTGTAAAATTGAACCTAATACTAATACTTTGTCTGCCTGCTACTCTTTCACGTCTAATGCACTGAACTATATCTGGTGAAATTTGGTAGAGGAACATGCTTAAATTAATCAAAGACTTTTTGGTACGAAGTTCTTTTACGCGGCTTACAGTAGAGTGAAATGGCAGTGGCCCAAGGCAAGATCATATAGCGTTCATACTGTGCCTACCAAATGTTACAAAATGCGATGTGTTGGGCGTTCGAATTTAGGAGGTCGATATAAAGGAGCTTTTTGGTGTGACAAAAATACAGTAATATAATCAATTAAAATTTACATTATAAAACACGGTTTGAGTCGAAAAAATAACACACAGAACTTCGTTCCTGACGGTGGTCCCTCGACCGCACAATTTTTGTTTTAAGTCTAACACCCCAAACGTGAGTTAAGCAGGCGAAAATTAGTTTGATATAAAGATACTTGTTTAAACTGCAGATATTACCGAGAACAACCGGTAATAAGCTCTACAGATCTACTCGTTTCAGACAATTCAATTAGAATGGTATGTTAAATAAATTTATTATAATTTATCTCAATTAAATTAAATTTAATTATCTATATAATCTGTTCCAAGTGTTTTCATGTCATGTCTTAATTAATCGTGGGAGTTTAAAGATATTTTATTAGCAATAAATCGAAGTAATGCGAAATCCGAGTAGAGGCTAGACGTTCAGTGACGTATATGTACTTTATATTTAGCTTCTATACAATATGTATTTTTATTTTTTTATTTTTTATTTTATTTTATTTGTGAAACAAACAGTACAATTAATTCTTAAAACTATAACATAAAAATTAGCACACATACCAGTAAAGTTTCCACTTATAACTAAAACATAATAAGAGCAGAACAAATATATTATGAATATCTTAATATAATAATAATAAAAATAAAAATTATGAAAGGGGATATTTAAAAATAAGGTATAGTTTATAAATATAATATATAATAGTTTAATATGTTGTTCTACTACATTTTTAAATACGTCTGGGTATATGCCACCTAATCATCATACATCCTAACGCCTACCATTATATCCTATCCTATACCATTGTAAAGGCACAAGGGACATAACTGCTGGTTGTTGTCGCATTGCCGATGTAAAGGTTGGTTGATATCAATACAATCAATCATAACACAGCATTAAGGTAACAGCCGACTGAGATGCATGTTTCCATATATATATAAATAAAATTTTTAATAATTATATAAAACATACTTTTATACATAATACACCCAGATTCGAACCCACAATTCGTAAGCGGATGGCAGTGTCACTGCCAACTGTGCCAACGGGCCAGTCAAGGTAAATAAAAAAAAATTTTTATTTGTCTTGGAATGATAAAATATCTACTCTTAACGGGCCAATATGGGTGCACCCATTGCTCAAATTCATCTATTCCAATCCAGTCCACTCCAATCCAAGTGCCTCTTTTTAATTAAAATATGGAAAAAAAAATCTTAATGCGCCTCAACGTTCCATATTCAAATTCAAATTTCTTTATTGAATATAGAAGCATTACAATTGCTTATTGATTGTCATACATCTACCACCGGTTCGGAAATAAACACCTCAGACATGAGAAGAACCGTCGAAAGAAACTCAGCGGATTTATATTTTTATGTTATTCTTTACAATTATAATTGATTTAAATTATCATATTCTTATTTATTTGAAATAGCCTGGATGCGATCGTTTCATTCCCAAGGTGTGCAATCATCTAAGAAGAATTGATTGCGTAATATCCTTTAGCACATAAGCGTTCCTTAACAATTATTTTAAATTTCACAATTGAATATTTTTGAACGCTTTCTGGGATCCTGTTGTAAAAGTGTATACATTGTCCCATAAAAGACTTACTAACCCTGTGTAATCTGGTAATACTGGTTGTATGTTTATACTTGTTCCTGGTGCTAACAGTATGTACGTCAAAATTTCTGGGAAAATCTTTTATGTTTTTGTGTACATACATAACATTATCAAATATATATTGAGAAGCGATAGTCATTATTTTGATTTCCTTAAATTTACATCTTAATGAATCTTTTGGGCCCAGGTTGTAAATTGCACGAATAGCCCTCTTCTGCAGTACAAAAATCGTATTTATGTCGGCTGCATTACCCCAGAGTAGAATGCCATAAGACATTATGCTGTGGAAATAGCTGAAATACACTAGGCGAGCCGTATCAACATAAGTCAACATTCTAATTTTTTTTACCGCGAAAGCTGCAGAGCTTATTCTATTTGCCAATTTACTAATATGAGGGCCCCATTGAAGCTTAGAATCTATGGTGATACCAAGAATTTTTGTTGCTTCTACATAATATAAAGGTTCCCCATTTAAAAGTATATTAGTTTTTACAAATTTCACGTTTGGAATAACGAAGATCATCTCCAAAATTCATCTCAATGTTAGACAGTGCCAAGGCATTATTTTTAAGCTATATAAAAAGACAACTTTTGGACGAGCATGTGGGCCACTTGATGGTAGGTGGTCACCAACGCGCTTAGACATTGGCAGTGTAACAAATGTTAACCATCGCTTACATCGCCAATGCGCCACCAACCTTGGGAACTAAGATGTTATATCCCTTGTGCCTGTAATTACACTGGCTCACTCACCCTTCAAAACGGAACATAACAATACCAAGTACTGCTGTTTTGCGGTAGAATTTCTGATGAGTGGTACCTACCCAGACGAGCTTGCACAAAGCTCTACCACCGAGTTGTAACCAATGATAGATTGATCATTTTCATTATTCCGCATCTAAAAATACAAGCAATGGGTAGAGTAAAGCGATAACCGATAGAGCGAGCGCAGATGTACATTGTAATGATACACCCACATTTCATTTGTTCGTTTAGAGGCTTTGTGTTTCACGGTACAGCCTTTCAACGTGATTAGCTTGCGGGATGGATACTTTTCAATTCAAAATAGAGTTATAAATGGAAATCGTTTTCACTTGGAGATATCAAATTTTTTAATTGGATGGATTAAGAATTTTATTTTGACAATTGTTAATAATGTATTTATTTATTCAGTGTATGTAGTGGGTTTCGCCACTCTTTGAGTCTAGTCAGTTTTATATTTAATATCATCATTTCAATCATTCCCCATAAAGTAAATTCGCGACTTGTTATAGCATACTACATGACTTCACAACATTTTTGTACATATCAATATATTTAAATTATATTTTGACTAATGACGCAGTTACTTGACGTCAGAGGGCGAGTCGTGTGACGTCATTCCTTTAGACCGCTCGCTGCGTAGACCGTAGGTCCGTGGTACTGTGATTACTCTCTTTCATTTGATAGTATACTCTATCTGAAGGGGATAAGAATCTTTTTTCTTTGTCAACTATCGTAATGCTTCATGCTTGGTTAGGTTAGGTCACTGAAAATGTTATATATATATGAAAAAGATGATTTTATTCACTTCATATGTTAATTTTGTCGCATTGTATTCGTTTTTGACCTTCGTAAGCCAAAGGTCAAAAACCTCCTAACACTTTTTTTCTTATGAAGCAAACGGAGCAAACTAAAATATATTATACCTTCATATTAAAAAGCAGTCGTTATGAAGTAGGGACCATTGTTCTTAGTTATATAAGTCAGAAAAACTTTGTTGTTGCAATTTTTTATAAAAAATATCTGACATTTGATCGACATTTTATTCAATATTTCTTAACTTGATGTTCTTTAACTTCCTGTAAATATATGCAGATGACGTTATCTAATTTTTTTTATTTATTTCAAACAACATCTTTGTTCGCTAGGTTTGGGGCGCATTGGCGACGCAAGGAGAATTTAATATTTCGTACATCTTCTATGGGCGGTGGTTACCACTTACATTCAGATGGTACATTTGCCCGTCTGTCTTCCTCTATTGTAAAAAAGTCAGGTAAAAAGAAAATTGTTAAGTGTTCACATGTGTTTATAAATATTAGCACTATAAAAAGCGCCATTTTTTACGGCGTTACCTCAACTAAAAAACCAATACTAACACTCTTCAAGAATACTCCAGTGACGTTGATACTGATAACTATGTATTACTTTGACGCAGAGAAACGTCTCTTTAGGGCGTAAAACCTCTTTGATCTGACCTCAGAAGGATTTTTATCATGATTTAGGCTTTTACGAACATAAAATATGTTCGAATTTATATTCATTATTTCATCAAAAGCAATGATTTATTAACAGTTTCAAATATTGTTTCGTAGAAAAGGATACTGTAATATAAATTCCTATTTTGTTTTGTGTTATTCTTAGTTCCTTTGATTAAAATGTAGAAAGAAAAATTGGGTATTATTAAGGGCGCTCCATTGCGTTATTCACGCGATATTATGAACTGATACTGTTTAAATAGAAGCGTCAATAGCGCAATAGTTAACGGATCGGCTAGCTATGTATAAGTCGCAGGTTCAAAACAAAACCATCCCTTACATCGCTGATGTGTCACCAACCTTGGGTACTCAGATGTTATGTCTCTTCTATAGTTATACTGGCTCACTCATTCTTGAAACCGGAATATAACAGTACTGAATATTGCTGCGTGACGGTAAAATATTGGGATTACCAACCCGGGCTTGAACCTTACCAAGAACATTAACAAATATTGTATTTAATTATACTTCAACCCCTCTCGTGATATAAATTATTATTATTGTTATATAAAAATGTTAAAACAGTTTTGAGTAGATATTCGTTGATTTTCATACAGCATACGTATATGTTTTTGTATATAATCATTACATAATAGATGATTGATGAAAAGAAGTAGCCTCTTGTCATTTCTTTTCGATAGAATCTATCTATATATTCCGAACAAGTAGCTTGACATTAAATTTTACCTTGTTTCATGACGACCCAAATACTGAAAAAAAGTATATTTTAATCTTATTAGTTGAACCGTTTTGAACTGTCCTCTAAACTTCGTACTAATAATTGGCTCTGATCGCGTTTTAAATAATTGCTGCCCTACTAAATTAGTGATCGTTAGCAAAATTACAGCTATACTTAAATTCTTTTAATTTTTTCCCACTTATTATACTCAGTTTTCACATGTAATGATACATGTATTAACGATGGGTTTTGCCTGATATATTTGGTAATTACGCCTTTTTTATAATTGGCTTGTACGCATAGATAACGAAAATATATTTTAAAAATAAAGATAATATTTATTAGTTTATGTTCAAAAACCTAAAATATTCATCCAGACATAATAAACAAAATATAGACCATTGATA
Source organism: Nymphalis polychloros (assembly GCA_905220585.2). NCBI lineage: Eukaryota > Metazoa > Arthropoda > Insecta > Lepidoptera > Nymphalidae > Nymphalis > Nymphalis polychloros. The sequence continues at coordinate 13,821,983 of HG992242.1, forward strand.
TATAAATATATATCTGAATGAGTATGTGGGCGTCAATGGGAGCGTAGGCGGTGAGTGGGATAGCGAATGTAGAGTGAGACAGGGATAGAGCGAAGGGGGATCGCCCACTGCTCTGAATAGGGGTTGAATGAGTGACGCAGTTGCTACGCTTACATTTTTATATACGTTATGTTTACACATTGTTTGCGGTAACTATTCTAGTTAAGCGCCGGGCTTTGGAACTATAAGTTTTATAATTTTTTTCATAATCTCTTTCAGCAGCTTTAAGCGATTTAAGGATTTGCTTTATTTTACTCGTTATGAAAAAATGCGTTTATTTTCTTTTGCCAAATAATAATCTGTTGAGTTTAAGTGTTTGATGTTTTTCGATACCTAAGCTGTGCACGGGCCATGTAGTGATGTTAAATTGCAGGTTCAATCTTGAGTCGTGAACTATTGTCGTGATTACTTTTTACTTAAAATTAATATTTAATGAGAGAAGTAAGTAAATGTATTACTGCGTTCTAAATTGATATCTTTAAAGTTCCTTACTATTTGATCATTTATTAATTTATATAAAACCCTTTCATTTTTTTACCTTTTTAACCCTTTTAGTTGGAATATAATTTCAACAAAATCATTTTTTTTTTCTAGCGGTTTATATATAATAATGAGACATTTATATAATTAAAACCCTAAAGATTGTAGTATATATATATATATATATATATATATATATATTAATAAATAATACAGGCATGTTAATACGAAAAGTGTATTCGTTGTATTCAGGATAATTCACAAATTATGAATCTTCTGTTATTGGTATAAAGTTACTTCAATTACTGAGTTTCTAGCCGTTTTGTAGGTAGAACCCAGATCACAAAACAACTTATCTTTACATTTAATTAATCTCGTATACGGACTACGTTTCATGAATATTAAAAAGTTAATTCGTTAAACCAAAACGCTCAAAATAAAAATAAAAATCACTAAGTACTTTCGTGATATTTACAAGAGTATCGCAAATTGAGGAGGAATATAAAGTCAATTTTAATAAAATATATTTAATAAACCAAGTATGCACCGTTGTTATCTATGCACTTTTGCCATCTCATAGGTAGTTCATTGATCCCTTTACTAAAAAAACCATGGGGGCGAGAGTCAATAAACTCTTTGAAGGAAGGTTTGGACTGCCGCATCGGAGTTGAATTTTCCACTTTGGTCTCCGGCCGTCCACAGGGTTGGTTCTGAAGGTCGAAATTTCCAGAACGAAAACGTTGAAACACGTACCTTGGTTTCTTTTGCGACACCAGCGCCGTACATATCATTAATTCTTCGAGCTGTTTCCGCAGCACTGGTGCCCCGGTAGTACTCGTAGTCGTAGATATACCGATATTTCATGTTTTCTATTGTGCGGTATGAGGAAAAAACAAATGAATGACTGTTTTCAAAACTCAAATGTACCAGCTAAATGAATTTATAAATTTGAATTTGGAATTCTTAACCAAAGAGGAGTTATTTCAGATCAAAGTGGTCAGTACGACAAAACGCTAATTTCATATGTAAGGACCTAATATCCTATGCAATAGCAATAACTTGTCAAAATCAGTTGTCAAATAGTACATAAGTAATATATATATATATACACGCAACAAAACAAAACAGATTTTAGCCACATTTAATAAAGATCTTTTCTTCATGAAGTTGTTATAAATATTTCGTAATAAATACAATTGGTATCATCTATGAATTCATTTAATTAATATTTCTATGTAATTTATTTGAAGAAAATAGTAACTACAAAGTTCCTGGCCGGTTCTCGATAGAATCTCCATTCCAACCGGTGGTAGGTTTAAATTAAACATAATCTTAACTGCTTGTAAGAGCCTAATTGAATAACGAATAGTTTATATTTTTGAATAATTTATGCAAACTGCTTTCAGATATTAAAAGAATTAAATTTAAGTAAAGAAAATTAGATCAGATTGTATGAAACCGATATTCAATTGTGGGTTAAAGTCGAAGTTTTTAGAAAACACACGTAACGTTAAAAGTACATCAATCGTAGCGTATTAGTCAACATTATGAATCTCATTTGTGTCTTTTTACACTAAAAAATCACAATTATTTTATACAGATCATTAAAAAAATGTTTATTAAATGTTGCCATTTTAATGTCTTTAATTACCTTTTGTCAAAGGATAATAAATTTTTTTGTCACTAATTTGTTAAAAAGAAGCATACTTACTTTAATAATTGGAATTTTAATGAGTAGTTTCATGGGCTGAATTTTGTCTTTATAATTCATTTCATGCTCAACGATGATGGTAAACATATTTACTTTATGCAAGCACGTTAGGGTATGTACCACCCACTCAACACCACGTCAAGCAGCATTATTTAGTATGGTTATATTCCTGTTGGAAGTTTGAATGAGCCAATATAACTATAGGCACAAGATACATCATAGTTGCCAATGTTGGTTGTGCATTGGTGATGTAAAGTATGGTTAAGACCAATTATATTATCAGGTGGCCAACCTGCTCGTTCGACTAACTATACTATAAGAGAAACACCTGCGTATGTCAAATTAAATTCTACCACATTTGGAATAAGCTACAATCAATAGGAGAGAAGACAAACACTTCTAATCGATAGGAGAGAAGCCAATGCGGAACATTTATTGGCTCTTGTTGGCTTACTTCTGCCATTGCTAGAGTCTATGAAAAAATGTGAACATTATATTTTATAAAAATAAATTGAATAATGTTGTTTCATTTAAATACTTTTAATTTTCGCTGTATTAGTTCTGTAGTATAGTGTTGTGCCCGGAGTCGGGTCTGGGGCTCAAATCCCAGGTCGGGCCATTAAAAAAGTTATTGAATTTTCCTGTCGAAAATTATCAATAGCAGCCTGGACTCTAGAAGTTGGATGTGTTTACATTTCCGTGCCTCGGAAAGTACGTAAAGCTATTGGTCCTGCGCCTGAACTCTTTCCGGCCGTTTCGGATTGCCGTTCCATCGGATTATGAGAGTTAGGAAATAGAGAGTGCATTTGTGAACTATAATATATCTTGAGCAATCTCAACGCCGCCGTGGCCGAAATCGGTCTGGAAGACATTATTATTATTATTATAGAGTACATTAGACCTTAAAATTAAAAACTTTTATATCGACAACAACAGTCGCTGGCAAATTATATGATATTGATATTGTCAACATAAATTGATACAATATTGTTGAGTGACTTGATAAATGACATGATTTAAAAAAAAAACGAAATACAAAGGTTTTGTCGTTACTGCCTACGTGAACGTCAATAACGAAAAGCAAAAGTGAGTATAGCATTTATGTAAATTGGTAAGAACGATATATAACCCATCTGGCGTTCCGTCGCCGGCCGTATTTCAAACAGGGTTACTCGTTAAGGATTCGACCCGTTAATTGAATACGACCTACTCCGTCCTTTGTTACCAAAAATAGCTCCGTATCATCTAGAACTTGTTCATCGAATAACAAGATTTCATTTATATTATACTTGAATATTCATAAAAACACACACATCCATGGATGTATACACATAAGTTCTGATGCGTTTTGAACCTACTCAATTTGCTCATTTGAATCTTGTAAAATTTAAAAGTTATTTCAAGTTCCTACTTTAGTAAGCTATAAAATATAATTTCAAATTTTAATACATTTTATATGCATGTCTTTGTTACTTCTACCTGTGACTTAACTTTAAATAAGTTAAGTCAATTATGCTTATTTTTTAACGTGTCAAAGTACAAATTTCTCTTCGAATCTAAAAGATCGCTTACAAGATAAACATTCCAATATGATTTGACAACCGACATAACACCGCTGCTCTCCTCTCTTCATCACATCTCAACACTCTACTCACATTACAACCTCTTTCTGCTCATCTTACAAAATAATGGTTACAATATATTTGAAAATTTGGTGAAAATCTCTCATGATACTGGCAATTTAAAACCTCACGTGCCAGATGCGAAACGAGACGAGATAACTCTCGATACCCTTGAAAGACCTCACCAACATTTTTAACAAAATTCTACATCGTTCTTTACATTACAATTATAATGTAACATATTGAAAATAAATATGACGGCCCATAAATGTCGCACTCCTGGGCTAAATTCTCCTCCTTCCCAGTCTTCCTGTCTCCTTCTGAGGAAAAGGCTTACACTAATGTGTGTGGGTGGAAACAAGTGGCAGCTTATCTTTCGACGAATGTGACCACCACTGGGCCCAATGGGCTATTCGAAGATCTAAAATTAAATGTAATAATGAAATGGAAAAAAAAAAAACAGATTATTTTTATACTATGTATAAAATTATGTTCTTTGTTGGAAGTTATTTTAAAACTATTATCGTTAGAATTATCATATAAATAATTTACTATTTATAATCGCTATGAATTTATAATGTATTCGTTGTTTGTTATATACGAGCGACTCGCGCGATTGCGCTCGAACATTATCATTTTTTACTTCAATAATGTAATATTTAAATGTATCATAAGTGTAGTACCGATATGACACAGCAACCTTCAAGAAAAGAGCGTACTCATTCCTTAAAGGCCGGCAACGAACCTGCAAGCCCTCGGGTGTTGCAGATATCCTGTGTGAGCCTCATGCGCGTTTGCCCCTCTAACATAAAAAAAATATGTTTTACTCATTGCATTCAAGTATAATAAACTAGTGGACTACACTAGCAATATATGAAACTATTTTGATAGAAAACCCCTTATAATGTCTCTGATTAAACAACTCGTGAAATTTTTAACTACAAATAAAATTTATACGATTTCTTTTTTTTTAACATATGTAATACATCTTAATGTACATACATGCATTGTCTTTCCTATAAGATTATTTGCAATGTACAATGTATATTAACGTTTTTTTGTTGAAACAAGAAATCCAGAAATATTAATTTATCTCGTTTCGTCATAATAATGAAGATTATGCCTTTTGTACAAGGAAAGATCAGCTAAAGTCTTACAGTCGATCGTTTCTCTAGCGTCAATATAAGTAAGATAATAGTCCTCCTGACCGATTTCGGCCACGGCGGCCAATCTCGAGAGAGATTAGCCAACTGCGCAGGACATATTATAGTGCACAAGTGTGTGCGCAAACACAGGTGCACTCTCTAATCTTTTACTCTCGTAACCCGATGGGACGGTAATCCGACACGACCGGAAAGAGTTCAGGCGCAGTACAATGGCTTTACGTGCTTTCCGAGGCACGGGAGTTTTCACACTTCCAATTTCCAGACTCCGGGCTGTTACTGAGAAATTTCGATAGAAAATCTCAATAACATTTTATTGGCCAGACCTGGGAATTGAACCCAGGACCATCGTGCCTGCGGCCTTACGTGTAGCCACTAGACCAACGAGGCAATAAGAAACATACAATAATTTAAAAATAAAAATTGCAACGTAAAGACAAACGAATCATACATTACATACATATTAATATGATTACTATGAATATTTAAACAATTATTAACACATCACGCGCTGTCAGAGAGAGGAAAACATACGTGCTTTATAAATAACTATTATAATTGTCCTTAATTGCAAAAGTAAAGAAAAATATCGCAGGTGGCCTGGAGTAACTGAACTAACGTCACCATTTTAATTGTAATAGTTTAATAACGAACTCGTATCGCAAAATGAAATTATATAATATACAAACGTTCGAAATTAGTTACACTGAAATGCAATGTTCTATTAATACTAAAATGTCATTAACCTTTAATTCATTGTAAAGACGAAATCGATATACGCTGCACTAGGTAGGTCACAATGCGCATTTGCGATGACCTTTGGCCCCGACCTTGACCCCGGCATTTATGCAACCGCCCCGAAATACCAAAGGTCGATGCCACCCTGTTACGTCAGCGCGATAACCCCCCCGCCTATACAATATCTATGTTACGATATAAGCGTGCGTTCGTTATACGTGTTTCAAATAGGTGAATGAAATAATCTGTGGTTTTCGGAATAATGCAGATATATTTAAGAAATTTCTAATTTATGTCGTATTTAATTATTTTCGATTGAATATAGTTATTAGCAATAATTCTTTTTTACTGTTTCCACGTTTTTTCAAGAAGGAAAAGGCAAAAAAACAAGAAGTTTACATTTATAATTGTTCAAGAGCAAATCACATTGTGCTGATTGTTATTTTAATATTGCTTTTCGTTACTAGATGGCGTTGTATTTTGAATCGCGCTATAGTTTGTTACTTTAACGACATAAGGTTTGACCTTTATTTTTAAATTGCACTTGACTGTTATCACACCTGATGGAAAGTGATGATACAGCCTAAGATGGAGCGCGCGTACCTAGAAGGTGCTAATTCACTCTAGACTTGAAGGTACCCATATTGTAGGTGGTGGGGAATACGGAGGTCGGAAGGGTATTCCAGACCTTAGCGGTGAGTATCAGAAACGAGACAGCAAATCATTTCGTACGTGTTTTAAGTACGTCAACTACGTACGGGTGCAGATCGATGCCTCGCAGCTCTGTGGTAAAAAGGTGAAGGGGAAACCAAATTAAACAGTTCCTGAGCACACTCTCAATTACTCTCACCTGTTTAATGTAATATGTTAGTCGTACTGTACTAGTACTACCGGGTAGCCTAACTTAATACACCAATGCCCGATTAATTAATAATATTCCTATGTAACTCTCCAAATAAGCGATAGACAAGCGATAGAAGTGAGGTCGGCTACTACCCATCGGGTCGAACTTGCGACCATTTCCATCGCTACACTTAAACTTGATTCTACTAGATACGTAGATGTCTTGGTGTGTTGAATACGGCTTACGCGTCCTTATTTGTCTATATCAAGCGCGGTACACACGATATATTTTTTTATGTTTATATCATAAGAAGAATAAAGTAGATTTGTTAATATATGAAACCCTTTCATCCCCTGAATGTCTTTTCTTAATTGACTACGCATAGACGGTAACCTTCGTAGCCATTAGGCTTTTATATTAATAATAAAAACAAATCAATACTACTAAGTATCTTGAGCCATTATTGAATTTTCATGTGCTTAATTTGTGTTTATAATTGAAACATGAGGTGGAAAACATCGTGAGCCAACTTCATCTTGCGGATGAAAATCTGCCACGTGCATTCACTGACGAGCTTGGCGTGGTTGGTAAGATACTTGCCTTTCACGCCGCAGGTCGTGGGTTCGATTGCAAGCCAGGACAGACATTTGTGTGCATGAACATGTCTGTTTGTCCTGAGTCTGGATGTAATTATCTATATAAATATGTATTTACAAAAGAAAAGTAGTATACGTAAGTATATCAGTTATCTGGTTTCTATACTACAAGCTCTGCTTAGTTTGGGATCAGATGTCCTTGTGTGAATAATGTCCCAGGATATTATTATTATTATTACTAACCCACATTGGAGCAGCGAGGTGGAATAAAGGAGAGGCCAGCGTTACATAGACATTTACTCGTACAGGCTGACAATTTACTTAAGCGCGAATTGATTGCCCTATTAGTGCAATAACATTATGTAAATCGTGATAGTATGTGTTTTGTTTTTACTCAATTGTTAAAATGTCTTCACTTGCTTGGATGAAATGGTATTATCCATAACACCACACCTTGTGCTACACAATAATAATATCTAAGCATTTATCTGTACTATTTATTTGTGTTGCACAACAGATTATAAATAAATTGCGAGGGGTATTTTATCTTAAGAAAAAAGATAATAGTATATACATCGTGTGTGACGGGATTTATGCTTGCAGTAGAGCTACTTGAATTGTTACTTCAGTTTATAGTACAAGATACATATTTTCATATAGTACAACACTTGAGACGAGATTTAAAAGGCTCATAATAAAAAGGTTAAAGTTCATATTTTAAGTTAAATTATAAGTTATACGTGTATGTTTTATATACAGGATGTTTTTTAACATGTATGTATGTGAGTTTCGTTTTGTTTATTTTACCATAACTTGGATGCCTGAACAGATTTTGATGTATGAAGTGGCTATGACGGTTAGAATCCTTACATCCCGAATGACACGAGCTGTATTTTTGACTAGATTTTGGTTCTTTTTTGATGGTTACGCATCAAATACATAATTTTTAATACTTATTTTTTTTTCTTTTTGTTTCAGGTAAATGGACAAAGTAATATAATCACAAACAAATCGGTAATGTATCTTTAACTTTTATGAAAAACTTATGGTATTTTTTTGAGTGAGTGATTCCTTACACCGTTGGTTGCCTAGAGATCGCTGTGTAGCGATAAGGACGCCAAAGTTGTATGGTACTAATATTTAGGCTGTATCCATGTTTGTATTTTTTTCGTTTTCGTGTACAATAAAGTAAAGTAAGTAATCACAAATTTTCATCAAAATCAAAATTTTGATTAAAAATATTGTGTTTAGTTATCCGTTTAAAGTATATAATATGTAAGTGTGTAGTTAGTACTTAGTAGTTTAATATATATATATCTGACCTTAAAACAAGACTCAAGCATTTTTAAGTATTACTACATAATTTAAAATAAAGTACCCCCCCCCCTACGTCTGTCTGTCTGTCTGAACGCGATAATCTCAAAAACTACCGACCGGATTTTTATATGGTTTCAGCTTAATTGGTTGACTGTAAAATAGGATAAATATTTCATACATATTTATTATAGTAACGATGTAGCTCAGATCTTTGTGAATGTGTGTTTATGTTCGGATTGTGTTTGTTTCCAAAGCCCCGAAGTTGCTCCGTGTAGTAGGGGTCGTTATATGTGAGAGGTTAAGCTTGTATCATTACAGATTAAGTTTTGTTTTACGGTAAATTATCTATATTATTAAACAACAAAATAAAAACATAGGAATTACATTGTTGTTATCAAATAAACTGAATGACCGTCATAAATTTAAGATAATTGTTGTTTGAAATTGTTTTATTTTATTATTATAGTCTAAATATTTTAATAGTTATGTCAAAATATAAGACAAGGGACAGCACAGTGGATTGAACTCGTGAATTTTAATCGTGGGTTTCCATGAGAGTGATTTGTGTTTAAAATTTTTATTTTGCTCAGCGATGAAGGATAACGTCAAAATCAAAATATTTTATGTTCTAATAGACTTTAAATACTTATGAATCGTCAACTACACCGTGCGGAAGTCTATATGTGTTAAATAAAATTATCTTGTATCCGCGAACTTGCGATGAAACATCGCTATGGAATAACAAAACATTTTTATTTAGGTGATGTTATCTTTTTCAAAGTTCAGTTTTACGATTCAAAAAGAGTTGAGACCAATGACCCTTAAGATCAAAGTGAAATTAGTTAATTTGACTTCAATCAGTGTTTATGATACAATAATCGAGACTTGTGTAAAGTTCAATAACTGTAACAGTACAGATACATATTATGTATCCTTTATACCATGGATCTATAACGTCTAGCTAGAGCCTCGCCTTAGCAATGCGAAACACGCAGGCTCGAGCTATCCCCGTGGATCATAATTGTCTATTTTTTGTCTTTTTCTAACAAAACCTTACAATTCATTGAAAGGGAAAACACAGTTATTAATAATTATATTTTCTCTAAAAAACGAGGAATGACAATTTTTTTGCACATTTTTGTTTGTTCACAATTTTACATTCGATAATTACTCTAATATTATAAAAGCGAAAGTAAATAATTTTGATGAAATTTGGTATGTAGCAAGCTGTGTCACATAACTACATAACTATATATATGCTTACTCTACTATACTATATAATACTTGCGAGATTATGCGACCAGATTTTAAATGTTTTTGTAAAGGTTCGCGAAATTAAAAATAGAATTAGCAAAAGCGAAAAAAGTATCGGTTACTCATTGTTTTCCGTTCTTTGTTTAAAAGTCGTTCTTTCGTATCACATTGTAATCTATCTCCATACTTGTGTATCCTTGATACAATGAAACCTGTGTTGAGGAAAGTGAGTATTGGGTAACGCTATCACAGGAAGTGGGAACACGTGGACGGCGATTGTATCCTTGAGCTGGAACAATCGATTATAATGTAAGACGAGCTGATATGCCCCAGGATACGGCCAGTAATATGTTTTATTTTATTTAGCGAAGCTACTTTAGTAGTAAATAGCTAAAGGTTATGGACCTATGTAAGCACTATTGAATTTTCATATACTCAGTCTGTCTTTGTTGTCTCGTAAACTATTGTGAGAAAATCCACAAAATATTGCAAGAAAATTTACATGTAAATACAAATTCTCATTCTCCATCTCCTCTTGAAGAGAGAACACTTTAGTCGAGCAGTCAAATATATACAGGCTGTTACTTTTTACTTTCAATTGGACAATTTGTGAATAACGTGCGTGAAAGTTAAGTTATATTTCTCTATGATCAAGGACATACAAAACATGTATTTATAGTCGGTTTTGAGTGATCTTTATAAATTATTTTTAAATGTCAATCTTAAAGTCGACAAAAGACATTTTTATGGCGCAAACAATTATCCACAGATTTAAACACCATTTATAAGCAGCTTTTAAAGGTTTCGAATAAGCAAAACAGCCAAGTCCGAATAAGGCTGGCATCCTGAGGGACCCGTAGTAATTTTTAAGTAAGCGTTAAAAAAATAATTATATCGCTCACCTCAGTATCGTATTTGAATGCTTTTTTATTTTGTCGAATGTTGTGTATTAAAAGTTTTCCAATATCGATTTGAATATTTTTTAAATATTTTTTCAATTGTTATTCGTTATCTGTATTCTATAATGACACATAAATTATGACATTTAAAGGATGAACCAATATAGCGTCGAGTCATCTTGCAACATAGAGTGAAATACTAAGAGAGTACTTAAAGAAAAACACTTCATTGTTCTTGAGAAAAAAATCATTGAGATGCATCATATAAGACTTGTTTTTTATATAGACACAGGGAACCCAAAACTCAAATATTAAAAAAAATAAACCCTGTAACAGATATTAAATTTAATCGACATTGGCAAATAGTTATTTTAAAAAAAAGGTGATACATAAAAATACCTTATTTTACATACAGATAATATTCGTACGAGTTTATTTTTTATGTTTTGATTTCATTTTTAAACGATTTTTATTTAACTCCGTGCAGTGACGGAGTAAGAATACAATTCACTGCCCCTCTCTCTCCCATGGGTGTCGTAAGAGGCGACTAAGGGATATCTGAGCGTCCATCTGCTCATCTGGTGGTAGGATGACTCTCATCCGCCTGGCTTGTTACCACCGTACGCATGGTGAAAAACTCGTGAAGTGGCTGTTCGCAGTCGCGTTTCGAGATCAGCCAGCGTACAGCCAGTGCACGAGCGCGCATCGCCGTGATATGTGGTGGTCCGGTGGAAGTTGGTGTTGAACCAATGCCGGGGGAAATTATGTTGACCTGCCGGACAGGGAGACCCGTAGAAACGGTTGTTCCGCTGGCCGCCCGTGGCATAGTACAGGGGCCCAAGCGTTCTTAACCAGCTCGCGAGGCTGCCCCACCAGGCCACGCATAATCTCGGTGTGGACCGTCGTGCCGGTTGGTGACCGGACGGTGGGGTCCCGGCGGCCACTACCGGGAGGGTTCGGGGGCCCTTCCGTCCGGCGGGTCAGTTTATTTTCCCTTCTGGCAGCTTCCTGGGGAAACACAGCTCCACACTTTGACCATCCCTATCGTGGCAATGCGTCGCTCGCTTCACGTCTCGTCCTTTCCTTTCCCAAATGAGAGCGCATACAGGAAATAACGGTCGATCAGCGGTGCACACCCCCACCATACCTTCGCTGTTTGAGGTCGAGTTCTGTAACATCCGTGGACTCCATGCTAACCTCAATGCTGTCCACCACCATCTTGAGACAGCACGGCCAGCAATGTTGTTTCTTACGGAGACTCAAATACTCCGTCCTGTCGATACCAGCTACCTTAATTATCCCGGCTACATGCTAGAAGAATCCTTCAAAGCGAAAGCCGGAGTATGCTTGTTCGTCAGGACGGATGTTTGCTGTCACCGTCTGCGCTGCTTGGAGGACCCTTCCTTCTCCATGTTGGTGGTACGTGTGGACCTGATTCGCCAGAGTCGAGTCTACGTGTGCCTCTACAGATCCCATAATGGTGACTTGGAGACAAGCCGACTATTTGACCATCTTAGTCGGGTGGCAGATGCTGCACAAGAGCAGTTTCCTAACGCGGAACTGGTGTTTTTGGGGGACTTTAATGCTCACCACGAGTCATGGTTGAAGTCTCCCAAAACTGACCATGCTGGAAGAACTGCTCATGCTTTCGCTCTCACGCAAGACTTGACCCAACTGGTTGATCAGCCCACCAGGATCCCAGATATTGACGGGCAAGCGCCTTCTCTACTGGACCTTCTGCTGACTACTCACCCGGTGGAATATCAGGTTGAGGTTCGGGCTCCTCTTGGTTCTTCGGATCACTGCCTGATATCTACCAAGGTGCCACAGGCCAAGCTGCCGTCACCAGCGGTATGCAAACGTCGTGTTTGGCACTATAAGTCGGCAGATTGGGACGGATTGCGCGATTACTATGCGTCAGTCCCTTGGAGGGAACGTTGCTTTAGTGAGAATGACCCGACAGCTAGCGCCGCTGCTATTGCTGATGAGATCCTGTTGGGGATGGAATACTACATTCCTAACTCAGACCTCATCAGTAAGGGTACGCGTAACCGTTGGTTCACTCGCGAATGTGCCGATGCTGTGTCATCTAAGCAGGCGGCATATCGCGCATGGATCAATGGCTGCGTTAGTGGGGCATCTAACATCGACTCACTGAAAGCAACCTACAACAAAAGCTCCAAGTCCTGTAGGAAGGCATACACGAGAGCGGATGCACAGCGCATTGTACAGGTTGGTCACGACCTTGTTTCGTATCCTAGGGGCTCTCGTAGCTTCTGGCGTCTGACCAAGTCTGTGCAAAACAATTTCTGCCAACCTTCGCTGCCACCGCTCAGGAATCCGGACGGATCGCTAGCTCACAGTCCGCAAGAGAAAGCCGATCTTCTGGCAAAACTCTTTGCGGACAACTCTGTGATCGATGATTGCAGTGCACAGCCACCTTCAATACCTTCATGTGGCCACACGATGCCTGACATCAAAATCAGGCAGCGCGGTGTGCGTGCAGAGCTGCAATCACTCGATGTACGGAAAGCTAGTGGTCCCGATGGAATACCAGCCATAGTGCTGAAGAAGTGTGCAGCGGAGCTGTCTTCTGTGTTGACGCGCCTGTTCCAGCTGTCTCTCTATACAGGACGTGTGCCGGATTCTTGGAGAGAGGCTAATGTGCAAGCGGTTCCCAAAAAAGGGGATCGGTCAGACCCGGCTAATTATCGGCCAATAGCTATCACTTCAGTACTTTGTAAGGTGATGGAACGGATTCTAAATAACCAACTGATCCATTACCTAGAAGATCACTGTCTGATTAATGATCGTCAATACGGGTTTCGACCGAAACGGTCCACAGGTGATCTTCTAGCGTACGTAACACACCTCTGGGGTGAAGCTATCGACAAGCGTGGGGAATCGTTGGCTGTCAGCCTCGATATCTCCAAGGCTTTTGACAAGGTCTGGCACAGAAGTCTTCTCTCCAAGCTGCCGGCATACGGTCTGCCAGCTCAGCTCTGCACCTGGATTGCCAGCTTCCTACACAAGCGTAGCCTTCGCGTTTTAGTTGATGGCTGCGCTTCAAAATTCCATGTAGTGAATGCTGGGGTCCCCCAGGGGTCTGTGCTATCCCCCACACTCTTTCTTCTGCATATCAATGATATGCTCTCTCTCGGGAACATACATTGCTATGCAGATGATAGTACAGTGCACGGGGGATACCACGGAAGCGCAGGAGCTGGGCGGGCGGAAACTGGGGAGAGACGGAGGGATCTTGTTGTTGAACTCGATAGGACGTTAGGACTCATTGCCAAATGAGGCTCTGATAATCTTGTTGAGTTCAACGCCAAGAAAACACAGGTATGCGCTCTCACAGCGAAAAAGTCACCATTTTCCCCTCCTCCTTCCCTCTGTGGCACTACGCTGGAGATACAAGGCAAAGTCGCCATACTGGGAATTGACGTTCGGTGCGACCTCAATCCAAAGGATCACATCGAGGCTGTTATAAAAACAGCCTCACGAAAACTCGGAGTCCTGAACAAGGTGCGGCGTTTTTTCACGCCACAACAACTGCTCCTGTTGTATAAAACACAGGTGCGGTCCTGCGTCGAATATTGCTCGCACCTTTGGGATGGCTCCGCTAAGTACTTACTGGAGGCCTTGGATCGGTTGCAGCGACGTGCGGTTCGCATTATTGGCGACGTAAAGGTCACCAACACCCTCGAGCCTTTACAGTTGCGTCGAGAGATAGCGGCACTGAGCGCTTTCTATCGACTGTATCACGGCGAGTGCTCAGAGGAGCTATTCACCCTCATTCCTGCTTCCCCTTTCCTTCACAAATCTACGCGTGCTGGCTCTCGATGTCACCGACTAACTGTGACATCAATTCCATCGCGCACGAAGAAATTTGGCAACTCTTTTCTTTGTCGCACCTCTAAAACATGGAATTCGTTACCAGCACACGTGTTCCCCTCCTCTTATGACCCGGGTTCCTTCAAACGAGGCGTGAAGAGGCATCTTGCGGGCCGGCAAGGCGGGGGCGGCTAGTGCAAGTCATTCTTCCTGACTGCACTAGCCGTCGTCGCGTTTGGACTTTACTATCACTTACCATCAGGTGAAGTAGAGTCATTTGCCATCCCGGGAACAATAAAAAAAAAAAAAAAAAAAAAAAAAACTTCGTGTAAGTTTATTTTCAGATCAAACTATTCGCCCTTAGGATGTTTTTCTATAAAATAATTCATATTTCATAACAAACAAAAAACAAGATGTAACACTTTGTATTACTGTGTTCCGGTTTGTGTGATGAGTGAGCCAGTGTAATTATAGGGAGTGATAGCATCTTAGAATATATGAAGTAATGTAGTGGATTATATTTCTTAGTGCCAGTGCAAAATTGACACCACCACAGATATTTGATTATTAGATGGGTTTTGACTGAATACTGAGTGAGCCGGAGTACAAAAAAAGAACCGAATTACAATTGATCATCAAAGTACTCATTTTTCGTTTACCATTATTTGGGTACTAGTAAACGCCCGCAGCTTGGGGGCAGGGGGGAGGGGTTATGTGTAAAAACAAAAGCCTATGATCTTTTTTTTAACGCTGGAAAAACCTTATTGGCATGGATAGATCTTATTTTGTTATGAGAAAAGTGTCGATATTGGGTAGCTCTACGTTACTACATACTCTGTGGTACTACATGCGTTGTCTTTACAATCTTATCTTAATTAAAAATCTTAACTAAAATAAATAAAAATAAATTTAAATAATTTGTAATTCTGAATGACATTTCAAGATTAATACAATTTGTGTAAACATATATCTATCTTAATAAAACTAAATTGTTAAACAATATTGTTTGTTTGTTATAATAATTGATGTTATTACTAAAACAACACATAATATGTGTTTATATATTTAAATAATTATAAGCGCCTCCTTTTTTAATTAAATTTAATTTGAATTAACTTTTTATTCTCGCCTGAGATGAAATTTTCGAGTTTGATTCTGTTAGCAATAAATTTTTTTTTATAGTAACTGTTAATTTTTACTGTTTCATTTTTATTAAATTAAATAATTGATTTATTAATGAGCTAAATTAATTTTCTCATAAATACAACAAAACTTATGATTTATTTTACGTTTTCATTGAAATTATTATTAATTCAATTAAAAACGCCATAATTGGAACCATATTTTATATAAATTGGATTTCTAATACTTTGACAGGCACGTAGTCCAACTATTCGATCAAATACAGACTGCACACAAACAAAGGAATTCTGTAAGAACTCAGTTCATTACAGTAAAGTGTAGTAACAGCCTGTCAATGTCCCACTGCTGGGCTAAGGCCTCCTCACCTCTTTTTGAGGAGAAGGTTTGGAGCTTATTCCATCACGCTGCTCCAATGCGGGTTGGTAGAATACACATGTGGCAGAATTTCAATGAAATAAGACATATGCAGGTTTCCTCACGATGTTTTCCTTCACCGTCAAGCATGAGATGAATTATAATCACAAATTAAGCACATGAAATTCAATGGTGCTTTCCCAGGTTTGAACCCACGATCACTGGGTCATCTCGGCTTGCGACTGCTTCATTACTCACCCGTGAAATATTGACAACTGACTTATGGTGATAGTATATGACGAGTGTATTCTTGAAATGTTATGATTATTATGGTCAAAGTCGCATATCACTATCTGACATTACAACTTTATGCTGCGGTGAGATTTGAGTTTGTTGCAGTGATGACACTTAGCAACGGTGGTTACTACGAACGAGTATTAACGATGTCGATAAGAGTACATTGACAGTCAATTCACGCTCTTAAATATATATTTGTAATTAGCAAAATGTGGTGCGTATATTTAATTATTCATTACATTAGTGTATCCCCGTATGTTCAAATAATTGCAAAAAATACTGTTATTTAATATAATTATTGGTGTAGTACTGCCCGTTTTTAAGAAATTAAATATATATATAGAATATGTCCCTCCAATTAAGAGAGCTCGTGTTAAGATTAAGGACTACAATAGCCCAATGGGATCGAACCTAGGACTTTTATTTTGCTTGCCGGCCCGCAAACCATTGATTTATTGACGTTTAATGATAAGATATGCATTGTCTTGTAATAAGTGTTATTTGTTATATTAAAAATAACAATAAACCGATTTCAAAAATAACTTCATTTAGTTCACTACAAAACTCTATAGTCGGTGATGACGAATTTTAATTATTGTTCTTTGTATATAAAAAAATAACAAAGCGTACTTGTTACTGAATTTTATAAAATTAATTTATATTACAACACGTTCGTAAGAGTGAATGTTATTCGGAGAAGCTCATTTATATTCATATGAAATAATAATATACTTTGAAGTAAATACAAATGAAAATATATTGTTCGAGTAACTTTAAGGAGCATACCGTTGAAGTATCCAGCGAAAAATTTCAACCATACATTAAATATGCATAATTTAGATTTTCGCTTATTAGTGAACGGTTATGACTTATGTTTTTAAAATGATTTGTAAAATAAAGTTCTTATTAACCGCGAATGAACTGGTAATTCGATATTCGACCCAACGACGCTTCGAAAAATTTTATCATAATAATGAATACTCTATTAAAATCCGATCAACGGGCAGGATATTTAAAGTACATACAGATGACCATCGACAAATGTCTTTATAAATATAGAAAAGATACTATAGAGTTCAAAGTTTAGGCTGATGTCAATTGTCAACCAATTAAACGTGTTTTTTTTTTCTACGGTATCAAGTTATACCTAGTAACAAGTGTGACCTCACGTTGAGGAAAATGTAATACAAGTTTGATAGTAAGTACAAATTGCACTTAATCTGTTTCACGATATAAATAGTTAATTTTATAATTATTTTTTTGTAAATATTGAAAAGGAATTAAAATTCACATAATTTACGTTACATTTAATCACTTAAGTTACTTAGAAATATAACTTTTGAGAAATCTTTAAGGTTAATTTGTTTGCGGTGTTTAGTTGAACATTGGTTTTTCTCTTTCCCTGATTATTTGTTTTATATTCGAAAGAAAAAAAAGCACCTAATTGGTTAACTATTATAAACTACCCACTAAACAATAATTAAGTATAGGTAAAGGTGTAAAAGTATAATTTATACAAGCACTCATGCATGCTCTTTTAAAAAATAATTTTAGCTACTATCAATTCATATAAACATGACATGGGTATGTATCAAATATTTGACATTTATGTATTGATTATATTTTGAATATACTTAGTCATTGAGGGCCCGATGTGATTTAAAGATGCCGGCATACTAGCTACATGCTTTTTATGATGTTAACTGCTGTGTAGTAAAAAAAAAAAAGAATTTTTGGTTTCATTTCGATTATATGCCTTGTTCGAGAATTTTTTGAATTAATCTTTTTGTTATCAGTGGGTCCAAATAAAGGCCAAACAAAAATACAACTTGCGAAGTTATGTTTATATACCACGGCAGTCATACGCTTTATAGCGCTTTACGCGTTTCTCTTACCATTTCGTATTCGCATCTCGCCGCGCTTTGTGCTTTGATCCTAAGGCCTCTCACTTTTAAATCCACATTTAACCCCAAAAAACCACATTGTTAGCTAAACGCAACGATTCAATTGGAAGTTCGAGTATGTATGTATAATTGTTGTTTCAATGAAACAATTATTCGCTATGCATTCAGTTAATATTTTAAATTACAAAATTTCCGATCGCATACAATTACCCACAAAGGACTATACAAAAGTATTTTAATTGATTCTATTTTGAATATTAATTTTTTGTTTTTATGCAAATATTCAAATCGTGTTAAATTTAAACAATTAATTCATTCAACTTACTTAATATATGGTTTTTAAAATCATTGTTAATTAGGTTTTTACTTAATTACGCCAACTTCGATTTCGTTAAAGTTCGCTATTTCAGCTTCCTCGTACAGTCAAATTGACCAACCATAACAATGATTATTAATTACTTATGAATTTAGAATATAATTTCAATTTTAGAGCATATTCCACAACGGTATTCGGGTGTGGGTTGATTACATGTGGACACATGTGGAATATTATGATTTGAAACGTGGAGATTTCACGATTTTCTCTACCGCCGTCGAGCGATATATTTATATAAATATTTCAAATACAAGTAAAGCACATTCTTTGGCACTTTACTGAATTTGAATCTGTGATCATGTATGAACAACGTTTTGTAATCGCTGGATCATTGCTCCACTCATATTCCATATAGAAATACTATTATATTATAAATACAGTCGGACCCCGATTAACCGGGGCGATCGGGACCGAGAGGTCCACGTATAACTGAAACCACGGTTAATCCTATTTAAGGGTCACGATTTTTTATTTTGACTACATAATAAAATTAAAATGTAATCACATGGAGTTAATTAATATTACACACTAATATATAAAGCTCTCTGGTTTCTTTCCGATATTCCGTTAATACATTAGTCTTGCTTTTTAAAATAATTAGTTTATTTACGGTACGCAAAATATATTATTTTGAAAAGAACCAGCTCAGGTTGACGATCAACTACTGACTGGCAAACGACAGATTGAATATGCTATATGAGTTCGACGAATTTAGTATACATAGAGTATTTATTACATTGTAAGTTTGTATCAGGACAAAACGCCGAAGCCGCAAGCTAATTTGGACGGGTCTCGCCGTCGCGCACGGGAGATGCAGAGACGCACGGTTAATCGGGGTTCTAATGTAGTTGAATGCACATTATTCAATAATTGTAATCTAATCTAAAATATAATACCAAAGTAATCGAAAGGTTTCATATACTATTAATTCAACATCGTTTTCCAACTCCCAGGAGAGCAACTGTTAGGTATAGAGTGAAAGCAATTTATTTCAAAAACCCTATGCGAAATATTCTTTTATTAATTTAATATATTAAATTATAATCGATTCAATATCATATATTCTCTAGTAATAACATTTGAATTAACTATGTCTGATCGTTATACTGAGATATACATATTTATAAAGACAAATCAGAAAATAGACGCGTTATCATATTTATTGAATCGTGTTCATCTTCATTATAAAATAAACCCGTCAGATTTTAATTCGAACTTACGTTCAATAATATATAATTATTAAAAGTTGTTGCAATTACTATTTTTTTAATTTTTTCTGTGTCTCCACAGACGTGCTCTCTTATCGTTAAATTGTTGTAATTTTACTTTAATGTGCTTGCTTGTTTATAACCAGACAGCAACACAATCTAAATTTCAGCTTGAAAAAAGATAGAGATATGGTGTTTATGTGCAATATCATTTTTGGTTTAAATAATATAGAGTCCAGATGGCATTTTCATTGTCTCTGAACGTTCTAATTGAGTTCCTTAAGGGCTAGATATCTTCGTGGGATTTACTTCCTTAGTCAGTCTGGATAGTATATTAGTGTCCATAATCGAGTCATATCTATTATGGATTGCCGCTTTTGGGTTAAAGTCCTGAATCATATTAGTAGTCGTCATTTGAGCCGTTCCGTTTCTACTACTTCTGGTCTTGCCGACAACTTTTTATGCCCCTCGTACTCTACCACTTGTGTATTCGATTATATTTATTTTTTCTGTAACGTTGGGAGGCGATCAGACAAATGGGCCACCAGAAGTTTACGTAACCACTCCTTACATCGCCAATGCGACAACAACCTTGGTAACTAAATATTATATTTGGATATAATTTTGACAGATAAAAGTGCTCAGACTAACTAATTTACTTTCATAATATTAGTTCTATTATCGTCAAATTATATTATAGCTTTTATGTAGAATTTTTGTTGTGTAATTGTCCCACTATTGGGCACTCCAAACGAGGAGAAAGTTAAAGGTTTATTTCAACACTTTTACAATGCTTGTTTGTGGTGCATCAGTAAACAAATATCAAAATTGCAATTACGTTATTGCTAGTCTATATATTAAAATTAACGTAATTATTAACAATTATTCGCATCGTCGATATGCCGGTTCTGGTTTCGTCAAGACTATTTCCTTTCGAATATTTTGTTTTATTATTTACATAAAAGTTGAACCTCGCTTGAAACCTTGACGCTTTTCGCTTTTAATAGCAACAGTTAACGATATAATTAGTGACATTGTAATATTTGTTTATTGTATAATATTTTAATATTTACGCTAATAGTTTTGACATGTTATTACTAATAGTGGTACGATCGGACTTAAATAATAAATCTTAAGTAATAGTCGAAGGTAACAACCCACAGCTTCTAAATGATATTGAAACAAATTATTTTATATTTTTTCAATGTTAATAACGTAATTAGATTTTGTAAGAACAAACTCACCGCAGACAATGGTACTCAAAAGTAAAACGCCAGAGAGTGATATGCGATATTGACCATAATAATCATTATATTTCATGAATACACGCATTAAAATAGTAAATCACCATAAGCCGGTTCTCAACATTTCACGGGTGAGTAATGACGTTAGTTCTTACAGATTTGCACTGATAACATAATTATCATTTTTTCAAATGTTTTTACCTTCTCTTTAGAACTTTATTTAATAACCATCTCACTATCATACTATAAGTTCATTGTCATAATATCATTTCTTACTAATTTATCCTCGAGGCTATTATTTCTCCCGGCCATAACGGTTTAGCTCTATACTAGACGCCTCTAAAACCGCCACAAGAAATAACGCAAGGCACGATTATTTTATAACAACCCGATCGAGCACCATTAATTTATATATGAATTATTTGTGTTTATAATTTATTTCGTGATCATCGGTGAGTAGAAACCAACCCGAGTACCGTGGTGGTCAAACCAAACATATTACTCTATAAACATTAGCTTATCTTAGGTATAAATTAAACTGTGAATTATACAGGTAATTTCAAAATACATATTTAATTCTATATCATGTTAATATATTATGTATTTGATGTGACTCTCCAAAATACAGTCATAATATCGTAACAGTGTCAATTATAAAAACCTTGATTGTAAGATGCATGAGTACAATATAACCTCAACATTTAAAAATCTTCTAAATCAACATTGTCGTCATTTTAATACATATAATGTACGAATAAAATAATGATGGTCAACAGATAGAACGTAAAACAGTATTATCTGATAATGCTGATAATCTTGCTTTTATTGCATTTTTTATCACTTGATATAATCATGCATTAAGGCTCAGATATAATAGATAAAAGATAAATATATCTTCTATCTATAATGTATACAAGTATTGTTAATAAAAATGAACGTTTGACCTCTATGCGTTCCTAAATCATTCATCAGAGTGTAATGAAAGTGGGTAAGTTGTCTAGCGTATGCCCGCGAAAGTTTCTGGTAAAAAAAAAGGTTTTTTTGTGTTTATATATACACATATATGTGTTTTATGTCCTTATTCTACCCGTGTGATGCCATTAGAAGTAGTTATTTATAAACATATCTAATATTATGCTGATTATTCGTGGTTCTAGCATATAAGACCTTTGGTTTGTAGTTGAGAACCAACTGGCTGTGTGATATTCTATTAACAACCAGCCAGAAAGTGAGTCCAATGGCTGACGTCAGACGACTGGCCGTAAAATTCTGTTTAATCCATGTGCCAGAGCAATATTATGCCGTACTTCGACAAAATAAATGCTATAAGTACACACGAAATATGACGTTGATGACAAAATGATATTTGGCGCCTTTTTATTTAATGTTGAATAAGAAGGCATCATTTTTGATGTGAAACATCTATAGCCGCGGGTTAAACTGATTGTTGGCGTAGCGACGCATTCCGTGGCGACGCATCGCCACGCTATATTGTGGTATTATATACATACAGTTTATGAGTAGTAGTGCGTACGGTGTAGCGAAATAATTAATATTAAACATTTAATAAAATTATAATAATTATTAATTTAATTAATAATTTTATATTCATTTAATTCAGGCAACTTTGAGTGTAACGATTACTGAAGTCACTGAGTAAGAGAATTAAGTTGTCGCAACTTGAAATAAATTTTTGAATTTGCAATTTTTGTATCTAATGAAAATAAACGTTAAATTAATAAACAAACCGGCATCATTTTATTTCATTCGATGTTTCACATCTGCCAGGCGTCCCGTGACGGCTCACGATTTTTTTTGTTATATACTTTAAGCATAATCAATTAATTATTATAATTGATAACGGATCAACGTCACACGTCATCACGTCAGACTTGTAGCTTAAAAAAATGCTAATCACTATGTCCCGGTTTTGAAACTTAAACTTGAATTCCGGGACAATTACAACTGGTGTCACGAGAGGTTAATAAAGGTTTTCTTATATTTTTTTCTAAACACTCAGACCTGAATTGACAGGCAGTGATACATTACCCCAAGTTCTTATAACAACACACTTGAAATAATTTGTAACAAGACATCAGATATTACTTACGAACAATCTATTATACCTTCTTAATTGGTAACTCACGACAACTGTACAAAGTTTCAACTCATTCGAGTAAATAGTATAGTATTTAATTTCCTACTAAATGAATCGCAAGTCATACCTATTACTATTAACTATTCCGATTTCATTCACGGTTAATGAAACATGTAATTATCGAGCATTCCTCAATAAATAATATAAGAGAAACAAGGAAGCCTAATAATAATATCATTTAATATAAACAAACAATAAATACTCAGTTACTGACTGTTGATGTTCGTATATAAATTTTTTTTTTTTTTTATTGTATAAGTTGGCGGACGAGCATATGGGCCACCTGATGGTAAGTGGACACCAACGCCCATAGACAATGGCATTGTAAGAAATGTTAACCATTGCTTACATTGCCCATGCGCCACCAACCTTGGGAACTAAGATGTTATGTCCCTTGTGCCTGTGATTACACTGGCTCACTCACCCTTCAAACCGGAACACAACAATACAAAGTACTGCTGTTTTGCGGTAGAATATCTGATGAGTGGGTGGTACCTACCCAGACGAGCTTGCACAAAGCTCTACCACCAAGTATTAATTCTTATCAATTTTAGATAAGTATTAATTCTTAAAAGATTATTTATTATTGTCCATATGATAAAGCCTCAAAATACTATGATTATGAAAGATAAATATTAATAAAAAAAAAAAAAAAACATTTTATTTCAAATTCAATTTCAACATAACGTAAGGGAAATCAAATAAAATTACATTAGCAGTGTATTTAACTAACCCTTTATATCTTAAATTACGTGACACAGAGGCTTAGATTTCTGTCGCTAACCGCGACCATACAATACCTCAGTGTAATGCGTCACGTTGTCCAATTTGTGATCGTTTTCTAGCAATTATTTTAATGCCTCTATAATAATAATAATATCCTGGGACATTATTCCTTAGACATTATTCACACACGGCCGTCTCTAAGCAGAGCTTGTACTATTGAAACCAGACAACTGACACACTGCATATAGTACTTTTCTTTTGTAAATACATACATATAGATAATCACACCCAGACTCGGGACAAACAGACATGTTCATGCACACAAATATCTGTCTTGGGTGGGAATCGAACCCACGACCACGACAACGGCACGAATGGCACGTATCTACCAATCACACCAACCGGCTCGCCAAAATTATATACTATACTTAAGATTATTATATCTTATTATCTTTATTCTATCATTCTTTATCACATTTATTCTATAACGATTACACATAACGATTACTATGATGGTGCCACATATTACAAACAATCGATA
Organism: Nymphalis polychloros; assembly: GCA_905220585.2. Classification (NCBI taxonomy): domain Eukaryota; kingdom Metazoa; phylum Arthropoda; class Insecta; order Lepidoptera; family Nymphalidae; genus Nymphalis; species Nymphalis polychloros. The sequence goes on from HG992242.1 coordinate 13,846,434, forward strand.
GAAATAAATGCTAATATGTAAATAACGTGTAATATGTTATTTAATCAGGAATACAACAAAATTTTAAGGTTGTAATCAATAATTAAAATATTAACATTATATAAAGATTTACTTTCTTCTTAGTAGGCAAACAAATAAAACATGAGTGGTCAAAATCATCATTTATACTAGATTCGTAAAAACGGACGTATAATATATACGATAATTTATACGATTATAATATTATTTACAAAAAAAAATAAGCGATATCGATTATAACGTTCTTTAGGACATCACTATAATACATCAAAAAACTATTAATAAAATGACAAAGTATAAAATACTTATTCATCCCTCCCATTAAGCGTAAAGTTCTAGGTGAGTACGGCAATAGCCCAAGGCAACAAGATCGGCCCTGCTTGAAGCAGTCTTAAGGACATGACTACTTTTTATAAGTCGACTAGAACACCTTAATACAAAAAAAAATCTGATGCGATGAATCTATCATATTCGGAAATCACGCAGTTATATTTACAAACATTTAAACGAAACAAAAATAACAAATACTGATTGATTATTAGTCGAAGTTTATCGAATTGTTAATGATTTTTATTACTATCGGAATACTGATTGCGATTAGTTAAGTGAAATTTTCAATAATTATACAGTATTTTTGACGATGTTCATTTTAATTGAATTGCTTAATGTCAAATGAAATTCAAAATGCAAGCGTTACGAAATCAAATAATTAAAAAAGGACTTTAAGGAATATATCTATTACAAAATATTTAACGAATAGAAAATATTCCAACGACCTTGATGTAACGAAACACATTTGTTTACCGTTTTGTTATCAACCTGTTATCAGTATCTTATCGGTATTACGTGTTATCAAATCGTTTTGTTTATCTCACATGTATAGAAGTCATGGCCGGACGATGTGAGTGTTCGTATTCAACCGGATTAAAATGTAGTTCTTGTTACAGAAACCATCTGTGACATGATTCAACAATTCAGTAGGTCATTGATCTGAACTATATTTTATCGTATTATCACATGTCTATATTTGTTAAAGCCGAGGTGGCGTATAATCGACCAAGAGAATCTTAAGCATAGCTTTTTAAAACGCGGGCAAGCCCCGCTATGTTTTCATGTTTAATGTGAATTAAAACATCGCATGGAAAACTGCATGCATTGAATTTCACTTAAACATATTGTCCAAATTTGTATACACAAACCTTCTCCTCAAGAGAGGCTTTGCTTATCCTTGGGACATTTACAGACTGTTAATTTAGTATAGTTTTTTGTTAATTTATATAAAATGTAAACTCGAATAACCATTAATCTCAACCAGTACTGAAAAATTGACGGGAGGATTTATTTTTGGAACAAGGCCACATACCAATATGTAACGGAATAAATCATGGTGGCGAAGATAAGGTTAATACCTACCTTAGAAGAAAAACGTTAATACAATTATTTCCATTGAGATTTGATCGACAAAATGTAATTACTTATTAATGCCTTAAATATAACAAATAAAAATAGCTTCTGTACAAATCGTGACCGCGTGGAATGGTGGCAAGAATGTGATCCTCTGGGCGAAAAATGAACCAGCCATCCCGTCACCACTATATTCTTGATGAAATATAATAATATAAATATTATAATGATTTCATGAAATATAATATATATACTGATCTACTCGGTGGTAGAGCTTTGTGCAAGTTCGTCTGGGTGTGTACAACGCACTCATCAGATATTCTACCGCAAAACAGCAGTACTTGGTATTGTTGTGTTCCGGTTTGAAGGGTGAGGAAGACAGTGTAATTACGGGCACTAGGGACATAACATCTTAGTTCCCAAGGTTGGTGGTGCATTGGCGATGGATTTTTTTCTAAAGAAATCTACAATGCCACTGTCTATTTGCGTTGGTGACCACTTACCATCAGGTAGGCTCGTCCGCCTACCTATACTATAAAAAATTCGAACTAATAACTATACACATTATAACCACGTCCCCGTTGAAAAGCAATTCCATTACTCTGGACGGATAAACGAATCAGTCCTATCTCTTGTGGAAGCATTGAATAAACTCATTACGCCCTTAAGAATCATAAAAGTCATTAAATAGATAGATATTTTCTTTTTCGACGTTTATTTACATGCAATTATTTTTAAACAATTTGAATATCTTAATCGTTTTACGACTTTCCCCAATATCTTCGAAAGTATTTATCTAACTGATAAATGGATTCATTAATCATTAAAATTCCCTAATATCAGAATAAATAATATGAAACTTAAAGTACATGATAAAACCAAACGGAATTATATATAATCTAGTCATATAATATTATAAACTGTTGCCGGCTTTCTCCGTTAATTACTTATTATGTCTGACATATTTACTAACCGATATCAGCTGTTTTGTTTTTTTAAATCCCGATTGCATATTATTGCTTAATACTCGTATAAAGAAGTTATTCATACTAACGTGACACACCCCTTATGACTATAGGGGATTATAATTACAAATTAACAGACATTTAATAATTATTTTTATTATTCAATCCACTTTCATTAACTTTATTTATCGAGGAATCCTCAATATCATTCGGGTAGATTTCGGTTTCCATCACGGAGCGGCTTCGTCTAATTCACGTCACAGTGAGTGACGTTGAGAATTCCTCGACAAATCATGTAAGTGAAATCGGATTACAAAATTAATAATATATTGTGAATACTTATCGTTAATTTAATTTTAAGGTTAAATATTAAGCAATTTGTAGAAATAGAAAATACATTCTGTTAAAATTTCTGCTTATAACCACTAAGTGTTTTTAAGCAACACAAATGTATGCATAATTTATTATTATGTGTCTTTAATGTCTGTCGACTTTCAGTTCATTTTATCAAGGACAAAAATATTTGAACTATTAATAGCGAAATACCTTTCACTTATTGCAAAAATATTATTAGATAAATGATAAGTAAACGCTTATTCTTACAGGAAAATCTTTAAATAAATATTAACCAATGTATTGTACTCCTTCTTTCACAATAACCACATGTGCCCTACATGCACAAAAGGGCAGAGAACAAACCGATATTAATTGTTTATGCACCAATAAAACCTAATTTAAAACCTAAATTTATTTAAATCTGAAAAGAGATCATAGTGTACAAGTGTGGGACGCTGGGACGGCATTCCGACACGACCGAAAAGAGTTTAGGTTCAGGACCAAACGTAAAGCACGAGAGTGTACATACTTCAAACTTCCAGACTTTTTATTGAGGATTTTTGGACAGAAACACCCAATAACTTTTTATCGGCCCGGATTGAGGTTTAGACCCAGTACTACAGTACACTAGACCAACGTCGCAGTCAAGACAACGTGATAGAGATATTTATAACATAGGATGCAGATAAAAAACTTTCAATATTGTAGTGTAGGAGGTTGACTTAATACCAAACTACTGATAACATTAGTTTTTGTTGCCGATCAAAATTTGAAATTTATTTACATATTTAAAAAAAGACAAGAAAATATTTCATATTATTAAATAAAAATAATAGATAAATAAGAATGAAGTCATCCTTCGATTTAGTAATAAGAGTGGTTTTTTGGTTCTTATATTATCAGTGAACAAATAGTGCACCATTTTGCAGTCTAAGGTACAGTTGACAGTTCGTAAAAATGGGCCAGCTGATGGTAAGTGATTACCGCCGCCCATAGACATTAGCCATATAAGAAATATTAAACACTCTGTACATCGTCAATTCGCAACCAATCTAACTAAGATATTATATACCTTATGCTTGTAGCTATACTGGCTCACTCACCACTATACTAAGTATTGCTAATTAGCGGCTGAATAAGTTTGCTTCTTGTAAACTAAACAAACTTTAAAATTAAAAAAAATAAAATCACATATAATTTGCAAAATTAAAGGTCTAAAATTAAGTTTTATTTTTCATGTAACTCAATACTAAAGCAAGTTTCGGGTTTGGCCTAGTTCGTTACAGACCTTGAAACACGATACACTGGCTAATATTCAAGGTATAACTTCGTGTAGAGGTGTCCAATTTAATAATAGGAATTTATTTCAACCTGAACTTTTAGTTAAACTGGATTTTCGAAATGTTTTTTTTTTTGTCAAATGTCAAAGATGCAGGCGAATTCTACGTACTCCTAGACCTTTATTCCGACTCACAGCCTAAATGACATCTTGATATATGATAGATGTCTGGGATCTATAGCGTTTGTTTATAGAAATGACAAAAATGTATGGAAATCACATAATATTATGTTTTCAATTTATCACGTGATCAAACGATTAATATCATGGACATTGTCTTTTGTCCAGTTTACAGACGCTTAATTTGAATGAAAACGAAGTTTGAGATCGCTTCGACATTTTTCGAATGCAAGTGGCGGATAGATTATCCAGACTGTAGGCAAAACGACTATTGACTTATCCTTGAACGTAGCCTAAATAATGCACACCGTCTCCGCTGACGAAAAATGCTGTTAAATAGAGGAATATCGTGTGATCTTCTTTATTATTCGAATTACACTTAATTGCCAGCACAAATTATATTCACGAAAGGAGTTTGACTATGAGCAACCTATTTTTCTATATATATAATATAATAGGATGTGTGCAGGTTTTCATTGCTTTACGACTATTGAAAAAATATATCGATAGTTTATACGTGCAGAAACGACACCCATACGACGTCTGTGTTCTTTGCCTTCTAAATTTTAATAAAATCTCTAACTGAAATTATATTTATATTTCTTGAAAAAATAGACACATTATCTTCCTTTGCCGTTATTGTGTATGAATATAAAAATATTCATACAGCGAATAACTTTAATGCATTTTTAATAGCATTTTCATAACCGATGATAACAGAAGAAAATAAAGTTAATAGCCGCTCTTATGAGAAGCAATTATCTAAAAAAAAAAAAAAAAAAACAAATTTGTCATACTACTAGAAAAATTATATAGCAATTATTTTTACAACAATCTATTCTTAGAGCATTTTTTAAAGAAATATGCGTAAACGCTTAATAATCGAACGAATGCAAGAAAAAAAATCTCAAAATTTTAATATGGAACGTCTGACAATTTTATGTAAAAGCATTCATTTTTCTAAAATTTTATGTTAAAACTTAATTTTATCAAACGTATTGTCTATGTCTCTCGCTACCAACAATCGAATGTAGGGTACGAGTATATCCTTTGTTCCTGTTATTACACTGGCCCTGGCTGGTTGGCTTTCAAACCGAAACACAACGATAAAAATAATTGCCGTTTGGTTTTAAGTGGGTGCTAACCAACCAGATGTGCCAGCAAAGTCCTACCAGGTACCAGGTAAAGTTATTCATCTGTTATGAATGTTAAAGCAAACGTACATTATATTAATAATAATGTCCAGACCGTATTCGGTCACGGCGGCCAATCTCAAGAGAAAGCCAACTGCGCAGGACGTATTATAGTGCACAAGTGTGTGCGCAAACACAGGTGCACTCTCTATTCCCTAATTCATAATCCGATGGGACGGCAATCCGACACGACCGGAACGAATTCAGGCGTAGGACCAACGGCTTTTTTGGCTTTCCGAGGCACGGGAGTATACACACTTCCAGATTCCGAGCTGCTACTGAGAATTTTCCGACAAAAAAACCCAATAACATTTTATTGGTAACCGACCTTGGATTTAAACCCAGGACCTCCGGGTTGGCGGCCTTACATCTAGCCACTAGACCAACGAGGCAGTCGACATTACTATTATAATTATATTAACATACCTTATAGTCTTGACCCAAACAACAGTTCCGTCTTTATGTCAATCATATTATAATTCCCTGTCCTAGATATCATACTGAAGGCTAGAATAGGTTTATATCCTGTTAGGGAGTAACGAGACGGTTTGTCGTTTTAATTTGAATTCAAAATTAATTACATAATCTTGACGTTTTATTTGTTACCTAGAACTATTCTGTAAGTGCAAAACGAAATGTACTGCAAAACACCGTTATATGTCGAAACTGATAATGAGGTTGACTATAATATTTGTAACATTTAAACATACATCAAATAAGTTAGAGATTGTTTTAGGCAAATCTTATATGTTGTACCTTTCCTACCCGCCTACGAAAGCAAGTATATTTACCGTAGCCTTTGTCCTTGTCTTTGGACGCATCATTGACTTTAATTGTTATAAATGGCTTTTCAATATTTTACGAGTGACCTATGATGTGAACTCTAACAGAATAGCACTGCTGATATTATCCTGACTAATATTATAAATTCGAATGAGAGTTTATTTGTTTGTTACGCTTTCAAGAATAAACCACTAAGCCGATTTTAAAAATTCTTTCACCAATGGAAAGCTACATTGTCAGCGAGTAAAATAAGCTATATCTTATCCCCGTATTCCCACGGGAACGGGAACTACGCGGGGAAGCCGTGTGCAAAACGTTAGTATTGAATATTTTTTTATGAAACATATTTGAAAATGAAAATATTTTATTGATCTTATCGTTGTTTTGATTTGTGCGAAAAGTGTATTTTTATTTTTAATCGATATTGTGTGAATTTTGATAATACTTGATAATTATCAATCATTAATTATACAAATATTCATTTAAATTGATAAAAACTAATTGAAGTCTTTTAATGTCTGCCAATTGAATGTTATGAATATATTGCAATTATAAACTTGTTCAATTTGTTTATATAACGATTTCTTACTTATATATGTAAGATCAAACTCGTTCATCTATTCCATGAACGAACGAAAAATGAACGAACATTTTCGCCAAATTCTATATATAATAAACACCAATTAATTTATTAAATGGCAAAACAGTCGTTAAGATATTTCGAAAACAATTTTGCCTTATCAAAGCAGTTAAGAAAAAATAATTTAACCATAGCTTTCCTTAATCGGGCTCGGACCGTATCCGCGTTGGACACGAATTGAACGGCTAGGCCCTATCAAGGACGTGTCACTACATTATAAGATATTCGTCCTTAAAAACAAAACAATAAATGTTATAATTCTGTATCAACATCCTATAACAATCACACTAGACTAAATAACTCGTACGCGCATAGGAATTTCATTCTTACGTTATTAACAAAAGGTTGAAAATACTCTAGCATTTTTTGGAATGGTAGTGCTAATTTATTTGTAGTTTACGAGTGTTTTCTCCTTGGTTTGTACTTTGATAGAGCCTGATAGTGCTTTGTTCCCGGATATTCAAAGGCCGAAAACTGGCTTTAGATTATATTAAACGCTATGTTAGTGGTTTTGTTCGTGTTATGTTTGGTTTATATGTACCTGTTACCACACTTAAAAATGTGCACTAGCTTACAGTTTGACAATTTGTTTGATGTTTATTTCTACTGTATTGCTCTTTGTGATCGTAAAGTTATGTTATATAACATATAAACATCATCAAGGAATAATATTTTACGAATTGGTATAAGTCGTTCCTTAGATTGGAGTCTGGAAGTTGGAAGTGTATACTCGTGCCTCGGAAAGCACGTAAAACCGTTGGTCCTGCGCCTGAATTCTTTCCGGTCGTGTCGGATTGCCGCCCCATCAGATTATAAGAGCTAGGGAAAAGTGTTTGCGCACACACTTGTGCACTATAATATCTCCTGCGCGGTTGGCTAATCTCTCTTGAGATTAGCCGCCGTGACCGAAATCGGTCTGGAGGTCATTATTATTATTATTGTTATATATTGGCTCACTCACACTTCGAATCCGAAGACAACTACTACTAAGACAGACTAGCACAAAGACCTTCCACTGAATAAAGTAACCAAATTCTTCAGCTTTTAGCTTCCTCATCAGTAAATCTATTCGCAATAGCTTATATGTAATTCGTTTTCCTTGTCTCTAAACGCCTATTTAGTTATGTAGTATACTTGAGTTTGAACATCTAAGTGGTTCTCGCAACGTGTTTCGTTTTACCACATCAATATTATGCACAGTCTTGTATGAGATTGTAAGACAATTCGGTGCGACATGCACAACTTACGTACGTAGCTTACTTGGTCCTATATCGGAAACAGCTCATCTCAAAGGATAGTGCTTGTAACTTACACTGATTATTGAATGTTTCTGTCTCATTCATCCCAACGCTCTACATCAACCTCATTAGGCAGTCATTATCCACGTACACTTTCGCACCATTTTGTGTTTTTTCTCCACCTTACGCATTTTTCTTTTATTATCCTGTTCGAAATCAGGATAAAGCTTAGCTGCATATTCTTATTCATTCATATTTAAATCAGTTATAAGACCGTCATCTTTATCATTTCTTATAAAGCTCTGACAACTTTCTAGTCGACTATGACATTTCTTTTGAGTGTATGATGTGAGGTTTAGCCATTCATTCACATATATTTTCTTGTCAGCGATAAGATCGGATAATAGACATCAGAAATACGAACACAGGTCTCTGATTGAAATTTCTTCATAATTTCAGAAAGGAAACCACGATTTGATTGGTACATTTTTGCCATCATTTGAAATATTGTATATTTGATATTAGCCGTAAATGTCATTCATCACTTAATTTACTTTAAATTCTCATTATTACCATTATTCTTCGCTGTTTTATTACAAAGTTAACAAACGATACATATTCGATTAAAACTTGTTAAATCTGTAATATTGAAGGTGTAAACCAAATAATATATTTTAAGACAATTAATTTGAGAACTTTATAACTTTAATTTAATCGTGAAATCTTTAGATGTTAAACATTCGAAACCGACAAGAATCATAGATAACAAAATATTCAATATGTTCGACAGCACAAACAGCACAAATAGTTCATTATTATTTTTTATGGCATTGTAAGAAATGTTAACCATCGCTTACATCGTCGATGCGCCACCAACTTTGGGAACTAAGATGTTATGCCCCTTGTGCCTCTAATAACACTGGCTCACTTACCCTTAATACCGGTACACAACAATACCAAGTAATGCTGTTTTGTGGTAGAATATCTGATGAGTGGGTGGTACCTACCCAGGCGAGCTTGCACAAAGCCCTACCACTAAGTGAGTTCATTATTTATATATATGTAATTTTATGTCTAGATTTCTGTGACTATATTAATGAAACTACATTGGTTAAGCGTAGCATAAAAGAAATTCGATATAGCTATTAGAATTATGAAATGATTTAGAATTTTTTATACTTTTTAATATAATTATTTTATGAGTCGTTTATCAACTGTTGCCAAGCATATTTATAAGCATTTTCCCATAAAAAAACATGTATAGCAATTTATTACGATAAACTCGTCAGTCTGTCGTAAGAAGGAACTTGAACACAAAGCAATGCGTTATCTATATTGAAATACATGAGTTTCTTGTGAAATATAAAAAGCATGATGAAATAAAATTGACGGATGTTTATTATAGTATATAGTTAATTTTAATTAATATTCGCACATAATTGTTGTATGACAAAATAATCAATATTAATATTTACATTACATTATTAAAGCTTAGACTGTATTCGTCACTTTTTTTTAATGTTACTTATTGGTCGGACGCTTTGATATATTGATATTTTTATGAACTCGTTGTTCTAGTGGCTTGATGTAAGGCCGCAGACCCGGAGGTCCTGGGTTCAATTCCCTGGTTAGGCCAATTGATAGTTATTGAGTTTTTCTGTCAGAAAATTCTCAATAACAGCCCGGAGTCTGAAAGTTGGAAGTGTGTACACCTCCGTGCCTCGGAAAGCACGTAAAGACGTTGGTCCTGTGCCTGAACTCTTTCCAGTCGCGTCGGATTGCAGTTCCATCGGGTTATGAGAGAGTGCACCTGTGTTTGCGCACACACTTGTGCACTATAATATCTCCTGCGCAGTTGGCTAATCTCTCATGAGATTGGCCGCCGTGGCCGAAATCGGTCACGAGAACTGTTTGTGTAACATCTGCTAGCAAACCTTTTTTAATAAATAAAAATAAGCTATTTATAAAATAATAATTAATAATAATAATAATTTATAAAATAATAATTAATAATAATAATAATTTATAAAATAATAATTAATAATAATAATAATTTATAAAATAATAAGAAATAAGGTCCTCCAGACCGATTTCGGCCACGGCGGCCAATCTCAAGAGAGATTAGCCAACTATTTATAAAATAGGCAACGTCGATGTCTGCCTATTTATAAAATAGGCAGACATCGACGAAACCACCTAATGGCAATTGGTCATCATCGCCAATATTGATATTGGTGCTGTAAAATGTATACAATTCCTTGCACCATCAGTGCGTCGCAAACCTTGGGATTTGAGATGCTATTATGACTTCAGTGCCTGTAATTACGCTAGCTCGTTATCCTTCCAAATGCATCAGATAACTAATGAACAACTTGTACCCATTCTAGTGGGTCTGAACATATTAGTTTATGTTATATTAGTTGGAAAATTCTTAAGTTTTCCCACTCGAATAACTCATTTCAAATGCAGCTTTACAATTAATTTATCTTGTAAAATGTAAAATTCAAAAGTGCTTGTGCTTGCGTACATGCACTTTTGAATTAACTTACATATAGTATAATTATTTTGTTTAATTTTCAATTTATATTCATTTAAACATTATAATGACGCAAATAAAAACATCAAATTTTATTTCAACAAACTTCATCGCGATCAATCGTCAACGTCACGCTACATCTGTAAAATCAATCAATGAAAATAATAAATACCACTAAATCAATTTTACAACAACATAATTCACCTTGACTCAACAGTGACCTACTTTTTAATCCGATTCTACTTTCGTTTTCGACACGGGCCACGGTCATATCGTAGGTCGTATCCGACGACGAACGTAGTAACTCGGTAGATGGGCTTTGTGCAAGCCCATCTGAGTACCATTGACTCATCACATATTATACCACTATAAAGCAATTCGTATTGTTGATTTCTGGTTTAGAATGTGAGTAAACTGGTGTAACAAGCTCAATGGACATACCATCTTAGTTCCTAATGTTGGTGGATGAAAGGGATGGTTAAAATTTCTTGCAGTGCTTTTTTCTGCGGGTGTTGGCAACCACGTATAATCTGTTTTTATATTTGCCAGCCTGTCTACTTATTTGAAATAAAAAATAACTGTGTCGTTATCAACGTCGAATAATTAAATTAACTTATAATAAATAAATTGTCCAAATTATATTAATTATATAGTCGCGTTGATTGCTAGCAACCGTTCTATGCGAAATATAAATGTTACTTTTTGTTACCAATACCGGCAATAAGACGTAATTATTGGTATATTCGATTGCGTACAGCATATATACAATATGAAATTAGAGACGAATATTTGGTCCGAGTACTCTGGTTTTCGCATTTTCTAATACGGCTATCATATTTTTTTCTACTATCATGCCATTCGTTTAACACATAGTTAAACATTGTATTTCATTTTTCATGTATACAAGGAGATGACTATACGACATAACTAAAAAGATATATGAAAAAAATATTTTATTATTTATTCGAGCACCAAACCATTTTCTATTTGTTTGGATGATGATGATGATGATTAAAGTATTAGGTTTACTGAAAATATACGGGCATAAATGATAAAGATTGCGGGTGAGCGGTTTTACGTTCTGCATTTTTCAGAATTTCCTAAATAGCTCGCTGGTTGCTCTTGTTCTTCGACATCGCTAAGATAAAGATGAATTAATAACAGAACATAAGCAATGATTTATGTCTAAAGACAATCAATAGACAACGCAAATAACAAACAGTAACATGCAGTGAACTTCAAACTGGAAACAGTTTTTAGCAATACTTTAATCAGCTGTGTTTCGGTTTGACAAGTGAGCCAGTGTAATTAAGACGTAAGATATATTACGTCCCATCGTTGGTGAATCGTTAAAGATTTTAAAATTAGATATATTGGTGCCATAGTATTTAATTTAAAAAAAAAATATTTCGACTCTATCTACTTCGACTAATAATTAATTTAGACTGGTGACCCAAGAGCTGGCGCTTATTTAGCCCAAAGGCTGAGTCTAGCGGTGCAGAAGGGCAATAGTGCCAGCGTCTTGGGTACAATGCCACAGGACAATCTTTAAGACGGCGTGTTTTTTCTTTAAAATTTTATTGGGTATTTTATTTTATTTTTTAATTTAGTTTAGTTTTAGACTATAATAATAAACATTTTATATAAATTTAATATTAGATAAGTTATATATAACACAAAAAATTAAAAATATATCATCAATAATAAATTAATTAAGAGATTAATAAAGTGGATAATGACATAAAATAAAAAAAAATAAAAAATAAAAGCCGTGGAGTGCCGGCTTAGAATTGCACTCCCCCTAATTTATCCCGTGGGTGTCGTAAGAGGCGACTAAGGGATGGGGAAAAAGGGGGGATGGGCAGCAGCGTCCCCCCCGTAAACAACTTATCCCCCTACTGCGCTCGCCAACACGCCTGCCCAGCGCGGCGAGTATGGGCAAATCCTCCTATATGGTAGATGCGCAAAAAAAAAGGCCCCCAGTTACCGGCAAGCCCGCTAGGCCCGACTACGGTAGCGGTCGCGGTATCGGCAGGGCAGGGGGTGCAAAGAATCACCGGTTCATGGCAGGCTACCATAAAAGACGACTACATATGGCAACGTACAATGGACGCTCGATTAGGCTGGACCATCACCTCGCCGAATTAGAAGTAGAGTTAAGTCATATAAACTGGCATATACTGTTATCTGAAGTCCGAAGACAGGGGGAGGACACGATAACTCTAGAGTCCGGTAACTTACTCTACTTCCGCGAAGGTGATAGCCTCTCCCAGGGTGGTGTCGGTTTTCTAGTCAAAAAGGATCTCATTAGCAACATTGTAGAAATCAGTAGTGTGTCGAACCGGGTAGCGTACCTTATCCTTAAACTTTCCGACAGGTATTCCCTTAAGGTCGTACAGGTATATGCGCCAACTTCGGCATACTCTGATGATGTGGTAGAAGCGATGTACGAAGACATCGCAAAGGCTCTCAACAACACCTCGAAGGCCCACTACAATGTTGTTATGGGAGACTTTAATGCTAAAGTGGGAGTACAAGATGGCGGTGAATCGAAAGTCGGACCTTACGGCTTGGGCTGCAGAAATCACAGGGGGCAAATGCTAGTAAACTTTCTCGAAGCGCAGGGGCTCTTTTTGATGAATTCTTACTTTCAAAAGAAGCCCCAGAGGAGGTGGACCTGGCGAAGCCCCGATAACGTGACGAGGAACGAGATAGACTTTATCATTTCGAATAAAAGGCACATATTTAGAGATGTCTCAGTGATCAACAGGTTCAATACCGGTAGTGATCACCGCTTGGTTCGAGGCACTCTAGATATCGACTTCAAAGCCGAAAGATCGCGAATGATGAGGTCTACTCTCCGACCTAGCATGCTCCAAGCTGCTCAAGGCTCCGAAAAGTTCCAAATGGAGCTTCAAAATCAATTCACCGCGTTGGAAACCGTAAGCAGTATCGATGAGAGAACCGACACGCTGGTCAAAATACTGCAAAATACATCCCGCAAGTGTTTTCCGCCACAGAAAAGAGACAGCGCACCAAAACTCTCTGCTGAGACACTCGAGCTCATGAGGAAACGACGAGAACTACCATCGTTTTTGTCAGATAAGGCCTTAAACCGAACAATAAGAACGCTGACGCGACGCGATCTCCGGTGCTCCAATACCCGTGCCATCAAGGCTGCGATTGAGCAAAATCGGGGATCGAAAGTGTTCGCTCGCAAGTTTGGGAGGCCGCGTCTGACAAAACTTAAAACCGAATATAGTGGGGTCGTTACCTCTAGGCCTGAGATCGTCGGAGAGGTAGAGAGGTTCTATGGGCAGTTGTTCTCTTCAAGATCGGATAAACCTGTGGGAATCAGTATTGATGACCAGCGCGCCCCTCTTACGCGCCATTACTCCGAGGAGCTCCCGGTCGTTGACCAAGGCGAGATTAGGGCGGCTCTAGAACAGCTTAAAAACAATAAAGCTCCGGGAGATGACGGAATCACAACAGAGCTGCTTAAGGCAGGCGGGACTCCGGTCCTGAAAGAGCTAGCAAGCCTCTTTAATTCCGTCATCCAACATGGCAAGACCCCGGAAACGTGGAGCGGGAGTGGGGTGGTACTGTTTTTCAAGAAAGGTGATAAAACCCTCTTGAAAAACTACAGACCAATCTCCCTCCTGAGTCACGTGTATAAGCTGTTCTCGAGAGTCGTCACGAACCGTCTCGCCAGACGACTTGACGAGTTCCAGCCCCCAGAGCAAGCCGGCTTTCGATCAGGCTATAGCACCGTGGACCACTTCCTTACTGTTCGGCAGATTGTGCAGAAGACCGAAGAGTACAATCAGCCGCTGTGTATGGCTTTTGTGGACTACGAGAAAGCCTTTGACTCCATCGAAACCTGGGCTGTGCTCGACTCATTGCAGAGATGTCATATCGATTGGAGATATATCGAGGTACTGAGATGTCTGTACAACGCTGCTACAATGACTGTCCACATCCAGGACTGTAAGACGAAGGCGATCCAACTGCGCAGAGGGGTGAGACAGGGAGATGTAATATCTCCGAAACTGTTCACCAACGCGTTGGAAGACGTTTTCAAGACGCTGGATTGGACTGGATATGGAGTCAATGTAAACGGCGAGTACATCTCACACCTTCGATTTGCCGACGATATTGTCATCATAGCAGAGTCGCTGGAACAACTCACCGAAATGCTGCGTAGCCTAAGCGATTCTTCCCGGCGTGTCGGTCTCGGTATGAACTTGGACAAGACCAAGGTCATGTTCAATAAGCATGTCGTGCCGGGACCGATATACGTCGAAGGGAAACCTCTCGAAGTTGTTAGTGAATATACCTACCTAGGACAGGTTATACAAGTCGGTAGGAACAACTTCGAGAAGGAAGCCGATCGAAGAATTCGCTTGGGATGGGCAGCATTTGGCAACCTTCGTCAAGTCCTCACGTCGTCTATACCGCAATGTTCGAAGACGAAAGTCTTCAACCAATGCGTCTTACCTGCCATGACATACGGTGCCAAAACGTGGACACTAACTGCGGGACTAGTCCACAAATTCAAAGTCGCTCAGCGTGCTATGGAGCGAGCTATGCTCGGAGTATCTTTGAAGGATAAGATCAGAAATGAGATTATCCGGAAAAGAACCGGAGTCACCGACATAGCTGGCAAAATTAGCAGGCTGAAGTGGCAGTGGGCTGGTCACGTGTGTCGTAGGACTGATGGCCGTTGGAGCAGACGAGTCCTAGAGTGGAGACCGCGGATCGGCAAACGCAGCGTAGGGCGCCCTCCAGCCAGGTGGACCGATGACCTTAAGAAGGTGGCGGGTACCGACTGGATGCGGAAGGCAGAGGACCGGGAGCTTTGGCGCACCTTGGGAGAGGCCTATGTTCAGCAGTGGACTACGATTGGCTGTTGATTGATTGATTGAAAAAATAAATTTAGATAAAAACATTGGTATTATAAATAATCTTCTGTAACTGCCAAGTATTATATATCATCAATATGAAGATAATAGATAAAATCAACACATTGTAATAGTTTAAAAATAGTAAAGTTTCATTCTAATTATATATGTAATGAATGTACATGAATGTTAAGTTAAAATATGTGAGCACTTCTAAAAAGATCAACAAAACTCTCGGAATGCAATAAAAAACAGGATGCTTGTTAAAATATATTTATACCTTAAATAAAATAATAATAAGCATATATTTTACATATTAGATTATATACAGGCTTCCGTATTTCACAGTTATTTGCCTTACCATTTATGCTACCGTATAAATGGATTTTTGTATCAAGGCTGAGTGGTAAGTCCAACTACAAACATAATCATATCTTCTTTAAAAGAAACATTATTGCCACACACTACATAACTAATGAAACAATGGCCATTTAAATTTCACATTAAATGTTGCGTGGCAACAGGAGCGAGGTCGGAATAGCTGATTCACATCCCTGATTTCCAGCTGCTCAATTTACTTCGCAAAATTAACAAATAATTTATTTACTATATAAAAAATAACCGGTTAAATATTATAAGCTAGAGTATCCCATGTAGCTAATTATATTATCAAATGCTGATTGAGCAGTTTCATTTTTAGATATTTTTAACAAGGCTTTTTTGGAATTGAATTTTGTATACAGTAATTCCTTGATGTTAATAATTCTTATACAAGTAACCGGATAATGTTGTAAGCATAATAACTTTATAATAATAAATCTAGCGAGATTGAACTGAGCGTTCATAATTCATTTCGTTCTTCTTTTGAAAACATTATTCATTACGCATTTAAAAATGACAAACGAGAACAATGAAACAATAAAACGAATTAATTGTTTATATTTTCTTCTTATTGTATACATTAAAAAAAATGGAAAATAATTATATAGAAACGAGCCTTAATGCTATTTGAAAAGAACCGTGTACAAAGGCGGACTTATCCCAAAAAAGGATCTTCTTCCCTTCCATCGTAGCGTAATGGGTGAAATTAATATTCTTAAAATTTTCAATATAAAATAAACTACAAACATGATAATAAATATTAGTCACACGTCGTCTTTTTTTTTAAAATAGAATAATCGTATATATTATAAATGTTTGGCTTTTTTTGTTTAGTATCAAAAGGAACAATTATTGTAACGAAAATCAGGGAAGAAACTGACTTCCAAAACACAGCGAAAACCTAATTTAAAATTCAGTGCTTGAATAAGAATTGTACCAAAACTTGAATATAAATAAACAAATAAAAATAAGTATATGAATTATAAATCGCGAGTGTTCATGTATACCCCTCCAGTTAAGCTTACCTATAGCTAGAAGTGGAGACGAAAATAACCCATAGGGTCAGACTAGAATTTGTGACTTTTATAGCACTAGGCGACACGTCAACCATTGCGTTATTGAAGCGTCAATTAGATAGTGTACTTGTATAATTATTCTCTGCGCAGTTGTCTAGTGTCGTGGCTAAAATCGGTCAGGAAGAGATGATCGTCATACGATAAATACAATTAATTATTTCTCAAATCAACATCCTAGTTGATTGTATCATTTCCTCGAATATTCTTTCTAGTGTACTCATGAATATGTATTTAAATTAGCGTTACTGAGAATGAAATATATTTTTAGCATAACAATTGCTTTGTTGTTGTTTGTTGAACTTGTAGGCATCGATCATATCGCTTTACAAAAATAATTCTTAAATTACATATTATGCACGTAAACAAAATTGACTTTTAAACACTTGTTTTTCTGTTGAATCACGAGTAGTTGTGTGATCACTGTCATGACACTTTAATAACGCATAAATGATGAATGAAAAAATACAAAAATGATATTAATTTAAAATACGAAGACAGTTAGACGGACAGATCAGTTGCTCACCATCACCTTTAGTAATTGACCATATAAGAAATATCAACCGTTCCGAACATAGTCAATGCGCCACAAAAGTTGGTATGTCCGAAATTACACTGGCTCACTCACTTTTCAAACCGGAACATATTACGAAGTATTGCTTTTTGACAGGTGGAATCTACCCTGATTACCTAACTTTAATTGAAGGTTTTTAACAATTCGCTTGCCCTAATCCAATTTATTCGAATTCGTTATATTATGTTCTTTGTATCACTGAGGAAAAAAATAGATTTATACAATAACAACTACAAAATTACGGTCTATATAGTAAAAAAAAAACTTATCACTGAGATTTCAATTACTCTTTACATTTCATTAAATTTGAAAATAAAATGTCCAGGATTCGTACGCTCGGCCCTCAGTTTAAAACCAAACATTCTAAACACTACACTGTGACGGTCGTGTTGTGTAAGTCTAAAATAACCGTCGCACGCGCATAAAGGTTAAGGACATTAGTCACCGTTTATTTAATAACTATAATACACGCTTATTACTATACTTATTAATATAATCTATGCAAGGATTAGTGCCTCCAGCAACAACATACTTCAATTATTTCGATAAGGTTATAAAAGCCTAAAGTTCATAACACTAAAATTTTGATATTCGTTAACGATTATTTTACTAACCAGATATTTATGTGCCAAGCAACGCTCTGTGTGTAGTAGTAAGCTAACGTAACAATAGATAAGAGAGAACATACCTAACTACTTGGTTTGGCAATGCCTTGGCAATGAGCCGCTTTCAATGCCAATGAGCCAATGACCATCACAAATATGACTTGCTATCAATTGACTAATCTGTTTTACTCTCATTAGTCATGTATAAATAAATTAATAACAGTTGACAACTCAGATGAAGAAGTATAACTTTTAGCGTTAGAAATGTTTCACTCAAACGTTACATATAGCAACGTTTGATGTTTCACGCGATCACTAATTATATAATTACACTGACGTGTCAACGTTGCATTCCGTCTTATGGATTTGTATTAAAAAACTCAATGTTCAAAGTTAATGTACAATTAGCCGAGATGGCCCAGTGGTGTTCATACGACCGATCATCTTAACCGATGAATAACCTGAACAAGCACCACCGAATTTTCATGTGCTTAATTTGTGATTATGTTTCGTCTCGTGCTTGACGGTAAAGGAAAACGTGACGAAACCTGCATGTGTCTAATTTCACTAAAGTTCTGCCACATGTGTATTCCACCTATTGCATTGGAGTAGCGTGGAGAAGGTGAACTTCAAAAAACCTTCTCCTCAAAAATAGGAGAGGATTCCTTAGCCCAGCAGTGGGACACAGGCTGTTACTTACTTACAATGATCGATTAAAATACAAAATAAAAGACATTAATAAAACATACAATTAATCTTTTATTATAAAAACAATAGTTTTAATATTCAAAAGTACATAAAAAGACCATTTGCAATGTACACAACTGTTATGAACTGAAGATATCTTAACAAGTGTGAAACACTACTTCGACGTTTGCACAATACCTTGATATAATAATAACAATAATTGTGCTATTCACTTACATAGTCGGTATTATTTATTTTACTGCCTCGTTGGTCTAGTGGCTAGATATAAGGCCGCAGACCCGGTGGTCCTGGGTTCAATTCCCAGGTCGGGCCAATAAATAGTTATTGGGTTTTTCTGTCAGAAAAAGTAATTAACGTAAGAACAAAATCCTAAAGCGAGCAAGCGGCGCAAATATTCGACAACAGGTCCAAATTAATATATTTCTAAAGAGAACTACAAGTATATAGCATGCTAGTCCAGATTGCTATATATGCTATCCAATCTAGTACACATTTTGAAGTGATTCGATCCCGAGTAATCGTCAAAGAACTCCCTAAAGATTACTTCATATTGCCTCTAAACATTATTGCCTAAATAATCATATTTGTGCTTCAACCGGGAGACGCTGCTAGCATTGATTCCTCCATTCCACGTGTCCATGATTTGTATATATTATTTATATCTATAATCTAAATCTGTATGTTGAGTTTGTTTATTCATCGTATATTTTAATTGATCGAACTTTTTCCAACACGTACAGGTTTCCTTACAAAATCTTCCTTCAACGATGTACAGGCAAATTATAAACACGGCAAAGGTACACCAAGAGCTCTTTTTCATTAAACACTACTACGGCTCCATAATCGCGTCATAAAATGATGATAAGCTTAAACTGCGCGGGGGATATTATAGTGAACTAATGCGCAAACCCCTTCGCTTCTACTTCCTCTTACTCTCAGTCTGATCGAATGGCACCACGACAGAACTGGCGAGAGATTCAGCCCAGGCAGTCAAGGTTTCCGAAAGCCAGATGTAAATTTTATAGGTGTAAATTTTTTTGACGCACGATCTGGCTAAAATCTCTGTTTATACTATGTCAGGAGTTTTATCAAAACCGGCTCACTTAGAACCGGTTACATATACAATAATCAAGAATACCCGGAGGTCACTCAGTGCGATTAAAGGATCCGATACGAGTCCTTTCATTTTACACTCTCAAGCATATATGCAAATATACGAAGTTTGAAATTATTTTTTGTGTTAATTGTAAGCTAATGTTTTAAAAGTAATAAATGTAAACTTTTCTCCTTAACAACCATATTATTTTGTTGAACATAACAACTTTTTTACATTTTGTAAGGGAAATCCCCATAATATAAAGTATTCTAGCATTGTCTAGCTTCATAGATTAGAATTATTCATATATTTGATATGAGAATCATTTTATTCCAATCATATAATAAGTTAACTTTAGTACATTGTAATGATTTTTAGTGACAAAGTGACGAAAGAAAAGTCTGTTAGCATCCTGTTGCGTAGCAACGTCTACGTCACTGCCTACGTAATGTCCTATAGGGCTACGTGCCCGTAGCCCTAAGCTTACACGTAGTATTATAATATGGAAGTCAACAATTTCTTAGTATTCGTTTTTATTGACCTTCAGTTTTAGTTTTGTTCTCATTTCGTTTCGTGTTAAATGTATTTGTAAAATGATAACTACAGACCGAGTACTAGAGTCGACAAATACGTAGAACTAAACGAGCTGTCAAGTCTCGAGAGAAATAGAAATATGTCGATTGATATAAGAACGAATGAGACAGAAATTGTAGCAACAAGTTGTGGGGGAAACGCGTTATCGCTATGTGACGTCACGACCCTTTCACTCGAGTCGCGAGTCGCATTGAAGCCGGCGTTCGCTTTAGTCCACGCGGCTCGGTCACTGCGTGAGTACGTCTCGCGCACCGTGTTCCTAAAACAGACCCCGCGTAACTCGCTTAGAAATATATAACTAACTTTTGAACTATCGTACGGGACATTACCATCGCACGTAAACGGTCCATTCGGTCCTCCGTGTGTTAACTCCCGTAGTGATATCGGCCACGATGGGCGTTATAAAAGTGACTCCGGACACCGCGTCCCTCATCTCCGCCTGTGATATGCTCGACGATATGAAGGTAAATCATGTGATGTCAGGGTATGGCTTGGGTCCAGCGGCGGTGTCGTGCTAAAGAAAAATTCTCGCTTTATTTAGCGTGCGTGGGTAGACCGATGACTCGTCACGGGATCTCGCGTAAATTGAAAATATGCGCTTTTACGATACGCTGTTCGGATCGCGACGTTATATGTAATATCTATTGATGATTTCGGAATGAAATTTCTACTCTTTACATAAAGCATTCATGAATATTTATCTGATTAATGAAATATTTCGTTCGCAAACGTGACGCTACTGCTAACTATATGTTTTTTAATTTTGCCGATTTTGAAATATTATTCGTGATATTCTAGTTATAATAATTGTATTTAATATTGCTTGTTTCTTTAAATTTATTGTTCGTATTTTGGTTTCAATTAATGCGCATTAATACGAATAAATGAAAAAAAATATTTCCTTCACAATTCGAATACAATTGATTAGCGATTTATAACGGTTTGTGTATCATTACCACGATATGTATTTTTACCTAATATAAAATGGAAAGTCGTGTTACAGGCATTATTATTCTTATTAATAAGTGATTTTCCTTTTTTATAAATTCTTTTATATTTTCCTTATCAACGTTTGACGATATAACGAAAATATAAATTTAAAAAATGGTGATACAAATTTATATTATATATTATTTTGAAGGTAGATTACAATTGGTGTGTTAAGTCGTAAACTGATAAATTTATGAAATTAAATACTTTTCAAATAATGTTTCGAAGTTCTAAAAAGGTAGTATTGTCGATCAGTCAAAGACAACCCGTTGGGCAGATAATTGTTACTAAAATGAGTAATATATTAAAAATATAAATGATCAAGTACATTCATCTCACGGTAAATCTGCTGCAATAAAAATCGATATAAAATCGATATGGGTAGATATTAAGTAACCTGATTACAATGACGTTTGTCATTCAATTCGTATTCGGAACAATTTCTATTCACAAGGTGAAATTTTCAAACGCTCGGCGACGGAAGCGTTACCCTTATCAGTTGTTTGTGATACGATTGCTATAGAGAGACAAGAGGCGGTACGTGAGAACCCGCAAATACCGCAACCATGCATGCTATCGCTGTTGCTATCAATTTATAATAATACTTTAATAATAATTGTGATTTTTTAAATTTTTTACGAGTATTTTTGCTTTTTTTATTTAGTCGTTACGTTACTTTTTTTATTTTATTTTTTTCGTTATTTATTGTTATATCGTTATTTTATGCTTCGCTTTGAATTTATTTCAATATTTTGATATACGTTATTTCATTTAATACACACTTATGGCAACGAATATTTTACGAAATTGCTTAATCATTTTTTTTATTGTTTTCATTTGCATCACGGATTAAAACATATATTTATTTTTATAATATTTATAAGATTTTTTTTTCAACTACGTTCATACAATGTCTGATCTAATTGCTTTTATCACCTAGATAATCGCTGTATAAATGGCGCGGAATAAGTAAGTTCTAGAATTTTTTAATACTGTGACTATTTAATTGAAATTGCGATCATAAATAAGTATTTTATGATTCACGGCTTTATATATTATCCACAAAGAATACATTATAGTTTTTTTTTTATTATTATATAGGTAGACGGACGAGCATTTGGACCACCTGATGGTAAGTCGTCACCAACGCCCATAGACAATGGCATTGTAAGAAATGTTAACCATCGCTTACATCGCCAATGCGCCACCAACCTTGGGAACTAAGATGTAATGTCCCTTGTGCCTGTAATTACACTGGCTCGCTCACCCTTCAAACCGGAATACAACAATACAAAGTACTGCTGTTTTGCGGTAGAATATCTGATGAGTGAGTGGTACCTACCCAGACGAGCTTGCACAAAGCTCTACCACCGAGTAAATAATATTAATAAAGTTATACATTAATATACAAAAGCAGATTTAATTAACATATTATAAATTAAAAAGCTAGTTTTTAATATATAAAGTACGTGAACAATAAAACTATCAATAGTGTAATAAAATTTGTATAATAGAACGAGGAATATATAATATGTAGATATGCATCTTTTATTGCGCGAGTTTCGTAATATTCATGACATTTGTTATATGATTTCGATTCGATGATAATTAGGGCATCCTGTATGCTGGATTGGAAATAGGGTTGCCACTTACAAATTATTTATTTAACTATAACAATTAATAAAATAATTGCTCTACTTACAAAGTTGATAATTCGTACATATTATTTATTAGACGTTAACATTCATTTTGGTTCGTTCTCTACTGTTACAAAATAAAAAAAAACAATTTGAAATCGTTGCCATTTAAGTAAGTTTAAAAAAACTGATACAATTGAAATACATCAATTTCATTCCTCCTATAATTGTGTTAAGCCAAAATTTTAAATTTCATTCTGTTTAAGAGTAAATCACGTAAATCGAGATTGTAACACCAATTTAGGCATTGAATTTATAGCATCTATATATATTTATACTCGTAATGTAGTGCGAATTCCTTGACGACTAAATGCCAATCGAGTCGCTCACGCAATGTTTTCGCCGGACTCAGCTAGACGCACGCGCACCGCGCATGCTCCGATCGACAAAGGATTCTTTGTATTAATTTGGTTTAATTTACTCAAACGCATGCATAAATTCAACGTTTTCTATAACAAGACTATATAAGTATAAGATAAAATATAACAAGACTATAGATATGTTGACAATGTATATATATGCGACATATGGACATCAAAATCGAAAATGTATCGTTAAAGGATAATCACGTAAACTTTCCATTCAACCAATTAACCGAGTACATTTTTTATCGTCGTTGTAATTTCGTATTATAAACAATATTATTTAGCTTGAGATTAAAAGCATTGCGCAATAAAAATACGCAGAATATTATAACGAAAATTACATCGACCTTGCAACGCACTAATAAATTTTACAACTAGTTTATAATTGAACAAAGAGCGGCAAAAAAACAGCAACAAAGTTGACCTCTACTTACAGCTGTCTAAAGAATTTGAGGTTGAAACGAAAATTATTAATTCTAAAGTCGAGTCGTGATCGCGGCATCCTTGAAGGCAAGTGTAGCATTTTCTAATATACAGGATGAGCTTGGTATGTGGGTCGTTTTGTAACTCAATGTCGCGTGTGTTACACGTTACGCCTTAACGTCTTTATATAATATCATTTTATGTAAATTGTGCTTTAAATTAATATAACTACATAATTTAATATAAGATTATTAAATAAACCGTACTTATATCAAGGCAATAACAGTAGCACTTATAACGTTACCGAAAGATTTTAAATTCTTAAGTTTGTTCATTGTTTCCTGTCTATTGCACTAATACTTTCAAATATTTAATAACAATAACGCTTTATGGGTTTATGGGAAAATCCTTCATTTTTCAAGCAATTACTTTACAATGGTATTTACTGTTCTATATTTATTAATTAAATGTCGGACCATTATTTCATTTAAGTTTTTTAGTAAATACTTTTAAACGTAGGTACCTAACTGCTATTAATTTTTTATTAGTGATCGAGTGTTAATAATGTTTTCCGCTATTAAAATACAACTTCGCCTTGACCATATTTCATAATTAAAACAATCTCCTTAATAGCTTCCCTATTAAAAACTGTATCGTTCTTTGTATTTGGGTATTGCTGTGATTAATACGTAAACAACAACATATTTTACAATAGATGGCGCTGTGCTTACATGTTGAACGTTTTAAATAATTTTTATTTTAATGAGAGGCGCGTAACTAAGGAGTTTTGTCTTGTGCCTCTTATTGCACTGGCTTATTCACCTTTCAAACTGGGACATGTTAATGCTATTTAGCGGTATAGACGATAAATGTTGTCTAGTGGTACTACACTCGGTGGTAGAGCTTTGTGCAAGCTCGTCTGGGTAGGTACCACCCACTCATCAGATATTCTACCGCAAAACAGCAGTACTTTGTATTGTTGTGTTCCGGTTTGAAGGGTGAGTGAGCCAGTGTAATCACAGGCACAAGGGACATAGCATCTTAGTTCCCAAGGTTGGTGGCGCATGGGCAATGTAAGCGATGGTTAACATTTCCTACAATGCCATTGTCTATGGGCGTTGGTGACCACTTACCATCAGGTGGCCCTTACGCTCGTCCGCCTACCTATAAAATAAAAAAATAAAAAAATAAAATAGTTGTTATGCCAAAGTTACTTATAAAAATCATAATCATCGAGCTACGTTTTCACATGAACTGTCAATCGGATTTACGTAAAGACAGCTGTCGCGTCACTGGGTACTGACCCGAATTCTACTAATCTATAACAATTACGATACGTTCCCGATTCGATTCCGATCCAACTTTGACTATTCTATATTGATTCGGATCGGAGCCGAACCGATATGATGTTAACATATATCGTTATGTCAAAACCAACCTTAATTACTTGTTAACTATTATGTCAATTGTCGATAATTAAATTAAAGAATAGGAAAACGGATAAACGGCAACGATCCCGCTTCGATTCGATTGCGATAAAGTGACAATTTGTTAGTAGAATTGTAGACCTGTAGGACGGAGTTAGTATGCGCCCCGCGCGATTTGTCGATTTTCCTCGATAAAGCCCTTGATATAGTAAGGGCATTCCGTTGCAACATTAATAATGTATCTAATATTTAAATATGAACTTGATCTAAATAATTGCGATTTACCTTTGATTACTAAACGTCCTTTAATCTTGAAACTCGTTTAAATTCAAATGATTTTTTTTTTTAATCGATACTATCATTAATAAACATAAAACCTCTTTATTATTATTATGAATGTTATCGCATATCACATATTTTGTGTACTAAATATAATATTCCAACTGCCTCGTTGGTCTAGTGGCTAGATGTAAGGCCGCTGACCCCGTGGTCCTGGGTTCAATTCCCAGGTCGGGCCAATAAAAAGTTATTGGGACTTTCTTTCAGAAAATTCTCAGTAGCAGCCCGGAGTTTGGAAGGTGGAAGTGTGTACACTCCCGTGCCTCGGAAAACACGTTAAGCCGTTGGTCCTGCGCCTGAACTCTTTCCGGTCGTGTCGGATTGCCGTCCCATCGGATTATGAGATTGAGGGAAGAGAGAGTGCACCTGTGTTTGCGCACACACTTGTGCACTATAATATCTCCTGCGCAGTTGGCTAATCTCTCTTGAGATTGGCCGCCATGGCCGAAATCGCTCTGGAGGACGTTATAATATATCAATACAGTTTGTTATTCTGCTTTTTATAAGTAACGTAAATTATTACTGTCCTTCTCGTGTCCTTGTGATCGTCACCAAATATAACTTTAGCCACTCACCCTTTTTTTTGTATCTTTCTTTGCTATCAAATAATTGATTTCGAACCTAATTTCTAACAGGACAATGATCATTTTCATTTACAAAGCTTCTCTGCTATTATTACTATATGTTAATCAGATTCGCTAATTCAATTCAATTCTTGATGTTGCTTGAATATGAACGTAAACTTCGTTATAATAAAAACTATATTCGCGTGGCGGCCTCATCAGCAAAGATTATAAAAATTTATATGGAAATTGTATGATGTAATATCCGAAAAGAACGTCGGATCATTTGAATAATATAACATTTATGTTATTGTTTTTTTTTTTTTTAATATATTTTTTTACAAATGACCAGTGTTTTGTGTTGTATGAATTATAGTTTACGGTCAAATGTATTATATAATAAAAGTCATAGGTTACTGACACGTGCACACGTGGAAGTTATTAATTAAGATGAAATCGCAATTGTAATTTATATGATAATGTATTTTTCTTTTCATTTTTCACATCACTTTTGTTTGAAATTACGATTAAACATAGTAGAATTTAAATAATAGGTGCTTTCTCTCAGTTTAATTAGGCATATATTATACATAATTTAATCAAAATATTTTTATTCGAATGGACATACAAGTACTTTTGACTCTCTATAATTTCTAATTATATTTATAAACCGAATAAGAATACTAAATTTATTACAAAATTGCAAATTACGCAGTAACAAGATTTACGTCAATGCTTTATAAAAAAAGCAATTAATTAAGTTCACTTAGCTACACGTAATGAAGCACTCTTCAGTATACTTAATAAAATCAAATACATTGTTTCTAATTTCGAAACGAACAAAATTTGATATAATGCAATTTTAATGCTATTGAATATTTTTTATTGTTCATGTATGTACATCGACGCTTACTGTTTTAAAACTACAATGTTGCAAGTACATTCCTTTGCAATATTAATCAGTCTACTATTTGAATTTAGAACGATGTTCAAATAATTTAAAAGAAAGTGAAAATGGATTCCTTCCCGCGACTACGTTAGTACGCGACGGCGACGAATCCCGCGACTCGAGCTAGTTCCGTTCCGTGTTACGCAGCTCACGTACGCCGAGGCCATGCTAATTATCGGCTTCACGAAATCGAAAGTACGCTCGTTTAGATGTGGGTTGTGAATAACGTGTAAAGAAACGTAAGCCGTAACTTACATTTTATGACATACCGATTGGATTCTTCCTTTGTTAACACGATTATGTTTATTTTAAATTTCGAATCACTTCTATCATTTGCTTGTTTTAAAACGGATTCTTGAATGACTTGTAATGATGACCTTTATCGTCTACATTCCAGGACGGCGTCAGTTACGTTTGAACGCAAATTGAGTCTGTCGAAATCGAAAGCACCGTTTTAAATTAAACTATTGTTCCAAATTTATTCAGTAAAGCATTCGCGTATCGACCTCAATTACGGATATCCGAGAAGCATAAAGTTACATAATATTGATACTTTTGTTTCTTATCTGTTTGTTTTTAGCGCGAGAGCACGATCACGCGATCCTCAAGGTCAGCTCGAGTTTTGACAGATGCCGCCATTTTGTCGAAATCGGAATTTACAATACGAATATAATAAGTAATAAAGTGATATTCGGATGCTTGAAGCGTGAAATGATCACACGACACTCCGACTAGTTAAAACATCGTTTAACATAAATATTCAACAAATGCAACCATCTAAGCTATTGAAGGCTTTCCGTTCGTTCTATCGATTTCGCGACAATCGTACGCAGTAGGTACGTATCGAGTTGGTAATTGAATTATGTAGAAAAAAAATCAACGTCGGTAATTGACTTTTATGTTTGTTGATAATATTTTTAATCGGTTTTCGTTGGACATTCCTATAGAAACTTCAGATATTATTAGTTAAATAATGTCGATAATAATTATTAATAAGATCAATTGAAATTATTTTCATACACGGATACTCTACGGATATAAATTATGACATTGACAAAAACAATGATTTCAAAAATAACTACGAATAATATAAAATTGGTATTAGAATTATTGTTAATTTTATGAAATATTTTATTAAAAAAAATCTTTCAACTTAACTCATCATCTTTTAATCACTCATCAACTTATCATAAATGATTAATATACCTAAACGAAAAAATATATATATTGTGTTTATATAAGAACAACTTTTCATCACTTGTATCAACATTATTTAGACAATGGTTCGATCTTATAAGGCCAAGAGATCTTGTTTTGACAATAAAAAATCGTGACAGCGCTTTAAACGCTTGATGGTGGTATCTATTGTTAACGCGAGTTGTTTACAACCTGCATGATACTTAACATATATAGATATCAATTGTTTATATTGATAACAGTACGTTGAAAATATACGTATTTTCCATGTGTTTTCGTTTCGCTGACTTAAATATATAAATAAAAATAGCTACTTTACAAATCATAACCGCGTGGAATGCTGTCAAAATTGCTAGCAGCCCTTTGAATCGCAATTCCGATCCTCTTAATATTATTATTATTTTGATACTTACAAATGTAAATTTTATTATTATCATTATTCGGTTTATAATCTCAATAATAAAGTATATCTTATCTATCAATTGCGCAGTGGACACTTTCTTTCATATCTATAAATAAATTCATATGTATTTGCTCTTTATTTATTTTACTTAATGTAAGGCATATACAGTGGTGGTCGTATAATTAGAAACACTACCAACGGTCCTTGACATTATGTGAGATACTTCACCGCAATCGTTTTTATTTTGAAATTAAACAATAAATAGGACAACAATATGTTCAACGATTTATTATTTATTAGAGAAACAATATAAATCCCATTATACAAGTGCAGTTTCAATATTACATTACGGACAAACATTTAAACCAGTTTTAAGGTATGAACAATAATGGTCAACTAATTAAAAACAACAAGAAAAAATATAAAAAGCAATATCTTTTTAAGTATTAGTAATTAGTATTGTTATTTACGAAATAGCTACTATCCACAGCCTACCAATCGTTATAATTAATATTTAGTGGCTTATCCCTTATTTTCAATAACAGCACTGCAACGACGTGGCATTGATTCAATCAGTTTCATACATTTTTCTAGGGGGATTGAATTCCATGTTTCAACAAATGCTTCATATAGTTCGTTTTGAATGGTTTGTTTGAGACTTTCTTTTTAACAATGTACCAGAGATTTTCTATCGGGTTTAAATCCGGACTATTTGCTGGCCAGTCTAAAACGGATATACGCTGTTCGCTAAGGAAACATTTGACGCTATTGGCCGTGTGTTTAGGGTCATTGTCATGCTGAAAGATCCAAGTTATAGGCAAATGATCCGAGTAGGGAATCATTGTGTGCATGACTGCCGAAATCGGTCTGGAGGACCATTGTGTACTCTAAGATATTTTTGTATTGCCATTGATCCATTGTCCCGCCACCGTGCTTGACTATACTCCTTATCTATTTATAATTAAAAGCATTGTTTACAGGGCGTCTAACATTCCGCGCTTTCCATCGAAATTTACCATATTTATTTTTCTTTCATCTGAAAATAACACTTTTTTCCATTCTCGTACCGTCCAATTAACATATTTTTTAGCGAATAATAATCGCTTCTCTCGGCGTTGCTTGGTAAGAAGCGGTACCTTTCGAGAGATTCTTCCAAATAATTTAGCTTCCACTAATCTTCGGCGTATTAGTCTTGACGAGATGTTTCTCGGGTCATCAGGCGAAAAAACTTCATTTTTAATCTGATTGGAGCCTATACTTGGGTCTTTTTAGCAACACCAACGATTAGCGTATATTTCGATTTTCTTGGCCGAGCCTTTTAAGAACATTTTCAACAGTTCCATGTGTTTTATAATCATCAATTGTATTAAAAACTTTCTTAACAGAACAATTTAAATGCTCAGCTATTCTTCTGTACGCCCACTTATGATCTATATGTAAATTAACAATGATTTGCCTAGTTGACGCGTCACTACTTTTATTTTTGCCCATTTTGAACAAAATAAAATTAAGATTACATTTTGAATTGCCGCCAAAATAATAGAAAAAGAAATGTTATTCTCCAATTTCAAAAAAAGAACGAGCTATGGATGCTTTTTTAAAATGTTTCTAATTAGCTGGTCCAAGCGGCCAGTAACAGAAAATAAACTCCTACATGTGTAAGACTCATTTTGTAATTAAAAGTAAGATATGTTTTATATTTTATGCATTTAATGAGTTTTTTTATTGGAGTGGCTATATTAATTATTGAATGTGTATATTTTTTACGAAGATTTGTACGTTGAAGTTATAATTTCTTTATTCATAAGAAGTGTTTCTAATTATATGACCACAACAGTATATCCTGGATGACTAATAAAAAAAATTGGTTGTCTGTAAAGTCGGTTTACGGACGATAATTTTACGTGATAACTTCATAAGAAAACATTGATGAATACTCGGACGCATCGGCGGATGGAGTGGAAGAGAAATAAATGCGTCACAAGCCGAATGCTAAGGCCGATCGTGCCTCTCTATCGCTTGTTCCGCGCTTTCGCTTGCACGCTCGGCTCAGGTGGAACGTGACAATGAGTCATGCTTTTTTGTGCGTGCAGCGGGCGTTCATCGATTTATAAGACGTTATCACGTCAAAATGGAATGGGGATTTTTCTGTCACCCAGAACTAAGGCAGTTAGTTTGTATGAATCGCTGACATTATATTATTGTATCAGCTTTGATTATGTTTATTTTCGTGATAAACGGTTATGGCGTATGTTTTGTTCTCTAAATTTAAATGTGGCGACAAGGGGCTACCGCGTTAAATTGTTAACGAAATGTTAGTTCTGTTACACTCTCATGTATCTTCAAGCTGTCTTTCTTGCGCCAGTTGCTCTCCGTTCATGTCTGATGGCGGACTGTGATTGAGGCAATAAAGAATGCACCTATGCTTGCGCGCTCATTTGCGCAGCTTAATGCCTCCTGCGCTCCTCTTCTTTAAGAATAATAACCGAGTGGTCGATTTCCAGCCAGCAGGACGTCTTTATTAATTAAGCAATCACAGATGAAAGATTCGTAAGGAAAATAAATAAATAATCTTGAAATCTAATTAAGACTATATTATGTTAAGACTATATTTATGTTTATTATTATTATTGCAAAAATCCATTATATATCTAATCATTTTAAAAGGCACTTAGTCTGTATGACACATAGGTGACTCTTCATCGTTGAGGTTTTGATTCATACTGAGTGTGTTATTACATTTATTTTAAATGTGAGTATCGGTAACAGATCTTTACTGCCAAATAAAAGTTGTGGGTTTTATTGTCAAACGCATGCTTAAGTATAGTTTGCAGTTAAAAAAAATGTCAGTGCTACACAATCTGTGTCTCGATTCTCGAAATAATATAACAAACAACAACAAATTTTCTTTTAGAACAAACTCGAAACACACAGCAGAAAACGGTCGTAAAATAGCTATGAGTGCTATGCGACATTGACCTTAATAATTATAACATTTCAAGAATGCATGCAATAAAATAGTACTTCGCCATAAGTCAGTCA
The DNA here is from genome assembly GCA_905220585.2 of Nymphalis polychloros. Lineage (NCBI taxonomy): Eukaryota > Metazoa > Arthropoda > Insecta > Lepidoptera > Nymphalidae > Nymphalis > Nymphalis polychloros. Next base: position 13,878,333 of record HG992242.1, read on the forward strand.
GAACAGGCCTGCTGATCGCTCTTATATATATTGTCTCATTGGACTATGAGAGTTAGGGACTAGGTAGTATACCTCAGTTTGCGCACATTCTCGTACATTAAATTGTCTCCGTTGACAATGGCTGCTAAAGCTCAATCGGTCAGCAGGCAATAGTCGTACTCTATATGAAATATTCACAGCCCTCCACGTACATAACTTTCCAATCAATCACCCTAAGATAAGGATTCCGAATTGAATTGACAACAGATAAGAAATATCGGCATGTGAATGTAATTAAAAATGCATGTATTTTATGATAAGAACTAATGCCAATTACGTACATCAAAATATATATATATATATATTAAGACAGTTCGTGCTGGTCGGTGGAAAGGTTTTGAAGCAACAAATACATACTAGAATTCTAAAATTTAAATTATGATGTTGCATGGAAATATAGCATAATAAAATCAATATATAGACAAAATACAACAAAAGCACGGACGGACAGCATGTCTGAGGAGATACAATAATCAACAAACAACAACAATTAAAAAAATAACTAACAAATATATGATGATCTCATTACATGGATGTTATTATATATTTTACACTACGTACATAATTATAACGTATATGTATATACATATCTGCTCGTACCCTCACATGTTGCAACCTCCTCCCGACTTGCAAAACCGAGAAAGTCTAAACTAGGCAAGTTTACCTAACTTCCTAACGCAAGCGTTTCAGTTAGTTTACTAAATTAGCTATCTGCTTACAAGTACCATAAGTTTTCAATTTTCTGTAAGATTTTTCTATCATTATTGTACTTACACTGGAAAGAATCAAAATGACCATGATACATTTCACGTACAGTATAGAATTCTGAGCATTGCAAATAAATGACGAAATATTTCGGGTATGATAGGTGCTGCGTGAAAATTAAAGCTGCTCTTACATAAAAAATAAACTCAATCAAATTAATAGAAAGGTGTACAAAAGTCACGGCAAACCAAAGCATTGGCGACGTAAGGAATGGTTCATATTTCTTACATCGCCAATTTCTATGGGCGATGGTGACCACTTACCATCAGGTGGCCCATTAGTCCGTCCGCCTATATATAACATAAAAACAACTTAATATTATAGAGGTTTGTTTGTTTGAACGCGTTAATTTCAAGATTGATTTATCAGAATCGAATTCTTTTTAATATCGATGTATTTCACGTTAAAATATATCAACGTTCGCTTTCATTATAATGTTACTACACAGGGCATTACCCTCCGAGCTGGTGTTAGCATTGTTTGGAAATAAATCACATTGTTGTTCCGCGCTCGCACGTTACTGTTCGCACGCAAAATACGAAGTTCATGATCGGTAAAGTTACGGTGTCAGTATATGCGATAATTGGAAACGCTTGGTGCTAAACTCTAAACAAATAAATCGCTACGTCATTGAATTCGAGCGATACTAAAAAAAAATTTAATTCAGTCAATTTAATGTTCAATGAAATAAAGAAACACATTACGTTTAAAAAACTTTGGTAATCATTATCGTGGCAAAATAGATCTCATGTGAAGTGGCCTTATTTATTAATGAGATAATTATGATTAATCGCTTTGAATGATTGATGATTGTAATGTGTAATGTCAAAAATGTAATTCCTTTAGGTAATTAATTCAGATCTTGCCAAATAAAATATGCCCTGCATCTAGATTTGCTAAATTAACTTAACAACTGCACGAGACAAATTATTTGTGCACATGTTGTATGCAAGCACAGATGCGCATTATTGGATACGACTGGAGATAGACATTGCAGCACCAACCCTTACCAAGACCCCGTGTAACTGTGCCGTCTGTTTAACTCGAAACTGCCGATGAATAAATAGCTTTCAACGACCCATCTCAAGGTTTGAACTCTGATACCTCTTGACCAATGAGGCAGCTGGTTTAGTTAGTTACCCATAGACGTACGTTCTATACGTACGCGCTACATATTCCAGATCCAATTTGGTACCAAATTCTTGTCAGTGACTCTTTATACCTTCTTTTTATGAATAATGTATATTAGATAGGTTAACAACAGAACTATGTATATAAGACATGATTATAACTGCATTCAGTTTGAATATGTGTATAAATAAATCTCTTGATATTTCTACACCTACTTGTCAGTCGTCCGGCTTCATTTCCCTCGTCCATTCTTAGACGTCAGACTTTAAATCTCCACTTGCATTGTATTTACGTCATTACACGTACGTAGAAAAACATTTTTACATACTTATTGTTACGTAGTTAAGAATATTTCAATAAATTTTAGTGAGGCATTTTTAGTAACGCTGCATCGTTACCTTAGCTGGTCTGTCAACGCGTGCAATATTGTCATTGGTTTTTGAAACAGTGCGCCTAGTGCGACTTTTTATAGTTATTCGATAGCGTTGACTTCATTGCTACTAGTATTTCGATTATTTTCATTACACAGAACTGTTTTCATTCTATTAGGTACACTTAAACTAAAAATACATTAACATAAATTAATACTTTTCACTTTTAATCTTTTGACTAATCTATACTAATATATAAAGCTGAAGAGTTTGTTTGTTTGATCCGGCTAATCCCAGGAACTACTGGTTCGAATTTAAAAATTATTTTTGTGTTGTATATTCCTTTTATCGAGGAAGGTTCTAGGCTGATACTTATTCATTATCTTTTTATTAATTATACGGGTGTGAAACCGCAGGCACAGCTAGTGATTAATAAACAGGTAGACTAATTGTAGAAATAGAACTGAATATACCATATTTTACGTACAAAGTGACGCGTGTATGACATTTATAAACGCTAACAGTAAGTCCTTTACCCAATTCAATGTGCGTGATAAATGAAACTATTTTTAGAACATAATTTTTATACATGACAATACCTGCGACTTGATTCCTGTCGACATATCCATATTATAATTAAATTGAGGATATAATAAGAGGGTATATATATATAGTCATATATTCGTTATTAAGACGTGTCGGTTGGCGTGGTTGGTAAGATACTTGCCTTTCACGCCGCAGGTCGTGGGTTCGATTCCCACCCAGGACAGACATTTGTGTTCATGATAATGTTTGTTTTATTGTATTGTCTTTTCTGTATTGTCCTGAGTCTGGGTTTAATTATCTATATGAGTATTAATTTAATAGTAAAAAGTATATCAGTTGTCCGGTTTCCATAGTACAAGTTCTGCATAGTTTGAGATCAGATGGCCCTGTGTGAATAATTTCCCAGAATATTATTATATCAATATTATCACGTATTCCTATCTAAGCAGAATTTAACGGCGATAGTTCTTCTAATGAATGTTCAATAGAAGTCAGACTTTGCACACAATTAAAAAAAAAAAACTAACGTTAAGTACAATTTATCATGAATGTCATTTTTATCAAAGGCCGTTCGATTAACCTACATTCTTCACTTCATTTCGTTTATCATTTCTAAGAACAGATTTTACAACAATAAAGGAGATTTTTTTTTTCCTTTTTATAATTACTTAGCCTGAATTAAGAAGAGCACTGTCCATAATCATAATAGAGTTTGCCCTAAAAAATTACCATTCTCTCAGGACCGTATAGTTTTAACTGAAACAGTAATAACTTAATAATAAGTACTTATTGTTCCATCTCCCACCCCACCAACCCTTTAACCTAATACTTTTCTTCTACTTACGAATTCTAAATTTAAATTGAAGTTTGACTTTTTTTTTTTGTTTTTGGGACGCAAACATTAACAGATGTTTAATAGCTTTAGTTTCACGATTGATTCATGTAACCTCGTTGCGGCAGATGCGCATAACTTTGTGAACCTTTGCACTTATTTAGTCAAATAGGACCTGATTGATATAATATGACCATTTACTAAATATAACTACATATATTTAGAACACTACCTTTTTTATAGTTGTATAATATTCGAAGGTAATAAGATGCATAGCCTATTTAAGTACAAACTAAAATCATTATTCGACATTTGAGTGAAAAAAAAAAAAAACGTTGTCTCTGAAATTACACTTAAATACAACAAAATATATAATAACATATTAAATCTCATGGTTGAAAGCATTGATAAAGTGATTAATAGTTTTAACATCAAACAGTACCAACGTTTACGAACAGAAGAGACAACTATATGGCAGAAATAGGAATAAAAAAATAATAAAAAAATTACGTCACAAAATTGTATTCCTATGTAGTCGATTAGAAGTAAAATGAATGTTGATTAGCTTACTAATATAAATACGTCTCAATGACTACAAATCTGAAAGTATAATAATCAGATTATCAAGATTATACTGCAAATACTTGTAAATGTAAATAATTCGATTAAATTAGAGGCCAAGGTTAACAATATTACATAATCTGACATTGAAAAGAAATTCACCCATTAAACTTATTCGTGGATTGCATAATCACGACCTCCAGGCGACTGATTTTAAACGATAAGAAATAGGAAACAGGAAAAATCATACCCGTCAAAAACAACGAGACACGATACTGACCAATGATTTATAAAAAAAAAATGTCTTTTTAATATTTTCCTCAAAGCAATTTGTGAAGCAATCACCAATTATTATTTGTCTGCTTAAAATCATTGTGTAAAACACGATAGAGGTGTGCATAGTATTATTTATGTAACGAACGTGATTTACAAGTATCTTACTTATTTAATTAATTTATAATTTACAAGGCTGCGTAATGAATTTATTGAGCACTATCCGTAATATCGAGCAAGGTCGGTAAGCAATCACAGATAACACAAAAGAGAGCACTCATTACTTTAATAATATTTTATGATGAACTTAAAAAAAATAACAATGTACATACAAACACACAGGTGTATGTTAGAATTCATGCAGTAAAAAATGAATATTATTTGCAATGTACAACAGTATCGTTTTATTAAAAGTTTGTTTACAACTCAATGACGTCACAAATATATATGTCAATTAATATTTTTTTGTAGTAGAAGAAAACATAAAGAACATGAGAACAAATAAAAGTGATAAATTTTATGACTCGCAAAGCCAGTTATTCCACAATTAAAACCGCATTACAAGTATTAAAATCTATTTTTAAATATTCGAAAATCTTCACTGCTATACATACACCAATTGCCTATTTAAAACGTTATATTTTTATTGTTACAGAGCGAGTCGAGCTACACCTCTTCAGAAGAAGGCTGCGGCGGCGGTGAGCGCCACGCTGTGCTTAGTTATGAACAAGTACGAAGGCTTAACGATGTTATGGACGAAGTTGTCTCTATACACGGCCGAGGCAACTTCCCAACTCTGCACATCCGACTGCGCGAGCTGGTGGCGGGCGTTAGAGCTCGTCTCGAAGCCGCTCAGACTGAAGGCGGGGCGGGTGTTGCTGTTCGGGACGTACGTCTTAATGGCGGCGCTGCTAGTCACGTCCTAGCCGATCGCCCGCAACCTTATTCCGACATCGACCTCATTTTCACTGCGGAGCTGCCGACGGCACGTCACTGCGATCGTGTCAAGGCTGCAGTTCTTGGACATCTTTCGACTCTTCTCCCGGCCACGAACCCTCGTCGACGCGTCGCTCCGGCTGGGTTAAAAGAAGCCTACGTTTCTAAAATGGTACGAGTCAACTCAGACGGTGACCGGTGGTCACTAATTTCACTGGGTAATTCGCGCGGTCACAAATCAGTCGAACTGAAGTTTGTTGATACAATGCGTCGGCAGTTCGAATTCTCAGTCGATTCGTTCCAAATCGCTTTGGACTCTCTACTCGCATTCCATGAATGCGCTCAGCTTCCTATTGGAGAAAACTTCTATCCGACCGTTGTCGGTGAGTCTGTATTTGGCGACTTCAGTGAGGCACTCATGCATTTATCAGAGAAGTTGATCGCCACGCGACAACCCGAAGAGATACGCGGAGGTGGTCTTTTAAAGTACTGTGCACTTTTGGCCAAAGGATACCGGCCGGCTCGACCAGACAAGATCAAAACCCTCGAACGCTACATGTGCTCAAGATTCTTTATAGACTTTCCGGAACTCGGACAGCAACGTGCGAAGTTGGAGGCTTACTTACGGAACCACTTCGTGGGTCGAGATGAGGAGGCGCTAAAGCACAGGTAAAAACATGAATATTTTAATCTAATTTCAATCAACCGGAATTAAAAAAAAATTAAAAAAACTATTTTTACATATTATAGAGTTTACCATATAAAAGACAACCAGACAAAAGAGCACGTTTCAAGCAAATCATTTGTCCGCGACAGGTACCTGACGCTGCTGCATAGCGTGGTGCGGGAGTCGACCGTCTGCCTGATGGGCCACGAGCGGCGGCAGACGCTGGCGCTGATCGAGGCCATGGCGTGCCGCGAGCTGTGCGCGCGCGCGCCCCTGCTGCTGCCCGCCATGGCGGTGCCGCCGGCCGGCTACTACGTGTGCGTGTGCGCCGCGTGCGCCGCGTGCGCCGCTTGCGCCGCGTGCGCCAGCGCCGCGTGCTGCGAGTGCTACCGGCCCGCGCTGTGCCCGGCGTGACCGCCGACCCCGCGCCCGCCTGACCTCTCCTTCGCAGTCGAACCACGATGAATTTAGTGCCAAATGTATATAATATAAAGGTATATGTATATGTATGATTCGACGCTATGTATACGCGTACGATTGTATATAATGTGAGATTTAGCGCTTCGTATCCTTTCGATCTGTGCGACCGAGGTATTATTTCGTGAGAAGCGAGCGCGGTCGGGGCGCTCTCGGGCGACTCGCTCGTCGTCAATTCGGTGTTGCTCACTCTACTTTGATCAATTTTCGTCAATTCGTGATGCGGCAAACTGACATGATCGTTCCGTAATCGCTCGCCTCTAGTGACGTCACGTGTCTTATTACCTGGACAATGACAGCATTCGTATTTGCCAATCATAAAGTATCAAGCTACAAAACCTAACTACATACATATTATCAGCGCTCGATGTAGAGTCAAGACGTGAGGTAATTTCTAGTCGTACTCCTTTCGTGTTGATACATTAATATGTTAGCAGTACGAAAATTATTTTCACGCGACGGTGTACGCGATGTAAGGATGTAAAGCCAAGTCGGTGGTCTGCCTTTTAAAAGACTAGTTACTTATTTTTAAGCTTCGTATGTAAAGATTGTTTCCATAGTATTGGCATGTCTCTCTTAACACAGAAACGGAAATAGACTGAGAAAGATACAAGGATCAAGAGAAGAGCGCATTAAATAATAGTTTCGACTAAGACCTAAATAAATTCGGTCCTATGAAATGGCCTTTAGAAAAATATAACGTTGTAGAAATCTTGAAAGTAAATTATAATAGGACGCGGGTTACGTACTCGTATTCGCAACCGCTTCAAGCGACGGAATCGCTACATAGGTCAGAAAGTTCCGTTCCTCGGTATGATATAACTAATATATACCTATTTTACTATTATATTTATTAAGCAGAAAAAGAATGTATGTATACTGATTCATGATTGCTCTAGTATTGTATACGGCTTGGCATACGAAGTAACAAAGTAAGATAATTTAAAACAATATATAAAAAATAAAATATTAAAAAAAATAACAAAAAAAATATATAACTAAGGTGTGTACAATATTAAAGTCCACTCTTAATATTAATACACCATATAAATATTTTAAGAAAATTTACATGTAGTAGAGTTTAGCTAACAGAGTACATAGAATAATTTTTTGATTACGTCTCAATACAATAGTAGATTGTATGAAGAAAATGTGATTTAATTGTTTTAGAATTTATGTAATATTGTCGATCATTATATAAAATATTACATAAACATTATTATATAGTTAAATTCAATAGAGATATATTATATTGTTGTATTTTAATAATATATAGTTATACGAATGAAAGTGTCCGTTCCATGTCTTATATAGTTGCCAATGCGTATTATATAATATATAACAAAGTGTATGTTAAAAAGGAAAACGTTTTTCGTGTAAGCTGTATATCCTGAGAAATCAAGTACAATCTGCTTGTAGTTTTATCGTCTAATAACTTCGGAACAATGATTTGAATGAACGAATTTCAGAATTGCTCACTAACGAACCAAAATTTAAGATCTCATTTTTATTAGCCTTCGAAATTATTGTCGATATGATTAACTTCGAAGTTGCATTTGTGTATCAATACAGTTATCGTATAAAAACAATATCTAACCATACTTATCTTAAAAAAGAAATCCTAGATTCGATAAACTAGTAAAAAAAAATACAAATATAATTTTTGTCACTTGAAAATTATGGACATCATCAAATCCATTTTTGATATGATAATTCTCTTATATTTTCGAAAGTTGTACTTATATATAAATTAAGTACATAATATTATATGAAAATTAATCTATATTCCATTATTCAGAGTGATCGTATGTTTAATGTCGCTCGTTATACGTATCGAGACAGGCGTCAAAGTTGTGATTCGACAAGTTTTTTAAATCATTTTTTATTGTCTACTTACGATGGTTTAATTTCACAAGGAATACTCAATTGTGTTAAGCTGTTTTAATCCGCACAGCAACTAAAACAATCCGACTTACAAAACTACGCATTTTGTTCCCGCAGTGCTCTTGGTTTTGTCTATTGCAGATTATTGAATGATAAATAACGTTATAACTTGTGAAATTAAATCATTTAATCTGTGATTACAAAGAAAATCAGTTATTGGCATTAACTATCAACTACCTACTATATGAACGATGAAGCTTCCTTAGTATACATTTTTGTAATTATAAATCTTAAAATTGTACTTACATAAACAAATATAAATCTAGAAATTAATTTGTCGTTTAATAATTTTGTATGTTAATTTCAAATAACAGTAATTACTTCGAAATATAATCGATTGTACGCGGAGGTCATATACATGTTATGTTTACCAGTAAACGTTTTGTGATTTACAGTTTCCACTGGCGGTCTAATGTTTATGTATTTTATTGAGAGACATTGCAATATAGAAATAGGTTTTTATTATTTTCCGTAGTTACCAACAGTTTTCAGCTAGCCTTAAAGTAATATCTTTTAATATTTTCTATGAATTGGTCGTTGATGCTTGTGTGATCATCTCGAACGTTATTTCTAAACGACGATAATTATGTATAATTTGTTCTTATTTTGTCGTTTTAAATAACTTTTATTTATTTGTAAAATATACACTAACCTTTAGTCACTGAAACGCCGATCAAGGTCAAATGAATTACGGCATGATCATTGGTCAATGGCATCTGATGACGCGATATTTGACCAATGAGCTTTCAGATCAACGTTTCAGAAACAGGAATTGGAAATTCCAAGCGTTAGTATTGTTTGAAAAATCATTAAAATGTAAATTTAAAAAGTATACTTTACTTATTTGAATGGATTCTAGACAGAAATAATCACACAAGCGTCTTAAATTATATGCGTTGTTATTAATTACAGGAATTCAACAATAATGGGATATTAAATGATGATAATTCTAATTTATTTATGTACATTAGCAAACACGGACGACCAGCTCAATCAAATTTGACAGTTCATATTTCGATAAACTATTTTTCTGTTTCCATTTGACGTTTTGAAACTTATTTCAAAGGAAACTTATTTTAAAGTATTATTTCAACAATGCCTATTAAAGAAATAATAACAAGATTAAAATTAATTTCATTCTACATTCGCATAGCGTACGTCAAACGCATGTAACTAGTGACGTCGATATTACGTAAATGAATACCGATCACGTTTAAAGAACAAAAAGTCTTATATAGTGTAAAGAACAAAAAAATGTTTATTCAAAGAGCATTTGCGTAAAGACGTAAAAACAAATCATTTGTTTATCCGTTTAATATCACACAAATTGTTGATTTCTTGTAATTTTTGGTATATTATACTTGAGTCGAATATTATATTGATAATCAGGAAAGGGTCTTAAATTTTAGAACGCATGTCTATTATTTTTTTAAAGTAAATCAATTTTTTATTTGGCTCATGATATATTTAGTGTACGATCAGCAACAAAAATCAATTCAATTTAAGTATAAAGAGGTTTTAATTAAAATACCAATAAAAAACTAGTTGTTTTTGTTGCTGGCTGCACACGTGCCACAGCGCCATGTTGCGATCCTCGCTCATATGTTAAAAGCGATCTCGCGACAAACGGACTCTCTAGTTAAGGGGACGCTAGTACATAAAGCCTTACGTTTTATAAGCTTATTAATTAGTTTTATCAAATATATTTACATTTGTAGTTATTATTTTTCTCTTCCAAGTTGCCTGTTACGTGTAACGAGAAGCGTGAACACGCTGTTGTTGGGTTACATAATGATTACTATATATTTGTGAAGAGTTTTAAGCTATTGTAAATTTTACAGAAAAGTAAATAAAAAAATGTTGTGAAAATAAATTATAAAAAAGTGATAAACAGTGACTTTTGTGTATCATTTCATATGCCCTCCATTCCAAATAAACATTCGTTAGCCGGAAAACTCTTTTGATCATCTTACAACACTCACAGATTGAGATAGATATGCCTCCGCTGATTCAATCCGTCAAAGAAGACCGGGGAGGAGGCGTAGGCGCTATGCGCTCCCTCTCCCCCCGCCTTAATAGCCGCCTGGGCTAAGGGGGCTTCCTGTATCCGGGAACCCCCTTAGAAATGGAGGCCCGCATAAGCGGGCCGACCGTCGGGGTGTCACTGTAGCATACGCAAGCGATCCCGTGGCCCCCCCCGACCAGACGAAGAGGATACCGCTGGTTTTTTAGTGGGTATTCCGGCGCCTTCAGTGCCGGTGAGGCCCACATCATGTGGGGGAAACGCGTCAAAGCGTTTCGCAAGCGAAAAAAAAAAAGAAAAGGAAAAGATTGAGATAGATACAGACACCCATATGCAACTCTATCGACTCCACGAGACTCGACACAATAAAAAAAATCCACTACATAATTTTAAAAAATTCCAAGATTTTATCATAATTTTCTTTATAATACTTTAACGAAAGAACTTTTTTTTTTATTATTTGTCTCTTAACATACAGACACTTGAAGAAATAAACATTTGGAAATGTGATAATTAACTTGAACTGTATTGACTTCTTTCTTTTTATAATAACTAATTACTCCTAAAAAATGCCGTGATAAAGAAGGTTGACCTAAAGGGACTCTTGTGTTTCGGAGCGTCACGATAGCATGCGCAAGCGATCCCGTGGCGCTCCCGTTAAGACGGGAACGGTACCGCTGGTTTTTAGTGGGTATTCCGATGACCGGGGCACACTTGGCGCCCTAGACATATGGCGAGCCCCACATACTCCCCCTCACTGTTTCCGTGGTTCACGCGTAATGCGAAAATCCAGCGATAAAAAAAAATTGTCTTTTGTAGTACTCCTAAGATAAAACACTGCAAATATTCATATTTATACAACATTAAGATAATACTAATTATAGATATAAAATGCTATTATTATGTACAAAGATAAAGAATTATAAATCATGAGAGAGTTTGATTATTTATAAAATAAACCGATGTAGGTGTTGAATTGAAGTTAGATTTCAAATCACAAACAATAAATCATCAACAAGGACGGTTTATATTTTATACATATAACAAATACCGAACCAAATCCGAGTTGTCATTAGATTATATGAATCGTTACCCTCATACTTTCGGGGCGTGGATTACAGTGTTATTGGTCACTCCGCAAAGATTAGATTTTTGAAATTTGGGAAGATTGAAGCAATTAGTTAGATGAAGTATCAATTCAGGTTGTGTAGTTGTAGTTGTAGCTTACATTTCACCAATAATCTAATAGAATGAACAAGTCATAGTGAATCAATATTTATTTTGTGTTATTTGTTAAACATTTGACCCCATGTTCAGATTTGCATACACTGTATTATGTTTTGAATATTAAATCGAATTATTAAACTCCATTCTGAATAATTATATTCATTTTAATGTTAAATAACATAATTATATGTTTATATAAATTTCGGTCAACACTTATTATGTAAATATAATCCTTTATTGAAAGGAGGGAACTTCAGTTTGAATTGCGAGACTCATGTGTAAGAAAAAAATCTTCACAATCACAAACAGGAATGACACAATTTTGATATCTGTTATTAAAACCCAAATGATTTCATTTATACAAATTTTGCATTTGAAAACTCATGATGCCCCGGTTTCAACCCGTGACCTCAGCCATATATTTGCACGTATACACGTGTCTCTAAAACTTTATTATTATGTAACGTCACTCTAGGAATTAACAATCAAAAAACAACAATTTATATTCAATCAAAATTTACAAATCAACAAATAGCTTGAAATTTAAAGGAATGAGCATGTATTGCGATATAAGGAGCCCGAGTTGAAATGTCACTGACGTCAGGTCCTGCCTATGGCAAAGGCGTTTAATATACATTTAATTCTAACGGTCGCTCTAAATACAATCATGCAACGATTGCGACATTACGCACACATAAAGTTAAAGCTTGGACCGGACTGGACATTTCAAATAATCACTAGTTAAGGATACACGGTTTCTACTCAAGAATCAATTAGTATTTTTGGATAATTTCCGGTGTCTATATGCCCCACAGCAATTTATAGTATTCAAATATTCCTCTCAATGGTCTTGATACGCAATTTTAAGTGAATATATAAAATTTTTGAAGATGACGAGCTGGTTGGCCTGTTTAGTAGATTGCCTTTCGCACCGCAGGTCGTGGGTTCGATTCCTACACAGAGCAGACATTTGTGTGTATGAACATGTCTTTGTCCTGAGTCTGGGTGTAATTATCTATATAAGTATGTATTTACAAAAGAAAACTAGTATATGTAGTATATCAGTTGTCTGGTTTCCATAGTACGAGCTCTGCTTAGTTTGGGATCAGATGGCGTCGTGTGAATGATGTCCCAGGATATTATTATTATCCCCTCCCACCATAGATCGCCATCCATCCAAAACTAAGCTATTACTGTTTCCAGTACGTAGTATTGTTGTTCCGGTTTGAATGAGCCGGTGTAACTTCAGGCACAGGGTACATAACATCTTAGATCTTAGAGGATATAGCTGGCAATTTGTCAATGCAAATTGATGAGCATCCCGTATTCCTTACAATGCCTATATATAAGGCCAATGGGCCACCACCTAACATCCGGTAGCCCATCCGCCAGCCTGTATAGCTATTTAACAAACAAAAAACGTCTGCGATAAAATTATATTTATACAACAGTATTGTTTATAGATTGTATACGGATGAATAAAATACTTAATTTACACAGATGTTTCTGTTATTGTATGATTAAAATTGACATAAAATTATAAATGCTTAAAATTATTTAATTTATACTAAATGAAATATTTACGTGTGGGGTTAGGTTATATGTTATTTTTTTTTACGCCTTACAAAGTGACCTGGAGGCTGGAATACACATTAGTAATGTAAGAAATGTTAACTATTCCATATGTTACTAATAACCCGCAAACTATGACAACTAAGACTTGTAACCGGCTCATTAATTCTTCAAAAGTACAAAATAAAACACAGTCGTAGTAATACAAATTATTTATTCTATTAATTTGATATTTTCGTGGTCGTTTACATTTCAAGTAAACCCCTTAAATATATAAATAAAACTACGGCAACTACAAATCAGATTCTGGAGTATAACTTTAGAAGGGCGATTTTTTTTTTATTTGGTCCCGCCTGGACATAATACAAAGAATCGTTCCAACACGTCTGAGGGGAGTAGACAACATAAAAATATATATAAATAAAGAATGCTAGAATATTTAATGTTTAAAAACTATTTGCTCAACTGACTTTTCCTTGCAATTTTCCTTTGAATAATATATACGAGGTCGCGTGAGTCTCAATAGCAACAATTTCAGCTTACTTCACAGATAGTTATCTACCAACGAAAAGAAATTAAATTAGCATTTAATTGTCGTCTGTTATCATTCCTTGTTTCCATGTCATTAAATAATTGTAGTAATAAGATTGTGGTTTTACGTTTACTATTTCTTACATAAACTTATTTTATATATATGAAGTTGTTATACAAATATGTAATTTAAAATTATATTAACTATTTTGTATAAATTATATTATAACTATTTCAAATATTGTAAGCTGCCCGTTTATGTAGAATCATATATTGAATTTTAGAATTATAAAATACTAGTATCAACCGCGGCTTTCGTCAACGTGAAGAGGGGGGGGGGGTAACGTATTCTATATCATTTTGTGTACCCCTGACCCCGTGTATGCAAAATTTCATGATGATTGGTTGGGGAGTAAGGGGGAGAATGACAATAACATCTGGTCAGCCCCAAATGCCAACCTCACCTGCACGCGCCCTCTCTATGGTGGCGGCCTTCAGCCGTGGTGCTCCCTGCTAGATAACGGACGAGGCTCTGGCGACCGAGCGATGGCGGTATAACCATACCCCCGACTGGGCAACCGATCGGAAGAGGCAACAACGGCCTTGGGGTCCAAATAACCCCAGAAATGATTGGAGCAGAAGGCAACGGGAAACCACTGCTACTATATTCCCAAGAAAGTCATGACGGAAAACACTAAGGATGCGAGTATGTCATACGATCCGGCTGACACCCGGCGCTGCTCCTCCGGGAAGAGTGGTGTTAAATCTGCTACCGGCCATGCCTCAGTGACTCATCAGGCTGCGCATGGAAATTCAGCTTCTGGTGACAATAACACTTTTAATTCCCGACACCCATATCGTGTCGGGACTTGGAATGTGCGTGGACTCAACCAACCGGGCAAACTGAATATTGTGGAAAATGAAATGCAAAGGAAAGACATACAGCTGCTAGGAATTAGCGAGACACACTGGAGGGGACAAAGGCATTTCTACTCGACTTATGGAAATAAAGTGTTCTTTTCGGGGCCAGATGACGACAGCAGTAGAGGAGTGGCTTTCGTGGTACCACTAAAAATCGAAAAATGCGTGCTGGGGTATAAACCAGTCAATGACCGCATAATTACTATACGACTTAACGCCACACCTTGTATTCTGAATATTGTACAAGTTTATGCACCAACGGCCCAGTCAAGTGAAGAAGAGGCGGAATCCTTCTACGGCACATTAGTGATGACTCTTAGAGAAATTCCGAGGAGAGAAGTTACTGTCATTATAGGGGACTTTAACGCAAAAGTAGGCAACACTGCAGATGAGGACCACCTTCGTCGAATAGTTGGAAAATATGGTATCGGTGAACGCAACGAGCGAGGCGAACGTCTGCTTCAATTCTGCAATGAAGAAAGTTATTGCCTTGCTAATACGTGCTTTCACCATCATATTAGGCGGCTATATACATGGGTCTCTCCTGGCGATAGATACCGAAACCAGATCGACTACATTTTGATAGGAGCTCGGTGGAGGTCGTCTATAATGAATTGTACTACGTATCCAGGTGCTGATTGTGGGTCAGACCACCAACTTCTAACTGCAACTATACGGATTCGTCTTAAGAAAATAGTCAAGCCCAAAACGAATCCTAATCTGCGTAAAGTAGATTTGGCTGGCTATAGACAGGACTTCAACCAACGGTTCGCAAACATTTCTTTTGAAGGCACAACACACAGTCAATGGAGTCTCTTAAAGCAAATGATCACTCAGGTTGCTACTCAACATGTTATTAAGAGCCAAGACATGAAGGACTACATAACATCTGCCACTAGCCGCATTATCCTGGAACGACGAGAGCTGAAAGAGAAAGGAACAAGTTCAGCTGCTGACCGGGATCGGTACTCAGAGCTCAGTCGTGAAGTCCAAAGAAGGTGCCGCCAGGATTACAATGCATACATCAACAGCATGTGCATTGAGCTTGAACAACATAGCATACGAAGCGAAACCAGGGACTTGTTTCGCAAAGTAAGAGAACTATCTGGGGTGCGAAGCATTAGAACTTGCGCCATAGAGGACGAAAGCGGAAGACTCCTGACAGACACGTCGCAGGTTCTGGAACGATGGAAGCGATATTGTGCGGCTCTATATGATACGGGAAACCCATTACCTTGGGGAGCGGAACTGTCACCCGATGAACCCAACATTCTTCGCACGGAAGTGGAGAGCGCTATCAAAGCCCTCAAGTGCGGAAAGGCGCCTGGCAAAGATGGCATCCCTGCCGAACTGCTGAGGAACTTGGGAGAAGTAGGAACAGCACTAATGGTGAAAATATGTAATGATGTGTGGAATACGGGAGAATGGCCGGCAGAGTGGACTGAATCAATGTTCATCCCCCTACATAAGAAAGGTTCCACTAAGACGTGTGACAATTATAGGACCATAGCATTGATTTCTCATGCAAGTAAAATCCTTCTGCACATCATTAATCAGCGGCTCCACCACTTCCTTAGAACCCAAATACCAGAAGAACAGGCTGGCTTTGTGAAGGGCAAAGGTACAAGGGAACAGCTTCTCAACATCCGCCAAATCATCGAAAAGAGCAGAGAGTTTAATTGCCCAGTCATCTTGTGTTTCATAGACTATACTAAGGCCTTTGACTGCGTGCAATGGGATAAGCTGTGGACTGTGCTACGTGAGATGGGAGTTCCCGAACATCTGATTGGCTTGATTCAACGCCTATATGTACAGAACCGCTCCTTTGTCAGAATCGGAGCCTACTGTTCAAATATGTTCGAAATCAAAAAAGGAGTGCGACAGGGCTGCATTCTATCTCCGGCACTTTTCAACATCTATGGGGAGTCTATTATCCGCAATGTGCTCGAAAATTGGAGCAAAGGATTTCCAATAGGAGGAAAGCGGATATCAAATCTACGGTATGCTGACGACACTGTCCTCGTTACAACATCTATGGAAGACATGCAGGAGCTGTTTCAGAGACTCGAAATCGAAAGCAACCGCATGGGTCTCACAGTAAATAGAAGCAAGACGAAGCTAATGGTGGTTGACCGTGACGAAAAATTGGCTAGACCAAAGAACATCATCCCAGGGGTTGACATTGTAGACCATTGCATGTACTTGGGCGCGCTAGTCTACAACGATGGCAGCTGTGTACCGGAGATAAAGAGGCGTATTGGTATGGCTAAGGACGCGATGACTCGACTAAACGTCATCTGGAAGAAAAGGGGTATTACCAACACCACCAAGACCCGGCTAATACGCGCTCTTATATTCCCCATATTCCTGTATGGTGTAGAAACCTGGACGATACGAGCCAAAGAAAGGCAGAGGATTGATGCATTCGAGATGTGGTGCTGGAGGCGCATGCTGAGGATACCCTGGACCGCCAAGCGCACCAATGCATCGATCCTCTCGCAGCTTCACGTCCAAACCCGCCTTTCCACGATCTGTCTGCAGCGTATCATATCATACTTTGGCCACATAATGAGAAGGGGTGATGAGAGCCTTGAAAAACTGATCGTTGTTGGAAATACGGAAGGAAAACGAGCCCGGGGACGGGCCCCAACTAGATGGAGCGATCAAGTGAGAGGCCCATCTTCAATTAAGTTTTGCTCGGTCGCCAGAGACGCGATGAACAGGCATCGGTGGAAGCAGATAATCCACACTAGGTGTACACCATCCATATCCGTCGATGACCACGATCCTCAGCCATGAGGGAGCGACCAGAGAGAGAGGGTTGATTGAAGACGTGAAAGCCTAACCTAACTTAGCAAATAAAAAAGAAAATACTATATACTTTAATATTTATATATTAGTAAGAATTGTTGTGTGAAGAAATAAGAATTGTTAAAAATAATTTCATATGCAAGGAAAACTTCTCAGTTCACAAGGTTAATGGATCATTGACCATGTAAGAAAGACTTAATATTTCTTACAGCTCTAATGGCGGTGACCACTCAGCATCAGGTGGCCCATTTGCCAGTTCACCTACCTATTATAAATAAAAAGTAATAATGTGTACATGTGGTAGCATCAGTCGACTGGTACTGATGGTATGTACCTGCCATGTGTAGCGCCAATCCCAGACGTTGCCTGGCACCATCAGATTAAGCGGCCCTATGCGTTCTTTCCTATTTCTATCCCTCATTATTATCAGTAGTTACATCACCTGGGGTCCATTCAAGACCTCGTGGTTGTTTATATGATCAGCTAGGCTTACCATGAGAATGAATTGGATGGCAATCTTACGGGTGTAAGTGGCGACACTACACCACTTCTGTTAAGTAATAATTTTTCGCCCAGTGGTCGAAATTCGAACATAATCATTATTATCAGGAAACAACTGCATTTCAAATAGCTTGCTACTCTTCTTTCCAAATAATTTTAATAATACGTTAAGTGCGGCGTCAAACAACGTCTATCCTCCTTCGTTCAGGCTCGCATTCTCACGTATTTTGTAGACGCGGCGGTGGGTCTATTGAACGCTTGGTGGTGCAAGAGAGAGTGGAAGGCACTAGGGCACGTGGTAGGGCATCGATGAGGTTGACTGATCAAGTAAGAACGGCTGTTGACGTCCCAGTACACCAGTGTGCGAGGAAAGCTTCCGTTAGGGAAGAGTGGAGGCGAATAATTAAGCGGACAACAACAACATTCATATGACCACGACCGGTCTCCCAAGACCGTAACGACAAAGAAGAAGAAGAAAGCTCAATGTGAACAAAAAATAATCTCGATAAACAGAGGAGAAAAGGTCACTGACCTGTTTTGCGTTTATATATAAGATATTATTGTTGTTGATATTCTTTCCATTGTAGTCCAGGCCTTACAAACATATGTATTATTTAAGAGTGAACAACCAAATACATACATTAATAAAACATTTTTTTTTAGTTCAGGTTCAATGTTCGTTTTCAAAATAACTTTAGAATATTGACATCATTTTAATAAAATGTAAAGTTGTTTTTAATGAAATTTATTAAATTATATAATAATTGAATCATATTTCAATTATTATATAATATAATAAATCTTTATTCATAATAGACGATTAATATAATAATTATTATAATTAAGTTTGTGAAATTGATTTCCAATCGTTAGGACTATTAAGAGCAAACTCGAAACTCACCGCAGAAGACGGTCGTGAAATGACAGAAAATGATTTCATTTTTTATTTTATTGGCCTACCAACAAAGTATACACAGAACATTCTATGACTATCTTTAATAACAGGCAATCACTACATCCTAAAAGAAAAAAGAACAACAGTACATGTGTTTATAAATTTTTTTCAATTTACTTAATTAGTAATACGGAAGTATACAGAAATGTGACCAAAGATACTAAATTGATTAAAAACTTACATAATTATGTATAGATATTTTTAAAATTACGAGGCTTATTACAAAATATATCAATATTCGCTACTGGTAAAGAAATACGTAATTAACGATTTGAAATTAATTTTCATAAGATACCGTAGGGTTTACCGATCTTATATATGGCCTAACATTTGCACCATCACATGTTCTTTGTGTGTACCAATTTTCATCAAGATTGGTCAAGCCGTTCTTGAGTTATAAGAAAACATACAGACAGATAGACAGACAGACAGACAGACAAAAATGAAAAAAAAATTATAATGTTGTAATCACTGCATCATAAAACGATTATTTATCACAAAATCAGGTGAAAAAAAATGTACAGACAGAGCGAATAGATTTATATAGTAGTATAGATGATATGCAACATTAACCGTAATGGCCTAAGAGCCAGTGATCGGCAGACATACGGTATATTAGCAAAGTCTATACTTATGCTAGGTATACTAAGGGGTTTTCCAATAGGGACGCTTGAACTTTGACAGCTGATTGCGGCCATGTTGTTTGAGTGACAGCTGTCAAATGCAGTGTGTTATATTCATTCCGTCCTCCCAAACCACCATGGCAGGTTACAGTGTCGAGCAGCACGTGCAAATCATAAAATTGTTTTATGAAAATGGGTCTTCAGTTCGAGCAACGTTCCGCGCACTTCGCCCGTTTTACGGTCGCGATGATCGTCCTGCCGAGTCGACTATCCGTCGATTGGTGGACAAATTCGAGTCAACCGGGTCAGTTAACAATCAGCCGGTTCCCGTGCGTCAACGTAACGCGAGATCTGCCGAGAATATCGCCGCTGTGCGCGACAGTGTCCTCGAAAACCCGCGATCGCGATCAATTCCGCGTCGCGCACAGGAACTCGGCCTTTCGCAGACGACAACTTGGCGAATTTTGCGTTGTGACTTGAGCCTGCACCCGTACAAGATCCAGCTGACCCAAGAGCTCAAGGTTAATGACCATAGACAGCGCCGTGTGTTCGCTGACTGGGCATTAGAGCAGTTGGAAGTTGACGCCGATTTTGGCAAAAAAATCATCTTCAGCGACGAGGCGCATTTTTGGATGAATGGCTATGTCAACAAGCAAAATTGCCGTATTTGGGACGAGACCAATCCACACGAGGTTCACCAAGTGGCAATGCACCCGCAGAAAGTGACTGTTTGGTGC
The DNA here is from genome assembly GCA_905220585.2 of Nymphalis polychloros. Classification (NCBI taxonomy): domain Eukaryota; kingdom Metazoa; phylum Arthropoda; class Insecta; order Lepidoptera; family Nymphalidae; genus Nymphalis; species Nymphalis polychloros. The sequence goes on from HG992242.1 coordinate 13,898,776, forward strand.
GGATTTTGGGCCGGAGGCGTGATTGGTCCGTATTTTTTCGAAAACGATAATGGTGTGGCCGTCACCGTCAATGGTGAGCGATACCGGTCGATGATAACCAACTTCTTTTGGCCTGAAATCGAGAATATGGATCTGGACAACATGTGGTTTCAACAGGACGGCGCTACGTGCCACACAGCACACGCTACGATGGAAGTTCTGCACGAGCAAGCGCCCTTAATGGAAAACCCTATATTTCACATGCCGTAGCTGAAATGGGGATTCACTATTCCCGTCGACGGTTCCTTAGGGCGTGTCCCGAAGTCAAAAATCGTCAAAATTGAATTTTACAACGTGAGCGTAGCATGGCTTCCTTTTTAATATGTTATAGTATGCATTTTTTATTCATAAATAAAAAGGCAGACACTTATTCCGGTCCCTGAGTGTTTTAGAAAATATCAAAAGTACGAATTATATATTTATTTCAGCAAAGCTGAAATTTATATATATTTTTTACATTATTAATATACATATATATTTCAAGAGGTCATTTAGGTCGGTTCCTCAGTCTATAATAATCATAACATTTCAAGAATACACGCATCGATCGTTGTCAGAATTTCACGGGCGAATAATGAAGATATTTCTTACAGAATAGCACTGCTGGTGTGTGTATTGTTCTCCTCGCTAGGTTATAAATAAAACGTATGAAATGAAGATATATGTTTTTCTCAATTTATATTCTCTTATGAATTTTGAAAGAAAGTTGAGATGATCTAGTGGTTAGAACGTGTGAATCTTAATCATCGATCGTGGGTTCAAATCCGGGCAAGCACCACTGAAGTTTCATGTGCTTATTTCACTGGAATTCTGCCACATTAGTATTCCACCAACCCGCATTGGAGCAGCTTGGTGGAATAAGCTCCAAACCACACGACAAAGAAGTGGAGGCATTAGCCCAGCAGTTGTATATTCACAGGCAGTTACTTTATGAATTTTGTGTCGTTAAATCTTGTGATTATAATTACTGCTGGGTAAATACCTCCTCTCCTCTTAAGGACAAGGGTTAGATGTTATTCCAGCATGTCCAGTGAGAGTGTATAACACTTGGTGCAGAATTTCATGCGACACTTGTCATTCCTCACGATCTTTGTCGTGAGGTTTATAAATATTAAAAAATATATATATATATAATTGTAAACTCACTGAATCCTTTATATTATAATCTAATTAATAGCTTAATATTTATATTTACTTGAAAAGTAAATAGGACATTAGTACGTTTATGAGAATAACTTTTAAAATAGCACTTTTATGAAATATGTAATTACATGCATATGAGCCATAACGTCTTCTCTTCATAAACGATTTCTTGGTTCGATACAATACTGATGGTATAAGTTGATTTTTTTTCTTAATGAGCAATTTTAGGGAAAAAGTCAGCTGGAGCTTATTGTAGTGAATAAATATTAATTTATATAATAATAAATAATAATTAACTTATCCTCATATTCAAAGTCTAAACAATATCACGAGCAGTGCTACGGATTTATTCTCGATTCTAATAAATATCTCTTAATATCTTTGAAACAGATTTTCTGATAGTGTTTCTCGTTTAAAGAGAATAACACGCGATAAATGATAATAACATAAATAGCCGCATTATTTCATACAACACTCGAATCGACCTTTTGACAGGAAATAATCAATAGACTATTTACACTAATAAAATAACACGCGGCTATGATAAACGTTTATTAAAAATCATAACAATTTGAGTCTTATTGCATTATATATAAGAGCGTAGTTATGTAGTAACGTATATGCAATAACAAAATAAAAGTGCATTGACTGAAACTTGAACTCCAGAGACCCGTGGATGTAATTATTATAGAATCACACACTTAGGTCATCGTTTAGTATTGATCTAAGCCTTCACTATATTAAAATTTAATATGATATATAATATTTACATTTTTTCAAATACAAAATACATAGGATATGAAATAGTTTCATCCATATTTAAGTTTTGCCTGTTCGGTTGTTGGTAAAAAAAGGTACTCCGATACATAAACTATAATATTTTAGAATTATCTAAATTTAAGATTATACGTGCGTAAGAGGCGAAGTTCCCCGAACTTATGGAGGAAAGTGACTCTGTGCGCGTTAGCATGCAGGGATGTTCTCCGCGAACTAATCAAAGATTTCTAACGAGCAATATTATAGGAAAATTATATAAGTAAGCACAAAGTTCCAAAATAACATTTCTAGGTTTTGTTTTGCCAACTGTAAAAAATATTAACCATTTCTTGCATTGCTAATACGCTACCAAAGTTGGGAAGTAAAATCTTATGTTCTGAAGTTTTACAGGCTCACAGTGAGCCTGTATCCCAACCGGAACACGACAACACTAAGTATTGTTGTTTGGCGATAGAATATCTGATGAGGGGGTGTTACCTAACCAGACGGGCACAAAGCCCCGCCATCAAGAAAATTCTAAATTCTGCAGTTTTGTAGGCAATATAGCAGGCTCCACTAAGCGTTTAGAAGTTGTAGCAAATCATTATTATTATATGTTATTTCATTACTTTAAAGATGAAAGGTTACAATTGTTTAAGGATTTAGTTTACGATTTTGGTCCAAATATCTTAACACAATCTTTATAATCCCACCTTGACTTAAATCTTTTAACTTTTATCTAGAATCCAAGTCCAAGCGAATGAAATATTTATGTAATACATTGAATTATGAATTCAGTTATGAAGAAAACAAGACGGAATGTTAAGAAGAAGATAAGAAGCTAAATCTTGCCTAAGTCGTATATTTTTTCTTACATTTAAATATATATTTATATTAAAACTATCCTTGCTGGTAAATTGAAAAAGTTATAAATAGACGCCCACGCGCGGATTCCGTTCTCTTCACTTCATCTCAATATTGTTTACTCAGAAAGTAACAAAAGTTGACACGTATTTATAAGTTCATAATATTTACATCGAACAAATAGCTATTTCTGCTTCGCTCGGGTTACATTTAGGATTTTCACTTCCATCGGAATATAAATAATAAGAATTAATATCGAACCAAGCAAATGCATCTTTTCAATGCGACGAAGCTTATATGCCCCATTTCTTATTCTTTCGTGCGTTTATTAAAAATATATATAATGTCCAAAATGATTGTAAAAATAAAATAGTTACTACTCTCATATAAAGAGTTATATGAGAAACCGTCAGTAATAAAAATAATATATTCGACAACTGTGTAAACTAATAACGCAGACGGTATTGTAACTATGAGAAACTGTTTTCTAGAATTTTTTTAATATATTACATTTCAGGATTTGTATTAGTATTAGCAAAAAGGCTAAACGCTTTATTCTACATTAGCGAATTACCCGCGGCTTCGCTTGCATCATAATTCAGGTATCTTTTCATTAGAAACCAATTTCATACAAACAAACATTATTCATACAAACTTTGATCCCCTTATTATTATTATTTTTTCAAATATCCTTTCTTAAAGCTAACCAACTGTGTAAAAGGAACACGTATGAAAATTTTCATGCGTTGATAGGTCAGTCAGTCAATCAGTTATTATTTTACATATATAGATTATAATTTACTTCAATCGCTTATTATATTTTTCTCTATTCTAATATTGCAAGAACTAATATTCTATTTGTATAAGAACTTCTGTCAATAAATATTGAAAATAAAAAACTACGCGTTCGAATTTATCATTAAAGTTAAAATCCATCGAAATTTATGCTCAGTTCTTTTGAAGTAGACAGAATGGCTACTTCATAGGCTATATGGAAGGAAAACAGCTTAAGTACACGTATTTTCACGTCGCTACATGAAAAGTTTGTCAGAGACAGAGTATTATCTGAAACATGAGCGTACCTTCAGAACTCCTGTAAGATAAAATATGACAAACAAACGAAATTCTTATCTAGAATCAATTTATCTTATCTAGAAAGAAACCTTTCAATTGGTTTTTCTTGATTAATTAAGTACTAGTACCAGTAGTATTTGAAATCATCTTGCTAGCATTACATACAGATACAGCCATATTACCACCCACTCATCAGATATTCTCAGTCCTGGATTAGCCTATAAGCTATTTAAGCAATTGCTTAGGGAATCCCGTCTAGGGCACCAAAGACGACCGAGAAAAAAAAACGAGCACACGAAAGTTAAAGCAATTTCAAAATTGGCGCGTCTCAAATTGTCGTTGACGTTTGGTTCGGTTTTTTCAATTAATTCTTTGTAGTTCACTTAAGAATAGGGGGCCCAGAGAGGAAGATTGCTTAGGGTATCAAGTTACCTTATTCCGGCACTGGATATTCTACCGCAGAACAGCAGTACTTAGTATTGTTGTCTTCCGGTTTGAAGGGTGAGTGAGACAGTGTTATTACAGGCGCAAGGGACGTAACATCTTAGTTTCCAAGGATGAAATCGATGTTTAACATTTCTTACATTTTCTTTCTGAATATGGGCGTAGTGATCACTTACCATCAGGTGCCTCATATGCTCGTCCGCCTACTGTGCCATCTATACTATCATATAAATCTATTGGTTCTGTCTGTACATTTTTCCACCTAATTTTGTGATAAATAATCGTTTTATGATGCAGTCATTCACATTATACTACTTTTTTTTCATTTTTGTCTGTCTGTCTGTCATATATAAGATCGGTAAGCCCTACGGTATCTTATGAACATTAATTTCAAATCGTTAATTACGTATTTCTTTACCAGTAGCCATATGAATGTGGTTGTGTGTGTGTGTGTGCGCGCGCGTGTGTGTTATTATAGTACTAAAATAATTTATTATATTTTTATTAATTATACGCAGGTGAAGCCGCGGTGCACAGCTAGTATTAAATACAAATATTGCGTCTAACGTCTCGTCTCTATTGAAAAAACCATGGCAGGTCTCTATACTAAAAATATCTGGAATCAAATCGCAGCATCCCGTTATGAAAATAAATATTCGGCGTTAGTTCCAGAGTCTATAAATGGAACTATTTTTATTTGGGAAAGTTGGAAAAATATTGTTGTTTAAGTTTTTTGAGGTTATGATCTGTGTATTTGTAAATAGCCCATTATAGTAATCATTTATACTTCATTCACATAATATGCGTCCAGTGTGAATGTCAATTCAAAGTCCAAAGTAGAGCTGACAGTGTGCTAACACGACCGATCCGATTTTGATTATTATCGATACAATATCGTAATAACTCTTAGCTATTTTAGTCAATTACGAATTTGATACTGGTAGCTTCACATATATCAATATTTGACCAACCAGTTTCATTAAAGATAAAAAACAGCGCATTTCAACCAGTCCATATCAATCTTTCGTTTAATTGAATCGTTACAGATAATTACTTATACTAATACTTGTACAGCTTCATATATAAAGCAACAGTCAACATTATCAAATACATAGAAACATCTAAAGTGATCAATAACACCTATACAACCAAAGTCGTCGAATTAATTGAACCATCCATGTTGTTCAAATATATCGGAGCGCGAACATCGTCAAATATATGAGTACATTCAAATCGTCATTAGAATAGTAACAATCAAAGCGCCAGTGGTTTCGAAGCATCCAGAGTGTTTAAAAATATGGAACACACTATAGAAACGAACCTTATGTCAATACATTTTAAGTACACTTCAAACGGTTGGGTATTTATGACATATTGTAATATTTCTGACAGGAAAAATTATGTGGATTTGAAAAATTAGTGCAGTTAATGTTTAAGGTGTAGGTACCGTAGAGTTCTCGATGTTGGGCACCAGACATCTTTCAAATTTCAAAACTATATATTCTATTACAAGTATTGTTCCTTTATTTGAATCCAATTGATTGCAAATTTATTTACGAGTAATTCCACTGCACTTTCGCTGCAGAAAACGTACGCTTACAGATATAAATAACACAATTACATACATATTTCATAAAAGACAAATCAAATTTACTAAAAGTTTTCTTATTAGGATGCAAGAATTATATACATATATTGTCGTAGGTTATATATATTAATAATGGTTTTTACTAGTCGAACATACACAACAACATACTTATAAAAATAAAATAAAATAAAAAACGGATAAATCCACACTCAGCAACAATAACGTCGTTAAGCTAAGTCGCATGGATCGCACTATAGTACTAGGTACAAAAACTGTCTCGTTGGTCTAGTGACTAGATGTCACGCAGCAGACCCGGAACAAAAATGAGGATATTTAAAAAATCTTAAAAAATAACTTATTTTTTTTGCTATAAATGAAATATACAGATGCCAAAACAGTCCGGACATGGATCTCCCATTGTTGTTTCTTTCCCTCTTCAATAGCATATACACAAATATTTCTCCATTACTCTGAAATAATTGATTTGAATGAAACAAACAATGAACTAATTAGTAAGAAAATAATAATAAGAAAAATGACATGACACTTTCAACGCTACTTGTGCGTGAGCGAGGCACGTGGCTAGCGCAAACCAGTTTATTTTGATCTTACTCTCTGTGTGCTCACACTACTACAAACGTAGAAGATTTACCTTTATATTAATAATACATTATCATATTTTAGTAAGTTATCCTGTTTGTTTTGTTTAATTAACAAAGATATGTTTTATATTATAATAATTAAACTCCAGACATTGTTTTGCTTATATATATTAATTGTCTGGACGATCAGTAGTAGTGAGCTACAGCATATGTAGAATTTTAATATATATAAATGTAAAATAGACATACTTAAACATAATTTACATGTACCCCCCCCCCCCTCCCGTGTCTCCGTCTACGTTAAACTTTTTTCCAGTCAATCCCGTATTTTGACTATGTCCCTCTTATCCGGCTTCTAGGCTATGTCACTCATTATAATAGATTCTGTATGTTTATTATTATGTAATAGACAGAGCTACTTTCTCATTTACAATATTAGTATATGTCATGAAGTAATCATTTCTCGAATGACTATGCGCTGTTTAATGAAAATGGGTTCAATGTAGCAATTAATAGATATTATGTTGACCGATGAACTATATTTCATACGCAACAACTAAAAGCAAGCTTTATACGATAAATACACGTCATATTAAAGTTTATTTTTTAACTGAACTGGCAACTTAGACTAACAGTAACGGCCTGTGAATGCCCCACTGCTGAGCTAAGGCCTCTTCTCCTCTTTTTGAAGAGCAGGTATGGAGCTTATTCCACCACGCTGCTCCAATGCGGGTTGGTGGAATAATCATGTGACAGAATTTCAATGAAATAAGACACATACAGGTTTCCTCACGATGTTTTCCTTCACCGTCAAGCACGAGATTAATTATGATCACAAATTAAGCACACGAAATTCAGTGGTACTTGCCTGGGTTTGAAGCCACGATCATCGGCTAAGATTCACGCGTTCTTACCACTAGGCCATCTCGGCTTTTTTCAATTCAATGGAAACACCACTTTATAATCAAACTCTACAATTAATTCAATACTGTAACATGACAATTCAAAAGTGCCTTATAAGTCTATTCGAATAAAGAATATATTTGATTTGATTTGCTCAATGCGGTTAAAAAATATTTATCCTGTCTATATGTTTAAATTTTTCTTTATAAAAATTCAGTTTCTTAATAATCCGTAAATACTTGCTTGGCACTGGAGTTTGCGAATATATACTTCTTATATATTCTTACACACATTTATAATTTAATTTAATTTAAAAAATAAAGAATAATGAAAATTCAATACGAGCTACTAATATATTACAATTATACCCATTTAAGTCCATCAAGCAACAATTTACAAACGTATCGTCAAAATGATGCATCGCTAAAATCACCAACATAAGACAAGACCTAGTCGTTGATCTGTGCTTAGACTACATATTGCGTCAGTCATGTGTAACGTTACACTCGCTAAATGGGTGAAGGGCGACGACCTGACACCATTCAGTGTACAAAATATTAGAAAGTCTGTCTGTAAGGTTGCCGCCTATACTATATTACATACCAAATGATATTTAGGTTAATAATACCTTACAGTAAATAAAGTGTAATATAAAATTTACTATTTTCTACTGATAATGTATGCCTTGTTAAAATTTATTGAAACTTATTCATCACTTATTTTAACGTACAAAGTGATTTTGTATTCTTGTATTTCGATTTGAAATAGGAATACTTAGTATGGTTGGGTTCCGATTTTAAGGGTGAGTGAGACACTACGGGCACAAGGGACATAACATCTTAGTTCCCAAGGTTGGTGGCGCATTGGCTGTGTAAACAACATCTACTATTTAATAAAAAACGGGTGAGTGAGACAGTATAAGTAGATCCCATAGTGGCCATTGAAATGACGATGTTAGAATTAATATTATATTTTTCACCATAAATGTCAATGGACGAAGGTGACATCGAATGTGGGTCATTTGTCATTTATCTTCCTATATTAATTAAAGTTTTTTTTTAAATGGTTAAAGTCTAACGTCATAAAAAACATCAACCACATCTAAATTATGTATAAAGCGAAAAATAATAATAAACGGAGAAAATAAAATTAAAAACGAATAAAAACAAAACATCTATATGTTACCAGTAATGCAATTATTAAAAAAAAAAACTATAAAAAGGTAACAACCCTAGCTATCAACTATGCCTTATTTAGTCAATTAGGTAAAGTTTCAATCCACACATTAAGAGATATGAAACGATAGATAAGCTTACTTTCAAATTCTACATTTAAATACTACATGTTGGTTTGTATAAAATATTTGAAAATATGGCCATATTAAAACGCCCTCTGATATTCTAAGTAGAAATTATTATAATACTTGTATAATAACACCATGACTTATGAGAAACATTTATAATTTTTTTTACACAAACTCGCAACACTATTAAAGCTCTAGTATGATCAGCATGATCCAAGTTTATAATGTAAATGTATTAGGGTATTCTGTTAATTAAATTTCGATAAATATATGTAGCTGTCAGATTTGACAGTTCAGTCCTCGAATAGCATAGAGAACCGATGGCTCCCGGCCTCCCGAGTCATTATTCTCTCTGGTCGTGTGAAAGAATATTGAAGGCACGTTTCTATCCGCATGCCTGCACGATATTATCTCTATACTAGTCTTAGTGATAATCAGTCGTTAAGAGTCCAGGAAGGCTGATATTAGAAGGACATTATAAAACCACGGCATCTAGGATGTCGTGTAGAGAGACTGTAATTACACTGGTTCAGTCACTTCAAACCACAGTCTTCTCTTTTTTGTCCAAACCCTCTTCCCAGTTCAGCCAGGGTCGGGTCTCCTTGTACGTCTGCGCCAGAGGGCTCTGTTCTGTAGGGTTCTTGTCTGTGTACTCAGATGCTCTTTCTGGACCTTTTTTTGCATGTTTGACCACCAGGTTGCGGGCGGTCGGCGGTGCGATTTAAGGCTTTCTTGATGGGATGGTCATTGTTACGTCTCAGGATGTGGCCGTAGCGTAGTCGGCACTCCTTCAGTTTTTCAACAATCGGTGTTATCTTGAACGATCCCCAGACATACTCATTCCTTACTTCTTCCTTAATTTGTCCAACCGGGTTATTCCTCGCGCCCATCTGAGCCTTTTCATCACAATACTGCAATATATTCATGTTTGCCAATTGAATCATTGGTGATCTCTAAGTACCCACCAAGATTAACATACACAAAGCTATACCGCGTGTAATTACACAAACAACTACAATATTTAACATAACTCGTGTGTTTAAATAATATATAATTAAGCAGATTAGATTACTTTAATTCTCGATTACAACTCGAAAAACCACAATTACAATTATTTTAATCTGAGCCTCGCCGCATATAATGCCACAACTTATTTAGTACTTTTTTGATCTTGTAGGTTAAGTAGCTAGCTTGTAAAGCTTTAGATCCCGATGTCCTAGGTTCAAATCGAAGGTCAGGTAAATAATAAGTTATTCGGTTTTCCTTTAAGAAACTCTCATCATTGGTTTCAAGTTGGTAGTGCTTCCGTGTGTGTATTTTTTTCACATCGGAATATGTGATTTAGATTAATGTCTTTGATGAAAATGCTCTTCGTGGCTATGTTCAGTCACACAGATATCCTCACGTTTCAGAAAATATTAAAACTATAGTGAAAATACTTAAGATTATCAATATCTATCAATATAGTTAAATATTCAAAAAGGAAGCAGTTCGATACCAATTTCTCATCTGTTTTTCATCCATTTTTTTTATTTGGCTAGCTTTGTTATCGTTAAAGAAATTAAATGAGAATTGGATTTTTTTTAATTATTAATATAAAATATTATAATTTAAAATATTTCTTACCAATTATTTTGCAATACAAAACTAGATCTAACAAATGAAATAACGTAATATGCTGCCACATGGCAAAGTGAGGCGTGCTAATATGAGTAGGTTGTGGTAATTTGGTTCTGGTATTTACAGTCAGTTAGCACATTTTGGATTTGGTCGTTCCAACGAGCTATATAATAAAAATATGTTCCTATAGTACTAAATGTGCTTATAAAAAGGCAATTTAAATTCTCCGCTGACAATGAATACGTTTGATAAGGTCCTGCAAGGATCGTCGGAGCGTCACGGTAGCATGCGCAAGCGATCCCGTGGCGCTCCCGTTAAGACGGGAAGGGTACCGCTGGGTTTTTAGTGGGTATTCCGATGACCAGGGCACACTCGGTGCCTTGGACATATGGCGAGCCCCACATACCCCCCCCACTGTTCCCGTGGGGGGAAACGAGTCATGCGTTTTCCCAGCGTCAAAAAAAAAATTTTACGAAGACTCGAAGGTACCTTTGGATTATAAGAAAAGACATCAAGTGAAGTGATCTTTTCAGTTGGTATACAACATAATTATACGTTATATAGTTTACGCAAATATATTATTTTATGTACAGGTATAAACAGAACAATATACAATACACATTACATACACATCGTCACACACACACACACACACATAAACGCTAATTTGGTTTCATTTTTAATTTGTATTTTTACGTCTCTTTTCTTATGTAAGACTTAAGAAACATTTCATTTTTACAAAGTTATTTTGTAATTAATAACAAATAACTTGTTTGTTGCGGCAGAATAATTCTAATGCACCTCCAAACTTAATAAAATCGTTTAACAATAATTGATATACAGGGTTATATGTAACACACCAGCAATCTCGCTGGACTAGATAGCTAACACCATAAGCAACAACTTTTGTTTGTTGTTTTGTTGCGATGCGCGTAGATTTATAAACGTTCAAGCGGTAAATTAAACTAATACTTATTTTTGTATGAAAATAAAACCTAACAAATTATCAAAAGACGTAAAAATAACTTATAAAGTCAACTATGATAGAATTGTTCATGGAATGTTCGCTTTATATCAGTGTGAGTGTGGTTGCTTGTGTTGGCGTGTATAACGTTTTTTCCTTAACAGGACTCTCGTGCTTTGTCTCGATATTTGCCCATTTAGTATAATTAAAATATATATTAACCATAACACGAACAATACAATTAAATTCATCATATAATTTACAATACGTAGAAACTGGCTTCAATCACAAGGCCATTGAAACTTTCAAGTAACTTAATTAATAAGATCAAAACAACTGCAAGGACGGTGAATGATTATGTTGGTATTTATTAGACAATGACAGACGGCGCTGTGTTCATACAAAATGAGATTAAAAAACGTTATAAAGTAAGAAACGGGGTCGCAAACTCGCAACACTCAGTATCCAATGTTAGCAACAGATGCATAACGTTCAATGAAAAAGAATGCAATTTTTTTTAATAATTTTATTGTTAAATAAGCTAAGGCATTTCGGATGAAAGCCTTTTTTAATATTTTTTTGAAACAAGGCCATGGAACACCGAATGCTTCTTTTTTTATATAGGATCTTAAACGGAACGATACTTGATAAAATAATTATTTATTATGAAACAAAAATAATAAAATCATTTGATTTAGTATATGTAGTTAGTGTACATATTTCAAATAAAGTTAATCGTATATTTTACGTGTTCAGGAAGTAAAATGATAAAATTCGCATTTCATTTGATAATTTAACATAAACAAATAGTTTTTGTCTTTATTAAAAAGAAACGCCCGAATTCGCCAAACGATATTGTCCTTCCATGGAACCACACAGAATTATTTCTTTCCACACATTTTCGTTTTATTTCTTTTCTTTGGCTATTCACGTCAACTTTACGAACCTATATATTCTTATTATAACGATTATGCCCTCCTGACCAATTTCGTACTGGCCACGCTCAACTGAGAATAGCCAATTGCGTAAGAGATATAGCACAAATATGTGCCCAAAAACAGACGTGCTCACTATTCAAATCAAGACCAATGGCATTTGGAGCTTTTTGAGCACACTGCCAATTTCCAAACTTCGGATTATTACTAAGAATTAAAAAAAAAAACTTGATTGGTAAAGAACGTGATCTTCAGACACATACAGCCACTAGATTAACGAATTAGACGAGACTTATAACCTCTTTAGACAATTCGATTTATATGTGTAATAAACAACGAATTCGATGCAAGCAACCTTTATTTGTCAAGGAACGCGCATTAAACAAGCGAATGCAGTGCACCAAGCAAAAGTAAATCGGCAAGGCCGTCCAAGGCAGGCAAGCTCGCACGTGAGAACGCATTCGTTCTACACACCAAACCTTATCATTATTTCTGACAATCTCCAATCTAACATTACTTTCAGTTCATTCATAAAACATTTATAATTACAAATTTATACCGAGCTATAATTTTTTTAAAACTCCTTTACAATTTCCAATCATTACGTTTCGTAATGAGGGAATACCTTCAAAGTTCTTTACAGAAATTGTTGCTTAATATCAAAAGGTTTAACAGCCTTGATAAATAATTCACTTCTAATTTGATAGTATTGACCAACGAGATTTTTTTCTATTCGTATAAATTATCAACAAGTTTCGCGTGAACTTAATACCTAGTGATACAATTATTTAGGGCTTAATTAACATTTTTCTGTACATATTTGTATATGTACTTGATACCTTTTGCCGCGGTTTTACCTGACTTATAACTCAGTTTAACGAATTACTTGATATAACAAATATTTACTTGTATTCTGTTCTTGTTCCCTTTCTCGCCTTTTTTAAAAGACTGTGTTGCCAATTTAAAAACATTTGCAGTTACCACTTAACAGAAAAATATTACGTTAAATAACAAAATCAATAAAATATAGGAAAACAAAATAACATAAATTAAATATACTATTAATATGAAATATTTATCAATCTCCTTAATCATTAATTGTAGTTAGCTTAGATAGGTATGTCAAACTATTGTGACTGTATTATAATTTATTCAATAGAAGAACAAGATGAAGTTGTTTTTATTATTTAAGAAAGCAAATGCACGTTTAGTTAAATATATATTGACATCCAAAAACAATTTTACCATGTAAACTCAACTCCTCACCTCCCACCACTGAAATACTCTACTTATCTCCTTTTTTGTCTTCTCACCTTACAAAATGATCTGTATGTATTTATGTATTTACATAAAACGTTTATTAAACATTTTTGTATATATTGCACGTGAGACATTATTGTATAAGTAAATATTATTTGATGTCACCTAATAAATGATTCATGATCCAACCAAAAATAATAATCAATTGCTATTGTATTGAAATTTTACCAAATTGCTTTACAATAAGGAAAGTTACGTTAAAGGCAATATAAATGTACCTATAAAATATATTTAAATAAATAATATAAAATATATAGGTAAATTTATTTTGCCTCTAACGTAACCATAGAAATTGACATTGTAAGGAATATTAACTATCGCTAAAATCGCCAATGCGCCACCAATCTTGGGAACTAAGATGTTATGTTCCTTGTGCCTATAATTAAACTGGCTTACTCAGCCTTTAAACCGGAACACAACAATACCAAGTACTGTTGTATTGCGGTAGAATATCTGATTAGTATAGATCTGATATCTAGACGAGCTTGCACAAAGCCCTATCACCAAGTATTTAATCGAACTCAATTAAATTCAATCAATCAAAAGTAAATTTTAAATAAATTTAGAACGGCTCCGTACATATTATTTAGTATCATTAAATGCAATTATAGCGAGGTGTGGCTTTAAAACCAAGTGTCCATGACTTAGTGTGAAAAGACAATTTAATTGACTGCAAACCGATTAAAGTTGTTCGTTTAGATAACAATATTATTATTAAGCTACTTGTTGTACAGGAAATATAATTGTCAAAGTAACAAAACATTTTTTAATCGCAACCTAATTGAATTTTATTATTGTAAGTAGTTTTATTTTAATAATTTTAACAAAAAAAAATAACTGACAGGAAATGTGCCATTGCCTTCTAAACGCTTGAGAAATGTTTGGCTTATTCCACTTTCACGCGCGAGTTAAAGTGGAAGTTTCCACGCGAGTTGGTGGATATAAAATACTAGGCAGAATTTATCCGTCGCAGGTTTCTTCACGATATTTTTCCTCACTGCCGAGCACGTGATGAATTACAAATACCTTAAAACTCCATGGAGCTTGCCCGGTTTTAATCCACAGTATTCGGTTAAGATAAAGAGTATTCTAGCCACTAGGCTATCTCTAATTTAAAAGAAGCTTTAATTTCAACCCTAAAATGAATTTAGTATGATTAATTATTGATACCAGCTCGAAATTATTAAAAAATCAGTTGCAAGAAGAAGTTAAATAAAAGCATGCTTGTTAAATATATGCTAATTAACCAAAATTGCCAAGTTTGCTTCAGGTTTAGAAATAATACTGAGTTATAAACATTTTATTGATACGGATTAAAAATTAATTGTGTTCTCTGACGAATTTGATATTAGTGAAGATTTGCTTGTAAACTCTTGATCCATTATCGATTCAACGTTATGTTTATCTGGTTTACCTTTTAATAAATTAACCGTATAAAGATTTTCTAAGTCAAGAGTAAATTTTTTTGAGTCCGCTTTTTCTAGATTACTATTTTCGGATAATAGTGTTTCATTTTCATTGTTAAATTTATTTAAAGCATTTATCACTAACAAATCGTTTTCTCCTAGCTGAATAAGAGTATTATTTTCACTGTCAAGTGCAATGTTAGTGCTATTCTGAAATATACCTTTTGTTATTATTTTAAAATTAGTACTTCTTTGGTTCCTTAAATTTTTTTCGCCTTTATTTTCTGATATAATTTTAATTTCAATTTTTGGTTGTCGATCTACAACTTTAATTTCCAAAGTAAGCGAATTTGGGGAATCCATGTGAAAAGTTTGTTCGTTTTCTTTATTGATTGATCTTCTAAGACCTCGTAATGGCAACCTAATTGACTGGGTAACCATTTTTTCTAAATTAATATCCTCTTTTCTAGTACAATTTGTCGTTACTTCATCATTTGTAGACATTGCAGTTACATCTGTCTTAGCGTGTTGGTAAATTGCTTTTGGAATTTCAGACCTCAGCTTGAACACTGTCGATAATTTATTCGGTTTATCTTTTTGATCCACGGCATTATCATCATAATACTCGGCACCTACTTTCTCAAGACCGAAAGCAACATTGTCGTTTGAGAGCAAAACATCGTTCGGATAGAATAAATCGTCCTGAAAATTGAAAATACTGTATAATTGTTGTTGCTTAATAGTCATATTATTTATGTTCCCAAATATTCCAATATATCCGTATACATAAAGAGACGACATAAAAATATTAACCATACCATACGTCGCCAATGCGTTACCAACCTTATGAACTCCATGTGCCTATAATTACACTGGCTCACTCAACCTTAAAACCGAAAGACAATAATACTAAGTATTACTGTTTGACTGTAAAATATTATATAAGTATGTGGTACCTACCCAGACGGGCTTGCACAAAGATCTTTTAAGACTTCTTTACACACATCGTATGACTGTTTTAGATGTTGATTTTAAATGTTAAGTGTAACTTTTATGCTATAACTATTTCAATAAAAATGGACTAATAATCAAACTTACAGATCCAATTCTTTTTTTGGTTCTCTCCGATGGTGCTGGATTCGGTAAGGGATTCACTGTTGTCATTAAATAAGAGAACGTTGAAAATAAGGCCAATAAAACCACTGAATATATAAACAAAATTATAGAAGATTTAGACATCACAGTATATAATTAAAATAGATATATAAGTGAAGAAAATATAAAAAAAATTACACAATAGACATTTTTACGTTTTGTTCTTAAAATATGTCATGAAATCTTCGCTTTTGGCGCAGATAATACTCTATCAACGACAATGAGAAGATACGAAAGAGAATTATTAGAAACATTATTCGTTCTGTGGTCAAAATTTTATCTTAATCATTATTGAAGATTTAAGAAAAACAGATTTACATGAATGTGCACGTTTCGAACAATTTTATTGAACAGTAATTTTCTATTATTTATTTTTCCTGAACTATTTTTCTATTAATTACATCACACTATAGCTCCAAATTAAAAGAAATATATTTTGCGTTCTCCCTTCGTAAGGATGTTCTCTTTTGGAACTTACTTTGTGCAAGCTCGTCTGGGTAGGTATCACCCACTCATCAGATATTCTACCGCAAAACAGCAGTACTTGGTATTGTTGTGTTCCGGTTTGAATGGTGAGTGAGCCAGTGTAATTACAGGCACAAGGGACATAACATCTTAGTTCCCAAGGTTGGTGGCGCATCGACGATGTAAGCGATGGTTAACATTTCTTACAATGCCAATGTATATGGGCGTTGGTGACCACTTACCATCAAGTGGCCCATATGCTCATCCGCCTTCCTATTCTAATAAATAAAAAAATAAAAATATTCCACTAATCTACTCCGATACGATACGATAGATTAGTGGAATAAGTTCCAAAAGAATATATAGGATTTATTTAGACACTGACTGTTGTTTTCAACTTTATCGCCCATTATGAAATAAGTCACAAGCACTTATTAAGTCTGTACTTAGTTTCTCATTTAACTCAGTAGAGCTTATCCTGGTTTGAACTTACTTTGGCTAAAACGGTAGATGACTTTCGTTAGGTTATAATAATGAGAGTATTTATTAATGAGTATATTAGATATATCACACACGGCTTGAGAATGTATTTTTTTAAATATTAAATAGCTCTTAACTCATTTACGTAGAAAGGTACTCATTTCATCATTCATCTTTCGTATTATTGGGTTCTGATAAGAAGGGTGAGTGAGAATAATTACAAAAAGAGCTTGTAGCGACATCAATCTCGCCACATACGAAAAAACTAAAAAAAACTGACGTACCCTACATCGCGATATTAAAGTTATCCGAGCGATTGAATATATATACAAGAACCCGACAACAACCGTCGGGCGGTAGCCCACCAGACTAACACCCGTCTGGTCGGAGGATCCTCTCTTTTCAATGGCCAATTCCCAAACTGGTGACCCCGACGTGATCGTCAGCGCAGCCTTGGCAAAGCTACGTCATCGTGACGTCATCATCACTTCTTCAAGCTTTCGAGCAGCGAGTCATACAGCCAGCCAGCATCCACGACTACTACGGGTATCCTGACCACCAGCATGCAGCGGACGCGCATTCCTGGTCATCACCCACAGTCTTCTCGGCGACCTTGGCACAGCACACTGCACTTCGGCCGGTCAGCAAGCAGAGACGCACTTCTCTCCTGGTCGACGCAGCAGCCAGCCACTACGCAGCACTGCACCACTCCGACTCACTGGAGCATTTGCAGCATCACCCCGACTCACTGGGGCATCACCGCAGACAGTTCTGACTCACCGTGAACTATGCGGCATCTGGTTCCGACTCACTGGAACATTCCACTGGCCCGGCAAACATCACAAGATATATGGACGACTCAACCTGCTATCGACCTCCGGTCTCGAAGGGGAGTGATGTAGCGACATCTATCTCGCCACATACGAAAAAACTAAAAAAAACTGACGTACCCTACATCGCGATACTAAAGTTATCCATGCGATTGAATATATATACAAGAACCCGACAACAACCGTCGGGCGGTAGCCCACCAGACCAACACCCGTCTGGTCGGAGGATCCTCTCTTTTCAATGGCCAATTCCCAAAAGCTTACCAACTTAAATTCTTAGATACAGTATCTTACCGTTAATTGTAACGGACAAAACCCTTTGCTAAGAGGTGGTCACAATATTAAAGTTTTCAATTGGAAATGTTATCAAGTCACTCGTCTGTTATTTGTGTTACATAATAATTAACGCTGCCTCATCATTGAGAGTAATAAAAATGATTTATAAGAAAAGATATATAATTAAAACCACAGGGAAAATATTAAAATAAAACTCAAGTTCAAATTATTTTTTTATTATTATTAATTAGTACAAGGACAATTCAATAATAAACAATATTAATTAAGTAATAGTTACAAAATATTTTAACTTACGCCTTGAATGACTTGAAAGTACGTTTTCAACATCGACGTATAGATCAGGAGGCTGTTAATTATATAATTTTACACATATGACTATAATTGAAGATAAGCTTGACGAATGTCATTGCGATCGGTAAAGTGATTTTGTTGTGATGAAGTAAAAAATAAAGAAATACTTAGTCTAATATTTTTTAAACAATTTATTATTTCTATGATATATTAAATTGAATGATACTGAAATATGCCAATCATATGTGATTAGCTCTCACACATCACCTCGTTAAATTTATTTTCATAGTACAGTTTCACACGCGCATAAACACATAAACATACACACACACACACACACACACTCACTCACATATACTATATAACTATATAGGCTACTGGTAAAGAAATACGTAATTAACGATTTGAAATTAATTTTCATAAGATATCGTAGAGTTTACCGATCTTATATATGGCCTAACATTTGCGCCATCAAATGTTCTTTGTGTGTACCAATTTTCATCAAGATTAGTCAAGCCGTTCTTTAGTTATAAGAAGACATATAGACAGACAAACAAAAATAAAAAAAAATAGTATAATGTGAATCACTGCATCATAAAACTACTATTTATCACAAAATTAGGTGAAAAACAAATGTACAGACAGAACCAATAGATTTATATGTATAGTAGTATTGATATAATTAAAATATCGAAACAAACAAAATAATCTTTGAAAAAATTGTGTACTTTTTTATCTTTAGCATAAAAATTTTCAGGTTACTACTAGGTACTTCAGGTTATAGTTTTACTTAAAATATTGTTAACTCACGAGGATAGTTTTTTCATGGTGATGATCTTCAGACAATAACATAGCTGATGCCTTCTCTGACAACGTCATCAGTCCGGGATCAACAGTCGTCATTAGATAAACAAATGTAGAAAACAGCCCCAATATCATACTGGAAGAAATTAAAAAGTACAAAACTATTTTCATTGTGCTTCGTCTTGTATTACAACTTGTTATTAATTAATTATTCTTATAAGAAATTCGAGTAGTCGAAATCGTAGAAATATTTTAAAAGTTAGAATGACTTTTCCTCTGTCTGCGGAAATGAGACACATCACGTCATTTCGAATTTTTTAAGAACACACACTGTCGCGGCGTGTTTCATGTAAAATTTTATGCTAAAGATAAAAAAATACACAATTTTTTCAAAGATTATTTTGTTTGTCTCGATATTTTAATTATATCAATACCATATTTGAGTGTATCAAAAGTAAACATTAAGATGCTACAAATTTAAATTTAAAACAAATACGTTGCATTACAAATGCCTTTTATATACATTTCTCTGTTTTTGCTATATTTAGATTAGCGCGTTCAACAAACGATTTCTTCAGCTTTATTATATAATGATATTTTTTTTTAATATAACTTCACAAGAAAATAAATCAAGTCAAATGTATTTGTTCAAGTAACCATTACAATAAAGCGTTATCGAATCATCACTAAATTAATTCTACCACCGTTTCGCAGAGCAGCCTCTAGCGACAAGAAACTGAAAGCACGCGTAGTTGCTCTTTTAAAAATAAATCATATTTAAAATGTGGTTAGTATTGTTCCTGAACAGTGCCTGCGTTGGAACTGGAGCTTAAATCGAAGCGTCTTATCCAAAAAGTATTATTTTAAAGCGTAATAAAATATATTGATTAATTGTGACTTAATAAAGTATTAAAATTTGTGAAATGGTAAATTAGATTTAGTTTATTATATTTGAAATACAATTTAAGTAAAAATATTTTCAAAGTTATTGTAACCAAATATTTTAATTTGAACTAAAACGGTATTATATTTGTCATATATTATTGTCACGTAAATATTATTGGTAATATTTGAGGATGACATTTGATAACAGTAGTGTCTGTGGTCTTATTTTGTTTCTACAATATTTATTCGGTTTGCATTAGAAAATTATTTACAGAGTATAAATATATAAAAATATTATTTTAATCTTGAAAAAAATATAAAGTAAGCCGTAAAATTGATTTGAAAATTATGAATTAACAGAAAAATGAGAAAATTGTGGTTATTATCTTTAAATACATTCATGACAAATATAGTTTTTATTACAGTAATGACCAAAGCATCTGATAGCAATACAGATTTTGAAGCTGACTCCCAGAGGCCTTACCGCGTCAGCCGACTAAGCGCAATATTATGTCCGACAATATGCGCTCTTCTGATCATATGTATTTTCGTAGTTTCATTTCTAGGAACCAAGATGGCGTATGACCGGTACGATGCATTCTGTAACCGTCGCTTCAACATCGAGAAGCTTTATATACTGCCTAATATAACTATGAAAATAAAAACTATATGACGATATGAAATTTTATTTGCAATAATTATTGTAATTAACAATTATTATGTATTTGCATAGACCGGTTTGTAAGAAAATAATTAAGTCACAATAAAGGCAATATTACGATAACAACCATACATTATGAATATCTAGGAGGAGGAGTTTAAGTGCTGGCCAATGCCAATCTCTTATTGAGAAGGTAAAGAGTGTAATTCATGTCGCTGCAACAATGCGTTAATAATAGTTAGTAGAAAATCATGTGCAGAATATCCTCTGAAGCATGGATGTTGCCGCAAGGTAAATGTTAAATATATACACTTAGGATCCTCTGTATGAAATGTATACAGCGTGTAACGAAATTCGTGTCCGACCCGTGAAGTGGTTATCAAGTATCGTATGTCAGTTCTATTTAATCGGTAATAATTTTTAAAATACTAAGCAAAAAATTTATCCCGGATTTTTTTTTTTAAATTAAATGACAAACGTTACATGGGAACACAGTTGCGGGAAATAGCGCTCGATAGCTCTTACCTATCGGGTAGCTAGGACACGAGGTCATGACCTCAGTAGTCCACGTTTTTACCACCAACAGTGTCGTTAAACACAATGAATATATTTTTTAAGTAATTTTTTAAAAATTGTTTCATAAGTAGAACCGACACTCGATACCCATATACAAATTCAATGAAGTACATAAGATATTTGTTAAACATATAAGTGAAAGTAAATCGGATAATATAACTCACCTGAAAGAATTTCCCTTTCCATGTAATAGAAGCAGTGGCAGGGCAAGACCTAAATTTTATGTGGGCGAGATACATTTTGCGAGGCCCTCTTTTTTTAATCTCGCTCGAAAATCTCTTTGACGCGTCTGCTACGAGCTTTTTCACGATTCCACCGTAAGCTTTCAAAACTTTTTAAGTAATGCATAACATGTTTCCGAGGCGCGAGGCCCCCGGACCGCGAGGCCCCTCGGACCGCGTGGCCGTGGGCGGTCGCCCACACCGCCCACGCCTTACCCCGCCTCTGAATAGAAGAATTGAACGAGATGAAGTATGTTTGTTCTTTAATATTAACGTTTTATATAGACCATTATAGGGTCTATATAAAACGCAAACCGAGCCGGGTCGGGTAACTGGTGTATATAAAATAATTTAATATATATATTTTTTCCAAAAACCTCTGTCTTTGAAAAAATTCTAGACGTAAATGTACATTTGCTAACATTGACACTAAGATATTACAGTTTTCTTAATTAGGTAGGTATGTTACACGCCAGAAAAGAGGAAAAAAAACGATAGGTATGTTTCATTTCCCACTTGCAAATTTCAAATAATCAATGTTGTAGTTAAAAGTTATTATAATATAATATTAACTGTACATATATTCATAATAATACCTATGTTTTCAATACACTACACTAGTACCGAAATAAATTACTTTTAAATCATTGGATATAGGCAATTGTAAACTTAAGATGTCCCCTAATTCGCAATAAATACATAAAAATCATTTCAAACTGATATAGATGTGGAATTTTCAATTTCAATTTTAAACTTATATTTTGAACAGAGAATATTACTCAACAATTTTTTTTAAATAAAATTTTTGTTTTTAAGTTGTTTTGTTTGTTTTGAATGCGATAAACAATTTTTATAGATAGATATAGATGAAGAGATTTCCAACAGGCTATTGTAAATCTTAATTGTAGTTTGTGGTAGACCAAAAACATAATATAATTATTATGTGTATAGTACATATATTATTAAATTATATATGTATACCAATGCGTTGAATTTAGTGTTTTAATGCCATCTAGCGTCGTCTTTCTGTAGTAGGATAGAAACTGTGACACAATTTAAGAAACCACTTCAACATGTATCATTAGATGACGCTACTAATAAAAACAAATTAAATAAAATACAGAAAGAGAAAAAAACATTATCAAAGTATAATTATTTTACCCTTTAAAAACGAAAATAGTGTATTTATAATACGTATATAATAATTATGCATATTTATTTTACAAATAAATTTTAAGTCGCATTTCCGAACGCTTATTTAAAATATTTTTGTATAGGTAAGAAATGACAGATCATAACAAATGGAATTGCCAATGCCAAATGGGCGGCCGCTATATATTAAAAAAAAATAGATTGTTGTGATATAAATTTTCATTTCGATCAATTAAATTAAAAAAATAGAACAATAACCAAAAATACCTAAGTGCTAGTGTTAGTTCCTGCTGTTTCATACCTGTAAATAATCTTCCGTAAGTATAACGTTCTATTATACCGTATTGATTGTTGGTTGGAAGGCCAATGTCAAGCCGATGGTACTACGAATATTACCTACGAAATAAAAACGTCTAAAAAACAGTCTTCGATAATAAATTCGATATAGTTAAACTGACTTATAGTTATAACATTTTAAAAGTAATATTAAGTTGTAAATAAAATATGTTTTAACTTAATCTTATTTATTTTTATTATTGACAATTTTTTGATACTGAAAAAAACCATGTGTACTTCGTGTTGCATATTATGTGTACAAATATTAGATACACATACAATGACATAATCATTCATACTTTTCAATAAGTAGCTATAATTCATTAATGATAAATACTATATAATAGCCACGCTAGCTGGCTGGCTGGCTGGCTGGCTGGCTGCCTGGCTGGCTGCCTGGCTGGCTGGCTGGCTGGCTGCTTGGCGCAGTTGGTAGATACCTGCCTTTCGCACCACAGGTTGTGGGTTCGATTCCCACCCAGGACAGACATTTGTGTGCATAAACATATCTGTTTGTCTTGAGTCTGGGTGTAATTATCTATTTACAAAAGAAAAGTAGTATATCTAGTATATCAGTTGTCTGATTTCCATAGTACAAGTTCTGCCTAGCTTGGGATCAGATGGACCTTGTGTTAATAATGGCACAAAAAAAAAAGTGAAACTATACAATTCTAATTCTAATATGAATTTTAATTTTATGAGCTATTTTTAATCCTGTATAATCATTTTATACATAACTATAACACATATACTTATATAATATATTTGCATTTCTAAGAAGTATAAATTAGCATAATTAATAAAAGAAAACTATAAAATATTTTTATTTCTAAAGATTTTATGAAGGCTTTTGTAAACAAAAAATTATTACAAAATCAAACTCATTATCTCTAGCAGTGAACTATTTGGCTGAATGGTGAGAGCTGAAATAGACAGACTATGCATATATATTGTGATATATAATAATTATTAATGACTTATACTAATAATACCAACTAAAATTTTAATTTAACCAATATCCATAATTTATTTTATACTAACCTTTATTTATTTTATACCTATGTTTCTTCTTAATTTTGAATTTTACATGGAATAAAAAAAAATCTTAGACAGAGTCAAAATAATTTATTAAAAATTAAAATGTTTACAGTTTCCATTGTATTTTCCCTTAAAGTATTTGTATTCTATTAAAACTATTGTAAACGTTGATTCAGACAGTAAGCTATCAACATGCAAATTTTTAACAAAATCTAAATACTTTTGCAATATTCAGTAATTGACGAACGAACCAAAAAGTGTGTAAAAAATTCAATAATATTTAAATACATAATTTTTTTATCTAAATTATGAATTATAGCTATGGTAGCACTATTCTGGAAATTTGATTTATCTATACTACTATATAAGTCTATTGGCTCTGTCTGTAATTTTTTTTACACCTAATTTTGTGATAAATAGTCATTTTATGATGCAGTGATTCACATTATACTATTATTTTCATTTTTGTCTGTCTTTATGTCTTCTTATAACTCAAGAACGGCTTGACCAATCTTGATGAAAATTGGCACACACAAAGAACATGTGATGGCGCAAATGATAGGCCATATTATATAAGATCGGTAAACTCTACGGTATTTTATGAAAATTAATTTCAAATCGTTAATTACGTATTTTTTTACCAGTAGCCATATGTGTGAGTTTATTATATTTTTATTAATTATACGCGGGTGAAGCCTCGTGGCACAGCTAGTCTTCATAATTTATTACAACTTATACATATTATAATACTGATTTATCTCTTTCTGTTATCAACGGTTTGACATTCAATAGAAGAAGACAAAGCATTGTTGGACTAATCATCCCCGAAATAATATTTATAGATAAAGCTGTTAGATTTTTATATTTAAAATAGCAAAGCATAACCTGAGATTTGAAAATAGATTGAGTGGTGGCCACCACTGCACTGTATATTTCTTTATCTATTTCTTATATCCATCAATCATGGGATCAAACAATCAACGGGAACCGATGAGAACTTAAAGTTATGTTTCTTGTGTCTTTAATCTGGCTTTTTAATAGGAGCACAGCAAGACTACACCGCAGTAACTTTTGATTGTAAAGTATGTAACGAGTGGGTGATAACCTGAACAGGCTTGCACAAAGCCACCGAGTAGGTTTGCTACATAATAACATATATTACAATAACATAGTAATACATATATTACAATAACATAATAATACATATATCAAACTATTTATCAATAATGTCGTCTTCCAGACCGATTTCGGCTACGGCGGCCAATCTCAAGAGAGATTAGACAACTGCGCAAGATATATTACACTGCACAAGTGTGTGCGCAAACACAGGTGCACTCTCTATTCCCTTACTCTCATAACCCAATGGGACGGCAATCCGACACGACCGGAAAGTGTTCAGGCGCAGGATCAACGGCTTTACGTGCTTTCCGAGGCACGGGAGTGTACACACTTGTAACTTCCAGACTCCGCGCAGCTACTGAGAATTTTCGACAGAAAATCTCAATAACATTTTATTGGACCGACCTGGGAATTAACCCAGGACCACCGTGTCTGTGACCTTACATGTTGCCACTAGACCAACTAGGCAGTCAAAGTATATATTATCAATAATAATATATACTTTAATAATGCATAACTTGTAAGAGCTTAAATCTGCAATCGCTCGGGTTATTGCATCCCCAAGGCCATCTAATGCTCATTAGCATTAATAATATATAGAAAATCAGCTTGTTAACATTTGACCAATAAATAAATTTATTCAGGTCACATTGAACATTATTTAATACTTTAATGTTACCTCATTTTTGAAAAGTCAAAGTTATTTATTATCTGTGAGAAATCGTATATAGAGTATCAAACACACCTACGTGATCATTTCAGTCTGACATTTGCCTCGTTATTCATGTTAATCGGATGTCAAAGCTGACGTTATAAAGTGCACTCGTTTGGTAGCTACATTCGATTGGAGTTATAACACGTTATAATGCAAAATGTTGACATGGCAAGGGCTTAAATTTACGACGCTATTTCAGTTCCTTGTCCCCATATTATGTTTTTGAATTTAGATAAAATAGCATAATTATTTTATTGAAAAAAAAGTTACAAGATCGAAATATAATTTATTTAATAATCTGTCTTTAACTGCCCAAGGGTATTTGGGACACGAGATATTATCGCCTTATTAATTCCCCGATATTCAAGATATTAGTATAATTTATTATTCAGTTAATCAGAAGCGAATTCTGCATTTACATCATCATGATCTTCATGGTGCGTTCGTATGAACGCTGCAACTGACCTGTATAGGCCAACTTGGTGATGATACCTTCCAATCCTAACTAATATTATAAATGCGAAAGTGAGTTTTTTTGTTTGTTACGCGTTCGTGCCTAAAATAAAAATCCTTTCAACAATGGAAAGCTACAGTATCAGCGAGTAACATAGGCTACATTTTCTCAACGTTTTCCCACGGGAACGGAAACTACGCGGGTGAAAACCGCGGGCAGACCGCTAATATCGACGTTAGTCCAATTTCTCACAATATAACACAACAATTATTGGTATATAGTTAACCTATACTGTTTGAAGAATTAGATCAAAATGTACTTTACATTCTATTATTTTCATACATATGATGAAATGAAATGAAAATGAATGAAATGAACGATTCCAATGGCAAGTTAAATAAAGGTAAATAAAAAAACTTTGATCTTGAATTAACCTGACGTCATTGGTCGAGGTCTAAAACAATTATAAAAATAATGGTTTTATTTATGGATTTGTAAGAAAAGGCGTTTTGAATCTCGCCGAGGTTGTTATCGCAACTATGGAAGTAAAATTAATATTATCGTTTGGAGTGCATGATATAGCAGAGCCATTAAAAAGTCACATTTTTAATCAGTAAATAACATTCTACTCAAACATAAACCACATATAAAAAAATATATAAATTCATAATATAAAATAATGATCTTATAACTTAAATGCGTTTTGTTAATATTACAGAGGATAAGTCAAGACGTTTTATCTTGTTTCCAAGGCTGTAAAATGTCTTCATTGCGTCTTAAGAGCTCACAGAACAAACTTTAAACAGCCAACATCTCATGATTATTAACCCTCGCCTTGCATGTCTTTGTTCATGATTTTCCATTTTCTCTACGCCTTATTCTAGGGCCGTAAAACCTTTGTTTTTATATCAAGGCTCAAAAAATACCTATGAAAAGAATTCGCAGCGCAAAGTTCTTATAATGAAGGAACCGGCGTTATTTGAAGTCAAAAATAAAAAAAGAAGATCGTGGAATAAGCTATATTTGTGTATTTTATAAAACCTAGAGTATATTTTATTCCGATTGTGAACCGTTTTTGCTAACCCATAATGATTACATTTATTTGCTTTTATAAGCGATTTTGAATGCCCATGTTACAAGACTACCTTAAATGTAAAGCTACCACCAGTAAGGGACGTAGATTCTACGGAGAAGAACCGGTAAGAAGTTGCAGTTAAATGAAATAGTTTTTATAAAAAAAACAGACTTCTAAATTTCTATAAAACGAAATTGCTCAACTGCCATCAATATATTGCCTCTTCGCAAAAAGTAATAACTTTAGATTAATTACATTTAATTGGAACACCGAGCTCTCGGATAGGTAAATAAAACTGTGGTTTTTATGAACACATAAAAATCGACTGCAATTTTTTTCTTGCTCGTATGTACAAATCAATTGAAATCAAATTTGCTTTGCCTTGCTTTGACAGGCCCCGGGTTATTTTATTTTTTATTTTTTGCAAAGTTTTGCTTATTATTGATAAGCATTACAATATTATTCACATCTAGCGAATTGGCGAAAAGGCATTTCCAATACCAGTAATAAATGAATTTATTTATAACTAGCTGTGCCCCGCGGTTTCACCCGCGTATAATGAATAAAGATATAATAAATAAAAATAAGCCTAAAGCCTTCCTCGATAAAAGGACTATCCAATATAAAAAAAAAAAAAACAATTCGAACCAGTAGTTCCTGAGATTAGCCGGATCAAACAAACAAACTCTTCAGCTTTATATATTAGTATAGAAGTATAGACTAGCTGTAACCAGCGGTTTCACCCGCGTATAATTAATAAAAAAATTATAAATAAAAATAAGCCTAGAGCCTTCCTCGATAGATAATAATTATTCATACAAACTTGTCCTTCGCTAGAAGCAAAGTACCAGTCCGTGTCCGTCCTATTATTGGACAAAAGCCTCCTCTTTTATTTATTTCTTATAGTATGCTGTCGTTTTAAGATTATTCTACCACAATCCTTTGTTAGCCGATGATTGCATACTTAAGATGTTTTCAAAGCTGAGAAGACTAGATGAATTTATAAATACAAAATAAAATATATATTAATTCAGTGATGCTTGTCTAGAACCGTGATCTATCCTGTAATAATTATACATATTTTAAATCACATACATGCAGGCTATAAGTTTTTTGGCGTCATGATTCAGAATTGCTAAATATCAATTTTGATTGCTCTTTCTTAAAAAATGAAGGGTTTTCATGCAAACTTTCACCCCTTATACTACTTTAGGGTTCAATTTTCATAAATCCGTCCGTAGTGCTAACCTACTGTGTAAAAGGAACCCGAATGCAAATCTTCTTAGTCATAGTAGTAACTGCCTCGTTGGTCTACTGGCTAGATATAAGGCCGCAGACCCGGTGTTCCTGGGTTCAATTCCGAGGTCGGGCCAATAAAAAGTTATTGGGATTTTCTGTCAGAAAATTCTCAGTAGCAGCCCGGAGTTTGGAAGGTGGAAGTGTGTACACTCCCGTGCCTCGGAAAGCACGTTAAGCCGTTGGTCCTGCGCCTGAACTCTTTCCGGTCGTGTCGGATAGCCGTCCCATCGGATTATGAGAGCTAGGGAAAAGAGAGTGCACCTGTGTTTGCGTACAAACTTGTGCACTATAATATCACCTGCGCAGTTGGCTAATCTCTCTTGAGATTGGCCGCCATGGCCGGAATCGGTCTGGAGGACGTTAGTACCTAGCACGAGTAGTTGTACGTTGATATGTCAGTCAATGAGTCTTTTATATATACATATATTTACTTTGTATATTTGTGAGCTCGTTGTTCCAATTAAGTGTAATTAACCGAACGTTATTTTCTTTATCAAAAGGCAATTTACTGATTGTAGTTGAGCAATTTGCCTTTTACAATAATAATTTAAACTTTGTTCATTGTCTGTAGTAATAGTTCACGGTAAGTAATGTTTATTGCAAATGATATAAGTAGAAAAAAGATTATAATATTAAAGGCAAAGGTAAGCGATCTATTCAAGATTTGTATATTAATACAAATTCGTGGATTAGAATTTCTTTAATAGGATCTAAGAAAGGTATAGAATATCATTCTTCATACAATACTAGAAGAATTCTGCCATATGACTAACGAAACAATCTATATTGAATGTATTAATCAGGACGTTATACTTTGTCTGTGACCCAATTTCTGGGTTCACCTGGAATGCGTCGCTGACGTCACCGACGACGTCACAGATGACACAGTGACCTATATAATCAGGGTGGTCGGGTGCTCCATTCAATGCTCGCGAACAACCCTGGGCTATTTTTAGTTTCACAACTCCATTCACTATTACATGCAATGATTACGCATGCCTCGGTGATTGGAAACCTCACAACTTTATCGGTCTATGAAGATTCAATTTGAGACATTACATAACAGCTGATTACTATTTTTAAAACGGCTTAAGTACCATGCCGTTCTATTTTTTCCTATAAAGTTTAATTTAGTAAATCTTAAATGAAGATTGGAATAGCTACACGAAGTTATATACTCTGTGATTTCAAAATAACCGCAATTTTTTAAGTCGATATGGCAATTTGCATGTTGTCGAAACTAAAACAAACATTATTTTTATCTTTGTCTGTCTGTTTGTCCGGAGTTATATTCAAAACTGGTAAATTTAAATATGACAAACGCACATATTATTATAGTTAGTATTCCAAGGTATTTAGTAAAATCGGTTGAGTCTATCAGACGTTAATAACTACAATAACAAGTATATGTACCATATTTATACCGTGTGTTTACAATACTAATTAACGCCTAGTATATATAAGTATATATTTTGTGTATAGGAATATAGATCGTAAGGAGAATGACTACTAAGATCTTACACGAGTTGACGCAATTCAATTTTTATTTGACAATAAATGTGATTCATAACCTATTTTAAAAAAAAAACGACTTGTCCATTCATAATACCAAGTAAGCGACCTTAGTAGTTTAATCTTAAACTGATTAGAAATCAACGCTTCAATGATAATCTATTACTATTAACTCAGATCAATTACAATAAATACTTAATATTAATTAAGAGAATCATTTTCAATAATAATTATGTGAATGGTTAAACATTAATTTATATTTTTACTAGCTGCAAGTCCCGACTTCGTACGGGTAATATAAGGATTTTATCCCGTGCATTTTTTAATTAATAAGATTAAACATTCGCCCATACAGTACAGTGTATGTGCGTTCGGTACAGGGCATATAATAATAATGCATAAAGTAAAGTACAACATACTCTACATATTTTTTCATTTATTGGAACAAAGTTCTTTTACTACTGCAAAGTAGAGTGACCTGACAGAAATTGTCATGTAACAAAAAAGGCGTTGTCCTCCAAGCGACCTTTCCCCTCTTTCTTTCTTACTGATTCTTTATATTCTAGCGGTTGTATGTGTATGTATGTGTAAGTGTGCAAATTATCAGATTTGACAATAAGGATTGTGTACGGCCAATGAGATAACCTCAATTCTATACAAATGTAAATATAATTTGAACTCTTTTTTTAACTTATAATTCGCTATTTTATATTTAATTTTGAATAAATTACTATTTTCCTAAAGAATTATATGAAATTCATCAATTTTAATTCTTACTTTACATTTTTGCATTGAAATCCTAATAAAAATAACATAAAATATTGTGTATAGTGAAAGAGAGAGTTGATTAAGAAGGGCAACGCTTTTTGGTGTGATAAAAAAGTAAGAACAATTTCCTCCTTTTTTTTTCGCTGGAAAAATACATTTACGCGTTTCCCCCACATGAGGGAAATATACCCCACCACATACCCCACAGTGGGGGGTATGTGGGGCTCACCAGCGCTGAAGGTGCCAGAATACCCACTAAAAAACCAGCGGTATCCTCTCCGTCTGGTCGGGGGGCGCCACTGGATCGCTAGCGCATGCTACCGTGACGCCCCGGGGTTCCCGGATACAGGGAACCCCCTTAGCCCCGGTGGCTTTTAAGGTGCGCATAGCGTCTACGCCTTCTCCCCGGTCTTCTTCGACGGATCGAATTAGCGGAGGCATTTTCCTCGCGCTGCCGCTCCACGGCCTCCTTTTGTGACATGACACTCTCGCAGACGGAAACCATTTCCAACCAGCACCATGCGTGCTGCATGACTATCGCCGCCAGGGTATGCCTCTGAGACCCCACGCAATTTCCTCCTGACCGATTTCGACCGCCATGGCCAATCTCAAGAAAGATTTGCCAACTACGCAGGACGTATTATTATAGGACAAAAGTGTGTGCGTAAACACAGGTGCACTCTCATAATCCGATAGGACTGTAAAACGACGCGAACGGTAAAAGTTCAGGTAAGAGGCAGGGCCAACGGCTTTACGTGCCTTTCGTGGCACGAGAGTGTGACAAATATACAGAAATATTATCATTAAAATCTACATTTTAAAACACGTTTTAAGTTAAAAAAAAATATCGCAAAGAACTTCGTTCCTCCCGGGGGTCCCCCGATCGCACATTTTTTATTATATTTTTCTCATTTGTCTATGGTTTCTATGTGCTCATTCTCATCGTACAATGGTCCCACACTATGATATCTATACCTTTTTGAAAAAGTTGGTTCATTATTTGTTTTATTTTTATTATAATAGGTCTAACGCATGTACATAAGTACATGCGTTAGCCCTATTATATTTCACAATATTTTTCCTTAAGAATAACACAGTAGAAATACTCATAAATATTAATAATAATAATAATAATTACAGCACTGCAAATTTATAATAAATTTAGTTGAGAATTACACGGAAATGATAAAATGATAATTGTAAACGTAACTACTACGATCGATACAACAAGCCACCCTTAACACTTAGGGGTATAAAAATTAGTTATAAACCTATTCTCAGACCTACAGAATATACATATAAAATTTCATCAAAATCGGTCAAGCCGTTTCGGAGGAGTATAAACTCTAAAACTGTGACACGAGATTTTTATATATATATGTAGATTTAAAACTGACATGACATGACAATATTTGATAGAACGTCGAAAACAATAATAT
Organism: Nymphalis polychloros; assembly: GCA_905220585.2. NCBI lineage: Eukaryota > Metazoa > Arthropoda > Insecta > Lepidoptera > Nymphalidae > Nymphalis > Nymphalis polychloros. The sequence continues at coordinate 13,931,309 of HG992242.1, forward strand.
AAATTAAGTATACATACATATAGGCAGTACATAATTACACCTGTACATGGTGTTCATAAGTTTTACTAAACTATAAATGTCCCAATACTGGCCAAAAGCCTTCTCTCCGTGGCAGATTTACATCGAACACATACAGCTTTCCTCAGAATGTTTACCTGAGCACGAGGAAATTATAAACATAAATTAAGCTCATGAAAATTCAGCGGTGCTCACCCGGATTTGAATCCTCTGCCCTATGTTAAGATACAAGTGCTCTAACCAAAAGGTCAACATGGTTTTCAATTTATAAATAATATTTCCATTAGTACCTCCTCTAAGTGTTATTACCTCACGTTCAGATTATCTCGTTACTCGTTACACACATACTCTATAATTGAATACTTGCCTTTTGTTAAAATACAAATAAAATACAATAAACACTTAAAATCACTATTCATTGACTAATAAGCAAGTGCATATAACTGGTTTAATGAGAATTACAGTTAATCTAGGTCAAATTAAAAAAAAAATGCGTTTTATTCATGACACTAATTTAAATTTGGAATATTAGCGTGCGATATTGACAGATCGATCAAAGAAAAAACCTTTGTACTTTGTACCTTCGACCAACTCTCTTTCACCAACCTCGCCTAATAGGATATCCCTAGTGCCTATATTTACACTGGCTCACTCGTCCTTCAAACCGGAACACAACAATACTAAATAATGTTATTTAGGGGTATACCTGATTAGTGGGTGATACCGACCCAGACGGGCTTGCAGAAAGCTACCGACCACCAAGTAAAGTATTTACAATGAGAGCCAATGCATTTATTTATAAGGTCCCTTAAATTTTGTGATCGTGCCTCAGCTACCGTTGTGAGTGAAGGCACACACGTGTGAAGTGGTTACAAAGCGAACTCGTCATTACGATAGGAGATAGTCGGAAGGCGTGGGCAAAACTGGATGTATATGCATACTGATCACTAGAGACGTTGAAATTAATATAAACAAAGCAATATAGTCATTAAGACAGTATATAAAGAACGTAGTTTTCCGCAAACATAAGTCAATGCAATGCTAACTGATCGTCATCAGATCTGTACTTTAGTTACCAACCGGTTGTCGAGTTGAGTGGACGTGTCGCTCGTTTCAATTACAATTTGTATATTTTTATTTTGCGTAAATATTAATCTGAGTGTGTTTGTGAACTTATAATAGTTTCTCCATTAAGTGCAACGAAGGCAGTCACACTGGATTTCAAATTTAATGGTAAAGCATTATTTATGTATTAATTTTATTGTGTAGTTGAAGTTCTTGCTTTTGTGTATCGCATGTCTTAAGCCATAATCTATAAGCAATGTATATAACTTCTATTTATTATTATTTATATACTATATAGTCGTTCGAGATTAAAAATATCCTACGTCTATCCTAAATATGTCTACTTGTTTCTATAATTTATAATAGTTTTGATGCTTATTCTTAATATTAATATGTCTGTTGAAACAAAGTCATGAGTAAAACTTTGTATATTTAAACCGTGTATAGTTTCTGCTATAAAATTAACACGTTGGTTCTAGATGTACAAAAAAAGACTATCTAACATCCGTGACCGTCACAGTTCTATAATGTCAAGTCGGTACCGTCATCCGTCACCCGTCACAGTTCAATTACTTAAATACTTGGCATAAAAAGTCGGATTCGTTTAAG